>JAMRYC010000005.1:5000000-6250000 GCA_024447225.1 Panagrellus sp. LJ2284 | reverse complement strand
AAAGGAGTGAGACTTTTTCCATCCATTCCTGGCACCGTAAAGGTGTGTTGCCGATGGCATTATGGGGTCCCCACCGGCAACTATGCCTTCCGTTGTTGGTCGGGGCGACAAGAGTCTGTCTCCGTCCTGTCTACGGCCCCTGGTAAATCCAAATCCACTTTTTACGTTCGTTCAACAAAGTATTTTGCTTTCCCATTATAGTTTCAAACTGGCCAGAATCCCATTTAGTTGTGCCAATTGTGTGCCATGATCAACTTAACCCTAAATCCTCTAAAAGCTGCACGTTTGTTGTTGACTTCGTAAAAGGCTTGCAAAAAGCATGTCGCAATGTAATTTGATGCATAAAAAGGATGTCCACTTGGCCGTTTTGGCTTGTTTGTTTGATTTTTACTCATTATGGGCCTTGACTGCTCAACAATTTTTGTAAACATGGCATTCCGAGGGGCGTTATGGCTTATTTTTGTGATCTTTGTCGTATAAAACTGTCAGAAGCGCTTATTTGTTAAATCCACGTTTCCGTGCCCTTAATCAACCAAATTGGTCACTAAACCCAAAAAAAACCAAGCTCATCCAAGCAGATTGACCAGCCTTTGAGCTTCGTTATCTCTTGGCTCAAGCAGTCTAAGCAAGTTGTCAGTTCCCTGCAGACATCATGCCCTTACGCCCCGGTTAATGGCCTCTCCGAGACTTTTTTCGGAGACACCACCGCTCCTTGCAAATAAGAAATACTTACCAGAAGGCTGTCGCCTAAGCTTAAAACGACGGCCATCTTATGTTAGACCAGGCGCAATGCCTCGGGCAACATATTCGAAAATGCACTTTGACTTGGATTAAAAGCAAGCACAGCGATGGCACGGGGTTTTTTGTTTACTTTTCAAGTGAGTCAACCGAACTTGAAATTAAATTAAAAAGTGAATTCGGATGTTTTAAACTGGCACTCATCTTCTTTGTCATTGAAAATTCACGCTACAGAATTCAAAATAAGAAGCGCACTGCGCAACTAAATGTTCACACCCTCATTTTTAGTCATAATTCACACTTCACACACTGCCACTTTTTGAAAATTCGTTCCGCAATTTGCTACAACTACTAAACACAAAATGAGCCAAGGGAGTTCCCCGCTTTTTTCTTCGAGACACAATAAAAACCGGTAGTCGAGGTTGAATAATGGCACTTTTGTGTTGTCAGCGGTGGCATGCTGAGTGAGAGACCGACCCGGCGAGGAGCCTTGAGGTTACTTTTTCATTGTTAGGATAACCGTTGGTCGAGAGGGAGGGACGCGGATTTACGTGACTATTTTGAGGTTTACTTTACGGGTTTTGGCATTTTAAAACTGCTTGGTTTTAGGGTTAATACAAAATGGCCGTGGATCTGGAGCAATCGTTCAACTTTTACGACTACTTGGGCCCTGTGGCTGTAGGCCTGATTTTTGCGCTAACGCTTATTATTCTGTCATTCTTCATCCTCAACTTTTGTTTGGTTTCGAGGAGGGATGAATTGACGGTCTTTGAGAAGGTGGGTTTTTAAACTGGGCTGACGCGGACGTATTTTTACAGGCCAATTAAGCTTAGTCATTTAATTTTATTTTTTATGAATGTTTAAACTGGCCGAAGAATTATCTTGGTTTTCAGTTTGGCTCAAAGCACAACCTCCGCCTTGGCCCCCACAGCTTGGGTTCAATCAAGCGTAAGGAAGAACATGAGCGTATGATCGCCCTGATGGAGCAGGAGGCCAAGGACAACAAGAACCAGCCGATTGTTATGAATCAGCCAGCCCCAGCCGCGGAAGGCACTTGTCCTGTGGCTTCGGACATTCCACAGGTCCAAGTTGAAGCTGCTTCTACTAGCTGATTTTGCGTCCTTTTTTAATTAACTGATTTTTTTAAACTTCAACTTATAAAATGATCTCTATCGTAAAAACTGTCATTTTCTGTCCAATAGGAAAATATAATCAAAACTTTCACTGTTTATAGTTAAAAATAAAAATTAGCTTTGAGCAATACTTTGACTGACTATCATCAAATTTAACACTACTGTATCACATTTGTGGGCTCAAAAATGCCTCTAGGCTGACTGACTGAAGTAAGAATGACATACATAGATCAGAAATCCCTGAAATCACAGCGATCGAGCATCCCTTGTGACTGACGGCACTTTGACGACGACGCCAGGCTTGTCTTCTTTGGTTAGAATGACTTGGCATCCGAGTCGGGATTGATCGGTGAGCTCTGGGGCCAGGTCAAGCATGTCGAGTTCTTCCTCTTCCGGCTTTGCAAGTCGATCGAAATGCTCCTCCGTCAAGACGACATGACACGTACAGCAGGCTAGAGTGCCTTCACAGGCGCCGAATCCGTCGAGCGGGACATCTTTGTTCACGACGACGTCCAACAGCGATTCGCCGATGGTTCCTTGCACTTCAAAGGTGTCTTCGGCCGTTTTGAAGGTTACAAGGACCTTGTCGTTGGTGCTGGAATGGTTTTTAATGTAAAACTGCTTTGGAGGAGAAAGATTTCAGAAATTTAATGCGCACAACAGTGCCATTGATGAAAAAATATATATAAAAACTGCAACCTTATGACTTACATCTTCTTAGCACCCGAAGCATAACCACAAAACCGCTGCCGTACCACTAGCGGCCGTAATAGTGAGGTATACACATGTCGTAACATTTTGAGATAAAAATACGAACAAGAAAGTAGTCAAAATACCCGGAAAGCTGCGAAAAAAAATTTCGCAAAATTATCAACGAGCAAAAGTAAAAAAGTGCCAGCACACTGCAGCCATGTCTTCCCTGTGAAAGCACCCACGCGCTCAGCTGAGCAAACGCAGACCCAGCAAAAACTAACTTTTTTCGCAGCTAAAAACGTGCAATTTCTTTATTGATCAATTTATCCATTTTCCCGAGGTCCGAATTTAGTATACTTGTGCCCATTCGAATCGCGTCTACTTCTGCTTCCATTCTAAACTGAATCCATCCAAATTTCCAGCCGGCAATGGGCAGTGAAGTGCCCTTTCCAAGTTCAAGCGCGGATAATGATGCGTGCGCGCCGGCGGCGGCAAAGAAGCCATGCTTGTTTCCGACGCCAAAGGCGGCTCCTGTTTTTGACCCCAAATCGATGAAGAACGTATTGTGGGACGTCGATGACGATGGCTTGATCTCGACGACGAGCACTGTGAAGGCGCCGATGCGGAGGAATATCCGTGGCAATGGAACGGATGCGGCGTTGGTGGAACAGCAGATTCGGGAATTGGAGAAGATGGAGGCCAAGGAGAAGAGGATTAATGTGGGTTTTTATTGTTTTTTTATATATTAAACTGTCTAGATCAATTGTTCATATATTTTAAGTTTATATATTCCAGGCCTCAGAATTGGCAAAATCCTACATGCCAGTAGCTGTTTCAAACGACGTGATCGATCTCTGTGATTCCGATGATGATGTTCGCACTGTCGATGATGATATGCCGGAGTTTCTTGGGGTAGTACCGGCTAAGAATGGTGAGTCATTGGTTTTTTTATATATAAAATGTTTTTTAAAACTGTCCTCAACCTTACATTTCGTTTCAGAAGTTCGACGCGTTCCCCCACCACCAGTCTCAAATTACAAACCCTCCTCCTCAACCTCTACTTACACGGCAGCCACCGATGCCAGCACCTTATCCATACGACAAGCTCGAGAAGAAGAAGAAAAGCGTCTCCATCGTTCCAAACGAGATGCCGCCAAGCTCGAATCCATCGAGCTGACCCCTCAAGGCAGGTTACTCGTCAATCAAGGCAAACCCGAAGACGATCCAGATGTCTTTGTGAATGATCATTTGACGAACATTTTGAAACCATATCAGCTCGCGGGTATTCGATTTATGTAAGTTTTTTAAACTGCATACCACAATTTCTTGTACAGAAAACTCTTCCAGGTACGACAACGTCATTGAATCCATAACAAACTACAACCCAGACAACGGCTTCGGCTGCGTCCTAGCCCATTCCATGGGTCTCGGCAAAACCCTCCAAATCGTTAGTTTTGTCGATATTTTCCTGCGATACGTCGGTGCCCGCCATGTTTTGATCATTGTACCCGTCAATGTGATACAGAACTGGCTCGCTGAGTTTGAAAAGTGGTTGCCGGTCCGAAGATTTCATGTTTTCATTGTTGGTGATGCGTTGAAAACTTTCGAGGATCGTAGAAATGTTATTCGTATGTTTGATTGGTTTTAAACTGGCCTTAATGACGTCAATCCAATTTAGTCAAATGGCACCGCGAAGGCGGCGTCCTCCTGATGGGCTACGACATGTTCCGGCTACTGGTCAACAACAAATCGAGCAAAGCCACTCCGCCGAGGACTCCTGAATCGAGGAAGGTTTTGAAACGAGATAGCTTCACCCCATCGCAAGAATCTGGCTTTCTGAACGGCGTAGAAGACGCGAGGAGAGCGCTGTATCGAGCTTTGGTGGATCCGGGTCCAGATTTGGTTGTTTGCGATGAAGGGCATAAGATCAAGTGCTTGAAGACGAGTATTTCGAATACGCTCAATCAGATTCGGACTAAGTGAGTTGATTTTTTATAAACTGGTCTTACGACAAAGAACCTTTTTAGACGCCGAATCGTTCTCACCGGCTACCCCCTCCAAAACAACCTCGTCGAGTACTACTGCATGGTCAATTTCGTCCGTCCGAACTTCCTCGGCAGCAAGAAGGACTTCTCAGCCCACTACGATCGACCGATTCGCAATGGCTCCTGCGTCGATTCGACCCCGCACGACCACAAAGTGGCCCAATTGAAGGTGCATCTGCTTTCGAAGTTGGTGAAAGGCTTTGTCCAACGAAGAACGCCGAATTTGTTGAAGACGATGCTTCCGGAAAACCGGGAATTCGTTCTCGTCATGAGGAAAACGCCGGTTCAACACGCTTTGTACCGGGCGTTTGTGCTGTACACCCGGGTGGAGATGTATTCGAGGGCTGTCAAGTTTTACAATCCGCTGAAAGCGCATTCCATTGGAACTAAGGTCGAATTTTAAACTGAAAGGCGTGTGACAAAGTTCGTAATTTCAGATCTGGAACCACCCCGACCTTCTTTACGACGCCATAAGGAAAAAACAGAAAGAAAAAGCTCAAGCCAATGCGATCGCCAATACCCCGAAGATAACAAACTTCTTCAACGGCAACCAAAACAACGGAATCTCCCTCGGTGAAGCTGCTGAACGCTCCAGATTGCTGTACAACAACCAGCCCGACTATTTTCGGATCTATGGCCACCCCGGCATGCAGACTCTCGCCAAGCCACCTCCAAAACCAAGGCAAAACGCGACTTTTTCGTTGGACGATGTAGATTTCGATGAACTTGACAACGAAAGCGGCGAAATCTCCTACGAATGGGCCGAACAGCACATGGCTACCTACTCCGCTCGACGCCTCGAAAACAGCAACAAGTTGATTGCCGCTTTTGAGATTATCCGCGAAACAACGGCCCTTGGCGACAAGATTTTGTTGTTTTCTTCGTCTGTGATGACGTTAAACTTGGTCGAGGAGATGTTGGCGGCGTTGCCGGAGGACTTTCCCATGTTCGATGCTCAGGGAAAGCCGATCAAATGGAAGAAGAATGCGACTTTTTGCCGTTTTGATGGAACTACGAGTGGTATCGACCGGGAAAAGCTGATCAATCGGTTCAATTCGAGCCCCGAAGTGCATCTTTTCCTCATTTCGACAAAGGCCGGATCATTGGGTATCAATTTGGTTTCTGCGAATCGGGTGATTGTTTTTGATGCTTGTTGGAATCCGTGCCATGATGCCCAAGCTGTTTGCCGAGTGTATCGACATGGACAGACGAAAAAGACCTACGTCTATCGATTGGTCACGCATAATTCGATGGAACGGGCTATTTTTTATCGGCAAATATCGAAGAAGGGATTGCAAAGTGGGTTTTTTAAGTTTTTAAACTGGAAGGTGCATCGTGGTTTATTTTTAGACCGCGTCGTCGATGAGCTTCAACTATCCGCAAACGTTACGACAAGTCAGCTGGAAGACCTCCTCCAATACGACGAAGCCCAGGACGTCGTAGTAGGCCCACCGCCGGACACTTCTGATTGGACCTTCGGTGATGAAGTCCTCGATGCAGTCGCGCAACGGATATCTGGCAGAATAGCGGAGAAACCATTCCTTCACGATTCGATGATGTTCGCGACCGAGGATGCGTTGAGCGAGGAGGAGAAGCTTGAAGCTGAGATAATGTTCGAACACAATTTTGCTGTGAATAACTCTCGGGCTGATGCGTATGCGGCGGCTGATGTTTCCGCGAGGTCTGGGATTAATCTTGGAGCGATGACCGCGGAGCAGATGATTGCCAGGAGGGAGATGTTGGCCTGCAGTAATGCGATGAAGGGCTCTTTGTGAGTTTTTTGGAGGTTTTAAACTGATGCAATTAAAGCTGCAACTTACAGGAGTGACATGCAACGCACCGTAGACTACTCCGAGATCGGTCTCAAATGGACTCAACATCAAATCCAGAATGGCTCGATGCAGACGCCCGTCCAATCCTATGCTCCGATGCCACGACCACTGTACCATCCAATGCAAGGGATGAATGGCGTGCCTCCGCCGGGTTCCGGTGCCCTCTATTCGATGAACAACACCCCTGTCGTTCGGAATATGAGGCCCGATTCCTTTAGCGTACGCTTGATCCAAGAAGGTTTGTGAACATACTTTTTTGAGGTAAACTGTTAATCATTGCGTCTTTTAGACATTGCCCTTCCAACCCGCGATGGCAACCGCATCCTCCTGCCCCGAGGCACCGAAGTCCGCGTCATGTGCATGTCCAATCGAACATGGCTCCAGCCCACGGCTGCTGGCAGCCAGATCGTCGATGGCACTGGCACCATATACGATCCACGTGGTGGCCAGCCCGAGATCATCCAGCTCGACTAACCCGCTTTTCTTTCGCTTTATCAACTAACTGCAAATATGTCGTTCATCATGCTTTCCACGCGATCTGTTATGAGCAAATCTCTAAGAAGTCACTCATGGAGCTTTTCTAATATTTATTTATTGACAAATAATGGCATTTAACAAATATAGTGTAAATAAACTTTCAAATTGAAAGGTTGAATTGTAAATAAACTGCGTGGTTGTTGTTTTGGCAATGTGTATATAGAATTTAGAAAACAAGTTTCGATTTTTTTATCGGTTCTAATGACCGTGAATATTTAAAAAGAAAACTGTTCACAAAATTAAATGATATGTGCTTCAGATTACGGGTCTGATGTCGGAAGTGCCAACAAAACGGGCAAAAATGATAAAACGGTATTTGTTCGTGTTTTCGCAGACCCATGTCGTTTTCCGCGCCCCTGAAGTCGCAGCTATTTGTGATCTTTTGGGAATTCCTTTTGACCGGAAGTCGTTGGATAACCAATCGGTGAGTTGATTGTTTGAAATTTTACAAATTTTAAGTAAAAACTGGTTGCAAGGGGGGATTGTAAAAATTTATTTATACACGCTTTCTACGGCTTACAGTAGTCAGTAGTAAGTCAAAAGTCACCATCAATGCCCTGTGGCCATAGGCGTCGGCGTCACGCGCTGTTCGAAGGAGCCATCTGCGCCGCGAACAATCGAAATGATTGGATGTTTCGATTTAGGGCCGTGGTCTTCGAGCTGCGACACGTTACTGTAGGAGTCGTCTTCTTCCTGAAACTTAAGAAATTATGATTTGATTTAAACTGCATTGCGTGATAACATACAGCAGATCCTTTGGTGCTTGACACAGGTTTCACGGGCTCGGGTTTTCCAACGGTCGTCGCATTCTTCGGGGTGTGAACGCTCAAAGTTTGTGTCTTCTCGACGGTTTTGACGGGCTCCGCGGAAACGCTTTGATGAATCGACGTTTCTGGGGCTGCGGAGGATTGGGCTACCGCCGAAGAAGGTCCTGGTGGATTCTGGGAATGACACGAGCTTGGTGTATTCGGCGCCATCGGCATGCCCTTTTTAGGACGGACATCTGGCTTGCGATTGGCACAGGATAGGAATGTCGAAGCGGGGAGGGCGAAAACTGTTATAAGAGTGGCCAGTAGCCCGAGAATGACGTCCAACATGTTTTGGGCCGACGTGAAATCGGATGACACGAAAGTGCCAGGGGCGATGGGTGCCTGGGAGTGTTTTGCCTGGAGGCCTTTTTGGCGATTATGCTAATTAAAACTGATCTGAGTTGAGGTTATTGTGATGAAATTTCAAAATTTCAGACCCACCTCCACGTCCTCGAATTCGCCTCAGACGAGCCGATCAAGCAAATCTTGAGCCGCTCAACCCGTATCCGAGCCGTCTATGAAATCCTCGAAGAAGGCCGCGATCTCGATGACCTTGAAGCCCGTCTTCGTGCCAATCCGGAACTCTTCAAGCAATTCGACGGCCCTGAGAATTCTTGGCGATTCCGCGTCCGCCCTCAAGGCAAGAAGCCGGGAAATGATCTCTTCAATGAGTTGAGAGAGGTTTGTTTTTTTTTGTAAACTGTCTACAGTTACAATACATGTCACTTTAGCGCTTCACATCGGTCATGACCAACACCTCCGCCCCGGTCGATCTCAAAAACCCGGTCCACGAATTCAACTTGATCGAAGACTTCACCACCGAGCCCCAAGATCTTCGACGTGCCTATCTCTGCCGAACTGTCGGCGAGGGCCAGCTTCTGTTGAAATCGATTTACAACCTCAAAGAGCGGAAGTACATCGGAAACTCGACCATGGACCCGGAATTGGCCTTCATTCAAGCTAATTTGATCCAAGCGAGGCCGGCTAGCTTGGTTTTGGATCCGTTTTGTGGCACGGGTGAGTTTTTTTTTTCAACTTTTTAACACTTAAACTGGGTGGCCATTGATAATTGATATTTACAATTCATTTACTTTCAAACGTTATCAGTAAATCGCCCAATCAATTTATTTCACTTCCAAGGCCCCCTCTACTATCCAGTCGGATTAGAAACATAACTTTTGCCATCCACCGTAGCTCCAGACGCCCTTTACTTCTTGAATATGTCCTCATTAAGCCCAGCCAGTGTCTGATATTGGGGATCTTTCGCGTCAGCTTTTGCGAACGCTTTCGGTGCTTTGAATTCCTTTTTGGCCGGTTTGGCGCCCTCTTTTGCCTTGGCATCTTTGGCGAAGAGTTCGTCATTGTTAAGACCGGCGAGCGTCTGGTATTGCGGGTCTTTGGCGTCGGCTTTGGTGAATTCCTTTGGCGCCTTGAAGTTCTTCTTTTTCGGGCCTCCGAAGAGTTCATCGTTGTTGAGCCCGGCGAGTGTCTGAAAACTGGGGCATTGATTATGGGGTTCATTTATGATTATTACCTGATATTGTGGATCTTTGGCATCAGCTTTCGCGTCTCCGGCTTTTTCGGGTGCTTTGATGTTGTTGTCCTTGTTGCCGCCGAAGATGTCATTGTTGAGGCCCATGAGCGTCTGATATTGCGGATCTTTGGCGTCGGCTTTTCCGAGTTTTTCGGGCATTTTGAATTCAGCCTGCTTAGCGGCAGCAGCAGCGGCGGCGGCATCCTTCGGAGGGGCTGCGGCGGGAGCGCCTTCTGGAGGCGGGGCACCGTTTTTGGATTCGCCATGCTCCTTCGATGGCGGCTCTTCCGCGGTTTCACCGACCAAGCGTTGATTCTCGGGGCCGTCCTGGCCCTGGGGCTTCATCGACGGACCAGCAGGACCGCCGGCTGGTCCTCCGATGGCACCGAATTCGATGGGTGGTGGCAGCTTGTGATCCTTGCTGCGTGCCATGCGACGTGTTTTTTCCTGGAATCGGAGGTTTTTAAACTTAATCAAAACTGCATATCGTGTTTTGCCCACCTCCGGAATAACTCGACACAGCTCAGCCCGCTTCTCTTCCTCATTGTCATCGACGTCAAAGTTGGCCACCTGGCTCAAATGCATCAGCACAGCCGCACTCAGATTCCGACGATCCAGTGCCTGCGTACATTGATCCACCTTGTTGCGTGAAATCGTGACACTGCGCACACTTCGCGCTGTCTTCAACACCGTGAGCCATGCGAAGAAGTGGGCGATGACGGCGAGAGCGTAGGACGCCAGGAAGCCCACGGCGTACCACGTGAACGGATCGCCCAGCATCCTGTCAAGACGGGCGTCGCGGAGGGGCGCGTCTGTCGTCAGTGCCTTGTGAAGCGACGAATAAGGCTCTCAACGCTATTCGTGCCCTTGGAGGGATTTTATGCAAATTGGAGATGGCACTTTTGTTGATCAATGTTCAAAACTGCTACGGTTTTTTCGATATTTCAGGCGGTCTTCTGATCCCATCTGCTCACTTCGGCGCCACCGTCATCGGAACCGAGATCAACTACCAAGTTGCCCGTGGAGAAGGAAAGTCGTCGCGTCAGGGCGAAACTTGGCTCGCCAAGGATCAGACGGTGTACAACAACTTTGTTCAGTATGGGCTCACGAAGCAGTATGGCGATGTGATTGTGGGCGATGCGAGCCAGCATGGACTTTGGCGAGAGGCGATGAAGTTTGATGGGATCATTGCTGATCGTGAGTTTTTTTTTTATTAAACTGGGGCAAACCTCTTTGAAATTTATTGACTTCAGCGCCCTATGGCATTCGTGAAAAGAGCTCCAAAGTCGGTGTCAAGAAGGATAAAGACGGTAATGTATATCCGCAACAGCCCCAGTAAGTCTTTTTTTGCCCCTTTTCTAGTAATTTTGACCTTTGCAAGTCCCATTTAAGCGATAACCACTACCCCGAAAAGGCTAAATACTCCCTGAATCAAGCCTTCATCGACATTATGGATCTCGCTGCAGTGAAGCTAGTTGTCGGTGGTAGGGTTGCTTTTTGGTTCCCGGTTGCTCGAGACACGTAAGTTTTGGATTTTTAAACTGTTCCAGTTCTTTATACTTCGTTGGCCTATACATGGTTTAAAATCTTAATGGCAACATATCTTGTTTCCCTGACCGGCGAGTTTGTCAAAGTTGGTAGTGCTTTCGACACAGTCATAGCTATCAGGGCACTGATCACTGCTCGTGCAAACGACTCCGGTATTCTTGCCGACTGACAGGATTTGTCGGTTGTTCGGGCATTCTGGAAGGGGTTTTATTTTTAAAAGATAAACTGGGCTTCTCTCTGATTGCCTTACTCGGTAAAACAGCGCCAGCTTTGGGTTTACAACAAATGTGCTTGCCATCGTTGATACTGTAAAGACAGTCGGCTGCGGCATCACCGCAATCCGACGCCGTGGCGCAGGTCTTGCCGGGCATGCGCTCGCTCCAGGCGTAGTAGCATTCGGGGACTGGAAATTGAGTTTTGGGATAAACTGGGCCACGTCATACGAAAGTTTAACATACCTGCATTGACGGTGACAAAAACGGCAACAACGCCAAAGACAAGCATAGTTTTCGCCATGGAGCACATTTTTGGAAGCGAGCGTAGCCTAGATGTCGCAAGAAACCTAGAATAGCTCCAAAATGATTTGGCTTGCAAAAATGTTTCCCGAAATAGAAATAAAAAGAGATAGGCGGAAACTGCCAACCCCATTTTCTGAAAGCCAAACGCATAAAACCTCACTTGATCTCGAATGAGGTGTGCCGGGGTGATCCCTCCTTTTATAACTGCTAAAAAGGTCTTGTCAGCTCCGGGAGGAGTGACACCGGATGCCCATTGTCTTCCTCAAATGGAGATGGATCACCGGAACACACAAATCCGGACAGGTGCACTGTGAAATGGCTTTGTTTCGGCACATTTCCGGGTTTCACTTCACACCTTTTGCTTGCTTTGCGTTCTAAATTTATTTTTTATACCTCCGGTTGGCCTATATTGTTGTCTTTGTTCTTGCCTGAGGCTAGACGAGCTAAAAACTGTCGCGTGATGACTTAGTTGATTCAATTTTCGGGGTGATCATTCGATACGGAACTACCCATTGGGACTGTGAACAGTTTCCTTGTGGATTCAGTTGACGTTCGCCTCAGGGCTAGCTCCAATGTAATGTTTGATTTTTGCAGATACAACGAAAACGTGCTGCCGCGCCATGAAGCCCTCCAACTTATCGACAACTGTGAGCAGATGCTTACACAACGTGGCTCTCGGTGGGTGTTTGCTTGACTTTTTTTGGTATCGGTTTCAAGTTTTGTGTTTTTTGAAGTTTTAAAACTGAACGAACCTGTAATAATGACTTTACCAAAAATAGCTTGTACTGATATACACTTCCTAATAACATAACCCACTTACAGACGCCTTCTCGTCTACAAAAAGCAGCGGGAGCCCATAGCCGGCGAAGCAGCCTACATCCTTGAAGACCCCTACGCCAATGGCACTTTCCGCGAAAGCATGTTTGTCCAAGGCCGCACCACAAACGCCAAGCCGGCGGCCGCAGGTGATGCTCCAACGGTTTAGCGGCCACTCCAAACCGCCCGTCCGCCTACTTCCGAATGCACTTTTGTTTCGGCCTCGGGAGAGAAGCACGTTGTTTTGTTGATTTCTGGCCTTTGGGCTTCAGTTTTGTTTTTTTATCTTTGTTGTTGTTTGCGGAAATGTCCGAATGAAATACGAGAGAAAAGTGTGTTTTCTTCTTTGTATCGATCATCTGCTGTTTTCTGGCCACTGGTCCGCATCTTTTAAAACTGGCGACGGCGAAGGCGTTGTCCTTATGTTAGTCAGTTACGTATACCGAGGCCCTTCCTATGACCGACCACGTGTGGTTTGTAGTACTGGTATTAGTTCTCGACTTTGCTTCGGTACTTTATGTTATCACTCGCGAGCGTTTGTTGATACGTTTGCGTGCGTTAAGTATGTTGATTGCGACTTGCGTGGACGGGAAGCGATTGATTTATAGCGGGAAACGTGTTTTTGGGTTTTAAGCTTGCTTTTTGGGTACTTGGATGGCTTTTGTTTTAAAACTGTTTCTTGTGTGGAATTTTTTGTGTTTATATGAATTTTTGAAACTGGCTTTTTTGTTTTTCAGGGAACAATGGCAGATCCAGCAGCTCGTCACGTCACCTTATTCGATCACTATGGAGGCCGCTTCATGCTCAATGCCGGAGCCCCAGGACCTCATGTCCTTAAAAAAGTCGCGGCAATGATGAAAGAAGCCACGGCGGCCGTGATGGATAGAACTATTGGCACGGACGGAAACCTCCTTCAATACGGTACTCCTGACGGCCCACCTGAATTTTT
The DNA here is from genome assembly GCA_024447225.1 of Panagrellus sp. LJ2284. Taxonomy (NCBI): domain Eukaryota; kingdom Metazoa; phylum Nematoda; class Chromadorea; order Rhabditida; family Panagrolaimidae; genus Panagrellus; species Panagrellus sp. LJ2284. The sequence goes on along the minus strand of JAMRYC010000005.1, from coordinate 6,236,848 downwards.
GGACGCGTTGACGGCATTTTTGTCGGCAGAGTATCGAGAGCCGGTTGATCGGTGGGTTTTTGGGTTTCTTTTTTAATAAACTGTGTCTTTGCACGTAGAGGGAAAATCCGCATCTATTTAATTTACTGATCATTTTTTTAAACTGACTCTCGTTTGTGTTTAGAGACAATCTGGTCCTCTCCGCTGGAGCCACCTCCGGCTTCGTCTACCTGCTCACCCAGATATTTCCCCACAAAACGACGGTCTGGACCGAAGAACTAACCTATTTCCTTGCCGTGAAGATGCTCAAAACGCTTGAATTTCCTGTTGAAGCAGTTAAAATCGGCATGGATGGCATTGACACTGACCATTTGGCTCAGCTATGGTCTGAACGCTACTCTGAAGCTGAAGTTGCCAAAGCAAGACAAGAAAAACGGTTTCTTGGTGTACTGTACCTTGTCCCGCACTACCAGAATCCGACCGGAACTGAATTAGCACCAGAAAAATGCGCTAAAATAGTCGAATTGGCAAGGAAATACGCTATTCTAGTGCTATGCGATGATGTTTACAACATTTTGCACTATGATGATAAGGTCAATCGCCGGTTGTTTGCCTACGATAATGCGTGGGTGTTTTTTTTTTGTGTTTGTAAACTGCAAGTTTTAGTCGTTGTTGGTAAAAACGCTTTTTAGGAGAGACGCAGACTACGGCACTGGACACGTCGTCAGTAATGGCACATTTTCAAAGTTACTGTCACCGGGATTGCGGATTGGTTGGGTCGAAATGCCGGCGGAGTTGAAGAGGAAGTATTGGACACAGAGGTAAGATAAAAACTGTCCAGAGTTTCCAAGTGATCTTATCAGCTAATTTTCAGTTGGATAATGATATCCGGCGGCAGCGTCAACACCTACACAGCGTCCATAGTCACAGAATTGCTCAAAAGTGGCCAAGTCTCTTCCCTGATCCACGATATTCGGGGCGAAAACAGGGCCAAACTCGAAGCACTTATCACGATTCTCAATTCTGAGCTACCGTCGCTATGTAGTCTGCTTCATCACCCGACTGGGGGCTATTTTGCATATGTTGTACTTCCAAAAAAACTGAATTCATCAGAAGTTACGAAAGTTCTGAGACAGCAACATGAACTTCTTGTCAGTGACGGACGAAAGTAAGTTTTTCAAGAATTTTTTATCGAAAAATAAAACTGAATTGAATTGTAGCTTCTGGTCCGGCAACCCCGATGACCCCAACATTGACCCTGTGGCCAATGGCATCCGTCTCGCCATCGCATATCCACTGCTTGATGAAGTCATGGAAGCTGCTCACCTCTTCTGTGCTTGTCTTCGCACTATGCTTGAACATTAATTGTTAAATTGGGGGTTTTTTCATTAAACTGTCTTATCTTCTCGCTGTGGTTAATTGTATTTTTTTTGTTAATTAAACCCATAAAGTCAACCATCCACTCCATAGCCTTCTATTTACACAAATTAACATAAGAAAACGCCGCAACGGCACGAACCCCATATCCCTTTTTCACACTCACTCGACTGACCCCTACTGACCGAGATTTGTGATGCTTTCGTGGATTTATGATGTTTGGACTTCCTTTGTCGGTGAGTTTTTACCGGTTTTACATTTTTAATAATACTAAACTGACTACTCAAGGACGCATAACAGTGCACAGTACCCTCCACAAAACGATCGAAGAAGAAACGGGTGACGTGTACTTCCGCCGCGAAGAGGGCCCCAACAATGGCAATGGCAATAGTGGTGGTAGTGTCAACTGGAAGGCCACGGAACACCTCAAACAATTGCCAGAGGCATTGGAGGCTCCTTCGGCCGAGCTGGAGGCATCGTGGGTTTTGGTTACAGAAAACTGGCGAATGTACATACTGGGAGTTTTTAGAATCGTGACCGCCATGTCATTCAGTGACCATTCTTCGTCTTCGAAGAGTGTTTCCGTTCGGAGTCCGGTTGAAAATGCTCACAACTGATAACATGTTTGACTAGAAATAAAACTGATAAATGTTTACGAAGTTGCAACTTGGGGGTGAAGTCATGAACTTTACAACTACAATGAAGAAATTTAAACTGGCGCGAATTTTTTGGGAAGGTTCAATCAAAAGTTTACAAAAACATTATTAATCCGAAATTAGTTCGAAACAAATTAGCATAATGCGTAATCACGAACCCATTGATGCATCTACCCACAAGGCCTTCATTCACTACTCTAACTCCCTGGAAGGTAGTCGTCTAGACGCCGGAACTAACTAACTAACCGACTGACCCCACCATGATCAACAACCACAATGCTCGACGCCGAGAGCCTGAAGTAAGCCACGTTCTACTGTACCCTTTCTAAACTGTATTACTTAAGCGCCTCGACCGTCTCCGTCCTTCTGAGCTCCGAGAACACTTCATCGTCGGTTTTACCGAAGCCGCTGGTAGCCTGCCCGAACGCCCGCCTCGCTTCACTGACAGCGATCCTATCCTGTACCCCCTCACCTACACGGCATCAGAAAAGAAGACCCGAAAGCGCTATGATCGCCCGATCTCGCGCGGCCCGATGAACTGGAAGCTCGGATGGTTCGGCAATGTGGAAACTCGGCATCGCGCCACGGCCCGACTGGTCGATATTGATGAAGCCCTGCGTGACGATGACTACATTTCGATGCGTCGCTACATGACTTCTTTGGCAATTGATTTGTACATAGCTCACTATTTCAACAGCAAATACTTTCTCAAGGCTTACACGACGTTTGTCGTCAGGGAAGGATTCTACTGTACATTGTTCCCTCGCCACGGCAGTCTGGAAACTTTTATCGATGTGATGAAGAAGAATCATCGTGAATTCAAGACTGACATTGTCTATTACGTGACTTCATGCGTCCTGGATGCCCTGTCGTTCCTGCATTGTGCCGCAATTGTCCATAATGACCTGACCCCTGGGGCTGTTTTCTTCGACGAAAACGGTAACATCAAACTTGGGGACTTTATCTATGCCGATTATGTTAGCGAGGAACAAGAAAACGATCAATACAGCGCTGTGGGTGTCACTGGGTTCAGACTGGATGTGATAGCCGCTGGCAATATTATGGCTGAGATGGTTTTGAGCGCCGATTTTGATAAGATTGAGTTGGACCATGTGCCGGTCTTTAATTTTGTGGGTTTTAAACTGTTCTCCTAGCCTGAAAAAGGGGTTTATGAACGTTTTTCAGAACAACGACGCCCCTGCCGCCTTGCAATTCGGCCAAATCACCCGTGACATCCTTGTCAAAACTACCGGCGAAAACAGCCTCTACGGCCGGGCCATCACTGCCATCCATGAAAGCACTTATCGTGATGCATCTGTCGCTAACAACATATACATCAATCTATTCGGTGATGAACAGATGATTAAGGCTGGTCAAAAGCGGTTTGTCAAGTATTTGGAGGAGTTTAAGCTGAGGCCTAAGCCATTTACGCGTGAGAATACGGTAATTTCTAACCTTTTCTTAAAAAAACTGATTGAACTCTCAGAAACTTCAGCTCCTGAACCGCCTCAAACCCCAAACCAGCCAACCTTCCCTCATCCTGGCCAATGCCCAACGCCCCGAAACGCCCAACATCCTGAATGACGGGCGTTCCGACTTCCTGCGCCAAGCCGACGATTCCATCATCGATCTTGACATCTTCATGCCTCATCACGAAAATGCCGTCAACCCTGACCACCAGTTTCGAGTCAACTTCCAGAAGGAACCGCGGATTCTGATGAATTTGCTGCGTTTTGTTGAAACGGAGGACCTGGATGAGAAAAACGTCAAAAACAAGCACGTCTTCTTCCCGTGGGAGATTCTGACCTTCCGGCGGGCTTTGTATGATTATGTCAAGAAGACGGTTTGTTTTGAGGGTTATAAACTGATAGAGAGGGTGTCGTTTTTAGATTATTCTCAACGTGGCATCGACGCGATACTTCCGATACGTGGAGCTGTCCCCCGTTCACGGCAACGGCATCTACGTCAAGTTTAAGGAAATCAAGCGCATGGGTGATCCCGTTACCAGGTTGGACGAGACTGAATATGATCTTGATTAAACTGGTGACGTTTTCAAAAAAGGTTGCTGACAAATAAAGACTCATGCAATTGTAATAAGCAGTTCAGACCGCGAAGAACGCTTTATTGTAACAAAACTGGTACAATAAACGTCTTTTTCACAGTTAACTTTCATCAACACGTTGAATCAAAGCTTTGCACTTCTGATCAGTTAGCTCTGATCCAGACTCATTTTGAATAACTGAATGTGCCCATGGCTGCACGTCTGCTGTTCCAAAAAAGCCAAATACGGCGCTTGAAATCAAGTTAATCATTGCGATGGCAACAAAAATGATTGTCCATTCGTCGCGGGTACCCTAAAAACTGTATTTGTTGAACGTGTCTTTAACTTTATTAAAATCAATCACCTCTTTCACGACGAATGCTACCAACCATGGACACAAAATATTAGCCAAAGTTGCAACCACAAGTGAACATGCCGTCAATGTCCCAGCATACGATGGAGCAATGCTCACAAGTGCCGTAAAACAGCCAGAAACAGCACCACTGATACCGATACCATAAAGGCAGAGGACAAAAACGATAAAAACTTTATGTGAACAGTCGATGTAGAGGCCGAGAATCAGGCTCGCGATGGCTGTTGTTGTGTTTGCTGAAAAAAACTGCATTGTTCCTTTAACTTGGGATACAAACTGACAAAAAACTTGGAATATCTTTGCTGACGTCGTATGTGATAGTATCTTTTTTGATTTCAAAACATCCGCAGTGACGGCCAAAATTAGCTTGCTGAATAATTGGATAAAGAAGACCACGGACGCGTAAATCCCATTCTAAAAACTGCAGGATTAGGTAGATTCTCAAAATACAGCGAACTTCTTTCAAATTGAGTTGCATGACATCCCTCAAATACGTTGGCAGGTAGAGAGAAAGCACGCAGTTTGTAAAAGAGAACGCAAATTGGCCGACAACAATAGCAAAAAATGCTGGCGAAGTAAATATTTTTGCAATTGGCAGCTTTTCACCGGCAGATTTTCTTTGTTTGAAGGTTCTGTGATGTTGGCCGGTTTTGTTGTGAAGGTATTGCTTTTCTGATTCCGATAAGAAGCGGCTGTTTTGCGGGGAATTGGTAGCAAAAATCACCAGTAGAATTAGCCATGTGATGGTAATGAACGCTGGAAATGTCAAAGTTGTTATCAATAAACTGAAACCTGCAGTTATTATATTATGGTTTTACCGTTGAGATAAAATATCAATGGCCAACCGCCCAAAAAGTCCAAATTGCACATACTACTCGCAATCACAACCCCGATCGAAGTGGCTATTTCACTACCGGAACTGTAGATGCAACCAACAGTGCTGCGTTCGGATGCCGGAAACCAGCGGGCTATTATGGCGGCGAAAGATGGCATGAGAGTGGTCTGTAAAAACTGACCTCGTTTTTGATAATGTAAAAAAGTCTAACCTCAAAAAGACCATTAACTGCACGAAGTCCGACAAATCCCGGGAAACTGTAACCTGCCATCATTGGACTAAGAATCGCAATAACACTTATGCCAGTGGCGCCGATGACAAGCAACTTGGTCGCGCCGAAGCGATCCGCCAAGTAGCCTGACATCCACATAATTGCCAGATTTCCGTAAAATCCGGCCGAAAATAGCAATGATTGCTCTTCCGGGGTCCACACAAATGTTCCCTAAACCTTTTTATTAACTGCAAGATTAATTTTGGAAAATTCAATGTAAGTAATTCTTGTCTAAAACTGGTGATTCAGCACGTGTGAAGAAGCTCACTCGATAGTCGTTTAACTCCGCTGTAGACTTGTTTGTATTGCCAATAAACTTATTTGGACACGTGTTATCATTATGTTGAAAAACTGTTGTACGGATCTCATTATGAGCCAAAATATTCACTGCAGTCGCATTAACCATGCAAACCATTGCGACGCCGAGATGACCTCGGTTAGAAAACAAGACATACATACCCATCATTAACAAAAAGGCTATAACATTATCAGAATTGTAATTTAAAAAAGTTATTAAAACTTTACCTATACCAAATCTTCGCGGAATTTGTTTCATTTTGAAACTAAATATACAAAGTTGTATCCAAACCAAGAGAAGCAAAAATTAAACTAGCAACTCTTTCATAGGCCCGTGTAACAAATTAATTAAATATATTGCAACAAACCATGCACACAAAAGTACAAAAGGACATTTAGCACAAATTAAAAGTGCAATGATTGCAGAAGTTTCAAAGTTCTTTTATGCTAAAAGGGCAACTGATTGCATGATTTCGATTGTAAATCGAAATCATGCAACATTTTATTTGACAATGAACAAAAGGAATGAGGAATGTGATCACATTTTGCAACATTGATTCACGAGGTTTTGTTTTTAAAGTGTGTAGTCCAGGAAAAACAAAAGGGTCCCTGCCACTTTTCAACCACCAGTCTTAGTTTGAAACGCTGAAACTTGCTGTCTTTAATGCAAGGTCGTATATGACATTTAAATGTAAATTCAAAAGTATTTATTAGTCTTTGACAAACTGACAGACGTGATGTGTGTTTCGCATACGGTTAACTTTCATCAACAAGTTGAATCAGAGCTTTGCAGTTTTGTTTCTCAGTTAACTGTGATCCAGATTCATTTTTAACGATAGAATGTGCCCATGGCTGCACGTCTGCCGTTCCGAAGAAGCCAAATACGACGCTTGAAATCAAGTTTATCATTGCAATGATAACGAAAATAACTGCCCATTCGTCGCGGGTACCCTAAAAACTGGTTTCATTGAACGCTCCTTGAGCTTTATTTAAGGTAACTACCTGTTTAACAATAAGCGCAACCAACCACGGACACAAAATATTGGCAAAAGTAGCAGCAAAGAGTCCAAATGCCGTTAATGTCCCCGCATAAGATGGAGCAATGCTCACAAGTGCTGTAAAACAGCCAGGAATGGAAGCACCGAGACCTATACCATATAGGCAGAGGACGAAAATGATGAACACTTCATGTGAACAGTCAATGTAGAGGCCGAGAATCAGACTTGCGATGGCGGTTGTTGTGTTAGCTGAAAAATGTAAACTGTAGTTCCTTCTAATAAGCTTTAACAGGCTTACCAAATACTTGGAACATCTTGACTGATGTCGTATGTGACAGTATCTTTTTTGATTTCAAAACATCCGCAGTGACTGACAAGATAAGCTTGCTGAATAGTTGAATGAAGAATACCACTGACGCGTAGATGCCATTCTGAAAACTGCGGGGTTAAGCGGGTTTCTGAAATAAAACGAACTTCTTTCAAATTAAGTTGCATGACATCCCTCATATACGTTGGCAGGTAGAGAGAAAGCACGCTATTTGTAAAAGAAAACGCAAATTGACCGGCAACGATGGCAAAAAAAGCTGGCGAAGTAAATGTTTTTACAATTGGCAGCTTTTCACCGGCAGATTTTCGTTGTTTGAAGGTTCTGTGATGTTGGCCGGTTTTGTTGTGAAGGTATTGCTTTTCTGATTCCGATAGAAATCGGCTGTTTTGGGGAGAGTTTGTAGCAAAGGTGGCGAGTAGGATTAGCCATGTGATACTAATAAACGCTAAAAATGTCGAAGTTGTAAAAACTGGGATACTGATCATGCCGTGTGACTAACCATTTAGATAAAATATCAAAGGCCAACCACCTAAAAAGTTCAAAGCGCACAAATTACTTGCAATTATAACACCGATGGAATAAGCCATTTGATTCCCAGAACTGTAAACAAACACAGCAGTGCTTCGTTCAGATGCTGGGAACCAACGTGCAATGATGGCGGCAAAGGATGGCATAAAGGTGGTCTGAAAAAACTGGTATAATTATCAGTCGTCTCAAAGTGGCTTACCTCAAAAAGACCATTAACTGCTCGAATACCCACAAATCCTAGAAAACTATACTCTGCCAATGTCGGACTCAACAGCGCAACCACACTTAAGCCAGTAGCGCCGATGAAAAGCAACTTTGTGGCGCCGAAACGATCTGCCAAGTAGCCTGACATCCACATAATGACCAAATTTCCGTAGAATCCGGCCGAAAATAACAATGATTGTTCTTCCGGCGTCCACACAAATGTTCCCTAAATGTTTTTGTTAAAACTGTGATGCAAGGTCCGGAACTGCTATTTATCGAGATATCAAAACTCACGCGATAATCGTTCAAGTTTGTTGTAGATTCATTTGCGTTGCCAATAAATCTATTTGAACACATTTCATCGTTGTTTTGAAAAACTGCAGCGCTAGTGTTGTATTGCTTTTGAGCCATAAGATTAACCGCAGTCACATTAACCATGCAAACCATTGCAACACCGAGATGACTTCGGTTACCATATAAGACATACATGCCTATCATTAATAAAAAGGCTAAAACTGAGGGTTGAAACTTTATTCATAATAGTTGATAATAAAAACTTACCTATACCAAATCTTCGTGGTACTTTTTTCATTTTTAAAATTCAGTTTTTATCATTCGATTCCAAAATAACAAGGATAGAAGTTAGACTAGCAATTCCTTCATAGGCTAGTGTAACAAATGAATCATGTAGTGCAACAAACTATGCAGACAAAAGCAGAAAAAGACATTTAGCACAAATTAAAAGAGCATTGTTTGCAGCAAGTATAAGGCTGCTGTTTTTATGCTATATAAAAACTTGAATCGATTCAATATTTGGTTTGACAATGAACAAAAGGGGTGAGAAATGTGATCACATTTTGAGGTATTGATTTATAAAACTGACACCCTGGATATGAAAATGTAACGTCAAAGATCTAAATGTAAATAATTTGCATACTCAAACTTGTCCGTCAGATGACACCATCAGGGTTAAAAATGTGGATGCCGTCGGAAGGCTCTCGAGTGTTTTCCATTCTGGGTGTCCAAGGATCTGCGAGATGGCGGGGTTGCAGACGTCCCAATACCCGAGTTACCACACGTTGCGGCTGTACGGCCACTCGCTCCACGAAAAGGTCTTCGATCCGGAATCTGGCATCTCGAACGTGGGCGATGTCAACGATGAGGCGTTGAACGAACAGCCGGACCTCAGCTTCACCAGCGATCTGCCAAGACTGGAGCCGAGTGCTTGGGACCGCGGTCGACTGTCTGGAGGCTCGACCTTGACATCTTCATCGTCGACGGCTACTTCTGTTTCGCCATTGCGGGAGCCGGTGAGGAACATCCCCGCGGCGCTGTCTGTGACGCCGAAACCGAAGCCGAAGGTCGCTGGCGGTGGCGATGCCGCGCAGAAGGCAGGATTGCTCAGTTTGCAGGACTATGTTACTTTTATTAATCCGCAGATTCGACCGTAAGTTTTTGATTTCTAAACTGCAACGAAGGCCATTTGAAATTGCAGCATCCCCGAAGAGCTTATCTACGCAGAAGGCGCCAACGGCACGACGCCCCCGCCGGATACCTCCCGGCCAGAGATGTACAAAACAGTTATGTGCGAAGCCTGGCTGCTCACAGCCTTCTGTGGCTACGGCGAAAACTGCAAATTCGCCCACGGTCTTCGAGAACTGCGCAAAGCCCAGGACCCTGTGATTCCGTCAAAATACAAAACGAAAGTCTGCTTCAAATACGCCTCGCAAGGCATCTGCCCCCACGGCAACGCCTGCCTCTTTGTCCACCCGCTGCCGCCGGGTTACACTGTCTACAACAACATGCCGACATACTGCTAGCGGTTTCAGAAACCGCTATGGCAGTGTCAATTTGTACTTAGTATGTTTAATAATGCGCGTAATATTGTGAGAACCATAATGAATGTTGATAAAGGTGATGAACAATGGCTGTTTTGTGAAAGAAACAAGATTTACATAAGAATTGTGTAAACTGAAGCTGACTGTTCCTCTGGCCAAAACAAAAAAAACTTTCCAAAATGCCAAAGAAAGGCCACGGTAAAAGGAAGGCATCCAAGCCACGACAAAAACAACGACCGCTTCCGAAAACTCCGACCAAAAGCCCAGCAACACCGGTTTCTAAGAACTCCACGGACTCTAGAGACTCAAATAAAGTTCCGAAGACCCCTCCACCAGTTCCACCACGACCAATCGCCAAGAATTCGACAGATACCACAAAGTCGAGTGACAACCAGAATAAGAAGCTACCAATAGCGAAGAAGGATGCTAAACTTAAAGATGAGGTCAAAAATAAAAGCGGAAAGAAGGTTAAATCCGGCGAGAAGGACAGTTCGAATGATAAAGATAAGGACCCGCAGGATCCTAATGGCGCTGTGAATCAGGTGCTTCCAAAGGATGGAACAGGGGAGAGTGGAGGTGAGATAAACTGTTCAGATTAAATATTTATCTTATTTGATTTCAGATAAAGACATTCCACAACCAGCAATGCCATCAATCCCAGCAGCTTCGAAAAACACCACGGACAGTCGCGACCAATCGCCAGTCCCGCCCCCGGATAAAGGCACCGCCCCAGATTATACGAAAATAACGAAGCCACTGTTGCCTCATGTCAAAATCAAGGTCGCTAAAGAAAAACAAAAGAAGGATCCTATTGCGGCAGCGGCTCAAGCTTCTGCTCGGAAACTTGCTGCGGCACGATCGGTTGCACTGTCGGCTAAATGTAGTGGCGAGAGTTTTAGGGTGGGTTTAATAAACTGAAATCTGGTAAAGTTGGTATAATTTCAGTCGGACCTATTCGGAGCTACTTTTTTGGCACCGTACACGTCGCCGACGCCTGAAAAAGCGTCCAAAGAAGTCGGAATTGAGTCGAATACAACGTCTTCCGAGGATGAATGATATTTATAAAACTGTACTCCGTATTTATCGTATTTTTATAATTACAAACTTACTATTAAATAACTGGTGTTATATTGACTGTTGACGCTGACAATTAAAAATCTTAAACCCATTCCAAAACTAAATGTTCTTTGCATCCCTGATACCCAAAGTTCAACCAATTCAAAAAAGACCACAAAAGTTGTGCGATGACAAAGCGGGATTATGCCATAATTTATGCGTCGCAAACTTTTGCTCAGCTGAAAAAGTGATTTGATAAACGGCAATAAAATTTGGTAACGTTGTCTAGGTGGTTGGAATTACATTTGTAACTTTTGAAAACTACAAATGGTTGCGTTAACCAAAAACTCGAGACGATGGTGGATTGGTAAGCTTTCTTAATATCAAAACTGCTTCTCTTTAACTCCGGTTGCAGCTCTGTTAAACATGGTCGGCGTTTACATTATCGTCGCCAATCGATCACATATCGGTGTTGCCATGGTCTGCATGGTAAATGCGACCGCGGTCAACATGGTGACATCACTGGAGCGGAGTGATGCCAACTTGACAGAATTAGGGCCAGCTTTTGATGAGACTTGTCCGAATCGATTCGTGCATGAAGACGGGAATGGCACGATGGAGGTTGTGGATGCACGGAGTGATTATAGGGTGAGTTTTAAACTGAAAAAGAATCGCAGCGCTACTTTGTTTTAAGGGCACATTTATCTGGATGACAGACCAACAATCACTTTTATTTTCGGCCGGTTTTTACGGAAATTTTCTCATCATGTGGGCATCAGGATACCTAGCTGATCGCTTCGGTCCAAAGGAAATGACATTCCTGAGTATACTGGGAGTCAGTATAGCGGCAATGGCATCGCCAATGATAGCGGAGTTGAGTTATGTGGGATTTGTGGCTGTGAGGGTTGTTTTTGGGCTTTTTGAGGTTGGTTTTGGTTGCTTTAAACTGTTAAGGCTGCACGACTCTGTAGAATCCCGCAATGCCAGCCATGGCCGCCATGATAGCCCGTTGGTTCCCAGCTTCCGAGCGCAGCACTGCTGCCGGAATTTACACTTCTGGGAATCAATTAGCGTCTTCAATCGGTGTTGTTATTGCTTCTTCACTTTGTCGATCACACTTTCTCAATGGATGGCCGTTGATTTTCTATCTTGATGGTTTGTTTTTTAAACTGCTGACCAGTTCTGCTACATTAGATTTAATTGAATTTTAAGGTCTCATCGGCTTCATCTGGCTATTCCTCCTCGTCAAATTCGCCACCAACACGCCCCAGGAAAGCACTTTTCTATCCGCGACAGAAAAGGACTACCTCTACGACAAAAATGGCAAACATCACACGACCTTTTCCGAACGTAAAGCCATCGGTGAAAAGCTTCCACTATCACGGATGTTGTTATCCACCGCGGTCATGGCTGTAGTGATCACTCAGTTTTCGTTTAATCTAACGAATACGCTGTTGGCGACGTATTTGCCGACGTATATGAGGGATATTATGTATCTTAATCTTCAAGAAGTTTGTTTTTCTAGTTTTAAAACTGTTAAGGTTGCTCGAAGAGTGGTTTTTCAGAACGGTTTCTACACAGCGCTGCCATTTTTCGTCCAACTCCTCAGCAAATACAGTCTATCGATTTTGGCTGATGTGCTCAAATCGAAGGGCATTTTGTCGCATACGGCTTCGGCGAAGGCGTTTCAAATCTTGAGTAAACTGAACATGTGCTTTCCTCAAACATTACAATCCCCATTTTCAGCCAACATCGGCACAGCAATTGCCTGCATAATCCTAGCTTTATTCGTAAACTGTTCTCGTACTGTCTTGTTATCACTGGTATTGACCCTTTACGGATTTGCCATGGGCGCCGTGATTCCAGGCTGCTTCACAGCGACATTGAGCATTGCTCCATCCTATGCCGGCATGATAACATCGTTTACGCTGACTGCTGGGGCAATTGGAAATGCGTGTGCGCCGGCACTTGTTGCTTTCGTTGTGAGAGAGGTAGGGTCAAACAATTTAAAATTGATAAACTGAACATGAATTTTTTAACTTTGTAGGGCAAATCATCCGAATGGGCAGTCGTATACATAGTGGTGGCTATCGTAAATCTCTCCGCCGGCCTATTCTTTGCCTTCTTCGGCAAAGCTGACGTCCAACCATGGGCAAAAAAGACTGTACCACAAATTCAGACAACGCAAATAGTGCCTGAAGGCCTTGAAAAACCGACTATCACATTGACTTTTAGTGATGGGACTGAGATTAGTCGACTTTGATGAACTTAATAAACTTAACTTTAAATTTTGAAATTTTTAAACTGGTAAACGTGTTTCTTCAAATTGTCGCAACGCCGCAAGCATTGCAACGAACTTTGTACCTTGTTCCCACATTTGCACTATTTCAACTGCGCGCTCACGTCGATCGTCAACTTCACGCCTTCTACAAGTTTCGCAAACAGTTGTTTCGAAGCAAGCTGGTACTTTCCTGTTAACGCGACCCATCCGCGCACAAATGTTTTGCGCGGCCGCGGGAGAAGTCCGCGGCCGGCCGTGCGGTCTCAAGCCCACGGCCGCGCCTTCAAAAGGGTCCGGGCCGCGTCCACGTGTCAGCGCCCCGTGCGGATACACGATGCGGATAAGGCAATCGCCAGCAAAGTCCCGAAGGGGTCATGTGAAGCCCCCTCCGAAACTTTGCCAGTCAACTGTCGAAGACGACGGTTAACTGAGACGGAGACCTCACCGCATCGTGTACTCGCAAGAGACCGACTGAGGAATGAACGCTTAGACTGTATCTTTTAACGTTTCCAGAAACTTACTGAATGCAAATCTTGATTCACGCCCCGTAAAGTTGCATTTGCATCAACCCACGACCATCCAAATCCAAATTCGCGCGCATTTGCATGTACTTTTACAGGATCTTAATTGTTTGAGCATTTGGGTCCTGTCGAAAATACAGTGCACATGAACTGTAATTGTAATGCCAAAGCCGAAAAGGTCTAAGTCTAAGTCTAAATGGTCTAAGTCTAAGTCTGAGAAGTCTAAGTCTAAGTAATAAGCGGGGGGCTCCGCCCCCCGCACCCCCCGGTAAGTTCATAAGGCCGTGGTGGGTAAATCTAAGTCTTGGTCAACATGATCGTATGTGATGTGAAAACGTCAGCGGCGGCGAAGCACATCGTTTACAATGCACATGCAAAGTTTAACCGCAGTTATGTAAAATCAAAGAGGTCTTTAAACAAGAAATTAAAAAGCTAAACGTAACGGGCGCAGGCAACGACTGTAATTTGCATGCGCCCGTTTGTTTATGGCCGCGTACGCCCGCGTGCGTCCGCAGACGAGGGCGCGTGTTTGCGTAATCCAAATGGGTCGCGTTAACAGGAAAGAACCAGCAAGCTCAAGTACCTGAATCCAACATTCAAGGGTTACATTCAACACACTTCTCGGAAACGGTGTTTTCCAAATCTTCAACTTCAACTCCGAACATCAAAACAGAATCCAGTTCATCAACCGAAACATCCAACTGTACATCGTCATGTTCGCGACCATCCTGACAACTTCACTCATCTAAAGATGAAATCTTCTCTTCGCCGGGAGTGTCGCAACGCCGCAAGCATTGCAACGAACTTTGTACCTTGTTCCCACATTTGCACTATGTAATAGCCCCTTTGATTATATAGCCTTTGCACATGTATATTACCCGCGGGAATCTACCCAAGCATCCCGCGCACAAGCTCACACCTCACCTTATCTATGACTCCTGCGGGATTCCCCGCCTCCTCACGATCGATCCACGATCAACGCACAATCCATATAAATAGAGGATTGCAGAGCCAATCCTCAGATTAGATTAGACTAGATCAGATTCTATCTCACCCCAATATCGCGTGGCAGGCACTTTTTCCATCTTTGCCTTGTTACTGCACATGCACGCATTCGCCCGTCCTAGTGTGGCATTGTATTGTGTATTTATTGTGTTGTAATAAAGTCATATCCATCCCCAATCTACATCGTTACCGTAAAGCCCCCGGGTAGGACGATTCATAGACTTGGGAACCCACGTCGTTTACGTAAAGCCTAACGGTAGTGCGACAAAATTAACATAATAACAGTTTGGTTCACAAAAATCAAAAACACGGATCCTAACGGCAGCAATGCCGAATCTATTTAACTGGATCCATATACTTCTATTTCTGAATCTGCAAAATGTAGTCAATGGAGAATACATACTCGCCGATGTCGAAACTTTGTCGGGTGATTTGGGAGATATGTTACATAAGGGCTCGAAATGGTATGAAAATATGTGTTAAACTGAGAAGCACATGTGAGGTTTCAGGTGGATCTCGCTAAACACCGCCCTCAAAGAACCCATCAAAATCTGCCCGATCTACGGTAAAGACATGTCGGTAACGCTCGACTTCTTCGTCTCTGCTGAGAAGACTGTCACTAATGGCCAGATAAATATCCGATATGCTGTATATAATGGCTGGGAGATGCATCCATTTGTTGCCGTTACCGATGGCCAGCATACACGGTTTTATTATGGTTTGGTTTACGTTTTTTAAACTGTTTTATGAATGCGCGTTTTAGGCTCAAAAGACCAATTCAGTGTATCCTCGCTATCCTCACACTACTTCCGGATCACCCAGTACGGCACCATCGAGCATTCCAACGCGGACACCAGTACGAACAATAAAGCTGTCGTTAACGGCAAATTTATCCTTGATCAAGCAGCGGTGGAGGACAGTGAACAGGATTGCTTGCCGATGGAACTTAGTTGGGACGGGTTCCCGGATGGGTGTACTGTCAGCTTTGTGGGTTTTACGGTAGTCTAAACTGCATGGTGATTTGTATTGAGTGCGTTTAGGATTCGGACATGCTCGCAGTGCCGGAGCCGTCTTCCGATAAAGACAAAAAGGCTGCATTTCGAATGTGGGTCGTACTGGTTCCAAGCTTCCTCGGCTCTGGGACTGTTTTGAGCATTGCCTTGCTGGTTGTGTATCTGGGACGCTTGGGCAAACGGGCCAAACTTGATTCGACGAAGACCGGGCCTGATTCTAATACTAAAACTAAATAGGTTTAAACTGCAAAGGTTTCTTTTCATGTTGATACATAAATACAAGTATTTCTGTGTTGTTGTTAACTCTGCACACCGAGTTGCGCACGCACGCGCACCCGCGCACAGTTCGCGCACGCACATAAAGTGAGTTTATTCTATGTTTAAATGTTAAAACTGGGAACTGTACTCAATCGGATATTCAAACTTAACACCCCCTTGAACCGATCATCATTTTATTGACCACAAAAGTCGACACAATACACCGATCCAAAAACTTTTATAATAAATCCAGATTACTGGATGGGGTCACGTGTTTTTACGCAGGCCTCCAAGATAACGTTCACTTACTGCAATTGTATTTTCATTCGGGGACTAAAGGCCGGGGACGGAAGAGTTTCAAAGCCAGAAGCCGCTGGAAGCGACTTCCGGAAGGGGGGGACTGTAGGCGAACAGGGGGGATTTTGACGAAGGAACCCGGCCGCAGCCCATCGAATGAAACGCGAAACTGTAACAAAGTTTCACGATTGCAGTTGAACCAGATGCACCATGATGCACCGACGCCCCTCAATGGCGCGACGCGACTTGGACCGATGAACGTGCCGGGACATCTACAAACACTGTATTGATTACTATTAATATATAAACTGCGAGAAAATCATTGGACGGTACCTGCTTGTTGAAGCGCATTCAAAACGTCTTCATCGACGAGTGACATGCGGGTCCAGATGCCACCGGGACCGAAGTGCCATCGAGACGGACGCGGCGGGACGTCGAGATCATGCTGGGCTGGCACGGCTTCGACAGACTGCGGTCGGAAATCGTCAGTCGCCGCAGTCGGGGGACCCGCGTCTGAAGACGACGACGAGGTGTCGACGGCTGAAAGATGGCAGGTTATTTTGATGGCAAAACTGGCGGTCGGACGGAAAAAGATAAAAAGCAGAAGTTAAGTTGTGAAAAATGGAATTCTAGCGCCAAAAATTACATAAACGCAGCCGACTGCTTACGATTTCAACGCTTTTCCCCATTCGCTGTAAGATTCCGACGTGCTGCCTCGTGTTTTTTAGACGGGGCCCGTGAAAAACAACTGAGCGAAAAGGAAGGGGACGTAAAAAACAGAGATTGATTGCCTATGGGCGGGGTGGGGGTTATCGGGGAGTGTTTTTTAGCGTGAAAACTGTCAAGTACGTATTTTTGTTAAAAATTGGCAATTTTAAAGCTCAAAATGCCAAAATAGACAATCAAAACTGTAGTACGGTCGAAGATAAAAGCCCCAATCAACACCCATCACCCCAAACAAGCATCCCAATTCACCCCTGAGGGCCTTCTCCACAATACCGACCATTTCCAGGGCATCTCCACCCGGCACCGACCACCAAGCGAACGCCCGCCCTCGATGGAGAGCCCCTCGTTCCGAAGTCCCGTCTCGGTTGTACTTTTAGGCCACTATCGCCTTCACCGACGACTTCCGCGAACGTCTGTGTCTGTGCTTATTCTGCTTTCCTCCCCTTTTTCCCCAGCCCGTCCAGCCGGTCGAACCGTTCACTTTTCCGTGTCAGGGTCATCGGATTCCACAAAGCATTTTTTATGGACAATGTTGTCTCTGTTCGACCCCTGTGGCTATGGTCAGTCGGTCACTATGCCACGCCACTGTCTCGATCCCGCCCTCCTTCCCTCCCGAGGCGTTCGGTGGACGGAACGCCGTTCCTCCGACTGGCACGCTGGCGTGAAAAGCGAACACCACCTCGGTGCGAACGCTTGTTCCTCTCTGCCGCTGGGCGGGTGGGTTACGTCAGGACCGCAGGGCCGCTCGCAAAAAACTGGTGGACGAACGGCTGGCACGAAGGCGAACGCCTGCAGGCGAACGGACGAACACAAGATGATGTTGTAGGGACGAGGCACGCTTGACACTTGGGTGCGGGGGGTTGTTTGGGGAGGCTTTTTTTGAAATGGAACGGGCTATTTTAGATTTGAACGATGGAGGGGCACAATGTCAAAGATGGTCAGAAAGGGGGTCAGTGGGGCTGGGGGATTGGTTTTGGAATTGGGGGTGGTACTGTGGGGATTAGAAAGGGGCATGGGGAAGAAAGTTGTTTTTGTTGAAAAAACTGTCGACAACTAATTGTTTTTGAATGTGAACTTAATTACAAAAATACACAAAAACTTTCAAAGTTACGCAGCAGTGGTTTCGTAGTAAATCAAATTTTGTTCGTATTTTTTAAACTGTACATTAATTTTTGCCGTAACAATTTTTTGACTCATAACGAAAACATAGTTTTGGCACAGAAAATAAAAAACAATAGTTTTCAAAAAAAAGAAATCAAAATCTGCGTTATTTTGATTAAATTTATCAATATCGAAAAATTTACTATCAGAAAAGTCAACTTTAGTCGTCGACATTTTACGGATTACTGGGTAGCATAAAATTAAGAACCTCGAGCATTACCGAAACATCAAATTTTTGTATTAAAAGGGCAAATTAAAAAAATGGAAGACCGGCAGAATTCAAATTGTGCTCAATGAACTGCACACTACAATAAAATATCAAAACTTCCACCATGACGTCAAACATAAACCCTCAAAGTCCAAAACCCTAACCTACCGTAATTATTATCGTTGTAGGACCTCTTCAATGGTCGCCCCGGCCTCCATCGACCGGCACTATTTGAGAAGAAGGCGTCAAATCGAGTGTCGCGTATCGAGGGCAGGCTTTCCACGGCAATCAGCAGTAGACCCAGCACGACAATATTGATCAAACTTAGTTTTGACAGCATTTTTGAATAAGTTGGTTTTTATCAGTGTCCCCTCCACCTGGAATTCTGAAATTTAAACTGCTGCCAAATATCCTAGAGCGTTAAAAACAAAAATCATATTTCAACAACAACACGCCAAAAAGCCAAAAGCAATCCGCAAAAACAGTTTCCGACAATGTCCTTTCCGGCACTGATTCAATCCTCGCAACCCCCGGAGGCCATGGAGCAAGCTCAGTCACGCCTCGCCTTTAAAAGGTGTGGGAGTTGGTTAAAAGTGACTTCCGGCGCCACAGGCAAGCTCGATCCCAGGAAAAGTCGCGCATTTTGGGCAATCAAGCGCAAGTGCCAACCACCAACATGCTAGAAATGTTCCCCGAGTCGGGATTTGCATTCGCTCGAAACGGTAGATAGAAACTGGCGTCATTTCTCCTCAAACTTCTAAAACCGAGACGCGGGGGTTCGGTCGACTGACTTCTTGAAGCCGCTCTCGACCGGAGTGCCGAAACCGACCGCCCAACGTGCAAGATTTGCAAAGAAGTAGATAGTTACAAAACAGTGACGGATTCAAAAAACGTCAACTGTCAAGTTTTACTTAAAATGGAAGTTTTTTGTTTGTATTTAGGCTGACACGGCACTCGAAAAAGGGATATCGGAAAAGTGTCTCAACTTACTTCTGACGCAAATCTAGCCCTGCCAAGGAAGACCTTTCGAAAATAGAAACAAGAATTAAAATACTACTCAAAATTTGGCAGTCAAGTTCGAAAAAAGGCGGTACTGTCAAGGGTGTATTTGTATCAAAAAAGAGGGCCAGAGGAATTGAACTGTCAGGAAATGGCGGAAAGAGGCTTGTCGAAATTGACATGTGATACAAGTGCAGTTTTTGCTATTGTTACTGTTGTCATGGAATATGACGGCAAATATTGTTACAAAAACAATGGTTTTTTGTTTGCGTTTTATTGCAAGGTTTTTGGGTGTAAACTGATACGTCTTCGTTTGGTACATTGAGTAGAATGCCAAGTTTCCGCCGCTCTTGCAAGCGGTTACCGTGGCTGGCATTTTAATTTTCTGTTTTCAAAACTGCAATGACAAATGTTGAGTGGTCGTTTGAAGTCTTTAAAATTAGTAATATCAACTTTATTGTCATTCAAAAAACCGAGCACGATGACTTCTCAAAAAACTGTTCGTCTGGGTGGCAGGATTGCCACAATTAGCTCCATGTTTCATCGACGCCGTGACTTGGAAAGCCTTTCCATGTCCGGGAACAATAAAATTAGCTTCGCAAATCAACTTCCTTCTCGATTCATCCTGTAGCCGCGCATCTGTGGCAAACCGCTTCCAAAGAATGGGAAAGTCAAGATCTTTCTCCGAGAAAAATGTATCTCCGACAATCGCTACAGTGCCATATTGGTCGGTATTGCTTACAACGACAGAGATACTGTCTGCTGTGTGCCCAGGAGTTCGGAGAAGTTTCACGTTTTGGGTGAGTTGGGTGGAGTTTGCCTGGAATTGAAAGATTTTAAATTTAAAACTGAGTCCATGTAGTTCGATGATTTTACATTAGCCAATTTGTTGAAATTAAACTTTGTCCGATAATGCGTGAATTCGCCTTGATAATGGATTGAATCAGGAAAATCGTTCGTGTTTCCAGAATGGTCTGCGTGGCCGTGCGTTGTGACGACGATGTCTACCATGGGCGGGGCTATATGGAGCTTGCTTAGTTCTAAACTGGTCACGTTACATCAGTCTTTTATTTTAAAACATACTTTGAATCAAATCAGTCCTTCCATTAATATCCGTTGCCAAGCCAGTATCGACCAAAATAACTTTCCCAGCATCTCGGATTACCGTAATCGTCGCGACTAAGGTGAATTCGGTCTCGCTGGAATCGTGCATAAAACCCTAAAAACTGGACTGAGTATGTATTGATATATGTTTTGTAACAAACTTCTCTCAAAATAGTAACATAAGCTTTCGTTGCTCTCGGCGCCGCCTGGGTTACTGTACTTGACGGTGGCAGTGGGAGAGGCGTGGCATTTTCAGTCTTTAAACCTTTATTGACACGGTAGCTGCCTTTAGGCAAAGTCCCTTCGGCTTCTTTTTTGTTTTTCATGTGTATCAGGTAATCACTGAATAGTTTCTTCAGGATTGCAATGTCACTAACCGCTTCTAGCTCTGATAAGTCAGGCACCGACGTCGAAGGTGCTGGCGTTGTTGCTATTTTGGACGGGCTCAGCGCTATGCTCTGAAGGCCAAAGTTTCCGGAATTCCGGCGCAGAGCAGGGTTAACAGGTGCCGAAATCGGGAATGTCGCTGGTTCTGACACTGGCACCGGTGATGGCATGGCCACCGGGGCAGGAAACGGGGCTGGAGCCAGCGGGACGGGCTGGGCACGCTCTTTTTGTGGTGGCAGTTCATTCGCGAGGCCCTTCCACTTCTCGGATAACGGTGTGACAACGAATTCCTGGAATTCGGGCTCCTGTTGTTCGACGATTAGCGGGCGCCCCTGGCGACGGAAGGGGCGGGGCGTTGTGGGAGTTGTGGTTGGCAATGTTGCTGGCGGTGGGGGTGGTGTTGGGGGTGGTGTTGATGGGGTGGGTTTGCTCCGCTTGATCTCCTTAAATAAACTGTTCCTTTGAGTTGGAGAGTTTTTTTAATAACAAACTTGCAAAACCCTTGCAAACAATTCAAAATCCTCTGAAGTCAGCGCCCTCACAGTCGTCGTCGATGGCCTAGGTAGCGGCGTATGAGTCCTCAGCTTAATTGGCTTCGGTGTAGTCGTCCGTGGCTGACTTCTAGCCCGCCCGCCGCCGCTTTGTGGCTTTTGTAACCTCGGCGGCGGCGTCAAAATATTAGGAATTATCAAATGCTCATGGGGGCCCAATGGCCGTGATGTCGATACCATTTCCGCGTGAATGGTTGGCTGGAAAGGAGTTTGAAAAGTGTTCTTTTTGCAAAGAAATAAAGTGATATCATGTAAACTGAACAAGTCAAATGTGATTTCAACGTTTTACAATATTTTTGTTTTACAAACTGACCAACTTTTCATGGTCAAAAACTAACCGGTGTCCCAACACTAAAAACATTCTCATCTTCTGGATCTACATCATCAACATCTTCATCTCCCAAATTCTGACCATCATCAACAGCCTGGGTACCCGCAATGTCGCCAAAAATGTCAGAAATCTGGGAATCTTCGCCCTGATTGGCGGCTTTGTTCAGTTCTTCGAAAGACACTTTTGAAAATGAACCCTTTCTTTTTACAAAATCGGCTAGACGCCGCAATTGGTAGTCGCTCAGGAGTTTTAGGTCTTCGGGGGTTACATCTGAAACGTTATTTTTTTACAAATTTTTACAAATAAACTGGAGGAGTGATTGCAAATTTCATACCTTCATTCTGTAAACCATCATTACCGGCTCCCAAAGTAACCAAAACACAAATAAATAATACCCAAATCAAATGAGCTGCGTCCATGGAGACATTACAACTCTTCAGATAGCTTTTTGATGGTAAAACTGTTACTTCTTGCACAGTAAAGTGGATTCGATAGATCCGTAAAAGTCAATAAAACCAAAAGAAAGTACACCAGCTCCGAGTCGCGTACACTTTTTGCGCCTTTCCTCCTTTTCGCCTCGTTAAGAGACAGAGTGCCTCAAACGGAAGAGGAAAGTCTAATGATCGGCGCCTGGAGGAAGTTCGTCGAATCGAGGCCAGTGCCCACGGCTGGTCAGGTTTTGTATCCGGAGGCGAGCGACAGAGATCGATTTATCCGTGAAAACAGTCACTCAATGATGACCAAAGTGTCGCCCCTGAACGTGAGTGCCTTTTGGCGCGTCTCCAGGTCGCTGGCGCGTCTTCGGGTGTTGGTAATTGTATCTTTGAGACATTATAATTACAAGATTTGTTTAATTTTTGAAAATTGAGCTCATGTGCCGACAAATATGTTCTAATATTATCAATCTTTATAAAGTTATACACAATTTTATCAAAAACGTACATCACTTTACATAAATCAGCTATATTTTTAGTTCATTTTTTGTTCTGTTATCTTAAACTGTAAAGTTATGCAACAAGCAAAACCATAAAGCATGTACAGTATCCAAAATTAAAAAAAAGTGTAGTTTAAAAACTGAAATAAATTTTTATACATGCTGAACAAATTCAGGATTAATAAAAGAAAAGCCTTCAAATTCGCTCTGATCCAAGTTCATGAGGAAGAGACGGTCGACAGGCGTGAGGCGGGCAGGTTCATGCGTAAATTCGGAGTCAAAATTGCTGACATCGTCCTCGGATTTCTAGAAGCGGTCAATAGAGGGATCTTTTTTCGAGTGTTCATATCGATTCATTGGCAAATTGTAAACTTAATACTAGGGAAACACCTGTACATCATCACAGAGAGGCTAGGGATACACTATCAATGAAAAAAAACTGTCATCATAGCAAAAAAAGGAATTTACATTAACAGAAGTAGATAGAAATAATAAGTATATGTGCGAATGTGGAGTGCGTTTTGTCGAATATGGAATTACGATACAACATTTAAAATGAAAACTGTTATGAAAATGAAAAAAGAGTCATAGAATTTACTGACATGTGAAGTACTCCATCAGAGTACACTTAAATTAAACTGAAGATAAATGATACAATTACTGTCTACGTGCTAGTTTCAACAATATCTTTTTCGCCGCTATGGATAGCAAAACTGGGCTGATTCGGCGGGCCTTCAACGGGCGGACTTCCAGGACTCAGAGTCGGATACATGTTAGCAGCTGCGGCAGTGATTGCGGCTTCGTCGTAGTCATCGGGAGCGATTTCATAGAGATACAACGGATTTACATAACCAAAACCATGAAATTCGTCTTTCAAGTTGTCGAGGACCTCATAGTCCGGCGGGGTCAGCTTCAGCGGTAGTTTTAGGAATTGCGAATCGAAGTTTTCAGTCGATGCGGGGTTGTCCTGTAGGGGTGGGGGTTACACGTTCACGTTTACAATCACAATCACAAAAACTGATGTTATATTCGATGAGAAACTGATAAACTCACAATCTTTGGCTTGAAAGGCGGTTGAACTTGGCGACATTCAATTTTGTGCCAGTCAATGCGTCGGAAGAAGGGGTGCTCCTGGAATTATGTATTTTAAAACTGCAAAATCTAGGGCGTGGAATACCTTAACGTCACGTTCACCAGCCGGACCACATCCCAGACGTTTGTTCGGATTCTTTTGAAGTAGGCCTTTGCAAATGAGAACAGATTCTTTGCTCATGCTCTTTGGGTAGGACACATTGTGCTCCGTGATGGCCGTGAAGAGCTCGTCTTCATCTTCACCGTCGAATGGCGGCTGTCCGGCGAGCATCTCGAAAAGAAGGACGCCATAGGCCCAGAAGTCGACGGATTTGCCGTACGGTTGGTAGAGGATGATTTCGGGGGCGATGTAGTCCTGGAATTTTTTGGTTTATGGATATTAAACTGTGGCATTATAGATTTTCAGTTTTTATTTTATCCGATTGGGTTAAACTTGATAAAAATAAAAATTGTTTTTACATTATGAATAAAAAAACTGAATTCTGGGACTTCATGTAATCAGATCGCTATTAGTAGATAAAATTGTGTTTAGAACATAACCTTACCGGTGTTCCACAAAAAGTCTTCGTCGTCGCATCCCCAAAGATTCCCTCTTTGCACATGCCAAAATCAGTAATCTTAATATGTCCATCCTTCTCCAACATGACATTATCCAACTTCAAATCACGATAAATAATGCCCTTCGAATGCAGGAAGAACAACCCCACAGCGATTTCCGCGGCATAGAACACCGCAACGGGTTCCTTGAACTTTCCGGCCTGCTGAATCTGATACATCAGATCGCCGCCATTCACAAATTCCATGACAAAGTACAGTCTGTCCATTGTCTGGAAGCACGAATGCAAAGCCACCAGGAACGGCGGCTTATCCGGAAGTGCCAATACGCGTTTCTCCGTCATTGTGCATTCGACATCGTCGTCTTGGATGATGACATCTTTTTTCAATATTTTGATAGCAAACAAATCCTTCGTGACTTTATGCTCGCCGAGGAGGACCTTTCCGAAAGACCCTTTACCCAGGACTGTCAAAAAGTTGAAATCGCTCGCTTTAATGACGTCGCGTTGTGTTTGGTTAAGGGATACTGTAGAAGTTGGCCGCGGCTTTGGTTTATCCCGATTGATGGATGCGTCGGCCATCTTTTTACGGAGTCGCTCGAGGTCTTGTTCATCCTCTGGCGGGATCATGATGTTGTAGAATTCGCCTTCTTCGTCGCTGAGAAGCTTGAACCAGCCATCGACGGGCTCTTTGATGAGTTCAGAAATGCCGAAACTAAGCGATCCCATGAAGTCGTTGCGGGAGGTTCGATCCCAATCCCAGACTTCGACGGAGAGGCGGCGGTCTTTGTCGGTGGGGTCGAGTTTGCTGAAATTTGAAGGTTAAACTGCTCCAGAGTTTTAAATGGTAAACTTACTATGTAAAATGTTCATCCCAGACAGGATTCAAAGTCGCCCTAAGCGTCTTACTCTTCTGCTTATTCTTCCCGTGGCTATTATCCTCCGGGATCAGCTTCAACTTCACATACGGATCACTCAGCCCATTCGGGTCCATCGGAATCAGATTCCGGGCTTCCTTAACATGAATCTTCATGACCATGTCCTTGATTTGAATGTCAAGATAGATACGCCCCCGCTTTTCGGTGTGGTCCGTGCCGCACATGTTGGGCACATAGCGAACGCATTTGTGATGCACATTGTTGTCGCAATATTGGCATTTCATTCCCTGCAAATGTGAAAACTGCAATCATCGTTAACATAACTTTTGTTAATACCTGATGAATGAGGCCATAGAGCAAGCTTCCACAATGATCGCAAAAAGTCGGCGACGCATAAGATTGCACCTTCCATTTGTGTTGCTGGCGCGGATCATCGGTATCGACGCCCTTGTCCGCGCCGGGACACGCGAAGTTCACAAATTCATGGCATCGTTTATGGACGACCAGGGTGCAGATGGAGCACTGGAAGCCCTGCTTGTTCAGACCCCATAGAAAGTCCTTGCAATGGGAACAGAAGGTGGGCTGTTTGAAGAAACGAGCGATGAATTTGTGTTGTCTGAAAGTTTATAAGTTTAAAACTGCCAATTTTTTTCTGGCGACTTTACAAATTTTATGATACGCCGTTTATTTATGAAAAAACTGAGTTTTTGACATCCGACAGCTTGTCTTTTTTTAAACATTGAATCCGATGCAAAACAAATCGACAAAAAAACCTATGTAAAACAATGACCAATAGCGCCCACTCGCGACCAATGTGTCATCATTCAATTTAAATTACGACTTTTCTGTTCCGCATTTAAGTTCACTTAAACTAATTCTATTTTGGATTCAATGCGGCCAATTTGCGTTTTCTCCGTTTACAACCAGCTGACCCGTGGAATGGAATGGATTTCTCATTATTTAACTTTTTAAACTGTCTCTCCTTTTTTTTTCTTTTTCATAAAAAACTCTATTAACAAAACTTACTTGACTTCATGGACATTCTTTTGGCGGAGCGCACCTCGACGCACAAAGGCTTTACCTTCTATTCTCTGAGCTGAAAAGGCATTAAAATAAAAACAAATCAACATTGTTCGCAGAAAGAAACAAAGAAGTAAGCATTCAGATGTGAAAAAAAGCAGTTACAGTTTGGAAGGGGTACCAACCGTCATTTTCCTTGCCCCAACTGCCGAATTTCATTGGTCCCAATGACCGGAAAGATTGTTTATTAAGAGATTTGAGGAGATTTCTGAGAGGAGGGGTAAGATTTGAGATGGATTCGACCTGGAGAGGGTGAAAGAGATCAGTGGGGGTGTATAAAACTGTAGCTAGTCGTCAAAAGTGATCATGGAGGAAGTGATCAAGTAAACAAAACACATTTTACAACGAGAAAATCATACAATCGTAAACTCGAGGTGTTTTCGGGGTCTTCAAGCGAAAACCCCAACTTCCGGAACGCACCCACGTGCCATGCATTACGCACCTACTAACCCTTCTGGGTCGGTTTCACCCAAGTAAGATGAGAACCACGCTTATGCTATTCAAAAAAACCCCCGATGGGTGTGACTCAAGTCAGTCAAGCAAGCGCCAAAACGTGTAAATGTAGTGTACGTGTATACGTGTCCGCGCTTCTGGCGTTGTGCCTTTTTTGTTGCCCTGCATCGTTTCGGTCTTCGTCAATTGATGCGCTTTCGGTGAAGGTTTTTTTCACGCTTTTTCCACCAGTTTGGCTCGTCACGGCCTTCTTTCTTGTTTTGGTTGCAGCGCGGCGCCAACAAAACGGAACCCCGACGTCCACTTCGGGTACGTCGGGCCTTCAATTGGCTTAGGCTAAACACGTGCGAAAAAGCGAAAACCAAAAACTGACGGGAAATCAAATTTTGACAAGGTTTGTGGCATCCGATTTGTGTATGGGTAGCTATCGGAAAACTGTCTGGCAGTATATCAGCTAAAAACATGCAACTGCAGATTCGAAGAAGAAATTCGATTCCGACGAGACGGATGAATCTCATTTGTCATATCATGCATGCAAAACAATCTTGTGAAAAAACACGGTTACGCATTGGTGGGATAATTGATATCAAACATCTGGGTTGGCACTTTTTGGTGGGATTTGAAAAAATAAACTGTCAGCGCTTTCATTATGTATCAAAAAATGGTAAAACCAAACTTTACAAACGACTAAATTGAATTTACATAAAAAATTTAAAGTCCATTGAAGCATTTGAGTGACTTGCAAAACGCCAGTAAATCCATAAAGTTATTTTTGTACTTGAATAGGCGGTTAATTATAGAAAGACAGACATTGGATTATAAAAACGTGAGAATTTTTTTCATTTCTTATAGCTTTGAGCACAAAGATCGCCGCCTGCTGTCATCCATAGCCACAATAAACAACGATTTTAAAAAGAAATAGTCTAAAGATCGCATGGATAGAGTTTTAATATTGACAAAAACTGTCAGAGATACCGACTGTTGGATCACGTGCCGCTCCGAAGCCCAAAACCAGTCCCGTCGCAAACTGATAGGTCCGACAGTACATCAGGAAAGTCAAAACACGCCTACATGTACATCGGACTGGGCCGGCATTAAAAGAATTTCTGCACTTTTGGACAGAAAGCAGAGACAGATTTGACGTTGTGGAGGTGTTAGAGATGTTTCCAGAGATAACAATAGTAAGAAAGAAGATAAGCTATTTTAAGCTTCTATAATCCGCGCATGACGCTACTCACCTTCCTCGTGTATTGACATCGATTGATCGACGTAAGACGGGTTGGATCCGTACGTCATGGTGCAAAAGTGTGAGGGAGGAAGACCGGGGGATCGATTATCAACATCAACAGGAAGGAAGAAGGTGACACCATGTCATTGTCACATAACATACCCAGACAAACCGGGTGGCAGGACGGGAGGGAGGATGAGAAGAGCACATGTTTTGAGGAGGGGAGGTGACGGGTTTTGAGGGGGTCGGGAAATAAACTGAAGCGAAGGTTAAAATTAAAAAAATAAAAACTGTATGTTAAAAGATCATAAAGTTTTGCAGTGAAAAGCGAGAAAAAACCAAATAGTGTAAGTTTTTTTGCAAAGGAATGGTGTTATACAAACAAAAACTTCAAGCGTGCTATCATCACATTCGTAAACAACAAGAAAACTGTATAACACTAGAAAAATACTGCAAACTTGATCTGTTAGAAAACCCAAAGCGAAGCCGAAGCCAATCCCCATCACCAGGCACTCACTGAAAGCAGGCGTTTTCATCGACAAGACTGTCGTGGCGGTAGCTTGTGAACGGTTACTCTTGGCACGACGACGTGAATCTCGTCGCTGGAAGCACCACTTACACTTGCGAAACAGAAACCGCAACGACAACAGCTTTGAGCAGCTTGATTTTGGCCGTGTTTTGCCGAAGGACTTCACCGAGGGCCACTTTTTGTTTACTTCACCCTTCTTTTTGGCATCATCAGTGCCATCTTGGCAGTCGTCGTCATCGTCGTAGATCGGCACATCGGGCCGTCGGAAACTGTGGAAGGTCGGATGGTACGGTCGATCATCGGGTCCGACAGCACCGACCGAGTTGCGTCGTTGTTGAGCGCGTTGCAGCTTCGCCGGCGTCGAGGCCATCGATGCCGCGCCTGAGGGGGGAAGCTGATAGGAGAGTGGCTGTCTATCGGGTCCGATTCGTGGCGAGGTTCACTGGATTGGGTTGGAAAACTGTTTATATCAATACAAGAGATTTTGTAAAAAGTGCAATCGACAAAAAACACAAACACAACACGAGACAGGTTTACTGTTCTGTTTTAGACGCAATCGGCTTATCACGGTACATTCAAACGAGTTTTGGTGATAAATCGAAAGTGTGATATCAGTAGTCTCTTAGTGGGAGTAAAAAGTACAAAATATGGATAAGGAGGATAAGTAGAAGAGCCAGATGACTCAGATAGGGGGTCAGAAAACTGGGATCATTTTGTTAACTTGTAATCGAATACAGTAAAATAACGTCATCAGATAACCAAAAAACAAAACCGCTAGACGTAATTTAAGTTTTAACTGAAAGTAATTTTTGTTTGCTATATGATGATAAAATTAAAAAAAGAGCGAAATAACGCAACTAATTTCAAAGTTTATGACTTTCAGTTGGTGGCAAAAAAAGTGTACACATGACATGCCCACTGTTTTTTTTCTCGAATTAAATGGACGCATGGTAACTGCGGTCCGAACCCCGGCAGCAAAATGACATTAACTGTTTCTAGCGGGTGGAAATCAATGGAAATTTGGGGGAAGTAATTGTTGTTGGCTAAACTGTGAGGTCTGCTACGTTTCGTCAAGAATTGGTAGACATTTAATATAAAAGTGATAACAGTTCGCTTTTTTGGATTTGAAAACTGTGTCTGATTAGGTATCCCGTAAACTGTGACCATGGTTTAAATGAGAATTTTGAAGAAAGCAAAATTTAAAATAGTAATGATTGACTAAAAACTGGCTGGCACACGTCAGTAAACAAAAACAAAACCACCAAATCAAACTCCTGGAAAACCGTTCTCCCCTCCAGAATGACTCGATTTGGCCCATACCCCCTTTAATGTTGATCGACAATGCTCAAGGGCACAAAACGGTTGAATTGACGCATAAATCGTGGAAAGGGGAGTGTACACATGAATGTGGTTGTGTCTCCGATCGCCACATGCAAATGGATGCATCGTGCTTGACGGGGGCCCCGTAGTCGAAGTGTCTTCTGAACACAGAACGACCGAACAGTAGAACGTAGACCGCAGAGACAACCCCGAGGCGATGGTTGGATTACATCGACATTGTCGATTGCGTTCGATCGACGTCGTTTTTGGAAAACGTTGAACGCAATGAAAGTAATCGGTTATACCCGATTTGACCGACGATGCCAAAATGACTGACTTCCTTCGCCTCAGGGAATCAATCAGGTGTGCGCGGGGGCGGGTGGGTTTGTTGTTGATGTAGTGCGTGCAATAAGTGCGATTGTAACTATATCCATGTAATGGAATTTGACTGATTAGAAATGTGGGGATTCAGACAGAAGGGAAAGTTGTTTTTTAAAAACAAAAGTTATCAATGGATGGATGAATTGAAAGGATAAAAACTGTTGTCAGGGCTCGAAATTTAAAAATAAAAGCCGATACCTTTTCGAAGACGCCGCAAAAATCGAAGTAAGTGGCCAAAGAACGCCATAAACCGACGTTTTTGGGACGTGCCTCGAAGGCCGACACCCTCAGTTCATCGCTGTTGTTTGGAATGGTAAAGGTGTGACGAGAAAGTCGGTCGTGTAAACACCATAATATATTATAGACAGACACGCCTTGAGTCATGTCAAATATGACTGGCAACCACGGAAGAGGAAAATTGGGGTGAGAAAGTTGACTTTTTTAAACGCATTTGAAATTCTGCACTTTTTTGAGAGGGGTTTGCGGTTGTTTTGGGGTGAGACAAGTCGATTTTTGAGAAAACTGTTCGGAAGTTTACTTCTTAATTTTAATATATTTAACGTTAGAGATCGCCAATTGGAAAAAGAATTTTCAAAAAAATCATGAAAAGACAAACCCCATGATAGCTAAGAATGCATAAACTGATCATATCCAGATGTTAGGAACTTACAAAAAGCCTGACTCAACTTCCGCATCGCCATCTCAGCTTCCGCGACAGGTGCGCCAATCGACATCGCATCCGATGACGGCTCATCGGGTGAAACCGGCGGATTAACCGTGCCATCGTGCGACTTCACTGACAATTTCTTCCCATTTGGAATCTCCTTATCAGTCTCAACTTCCGGCAACTCGTCCACCGTAACACTCGGAAGTGCCATCGGCGGCGGAGGTGGTGGCGGCAACGATTTCAGCGCCTCTTCATCGTCGACATCAAGTGGTGGTGGTGAAACACGGGAGGCCGAGGTCGTCGCCGTTGACATGATCTGGGGAAGAAAACTGTAAGATCCAGTTGCGTCGCGTATAGTCCCGCCGCGTAATAAATAAACTTGATCAAAAAAAATGAACATTGCACTGTTCTAAAGGGTCCGATTTGTCCATAGTGTTGCTTGTTTTGGACAACTGATAAGTCATGTGGAAAGAAACACTGATTTGATCCTACTCAAGCCGGAATGCTTAGCGCGTGTTAAAAAAAAAGGGAAACGCCCGGAGGTTGGAAGAATTTTGATAACAGTTGGGTGTGGTTTGTTGAGGAAGCTTAATTTTGGGATTTTGGTTTGGGTTGGGGTGATGTGGGATGGCATTTTGGTGTTTTGAGGGGATTTTTAGGAAATTTTAAAAACTCAAAACTGACCGAAGTTTCCAACTTGTCACAGAATTTACAGTAATAAACTGTCCTTGAATCAGCGTCACACCAAAACCCCCCAAAATGCATCTGCGCACTGGCCAAGCCCAACCTTCGTCCCATAACTTCAACCTAACATAATGCATTTGGCAGTCACACGTCCACTCCCCCATAAGTTTCCGCTTTTTCAAAGCTTGCCGCCGTTTTTTATTAGTTTCTTCCGCCCCAAATATGCTACATTGCTTCACTGTCTTTTCCTGCGCCGACACTGATACACACATTTATAACTAGCCAAGTGCAAATTAGGCGTCATTTGTTATGCAAGAACTTTAGACGTATTTACACGCCTATGTCTAGTTTCGGTGAAACATTGCCGGCTGGTTTTAACGGTTTTTGAGAATTGATGAAAACTGTTGCTCAAAAATAGTGGACAGGTGTTGCGTCTCCTTATGACAGGTACTTGGCAATGTCCAGGTGTTAATGTAGTTTTTGATAAGGGCCAAAGATTGGGGTCATAAATTTGATAAGGAATGGGATAAACTTATTTTACTGGGGTGTATTTTTAACATTTTTTGTAAGAAAACTGTTAGGCGGATGAGTGCGGCCAAAACATCATTGATAAGCTCGTTTAAGCCACCCGCCAAAGCCTGTTAGCCCGCGTAATTCCAGCTTTTCACACATGTCAACTTGTCAATGGACTTTTTTACGTTTTTAAAGGAGCTTCTTTGTAAGTCTCGTTGGCTACATGAAGGCATGCGGTAATATTTTTAGCGGAAGTTTTGCAGTGAAAAGGCAGCGCGCAATTTTGAGCTTTATGGGTGGAAGTGGATAAGAATGGAATTATACGAAATAAAAACTGTATGTCGTAGAACTATCACGCAATAATGTTGTAAAGTCAATGTTAAAAAACTGCAAAAGGCAATATTGGCCTCAAAAAGGTCGCCATGCCTCGAAATAATGTCTAGTGGAAGTAAAAACGGCCTTTCCATTGGCAATGGATATCCCAATTTGTTTTGTTATTTACAAAAAAAAAATTTTGAGCTAAGCGCAGGCGACTATTGTTTGCATTTGTGATGAGCACCTTGTTTGGATTATGGCATGAGCTATGGCTACGCGGAATCTCAGCTGGATGGAATTAATGGGGCAAAAACTGTTTCGCTTTGTGGTTGAAATTGTAAAAACTAAATATCTGTCAAAAAAAACATTTGAAACAAATCAAAAACCTATAAAAGATTAGCCTTCGGTCGCACGGAAGTAGAAACACTCAACAAATCAGCATGTGAGCTGCCAAGGACCCCGAAGACACGCGTGTAAAGGAAGTCGCGCATCACTAAAGACGTCCTTTACGGCTTTAACAGACAAAAAACAACAGCTTTGCCGGTTTTTCTTGGGTCGTTCAAGCGGCCAAGCAGAATTCGAGACGCGATGTCGACGGCGCGAAATGGCTTCTGCTTCGTTAAGTGAGTTTTGAGGCGCGCGCTGCCGCCTTCTTCCTTTCCAACCCGGGGCGACGGAAGCTTTGATGAAGACGAAAGGCGAAAAACTACCCATCCTTGTCAGTTTGGGGGTACGTCGTCGTTGATGAGGTACACCGAGTAGATGAAGCAATCCGACGACGTCGTCGGAAAACTGATGAAGACGATGCGAATAAATTAAATCAGAAGAATAAAAACTGTGATGAAGCGCGCGTGTAGGTTTTCAGGGATGAAGAGATGTAGCAAGATTTTAAAAAAAGCACTTTCAGAGATGATTGTCAAAGACAGACAGGACGGATAAAAAGTTATGAGACACGGGTCGAAAGTCAAGCAACATTGCCTGTGGGCTTCGAAGGGGGAAAAATTGAAAATTGAATCTGTCGGGTGATGAGGAGCGGGGAGAAAGGCAATGTGCCATGGCAGGAGAGACGGTTGAGGGGTTGGAAATTGTGTCTTTGAGGGGTAAAATGGCTTGATGGCAAAATAAAGGGTTGAAAATCGGAAATGACGACGGTGATTGGTTAAAGAATTAAAAAATGCTTATCAAAACTGCTTGGAAATATCTCGAAGGTTAGTAAAATCACCAAAAAGAAACTCACAAACTTCCTCTTTGAACTTATCACCAACAGTAGCCCCGATCAATGGCGCCGAAAAAATCACAGCCGATGGAACCGACGACTTTCGCGATACTTCCGAGCATTTTCGATGGACTTCGGAGGTTTTTCGGGATGCTGCTTAATTTTTATCATTATCAAAAAACTGAAGGTTTAATCCTTCAAACTTACTACTAAATAACCGACTAATAGGCTTATGCCGATAACTACCACCGCCCTCAGACATTTTCAAGCTCATGGTGGCTTCCAACGGCTTCCGATCAGCGCCGTTCATCGTTTTGGAGTGATGTTCCCAAAATTTATGGTGTCCATCGGCCATTTTTAGTGGGCTTCAGTTCAATATCGTTGCCGGGAGTACAAACTTAAAAGTGCGAAATATAAACTGGAAATAGGGAATCTATGCCCTTGAAATGTCGCCCTCAAACTCGGAAATCGGATTTACAACACGTCGGGAAGGCTTCCTTGATACGCTGCAATCAATACGATTAAAGGTGGCTTAACGGAAATTTTATTTTTTTAAACTGCTAGTCGGGGTGTACAAATCGCTTCAATGAAGTTTTTCAAAATTACCGTGAAACTTGAAGTGCCTTTGTAAACGCTCAAGCCTGTCAATGGCACGATGAAGACACGTTTTTCAAGTGGGAATTCAGCGTCGATTGATGGGAGGCGTCTTTTCAAATAAAAAGATTTGTCGAGAGTCGTTGATTGTGCCGTTTTCGTACGGCGTTTGAAGTTGTTTCGATAATGCTTTGACGAAGGACGCAAGATGCAAACTAAACACGCCCGACTTGATATATCTGAAAAGTGAAGTTGAATACTTTTCCGGCCCTCTATTGAGACCTTGAATGACCAAACTACTTACAAAACGGCACCCCCAAATTCAATTATTTACCGGTAAAGCGGTTCGCTTTTCAAAGGACGAAACACAAACTAAAAAGCGAAAAACACTTGTGCCGCTTCACAAAGTGCCGGATTCAGATGCGGATGTCGTCGGAGATGTCGCCCGGCATTACTGAAAAGGTGGGGCTTTTAAGCTTTTAAGTGGTTATTGGTGACGTATAAGATCGCGGAAAACTGCAATGACCATGAAATAATGGGTTTAAAGCTCAATTAACATCATTCCAACAATCCAGAACATCACAATGTCAAACTACTCGACCCTAAAACCCAAACTGAAACCCTTTAACGTCTCCCCTTGATGTAACCAAATCTTAATCCACTTAATATAGACGTAACGGCCTAGCATCACTTTGTCGATTTGTAATCGCTTCAAAAAGCCATAAAATCCGGACAAAAAAGTCTAAGCGGCTACAAAATACTACTAGAATCTGCAAAAGTCTGTGCTTTTTGCAATCAGAATCAATGTGAAAAGTAAGCGGAAGTAAATTCCACAGAAGCTTCAGAGGTTACTCATTTTTTGATAAATAAACACAAAGAAGGTCTGCGTTCAGACGGTTCACACAAGATGTTTGCAGTTTAGGGACAGATGTTGGTTTATTGGGGTTGGTAAGGGTTACAATGTGGAACAAAGTTACAGAAATCAAAAAACTGTGGGTGTCGTTTATAGTGTCTGTGAAATTTAAGAAACTCGAGAAGCAGCGTCCATTTTTGGAAGGGAACGGGATGGCGGTCATTTGCGACGGGAGTTAATCCTTCCAAACATGCAAAAGTAGTTTTTTAGGGTCTTGAGGAGCAGGCAAACATGAAAGGATTCCGCATCACCGAGTCGGAAGATTTTTTTATGTGGTCCTTTTTGGCTATTTTTAATTGCAGAGTTTTTTGGTTGTTTTTGGATGTTTTTCGGGGTTGATAAACTGTTTGTTAATTACATACGTCAACTTTTCATGTCATTATCGAGTAAATTAAACTGCGAAAATTGTTCTTCGAATTAAACCCACCCTCAAAAACAATTGAACTCCCTCCCGACCCATCTTTTCCATCTCAAATTCGATTCCCCTCCTATTTCCTATTTGGAAAATAAATCAGGCATCACTACACTTTATAATGGGACCCGTTTCGCGAGATTCTCACGCGGTCCGACGGCACTGGACACAAGTTGTTCCATCTCCATCTCCTTGTCAGAAGGGCACACATACAAATGCCACGGGGCAGAAAACGGGCAACGACGACGACCTTCTTTAAATTGGGTCCTTTTCTCATTCGCCTGCGGGGGTACATTCGTTCGTTTGTGAACCTTCGAACCTCGGATGGCATCGGCGACGCCGGGGCACCAGTTTTCCCAGGTTCATCAGAGCTACATGCACGCGGAGGGCTCCATGGTTGGAGGGTGGCCAAACGTGGGACCGCTGGGGGTCAGTGATGAAGGAGGATGCGGAATTTTGGATGGGATGGGGCACGAGGTGGAGAATTATGGAAAAACTGACAAATTTGTCTCGTGAATTTTACACTTTTTGTGGATTTGAAGCAATTTAAACTTTAAAACTGGAAAACGTGATCATAAGAATTTTTTTTACCTTATAACAAACCACCTTCTCCCAACCCCGCCAGATGCCATCCACAACCGGAAATGACCGAGTTGCAAAGTCTCATCATCAAAAAGCAAAAAAAATGGAAACAGATGAGACAGCGGAAATTAAATCACGTCAACCGAGCGCTTCCGGAACGCTGCCGCCGCCGTCAATCAACGACATCATTAATTGCAATTTTTGCAAACCTTTGATTTTTGAGT
The DNA here is from genome assembly GCA_024447225.1 of Panagrellus sp. LJ2284. NCBI lineage: Eukaryota > Metazoa > Nematoda > Chromadorea > Rhabditida > Panagrolaimidae > Panagrellus > Panagrellus sp. LJ2284. Next base: position 6,200,656 of record JAMRYC010000005.1, on the reverse strand, counting down.
AATTTCCCACATGTAAAGTTATCAAAACTGTCGTCAGAGTATGCGGGACTTTTCAAATAGGCTCAACCACCCGTCACTTTTCAATACCTTTTATCAATGACGCCAAAGTAGACAGAACAGTGAGTCACATGGGCGACTGGAATCAACAACATTCATAATACATAATCTTTAACAGCTGTTACGCAATTTTTAGACGTATTCATTCCGAGAAGTAATGAAGTATGTGGCCTGGGGGTAGTTATATATAAGGACGGATAATTCGATTGGAAACAGGGGTGAGTTTATTACAAAAAACTGCGTCGTTGTGAGTAAAGATTTGTACCTCTTTACATTGCTGTGGTTTGTAAAAAATGAAATACTACATAAAGAATTTATGAATGGAGGTTCTGATTATTAGGGCTGCGGCAATGTGGGTTGTAGAACATAGCCTGAACTTGGGTTACAATGTAAACAGAAAACTGTTTTGATGGTGCAGAGCAAAGTCTTGAATGAAAAATGATCATGATTGGCACCTACTTTCGAGACAACTTTTACAAGACAAAAACTGCATCAATGCGGATCAAAGAAAAAATAAAGTTCACAAGATAATTAAATTCAATTTTGCCAATCACATTGAAAGTGAATTTGGTTTAACTAAAACTGGCCCTCTGTAAACTCAGATTTCACCAACCGATCAAAAAGCCAATTTCCCCGTTAAAGCACGCTACCAATTGGTGTTTTAACTAATTCTCCAGCTACTCATAAGCAGGAAGCATGGAAGAAGGAGGGACAATTTTCATGAAACACTCTCGGTCTATTGCATTTTGTCTTTGGCGGTGGAACGACAAGGCCGGAGACGCCCCGTGAAACCACGTACATACGACTAAATCCATAACTTTTTTCTTAAGAGCCGGCCACGTGCGGGGAAGAAGATGAAGCACGGCAATGAGAACGACGTCAATCTGGATGGCAAGATGGAACGGTGGTGGCTGCGGGTTTAATGATGATGTTTATTAATCTTGCGGGATGTGGAAAACAACTTTTTGTTGCGGGATTGTCATGGGATTTTGTGCGGGGGTGGGAGTTACGGTAGCCTATGAACTTTAAGGATTTGTTTTTTAAACTGCAGGGGTGGTAATTTCGGAAAAAATCAATAACTTTATCAACCAACAGAACTCGAACTTTTATCCTTGGCAGAGCTTTCTGAAGGCGTCCTCTTGCTACTTTTGTCTTTGGCTTCTTTTTTCGATTTTTTAGTTGATTTCTCCGACTTCTTGGTGTCCGTTTCCGTCTTTTCCGTCGTCTTTTTTGCTTCAACTTCAGTTTCACCCTCGGTCTTTTTCGCCTTCGCATCACTCGTTTCGCCTTCAGATTTCTTCGATCCGCCCTCATCTTTCTCCGATGTTTTCTGATCGCCGTTGTCTTCCGTCGCCAGAGTCTTTGCATCCTCCGTCTTTTCCTTGATTACCTTCTTCGACGGCGTCTTCGGTGGAACGATAGCACTTGCCGATTTCAGCAGCGTATTATTAGATTTGACAGCCAACGAAGCCCGTGGCGGCTGTGGTGGCTGTGGAACAACATGATCAAACTTCTTAGGACTCTGTGGCTCTGGTTGACTTTCTTTAATGCTGAATCCGCTGCGCTTTTCCGCTGCCGCATTGGAAGTAAGGCCAGTATCGGAAGATGGAAGCGGCTTCTTCTGGACTGATAAAAAGTCGGATCCAAGATTTGTCGAATCCGGCGATTTTTGGATTGATTTTTCTGGCGGTTTTGGTGATGGCGCTTTTGGGGGGATTTTGACGACTTTTGGGCGTTTTGGCTTCGGTTTGGACACTTTTTCGCCGATTTTGGTTGGTGGTTTATCTTTTTTAGGCTTCTCTGTTGAAATGTGGATTGTTTGGACGGCTGGGGGCTGAAATTATGGTGGTACTAAACTGCCTTCATCCGTAAACGTTGCAAAAACTAACCGATTCCTTCTTCTTTTTAACCACCGGACGAGCCTTCTTTTTCTTGCAATTTTTGACGATAACGTAAATAATCATGCCAATGATAGCAACTAAAATTATTCCGCAGAACGAGCCAATAACAATATAAAGAATAAGGTTACTGTCGGTTTTCTTTTTGGGATCATCAGTGACTGTTGTTGATACAGGGAACTGGCCGTCGTCGTCGTAGGATAAGATTGTGAAGCCCATTGATTTCCATCGCTGTAAACTGTTTTCAGTTTGAACTCGTTCTGTAAAGACCGGCAAACCTTATGAAAATAAGCCACGTCTCCCTCATCAAAAGTCACTTTCAAAATAAAAGGTAAACATTGATTATTTCCCAGCGATAGAATTCCACTTGTTAAATCGGTATCAAGTTTAAATGGCAAATTGCTACCTTCTAAAGATGGGCAGTTTAAGTCCCCCGGCAATTCGATAAAACACTCCGCAGACTTGAATTCAGCTTGATCTGTGTTAACTTTGACTGTGGCAACATTCAAATCAGAAATTCCGACAGTGAAATCAATGTCAAAGTCGTCGGCATCTAGTTCGAGTGTGAATTTCAGATTGACTTTTATCGGGGCACCGTCATCGTCATCTTCTGCTAGCCCTTTTGTAAGTGAAAATAGGTGGACGGCATTGTTTTCGACGCTTAGACATCCTCGGAGGGCGGTGGTTTCGGATTGTTGTAGTTTTATTGCCCTTAAACTGGTTGGCGTTTTTTTCCGACAAAAAATAAATACGAACCAGTCCGAAGTATGGTTCTCACTCTTAGTCTCGACTATCCTTGAAGTCCACCTCACATCCGGAATGTTATCAGTGCTTGAGACGTAGATGTAGTCATTACTGCTGGCATTAGCTAATACGATCCATGTTACAATCAACAAATAGTGAAAACAAGGCATCCAGTGCCAAAAGTGGGTGGTCTTCTCGGGTCCCGGTTTGACCCTACTCTGAATACGGTAGTTTTTTTTTGATGGAAGAATGCAAAAATGTTATTGATCAGATGGAGTTGTCATTTATTTCTAATCATTCTACACCCGGATAACAAAAATCTTTCAATGGCAAAAACAATATACTCGTAACAATGGGTTTGCTTTCAAAATGGACTATCTTCATAGATAAGATCATTTTCGTGGAGAATGCGTCCGATGCGACCCTTTAACTTTCTGTTGTATTCAAAGACGAATTCGGTGCTGTAGACGACCCCATCATCGCGGACCAGGGTAATCGGCAAGGCACGGTTTACAATATCGGGGTTTTCTCGGACTTCGGGTGGGTAGGTGACACGGTATTGGTCGAGGGGCGGGATCACGGCCCTGATGGCTTCGAATGATCTGAAATGAGAGTTTTAAACTGCGCTCAATGAATGAAATTTTAATTAACTCACTCAAACTTGGTTACCGGCGCTTTCATAACACCAAACCAGACACTGATGTCGTCTTTGGAAAGCCTCCCCCGCAACTCGATGGCGTTTTTACCATTCAGCTCTACACCTTGGTCCTCGGCTTCCCAAACGACCGGAATCGGGGCAACGGGCCTCTTGGGTCGGCCCAGAAGCGGCGCGAACTTGTGTGTTGTGGCCTCGGCGGAGATGATCGTCCATCGACAGCCATCGTTGACACTGACGGCGCCATCGTGAGCGACGGCACCACTGCACCCTTTCAAGAAGTCCGGATTGGCATGAAGATAGGTTTGCGGTTCATCCAGAAACTCGAAGACGACCATATGGAGTTGGCTGACTGGCTCGCCACTGGTCTCCTCCTTCGTGTGATAAGCATTGCCAGTTTTCAACGTCTTCCGAATCCGCATCGGCGGCAACGCTATTTTGGTAGCGACATCGACGAGGGCTACAATATCGCCGTAGTTGATGTTGCCTTCTTTAGTCTCGATGCCGACGCCTTTTTGCAGCTTGCCGAAGCAGGGAATCGGATCAGTATCGCTGAATGACCGGATCAACATGATTTCCAGGACGCTCCATTGATTCGGACTGGCCTCGACCAAGCCGTTTTCCTCGACATGGAAGAATCGGGTCGAGATATTCTGAGACCGAAGGCGGTTGTACAACGCGATTCGAGATTTGCTTCGAATAGAAAGAAATCGAGCTTCAGGGCCGACGGCAGTCTGTTTTTTCTTCGACGGTTTAGACATCACTTTCATGCGATCTGAGATAACCGGGCCGAGGCTGAATGACTTGTCGAGCCTGACTTCGGTCGTGAGGGTTATCATCTTCTTCTTTTCATCGGTGCTGATGTACATCGATTTGGCGGTGAGGAGGAGCTAAAACTGGGCTGTTGATCGGCCAATTCTGTAGAAAAGAGTGAAAACAAACCTTATTGCTATCAAGCTGGGTCTTATCCAACTCCTTCTCAGTGTTATTAACACCAGATACCCGCATGGATGCTGTAAGACACTTCTCCTTGTGAAGTCCGTCGGCAAAGAACCCCTTTGCCCAGCCTTTGCCTTCGAGCATTACGGTAGGGGGCGGGACGACGAATCTGAAAGTTGATTTTTGGTTTTAAACTGTCCCAATTAATTTCCAAACATACCTTTTCTCAGTTTTATAAGACTTCTGAGCCGCCTTCGGCACATGAATCGTCATCAAACAAGTGTAGGAATCGATGTCGGCCAAAAAGCGTTGCATCGTTTGGGGCGTGACTTCGTAGTTATTGTGAAACTGAAGAATAGGCTGAATTCCATAGTCGGGCAGCATATTCATGTCATATTGTGGGTCTTGGATGAGCGCTGGTGCCATTGGTTGCTGCATCTGGTGGTTTGGTGGTTCTGGATAGCCCTTTTGAAACTGATCGTTTTGAATCGCTTGGTGATGTGGTTGCATCTGGTCATTTTGCTGGTACATGGCCATTTCTGACGAGACACTTTGGACCGGCATTTGATGCATCGTGGATGATTGCGGCAATGGCAACAATGAATAATTGCTCTGGGACATCATAGGCATGTTTTGTTGAGGCATCTGTTCCGATGTAGAAGGCAAATTGGGGTCGGGATAATGCGGCTGGCCATGAATGGATTGATGATTCATCTGCGTGGAGTTCATTGACATTAATCCATTTGCATTCATCGGCACGGATTGTGACATGTCATACATGGAATTCTGATTGAAACCTCCATGCTGTGGGTCAGAGAAGGCGTCATATTCCTGGGCTGGCTGCATGTTTGAATACATGTAGGATGAGTCATATGGCACACTCATCTGTTGCATGTTGCTGTATTGGGCCATTTGGTTCTGTTGCTGCTGTTGGTGGGGGTCGTAGGATGGCATTGGATTCTGAGGGTACCCGTTGTTGATATGCCGAGGTCGTTTGGCGATAGGGCCTTCGTACACTGCGTGGGCGGCCATCTGGAAGTTAAGGGTCTAAGTCTAGGAAGTTGGCAAAATTTCAATTACAACACGCATAGATTTTGAAAAACTGGTCAAAGGGTATATGGCGAAACTAAAAAAACAACGCTCACAGCCACCAAAACTAATCCATATAGCACAGGACCGCGCAACAACCCATCCCTGACCCCCGAAACAATCGATCACGCAACGGCCAAGGTGCGAAAATAGCCCAATTAGAGACGTTTGCCAACTGGCATTGAAAGTTATTGGCAAAAACTGTTCTTTCAACGACTCACTTCTACCCAAAAAATCCCCAATCCAATCCAGAACCACAAAACCATTCCATCGCATCACATGAATCAGACCCCCGCAGCAGCCAGCCGCCTTCACTTCGCAGTGGACCGGCAACACGCTTCACGCCGGTTTTGATGGTCATTGCGGGGAGTTGTGACGAAGATCGAAAAAAAGGTGCGATCGAAAAGGGTAGAAAGAAGCAGAATAGCCAAAGGCAGACCCGGTGTTGTCGATCGGGGGGTGCGCCGATGGCGGTGGGGAACGAGGCGCGAAAGAAGCAGCAAAAACGAGGACAGATGTGGCGGGCGCTCGCCTGCAAAAACACCCGATCCCCCAATGAAAGCGAACACGCACATCGAATCGAATGAACACTTACTCGGCACATGAATGAATGGTCGTCGCTGACTGCCTGCTACCCGTCTTTTTTGAATGGGCGGAATCTGATTTACGGTTGTTGGAAATAGGTGGAATGGGATTCAAGAAACTGCAGGCTAAGTTACAAAGGTGTATAAAAAGCGTGATAACATGTGACAACAAAAAAAGAAGCCATTTATCACAAAAGCAACAGTGATTCGGATGGGAGACGCGCACAAAAAACAGTCAGCGCAGAAATTCCGTAAGTACATTGTTTTCAACTGTTAGAGTACTTCGCGTTTCACATTTGCATACTATAATAATCTTTTCAAAGACTATGGAAATTTTATCGTTAAAAATACAATACGGTAGATGATAAGCAAAAATTTAGTAAACTAATGCCATTTTTGGACATTTTCAGTAAAACAACATTAAAAAAGTAAACATGCGGCCACTGCTTTGTAAGGACTTGAATGTTTTGTCCACTTCTTGCAATTCCATGTCGTTCTATCTACCTACAGTCGATAAACCGTCAACTTTTTCGCGAGTATATTTCTCGCGCAAAACAACGTGCCGGAATGCTATAAGTTCATAAAAGCCCCGCTGATAAGTTGCTGATGGTGTGATTGTTGTAGACTGCGATCTGAAGTTCTGTTTTTACTGAAAAATAAAGCCCTACCAGAACAAATTGTCGTTACACTTGCAGAACAAGAAAACTAAATCATTGTAGCGACATGTTGTAAAAACGACTGCCGCCCGAAATGCTTTGATCTTGGCGGCTGCATTTTTACAACACTTGCAAAGTTGCAGATGTTTTGTTGCATTGTGTCTTTATGGAAGCAATAATTTTTGATTACAGACAAGGGAACATATGTGATCGGTGCTGTTTACATGATCATGGCCTTGAAATCTAATAGATACAACTAGATATTCGAAAAACTGCTCTGCAATTGTTTTGATCGTTTTACTTTTAACAATTGTTGTTGGAAAACTGCCACTGTTTTTTAAAATTTTTTTATTTCTAATTTTTTTCTACACCCGGATAACAAAAATCTTTAAATGACAAAAACTATTTACTTGTAACATTTGGTTTCAATAAGGACCCTGTTCATATATAAGAAAATCTTCGTGGAGAACGCGTCCGATGCAACCCTTTGACTTTGTGTTGTATTCCAAGACGAATTCGGTGCTGTAGACGACACCATCATCGCGGACCAGGTTGATCGGCAAGGCACGCTTTTCAATGTCGGGGTGTTCTCGGACTTCGGGTGGGTAGGCAGCGTGGTATTGGTCGAGGGGCGGGATTACGGCGCTGATAGCTTCTGGTGATCTGAAATGTGGGTTTTGAAAACTGGAACACGTCGTGTTGTGGAAGAACTCACTCAAACTTGGTTACAGGCGCTTTCATAACACCAAACCAGACACTGATGTCGTCTTTAGAAAAGCTCCCCCGCAGTTCGATGGCTTTCTGACCATGTAGCACTTCACGATCATCCTCAACCTCCCAGACGACCGGCATCGGAGCAACGGGCCTCTTGGGTCGGCCCAGCAGCGGCGCGAACTTGTGGGTCGTGGCTTCGGCGGAAATGATCGTCCATCGACAGCCATCGTTGACGCTGACGGCGCCATCGTGAGCGACGGCACCACTGCATGTTTTTAAAAACTCCGGATTGGCGTGAAGATAGGTCTGCGGTTTGTCTAAAAACTCGAAGACGATCATATGGAGTTGGCTTACGGGCTCTCCGCTGGCTTCATCGTTCGTGTAGTAGGCTTTATCCATCTGTACCGTCTTTCGGATACGCATTGGTAACAGAGCTATGCCTGTAGCAACATCTACGAGGACCACGACATCGCCGTAGTTGATGTTTCCGTCTTTAGTCTCGATTCTTGCGCCTTTTTGCGCCTGTGCAAAGCCAGGAATCGGCGATTCAGTATCGCTATATGACTGGATCAACAATATTTCCAGGACACTCCATTGGTTCGAGCTGGCCTCAGTTAAACCATTTTCTTTGACGTGGAAGAACCGTGTCGAGATATTCTGAGATCGAAGGCGGTTGTATAACGCGATTCGGGACCCGCTTTTGATGGACAAGTACCGCGCTTCGGGTCCAATGGCAATCTGCTTCTTCTTTGATGGCTTCGACATGATTTTTATGCGTTCAGAAATAAACGGGCCAAGGGTGAAGTTGGTTGAGAGTAGAATTTCAATTCCCAGAGTGAGCATTTTTTTCTTTTCTACGGTGCTAATGTACATTGACTTGGCGGTAAGGAGGAGCTAAAACTGGGTTGTTGTCGTCGAACGCTATTAAAAGGTAAAAACAAACCTTATTGCCATCAAGCTGAGTCGGATGCAATTCAGTTTTAGTATCATCAACACCAGCTATTAGCATAGATACCGTCGGGGAACAATTTTCAGTGCCGAACCTGCCGGAAACTAATTTAGAGTTTGACCAGCCATTGCCTTCTAGGGTTACGGTAGGGGGCGGCACAAAAAATCTGAAAATTTGAAATTTAGTTTGAAACTGTTTTTTAGCGCTTTAAAAATTACCGTTTTTCATTTTTGTAAGACTTCTGGGCCGCCTTCGGAAAATGAACCGTCAATGAGCAAGTGTAGAATTCACTATTAGCCAGAAAGTGCCGCATCAAATCTGTAGTCACTTCTTTGGCGTTGGCAGGGACATTCATCTGTAATTGATTATGGTTTCCATAATCAGGGACGTGATGCATGTTGTACTGTAGCTCTGGCACAAGAGGCGGTGCCATTTGTTGTTGCATCTGAAGGTTTGGAGTTGCCGGACAGCTCCTTTGAAACGGATTATACATAGAATGAACCGTCTGAGGTTGTTGTTGTTGAATATGATCGTTGTGCTGGAACATAGCCGCATCCGGTGAAACACTTTTTGTCGGCATTGGATTTATTACTGACGTGGGTGGCTGCGGCATTTGCAAAGAATACCCAGACTGGGACATCACTGGTTGCATCTGCTTGGTTTGTTGAGGCATCTGTTGCGATGTTGATGGCAAATTCGGGTCAGAATAGTGTTGTTGACCATGAACATGTTGTTGCTGATTCATCTGATTTGAAGACGTCGGCATTGACCCGTTGGAGTTCATAGGGATCTGTTGCTGATTCATTTGCGATGACGTCATAGCCGTCGTTTGTTGTTCATTGAACAATCCGCCGTTAGAGTTCATCGACATGTTCTGCGACCCATTATTCATAAAATTCTGATTGAACCCCGCGTACTGTGGGTTCATATTGGCGTCGGAGAAGGCGTCATATTCCTGGGCTTGCTGCATGTTTGAATACATGTAGGATGAGTCATATGGCACACTCATCTGTTGCATGTTGCTGTATTGGGCCATTTGGTTCTGTTGCGGCTGTTGGTGGTGGTCGTAGGATGGCATTGAGTTCTGAGGGTACCCGTTGTTGATATGCCGAGGTCGTTTGGCGACAGGGCCTTCGTACAGTGCGTGGGCGGCCATCTGGAAATTAGGGGTTTAATTTTAAAAAACTGCCCAAAGGGGTAACATTTCAAATTAAAAATCAGGCTCACAGCAACCAAAACTAAACCATATAACTCAGGACCGCGCAACAACCTATCCCCGACCCCCGAAACAATCGATCACGCAACGGCCAAGGTGCGAAAAGGGCCCAATTAGCAAAGTTTGACAATCGCCATTAAAAATTACTATTGAAAAAAAACTGGGGTCATGAAGTTCGAAAATATTCTAAAAGATCCCTAAATTGAAATCTGACACTTTTAACCGTTTCTTCACATAACATAAATCAGACGCCGCAACATCTGATGGCGGTGAGGAACGAGGCGCGAAAGAAGCAACAAAAAACAAGGACATGGTCAAAGGCGGATTTGAGCTCACATCAGAAAAAAGAAGCTCATGGCAACCAGCAACCCCGCGCAACTTCTTTAATGTGACTTTGACAAAGTCGGCCTCATGGTTTGAACCGACGCTCCTCCCTTTAGCGTCTTACTCACATAAGTGTGTCCTCAGGATGTGTGAGCTTTGACGCGGATACACTTCGCGCTCACATCAATACCTTGTGGCAATCTCTTTATACTCGCTTACAAGGGAAGGGCGCGACCTCATCCTGGCCGATTCGGATGAAATGAAAAACACAGATAGCTGACCATATTATAAGACTTTTCTGAAAAAAATTAGCTGCAGTTTGCCATTAGGGGCCGAGAACGGTGCCGTCAAAGTCCGAAATTTTGATTTTTTTGTGTTTTTTAAAAAATCATAACTTTTTTTTGGTTACTTCTTTTTGAACGCGGTTTGAAGAAAACAATAGCTAAACATCTTATCTATAACTTCTTTTCACAGTTGAAAGTAGTGTGAAAACGTTGAAAGTTAGAAATATTGATTTTAAAAACATACATATTTGTGTACCACTGTTCTCAAATATGGCATTATGAAATTACACTATATTTTCACAAACTGTAGAGATGGTATGTATTTATGTTGGTTTTAAACGGCGTGGCAAACGGTCAGATAGAAAAAAAGTTATTTGTAATTGAAAATTTAAATTTTCGGACTTTGACGGCACCGTTCTCGGCCCCTAATGGCAAACTACAGCTAATATTTTAAGAAAGCTCTTTTTTTAGTGTTAGCTACATGTGGTTTTCATTTTATCAAAATCCGAGAGGATAAGCTCGCGCCCTTCCCTTGTTAGTAGCATGATCATTGTATGTACCTCCGAAACAAGAAAACTGCACCGTTGATATGACACGTCGTAAAAACAACTGCCGCCAAAATTCTTCGATCTTGACAACTTACAACATTTGCAAACTTGCAACTGTTTCATATCATTGTAAAATATATTTGGTGTAAGATACTTTCCGCTGTCGGTAATTTGATAGTTTGAAAAAAAACTGAATTTCACGCATGCTTCATGGTTTTACTTTTTTTAGTTTATTCACAAAATTAAACAAATCAAAAGTAAATTGAGATCAATAATAACGCATTCGGGATGACTATGGTAGGAAACATACAACTTCCAGAGATACAAAACTGTTTAAAAAAATACAACACTAAAACCCGTCAAGTGCCAATAAAGAAGTAGCCGATTCGATGGTGTATTGCAATTTGGAGAATCCAAGTCGCACAGTTCTTGTCCAATGTGAACTATCATGTTCCGTCTCGGCCTGAAGCAGTTTCGAAGCAGGATCCAAAATAAGCGCAAATGGCGAGTTCGACGAGAGATCACCGTTGCCAAGAGCAAATACTGAATGGCGTTGAAAGTTAGCTTCTGGGAAGATTCCGGCATCGAGAATGAAAGCCCTTTCAAGTGAAAGAAGTCGGGAGTTGAGCATTTCGACCTGTTTTAAACTGAGCGGTCGGTCCCCGGAATTGACGCCATGGATAAGTTGTTGGAGGCCTTTGGCGGTGTGGTGGAAGACGGCCGCGGCCTTGGTGACCGATTTGAAGGCTTTTCGGTACGCGGGCTCGCCAATGAGGACGTCGACGCCGAGATAGACCAGTTGGGTGTCCATTCGTTTTAATTGTTCGACGAGGAAGACGGCATAGTCTTCAACGCCGAAGGGGATAATTAAAGAATCGGTTAAGCTGCGAGCGAGTTCGAGCCAGAGTTTACCCATTGATGGAAGGACTTCGCCAGTGGGGTCGAGAAGGTTTTCGACGGTCCAGGGGAGCTCGTATCTCGTGTGGTACAGCATGTAGGAATAAACTGGTGCTGATTCTATCCTTAAGTCAGCGACAGGGACCCCGGCAAAGGTGATGAATCTCTGATGATCACTGCCACTTGCCGGCAATCCAATGGCAGGGACACTCTTATCACCAGGTAGAGGTCCTTTCGGAGAATAAAATTTCCATGAATCAAGCAACGTAACCCGGCCAGCTTCGACTTCGGCCGGGTTCGGATGCCCGATTTTACCCGCCGCCTTCACAATAGCCCGATACAGCAATGGGACTGCTTTCACTGACAGAGTGCCGTTGCCATTGACATTATCGACATTTAAAACTGCTACCGCACGTCCAGTGAGCATCTTCAGCATCTCCTCAACATATTCCGTGCTTCCGATCAGCCCAAACTCCTCAGCATCCCAATGGCAAAATGCTAAACTGCGTCTAGGACGCCACCCAGTGTAATCATTCGCTTCTTTGACGACTTTTGCGACTTCTAACAATGTAGCTGTCCCGCTGGATGGGTCAATGGCACCCTTCACCCAGGCATCTGCATGGTTGCTCAGCGCGACGAATCTGTCCGGCTCCACGGCGCCTCGAAAGACGGCAATAACATTCTTGATGCGGCGTCGCGACGAGAATGACCGTACATCTAGCTTGAAATTCGCACTTCCTGTGAGTCGATATTCAACATTCATAGAGCCACGCCATCTGGACCACATTGCCAGAGGGCCGTCGAGTTGTTCCATGATTTTGGCACAGTCTTCGTAGCCGATTGGCATCACTGGGATGGATGGAAGTACGCCTGATTTGCGGAGGGTTTCTTCGTCGAATTCACGGAAAGTGTACTCCTTCGATGGTAGGAAGGGGGTTTCAGGATCGCCGAAGGTTCGGAGGAGGGTGCCACGCTGGGCGGCTGCTTTGGGGAGCCAGATTTGGGACGGAAAGGTCTGGAAGTTGATTAGTTAAACTGTTCTATAAACCTCGTTGTGCCTACCACATTGCCATTCATAGCAAAATCCGCCGGATCACTGTAAATAATGACCCCACTGGCACCACGCTTTTCGGCCCCGAGGGCCTTGTCGCCTCGGAAGACGCCACCGTACCGGACTAGGGCTATTTTGCCTCGGAGGCTGATGTTTTGCTAAAAAAACTGTTTGATGAACATAAACTTGGCAGTTAAACATACCTTTTCCAGCAACAAATAATCTTCTTCCGTCCCAAAATTGGCATAAACAACATTCCCAATAGTAGTCCCGTTATTTGAGTACGCATTCCACCAAACCCGTGATCTCGGATCCTGCTCTTCCGCCTCAAACAACTCATCTGGACCGGCAAATGGTGCCTGACCGTTTGACATGACATTCCAATCGGCCCCATTCCAGTGATGGATGGTGTTCGGGTTGGCGTAGTCTGGGTAGTTCAGGAGAACGTCGTACTCATAGGGGGTCACGTCAAAGTCAAGGGATTCATACTAAAACTGTCGATTATCAGCATTGCCTCAAAAAGGTCGAACTTACGAATTCCTGGATTCGATCCATAATCCCCAACTGCTCGTCAGTCCCGGCTACATGAACATCTTTAGCCAACCAACGCAGATTTTCTTTTACCCTTTCCGGTTCAAATAGGGACATCAGATGGCTACTGAGGGCTTCATGCTGACCAACATCATCCCAGAGCATTTCCTCATAGGGTGAGTTTTGCTGTTTGATGGCACTTCCGGAGCTTGGAGGCCCAGATGGGTTTTGGCAGGTTGATTCTGCCGACTTGTTGAAAAATAAAACTGCACCCGCTCCCAGCAAAACGGTAATGACCAATAACAACACAAAAACAGCCGCAAACAGTGCTCTAATTAGAAACGACTTCGATTTAGCCGATTCTTCAATGACTTTTCCGAAACCCGTGGATTCATGACTTGACAAAACTGCGCCGCTTGTCATCCTGGGCGAAGTGGTCCTCATTGGTTCAAAATCCTTCGGACAGATCACACTTCCAGCATAGAGCCCTGAGGGTGTTAACCTATTAGTTGGCCCAGGCCGTGGCATAGTCCCAAATAGGCCGCCATAGGTGATTGGCGCATTTGGAGGATGGATAAAGTTTGGCAATGGGTCATAGACGCTGCGTCGGAAGGATCGAAGAAGCGACCGAGATGAATCTGTGCTGTTTTCATCTTCGTTGAGGCTGGGGTACTCTTCTGGGAATGGAAATCGGCGAGGTAGAGGTGTACATTCGCCGACGCGGGTTGGTTCTGATTCTGCGGGAGGTGGTGGGGATGGCGGTGGAGATATCGAGAAGAAATGATCACCGTCGTCGGACATGGCTTTTTGGCATTGGTGGGCTAAAAAAACTGTTAATTGGTCGGCCAGTCGTACATTGACACGCGTTTGAATAACTTAAAACTGCAAAGAGGAGCCTGCTAACAAGGGAACCGTCAGAGCTTAAGGTGGCCGATTTGGACAAGCTATACGGCATTCGATAGGGCTTTGATAGGACATTTAAAAACTGTAGAGTTTAGCTGCGGAACACCCCTGAGGGCCGAGAAAATCGGCTTCAAAGTCCAAAAATTGACTTTTTTGAGTAATTTTAACTATTTTTATTACACACTGTTTTAAATTCTGTTCTAGCAAAACATTAAGGGGACTAATGTCTATGTTTCATCAAAATTTGAAGTCAATCGATCAACACAACTTTGAGTTAAAATTATTTAAAATTTGCAATTTTTTGTTAAGTTATTTCTCAAAAATGTGTTAATCGATTGACTTCAAATTTTGATGAAACATAGACATTAGTCCCCTTAATGTTTTGCTAGAACAGAATTTAAAACAGTGTGTAAATAAAATAGTTAAAATTACTCAAAAAAGTCAATTTTTGGACTTTGAAGCCGATTTTCTCGGCCCTCAGGGGTGTTCCGCAGCTAAACTCTACAGTTTTTGAATGTCCTATCAAAGCCCTATCGAATGCCGTATAGCTTGTCCGAATCGGCCACCTTAAGCTCTGACGGTTCCCTTGTAAAGTAAAACGCAAAAAAATTAAGTTTTCAAAAGTCACGACAGATGTTAGCCAATAAAACACAAGCTATTTAATCTCGCAAACTAATGGTTTTTCACGGCTAACTGACCCCGAATAGCCATTTCCGAGTTTCGAGCTGCCGTTTTTCAAGCCACGCCTAATTTTTCGCAAAAACTGATGATGCTTTACATTCAAAATGGCATTAATAAACTGGCAGCATCTACGATCAAAATCATAAACTTTTCCAAAAACACGATTCAAACACATTTCGACGGATATGCATCTGCCGAGCCAACATAGCCGCTGCCTGCGGAGGCATTATTAAAGTCGTAAAAATGCTAAACTGTCATCGGGGTACAATAGTAGACGAGGAAAAATTTTTACCTACACATAATCGGTGGGTTGCCGCGCGACACTGACTCGGAAATTTGAAACGTGCTGATGAGCGCCGGCGATACCGGATATACCGACGATTTATGCATGCTAAGCGCCGGTTTTCCTCACGTTTTCTGAAGATTTTGGAAAAAGACGCGCGAAAAGATAGTAGAGGACATGGGGATTTGGATTTGGACATTGGAAAACTGCGCTGTGCCTGTTAAAAAAAACATATTTAAAAGGGTGTAAAATTTGTAGGTTACAAATAAGAGTTTGTTTTAAACTGTTTCGATTGATTGACTAGAACTTCATAAAACCAATGCCAAACCTTAAAAAAACTTCCAATATTGACAAAACACACTCATAACCAACTCCCCCCAGCCAACTTATGCCTCACTTCAGCGCCTAGCCTTATCAAAATTTCATTTTTTACTGCTTCACCACTTTTTAGCGTCCATAAAGTCAAATATATCGAAAACCAGCACTAACTAGGATCGCATTTCAACAAAGAAACAGAGACTTTGTTTCAAAAAATGTCTCCAATGTTTACATTTGCAAGTTCTAATGCCAAAGTTGCCCTGCCCCGATGGCACGGATAAAAAAGTTGATGCCAATAGGCAGAAGCGACAAGTAACATCGTAACGGAAACGAGGCTAAAATCGCCACTTTTTGACGTGTTTAACGCGAGCGTTGACACGGCCTACCAGGCTTGTCCAAAGTGACACTTTAGCTTTCGGCATCGAGATGGATGTCAAAGAACACGCGCATATGCGCAAGGATGAGTCGATGTCGTGACGAATGGCGGCACAAAAAAGTTTAATTTTGTCTCTTTGCCGAAAGGAAAGATGCTGCTGTGGTTATTAATTGGGGGGTGGATGGAGATGGGGATAGGGGTTGCAAAAGTTGGAAATTTGTGACAACTGACGTTTTATTTTAAAAAAACTGAAGTTCTGACCATTTTATTATATTACAATATTGTCAAAGCTTTTTATTAAACATTGTTGTTGCATTTTGTTAGCTAATGGCCCCATCGAATCTCAAACTACAATATCGTTGACGCCCCGTGGCATTGTTTATGCAACTCTTGCCATTCAAAGCCTCTGGTTGAGACATTTGAACTGTCATTAAGTGTGCATTAAACGGATTAGGCATCCGCGATGGCACGGGTTTAAGAAATTGGAGAGGAAAAAGGCTAATTAGACATTGTGTATAAACTGAAAACATAAGGCCAAATACCGCCATCCTAAATTCTTTGGTAAGCCTAACTGACATACTGTATCTATGCAAAAAACTGCTAAAAACTGTCAGTCCTATCGAACACTAACAGGTTGGGATAACAAAGCATCGTCCCCCGATTAGTCATCAAAGCCCGCTGCCAGCTCATCCGGGCTCTCCAATCTGGCGATCCGTCACAGCATTAGCGGCGTTTCAGCAATGGATCGTTCAAACTTATGCCATTGGCGATCGTCGATCGCAGGCTGACGCATAGGTAATTTATTCTGTGCCAAATGTTAGGCTAGTCATTATGGGGATAGAAATAAACTGGGCGGAATGTCGGCCGTCCAAGGCATCTAAATCTCGACTAACAAAGAATAAAATTCTGCATAAAAGTATGCTTTTCCTGAAGCAGACAGAATAAAAACTTGGCCATTGTGTTCCATTCTTTTGTTACAAATTTGAAAAGAACGGCACTCAAGCCTTATTTTTATTCCTGTTATGCAACGAAAAACACGTTCAAAATACAATATTGAAAACTGAACATCTTTTTGTCAAACATTCTTTTTCAATGTTTATTATGATACTATTAAAAACAAAAAACTGAAGATACAAAACAGCTCATAGCCATTTTATCTATCCCACCCACGAAGTCCCAAAAGACGGCCCTTCAAAAGTTTGAAGAACGTTAAAAAGTTGACCGTTGAAAAGAACGCTTTTCCCTGTTGCCCTCAGGGTCCATTGTCAAAAGTGTCAGAACACAAGGGCCCGTCGGACCTCCCCGGAGGCCAGCAACGTGGGGCACAGTGGTCAGTTGGTCAAAGGCGGCACGCCCTTGACCATCGCCTTTTTATTACTACTTTGTTGTGGCGTGCTTTTACTAACGGCGCACAAATTAAGTTTGCCACGAACATCAGCGAACAACGTAAATGTGTATAAACTGACGATTTGCGATAACGTACAAATAAGTAAAGATATAAAAAAATACATAAAGATAATAACAAAAAAAAACCAACCATGCAAAGAATTCAGATAGGTTGCGCAATCAGGCGAAGCTGTAATCTACGCGGCGCCTGTCGGCAATCTTTTAAAAGGCGGAAATTGGTTATTCTTTTTGAATGGAGATGGTTCATGAGGTTGTTGAGAGAAAAAATAGAAATGTGGCGCCGATGAGGGGTACTTTTGGATTGTGGACAGGGTGGAGAGTGATGGTGGTCAATGGGGTGGAGATTGGGGGTGATTTTGGGGTTTAAACTGATCCATGGCTTAACAAAATAGACGTTTTTGTTTTTCAAAAAGACCTTTTACAGGGAAATATAGTGTTGGGGGTTCTAACAATACAATACTTGCTCAGGTCAGTCAGGTCACGCCCTGCCAACAGCTTGCACGCGAAAGCCCTTTTAAATTGAGAACGGTTTGCGCGAAACGTCCCAGACAATTAACCGTGGCAACAATAAGCTTCGCCGGGTGGCTGCCTGCTTAGCGACTGTATTGTACAATAGGAGGGCCTGTTGAGAGTTATAATTGCTCAAATTATTAAAAACTGACAACTGCGTTTTAACGGGCTCAAGAAAACACCCAAAACCATGCCCTCAAATCCCAAAAAGCGGCCTCCATCCGGAAGCGCGCAACCGGATGCGCCTAATTGCATATTCACGGAAGTTCATCTCGGTCCCTCACAGGTCGAGATGCCCTCAAGACATCGAAATATGAAGCCCTCGTCCACCCAGGCCCTACACGGCTACTTAGCATTTTGACAAGGCAGTCAAATTCAAATTCGAGTTTCGCCCTGGAATCCGAGCATCCCGTGGCCCTGAGGGCTTAACATCATCAGCCTAGCTCCAAGGCGGATTGTCAAGCTTATTCATTCATCCCTTTTTTGTCGTCAACTGGCCTCTTCACTTTTCGACCTATGCTGCAACAGCTCAAGTGCAAGGCGTATACGCAACCCGACTTCGCGCTTTGTCCGACCCCGGGCGTCGGTTAAGCTGATCCATTCCATCTAAGGGGCTCGCCGGGTAGGTTCGAACAACAATAATAACAACAAAAAAGGAGAGAAGGGCCACCCACGAGAAGACTTGGAGATGTCCTGAGGACCCGGCTGGCTGGGTGGGTGCATTGTCTGTCTCAATGAGAACATTGTCTACTTTGCTTTTTCGCATCATGTCGGAGAGGGTTGTCGGGCTCAGGTTCGAGGAGGGAAGACGAAGAAGACATGGTTGCAGCTTCAGGGTAGTCTCGAGGTGGAGTGCAAACATGATTTGGAAGTGATGGATGGATAAAAATTGGGAGGTAAAGGTGTTTATTTTATCGGGGAAGGGTTAGGGGAAGTGCTGGATAAACAATAGGTGTCACATCCGGGAGCGGGCAGGGGCTTTGAGGTTTCAGAAACTGCACGCTGTTTCAAATTTGTAAAAGTACACAATTTAAACTGAACATAAAAGTTGCCAAAGCAAGCCAACATAAACACCCATCTCGTAAACACGCCGCCAGAGGCCCCAAATCCCACGTCTTGATTCTATTTGTCTTTGCGTGCCGTGCCGCCTGGAACTAATCGCCCTCCGGGTCAAGTCAAACGGCCACTGTCCACAAAAAAGGGTTTAACTTAACTCCCTAACTTCCTGGCAGCTTAACAGTGCTCTAGACATGTTTCAACCGCCTTAAAACCCATCTTTATTAAGAACGGACAATACACAGGGCCAAAATCACCATTTCACGGGCAAATTAGTTTACAAATCCAAACCTACGAAGACAGTTTACAAAGCCTATGAAAACACCCCCTTATTTGGGCTCGAGCATGTCCTCGGGCTTGACCCATTGCTTGAATTGTTCCTCCGTCAGGATGCCGAGCTTGACAGCCTCCTGGACGAGGGTGGTGCCGTTCTTGTGGGCCGTCTTCGCGATCTTGGCAGCGTTGTCGTAGCCGATGTGGGGGTTCAGGGCGGTGACCAGCATGAGGGATTCGTGGAGCAGCTTGGAGATGTGCTTCTCATTGGCCTGGATGCCGACGACGCAGTGGTCGTTGAAGCTGCGGGAGCCGTCAGCGAGGAGACGGATCGACTGGAGGACATTACGGACGATCATGGGCTTGAAGACGTTCAATTCGAAGTGGCCATTGGAGCCACCGACGGTGACGGCGACCTGGTTACCGAAGACCTGGGCGGCGACCATGGTGATGGCTTCGCATTGGGTCGGGTTGACCTTGCCGGGCATGATTGAGCTTCCGGGCTCGTTTTCGGGGAGGGAAAGTTCGCCGAGACCGCAACGAGGGCCGGAACCGAGGAAACGGATGTCGTTGGCGATCTTCATGAGGGAGGTCGCGATGACGTTGAGAGCGCCGTGGACTTCGACGAGGGCGTCATGGGCGGCGAGGGATTCGAACTTGTTCGGGGAAGTGACGAAGGGCAGCCCGGTTTCTTTGGCGACGGTGGCGGCGACCTTCTCAGCGAAGCCAATACGGGTGTTCAGGCCGGTTCCGACGGCAGTGCCACCGGCGGCGAGCTGGAAGACACGGGGGAGGGTGTTTTCGACGCGGGTGATGCCGTTGTCGATCTGGAATTACGGTAAGATAAACTGACGCCTTATTCAATAAGCATTTCAACCAACCTGCTGCACATACGCACTGAATTCCTGACCCAGCGTCAACGGCACAGCATCCTGGGTATGCGTACGACCGATCTTGATGATCTTGGCAAACTCCTGGGCCTTGTCATTCAGACCCTTACGCAGCTCCTTCAACGCCGGAATCAGCTGCTTGTTGAGGGCAATGCCGACGGCAATGTGCATAGCTGTGGGGTATGTGTCGTTCGAGGATTGGGACTTGTTGACGTGGTCATTCGGGTGGACGGGGTCCTTCGAGCCGAGCTTACCGCCGAGGATCTCAATAGCGCGGTTTGAGATGACCTCGTTGACGTTCATGTTGGACTGGGTGCCGGAACCGGTCTGCCAGACGACCAGGGGGAAGTGGTCGTCGAGTTTGCCGGCGATGACCTCGTCTGGAATGGTTTTTATATATAAAACTGCGACCTGAGCAGTATTTAACATACCAGCAGCCTGAATAATAGCATTAGCAACCTTGGCATCGAGTCCAAACTCCTGGTTGACGATGGCGGCCGACTTCTTGAGGTAGCCGAAGGCATGGATCACCGGCAGGGGCATGCGCTCTTCGGGGCCGCCGATCTTGAAGTTTTGGAGCGAGCTGAAGGAATTTGATTAGATTTTTATATATTTTTAAAGCAAAATGGCTTACCGAGCAGTCTGAGCACCATAATACTTCTCAGCGGGGACCTTGAGCTCGCCGAAAGTGTCGCGTTCGACGCGGAATTCACCAGTCGAAGCAGCCATCATGCGAATGATCTGTTTGCCTGTAGCAGAACGAGCGGATGCGATGCGACTGCCTGCCGCCGGAACAAGAGCACTAGTACGGGCCAGACGGGACAACATGCCTCCAAAAATTCCCCTTTTAAACGGTTATTCTATGGGTTAAATTGGGACAAACAACGTGATAGCACGAGGGGTTTTTATGGGATTTTAGGGGTTGAAATACGCATTTGCATTGTAAAAAACTGCACCATCAGGAGTTGAATGTCGTGTGACAACGTGAAACTATCCCCTTCAAACTTTGAACAAAGTCAAAACACCAAAAACTAAGCAAACTCAATTTTGATTATATAAAAACCACAAAAAAGGAGAGCCCATTCTCACACGCACACAAACAAAGGTTAGCCATCGCAGTAAATACCCATAACGACGTCAATTCTCAATTCCTAATCATTGATTGTGGGGATTGAGCAGAG
This sequence comes from Panagrellus sp. LJ2284, assembly GCA_024447225.1. Lineage (NCBI taxonomy): Eukaryota > Metazoa > Nematoda > Chromadorea > Rhabditida > Panagrolaimidae > Panagrellus > Panagrellus sp. LJ2284. Next base: position 6,179,642 of record JAMRYC010000005.1, on the reverse strand, counting down.
AACGAGCACGTCTCGGCCGAATGGAGGGGAATGGAACGTGCAAACGTGCAAATTCAAACGAAACATTTTCCGTGTTCTCGAAGAACGTCCGACCCGACCCCTCTCTTGTTCCTTTTTCGCGTCGAGATGGTTGACAACGCTGCCGGCGGCCGCACGCAACAAAACAATTGTACTGATCTTTTAACACACGTTTTAGCAAAATATACTGAATTTTACATATTGTATGCTTTGAAAGTACACGAAAATTAGGAAAAGACACACTTTTTCCCATCATTTGCATGTAAGCCTTTCGTGGTGGGACCCTTTTAGGGGGTATTTAGTGTTTTTTAAACTGAATTTAAACTTTTGAAGTAAAAAGTACAAATTTTGTACTATTATCACATCAACGTACAACACACTGTTAATTAAACATAAAAATCATAAAAAAAACTTCGTGGTGGGACCTATTTTGGGGTCATTTAATGTTTTTATTAAACTGGAAGGAATAGCATATTGAAAATTAAAGTACGTCATAGGTACTACACAGGCACAGTAAACTGCTTGGACAACAATAGTAATGTAAAAGCGTTTCGTGTTTGGACCAGTTTTTTTTACAGTTTACATCAAAGTTGACAAAAAAAGTCATGCAAATTCCTAAACCATCCCCCTGAAATCTCGGTTACGCAAAAGTGCGCCAGCACAATCCCATCAATGCCACCATCTAGGACCTTTGTATGCATTTTATTGCCCTGGTCATCAGTCTGTCGACAATTTGTGCTGGACAATTGTAGTTTGTTTTCAAGTTTTTTAAACTGACTAAAGTATGACATGTTTTCTAGAACAATCAAAACTTCCGGCTGGTATTCAATATCCTACAAAGAAAAGTACATCGAATTCATGCTTACAAATTCGGCGGAGTTTCATGAATTACAAGAGTATGTTGGATTTTTTGAAGCAAACCAATGCAAGTTTGGGGTTTTAGGTTGGTTCTATGCTTACCTAGGATCAAAAAAGGAGACGAAGTTGACTATTATAAAGAATGCAAGGAAGGATTTGATGTTTTTGCGCTTTTTGTCGAACAGGAATGTGGGTTTTTTAAACTGTTCATTGAGTTACAAGAATTTTTATAAGTATGTTACAGTAATTGACAAAACACTCATATTAAGAGAAGACGGGTACCTATTTTGCAATGATAACCGTCATCTTTACTCTCTAAACAATCACTTTACAAGAAATTCAGATAAAATTCTGTTCATAGAAGTGAAGAAACTGCCAGAAAAAACTGAGTTAAAATTAATCAATGCCGTCAAAGTTGAATCAAATATAAGCGAAATACTGCATTTTAATTCTTCCTCAACGACATCGATGCCTCATTCGACTGAATTTGAACCAAACACAACAGAGGCGCTATATACAGAGAAGCCATATCGACAAACCACTGAAGATGATTCATTTGAAGACACTGATGAACCTGAACCGGAACCTGAGCATTCATCGAAGCCCCGAAGTCACACTCGATTAATATTGGCGATTGTTTTGTCTTGTGGAAGGTTTGCTTTTTTAAACTGCGATTCACTTTTTTCGCAATGTTTTGCTTTTCAGCCTGTTCATCGTCATAGTAGCCCTGGCCGCTCTCGTTTACTGTATACTAATAAGAAAGACAAATTCATCAAAACATGATCTCGAAACCCCATCTCAAGCACACCCGGATCCGTCAAATACAAGGCGACCCCCAAGTACATCGACAAAAGGCTCTTTTCTCGAGCGAGGATCTTCGAATTCTGTTTTTTCAAAAAAGAAAACGGTTGCTATAACGCCGGCGTCCGCAGAACCGGCGAACGAACAGGCCGATGTTACTATCAATGTTTGAATAAATGGTTTTTATTAGGTATTTTAAACTGTACGGTGTTTAACCGGAGGCTTCAGGCGTTGGAATTGCATTAGATGCAGTCACGGCTTTCTGTCTCAACTGTTGAAAAGCGTGGTAGACAACTTTGAGCGTGAAGAACTGGAATCCTTCGTAGCAGATAACGAGTAACACGATGAAGGCGGTCATCAGTTGGGCTACTGAAAATGGTTTTTTGAAAACTGAAATTCTTCACAAATTCTGTTATCAAACTCACTATATTGAAACTCTGCCTCTTCACGTGGATCAGAAGTCCGAATGAACACCTGTAGCCACCACTTTGGCATGACAATAGCCGCATAGGTGAAGAATAATGTCGCCGTAGCACCAAATATCAGAGTTAGAACCTGTAAATGTCTAATTTATAATGCACTTTTAACTATTTTCGACTTTTTTATGCACTTTTTTTACAAGTTTAACTAAAAATAACCCACTCTTCCAACAAAAAACGGCAAAATTAGAACAGGTGATTCTCTTGCAAATGCTACAAACACTAGGAAATCAGCAATGGCCAGAATAATAGACGCAATGACCAGGGGTTCTGGCATGTCCACCATGATTACGAGGAGGATCCCAAGATCGATGACTACGGCAAGTTTGACGAAAATGTCTGGCGAAATTCCACAGTATTTGCGGTCATCTATCGGGAGGACGTCGATGCTGAGCGGCATTCCGGGGTGGTGGGATTGATTTCGAGTGATTTTGGTGATTTATTTTTTGTCTGTGGTGTAAACAATAAAAACTGATGCTTCGTACTTGATCATGTTACATTGCCAATCGGTTGATTCTGTCTGTTTAGAGTAAACTGTCATTTTTACGCCGATGTGAGTCAAAATGTCCCCTTCCAGAACGCCCTGCAATAAACCCTCTCTCCCTCCTGACACATACCCCATTCCCGAACGTGGAAACCTTCCCTTCAACGACATGCCAGCACCCCAAGGCTCCACATTAGGTACACCTACCCATAAAGCTGGCCATGTGCCGATGGCAACAGCCCCAGTGCCACTTTTTCGACAGCCGCTGACGACGACCAAAACGGCTCCAAAAGTGGGGGATGAAGCCATTTTCAGAAAGGGCTGGTCTCGCGTGCTTTGTACCTAGCAACGGTGTCTTACCGTTGCTACGGAACGCGTTAAAAGGGCCTCTCCGCCATCCGTGTCAGCCGACAATCGACTTAGGGCACCAAGCCGTTTAGCTGCGAGGCCGTTTTGCACAGTGTTTTGCAACGTATTTGGCCGGATAATCGAGGATGGAAGGTAAGCTTATATTAGCTGGGATGATCTTATATAAACTGGGATGATATGTGTTTTTTTGTTGTGATAGCTATAAAAACAGTTGTTTTTTTTCAGAAGCCGATGAAAAAACATACCCTTGCAAAATCTGTGGGCGGAAGTTTATCAAGTCTAGTTTGGTGAGTTTTGTTGATTAATAAACTGATAACCTGTCGTGCTGTTTCAGGTTATCCACGAATCAGCCTGCAAAAAGTTGACAAAACTCGCCCGAAAGCCGTTTGATTCCGGAAAACAGCGCGCTTCGGGCTCTGATATCCCGTTGAATGCTGTCCGGAAGGCTCAGAAGGAGAAGGAAAAGGTTGGAAATTATATAAAAAAAACTGAACGTGACAAGTATAGTCCTCTTTCAGCACGGCGGCACCTTCCCTCGACCCAAAACCCACTGGCGTCAACGGCACGAAGAATTCATCGGTGCCGTTGCCGGTGCGAAACACGTCGAAATAGCATTGAAAACTGGAGCCCCCTTGCCGCCCCCGCCCAAATCATCCTACAATCCTGATTACGTCCAATGTGATTACTGTGGCCGACGCTTTAATGCAAACGCTGCTGAAAGGCACATTCCGTTTTGTAGGGAACAGCAGGCTCGAACTGCTGGTCGCGCACCACCTAGTCGTGCGCCGAGGACTGGCGCGAAGCCGCCTACAAGGGTGTGTTATTATAAACTGTTCATAATGATTTGCAAAAAACCATCTTTTCAGTCCCAATCCCAACCCCGAACGCCCCAACAACCCCGATCCCCCTCAACTTCTGCAAATAGACGCCCTTCGACAAAAGCCTACAGCCCTGGAAACGCGACCGCCTCGGGCAATCGGACACCATCGACAAAGTCTGGCAATCGGCCGGTAGCTAACAGTGCGGGTATCAATGGTTCTCGAACTACGCATCTACCAACGCCGGTGAAACGGTCCAACTCGGCGCCAAGAACGGCACATGCTCCGAAGACTCCGTAAGCTTATCTTCTGATTCGTGTTCGTTGTAAAAAAACTGTCCTTTCTTTAGGGGGACCGGTTACTCATCATCGAGTCAAAGCCGAAACGCTCCACCAACAACATCGAGCCGGAAGTCGATACCGACTTCAAGTGGCGTCTACAAACCCCCATCAACGGCAAAATCGACTGCTTCGGCTTCTTCATCGGGACGTCGAACCAGCTCTACCCGGCGACGTGATTACTGACATTTGTAATGTTCCATACAAAACGTATTTTTGTAATGCTTTTCTTTGGCTTTGTAGAAATTTGCCAATAAAGTTTATCGGGGATTCTTAAACTGTTTTTTAAAGTGTCATATATTTACTTTAACAACCTTTTTTTCCTTACTGCCAAATTTTTGCATTAGTTTCATTAGAAAAACTAAAGCTTCAGTTTAGCGGACTTGTTATCAACTACCTCCATGTTTCAACGACATTTCACAACAAATTGCAGACACAAAGTTCATGTCTGTACTCTTACCCACACATCATGGCCAAATTTTGCAGAGCGAAAAGAGTTCTTCGATTCTGCGTTCTGATCTTAGTGATACACGGTTTTTATAAACTGGGTTGCGTGGGCGTTTATTTTTCATTTTGATAGGTTTCAATTAAACCCAACTGCAATTTTTTGACTGTATGTATGATTCATAAACTGTTAACATACTTGCTTAATCGGAACGGTCTTTGTCGACGCTTTTCGCTTAGTTTTGTTTGGTCGTTTTCATATAAATTTTAATCCAAGTTGTCAGTTTCGATTTGATTATCACATCATTCTTGCTTAGTTAGTCCATTGACACAGTAATCTATGCAGAAGCACCTATTTGTTTAAACTGCTCGGGTGGAGTTATCGTGTCTGCCCAATTGACTACACATCATGGCCACTCTGCCCCCACCCTAGACGGAATACAAAAATCTGCGCCCCATTTGATCCCGGAAACTTCGCACTCAACAAACTCGTTTTAGATGATAAAACTATTCCGGATCTTTAAAATGGTCCATTTCGAATGACGCCATTCACTTTTTGTACCTCGTTGTTGGTTGCACGTTTGTCCCCTCAACATGTTTTCTGCACACTTTCTGTCGAAACGAGGTAAACATTTTCACTTTTCAACAGTTTTCACATCAGTGAAAGTTTGAACTCATTGTGGTGAATTTTAGTCTTGCTCTGTAAAAACTGTTAAATGCGCGTGCTCGTTTGTTTCGCTTTAAGACGGACTGCGGTAGAAAAAAACAACCCTTGACCAGTGTGCGATCACATCAAAAATTTTTATTTGAGAAATCGATAGAGGCACCTAAGACTGCCTCGAATCTAAAATATTAGGGTCTGAAGTCGTCTGGGAGCGAAGTTATGATTTTTCAAAAATCGGCTTCTGAAATCAATTTTAAATTCATAAGTCGAACCAATTGGCTAAATTTTAAACATAAACTGCATCGTGACTCAAATAAAACCTAATTTTAACGCTTTCAACAAACATCCCAGCTGATCGCAAACCACTGGGCCCCCCTCCGAGGTGCTTATTTCTTCATCCGTTTGTTTTTTGTTTGAAAAATGTATCGGGTCAGTCGGGACGAAAAGTCATACCTTTGTTCCTTGTCTAATTGCGCTGAACAAAGCTTCGTGTTATCCGCTGTCCGGCTATGGGATGCCTTTTGTAGATTTTGACAGGTGTCAATTAGGCGGAGTTTGATATGCTTTTCGGGGGAGGCATGGGTGTTTCATTTGTTTTATTATAAACTCATTCAAAAACTGCTACAAAGGTGGTTCTGTCGTTAAATAGGCTGATTTCGTTGAAATACATGCTATCCTCACGTGTATGCCCTCAGGGTTATTCCCTGACAAGCGTTCAAACCTGGTCTGCAGGTCATTGCAGAATGATTTATACGCGTAAAAGTGACACTTTCGACTTTCTACTTTCGTTATGCTTCCCAATACCGCGATCAACGTTCACCATGCTCGAAGAACCAACCTGAAGGCAAAGAGGGTGTGCATAGGACAGTCAGATAGGGTCTGTCTCCAAAATCAGTCATAATCCGTGATTGTTCAGTTTCCATATTCTTGGGGTCCGTTCAGCCCATCTATCTATCGGTCAATAAACTGCTTGTTAGGCTCTTCTAGAGAACAATCAACATCCATTTGCAGAGACAGACGATCCATCAGCAACACCACCCAATCGGCAGCAGCTTGGTGTGAACACGCTTTTCGGGTGTGTGTCAACCTCTTTTTTAGTATTGTTTGCAACAATTGCATGTAGATCAATCAATCCACACTGCCAAAATGATGAAAACGTAAGTTGATAATCAATTTTTTTAAACTGGGAAGAATTAAACTCTGTTAACTTTCACTTTGCTTCTGCCCCCTTATCAGTTCTGATCTCCATAGCTCAAAGTTCATCAATAACGTAATACGCTTAAAAATTGAGCTATTCCTCAAAAATCACGTTTGCTCCCCCCGTCTAACTGCATAGAATCCGCTGATAAGGTAAAAGCGGAGGCACTGATAAGTGTCCATGTGCATCTTTGACAGACGAGAGTTAATCAACCAGTTTAACGACTATTCCCACGTATAAAAATGGCGCCGTTTTACAGACCGAGTCGGCCCTTCCAGTTTTTGTATTTGAGCTATATCATTTCTTGTATTGTAAGTTTTTTAAGACTTCTTTTAAACTGCCGTCACTCGAATAAGTGTACTCGTTCAGGGTGACCGATTATGGACCTTCGCTATCATCTTCGTCCTCCAACATCTCGGCGGAATGCGCCTTGTCGGCATCAATCAGCTCATCGAAAGCATCAGTGCCATGGTATTGGCCTCCTATGTCGGGAATTGGCTCGATAGAAAGGACCGTCGAAACGGAACCCTTACCGTACTCGCTGTGAATAACATCAGTGTTGCCATTTCCGCGGCATTGTTGGCTGTTTGTTTGAGCTTGGATGATTCAAATAGTCTTGCGTATTCCAGCTGTTTAGCGCTTAGCATTGTGTTTTGTGCATTGTCGAAATGCGCCAGTGAAGGCGAGAAGATGGCTTTCACGAAGGATTGGATCGTGGTCATGGCCAAGGTTGAGGGCAGTAATACGCTTTCCAGTAAGTTGTGGGATTAAAACTGGAGTACTTTTGATAGTTTATAATTTTAGGCCACAACGCGACGATGACAACAATCGATCAACTCTCATCAGTGATCGCACCCCTGTTGACTGGGTACATCCTTCAATATAGTGGCCATCGAACAGCTTGTTTTGTTTTCGTTATTTGGAATTTGCTTTCGTGGTTGATTGAACGGGCCTTCTTGGTTCGGGTGTACAATACGGTGGAAGAGCTGGGGATTCGGGAAAAGGGTTCTGGTGGGTTTTTAAACTGCTCCCAAGTAATTGAGCTGTTCAACTTTCTTCAGAAGCCAAAAAAGAACTCCACGCTGAATCAAACTCCCTCAAAGACAGCAAAAACTCTGGCTGTTTCGGCACTGTTTGTGGATTGTTCAGAACGTACTTCCATCAAACAGTGTTTCCGGCTGCCTTTGGGTTGGCTTTGCTCTACATGACGGTGTTGGGCTTCGATGGGGTGAGATTTACTTTTAACTTAAACTGATGGATCAAAAAGCTACGTTTTCAGCTCGCAATCAGTCACGGCAAAGCCCAAGGAGTCCCGGAAAACATTCTCGGCGTCTTCCGTAGCGCTGGCAGTGTCCTCGGAATTCTGGGTGCCTTTTCTTATCAAATCAGTGAACAGCGAATTGGTGCCAAAAAGACTGGCTTCATTGGTCTTATCGTACGTTTTTTAGCTTTTTTAAACGGTCTTCTACAAGGTCATTGTAGCTCCAACAAATGTTCCTCTGGCTCTGCGTCCTATCAGTCTTCCTCCCTGGCAGCCCCTTCGATCCCATCGGCTACTTCAATGAATGGACCTTTGAATCCTGGTTGGCTCAATTCCGCTCCTCCCTCTACATCTTGCCACAGGACGACAATGTTCAAGCTTCTCTAAATGGCACCGTCTTGGCGGTACCGCCAGCTCGATCCAGTTGGGCGGATTTCGACATCACCGGCGACATGGCTAGCATCTTCCTCTTCTTCTGTGGTATCACATTTGCACGATTGGGGCTCTGGATGGCCGATTTGTCGATCACGCAGCTGATGCAGGAATCCATCCCCGAAGAAGAGCGAAATACAGTTTTCGGCGTCCAGAATGCGTTGTCCCAGTTCTTCAGCGTCTTGAAGGATGTTGTCGTCATTCTGCTGCCCGATGAACGGACTTTCGGATTCTTGATTATTATGAGCGTCGTTTTTGTTGGGATGGGCTTCTTGAATTATTGCTACTACATGACAAAGGTAGGGACATTATAAGATATAGATTAAGTTCAAAACTGATGGAGTAGTAACCTCAAATAAAAAAAGTAAAAAAATAACTTTTAGTCCCGCCGCTTAACCCGAATCAGCGGTCATCCCCTCGCGAGTGTCGCGGATTCGCCGCCCGAAACCGACAGAACCGAGCTCGTGACCCTGCCTTTGCCCACTGATGCTCTGCTGGCCGGGGCTTAACCAAAGTTTATCACTATACTTCCAAAACTTGCTACGAGTATTCACCCCAATGCACTTACTATCACTACAATCGCTCAGAAGGCTAACTGTATTAGCACGTATTTTGTAACAGTTCGTTTTTTTAAACTGTGTGATTCTTTCCGCAGATACAGTAACCCAATCAATAAATAGAAATATTAAAACAATGTAAATAATTACAACTTTTGAACAACTTAAAACTGCTAGTTGACCTTCACGGAATTTTAAAGTTTATTTAAAACAGCCCATTCCTTAAACACGCAAAAAAAATCAATATCATTACAGTTAAAATTAAAAAAGGATCACCAGAAACTCATGGTTGCGCAAAGTTAAAACGTTAAATCACACGAAAGATGGCGGAAAGAAGCGTTGTGATTAGAAGAGAGGAATCCCAAGAGCATGAGTCTCACAGCCGGCGAAGAACGTAAAGATTTAAGAAGAAAAGACGCCCGTATGTACCGGATATATTTAAGATATAAAAATGTATGAACATCAAGAAAGTACTGTCAAGCTTTGCAAAAAGAAAGGCTACCAAAGTGTGTGTATAAAAACTTATATGATACAACGCAACGATAACGGAACGTATAAAAGGATTGATTGCAACAACATGAAATGTCCAAAAAGGGGGTCTAGTGAGAAGTAACAATTATTAATAAGAAATGCCTGGGGCTTACATATTAGACGGCTGCGACCTGACTCGGACCAGGCACATCGGAAGTGTCCATGGAGACGTCTTTCTCGGAGTTGAACGGGATGCCGTCCGCATTGACGACCCGTATGACTTCCATGGTGTCGTTCCAGGGCGCACGGCACAGTGGACAGGAATGGTGATTGCGATGGCTGACCGACATGGCAAAGGGTGGACGGGCATCGAGATGGCTGAGGTTGGTGGTGCGGAACCACTTTTTGACGCAGTATCGACAGCCGATGGGTTGGCGACAGTGACGGCACGCGACCGGGCGTTTGGGGATTTCTTCGCAGCAGATGGTGCACGCGTCGAGGGTGGGGAGACGGACGGGTTCTGGAAAGATTATATATGAAAACTGTACTGACAGGCAATTTTTAGTAAAAAAATCAAAATTACCATCACTGATCTTCTTCCTGCGCCCTTTACCCCCCTTTGGCGGTCGTCCTCGTCGCTTCTTCGGCGGTTCCGGCTCCACGACAGCACTTGTCGACGCATCCGCATCGGATTCCTCGTCCTCACTGACCTCATCCGGATCTATGACGTCGACTTGCCGCCCGTGGATGTTCTCCATCATCTCATCCACTGAAACTGAAAATGAGAAACTTATTTCGTGCCCAACACAACTTACAGTAATCTTGTACATTCAACTCCTCTTCATCATCATCGTGGTAGATGAGGATATTCTACAAAAAAGCAAATTACTTACTGAATCGACCCGAAGTAACCATGCGAGCACGTTCAGAACTAAAGATCCGCAACAGCGCGTCCATAGATGCCACAGCACCGCTTGGTGAACGCCGCATATGTGTAGGTACTCGCCTATTAGATGGTGGAGCACGACTTACCGCATGACGTCTGTTGGCTTGAATGAACAAAGGTGTCTGTGGCCGATTGTAATTTATGTGATTGAACCTAGGCGGCATGTTAGGATGTTCCGGATCGAAGCGTGACCGGGTACGTGTGGCAATCGGGGTAGAATCATACTGAGGGTTGATGATGAGGCCTCCAACCCGTTCTCGCTGAGCACGGTAATCGAGTACTCGCCTCAGGGCATCGAGAGGTCGTGCCCTATCTGGTGTTACAGCCCTCATCATGGCGACGGTCCTGGGCCTCATGGTGTCGATCATCCGACCACCGGTTCGCCGGATCGGCAGCGGTTGCGGCCGTGCTCGACGCCGGGGGACGTAGGGTTCTGGTGAGGGCGACGGTTCATGGCCTTCGACGGCTCGACGACGTGCCTGGCTCCGAGTCGTGGGAGCCATGGTTTGAGTCTGGCGAGAAGGGCAACTAAAACGTAACGAAGTCGGTTATTACGGAGCATCAAGGGGAAACGGTACATGCCACGAGACGGCGAATGACAACGAGACAGACAAGACACGCAGTGAGTCACAGAAATCGAAATATATATAAAAACAATGCTAATTTTTGGGGGTGGCTATTACGGTCATTTATGGGGTTATTAGGGGTGGATATGGGGTGTGGAGTTGGCTGGTTCGAAGGTGAAGGTCCAGATGTCAAAAAATAACCCAAAAACGTCGATAATCGAACAAACTCGACGGAAACAGAAATCTGCGACCGCGACACACGATGAAATCTCACACGAGAGCACTGTGCCGTGGTAAGACCTCGAATGCGCACGCATGCAAACATGCGCGGTGTGACGTTTGCATGCATGCAAATGTCCACTGTCTCGTGTTTGCATGCATGCAAACGTCAAAAAAAGTTAAAAAACTACGTTTTGGTGGACAAAACAGATTTTAGGTGTTTTTGAAGGGTTTTAGGGGTGATAAACTGTTATTCGAACATAGCGTGTTTGTAAAAATGCGCGTTTTGTAAACTGCAACGTTTCGTTTCATAATCGATTAAAACCCATTACAAATCCCCAAAAAACCCCTAAATACCAGCCCGTCCCTTCCCCACTTGCCCCAATCAATGACACCAGCCACAAGCAGTGCCGATAACCGAAATGCGAACACATTTCCGTCGGTCTCGCCCGGCGTCTCGCGACCAACCACGTGAATGGCCGCACACCGCGAAAGTTGTGTTGTTTGTGTTCGAGCATAGTTGGAAATGAACATTGTAATAAATGATGCAGCTCTCACTTTGTGTTTAACAGTTTTATTCATTCTTTCGAGCAAACCTGGGTTAAAACACTCAAATTTATAAAAAGTACTGTAATGCGTGATATATAAACTGTGTTGTATTTTGCAGTTTGATTGATTCTTCCGAGTAAATTTTAAGTTGCGTTCATTTTTATAATAGTATAAGTGTCGAATACCGTAATGCGTGTTATAAACTGTTGTGTAGTTTTCAATCAGATTCATTCACTTTTCACCGCATTTCCCCGCAATCTCGCCATATTCTCTTTCTTTTTTTGCGTATCCAAATGCTCGTGCATGTCCAATTCATCCCTTAAGCCGTGAACATCCACAATTCTCCAATCGCCACTTTGATGTGCGTCCTCTGGATTCACTTTTCTTACCACCTTTCGTCCAAATATGGCGTACAGACACATCATGACGAATAAACAACAGCATTCAGTGATGGTAATGATGCTGAATCCGAGCCACAGCCCCAAATGACCACCGAATTCATTCAACATGCTAGACACTGAATAGCCCACTGTTTCTTGAAGACTGTCATAGTCAAATGTCTCGAAATAGACGCTGACGACAACACTATTGTGTTTGTACCATTCAATGCACGCGTTTACACTTCCAAAGGTAGAAGTCACGTAACAATTGTAGGAGGGTAGCACATAGCGACTGTTCATGACGGAAAAGTAATTTGTTGGCGCTCTAGCCAAGGTGAAAGTGGTAGCAATGTTGGTTTCGGCACAGGGGAGCTTGCAGGCACACATGGTATCTGGATTCCAGTAGTATGGGCTGGATTTGTTTTGGTCGTCGCGGAGTTTGAGGAGGTCGTTTACTGAATTAAAACTGGTTGTTTACGTCGACTATGGATTTCTTACGGTTTTGGAAGATACATTTCGTCATATTCGGCAGCATACCGTACCTCGGATCAGCGCAACCTATGTGTTTATAGATAAATTTCTGTCTACAAACGCGAAGGCACAGATCATAAGTGTAGGTTTTGTTTGGGTAGAAGAGGTCGACTTCTTCGTCGTCATCGGTACAGTCGTTGTATGGCTTTTTCAAGCGGGATATCTTGGTCTGTAATAAACTGGTAAATGCTCTGCCTCCGATTTCTGGTAACTAAAAACATACATAAGTCAACCCAATTTGCGTATCCTGTCCAACCGGAGCCCCAATTCCATCAATTTCAACAGCAGGAACACCACCTTTTGGCTTTATCGAAATATACCCCCCAACGGCATCAGTGGTCGGTAAATACAGCCTGGTTCCAAGGTGATTCATCTGATGGACCAACATGAGTAAACGGAGGCCGTAATTACTGCCAGCTCGTTGGGTTTGGTACACATTCTTGTAGTTGAAGATGTAACAGGCGCCATAAGTTGCGTCGTAGTAGGTTAAAAAGGCCGTACTAAAATATAGAATGTAAACTGGAGTACAGTAGTTGTATGAACAACTCACGTATTACACTCAGCATTATTAAAATTACAATTACGAACAATCGATTCCGCCGGATAGGTCGCAAGCTTCAATTCTGCGTCAGTCAACGCTGCCATCATTAGAACTAGCGTCTCTTTACCACGTATTGTTTTGTCGTAACGGGTCTTGCCTTGCTAAACTGTACTGTTTATCGCATAATTTTCAAAAAATCAACTTACATTGATACCATAATTATCCGGCGAAATATCACCCCAATTGTTTGCCTGCATGGCAGCATACTGCTCAGCCCAGTTGTAAATGTCGTAATAAGCGTCAGTTTGGTAGAATCTTACCTACAACAAATTTGTTTATTGATAAAACTGCGATTTGACTGTCTTAAAATTATACCAAATCATATCTCAACGGATTGCTATTACAAATCGTAACCTCCGGAAAATCTATAGCCCCATACTGTAGTGCCGGCACTATAATCGACGGATAACTCAGAAATTTAGTCAGAATCATAAACGCCTGATAAACGCAAACACCCAACAAAGCAAGGCACACAACAATCCAGATGTTTCGGAAGAACGTACTGATGGCATAGGCGATTTGTGGAATTCCACCGGCGGAGGACCAGTCTATAAAGTCGTACAGTAGAACGCGGAGGGACATTTTTTGAACTCTCGCACTTCTTGACTACGGAAATACGATATTTTCATAGAACACGTGCATTTATATAGCCATGTAGGTTGCCAGGAAATTTCAGAAAAAAGCTAGAAAACCACGGTGTTCGTCATTGTTTAGCAAAAAAAAAACAACTGTTCAAACAAGTGACTTTGCGTCAGTTTAAGTTTTGTGTTAATACTTTAGTAATTTAGCGGGCGTGCGCTTTTGTATCCTACTTCTAGCCTTTGTACGTTCTTTTTCGTTTAACAAAATTATGGTTGTGTACAGTAGTGTGTGTATTAGTTATTCGAAAAGTTGTGTTTTAGGTGTGTTCGACTTTACAACCCAGTTTGTGTTTTAAAAGTTTTCTGTAGCGCCGGATGGCACGTCAACCTGCAATGTGGTTGCAGTTTGGGTATTCTGAAGGAGGCAGAAGTGCGGAGCTCACACACAAATTCAATTGTTGTTTAAATTTAAATTTGTGTTCAACATAGTCGGAAGAAAACTGTAAGAATGTAGCTTTGACTCTTTGTGTTTTACATTTTTATTAAACCGTTTTCGAGGTATATTGGGATGTAAAAAGCATTTTAATTTGTGATAATTTTCGATTACCGTATAGTGATTACAAATGGTCGGTGTTTTGGTTTCTTTGTTAAAACTGCGTCTGCTTCAATCACTTTTAACGCCATTCTCCCGCATCCTAGCCAAATACTGCCTCGCTTTTTGCCGATCCAAATACTCATGTATATCCAATTCATCCCCGTAGGCCGTGCACATCTGTAATTCTCCAATCACCGCTCTCATGTGCGCCTTCTGGATTCACTCTTCGAACCACCTTTCTTCCAAATATGGCATACAGACACAACATGACCACCAAACAACAGCATTCAGTGATGGTAATAATGCTGAATCCGAGCCACAGTCCCAATTGACCGCCGAATTCGTTCAACATAATGGACATTGAATAGCTTGGCGTTTCTTCCAAACTATCATAATCGAATGTCTCGAAATAGACGCTGACGACAACACTGTTTAGTTGGTACCACTCAATACACGAATTTGTACTTCCAAAAGTTGATGTCGTGTAACAGTTGTAGGAGGGTGCCACGTAACGACTGTTCATAACGGAAAAGTAGTTTGTTGGCGCTCTAGCTAGCGTGAAAGTCGTCGCAATGTTGGTTTCAGCACAGGGCAGCTTGCAGGCACACATTGTATCGGGGTTCCAGTAATAGGGGCTGGATTTGTTCTGGTCGTCGCGAAGCTTTAGGAGGTCGTTTACTGAAATTAAACTGGTGGCCAATTGATCAGGTTGAGATTCCTTACAGTTTTCGAAGACACATTTTGTCATATTCGGCAGCATACCGTACCTCGGATCAGCGCAACCGATTTTTTCATAGATAAATTTTTGTCTACAAACGCGACGACATAGATCGTAAGTGTATGTTTTGTTTGGGTAGTAGAGGTCGACTTCTTCGTCGTCATCGGTACAGTCGTTATAGGGTTTTTTTAGGCGGGATATCTTGGTCTGTAATAAACTGTTATTTCTATATCACGAATTATAAACGTACATAAGTCATCCCGATTTGCGTATTCTGTCCCACCGGTGCTCCAATACCATAAGTTTCCACCGCAGGGTCTCCACCCTTTGGCTTTATCGAAATATACGCCCCCGCGGCATCGGTTGTCGGCAGAAAAAGCCTGTCCCCCTTAGGATTCATCTGATTCACGAGCATGAGCAGATGCAGCCCGTAGTTACTGCCAGCTCGCTGTGTTTGGTACACATTGTTGTAGTTGAAGGTGTAACAGGCACCATAAGTAGCGTCGTAATAGGTTGAAAAAGCCGAACTAAAGTACAGAATGTAAACTGGCTAAACTGGTAACGATAATATGCTCACGTATTACACTCAGCATTGTTAAAATTACAGTTTCGAACGATCGAAGCCGCCGGATACGTCGCAAGCTTCAATTCTGCGTCGCTTAGCGCTGCCATTAGTAGAACTATTGTTTCACGGCCACGTATTGTTTTGTCGTAGCGGTCTGTGCCTTTCTAAACTGTTAGGTTTTAGCTACAATTAATAAGTGTCAAACATACATTAATACCATAATTATCCGGCGAAATATCAGACCAATTGGATGCCTGCATCGCAGCGTACTGAGTAGCCCAGTTGTAAACGTCTTCATAGGCGTCGTTTTTGTACTGTGTTACCTAAAACATTTATGCTTATGTATAAAACTGCGGGATTGCCGTTCCAAAAAATGCATACCAAATCGAATCTCAACGGATTGCTATTACAAATCGTAACCTCCGGAAAGTCTATAGCCCCATATGCCAGCGCCGGTACGATTATTGAAGGATAGCTAAAGAATTTAGTCAAAATCATGAAAGCCTGATAGACACCAACACCCATCAAAGCGATGCAAACAACAATCCATGCGATTCGGAAGGAGGCGCTAATAGCATAGGCGATTTGAGGGATGCCACCGGCAGAAGACCAGTCGGTGAAGTCGTACAGTAACACGCGGAGAGACATTTTTTAAACTGCAGATATTTGTTAACTGTAGTACGATCTTTTTTGTACAGTGAACGCCTGCATATAACCATATCGGTTGCCAAGCAAAAATGTAAAAAAAAATTAGTCCAACTACGTCGTTCAATAGAAACTTTGGAATAAACAAGTTCAAAGCGACGTTCAAAGTCATTGTTTCTGCAAAATACATGCGTTCAAACAATCGGATTTGCGTCAATGTTCTACAAAGTTAAGTTTTTTTCATGAATAATTTAAGAAAAAAAGATCTCTGAGGTCTTTTTAGTGCTTTTGTAACTTACTTTTTGAACTTCGTACGTTTTTTTTGTTAAACTGGTTAGAGATTCGACGGTCCTACACACCATTGTCATTATGTTCAATTTATTGACCAAAACAAAGTAAACATTATCACAATTATTTCACCGTAGGGAAAATAACACGTTAGTTAGTACAGGATTAATTAGTTAGTAAGTGTTAGTAAACAACAGAGAAGCCTAAAGTAAAGTAATAACAAACAGAAATCTTCAAATGAGATCGAAACTTCAGTACACGCCGCCAATCGGCCGATTTCACATTTCACGGCTCCAGATTCTCGTACCCGTTGTTTTCCTCCTCGTAGGTCTCGGCCAGCAAGCGACGGGATTCCATGCTGGAGCTGAGATCGGCGGGGACGATCCGGAACGGCTGGCCGACCGAGATCGATTGGCCACGGTACCGGATTTCGGAGACGATTTCATCGATGGGTTTGTCGCGGGTTTCGGGCAGCAGGAAGTACATGCACGTCACTGAGAGAATGCTGACTACGATGAATGGCACGTAGCTGAAGGCGACACCGACGAGCTGCTGGAAGGGGAGGTAGGCCGTGGAGACGATGAAGGCGAACGTCCAGGCGACGAACACGGCAACTGTGACGGCGGAGGAACGGAATTTCGTGGCGAAAAGTTCGGCTGTGATCATCCAGGGGATCGGGGAACCGGTGCCGTAGAGGGCCATGTAGAGGACGAGGGCGGCGATGGAGCCGTAGGAGGCCCAGGGGTACTGTAATGGGGTGTATGGTTAAACTGAAGTCATCGGAAATGCGAGTTTTGATACATTTTAAGAGTTTAAAAGATAAACTGATGTGAGCAGAGATTTCCCCCAACTAATCTGTCTGAAACAACTACGACTCTTATCAGCAATCAGTCAGTACAACCAGACTAATCGCTGTTGGCTAGACAGGTGTTTCAATGAATAATTTTTTGACTTTTTAAAACTGTCACCATAAATAAACGTAAAACTCACAGTTGTATTCTGCTGAATATACGTAAACCCAGCCAGCAAAGTCAATGCCACGGCACAGGAGGACAGCTGGAACAGTGAAAGGAAGCGTCGCCCGAGGCGTTCGATCAAAAATGGTGATGTACAGGCGAAGAGGAAGTAGACAATGCCAATGGCCAGGGTTGCGTAGCGGGCTGTTGCACTGAAATGGGCATTTTTTCAATAATTTTCTATAAAAACTGAAATCAGGAAAAGAAATTGTCATTTTCGTGACGTTAAACTCACATATCAAGGTTGGCATTGACAAACATATCGGTACTGAAGGCAAAAACAGCCGTACAACCCGTGAATTGTTGGGCAATCATGACGAGAATCGACACAGTGAGGGGGATTCGGAGGTCTCGGCGGGTGAACAGTTCGCGGTAGGTGCCTCGGCCTTCCTGGAATTCAAAAATGTAAACTGATGATTTTAAGTACAAATCTTCTCAAATTCCTTACCCTCGCATTGACAGCAGCCTCTTTGATCAAGGCCTGAAACATTGGCACGACTTCGTCCTCCTTGACCAATCGCTTAACCGCGGCGAGACTGTCATCCCGATTGCCGAGAGTCAGAAGCGTGAATTTCGGGCTTTCGGGGCAGAACGGCAAAACGAGGACCAAAAACAAGGCTGGAATTCCGGGAAAGGCAAAAGCGTAGGGCCAGTTTTCTTCGCTGCCGAGAATGTCCGGAAGGGCGATGAACAGGGAAAACCAGTCGGAGAAGGCTACAGCCACTTGATGCAACGTCCCAGCGGCACCTCGGAATCTGTTCGGCGTGATTTCCATGAGATACATTGGCACGAGTCCGGATGAAAGGCCCATATTGGCACCCAGGATGAGTCGGCCGCCGATCAGGAATTCCGGGGACGCGGAGCTTTTGGCCAGGAATTCGAGCAGAGCGCCACAGACGTTGAGGACGCCATTGGCGATGAGGGCATTCCGACGGCCGAAACGTTCACTCATCGTTCTGGTGACGGCTGCGCCGAAGATGGCTCCGACAGCGATCGAGGAGACGACGAAGCTGAAGTTTTGTAAACTGTAGACGTATTTCTGAAAGTAGTGTGTCAAACCAACCTCCAAATCAAATTCTGCTGAGTCTGCGTCAGCGGCAACCCATTTCGCTCGTAATAAGTCTGATTGATCCACTGGGTAATCAATTCCTGCTCCGGATTCACGACGCCGTAGGAGTAGAACTGCGTACTGGCCCCGAGGGTGACCGTAGCCACGGTCAAGTAGTACGTTTTCGTGAACATGGCCGTGATTGGGAGCCCTTTTTGGAGAAAGCTGACAAACCCAATGAGGAAGGAAAAAGTTCTCGAAGAGTCAGCCAAGCCAAGGTAGGCCTCCCAGACAGTAACACCTTTCAAGGTGTGTGATAATGCGCAACCGATAACAACAACAAACAACCCGACTTTGCGCAAGCGATGAAATGGGTGGATTTTGTAATGACCGGGACCCGTTTGCAGTGATCGATGGCAACGGCAAGTTGACTTGCTGCAACAGCGCAATGAACAGTCAATCTCGGCCTACCTACCTAGTCGCTGGCAATGGGCCCGATGAAAAGTTGAATGCGTACATGGCCGCCATGGCCAGTCAAGACGGAGAAACCCCCTTCCGTACTGATAAGCCAGCAGCTCGCCGCGGGCCGATCGACTGGGAGCGGCGAGATTGCTTGTAAACCGAAGCAAAGGGTTACAACAGATACACTTGGCTGCGGCTTGCAGTACTTTCAATTTCAACGAAACGGTAAACTGGGCAATTCATTTCATCATTTTTTTATAGGTTTAGGTGGTGCCTTTTTCAGATGAAAAACATAAAAAACTGTTCTTCCGACAGTTAAATTGGTCCAAAAAACAAATCCCATAAAAACCCAATCCAAGTCAGCCATTTTTTACCACTGATAAGCCAATTTCCCCGACATCAGCTCACACAAAACATTCCACACCTTTTTAATGCCTAGAAAATTGATTACAGGTGTCAAAATCACAGCAAAGTACAAGGAACTGCTATAACACATTTTGATGACCTAATCTTGGATGAACAATGCTCATGGTCATAAAAGTTTGCATAAACTGAAGAACTTAGTCGACGGACGTGTAGACATCATTGTCGAGACGGTCGTAATCGACGCCGATTTGGCCCAGGGTTGACGTACATCCGGGGAAGAGGTTCTTGGAGAGGGACAGCTTTTGCTGCAAATTTAACAACAAAAACTGATGTTGTTCGCGGAAGAACTCAAACCTGTTTTTCTTGACCACCCCGAGAAATGGCAACACACACGCCCTTTGAAACCGGCTCCAAATTGAGGAAGGCTTCTTCACTTTTGAAGGTACTGTGGCCATAGATGACATAGGTTAGGAGGGTTTTTGCAGTTAGTTGGTCGACGATGAATAAAACTGCAACTTTTTTGCCCGGGAATATTTTAAACAATCAAAAACAACTCACCATTGCCATCACTCTCATCCAACAAGTCCTCAAAGATCCGCACAGTCCGAAGTTGCCAATCCCGCCAGTTTCCTGGATCCGATTTTTCAAGGTCTACTTTTGGTTTGTAGTCTTTATTCAAGTCGAGTCCACTTTTGATGGCTTCTTTTTTTGTCAGGAGGAATCCCGAATCGACGGATTTGAACTCCCCCCAGAGGCCGGGTTCGATCGAGGTTGATGGGTAGTTTCTAAACTGGAATCCATCAGTTAAGTCTAGCATGAATAAACTCACTCAAAGATACACCCCAAATACGCCGCAGTCTCCAAACACTGCAAAGACGGTGCCGAAATCACTTTTGTCGGCTTGATTTTATAAGTTTTCAACTTTTTTCCGATGACGATGGCTAAATGTTGGCCAAATTGGGTCAATGGCGGGTCGACTTCGTAGGCTGCGTTGAGGAATTCTCGACGTGGGATTTTGGAGCAGAAGTTCTGAATGGGTTTTTTTGAAAACTGGCGGGATGTTGTTAAGCGTTGAATAACTTACAGCATCATTCGGTGTATATTGCGACTTACACAATTGCGTCTGTTTGACCCAATCCGGAAAAACGTCTTTCAAAGTTTGGCCAGCGGTGATTATGAAGACATGGTTGTTACGGTAGCCGACTTTGACCTCCTCAAAATCTGGGTATGTTCCCCGAATCCAGAGGTTTTCATCGATTGAATCGGGATGCGCTTCCATTGTAAACTGTTCACAACTGTTGATCAGATTTCATCGATGCCCTCGAGGAATGCCCAAAAATGCAAATATCCCCGATTCCCTCGCCCTCAGGCAATGGCCATCGCCGCCCCCGGAATTGGCGGATCGCCCCTCGCGAATGGGCCTTGAACGACGGCGCCTAGCACACTGTTCGTGGCAGACGGCGAAGGTCGCGACCAACCGTGGACATACCCGCCGTGAATTCGCCCGAGGGCATGGAGAGCAGCGATGTGCTGACTCTCCTGGCCCTGGGCACAACATCCATGGCCGTCGCGGTCCTGGTGGGCGGGAGTGCCATGGTATTATGTGGGAAAAAGAAGCCATCGCGGAAACAGCCTCCACCTTCATTGAAAAAGTCACAAACTTCGGGGGCCATATCGAATCGGGTATCCATGACGCAGCCATTGTCACAACCACAGTTATTGGTGGGTTTTAAACTGGTTATTAGGATATCGATGGCTTGAATCTAACCCCGCCCTTTCCCAGACCGGCACAGCAGGCAGCTCCTCGAATCCACCCGCGGGAGCAGCAGCAGGTACACCCTCTGGCACCGGGCCGCCGACGAATCCGGCCGACAAGGCAGGACCACAATCAGATGCATCAAAACAGCCGGAACAGAGCAAAGGCGACGAGAAAAACAGTAATGAAAAGGGCAAGGAAGGCGAGAAGAAGCCTGATGCGTCGGGTGGCGCTGACAAAAAGAGTAGTAACGATAAAAATGTGGGTTTTAAACTGTCAAGAGTTCAGTGCAGTAATTTTGCAATTCCAGCAAGAACAATCAAAAGAAAACAAAGACAAGGATGCCCCGAAAGACCCGTCAACACCGGCATCACCCGCTCCACCGACTCCAGCGGCGCCAGCGGCACCATCAGCGCCGAAGGAGGGCGATAAAAAGGATGCGAAAGAACCGCCACCACCGCCTAGAGGCATGGAAATACATGTTAGTTTTTTAAACTGTCCCAGAGAGTTGCTATTTTACAATACGTTTCAAAATGGTCCCTTCCAGAAATCCATGAAAGTCCGAAACAAAAAGAAACCCGCCCCCGCCGATGCCGCAGCGAAACCAGCCGCTGCCGGAGCGCCTGCGGCCGCCGATAAACCGCCTGAGGGCAAGAAATCCGGCCATGGCGACCTCAAACACACTGACGGCGATGACGACGATGAAGACGACGACGAAACTCTTCGCGGTGTCACCTCGCTTAAGATCGACACTAAAGTGCCATTCTCCGTCGATGAGGGCATGGCATAATCGATATTGGTATCGGCTTGTTTTTGGTTCGAACTTCGAAATTCTGTAATTCTTTCAATTCTTTTTGATGAAATTGTTCTTAATTTGGGATTTGGTGGTTTTGATTGACTGATACGGTTCGATGGTATTGATTGTAAATGTGTTAAAAAAAAACAGTGGAGTGTTCCAAAATTTTCTAAATCTTGAAAAGTCCCTCTTTTTTTCAAAACAAAAATCCCCATTGCCCTTAACCTGTGTTTAGTGATTGCGTTTCGAGTATGAACTGAGATGCGATGATGACTGTGTACTCACGCGAACGAACACCAATCGCCTGAGGGTGACCCTGCGCGTGTGTAAAACAAAAAGGGGCTCTCAAGAGTTTTTAGGCTAGGCTAGGGTAGAGCGCACTCCCAGGATTGCTTGGTCATCATCATCCATCGCCTTGCCTTGACCGTCGTCAAACATGAAGAAGCGTCGTCGTCGCGTTACGCTGGTCCTTGAAAAGGCTTGCCTCAGCTAATGTTGTACACTTGCTAGCCTCTTTAGGCTAGGTCGTGATAACCTAGTGGATGACGGGTGCGAGTCACTTTTAAAGTGTTTTGCTTTCTTCGGACATTGTCTTTGGGATGATGAGTGGACCAATGAGTCGTCGTTGAAAACTGAAAACGAACACGACCACGAACCCGAACACGAACAGGCCCTCAGGGGATTTGGATGGATTCTTTTTGTTTGTACACATGTTGGGTTCATGAATTTTGATGGAATGCGAAAACTGTCGGTGAGTTCAATATATGGGTACTGTATGTTAATGTGGTTCTATTTTTAGAGCTATTTTCATGCTTTAAACTGTCACGGTGGTCAAAATGTCCAAAAATAGTTTTTCTTATTTATTAAACAAAAAAAACAATGAGCTACAAACAACCGATACTCCATCACTTTACAGGTGCCGCAGCCCTATGTGACATCATTTTAAACGTGTTTTTCAGATTGACATAACTTGTCATGGACCAACTCCACCGTAGGCGTAGCGAAAACAGTAATAGGACACAGGAATGTGCAAAGACAAAAAAAGTAAACTTCAATAGCAATAAATTAATAAATTAAGTCAATTCCGGTCGATCGTGGCAGCCATTACCGACAGCCAAACCCAACCCTTCTGGATTCTATCAGCAGAGACCGCAAGACTTGGCGCACGTTTCACGCTTGTAGTCCTCGGTGTATTCGCTCGATTCGCAGAAGCCGTTCTTGACCCAGCTCTTGCAGAAGTCGTGCTTGTCCTTGCAGTCGGCCTTGCGGCTGTTCTTGCCCTTGGTCGGGAGGCCGGCACGGCTCTTCTTGCTGCCGATGCTGGTCTTCGGGGCGTCGTCGCACTTGCCGCAGGTCTTGGCACAGTTCTTGGTCATCATCTCGATGTAGCTGGGGTGGTTGCAGAACTTCTTGTTCTTGGCGCAATGCTTCATGACATCGTAGCACTTGGATTTGGGGGCGGCGGTCGTGGCCGGGAGGGAGATCTCCTTTTCGATCTCTTCTTCGACCTCCTCGGAGACCTCTTCGGTGCCCTTGGGGTTGGTGGAGCTGCACTTGCCGCAGGTACGGGCGCACTGATGCTCCATGAAGACGGCGTAGAGGTCGTTGTTGCACAGGGTCTTCATGGAAGCACAGTCATCGAGCTGATCGCGGCACTTGCGAGCCAGGCAGAGACCACAGGTGGAGGGGCAGTACTTGATCATCATGGGCGCGAATTCCTTTTGGCCGCACTTTTCGACGTTTTGTTCGCAGTTGACGATGCCGGCTGGAAGGGGGTATGTTAAACTGTTCAAATAGTGTTGGGTAAAACTTACTGTCATCATTGTGGCACGCGTAGTTGGGGTCCTCGCAGCAGATACCGCAAGTCTTGCGGCACTGGTTGGCAATATCCTCCATCAGCGGGTCATCGCACTTGGGGTCACGGTTGGCAGGGTTGCTGGACAGCGCCTGGAGGAAGATCATCTTGCAGGATTCAGACGGGCGTTCATCGTGGCAAGTGGTGGCGTTGTGGTACAACTTGAGGTGGTTATCCGTGCAACGCAGACGCACATTGCCTCGGGGCATCGGGAGACTCAGCTCTTCGCGAGAATCCGGGGTCTGCTCACCGAAGTCGTCCTGGGCCTGGGCAGCGATGGCAAGGGCCAATCCGGCGAAGAGGGCGAGCGCAAATTGGGCGCGCATGTCTGACTGTTTGATAATACCTTTTTACGAAAGAAGGCAGAAAAACTTGGGTTAAGCCGAGGAGCGCTATAAAATATAACAATTTGAGTGAGTTACAGTATCCACGAAGTCGAAAAACTCGAAATGCCGAAACCCCCCAACCACTCGATCCAACCCGAGGCTGCTGTGGATCCACCAACTATGATGCTGGTCGGTCGTACCTACATTCCCTTAAATAGGGCTTCTCAAGCCCTCCCGGCTAACCCCATCGTCATCATTCATGGGGAGGGGACAACATTTTTGCCTCAGAGACCCCGCACCTCTTGTCGATTCCGACCAGTGCAGAAAAACGGAGCTCCGTACCGCCGACGCACGTGCTTGGAGAAGGGCCGTGTTCGCCTTGTTAAAGCGACGATGATGACCGCGCCCTCTAGCCTTCGAAATTCTAAATTTCTTTTGTTTGCGCAACCGAAAATAACGAACACATATAGTCGCATCGGTCTCTCGGTCTCATCCCCTCCGGCGACAAATCTGTCGTCTCCCGCGACAAAAAAGGGCAACAAATGAGCTGGCTGCGGACGGAGAAGAAGCGGCTTCATGATCGGACGGGGGATTAGAGGGGCACAAGGACGGGAGTGATACACGCTTATTTGGGTTCGGGATTTTTGATCAAGATTTTGTTGCACTTTTTGAAAAGTTTTTGGAAGTTTTGATCTGAGTCATCGGGGGCAAGTCATGATCACAAATAAAAAGTATAAGGTTAAATTTAGAGTGGTCAAAAACGGTGTAGACAGGCAAACAATGGTTTGAATTTGTAAATTTTGCTTCATGAAATAGATAGAACTTAAACTGAGCGCAGGGTTGTAAGAAGAAAGTCAACATTTTTTGCACTAACTTACAGTATACAAGAGATACACTACTTTACAGAAACAAAAAATGACTAATAATTGGATTAGAATATTTTGCAACCACCTTTTTTATTCCTTTTAAAAATTGTGAAAAATCTAGAAGTCTCTGGCTACTAAACTTTTGCAAATAATGGTCTATAATGTTCATGGAACGATTTTAATTACAATACGTAAACTGGGAGTCATAAGTTTTTCGCTAATTTCATCACTTCCACCGTTCTGTACCTTGCTGCCTTTCGCACATTTCAGAATCCGCCACCGTCTCAGTGCCTCAAGTATTCAAGTATTGCTGTCCCCGTGAAGTGTGTCGACTTGTCGAGATCTCCACCCGAGGCTTAACCCTTGAATCGGCGCGGCTCTTGCGTAATTAGCCAGGCTCCCGACAGACATTTTTGGTTCGACTTCTTGTCTGACACTTGTAAGTAGTAATGACCTCCACTCTTGGAGACCCGTCCATCGTCGTCGTCGTCGGATGATGATGGTTTGCGGGGTCCGCAACAATGAACATTGTCGACGGCGTTCCCGTCCTGAAGGTCGATCAGCTCAACTCGAAACAAGCTCAACAGCTTAGAAGTGAGACAAGAAGGGTCTTGTTTTTAACTGTTGTTTCTATTTGGAGGGATCTATCTACCGGTGGTGGCGAAGGGTACTGATTTGATACAATGTTTAATAAACTGTTGACTGGGTTCACATTACTTTTTTTAAATTGAAATAATAAAATCAAGTCACAAGAGCTTGGTTTATTCAAACAAAACAGATATCCGATAACTTGGACAATGATCAGAGTTACTTCTGTTCACATTGATAATTAATAATAACAAAAATTAGGTTAATAAGCAAGAAAATATCAATAAAAAACTGGGGTTTTGGATGTAATCGCCTCTAGAAGCCTTCACTGACACGGTTTCGGCTACGCTTCGGGAAACGTTCAATCGGCAATTCTTCGTTCGACATGGCATTCACTTCGCTGTGGGGCGCGTCCCGGAGCGGAGCAAACGAATCAGGGCCATATTCGTTATCACGTTTCATCCGTGTTTCGATTGTTTCCGGAACCATGGGAAGTGCGGTCTTGGCCTTGGATGCTGAAACTTATTTTTATTTTTGCATAAAACTGTCGTTTATCTTGCAATTGAGATTGGTTTCTAACTCTTTTTAGAATTTCTAACAATCTTCAAACCCCATGAGTCCCCTTATCTATGTACTTCTAATCGCTGTGGCCTTTTTTATGCCATCATGTGGTAAAGAAGATCCTTTTACAAAATTAGACTGCGCTGCTTGTATTGCTTTGGTTACTGAAATTCTGAAGTGTTCGGATCCAAAAGTTCCTTGTGGCCAGAAAGTAGTGGAAGACAAATGTATTGAAGCGTCGAGGAAGCCTGAATATTCTGAATATTCGGCAGGTGTGGCATGGACTGTGGCGAATGTTAGATTGTTTTGTGCGCCGTTGCGTCATGTAAGTTTTAAACTGTCCTTTTGTGTATGAATAATTTCGGTTTAAGGGCGTGACAGACATATTCGCGTTATCTGGAAAAGGAGTCCAAACGGAGACAATTTGCAAGTATTTTGGCAAATGCGCAGTGACGACGTAGGACTATCCGGGCCATTTGACGACAAAGAAACCCAAGAATGAGAGTTAAAAATATAAACGCTTGGTTTTTTTGGTTTGAATTTTGTTGTAAAACTGCCGTTACATGCATGCGTTTTAAAAATGTTTCACATTTGCAAAAACTTGAAAATTCCATCATTTGCACATCCACAACTTTTTAAAACAACCCCAAAACGGAACCCCCGTCAGGCGTCAACTCATTTTAAACTTCGCAGCGGCATCCTTTTCATCCGCCCTCGCCCGAACGGAACTTATTTACACATTTACAACCTTGTAAACGCAGGCAATTGGTCAAACTGAGACATTCATTGCCTTCCTTCCGATCATCAATAAACTGGCGTTCTCGCTAGCTAATGCCACATTTGTCATTGTTGCGCCGCCAGCTGGCAGTAATGATTTGTAGTTTTGTATTGCGATCGAGCACGTTTATAGCCCCCCGCGAAGTCAATCACCATCCACAACCCTGGGCGGTCTTTTGACATTCCGCAGGGTTGATGTCAATGTGATCTACTTGAGCTTTGTTGCTAATCTTGGCTATTTGATCTTGCTTTTTTGGACGAGATCGAAATCGGGTCCAAAGTTTGGGATTTTGCATTTGCAAATTTGCTTAATTATAAAAACTGAATTCCCTACGAGTAGATGAAAGTTTAAAAATCACCAAAAACCATCAAAAAGTAATTTGACACCCGCAAAAACCCCCGAAAAGGAAGACGTCAATAAGCTTTGATTTGAATGGGGGTTCACCTTTCGGGTAAAAGGTGAAAAGGTAAAGCTTTTCGACGAAAAAAAGTGAGTTGACACGCGGATACGTCGGGAGCTAAGCTCGGGCTCAATCACGCTGCGCGGGTTTTTTGATACTTTAAAGGTAAACATTGGATCTGATTTTGGGGTTTTTTAAACCTTTTTTTTTTTTTAGACTTCCCCAGTAAATAATTTGCATAAACATCAGTGATTAATAATAAAAAACATACGCTTCATTCGCCGACGCGGACGCAAGATCATCGGACGCCCTCGAGGCGAAATTTCAGCTGCTGTTGAAGCTTCAACAACACTATTGCTGTCCATGGCGATTGGGGGGAGGACGCTGGCCAGGGCTTCGAACAGTAGTGCCATGACGATTAGGGCAGCGAATAGTTTCATGGTTCGTTTCTGAAATGGTGAAAACTGTGTGAACGTGTAAGATGAAGAATATATCGCGAAATCAAAACAAAAATCTCAAAAAGGTAATGTCAGCCTTCAGTTCAAGACTGATGGAAAACAGTCTTCGTGCTTCGCCTCCATCAGAAGTACCTCTTCCCCTCCATCAGCCCCATCCACCCCTGTGGCTATAGATCGCCACCCTTTTTCCAAAAAGAGGCAATCGCAGCTAATCGCCGGCGGTAATTCGGACTTGGGACGGTCGGGGTTGGAGCGCAAAGATGACTCTGACCAGTTATTTAGTTTCGAAAAGGCAAAACGGGCAGCAGCTAAAAAAACGGAACGCTGCACAAAATCGTCGATGGAAAATGCGAGATGCTTCATCTCTTCGCGCAGCACAGACTCTCTCCTCCCTATCCATCGAAGGAAGATGGTTGATTTTGACTTGCGCTTTTGCGTTTTTTGTGGCGAAAAACGTGTGACAACTGTCTGAATCTTCACGATTTGGAGTATAAAAACTGTCAATATAACTTTTTGCGTTAATTTATTAGCCATAAAGTTACAAAATTAAAAAATAAAACGAGATCATAAAATTAAAATATTCATTGCTCAAATTCTCGGCACACCAGCATAAAGATCACTACGGTAGTCTTTTAACATTTTAACATCGATCTGAAAAGTGCCATCGGTGGCCCAATGCGTCGACCAGGAGTTTATTGCGCGGAGGAACTCGCGTCCGGATACGCTATCGACGCCCCAACCGGTGATTTTGACGCAATGGTCGTAGATGTGGGTTTCATCGGAGCCGTTGAGGATGTTGTAGACTCCTGAAGGCGATTTTTTTATAAACTGACCCGTTGTTAACCCGAAATTACCTTTTTTATAGTGCAAAAAGTCCTCAAAAACATTAAAACACAGCACAACCGGCCCATGCGCGATCATCTCCCTCTTCAGAAGCTCGATCGGCTCCACTTTTTCATGGAACTTTTCAAACCACACATCCGCCAATGTTCTCTGCCTTCCAGGAGTACCGGGGTCACTGACCGGTGCCAATGAAGCCACTTTATAAACATATTTAGCCTGTTGGCCAGGTTGTTTGCACAACTTTTGCCCACGGCACTTCCCCAATCCCTTCGGCTTCAAAAACGTCGTCGGGAGGCACGGATATCCACAATCCGTGCTAATAGTGTACGGATAGCAGTCCGTCGTGTGGATGCCATATGTGTACCAGAAGAAAAAGGGTGTAAACGGGTCCAAAGTGCCATTACAGCTTCCACAGAAGTAGCAACATTCAAGCAAATCTTGCGCACTGATTTCACGTTTTACGGCACCATTTGTAGCGATGCAAATGCGATCAGTAATCAGGGTCGTCGTGGCGACCGCCCAGCATGAGCCACATCCGCCTTGGTTATGGATCTTGTTGATGGACCCGGCACAGTGGGGCCATTTGATCGCGGCGTCAAAGGCTTCCGGCAAAAAGGTTGCCGAAGATCGCAGACGCGACACGTGCTCCTCGTAAAGGTCGGTAAACAGCTGAAAGGTGTCACTTTTTTCGAATGTGTGATTTAACTTTACGCCTTTTTGAAAGTGAAAAAAGCACTCAATCATCATGAGGGGAAAGAACAATTGCCTCAGGGCGAGTCATCCGGTGAGGCGTGATCGAGGGGTAATTTATCACGGAAATGGATGAGGTGTCAAAATGAGGGTTGGAATTTTTTAATTTTGGGGGTTTTTTAAACTGCGACATCAAAATTTGGGTAACTTACCGCACTTTTTAGAACAAAATTAGTCTCTTGGAACATTTTAATAATTTCCTCATCGACAGAGTCATTAGTAATTTCGAATATTGATCGATCTAGGTTCATTAAACTGAAATTTCGGCAATTTATTTACTCTAAATAAAAAAAAGACCAACCCAATCGCCGACGGATTCAAAACAGCTTCCCAGGTCAAATTCGGATTATTATTAATAGCCTTGATTAAATTCCTGCTGTGAACCTCTGGATCTTCTTTACCCGCTTTAAATGATGGCCCATGATTCCCCTTTGTTGAATTTGGCCCTTTGACATCCCTCAAATTGGGATTGGCATCGCTGTGCACGAAAAAGTGGTAGAATAACACGGCTGATAGCACCAAAAAGCAGGCAATCCCGGTCCAGCATAAGCAGCGTGAGTCATTGCTGACAGCCATTGTAAAGGTAAAACTGGTCGAAATCGCGTCTGACAAAGTTTGAGTGGAATACAGTCAGCGATGGCACCTGGTATCGACCGATCTTCCAAGCCACGCCGAACCGGTACTCGGCAAAGATGTAGCACGTTTCAATGGCGCCTCGACCAGATGAAAAGGCAACGCAACGGAATGCGATCTATAAACAACGCATCCGGAAGGGGTCCGAGAAAAAAGTGATGATGGTGTTATTGGTAGGCTTTGCCGACTTTGTTCGGGACCGTTACTTCCTGAAAGTGGACGCGTTTTGATGGGTGTTCGACATTTGATTTGGATTCGGGATTGAGGGTGTAAAAACTGGTACAATCATTCAATGAAACAGAAAATTTTTACAAAAAATTGAGAAATCGAATTTAAAATTGATTTTGTTTCAATAAAAAAAACTGGCCGGTTTGGTTGTTCTGTAGCTGTAAAAAATTAAAACCCGACTACCACCAACTTCCACCAACCTTTCCCCAACCAAGAATGTGAAGACGCGTCAAAAATGCAAGTCTCTAAAAAACCAACGGCGACCACTTGGTCGTGTGCCCTGCGGCAAGATTTCGTCCAAAACGCAAAGCCCTCCGGCTGCGGCGACGGGCGTGTATTTGGAGGAAGACAGTTGTTTCGGGCGGTCTCGGGCTTAATGCCGTCGTCGAACACGAAACTTGCTTGTTGAAACAAGGGCCGATCCGTCATTTCGGAACTGAATTAGCACTTGCGCGCCGGATGACATTTGATGACTGATCGGTTATGCCTAGGGTTTAAAACTGGGGATATAGCATTTTGGGCTTTAAAAGCCAACTTCTGGGGACAAGTCGGAATTTACCAGGTAAACAACTCTGAAAGAAAGCCACATTGTTGCATCCGGAAATATGCTTGCTAACATGCATGAGATGACTGACCTGCATATGGATGTCGGGGTTCACGAGGAAAAAAGGGGGTATTTTTTGTTTTGTTTAACAACTTTATTATAGACCAGCCTTGCGGCTGGGTCGCTGCGCTCCTTTGCTGCGAGGACCGGCCTTCGGCCGGCCCTCTGCGCAAAGGGCTTGCTCCGTCAGTTGCAAATGATGCTTCTATACTCATAGTTAGTCACAAAAGTGAAAATAGAATCCGAAAAAACACAGATGCAGAGATTCTGTTTGCAAAATCGTATTCAGCGTAAAATTCTAACCGGGAATCTTTTTTTTAACATTTAACAGCGTGATTTTGACATTTTTTGGCTAAACTCCGCCCCAATTAGCTTCTAATTAGCATAATTAAGCTTACTAAATATTAACAAACACTTATCACCCTAAGGGGATTCGAACCTACGACGTCGAGATCGCAAGGTTAGCGCCCCCTGCGCTCGGCCAACAACCCATCGAGGCGGGGTTCGCGGCGAGGGGTTATGCAACGGCGTCGCGCGGGTCCGGCAACGTGACGAAGGTGATGGCACGTGTCATCGTTACCGGCAATAATGAGGCTCCTCCCCCAAATGGTCGTCAAAAACGATGACTGGGAATCTGAAGCCAGAAGCCGTTATCGCCGAATCCCCATTCATAACACGCATTTGCGCCCTTGCCTTATTCGCACACACACCCTAGTGAACGCGCGCCACCCGTTAAAAGCATGAGGAAACTCAGCTTAACTCAAATGGATGCCACAGGCGTAAAAATTAACTTTTTCAACTTTTGCCGACATTAAAGCTTTTTATTTTTGATCTAGTTTCAGCTCCCGAAGTGGCGAAACCCTAGCTTATCACCCCATCGTGCCCCGCCACATTGGCATCAAAATCCCTGGGAAAAGTGCGTCTTTTCACTTTTTTTAAACTTTACTCCATGCTCATTAGTGATAAGAGGCTTAATTCAAAAATCGAAGGTGAATCCATATATCACCGGTATGTTGGATATCCCCTGGTGCAGAATCAGCCGAATCCACCGATTGCCCCAAAAGTTTTGTTGGCTGACTCGGATCGACTTGCTTTTTTTGCAAATTATCAGTGTTTAGCATGCAAATACTCGAAGGCTGTGGACTTTCTCTGGTACAATATTGGGGGCGCTGAACTCAGCATCGAATGCTGAGCTTATTCTCTTTCTACGGATGCGCTAACGTGACAAAAATTTTTGACGGATTTCGAGAATTCTCGAGTTTATCAGGCTTAACGTCGAGATTTCGGGGAACCGACGGCGGATTTGGCGGTTTTGGGAGAAACGTATGGGGGAGCCGGAGCGGCGTTAGGAGGCATTCAGTAGTTGCGGATCGCGAAACTTTATTTCTTAGTTTTCCCTATAGGGATGAGACCAGCCCTTCGGGGCTGGGAGCTCCGCTCGGGGCGCTTCGCGCCTACGCCCAAAAGTTGCCGGCCTTCGGCCGGCAACTTTTGTGCTCCGGCGCTCGCGCGTCTCCCTGCATATAAGTTTCCCAGTATAGTAAGTCACAAAAGAATAAAAGGCCACAGTGCAAAAATAATTCTTTTGAGGATAAAGGGGACCGCCTTCGGCGGCCCCCCTTAATCCTCCCCCATAATAAAACTTTAATGGAAAAACAAAAACAAAGAAGCGATATCGATATTCGTGCTCAGCGTAAAATTCTGATCACAAATCTTGTTTTGAAACTTTCGTAGCTTTATTTTAAAGTTTTTTGGAATAGACTTTTTGAGTGGCCAAATAAAGCTAACTCCGCCCCTAAAATTTTGTAATTTGAATAATCATGCTAACCAAATATGGGGAAACACTTATCACCCTGAGGGGATTTGAACCCGTGACCTTTATCGCGCAAGCTTTGCGCCTCTCCCTCTCGGCCACCAATCCGTTTTGAGAAAGTGTGCGCGGCGATGCGTTATTGCGACGGCGTCGCACGGGTCGGAGGGATCGACAGTGATGGCACGTGGCGCGTGCCATGCCCGCCCCGCCCGCTGATCCGACTCATCACCTCCGAGCCTTCTCAAGCATGCCGATTGATAAGCCGAGGCCATTAACATTCATGTGTTAAATTTTATTTAAAGTCAAAAATACAAAACATAAGCATCGAAAACTAATTACGTAATGTTAACCTTATTGTTTAAAAAAACCGAATGATATTTGTGGGGTGTGATTAGCTTGTTCATGGCAACCAAAACTTGTTGAAAAACGACGTTGACGGTAATGCCGACATGTTGTTTATGGTACAGCTTCCGATTTTTCACTGGAACGTAGACCTTGATGTTTTGGCTGCTTCGAACACGGCTTAACGCGACATATAACTGTCCATGGGCAAAGATTGGTGTACTGAGGACAACACCAACTTTGCTCAAAGTTTGACCCTGGGCCTTGTTGATTGTCATTGCGAAGGCTGGTCGGAGCGGGAATTGGATTCGGTTGAACGGTGGCCATCGGTCATCTAGTGGTTCGTTGTGGAGATGACGAATCCTGAAGATACCGCAAGTTGTGCCGGCTGCGCTACCTGTAAAGGTCGAACGATACGATACAGCTTTTTGTAGTCTATTTATAGTGGACAAACCTGTTAAAACTTGGCAAATGATAAGCTCTTTGAGAAACTTTTTCACGATCATCCTTGTTCCATTACAGAGGCCTGTCTTGATATCCAGGTTACGGGTCAACATCACCACAGCTCCTTCTTTTAGCCTAAGCTTTTGTGGCGGTAAATCAGCTGCTTCAAATGTTGCTAACTCTTCGGGCATGCGGCAGTCTCGGAAGTACTCATCAGCGGCGTTTTTCGTATTGACCGGTTCATTGACAGCTTCGTAAACATGGAATTCACCCTTCAACTTTGTCGTCATGATTGCATTGTTTAGTCGATCGACATCAACATTTCGCGAAGTCAAAATGGCACAATCGCGGACGCTGAGATCATAGCTTCGGTCATTGGGGTTAAAGTGTTTGACAGGATAAACGAAGTCGATCGCTTCATTTTCGGTGTAAACTGACAATCCGGGATACAGTGCAACATAGACCGTGCCGCTCATGATGCCTTTAACTGCAGTACTGCCGGTACCAATTTCGTCGAGCCATGCTGCGTATTCTGGATCCTCTTGAGCCCGAACGTTCTTCGTAAGAGTGAACATTTTGAAGTTTTTCGTGAAGAGATCTGATGAAAGCAGAGACGCACTGTAGCAGGCCATCGGTAGGCGTGAACGAATCACTGGCAACAGTTGCTTAAAATCGCCTCCAAGTAACATGACTTTGCCACCGAACGGATAATCGCAGTTCATGACTTCTCGAAGGAGCT
The DNA here is from genome assembly GCA_024447225.1 of Panagrellus sp. LJ2284. Lineage (NCBI taxonomy): Eukaryota > Metazoa > Nematoda > Chromadorea > Rhabditida > Panagrolaimidae > Panagrellus > Panagrellus sp. LJ2284. Next base: position 6,145,594 of record JAMRYC010000005.1, on the reverse strand, counting down.
CGTCGACATTCCGCAACACATTATGATGCTGCATGGGGGCCTCATCCCATACAATCGCTTTCGCATTTCTGATGATTCTGGCTGTGACGGATTGCTGCGACAAATGGGGACGAACAGCTAGATCGAGGGATAATTTGAATGCAGAATGAACGGTCTGGCCTCCATCAAGTAGTACGGCAGCGATACCGGTAGAAGCCACCGCCATCACACTGAGACCCTTTTCCAAACATGTCCGGATGATTACGTTGTAAATAAACGTCTTCCCTGTACCGCCACTACCTTGAAGAAAGAATTGGCGAGGCGACGACGGTTTGTTACCGGATGCGTAAGCTACTGATGGCGGAGTCTGGGCAGCTTTGATGACTGCATCTGTCACCCATCTCTGTTCATCGTTGAGCTTGTTGTAATCATCTCGAACGTTCAATGACGGAGCGGGAAATTCTTCATTCATGGCGTCAAGGAGCTCGGATTCATCGATTGATTCGAGGCCAACGTCGGCCATGGTCAAAGCGTGTCTTGCAAGAACAGCAGCAATGTGTGCCAATGCTTTTCGTTCAAGGGTCACATCATTCAAACCGGAACGGTCGAGAAGATGGCTCTTGAATTCCATCCAGAGATCAAGTGTATTCTAAAGCCGGTCCAGTGTAACGCAGACCCGTCTTTCGAGACGCCTCAACATATCATTAACCTTCATAGTACATGGTTTTTGAGTTTTTTGAAACGTTAAAACTTGTATTCAATCATAGTTTGATTGTATCTTGGTGTTTTTACCGCCCGACTATTAAAGAATCCTGAAAGGCAAGAAAAAAGTGTTGAATAATGTGTAATAACAATCTGTTTTTGAGAAACATTAAAGAAAAAGCGTCTCTAATGATACAGCCTTTTGCTTCAAACGTTTGAAGCAAATGCCAAATCATTTTCGATGGCATTCGTTACACTGGGCCGGTTATAGACGATCATCAAGGCAAAGTTTTGGCGGCAGTATTTGGGGTTGGTGATGTAAGCAAAAAGTTCCAACATAGTTGCTCGAGTAGCGTCATCATTGATCAGGAACCCTCGGGCCACAGCAGCGTCAAAAAAGGTCGAATACGTCTTGTCGTTGTAGGTCAACAACGATGCGTAGCTGCTTACACCAACTTCATGACGAAGAAGTTCCCGCAAAGCATACAGTTCTCGGTTTCGAGGAAACACAACTTGCATTCGAGCGATGGTCTTGCCTAGCCGCTGACGCCGATTCCAGCATCCGGTCCGCGCATTCCACGCATAGTACTTGGGCATCTCCACGTACCGTAAGTTTGGCGCACAGGTTTCGTCAACGTTCTTTCCCTTCAGCGTTGTCAGCTCCTCCGCGACCGTTGCCATATACGCGATCAACTTTGACTTCGTAGGCATTCCAGGAGCCACGCGCTTCGCCAAGTCCTCCGGGGGTTCATCCGTGCCAAATGTAGTGATGTGTTTGCCTTCCAAATGAACATGTAACAGCAGGACTGCATGACTGCGCTTCGTGATCCAGTGTCCCAAGATCCGCATAAACGCTTCCAAAGCATTAATGATTCGTAGTTCCTTGTGCTGCGTAAATTCGTTGTATTCTAAGACGGAAGAACCATCTTTGGATTTGGTTGCATCGACTTTCACTTGAACAAACGCTCTGTCGTGGCCTTTCATCTGGTACTTGTAGATGTACTTCATACAGGACACATCAAGGCAATGCTCAATGTTCATGTGGGTGTTGTATTTCATGAGCAGAGCTGGACAGTAGGTTACGACGTGCTGATTTGATAGCGGTTTTCGCTTGGAGCCAGTGGGCACTTTCGTCATTCGACCATTTTCCGGACGCTTCAGTTGGGCGTATTCACCGGGAATGAACATGGTTTCGTCGCTGAACGGTCGTGGAAACTTCTTCTTGCACAATCCGGGGATAAACTTGTGTAAGCCACAGTATCGAGCACATTTAGAAGGGTTGTGCATATTGTAGGTCGTCACATTCTGCCACAGTCGCCGTTTTGCCAAATCTTCAGGGGTCGGATCATCAGTTTCTTCGGGAAGCTCGGGAATTTCAGCACTTAGAATGGATTCTAAGCCTTCAGCGGTTTGATACAGTTGTCGGTATTCATCAGTCATGATCAAGATTAGATGGATATGCGGCATTCCACGTTTTTGGTGTTCCAGCGACACGTTGTAGGCTTTGACTTTGCCGATGGCGTCATTCTTGATGAGATCGTCGAGGAATTCCTTCGCTTTCAGCTTGAACACACGGCAAACTAAATCAGGTCGATCGTAGTATTTCTCGCCGGGGCGCAGGTTTTCAGTAATCTCACGCCAATTCGGATTTCCGGTCATTGTAACAAAAAAGTCACACTTCCCGCCGCCAACTTGTAAGCATGTTGCGATGGCATCACGAAACTGGCGCTGCATGTCGCGGATTCCGCCTCGATATTTGTCGGGAATCATGAGAACGTCGCCGAGCTTTTGTCCCTTGAGCTTGTCATCACCATCGATAAGTCGTTGAAGAGTGTTGCGTAAGTATTCTGTCACTTCATAACGACTGCTGTTGATCCTTTGAATTCGCTCCATTTGGTCCAGCTTATTACTGTCAAGCTTTAGTTGTTCCTGCATTACGAAGGTTTGATGAGCATCGCGTTGAGAAGTGATCATGTGAAACCGCGTTTTCTGTCTGTCGCTTCGATCAAAGAACAACGACCTCAAGAACTGCAATGGCGAAACATAAATTTTTTGTTGCTTCTTTTTGTCGTCATCAGAATCCGAGTCTTCGCTGCTTGAAACGTCAATGGTATTTGCGTCGACAAATGAATCGGTGACGTCTACATTTGGACCTTGTGTACCATGTTTTTGACAGCTAACTGCATCGTAGGTTGGGGCCACGCTGACAGATGCGTTCTGAGACGGCGGTGGTAGTTGGGATGTTGCTGCCGTTGCTCGTTGACTTCGACGCACCATTTGAGAGGGAGGTCTTGCTTGAGTTCGATAATCATCCTGTACATTATCATATGCAGGATCATCGTCATCGCTGATTACGCCAGGATCAATCTTCTTCGATGCCGGGTGAGGAACAAAGCGTTGTTTCAGCGTTTGTGGTTGCCAGCCGGGTTGACCATATGGAAACATCAAGGGATAAAGACATGATAACATTTGAGCGTTCCAGGATGCAATGGTTCGAACAAATCCTCCGGTATCGCGAGCAATCATAAGACAATTCCTCGGAGGCTCGCCATCGCCTGACTTCCACACCATGAACTTTTGCCCATTGAACGCTTCAATTTTTAGACAGCCTTTGTGAGTTGAACTGTCGACGGGTTGTCTGTTATCGAGCCAAATCAAGTAAAGTTGTTGCGGAAGTTCATTTTGAGTGGCTAATTTGGCTGCATAATCGTCGTACTCGTTGATAAGAAACTTATAGGCGTTTGTGAGCGGGTGATGGGTACGCAGCATGATTTCAATAAGACCGAGTAACTCAGCGCTGACATTTCTTCGTGGATCACCGTTGTTAAGGCCAAGTTTTGCTGCATCAAGTAACCGGTGCTTTTCAGCGTCTTGGGGATCGAGAAGGTAGCACTGTTGGAAGGTTGCCGTTTTTTCATCATCAATTACAACTTGGCCAACGTTGAAACGAATCTGGCCGCCCATCGTCATCAGATTCTCTTTTCTTTCCTTGGTGCAGCTACATGAAACCATTCGGAACATCGATTCAATTTTGGTGATGTTCTTGAAATAATCTGGGCATTGGACGATCGGGATCATACGGCCTGGTTCGCGAAGTTTCATTGGTCGGACGTCACCATTGGAACAACATTTTGCTGAAGTTTCGGCGGGAAACAGATAGGCTGTACAGTCAGGACATCGACCAAATTCGGTCATTTCGCCAAGATAGTGCACCGGAAGGAAATACCCTGTTCCGTTGGGACCGAATGGATTTGAACACCACGGAACGCGCTTCTTCTTAAGTTGTTTCCTCAGTTTCTTAAGATCATTTGTCGCGATGGATTCATGGAATTTAGAAGTTGCTGATCGAGATGGATGTGAGTCGCGTGACTTCGAAGGTGCCGGTCGAGATGGAGCCTTGCGAAGCGGTGGTTGTTTCGTTTCAATGACTGGTTCGGGATCCAATTCGATCAAAGTCAAAACGCCAGATTTATGAGCAGAGGGCAAATCGTTGAATCGCCTTTCCTCTGTAGTTGACGGCCAATCAGAAACATGTCCTTCCGTAGCTACTACGTTGGAGCAAACATCGTAGAATCGTTTACGCTCATCCTCAACATCAAAAGGTTCCAGTCGAGTGATGCTCGATGTAAAAACCAATTCCTCCATATACCGGGCAACGTAGATGCCATATTCGGTACGAATTGCGGCATGTCGAAAAGCGTAGTGATCGGGTTGCTCGTATTCGGTTGTTTCGTCCAGGTAGCCAAGAGTCTGCATGGCCGCCGTAAATCTGTCTACTTGTGCCATCAACACGCCATCCGGTAGGGGGGCTCTCGCATTACCATCAAGCGGATCAAATAGTTGAACGACGCCTTCGAGTGGGTCCGCAACAATGAGATACCAATGACCGCTTTTGCTACTGGCCCGTGTAGGAAACAGAATGATATCTGGTAAGTCGTCATAATCGTAGTGCCAGTGTTGTAGAATGTCCGCGTTGTCACAGTAACCAAAAGCGGGTAGGACATACCCAACTCGGTCGAAAGACATCCTGGCATCGCCGTTGTAGTCGATCAAAGCTTCAACGAAGGCAATCATTTGAGCATCATTGACGTGGCACATGTTGTCAAAGTCAGTGACATCATGACTGTATGACTTGGTGGTTGTAGGAGTAGTCTTTTTGGGATCATTGAAATGCGCCGCATTGAAATCCGTGGTGAAGATGTTATCATCGTCGTCAGTATCGGCATCATCATAGTCGTTCCACGTATCGGCGAAGCAATCCAAATTCAGTGGCACAGGGAGAGTTGCAATTGGCAGTTCGGCAAAGTCTTCATCTTCAGCAAATCCTTGCAAACATGTTTTTGGCCAGGGATCAACAATGCCGTTATTGGCGGCAATCAGACTGCACACTTTGAAGAAGCGATTGCGTTCCTGGGCAATGTCAAAAGGTTCAATGACGGATGTAGTGCCAGTGAAGAGAAGTTGTTCGGCATAGACGGCAACATAGACACCACAATCAAGACCACCATGTTGTTCGTTGAAACAGCATCCATGGGGTTTGAATTGAAAGGGAGATCCTGTGAAGTACGATAAATCATGGATGAACTGACTTAATCGTAAAGCAGTGTCCCCGCTGGGCGATATGATGTTGGGGTTGTTGGAGTCAAACACGTTTACTGATCGTGTTCTGATGTCGGCGATCATTAGCACCCAGTGACTTCGGTTGATGTTAGCTGGATACAAAATCATGTCCAAACTGGTTTTGAAGCCACGTAGTTTGCTTTTCGCTCCGGCCGCATTGAGGTTTCGGTTTCCATCATAATCTTGAGAGCGCAGACTATCGAGAACCGCTACTCGTTTTCGTCGGAGAAAGCTCACATACCGAGCCATGGCCGTCAAAACGCCCGTAACTTGAACATCATTTCGTTGACCATCATCATATCTGATTAAACTCGGATCGTCATTTTCAATGCCACCGAGATCAAAATAGGTGTCGGATGACGCATCAGAAACATCGTTTTCCAGGATCATTGGCTGAAAGTTGTGACAATTAAGAATGCTCCAAAATGCATGTCTTTATTGATAACTTACACGAATGGAGTTACATGAGTCATCTATGCAAACGTCGGCTTTTTCAGATGTAGCGTAACTGGAATTGGCGCATGATGTCCAGCTTTCGAGGCGACCATTAGTGTTGTGAAGACGTACACATGTTGTGATAAATCGGTTGCGTTCAGCGACAATGTCAAACAATGGCTTCCGAGTAACTTTTCCAGTAAAAGCTAACTGTTCAGCGTAAAGGGCTACAAAAACTCCACAATTGACGGAGTCGTTTTCATTTTGCATGTTGTATGAAGCTTCAGAAATAGTTCCAGTTCGTAGGGACCCATGGGGTGTGACATCCAGGACATGCAGATTCATTTCGAGCTCATTAACGCGTTTCAAGCAGGCTTCGTTCGGTACGTGCGACAAAGGATCATAGGTGGTGATGGTTTTTGAATCCATGTTCACGGCAATCAGGATCCAATGCCCATGGGATAGGAAAGCGGGATAGAGAACCAAATCTGGCTTTTGCGAGTGCCCATACACAAAGTATTGAAGGTTTTCAGCGGACACAACTTGATCTTTACCGTCGTGGAATTGGCAGATCATAGGGTCGAGCAGCATGATACGTTTCCATGGGCCAGCGGTAAGCGCAAACACGCACATGGTCAGAATGAACCCCATTAGCTGCACGTTGTTGCGAAAGGAATCCTGTTCGAAGGAAGTCGTAAGGTCAGTCTGAGTAAAATCGTATGAAGATTTGAATGAAGGCACAGCACTCTGAAAACTTGTTTCATAGTAAACATAACTACATTTTACATTGTAAAAAACGTACTTGCTCTGGTGCACTCATTTCAATATCGTGGTCAGGCTCTTCATTCACTATGGCCATCTGCAATGAGAAGCTTTATATAAGTTTGAAATGTTTTGACGCTTACCTTTGTAACAGCTTCCTCCAGTAATGGCGATACAATTTCACTGCACGCAGTATCGTCAAGCTTCTGAAACAGCAAAGGTTTACAAATCAGAATCGTTGGTTTTGAAAACGTGGTACGAACCTTATGGTTGTTGCTATTACTAACCGCCTGAGTACTGCTAGTAGCATGAAAGGTATCATTTTGAGAAACTCTTGCTTTCTGTAAAGTGGTTTGTCAAAAGTGAAAAAGATTAAGTACCATATAACATACCTTAGCTTGGTATTTGTCTTTGTTCAACGACTTTTGCTTGTCTGCCCTTTCACCAATTGTCGGCGTATGAGGGGCGAGTCCTCGTTTTTGGGGTTTGTCGGTCGATTCAGAACACGGAAGGTCGAAAGAAACATCAGTCAAGGTTTCTGCCTGTAAGCAATAGTGAGACCGTTAGTTGTATATCGATGTTGTAGCTCAATGAACTTACTGTGTTTAACAACGTTGTATCGAAAGTTTGCAATTCAATGTCTTCAACATTTCGGAGTTTAGCCACTTTTCGAACACCTTTTGTTTTTTTGAATGCCATACTGATTAATCCAAATGTCAAGAAAACGAATAAAGCCATAAGGCGTGACATACTGAACCAAGGGTTAGATGATGGTGACGTAGGTGTGTGTTGTTGCTTGAATTTCAGGTTAGGAAGGATGTTGACAGTTTTGCAGGTCTTAAAACGCTTGGTTTTACGATTTTGAATTCCATTGGCTTCGTATTCGATAGTCACATATAGCTGGTTTCGACCGATCAAATCAGGGTTAGGGACAACTACTGATGTTCGTTGCATGCCATTAGCTTTGAACTCATTGGCAGCTGTGTCCGGAAACCGCAGACTAAACTTGATCGTTCTGCGAAACAACACCACGACATTTCCGTTTCGGCAATCGAATTCCAACAATAGAGAATGGTCGAACACAGGACTCGTTGTTACATGACTGAGAAGAATCAGCCATAGAAATACGGTCCACCGAAGCTTCATGTCTGTAACTTTAGAATAATAGACAGTGAATGTGACGTATTCTATTAGATAAGGGGGGTTACACGCATGTTTAACAATGTATAGAAACGCACGACTACCAAAAACGGTAGTTAACAAAACCTCCAGGTCAAACATTCGAAAAAGTGGTCATATAGAGGTCAAACATTCGAAAAAGTGATCATATAGAAGGGCATACTGTTATTAATAGTCATAAAAACCCCCACGACTGGCATGAAAATGCGTTTGTTATCGATTGTGTATTTCTGTTCATTCTCTGTTTAGCACATATGTAACTGCATTTGTGGTCACTTTTATTCTCCTTAGTACACAAACATCTGGCAATGACTACTTATTTTCGCAATGGATCAACATAGTGTCAATACATACCCGAGTAAAGATGGATTTTGGCAGGTCGGTAATACCCGCAACACTGTCAAATGGTGGCAAGTTTTGCGTGACCGAGGGTTTAGTCACATTGGGGGCAAAAAGGGGTACACAATGTCTTCCACTCCTATTCATCAGTTTCGTCGATCCAGGTATGCTTAACATTGAGAAACAAAAGAAAACACTAAACAACCTACTGGATCTCCCTTTTGTTCAAACTCGTTGATGGCATCCACGATTGCGCGAAAAGTACGTTGACAGCCGACACTGTAGTAGGGAATGCCACAGTAGACGCGAGACACGGTCAAGTGGGGTCGAGGAGTGTTCGTGGCATGCGTGACGACGTCAGGGAAAGAGCTAGAAAAGAAAATATATATAAAATCTCTCAAAACTTTCAAATTTGACAAAACCAACCTAAATTCTGCAAACTTGAAACCATACATTTGGACCAATACCTTCTCGTGGATGTGCTCGAAGTCGTAGTAGCATTGGCGGGTACTGGCACGCGAAACTCGGTCAAGGGTGTGCTATAAAGGTTTTTTGTATTAGCGAAAACATTTAAAAGTGGCAGAAACGGACTTACGTTTCAAAGTTTCAGATTCAGATCTATTGCTACAGATATTCGCCAACATGTTGCTTCTCATGTTGCTTATAACGAAGGGAAAGAGGTCGATGTTGCACTGTAAAAGGATTTTTTTATGATCCGCACCTTTTGTAAATGACTAAATCAACTTACATTGAAACTTAATATTCTTTATATTAGGTGAACTTTTTGTGTATGACAAAGAAGCCTGTCTTGCTCTGACGGCATTTACGATACAAAGGCGATTTGATAATTGGTTTCATTTTATGAAAAAACCGCACTTTTGCCTAACTTAACATTTTGATAGCCCCGTTTTGTTCAATCAAGTGTCTCGACAAACATTCACCATTCAATTGTTTTTCAATAACCTGTATTTTAACATTTCAGATCAATCCTACGCAACAGTACGGCGATCCAATGTCTTTAGAAACGGAAATGAACCAAATTAAAAAACCCCTCCGATCAATCGAATTATAAGAGCACCTGGCGGCAAACCACTAAATAGTGGACTGAAGGGCACTCCGCGCACTTTGCTTTTATACTCCTGGTCTTCCCACACCGCGAGTCGGCGGCACTCCGCGCCTCTCGCAATGTGCGCGCCCAGGGGTGTCTTCGTTGCAAGAGCACTTTGCGTTCGCACAGAAGGGGTGCCCCGTGACGACATTTAGGAACACCATCGAATCACAAATTTCGAGATTGAATTGACTCATCCCCACTGATTTTACCTTCTTTTTGCATGCTTTTATCATGCGAGTATGATGCAATCACACATTGATACCATTCATTATGCTTTTCAGTCAAAAAAACGTGATTTTCACATAAAAAAGTCAACTTTTGTTTTCTTTTTATTGAAATTAAAAACAAACTGCGATTCACATGCAAAGATACGTTACATGCAATGAATCAAAAGGATAGTCACATCAAAAACACCTGAGTCAACTGAAATAAACCATAAATTTTTTTACATGTTTTCATTTTTTTATTACCTCGAGCAACGAAAAAATATGTATAACCAAACTTTGTATTACATGTAAACATAGTTCATTTCAAAAGTAAAACATGTAGAAACACGTAGGACACCAAAATAGTTGCATCTCGTTGTGTCAGCGTACCTCGTCGCCGGTCAGTTTTTCCTGCAAAACCATGAGGAAATTGGGCTTAATTGAAATCGATGCCACAGGCGTTAAAATGCCGGAATCCACAAACCGCTGCACTTGTTTCTGAGTTTACCCATCGGGATGAACCTCCAGAAGTGGCAAGACTCCAGATGCCCGGGAATCGTATGCCCCATTTTTTAAACTTCTGAACCTATGGGAAAAGTGCGTCCTATCACGTTTTCAAAAATTCAATCGATCATAACTGACTTCAAAATTCGAAATTTCAAATTCGGCCTTCGCTATCCCCGAGACAGACACGTTGGCTGTAACGTCTCCAAGTTTCAGGAAAAGTTACTGATTGCCGGCCGAGAACGTTTCGGTGACTCCCGCGCACCTCGAAATTCCCGAAATTGGGGAAGTTTAATTTGCAAAATCTCGAAAACGGTTGAATTTCCTTGGGAAAAAGTATGGGGCGCTGATCTTAGAACATCTTTGGCTACAAAATGGCCTTTTCAGAATCCTTCTAGCGTAACATCTTGATAATCGTGTTTTTCACTTAATCGTAATTTTACCACTTTTAATAAACACAATTTCCACTTTTTTTTGCAAAATCGTCGGTCTCCTCGAGTTTGTTTTACGTTTTCAAAGCCTTGGGCATTTTGGTTCATTGCCGGCAAAACCGCTTGTTTTTTTTCTTACTTTTCCCTATCCTATGAGGATTTATGGCTATCAATAAATAAAAAAAACTGGCCTAAGCAGTTACTTATCCACTGGCAAACAAACATTGAAAGTTTTATCGTTACAATTAATAAACTGTCAAGAATTTACACGTGACCAAAAAAGGTATACAAATAATAAAAATTGTTCATTCATTCAAAAAACCTTGTCTGTTAGTCAGCACGCAATTCGCGCGGAGACCACAGCATGCGCACATTTGCAATTTTCTAACAGACAGCTTGATCGAGGAAGGCACACAGCTTCCCCGACTTGACGCGCCTTTTTTCACGCATTCATTTGTTTTTCCATTGTTTCAATGGTGTTTCGACCAAAACTGACCTCTAAGTACGCCGCGTGTGTGCAACTGTCAACAATTCTTAGATGTTTTGAGCGCGATTTTGATTGTTAAAAAACTGAGGCTCTGTGGCTTTTTTGTAATCGTTTTTCCCATACGAACTCAGCTATTGTGCCACCCCACATTTCCCTCAATTCCACAACTTTCAGATCCCTCTGCCTCGATGAAAACCCTGTCGACCCGCCGTTCGCATCATCGCAAGGAAGAGAAGCTGTACTTCCTCGAAATCCTGGATACCCACTACCGAAACAGCGTCACCCCCGCTGGCAAGACTACAGATTGGGTCACCGTCCTCAAGGAATGCCATCGCGAGGGCGTCCTGCACGATGTCACCAATCCGCGATATTTGTCGCGCACCAAATGGCCTCAACTGATAAGGTCCGCAAGGGTATGTTATTTTTATTGAAACTGGCACTCGAACATAATATTTCATATGTTTTAAGACCGAATTCAACTCAAACAAGTCGCTGAGCGCCGTCTCGAAGAAGGTCATTGCCATCGTTCAACGATCCGATCCATCATTCTGCAGGGCCCCAGGTGAACTGTTCGATGATTTCTTCGTTCAGCCACCGATGGATGACTTTGATGACGAGTTTGAGGATTTCCCGGAATATAATGCCGAATATTTCGATGGAAACGGCTTTGAAGTTGAAGAAACTGTCCATTCGTTGGTTGAAGATCTTATCAATCGCGTTGCCGATGAAAATCCCGACCCAAACCCTCGTTTGGAGGACGAGATTGCCGATGTCGATGCTGACGTTGATGAAAACCCAGCCGAGATCTCCGATTTGCTGAATGAGCTTGTCACGCGGGTTGCCGATGAAATCCCAGATGCAATTCCTGATGTTGAAACACAGCGTTTGGCGATTGTCGATACTCCAAAACTGGCTGAAGCGGCAGTCCATGTTGCAGAAGTGACCAAGGATTCTGGTAAGCATACTTTTTATATATTTTTTCTGCAACGTATTTCAAAAGATGCCCTTTACAGTACATTCAAGCACGTGTTGTCACTGTCCGGCACATTTAGAGGCATTGCAAACTGCTAGTGAGCTCAACAAAGCCCAAACTGAACTTGTCCGTCTCAAAATTGAGAAGCTCCGTCGGCAAATGAGCACTTCTTAATTGGTTTTACAGTCGTTAGTTTAACATACTATTAGAAAAGTATTTTTCGTTTTTTTGTTAAAATAAACTGTGATTTCATAGCAATTTAGACATCATAAAAACCGAACGGAGTGTAAACTGCTGTTCCTAGAGTCTTGTTCAGCTTAAAATAGTTTATATCTAATCACGATCGGCATACAAAATACAGAATTAATGTTGCAAAGTTACTCAAATAAGAAAACAAGGATTAAGGTGAACAGGTATTCAAGATCGCCAGGCGCTGAAAGCATTGTTGGTTGACTTCGGCTGCTGAGAGAAGGCCGAGTTGCCACCAAAGGCGCTGGGGGCCGCTGGAGTGGCTTGTTGAGCGAGGGCACCGAATCCTCCTGATTTGTTGGCAAAACTGAAAAGAATGGCCATAATGCTTGAAATCCATGCGAATGTAAAACTTACGAAGCAAAACCACTGCCGATGGCAGGAGCCCCAGTGGCTCCTCCGAAACTCGACGGCTTGTTTGTGTTTTGAGCAAATGGCGACGCAGCTCCACCAAACGCTGATCCAGTCGATCCAAAAGCACTCTTATTCTGGGCAAAAGCTCCACCGAAGGCAGAGCCACCACCGCCTCCGAAGGCTGTTCCACCAGTGCTACTGCCGCTACCAAAGGCAGAAGTCGAAGTGGTGTTGGTAGCTCCACCGCCAAAGGCCGAACCGCCACCACTTCCGAAGGCTGAGGTCGTTCCAGCAGGGCTTCCGAAAGCCGAAGTCGCAGCAGGCTTGTTGGCACTGAAGAAGCCTTGTTGAGCCGGCTTGTTGCCGAACATCCAGCTGCTCGAGTTGTCAGTCGAAGACGGAGTCGTCGATCCGAATGGGTTCTTGTTCGCGTTTGCCGGATTCGGAGAACAGCCGAGGCCGAAGCCACTGAAAGACATCGCGTTGGCGGTACCATTACCACCACCTGTCGCCGAATCGTCCTCCATGCCGTCATCATCGGCAGGCTTGGCCCTGAAATCATAACCATAAAACTGTTTAACGCATAAGCGGGTGTGACTCACGTTGCATTGGCAGTAGCATTAACTATCGGACTGGCAAAGGCACCAAAACCACCGCTGGTATTCGTCGCCGGAGCAGTCTCCTTCGGCTTGAACGAGAATCCTCCACCAAAGGCAGATCCACCAGAGGTCCCAGTGGTACCGCCGAAAGCCGATGTACCCGTAGCAGGAGAAGCTCCTCCAAAAGCAGATGTACCGGTACTTCCGAAAGCCGATTGAGTCGCCGGCGCAGCAGCAGCTCCGAAAGCAGACTTATTACCGAAGCCAGAGCCACCAAAGGCAGATCCTCCGGCGGTCGCGGCACCTCCAAAGGCACTCGCAGCGGCAGTCGAGGTCGGCGACGAGGCTGGCTTGAACGAGAAGTTGATAGCGGGGGCTTCGGTGGCCGCAGGTTGTCCGAAGGCAGTGGTCGCCGGAGCGGCAGGCTTTTCCTGGGTGCTGGGGGCGGTAGTCGGCTGTGGTTTGAAGGAGAAGTTGATCGCCGGCGCAGCGGTGGTCGTCGTCGTCGTGGCAGTGGTGGGGGCCGCGGTAGTGGTTTCAGCAGGCGTCGGTTTGAAGGAGAACGCTGGCAGAGCGGTGGTGGTTGCCGGTTTCGTTTCGGCAGGGGTGGTCGTCGTGGCAGTCGAAGCGGAAGTCGTGGTCTCGGCGGGCTTTGGGGCAAAGGAGAAGCCTGGCAATGTCGTAGCCGGTTTCGTTTCGGTGGTCGACGTCGGAGGAGTAGAAACTGGCGCAGCTCCAGCATTTGACACAGGTGTCGTCTTGGTGGCTTCAGCGGCGGCAGGGGTTTCCTTTGGCTTCTCAGGAGTAGCGGGTTCAGTCGGTTTCGGCGCTTCTTCGTTTTCTGCGGGTTTCGGCGGAGTTGAAACTGATTCTGTTTTCTTAGGCTCTTCCGTCTTCACAGGAGCAACCGGGGCGACCACAGGCTTTGCCGGAGACGCACCAGCCTTCACCGCAGCATCACCGTCCTTCGGAACTACAGGTTCACCGGGCTTTGTTCCAAAAAGCGTGAATTTGTTGCCAAACAAGCCACCAGCACCAGGGGCCGGCGCATTTCCTCCGAAAATAGACTTCGGAGCAACATCCGGCTTCGGCTTTTCTTGAACGATCGGTTTCGGCTTCTCAACAACTTCAACGATGGCAGGCTTCTGTGGCGGCGGGGCTACACTCTGCAGAAGCTGGTTCGAGTTCAACGGTGTTCGTGGCGTTACTTGAGCCGAAATCGGTTCCAGCTTCTTTCTCGGGGTACGCAATGTCTGCAGCGTGTCCTGAAGAGCCTTACGGGTTTCCACAATCTTCGGGTTAGGGGTCGGAACCTTGAGCGATCCCTTCCTTTCGAGTTCCGGCTTCACCGCGATGTCCTCAACATGGACAAGCTTGACCTTGACCGGCTTCACTGGCGGAGCATTCTCGAGGGCCGTGATCAAGGAAGCCATCTTCGAAGCACGAGCAGGGTCGAGTCCAATGCGACGCTTCGGCTTGATCGGCTTGTTGTTGTCATTCAAGCTCAAGTTGGACAGCAATTCCGGTGTGTCGGTGACGAAGCTGCAGCTGGCATTGAGCGATTGGCTGTTGTCGAAGAACGAAGACTGCTCCAACAGGCTTTCATTGATGCCACCAGCCTTTTTGAGAGCATCACGAGTACGGCGAATCGGCTCGGAGCTGTACAACGAACGGGTCGTCTTGCGAAGGTTAGACAGACGCTTGTGGAGATCATTGACGTAGCGAGAAATGACCAGGGAATCGCGATTGACGTAGTTTTGTTCGTCCTGGGTTAGGGTAGCCGGCTGGCGGATGTGGAGCTTGCCTTCCTTCAGCAAAGTGGTGAGACGTTTGAGCTCTTTTTCGGCTTCCTGGTACTTGCGATCGGCGTCGTAGTGGCGTTGGACGAGGGAATCGAGGTCATCAGACTGAAAATGGAAATCGTTATAAACTGTTGATAATTCGCCGACTAGTACTTACCAATTCAAATACCCAATCAGCAGCAGGCAAATCGGCGTCATGGCTTAACAAACTCCGGGCTTCCTTCGAAGAAGCATTGACTGCATCCACGATGGCGCGAGCTCGCTGCAGACGTTCATCGACTTCGGTCCCGATGGCACCAACCTGAGCGGTCGTCTTGAACAAGGGCTCAATGTTTTGTTCAAAGCTGAGATCTTCTTGGATGCCTATTTCGAGGCCACGACGCAGGGTCGACAGCTTAGTAGTCAGGGTGCCGTATTCGTTGAGCTTGCTGACCACACTGTCCAAAACAGTCTTGAAAGCACGATGGGCATCGTCAAGTTCCTTCTTTTTCTTGGCGATAACGGCTTCTTCGGCGGCTTTCTTTTCCGCTTCCGCCTTCGCGATGGCAGCCTTCTTTTCAGCTTCAGCTTTAGCGGCAGCAGCTTCCCGTGCGCGTTCACGCTCGATTCGCTCAACCTCACACTTGCGCTCCTTTTCGACCTGTTCCGCGACAAGTTTGGCCATTTGTTCCGGAGTAGGTTCATCGGAGGCTTTAGGGGTGGCAGCACCGAATCCGAATGAGGTTGGAGTAGTTGTTTCAGTCTTGGCAGGGGTAAAGATGTTGGCCGTGTTGGTGAGCGACTCGCGCTTTTGAGGGGCGGCGTCCGGGAGGGTTCGCGGCTTGTAGTTAGCCGGCTGGATGCCATTCTTCACAGCGAGGGCACTGACGGGTTGGACGAGCTTCTGGAGACTCGGGCGAGCGGGGTTGAGCGAGGCCAAGTGGTAGAGGAGGAGAAGGCCATCGGAAGTGTAGACATAGACGATTGGCGAGGGGGCAATGGAAGCGCCGTCGGCGGCTAGAAGATGATATTTTTAAAAACTGCTCAAAATAAGACAGAAGAGTTACAAACCTACGACAACAGGTTTCGTCGACGTCAAATCAAGCGAAGCACCAACGACAAACGAATCCTTGCCGTCAGCCATCGGCGTAGTGATGAAAAAGGGCTCGGTAAGTTCCCAGGGCTTCCAAACATTGTTGATAGCGCCGATGACGGGGACTTCGGGCAGGCAGGTGGAGGACATGAGGACCTGGAATTAAAAATATATATATAAACTGAGAGGCTGACACTCATCTTACCAAATTCCAATCGAAAACCGGCAAAAAGTTAAAAGCCTTCGGAGCAGAAGGGTTAGTCGTCGGCGGCAGGACCGGCCAATTGTCCCATTGTGGCGGTTGGTTCTTCTTCACGGTCAGAAGGCTCAAATGGAGGCTGTTCGAGCTATTATTCGCATATGTGACAATCCACTCCGTCGTCGAAACCCAGCAAATCCCGACACAGCGATACGGACCTGCGCCGAGGGCTGCTATCGAACTGGGAGCATCGACGGTCCGAACAAGAGCTATCTCTGGCTTAAGCTGATGGACACGGCCGTCGTTATCGCCGACAGTGACTTGCTTGCCTTTGGGGCTCCAGGATATGACGGTTATGGGGGTGGGGAACTCCTTGGAGCCGACGATGCTGATGGAGGTGGGGGTCTGGAAATTAAACTGTACAAATGGGTCGCTAAAATATATATAAAACCAACCTCAATATTAAACGAAACAACAGTCAATGTCTTCGTCGACGCGACAGCGAAGACCTCCGGAATCGCCGGATTCCACTCAAAAGCCGTAGCCTGTGCTGATCCATCCGACAATCTGCTCGAATTCAGCGGAAAGGGCTGTTGCTGGTAGTCGGGAGAGAATGTCGCGGCATCGAAGAGATAGACGAACGGCCCAGCCGGCGAATCGGCGACAACAGCGAGGACGCGGCCATCCGAGTTGAATTCGAGGGCAAAGATCTTCGCCTGCAAGGATTTTATATATAAAAACTGGGGATTAACCCTTCTAACAGATTAGACTCACATTCTCATTATGAAAGAAGACAGTCCGCTTCGAAAAGTCATCACATTCCTTGGCGTCTTTCGACTGAAGCTCCTCCAATGTCTTCGTCCAAACGCAATGAATCTGCCCTTCCGTACCCGCAATCACAGCAAAGCCATAGGTCGAATTGACCGCGACCAGCTTACGTCCGAATTGAGCATCGGGAAGGCCTTTGGAGACCCGAAACTGACGGATTTGGCGGAGTTGCAGATCCTGGAAATACATATTGTTATGGGATAAAACTGATGGGAATGAGGTCTCTCTTGGCTAGAAATGACTTACATTGACAACCTCCATATCGACTACCCGGAGACAGCTTCAGAAACGGTAGTTAGAAGCCGTTTCAATGCAATTCGAAGAAGGGAGATCGGAACGTGAAAGAACGAGAGGCTCACGTTCGCGCCAAAAGGGTGGAGAGCGGTTTTATAACGAAAGAGCGCACTGGGAAAAGTGCGTCCTCAGAAGGGTCGGAAAAGTTTATCACTTTTTAAATGGAGTTGCTGGTTTTAATTTACTTTACAATGCAGGAGAGATTAAATAAAACTGAGGAGGTCTTCTGCTGCAGCAATTACATTTTGTATGTACAAACTTTATGTTACGAGCACAGTTTGGTTTGCATTCACACAGCAAACTTTGGTGTTGTTCGGACGTGAGTTTTCGTTTGTCCATTTTGTGCAATGCTTCAATTTTGTTTTTTGCTTTTTTTTTTGTAAAACTGGACTCTTCTTCAATGTTCGCTTTCATCGATAGAACCGCGATAATACTTACGTCATTGAAAAACTGTGTATTCTGTTTTCAGACCTCACAATGTCAGAACCCACCACCAGCTCCGAACAAGCCTCCAAGTTGAAGCAACTCGAATTCATCGAACACGAAATCGCCTCCGCCCGGCAGCGAATCCTCGAACTCGACGAGACCCGCCAACACTTACGCCATGCCTGGGTTGCCGCAAAGACCGCAAATGACGATCCGGAAGGTCAGAAGAAGACATACTTCGTTTTGAGTCCGAAGATGTTCATCCAATTCCCGACGCCGACGATTGAGAACATGATGAAGGACAAAGTTGATGAAACCGAAAAGGCGGCCAAGGAAGTTCAAGCTAAACTGGAAGACGCCATTATTGAGCTACAAAAGCGGGACGTGAAAGACGATTTGATGGAGGAAGAGGTCGATTTGGATCCTTTGATGGCCCCTTTTTTGGTGGAGGGAAAATGAATCGGGTTTTTGTTGGTTTTTGAAGTATGGGTGTACTGTAGTTTCTGATTTTTTTTTGAAGTTTGTGTTTTTGGAGTACTGTATTTTAAATAAAACTGTGCTTTTCACTTTGTGGCGCCACTGTTTTGGTTTTAAAACTGACAGAAAAAATCACGGCCATTAAACGCAACAACTGATAACTAGCATCAAATTACCGTCACTGCGGAAGAGCTAATCCATGCCCTTAAAATGAGAACCGTTGTCTGAGCTACGAACCATTAACGCTCCAACACCTGAGGGGCCACGCCGCACATACCACAAAGGGTGTAATTTCTGGCGTGATGGCTCATTGGAGCCTGGCCTAATTGGGTGCCACGAGCGAGAAGCCCGGGTTGCCGTCCCTCGAGAGCAGCCGGGGCCTCGCGCAAGCGCCCCCGGCACCGAATCTTCCAAAAAGGTTTCGACGCAGGTAATGTGCCCTTTGCCTCCAACCATGATGCCTTCCCTCCTCCCCATGCCATTGGACGACCTCCGTGTGCCATTCCTTTTTACTGACGAGCACCGACCATGCTTATAGCATGTATAACGTCGGTTGCCTTTTGTCATTTACCACTCTTTTCCGGGCCCTATACTTATATTAAGTGTATCATTAAAACTGGCAATACGTCCTAGTGTGTTTCAGCCACTCCAAAATGCAACAATACGACCAATACCCGATGGCATCCTACAACTATGCCGTTCAAGATGACTGGCAATCAGAACCGATCACCTACGTGGCCCAGCCATTCGATGACATGGAATATGCCCAGGTGCCCATTGTGCCGATGTACAACACGGACTATGTCGAAGAACCTATACCTACACCGACTCCGAATCCGAAGCCAGAACCTGAACTTCGGCCGAAGCGGATTCGACGCCGACCGAAAAAAAGTGGTTACGATTACGATGATGGATATCGAAAAACGCCTTGTATACGGTCTGAGGTTGGTTTTTAGTTTTAAAACTGAAAAAAATTTAAAATCATTCAAAAGTTTTTTTAACTTAGCATACTGTAGTTACAAATTTCTGGCACCATTGCACCCTCAAACCCACAATTACTCAAAAAACGCGCATAACTTGCGCTGAATCTGAATCTTTCTTAATTTTTAATATTTACTTCCATTTTAACCGTTGAAATTTATTAAATTTATATCACTAACCACTTTTGTAGTCTAGCTACTATAACAAATACCAAGAATCAAGCGAATTTGAATCTTTGAAAGCGTAAAACCTTCCCGAACTTTGGACAACTGCAAAGTTTGTATCGTATAGTAAGATAACCAAAATGCAAACTACGCTGACCCTTGATTTGAAGAATGCAAGAATCCCAGCCTAAAATGTAAAAGTTTTACATACTTGTGTACACTTTAGCAAAAAAGAAAGAACTCTATATTCTATATATTAAAATGTGGATGTACACAGATATGTAAGAAATGTGAGGTAAAATTTTATTCGAACTAGTTTTTTCATCGTTTTACCCGCGCAAATCACTTTTTTTCTTGATACCGTTCTATCCGCACTTACACTGCAATAGTAAGGCAGGGACACGAAAGATGGGGTTCGTGCGAGTAATTTTGAAAGATTTTAAAAAATGATGATTTTACCCACATTTTGCACAAACAATGTACATTCCGTAAAATGTGTATGTACATTACTGAATATTGCTGTGGATATTGTGTGCATTCACATTTAAGGTTAAAGAAAGAACTCTATCTTACATTCACATTTAGACCTCTTTTTCTGTGTCTTTCTGTGTAAACTAAAATGTAAGAGACCTTGGGATGACTGATTCAAGTCAAGGAAACATCACTCGTATGACACTAAATGTAAAAAAGGTCAAGTCATACCGACTTTCGCCCGATCTCTGCCTACCCGAGGGTCGGGGCGTACGCACTTTGCCTGTAATCGCCAAAGTCGCGGGTTTTTGTGAAAAATTGTCTGGATAGTACAAGAAAAATGGTGGGAAGGAAGAGTTTGGGGGGTGATTGTTGGGTCACGAGGGGCGAGAAGAAGAAACTACTTTGTGTGTTTGATGGACTAGGGGACTTTAGGGGGGTTTATTGGCTCTAATTGGCTGGTTACTGTAATGGTTTTATGGTTTGAACACTTTTTGGAACAAAACTGCAGGTTTTTGCGTGAATAAGTCTGACTACATTTAAACTAGCTCTAGCTTACGAACTCCTCTCTCCCCGTCTGAATAGTGCAAACCAAACAAACTTTTTTACGTCACTCACAGCGTCGTTTTCGCGTTCATGCGCATCGATCTAGGCGCAGGCCCGGTGGCGCTCTACCAGCCGTCCACCCCGGACAAACGACTGCTCCGACCGAACGGACGAGACCCGGGAGGTTATCCTACGGCGGTTTGTGCAACATTTTCGCCACCGGAGCACTCTTTTTTTGTCACTTTGATGGTAGTTGTAACGCAGAATACACGCTTCACAGCACGCACAAAGCCAACGGCAAGTCTGCTGCGTGCGCGTGCCCTTTTAGCGTGCTTTCCTCCTTCCGACGTGGAATGGATGCAACAAACAGCTTCAGGGGCTTTGACAGACTTACAAGTGCCATCTTTATACAACCTCGGGGTGGACATTCGGGGTCAATACTGCCGATATTTGTCTTTCTTTGTTAACTTTCTTAGTTTATGGGTTTCGGCGCTCGCGTCGTGTTATGGCATTTGACTTGATCTTTTCCACTTCCACCCCAATGTGAGAAGAACGAAAAAAAAAAGTGTTTCGGTGTGTTCATCGAATGTTAGAGCATTGCGAATGGCCCTTCGTCGACGACGTCCGTCAGCGGCCACTTTTTTATGGATGGACTTGGCCGACGACAAGTCACAAGCTGTTTGTTTTGAACTTTTGGTTTCGATATGTTGTTTTTGGATGCTTTTAAACTGTTTCTGTTCGTCACTCAAAATTGCTTATAAGTGTATTTTTACCGATTAAATGCCCTAATATGACAATAGTCTCAGTAAGCTCATCAGTCACGACTCACAATGTGGATTTTTCGGAGTGTTTCGTGACAGATCGGCGTCAACCAAGTGTCTATCTAATTAGGTCTGTCTTTTTTGGCGGGACATCCGGAAGATCGACTTTGTTTGAAGTCTGGAAACACTTTTTTGATCGTACATAGAATAGTTTTAAGGGCGATTTTGGGCGTTTTTATCTTTGGCGGGTTATCAATTTTTTGGTTTCTTGGACTTTTTAAACTGCGATTCTATAAACGTATGCAATAATGGATAAATTTACATTAGTTATTACGTTTTTAAGTAATTTTAAACTGCATAGAGCGCTGCCTTGTCAGACTGTACACTTGGTCCCACCAAATTAGAAACATAGTACACATTTTTCGCCACTACCCTTCCACATTCTCACAAGTCAGTTCAACCCATCCTTAGCAACCCACTTCGCCGCCCTATGAAGATTGTAACAACTACTGCTGGCTGCACCCGCACCATGTTGTCTACGTGACTTTAGTTTGATCGATTTGAAACGTGTTTCTGCAACCAACAACCGCATAATTGCCAATTTTTCGCCTTTTACATTTCACTTGCTTTCATCAAATCGAAAATCGAAAGCAAAACATAGCCTTCCTTTCCATTGCTTTTCCTACCTCCAACTTATGCTTCCTTCTTTCCCCTTCTTTTCATTCTCATTGCACTTTACAGCCATCTGATTGGCGATTCCACCTTTCCATTCCCCTTTTTTGCCTTGTTTACACTGTCCTTTTACGTCGAAGGTCTGAATTAAGTACACCAATGTATAAAAACCTCGCCCAATCCGTTATTATCGGAACATCAGTCCCACCTGAACCTGCTTATGGGGGTCTCTTTCCATCACTCTTTCTCTTTAATCACTACATTAAAAAACTATCTGTTATCTGGCTGCCAGTTGTCAGGCAGAAAACTATGCCCCCGTTGTTAGTGTCAGGCGTTTTTTGGTCAATTTATCATTTTTCGCGTCTTTCCATCGGCTGTAAAGTACAACTTGTTTTGGATCATATGCGTGGTGGTTTCATTGAAACTAATGTATTTACCGTGTTTGATTTTTATTAAAACTGTTGCTACAATCATTCCTTTTCCATAAATGTTGCATCACCCTTTCCTCCTTTTAAAAACAACATTTTCCCACAGTATTTCCACGCTTAATATTGCAACCTTTGCACCCCAAATGTTGTCTTTTTCCGCGTTCTTTAGCGGCAAACAACGTTCATTATGAAAAGTCAATCAAAACTTCCGCTACAAAAAAAGTTTGCACTTTTACGACGGCCTAATTCTTCCACTTCATAGGTGGCAGTCATATCTGATAGGTCGTCTACCACCCTGCCCTCGGGCGATTTTGATTTGTTTTTTGCGTACCGTAATCGTCGCCGATTGCCCTTTTAAGGCCTAATACGCGGCGGTGGTCGGTATTATTCTTTCGATTTGGGAGATTTTTTGAACGGTTGGGGGGTCTCGATAGTTTTGGTGTTGTTTTAAACTGATCGTGTCTATTTCCATTGGCGTTTTTTAGATTTAGAAAACGTTTTTTTCTAATTGAACTAATTAACTTTGTTGGACTTTACGATGTGATAGTTTTTGCATGATAATGTTTGATAGACACCATTTTTATATTTTAACATTAAAACTAGTGGTGTTGACAGGTAACGTGTTACAGTAACCATAATTAGTCCTGACTATACTCCTCAATTTTCACACAAAAACTGTTTCAGTTTCATATTGTTGCTTTATTATACACATCAATCGTTAAAGAAATCAAATCTCGCCACACTTTAAATGTTTCTCATGCTTCCTATTCCATTTTTCTGACGATCTATAGAACATAGTTATCTTTTTTTCCGCTGCTACTTGAAACTTCCTGACAGATGGCGTGGCTATTTTCTTTTTTTGCCAGCATAGAACGTTCACTTTTGCAATGCGGACAAAAGCATGCTTGCTTCGCGGCGACTATGAAGAATTTATGAGTGACCCGTCTGCTGTTGATGGCATTTTCGCGGTTGTTTAGCCGTTCTGCCCGCGAGTTACGGCAGCTTTCAAGTTTTGACGTAAATAATGCTTGTATGCAGGTGCAATAGAGCTTTGAAACATGCTTTAAGTGAACAGGGGAATTACTTAAGCTTGTCAATGTATAAAAACTGTTGGTTTTTTTTGGATTTGAAAAAAATGTTTTAGTTTCAAGGAACCACTTTCTTTGCGACTGTAAAAGGCTTCTTTTTTACAAAATGCTACTTTTGTATTTATTTTAAACTGCTAGGCGAACGCCTTTGCGAAAAACTCATATCAGAAAAAAAACACCAAACAGAATCAAGCTTGTAGAATGTATCTTGCATTGTGCCATTGTTAGCAAACACTAAAGTAACTCGAAAAAAAGAAATTTAAAACTGGTTCCCTTATTCATTGAGTTTTTTCTAACGAAAACTATTGCATCGTATTCCTAAAACTTTAGCTAAACTGCCGAACGTTTCATAACCAGAGATGTTAGCTCCGGATCCTGCCGGAGCCTCCGGTTCCGAATCCGGAACCGCCATTCGGTTTTCGGAGGCTCCGCTCCGGGCTCCGGTTCCGGATCTTACGGCCCGGAGCCTCCGGCTCCGGAGCCCGGGTCTCGGATCCGGAGCGGCTCCGTTAAAGTTGAAAAAATTTTAAAAACGTGTAAATTGCCCGAAACACAACTTAAATTTGTCGCACACAGTATACATGTTACTTCAGATCATTTTGAGGCCCTTCAACTGTGCCAAATGCGGCTTTTTTTAAGGACGCACGTATGTTTTTTAGCCTTGTTTATTAAAAATTAACGACAAAATCGCAAAGTTTACGCCGGATCCCAGCCCAGCGGAGCCCCCGGCACCGGCTCCGGATCCATTTCCGTAACTTCGGAAGCTCCGGAACCGGCTCCGACGCCTTGACCTTCGGAGCCTCCGGCTCCGAAGTTTCGGATCCGGGTCTTTTGGAACCGGAGCCTAAAAAAGATCCGGGTCTTTTCTCCGGAGCTAACATCTCTGTTCATAACTTCAATTGACCGATCACAAATTAGCATATCTGCCCTTTAACTGTACTTTGTCGACAGCCGATCAAGTCTAGCTCATATTCCCAGAACTTAAAAGGTCAACCTAAAGGTCGTAAACACTTTAAAGAGATTTGCGTATGATCGCACTCTTGGCACGTCTCAAAACCCCTTATTTGATCGAAATCAGCCAAATTAACATGATCTTTGACCACTTGAGCCTAGTCTAGACGGATTGACTACGTGCAGATCACAACTTTTGGGATCGATTCAACTTATCTGGAGTTCCCACCGGTAAGAAGAAGCACAAGACATGGACTCTCGATGCTCAGTCGCCCTTAATCCGTACTTGGATAGTAATCGGACTTCTTCTTCACTTGTTTCGCCTTCGCCTTCTCTACTCGAATCGATGGATACCGCCTCGGATACGGTGGGGCTTTCGAATCTCGCGAACATTTTCGAATCATGGGGCGCCGTCATGAACTTTGTCAATTCGTATGAGATGTTCAAGAATCTGTCTACTGTGGCTTCGTTCAATGATGATGTGCTTTCTGGTGGGTTTTTGGGGTTTTTTTTATGAGGGATTTTTTAAAAACTGTCAACCCGAACTTGTTTAGTACTATAGGTTTTGCTTAAAATTGGGTAAAAACTCAAGACATCGTTCAATAATCAAATTTTAACAAATTTTTTTTCGTCTTTTTCTTTAAACTGCACAATCCGTCCGAAGTCCTTTCACATCCACCAACAAGGCTAACGACCCCCAGATTCTGCTTCCCCTCAAAATTTCCAATCGATCAAGCTTTGTCCCGTCAAAATCGGCCCATTTTCAGTTGTTTTTTGTTTCTTCGTGCAACTGTTTTTTGCGTGTTTTGGGCCACCCCAGTTGTTTTGGTCACTTCCTTCCTTCCAGATGTACTTTTATAAGGTTCACACGATCCACGTGGGGGTGCTACATGCTGTCGACGGTCAAAAGTGCATCGATACAAAGGCTGGCGTAAAAGTGCAAGTGCCTCGCAAACTCCTCCTTTTTTCGCTAAAAGTACGTCTTTCCGAGCCGTCCGTCTTTCAGAGGCGTTTTTTACTGTCCGTCCGTCCTTTTAGTTTTTTTCCTCTCAAAAAACAGCTACTTCGATAGGTTTTAGGTGCCGATAGGGTTGGTAATATTTTTTTCCAATTTGACAGGGTTGTTGGTCCCCCTAAGAGTGTGTGGCGCGTGCGTATGCGTTCGTCTACAGAGGGCGAACGCTTTCGGGGTCTCCTTTTTTTTACACGCATAAAGTCGGCTGGTACTGGTGCTGCTCAGTGCACGACGCGAACGCCTGACTATCTTTACTTTTTTTAGGCCCATAAGGCATGCACAATGCCCTGCGAAGTGTGTTCGTTTTAAAGTGACGCACACGCCGGCCGGCTACATCCTTCAGGAACGGAGGAGGAAGCGAACACGCGAACGCTAGCGACACTGAGCTGCGAACGGCTGGTACCAAGTGGCACAATGTTGCATTTTTTTGGGGCGACGCCGACAACTACGAGTGAACGCGCTCTTGTCGTGCAGTGCAGACGGATGATATTCGCACTAGTAAAGAAAAAAAGACCTTCCCCAAGGGGGGCCGCAGGCGTTCGTACACTGTAAGAAAAAAGCGCAGAAGCTCTTTTCCGACGCTTTGTCGTTGTTGCGTGCTCCTCGCCGGCGGGCGTCGAACAGCGTTCGTGCGTTCACGTTTTACGAGTGTTCGTCCGCGGCCGCCGCGGGCTCTAAAGGACGACCGTCGTCGCCAGGGTGGAAATAAATCCGTCCACCGTCGACATGCGAAGTAGCACAACAAAATCTGGCTTAAAAAAAGCCATAAAAAATCGGCTTTTAATTTTTGTTTATTTAAAATACTTCCAATTAGCTCTTTCAGAATGTCAATTTTTTTAAGTAAAAAACTGTTTTTTTTCGTTCTTTCAAAACTTTAAAATAAGTCAACTTTTTTAACTTTACTATAACACTGCCGCCAAATTGCATTGTCGTCCGCTTAGCACACTTTGTTCAAGGTTGTTTGAAGTTTACTTTTTTGCTATGGCTGACCGATGCGTGCTCTTTTCTTTCTTTTATTATAAAACCCGAATAGTTAAGTCGGACAGACGTGTTCGAGGGCGTCCAGGGTCGTCGAATTTCTGGGTTTTTCAACTGTGAACGTCATGCAGACGTCTACCGTTCGACAAGGTTGAATTTATTGGCATAGGTAAAAGTGGGTTTTATGTGTGAGGGTCAAATGCATCGAAGTGAAGAACATAGATCAGATAGGCATTTCTTACAGTATCCGTGATGATGAAAACTGCATACTGTCAAAAATTTGAGTTAACATTAAGTGATCTTTATGCTCAAACGTACTATTTACGCTTACTGACAAAGTTTGAACTGAAAATATTTTCCACGATTTGTCACAGACATCCAGACGGTCTAAAAGTAGATGTTTTCCTTCCTTCTTGGGGCAGTCAACACATCCAGCCAGCTTTGACCAGTCATAAAAAATGCGTCCGACAGCAGGAGGTTTTGAAAACAAGCAAATGTGCATGTTTGTGTCACCCTCATCGCCTGCGGGCTTCGACGGCTAACTGACCGTTCAATGCGCTTTACCGAAAATGTTATTGTTTTGATCCAACCATTCTGCGTACATGGCTAACGTACAGTCTAGCACCTACCGTAATCTTTTTTCAAAACTGACCATTCTTTTTTCCTCTCAATATTTTTTTTTTAATTTTATAATAAATTCACATCACTAAAACCTCATAATTGCTTTTTTCGGCGCTATCAGTCTGAAGAACATTATGACTATATTTAAAAAGTATACTTTTTTGCTTAGCTACGCATTTTTACATAGTTTTAAATACAAATATGCGCCATAATTGCTCTAGTTTTTACTGTAGCAAATACTTGTTAATCCGACTTTTTTGAACATTGCGCATTTTATGAGTTTTTTTATTAAAAAAATAAAATTAAAAAGGTTGTTTCAATTTCAAAGCGGATTAAACATGGAGGTGGAGTGGTATTAGGAGGCGTTGCATCATTTAGCTATTCTTAGAATGTCATAATGTTTGTCATTACAGGCTGTGTTGAAAATGTAACATTTTCGATAGTTTGATAGTTCAAAGGCTTCAGGATAGAATGAGATCGAAGTTGAGAGCGCCTCGTATGCCTGGGACGATAATTCGAAGCGCAGTAAACGACGGCCGGACACAAAAATGTAATTCTTTGATTTCAACGTGCATTGATGTTGCAGGCGTATTGCTTTTCTTTCTTTCTTCCTGCTGTCTTTTCTCTTTTTCTTTCTTTTTGAACCGACGGTTGAACTGGAGAGAGGAAAGACGAGGGCGGAAAGGCCATCGGACGTGCTGTTGCAATGGAAGAGAAGGTCCCATGGAGGTCCGCGCTTGGTCTCCATGGCCGGAGGGCGTCATCTAATGTGATATGTTTTCCATTTCCGATTGTGGATTGATTCTAAATTTATTTTGACTTTACTTTTAAAGTTATATAGCTAGACTCAGGTGCATAACATGTTGTTAAGTAGATATTGAAAACTTTAATTGAGTTTTTTCCCGATAGGTTATTTATAGGCCTTACCCAGCCTGTTTACCACCCATTTCCCTCTCCTTGCAACTTCAAAATGCCACTACCACCCATGCAAAAACACTGTTTATCTCTCTCCCGGAACACTTTTCCCTTCCTTTGAACCGTCATGTCAACAATAAACAACTCCGCCTTCAATGGTCATCGCTTCAAGGGCCTTGCCGCTGGCCAGAACGTGTGCCGTCAGACGCCGCCTTTATCGGTCTACCCTTTTGACCCCATGCTCTACTCTAAAACCCTGACGTGCATTGCTCTTTCTTACATTAGTATTTCCTTTGGATGGTATACTTACATTTGGTCTGTTTTGAACCTATTCTTTACTTCAAACACATTTACTTTGTGCAATCTCTATCTCTAGACATTATCCCCCTCACCCCAGGGCGGACGTCTTTTCACAATATTCACGTTCGCCAACCCGCGAAATATCAATTAGCTTTCTGCAATCTCCCTTAAAATTCATGCTTCTCACCAATTCCATCATTCTTCATCTTGTCGTGCCACGCTCCAAGTATTTGTTAGCTTATCCAAATGCACCACGACGCCATTTCGTTTTTCCAGTGCTTCGGCTCAAACATCCATGTTTCCAGCTGTTTTTCATCACGGACCTCTTTCTCTGCGCACTGTCAAGCCAATTGTTTATAAGGCAGGCCTCCAGGCCAGCTTTTCCGGTTGCACTTTTACGCCCTTGCACTATGTAGACGTATGCCGTCCGTGTGCCATAAGAGTACACGTGCCATAGGCTTGGAACCCTCAAAGTAATGGCATAAAGTCAATGCATGCCGCTGCAGGCCAAGGCGCGACACCCCATATCAACCATTCTCGCACCCTCATTGACATTGCCAATTTGGACCGCGAAGCACGGCAAAACCAGGCTTATTTTCGATAGATTTGCGTTAAAAGTGCAATGTTTGTTTAGCTAGTATGTTTGATATTTTGTTTTATCTTCTTTTGCAAGAGGATTTTCATTCCTTCTTCCACATTAGATCTCTCATTAAGTATACTGTAGGTAGGGGTACCGTTTTTAATCAATGAACACTTTTTCGTGCAAGCGAGGCAAATTTTAACAGTGAAAGAGCTTCCTGATCAAATACAGGTAGTCCATGGGCATTCACGGTCAATGTTCGCTTGTGTTATCAGCGCGTGAGGTGATAATGTTCGCGTGAAGTGAAACCGAACGCTGCTGCCCATTTCAATGTAAAACTTGAAACATGCTTGCTTCTTGGTCTTTATAGCCAATTTTTTTCTTTCTTCTTTGCTTTGGCATTATCGTGAGTAAGGCGAGAGCGCGCAAACTAAGGGAAATAATTAGATTATAGTTGGAAAAAAGGGCATTAGGTGTGAATTGTGTTGTTTCTGGGAATTTTGATTGAGGTTTGAAAAGTTTGTGAACAGCGTGGCTTTGTTTAATTTTCTTTTAAACTGATGCGCGCGTTTGAGTTCATTGCGTCTCAAACTTCTACTCAAATCCACAGTCCATCTACAGTATCCCTGTCCGTCCATCTCGCCTCAGGGTCACTTCATTTCAACACAAATCTCGTCTAACTTTTGGTCATTGTCAAAGGTACCTTAGTCTCGTCAAAGTGTGCCTCTAGCTCCACCTCTCTTACGCGTGAAATTCCGTTGCAGGTTAACACAGAGGGACGTCCGTGGACGCTCTTTCTGCAGACCTCTCGTAGTATTCGAAAAAGGGGGAGGAGTCGTCGAAACTCTTTTGTCACACGCCTCGAAGCGAACGGGTTGAGGGTCTCATTGCAACATCCTCCTTCAGATAGTCCACCGTGCCATCGTTCGACAAAGGTGGAAAGGGGGTCATTGGGGGTACTGTAGATTGATAAACTGCCGGCCATGTTGAATTTGAGTACAAAAACCCTAGAAGCTTCGCGATGTTACCGATTTGTATGATCATAAACTGAAATTGTTGACCACTAGTTTGCCATTTTAGCCCTGATCTCGGCCCAGCTTGCCGATGCGACCATGAGCACCGCTCAGTCGCAGTTTGCTGCGATGGTGCAGGCCGCCAGCATTCAGCTGCCGCTTTCCCCCAACTCCTACCCAATGAACCCGATGAACCTCTTCTTTATGGGTGCCGATCAAGCCTCAACGGTCAATGCCAACCTCGATATTGCCCGAATCATGAGCACCCTCTCCAACAATCATCAATCAATGCAAGATATCCTGTCAAGTGTTGCCCCCTTCGATTCGAATCCCAGCTCGATCCAAGCCCCGACCCCGAGTAACATTACACCGCCGGACGGTTCCCCCAATTTGCCGGATTCACTCGAACAACGAACTTCTAATCTGTCGTCCTTGTCGATGCCGATGTCACTGGAGTTGCCGGTGAGCCCCGAATCGCCGACATCGCAACAACCCGAAGCACCTGTAGTGAAACGACGACGTCGACGAAACAAAGATGATCAGTTGCTGGCGAACGGAGAACCACCAGTGCATCGAATCCGCAGGCGGAGAACGCGCAACGGCTCCATTCCAGAAGAAGACGACATCCCAATGCCACGCACACCGAAAAGTGTCGCGCCACCTGGCTGTCGCAAGCAATCAGTAGTGTCGTCGAGGACTATGTCACCGGAATCGCCGCAAGATGAAGAGGTTGGTTTTTGAAGTTTTATGGGTTTGGGGTTGCAAATGGTGCCAGAGACTTAAAATTTACAACTTAAAACTGGGCTAAATCATTAATTCCATTAAAAAAACTGATTGTCGATGATTTGTTTGTTTTGCGATCAGCAAATCAATAGTAAGTAAAGTTCTTCATCCAATCCTTATCAAAATCCTGTCTGATCAACTTTTCAAAAAAATAGCATAACGATCTTTGCAAAATTATTGTTTTTTACATCTCAAAAGCATGATTGTCCATTTCTTGCCTGCCTTCCGGCGACCTTACTAGAACAAAAACCGCGCCCATGCGTGTTGGCCGTTTAAGGCCAGGACAATCAGCGCTTCGTCATGCTTTTTGTCTCGCTTTGTTTCTTTGCTTTTTGATTTCATTAAATTATTTAATTTTGATTGAAACTGATCTTTTTTTCTTCCCCTATAAATAAGATAGCGTAGACCGTCTGACCAGAACTATGATTTTAAAACTGTTATTTCTAAAACTAAAAGTATACGGTACTTTCCCCCTGCGCACCCCTCCAAATCCAAACCCCTTCCACATCACTGGTGGCCAACCTCCTTTTCCATCCTTCCAGTTTCATTTAGGGCACCGCAAAAAGCTTGAAGCCTTATAAGGCTCGGCATGTACATTACCTATGTGCCAGAAAAAAATGAAATGCACTTTCACGCACGCAATGGGGCTGTCTCGGTTTCTTTCTTTGATTGTGTTTGTATACCTCCTGAATCGCGTGTGTGTGCCATCACAAAGCCCCTCAGGGGTCGGTCGACGCGCCCCTTTTGTCCGGGATAGGGAGTTTCGGCACGGTATGGAACGGTAACATTTATCGGCTGCTTAGTACGTGGCACTTTACGCGCTTGCGGTTGGTAAAGTTCTGGTTTCTGCGGTGCTATTACGACTAGTTTGACGATTTTGTTGGAATTCTGCGCTTGATTTTAAGTTTGCTTGATAGTGTAAGCTGACGATGTACGCAACTAGTGGATGCCGTCCCGATGTGCCATCGTGGCACTATTATTCGTACCGGGATCAGTATTATGATGAGTTCGATGAAGTGAGTCATGCGTATTTGAATTTTGGGTTTTATTTTTAAACTGGAACGTTTTCATTTGGAAATTTTTACATTTGCAATGTCAAAACAAGCCTAAAACGCTTTCCAAAACGTGCCAAACGCCCATGTTTTGCAAATGATTTTCCGTTTTCTTTATGTTGTGTCTATCTACACTTGTGTGACCGTAGTCCTAGTGCCAGACGCACAACCTCCTCGGAACGGCATTTATCCCCATCGCTTTTTTGCTTCCCTGTTTGTCAGTCAGACGCCCGGCTAGGGTGTCAATTTAGTTCAGAAAATCGGAAAAAAACAAGTCGGAACGTCTGGTTGTTGTTGCCGCCATCGTCGTCCTTGTTTTTCTTCACTTCTGCCCACCCCCAGGGCAAGCTCGGTCGAACTGGACTTTCTTTCGAAGCCCCCAAAGTGAAGGGCATCAGCAAGAAAACATGGAGGGTGGACAATGTCCGAGCCGAAGCCTGGTCATTCGTGTTTACCGTCAGTTGGTTCCTCGTTCACTTCGAATCTTGCTGCTCAGTCAAAAACAACAACAAACACTCGTGCCTGACTAGCTTTGAATACATAATAGGGGAGGGAGGACTTCTCCTACGACTATATGGTTTACAAAGTCCGACGGTCGTACGACCACCAGCTGATTTTGTTTGTGGCCCCGAACGAACGCCTCTGGCGCAAAGCCAACACGGACGGGCCCGAAGAAGAATTTGGTGCATACAATCTTGTTTTTTTCGATATTTTCAAAGCAAGCGAACGCACTCAAACGAACGCGATTGTCACTCTACTCGGTCATCAGCATAGTGGAATAGTAGTAGTTTTTTAGATTGCAAACATGGGCGTCAAGTGTGGGATGGGTGGAAGTTGGACACTAACGTGGAGATAGTAGACATTACATTCATTCAAAACATGGCTATGTTTAGTCATGACTGTCTGTGAACATTTTATAAGGGTGTCTGATGGAGGTGGTTAGGTTGTTTGGGGTACTGTAGCGGGGTTTAAACTGGCGTTAGTTACCATTTTGGATTGTTCAACTATTGCAATTTTATTTTTGTAAACTGAGCGAACGATTCTACCTTTTTATCAGCTACATCAAATTTAAAACACATTATATCGCATCCAAAACATCCACTAAATCCAAAGATAAAGTTGCAACGAACATTCAACATGATCGTGCCTGCGTTTTTTTTCTCGCTGCTACAATACAATTTTTTTCAATTTGCGTCGATACTTGGCATTTTAGCACGCTTTACCATTGCGATTGACGTATAGTTGACGTAGATTTACTTTTATTTTTTACAGAAAACTGTTTTTATTCTCGCCGCGTAGTATTGGTCCCCCGTTTTTCTACTTCCGCGCCGTTTCGAACCATAATACTACTACTAGTCGTTTCATTCTGTTATTTGGCAGCAAATGCAGCAGACGAGACGTCTGCTTCCCTGCAGAACCCCGGAGGAAAGAAAAGCACGAGCTCGACACTAACGGGACACAATAACAAAAAACAACTGCCACAAACGAATGGGGCACGCAAGCAAACTCGGACGCATAAACGCATAGACTAGTATAGAGCTTTTTTTTGGCGAGTTAGAAATGTTTTAACTATGATCAATTTTTATTTTTAAA
Organism: Panagrellus sp. LJ2284; assembly: GCA_024447225.1. Classification (NCBI taxonomy): domain Eukaryota; kingdom Metazoa; phylum Nematoda; class Chromadorea; order Rhabditida; family Panagrolaimidae; genus Panagrellus; species Panagrellus sp. LJ2284. Next base: position 6,112,654 of record JAMRYC010000005.1, on the reverse strand, counting down.
CTGACGTCCGAACTTCCATGCTTAAGGTTATCTATTTGTAATCTTTCCTTTAAAAACTGTCTCGCTTTTGGTATATTTCGTTTCCTACAAATTTGGCATAGGTAGACATCATTCGAAGAAGAGCAATTATCGTGCATAGTTAAACAAATAACAGTTGAATAGATGTTTTTAGTTTTGTCAGGCTTCAAGAGGAAAGTGTAATTAGGCTAAATGACTTTGCATTGAAAAATGACTTTGTTCAGCTTTGTCCAGAGGGGAGGGGGGGGGGGGGTACGGTATCGTGTCAGGTGGTTCATGCGTGAAAAGACGGTTGTAAATGTGGAAAATACTCGGTTTTTCTTATCTTTTGAGGGCTTGCTTACTTTTCTGAGAGTGGTAGTTTGATCTTTTGGTTGTTATGGGTTGAGATCAACGGGATTTTGGATATTTTAAACTGAATTGCTTGGTATCGTGGCTTCTCCTGACAGTGTCGCAATTCAATCTGACAACAATAGCGCTTCCTAGATGTACATTAACCCAAGTAGATTCAATCCCATCAATTGGCATGCTGTCTGTCTGTAGCTGCAGTTTGATTCATTTCGAAATCTTCGCCACATTAAGGTTTTCTCATCGTCGCCGAATTGTAAATTCCACGAGCTCGTTATCTCTGGGCTGGCTGGTCTGCGTCGTCTTTGCTACGTCATGTGATTTTCTGTAGTTGGTTTACTGTATTCGTTCAAACAGTTTCCTGCCTTTACTTTCACGTCTTCTACAGTTCAATTCAAGAACTATCCACATGACTAAAAACTGTATGCTCTGCGTACGTCCACAAATCTTGAAAAATCACGTCCCACTCATGCAAATGCATTGTTAATTGGTGTTTCTGTAGTTTAAAACTGGCCAACATCTCTCATACAGTTCACTTGAAGGGTACTAACAGTCCGTGATGGTTTTCCAACCCAAACTGATGAGTTTTTCTATTGTATTGATCGACAAAAATAGGAATAGGGAAGGTGATGGCAGACTGTCACTCCACTACACACTCGATAGATAGGTAGAAAAACCGCCGACTGTAGCCAGCCTCCAGTACCATCGGTGGCGACCCGGGTGCTTCGACCCACGGACGGTTTTTTATGTGTACGTGTAAATAAAAAACGCTTCTTGCATTAGTCGGCGATTACGTGTTCGCTGCTTCTCGACAACGACGATCGGCTGCGGCTTCCTGGAGATTTGATGTTTGTGCGAGAATGGTCGTGGATGGCGGATGGAGGCGTCAAGCAGATTGTAGGTTGATTTGGGTGGTGGGATTTTGAACTTTTAGTTGTTTTTTAAACTGAAGGTATCGGTCTTAGGCATTTTGCAAAAATAATTATCAATTCAACGATGTACACTCATTCTCTGCCCTCGTAAGCCATTTCCGTTCCTTTTTTGTGGTTTCTTCCCTCCGGCGGCTTCAAAAAACAACTCTACGTGCTCCAATTGCCCTCGCAAACTTGTTTTTCTTGCCCTTGGCCATTGACGGCACCACCACACTCACTCATGCCCCGAGCTGTTTTTTGGTGTTTCTCTTTCCGTCATCTCGTTGCCTATAGATTTTGTGACTGTGCCACGGAAGTGTTTTTTCGACTCTCCCATGCTTGTCGTATGTATATCTCGCCTTTTTTGTGCCCTCTGCTGCATCTGAGATGTTGTCCTCGGCTGAGAACGCACGCTTCCGACGTCGGCTTCGTGCTTCGTAGTTGTTTTTGTTCGACGACGCTGTTCGCAGCCTTCCGAAGACATTAGAGTTTGTTTTGATCCGGAGACTGTGCGCTGCTGCTGGCTACGCTTACTTTATGCGTGAGCGTCATTGAAGGCGTGGCAACTTGTTATGGAAAGCCGGAGGTCCCAGAAGCTTGCGCTTGGTCGCCAGCTTCATCTTCCTAGCCCCGTTGAACGGGCCCGTCAGGACAAACGGACTATGAAGCAATAGGCACCCCCAGGCAAGCAGAAGGAAAGAAGGAGGGAGGTGGAAAAACAACTATCTAAGTCGACTTTGCCTCGCTTGGACCAATCCTTGAAAAAAACTGCGTGGTTATAGCCAGCAGGCCTGGTCGGCCTGGAGCCGCAAGCCACACTCTAGCGAGGTGTTTTTGTCGGTGGGTCGCAAAAAAAGAGCGCCAGTAAGCGATGACAGACCGAAAAAAACGACTACTTTCTACCCCTAGGGCCCACATGGAGGGGGGTTGATGTCCGTCGAGCTCCCCCCTCAGCTGTTCTTTCGGTTGTTGTCAGCTGGAGTGCGGCGTAGTAGCACATTTGAAGCGTGTTGTCGCCGCTGTTTTTTGGGGCCGGCGAGGACGTACACGTCGAGGTTATTCTTCCGTGTTTTCCCGCCCCAATCTCCATCTGCTCCATCCCGAAATCAGTTGAATGCTCCCGAACAACCGCACCCCCACCCCTCCAGGTGATAGATACCTTGGTCTCTTCGTTTTTTATGAACGTCGAAAGCAGATAGGAAAGTACAGTACACCTTGCCTCACGTCGGGTCGCTCCCGTCACGCATGCATGGCTGGGTTCACTCGTTCTTGCGGGTTGTTTTTTAATCTGACATTTCCGGATTTGTTTTATTTTGTTTTTGTTCAATACATCAACAATGTTAATTTGCCATCAGACAGATTATTTTCACATAGTAGTATTTTATGGGTAACTTTATGGCTGAATGAATAGTGTGTTTTGTTTTCCATGTGTCGACCTTTGCCGTTTTTTGTGACTTGGCACGCAGTTGGATGTTTTTTGCCCCAGGCAGCGCGGCTTAGTATAGTTGTTTTTGATAAAACTACCTGGCTTATGGCTCATGTCAAGATTTTGCTTTAATTATGACTAAATATTAGGGTAGTGCTGAAGCCCTTTTAAAAGTTGACCCCCTTTTTTACGAATAGCTCAACAGATGGCTGCCATGTAGGCTTTTCTTCGGTTTTTTGGGGGAAAAAGATGTCAACAAATGTTCGTTGACAAGAAAAAAGAAAACTTCACCCTTGCCCGGCAGCCACATGCATACAGAACTTTCCAAGGACTACGGTAGTTGCTTTTCGTTTCACGCGCGTCCACTTCACTCCTTTTGCTCCGCGAAAACGACACACACGTATGCGTCAACGTTATCAATGGCATGGAAACCTCCTTCCGGAAAGGGAACGGACTGTCCCGACGCACTTCCACTCAGGCGACGACTCAAGAGTGCGGTCGCCGGAGGTCGCTGATTGGTTCGACGATGTCGTGTCTGCCTTGCCGCCCTCAGGGTCGGACCTTGTTTTTTGCGTCGTTCTTGCTCCGGTTTATGCTTTATATTTTTGTTATGTGGACCTTCCTGGCTATAGGCCAACTTCCTCCCTTTAGCCTGTAGACTTCGGTAGTCCATCTACAAATGCAAGAGAGATATGAAATTATTATGCCGAGCGCTGGAGCGCATTATTTCAATGTGGACAATGAGACTGCCATGGCGTTCGCTTGGGGAAGCATTGTCTGTCTCGATGGCAGCGGCTGTTGGATGAAGCATTGGAGACATTGTTGGGTGTGACAGTAGGCTTCTGGATGGCTGGCTTTTTGATGGCTTTTTGATTTACTGTCTTTTTGTAACATTAAAAACTGCTGTAAAACAGCGACTGCCGTCTTCAAATTTCCACCCTCAATTTCCAAAACTTCAAAAAACATCAATTTCCCCCAATTCCATCTCAAGTAGCTCTATCGCATTTGCAAGATTCCATCGCCCGAAAAAGAAGTCGGTATTCGGGTCGCGACCGTGTCATCACCGATCTTTTTGAAGGCGACGCTCAAGGGCAGTCGTCGAACGCATAGTTAAGATGTTGTTTCGAAAAAGTGTTTTGACGGTGCGCGTCGAGAACAACGAGGTCGTGTCTACTGCTCCGCCGCTCCGAGCAGCAGATTCTTGCGTGTTCGTCGGGCAGGCTTGTTTTGGCGTTCCTTTTTGTGCATTCCCCTATTTGACGTGGGCTTCGGCTGCGGTGGTTGTTATACATAGTTAGAAGTTGGTGAAAAAAGAGCGAAAAAACGAAGGGGGATTGAAAGAACGTCGCACAAAAAACAACATTAACCGCCCCGCCGTAGACTGAGTGAGTGATGCAGCTGATGTGAGTGAGTGGAAGCAAAACAACATTCGGAGCAGCAAGTAACTCAGGAGAAGGACTACATCAACATGTAAGGAGATGTACATGTACAGCTGCCATCATCACGGAAGGATGAAGGGGAGAAGAACAACAACAATAAGGCTGCGTTGGTAATGAGGGGCTTCTGAAGCTTGTGCGGTAGCAGAATCTTTGGCTTTACATAATGAGGGATGAGAATAGCTTCACTTTGGGCAAGGCTGTTGTGATGCGATTAGGGGTTTGGAGATGGGAGGATTGGAAACTGGCTGGACTCGTGTAAGCGTGAAACACTTAAATGGCACTGTGTACGGTAGTTTGGTGACATTGTTTCAAAAACTGTATAAATTTTCCGCAGATCGATAATCTTTGTGGCACTGTGCACAGTGTGTTGTTTGGAATTTTAAAGGCTATAAATCTCAAAATTCTTCCTTGTAGACGTTTGATGTCGCCGCGCTTAGCAACGCAGTGCCATTCGAATCTGAAACACGGTCTATAAACCTGGCGCACTGTCTTTCATTCAAAATTTTGGTTAGTTTTGACTAAACTGCAGCATTCTTTGCTTCTCGGTAACATTTCCAACTTCTCTTATCACTCCAAAAAACATCCAAAAAACGCCTGCCCTCCATCCCGTCATCCCGCCAGCTCACAAATCCGACAGACTGGGCGGAGCTTCCTCCCCTCGCTTTTTTTCATCACTTTACTTTGACGGTCACCATGTACCTCGAGGGCTGTCACAAAGTAGGAGGGGACCCCCAGGCAACTCGAAAGCAAGCAAAAACAACGTGTGTAGTCGGAGGGCATTTCACGCCGCTACAGTTGTTTTTTATACTTACATATTACTCGTTTTTGTGCTGTGTTTACATCGTGTCGTCTCGACTGGCTGCTAGAATCCGAACCCTTGAGGGGTGTTAGTTGTATTTTACATTAGTTGTTGCTTATTTTGTGGTGGTAAACTGGAGCTAAGACGTACAAGAGTTCCTGAATGCTTTGAACAACATCGGCCAATTATCTTGTCACGCCCTTTTTGTATATTTTGCTTGTCTGAGACGGTTAAGGTTGCTTATTGTTGCATTTTGGAAGAGTGTCTGCGACGTGGGTTACGGTATTGTGGTTGGAGAGGGTGTAAACTGCCTTCCAAACCTCTAAGCATTATCTTCACAAGATGATTTCCGTCGAGGATCTGATGCGCAGATTCCTTGCGGGCTCCAATATCTTTTGTAAGGTTTGTTCAATCGATCGATGCACTCATATGGGATAACTCTGCCGATTCGTGGCGCGCCTTACAATTTCGCGACAACATTTCTTTCGAATTTCTTCAATTTTACTTCTTTCTAGATTGTGCCACAAACTCGAAGCTTCCCCCGAAGCATCGCTTCTATCTTTCTTTCGTAGACTGTGATGCCGAGGCTTTGACCCCCACAGAATCAGAAGAGATCCCGAATCTCTGAGGTCCTCTATCTTTCCCCTTTGACATCTACTTTGTAACTGACTGTAACGTCGCTTTGAAAAACACATCAAAGCAGGCCACAAAAGACCAAAAGTCCCGTCCCAAGGGTCTTTCCTGTTCATCTACCTCATTAAACCTACCTCAGTTGACTGACAGTAATCTCTGTGTCTGTCAAACTTGGCATTTTGTATCCTTCTTTCAAAAAGTTGTATCTTTGACCCGTTGATGCGCTGAGAGAGGCCATCGCGGCGATGCTTGACGTCAATCATATGAATCGTCTAGCACTACAGCAGCAGTGGAGTGTGCTGAGCCAATTTTATTCAAAGGCTAGTGGGGTAATGGCAAACTTTGATAGTTAAAATTTTTGAAAATAAAGGTTTTATAACTTTAAACTGGGCAAACTGTCAATTGATTAAAGTTAATCTTGCCAATTTCAGCAGCAAATGAACACACCGGACGATCCGGTCATTCATTCGCCCCCCTCCATCCGCTTGAACCAACCGGGTGGCAACAATGCCGCCTTCAATCAGATCGGCCTGATGCAGTGTCCACCCAATGGTACGTTAGATACTTTCAACAGCTGTTCGTCACCTCCCGTGATGTCTTCAGGGCTAATGATGAGTGGAGGAATGCCTGGCAGTAACAGCTCCACCGACAGTCTGATGCAGCAGGGCCCGGGGAGCCAGGATGATGGCTCCAATCGGCCCCGACGCACCAAGACGTGCCGGGTCTGCGGCGATCACGCGACCGGCTACAACTTCAATGTCATCACCTGTGAATCGTGCAAGGCCTTCTTCCGGCGCAATGCGCTTCGACCAAAGGTTGGCTTTAATTTTGATATGGTTTGTAGACTGAAAAGCGCTCTTAATTAATTTCGATGATTCAAAACTCAAAAAGGCACCCCCAAACATTCAAATCATAACCCCCCTCACAGCTTCAGACAGACTTCAAGTGTCCGTATTCGGACGACTGCGAGATTAATGCCGTCAGCCGACGGTTCTGTCAAAAGTGCCGTTTGAAAAAGTGCTTCGATGTCGGCATGAAGAAGGAGTGGATTCTGAACGAGGAACAACTCCGTCGACGCAAGAATTCGCGTCTGAATAGTAAAGGCGGAAGCATGCGTTCACCTGGTGGGTTGTCGAATCCGAGCTCGGTCGGAAGCTCGTCGGGTGGAAATGCACCGTATTCGCCGACGCACAGCCTTCAACAGCAGCAACAGGCGATTTCACGGAACTCGGCTATCGTGGAGTCCGTCACGAACAACATCCGCAACGAAATCGGCGGGCTCGGAAGGCTCAATGCCTTCGGAATGCGCAGCTCGACGGATCTCATGTCGCCGCCATCGGTCGGAAGCTCCACGACGACCATGAGCCAGCAGATGTTGAGCCCGATGAACTCGATGACTTCGATGTCGACTTCGATGAGTAACACTAATACTGTGTCGCAAGTTAGTCCTAATGTTGCTATGGTGAGTTTTTTTAAACTGACTTCTGTAATAAACAACGGTCTGTTTTCAGCAACGCGAACCCATCTCCCTGAACGACATCGTCGCGGCCTTCCTCCGCCAGCAGAACCCCCACTTCTGCCTCGTCCAACCTCCAACGTCCTCCCAGACCGTCAAGATCGTGGCCTACTCGAACCGGCTCCTGCCTCCAGTCATCCAGCAACAACTCCGATGCGGCGAACGCATCCGCATCGAATTACCCATCACAGACTACGCCGGCCTCATCAGCGCCTGCAACATCTCCTCCTTCACGGAGCTCCCTGGCACTGGCGACCTTCTTCTTCCCGATGAAGCCTATGAACAGATGTCCAATACCATCAAGGAAAAAGTCCGGCATGCCGTCCAACTCTCCGTCGATCAACAACGAAAGCAGCTGCAGGAACAACGCGATGAACAACAGCGCCAAGCTCAAGCTCAAGCCGCCGCCCAAGCCGCAGCCCAAGCTGCTGCTGAGGCCCAGGCAGCCCTCGCTTCACGCAGCAACAACAACTACGGTAACGGCTATGATGATTCCGTCCGAACGACGTCCATGTTGCCTAATACGCCGCAGTATGACGACATTTCCAACTTCAAGATGGGCCCGCCCCCGCAGGTGCACCCAGACAGTATGTCTCCGGAATCGCGCAACCGGTACTTCTTCATTGAAAACGCGATCACGACGTATCTGAATGCCCCGGTCGAAGAGGTAAAACCCGAGAACGAGTTGACGCCATTGGACGAGCCATCGAATGACTCGGAACAGAACGGTGAACTGAAGCTGAATCTGGCCGAGTTGCGTGAATTGGACGATGTCAAACAGGCCTTTATGTGCATGGATGAGCCCTTGACTGATTCTCATGCGGCATCGTACTTGATGAAGACCGAGCACGCTCCTGGTGACATAATGAACATCATGGATGTGACGATTCGGCGCATTGTCAAGACGGCCAAGAGGTTGGGACACTTCCAAGAGATTAGCAATGATGGAAAGTTGCAATTGTTGAAGTGTAAGTTTTTTGATTGTTTTTTGGAAACTGGATAGAGAGTTGTCGTTGTTTAGCCTCGATGATTGACATGCTCACAATCCGCGGCGTGGTCCTTCTCGACGAACAGATGAAAAACTGGAACACCCCGATTCTGGGCGGCGAAACCAAGGTCTCCGTCTCCATGGACATGTTCGACAAGTTGACCAACCCGGAGCAACGACAACGCTTCTTGGCCTTCTGCACGGCAATCCATCCTTCAATGCGCAAGAATCCGATGGCCATCATGTTGACGGCTTTGGTCGTGTTGTTTGACAATTCGAGAGCTGCTGTGCTTGGAGAGCAGGATCAGGAGATTGTGCGTCGGTATCATGAGATGTATTATCATCTGTTGCAACGGTAAGGGTTTTTTTAAACTGCAGTCCATGTCCAGAAAGGAAAACAGTTTCAATTCGCTCAATTTCAGCTACCTCGAGTCAGTCTACGGCAACGGCGCCGTCGAAATGATCAAAACGATCCCTCGAGCCCTGCGTCAATTGGCCAAGATCAACGAAACTTCCATCAACCTCTTCGCCGGTCGCGTTGATAACAAAACTGTTGCTCCATTGCCAACGGAATTCTTCAAAACAGAGTCCCAGAGCCAGCCACAACCACCCTACAACGCCGACTCTGTTTCGTCATACGGTATCCCAAGCATGTCCAGTCTTAATCCCGATGCGAAATCTCCCGAGCCGGAGCAGTAGTCGCCATTCCTTTATAACACTTTTGTTTTTTTTGTTTTAAACTGTTAGTGATTCAATTTTATGTGTTTTCTTTCGTCTACTTACGTGTCTAACCATTTTCCTTATCTAAACACTCGTAGCAACACTTTAACCAAAGTAAATTATTACCATTTCCATCAAAATTTTGTAACCTTCGCCCTAGTCAATTCCTTCAAGAAAGTTCTTATCAATCCCCCAAATAACGAACACCTCACCATCCTCCATCATCCCACCTGAGATATCCATTGTGTATCCTGGCCACAACGATTCTAACCTCAATCATCCTCTCCACCTCTTGTCGTTTTTCGTGAAACAATTGTATATGTGTGAATTTTTCAAGAATTTTATCGGTGTATCATATGTTTTTACTTGTTTTTCGATGAAGAAAAGAGGCGGAGCGAGCTCCCATCCATCCAGCAGCCGGACTTTCTGAATCCATAGGTTTTTTAAACTGTTTTTGAAGAACTTTTACTTTGTTCTCTTTGTCTTTTAGGTGGTTTCTCCTTTTTCATTTTCATAAAATGGTTATTTAACAACAAATTTATTGAAATCTCTACTGCTAAACTGGTTAACCGCCCACACCGGGTGAAATCTTCGTTTTCACGTCGTTTTTCGCTGTACTTTGAATCCACACTTTGACATGTATGACTTTTGCTTTTAACCCATTGTACAACACAACTTATTCCTTCGTCTATTCACCGATGATCAAATACAACCGTTTCTACCTGAACCCTCTCCGTTGTGTGAATCTTGTCCATCTACCTTTCCTTGGAAATTTGAAATTAGCTCTTTTTATTGTTTCTATCTTGTGTATTTTGTCATGATGTGTTTTCGAGTCTTAATATTGGCGTTTTTATTGGATAAAGTTTAACTAAACTGGAGATAGATTGTTTTCCTGAAAGTACCAAATTTTGAAACGAAAAAAACTGTAAAGCACTTGTGAAAAAACAACAAATCACACAAATGCCAAAATTAGCATAAACACAACCAATCAATAGGACCCGCCCCTGGCCAATTTGACTCTTCTGACCAACTGACGGTGTCCCTACTGGTGGCATGTTTGAGGACTTTGTTATTGGTGCTGGTGGCGCGCTGATTCTGGGCTTATTGTCGACGACGTTGTTGCCGGGCTGTGGCGGGAAGAAGAAGGACGCGGCGCCCGAAGCCGGCGCTGATGGCAAGCAACAGCCGATGCCGACGAAGAAGTGCAACACGAAGTCGGGCCTGCTCAACGATGATCCCGATTTGAAGTCCGACAAGTTAATGGCCAAGCCTGCGGAAGGTGGTGGTGATGGCGCCGCTGCTCCATCGGCTTCTGGCGCTGCTCCAGCGAAATCGGGTGCCGCTCCACCGGCGCCGGCCTGATTTGAAAAACGTTAATTGATAATTGATATGATTATGAAATGTGAATAAACTGACACAAGAAATTAAGTCCTTATTTGTGCAAAAACAAAATAAAACAAGCTCATAAGTGCCTTGCTCTGGTTTCCGCCTGCCCTCAGAATGCGTCACAAAACCAACACAACCTTTGACGGTCATGGTTCTTATTAAAAATGGGGTTCTTATTTTGAGATCTCGCCAGCCGAGTGCGCAACGTGCTCAGATGTTGTGTCTTGAGGGCATTTGAGTCACACTCACTTGGCCTGAATTCATGTCAGACGTTCTTTGTAACGAAACTTACCCTTTTGCGAAATCAGAAGGTGTTTTTTGGTTCCTTCCTTCACTTGACTCAATAAACTGCAGACTGAAGGTACAATCATGACTCGATTACGTTTATGGCTATTGTTTCACAATTGTCAATTAAAAAAACTGTTCCGAATGACTCGAGTAAACTTAATTTTACCCCCAAACCTACTCTTTGCTCTCAGAATCCCACCTTGCTACGGTCGATCGACCCCACGCGCCACCAATCTGAACGTGGATCCCCCCTTTGAGCAGTTCCGCTTCCTCATGCGTCAATCGGTCGTCTGTCTGTCGTAACTTTTCCTCAGGATAGGTCGACGTCGAAGTCGTCTGCCCCTTCCCGTAATGGGTTCACTGATCACGTCGACCTCCGTCATCGACATGCCAGTGTCATCAGGTGTCCTTTTTCGCGCGCTTACACTTTGAAACTCCAATTCACTAATTGCTTTTTTTCAATTGTATGTATCTTCTCCTTTCGCCCTCGCGCATATCATTAACAAATTTCAATTGCTACCGGCCCACGCGATACTTTTGATACCTCTTTTTTGAGGGCGACCACCTACGCATTTTTAAATTGAGGGAATTCTTGGGATTTTTGTTCAAAAACTGCTACGCGAAGGTTTGGGTGCAAATTATTTGAAGCAACATCTGCATCTCTGCAATAAGACTATTGTAAAACAGCACTCAAAACTATAAAACTTTCATGACATATAAAAAAAGGTTACGGATAGACAAGACAACTCGAAAGGGAGCGATCAAGACAGAAAAATTAAAGTAAAAAACTTGCGCAAGCAATTGAATTGGTGCGGTCAAAGTGTAAATTTGGTGTCATTTGCCTTTTGTTTGAATGGATGTGTCGGGTTTTTTTGGATGGATTTGGGAAGGTATAGGTTGAAGGGGTGCTTGAGATGGAAAAAACTGAGCTCATTACGGTTGGTCGCTGTTGTTAACAGAATTTTATTCGGTAATTTGTATGTTTGTGTTAGTGTGCATAATCATAGGACAGTTATGATGCGCAATGATTTGGTGTTTTTGATCATGGACGTTTTTATTAGCTAAACTAAAAACTGCAATCGGAATTCTAGGGTGCTGATAACAGTGAACTTTGCCCTTATGCTCTCTTTGCACCTCCATTGCCAAATTCTGCATTTTAAAACTGACACATGATCATGCGCGCCATTATAATCACAACCATTTCCTCGTTTTTAACTATGCGTTTTTCATTTTTCCCTTGCCAACAATTTATCAACCCAACTTGCAACATTGCAACAATACCCGATTGTCCAGCAGCTTCCAGTTTCTGTCCCACAAATATTACAGCACGCGCTCGACCCCTGTGTTCTAAACAACAGTGCGCTTCCTGCTGCGCGACTCTCGCAATCACCGGAAGCGCTCATATAAGGCCATTTCCTGTCACTTTACAGGCAGACACGGAGTAGTTTCTAAGTTTTTTTGCCGTCTTGTCGCGGTCACTTCATCCATCACCCTCTCGAGAGAGCAAGAGATACCCCTGCTGCCACTACAAGTACCGGAATCACGAAACAAAAAACCTGAAGAGCCTTGATTCTATCGGGTTTCGCTCTCCACCACCGATAATGGTCATGAACGTGTTGAAACTGATGCCTGATAGGCTGTCTGTATGTAATAATGATAGGGGTTATTGACAAAAGTGTTTATTTACACGTAGAGGGGGTTTTGAACTATAAACGTAAACTGGATGGAGTTTCGATTGTTGAAATTTGCTCTTTTAATCAACTTCATTTCATGGCCTCAAATTTCAAGATCACTTAACATCACGTTGCCATCAGGTGTGTTCATTTTGCCTTGTGCTCTTGAAACTGAAACCTTGTTGAAGGCAAAAAACCAGCCAAATTTGAACCTGCCGTCGGAAGTCCAATTGAAATCAATTCAAAAGTCACAGGTCCGTACAAAAAGTTGTACGAAGAACAGAACGACTCGTCAAAGTGTCCAACTCGATCGAATGTGAAATGAAACAAAGCCATGTACCGTCGAAGTCGAAGTTGAGTTTGACATGAGGACTCGAACGATCGAAACGAATCCTAAAAATAGGAACCTCAGTTAGATTGATGGCTTCAATATTTTCTTATTTCACGTTTTAAACGCGTTTGTTTGGTTGCTTGGCTGAACCTTACCTTTGAAGGCACTTTGCGGACACTTGAGACGTGTCTTTGCTTCCTTGTTTTTTTATCATCGGAAGTTTGATCTAATGTCAGCAAGTTGGGGAAGGATGAGAGTATTTTACTATAAAATTGTTTATAAAAGTGTAAAAATAAAAACTGCCCTAACAAACTTGCGCTTCTGCAGATCAGTTTTCTTAAAAGTACAGTAAGTGCTATCAGTATGCCAAAAAGCAAAAATATAAACACCCTTATCATAAAGTTTCGTAATAAAGTACACTTTTAACAGCATTTCCGTGCTCTGCTCAAACCCAAACCCATTATTGTTTTGTTTTGTGTGTGTTGTCTAACCGTATCGGGAGTGGTTCGATAACACTTTTTCAAAAAACCCTTTTTTCAATCAACTCGCTTTCTACCGGGCCCAGAAGGCGTCGAAGAAGGGTGCGGCCGGTGGGTAGGTTAGGTTAGATAGTGAATGTGGTGGCAACATAGTCGGGGCATTGAACACCATAACTGAACCGCAGTCAGCCTTGATGTCGACCATTTTGACGTTGCTCTCTGGGCTCTCGGGGTTGGTTTTGCTTGCCCACGCAATTAAATTTGCTCGACTTTGTTTAAAGTTTTTTCATTGTCTTTTTGCAGAGGGACTTGTTTTATGTTTTTAAACTGGCGCCGCTCTCAGTTTGCTTTCAATGGCTATACAGTTTACACTTGCAGGTTACGGTACCCCATTGTGTCATACACTTTCCATTTAACACCCGTCCTTTGTGCCCGTGTTATGTTTCATCAGGTTTTTTCTCTCCTTTCCCAGAGACCCCTTTGATGGACAGATTGAAGGCCTCTTGACCGCAGACTTCTGACTTTTGTTCCCGTCAATCTTGCGTGACTTTGATGACTCTGAATTTCTCGATTTCTCGGGGTTGGTACTGTTCGTGTTCTCCCTGGACTGTAATGGGTTCCGTCTTGACTGTACAGTCCTTCTCGCCCCTGTAAAATGTGCACTTTGAAGTTGAAACTTAAGGTCGCATGCGTCAGAAGCCCCATTTTGATGCAATTAAACTTTGTTGATTTTGAATCTGTCGAAACGCGCATGGCAAAATGGCTGTTTTACGGGTTATCAGGGACTTATAAAAGTCGCTTGCTTTTGCATTCGAAAAAACGAGACGGATTTCCGCTCTGACGCCGAAAAGTCAGAATCTTTCAACGGTCTCGACGCAGTCACTCTCGACTCCGCCCACCTTTTTCGCGGTAGCTTCACCCGGGCTGGAGCGTGTCGACATTAATGTGAGGCGCGTCGCACGGTCGCACCGATTTTTTGTCGTTACACTTCTCCATCTTCAACCTTCAGTTTCCTTGTCCGTCTCGACTTTCCGCGCACGTTCATCCTATTCTATTGCCTTCACTGACGGCGGTTGTTGTATCGGAAGTCAGTAGCGTCTGCCTCCTCTCGTTTTCCAAAAACGACGTCGTCGACAAAAAAGCAAAGCGAAGAAAGGAAGGAGCGTGCCTTCAGAGAACCACGAACACGTCCACCACCACCAACCGCCCCCGCTATGCCCCTGGCTTCGGGGTCGTTTTCACCGAGAAATGAGTGGGGAGAGCCAGCCAAATTGCCTCGGTGGAGCCTGCAAGGTGTACCGCCCTTCTCTTCGTTTAACTTTTTTATGCCCGAATGTGGTGATCGTCGTTCTGTCGACGACCCCCTGAGGAGCTTATCGTCGTTGTTGCGGGGGTGTCGGAATCGGTCACTCGACCTCCTTGTTGCCAAAGGGATACCTCGACTCCGCCCCCTTTACCCCTCAAAAAGCCTGAGGGAAGGGGGCCGGGCTCTTGACATTGTTTTTTCACCCTCGATTTCTGCAAATTTTTGTACCATGATGCCGTTAGCGCCTCCTCTCGAAGCGATGATGGATATATACAAAAGTTTTTCGAAAAAAACTTCTACGGAACTCAACATCGACATCAGATTCTCAAGATATCGGTCGAGTGTATGTGCTCATCGGGTTTTTGGTGTTCGGTTTTGCTTCGTGATGATTTTGCCCTTCCTTGAGCTTGCCTTCATCCGGAGCGTGTTGGATTCACTGAGGGTGGTTATCAAATGTCGTGACTGTGCTTATTGACCATTTTAAAACTGTTTTTTGGTTTTTTGAATTTATGAATTTCGTTTTCAGTAAAATCTCAAAAATTCGTGTCCATCCCCGACTGGCGCGAAAGACTTCCGGAAGCACGTGCCAATCGCCATCGCGCACCTGCCTTTCGCTTTCTTGAAGACTTCCTCGGGGACCCCAACATTCAGTCATGAATCCGCCGTCAAGGCTACTCTCGACTGCTGTCATTGTCATACTTTTGGCTCTGATTCAGGTTAGTTTTCTTTGCTTTTTATTACTTTCATTTTACACTGTTTTTCGCTTGTCATTTTCATGTTAAATCAAATCAAAGCACGCATCGTTAGCCTCCTTTAGAAAAACAGTTTTTATAACAACCTTTATCGGCTCCACGGATCTCGCCCCTTGCTCGCGCACTTCATTATTCCCTTTTTTTCGTCTTTGCATTTGTAAAAAAAATCTTCGCACCGCTTGAAAATGATAAAGTCACAAATCAAAAGACAGTATCACAGCGTCTCATCTATTCAATTTCGCCTTTTTGAAGCGGGGTTTTTAATTTTTTACTTGACTTCATCTGGCGCAACTGTCTTCTCGCGATTGTCAGTTCACCCATTTCACATCGGTCCAACATTGTACCTTTTTTCTGAGAGGGGTTCATGCCAGTCTTGGCTGGCAGATGCATGCATTTGAACGATGGTGTGATTAATTGCGTCAATAAGGCTCGCACCCCCGGGGGCACTGATCGTATAATAGGTGCGGGTATTTCTTTCTGCAAAAATTGAATTCATATTGATCACTGTCGTCTGGGGCGCATCCTTTTGTGGCTGATAAACTGTAACAATGGACGGCGTGAGAGATGTGAGACAGAAGTCGGAATTGACAAACAATCAAACCGAACCGACGGCCGAGGTCAGTCCGTCCCAATATCAGCCCCGGCAGGGGAACACAATCAGTGGGCTCTGAAGTCGAACAAAAAGCAGTAACCCTTTCCGCCTTTGATGGCGGTGGCGGTGGTAGCAGTGGCGCTGGTGACAATTTATGGAACAAGTTTTAAGGGCGTTAACCTGCGGGGCACCCGGCAGCAGCAAATACACACCTGCCAAGGCCCTACAAACGTGTCTTGCGCATTCGCTTGACTGATTTCTGATACTCGAGCGTTGAAACCGAGAAACCCAATCCAATGACAGTGACACTTTTTATCGAACTGGCGTATCAATGGCATTTTGAGCGATTTTCTGTTTAAAACTGATGACAGCATACTATCGAGTAATCGAATTGCACTTTTGAAGGTCTGCCAAAACTCAATTTCAAAAAAGTAAAAAGTTACGATCATGCTGAGACCACCATTGTTTGGGATGGGTCCATTCAGACCTTCTTTGGTAAATCACTTTGTTCGAAAATTGACTTTGTATGCATACAGTTCGGAGGAAAAACGACTTCCGGAAATGTGTCAATCGCTGCAAATCGGATTAGAAAGTATGGAAAACTGGCAGTGCTACGTAGAATAACAGACTTTTATTAATTTTTACCATATAAAAACTGCTATGCGTTGTGCTTTGGATCAATTTACGTTAACTTCCGATTCTCCTCACCCAAAATTCCATAAATCACGTAGCCAAAAGTGCGTTCATTCATCCCAACTTTGTGTTGTCAACAGACTTTTTTTCGAAAGGGTAGGTAACGAACGTCCTTCGTTCGACATTGACACCAAAAACGATGAAATACGGCCCTCCGGCGGTCTCCAGACAATCGTTCTTCGGGGCTGGCCTGACTTTGACTCAAGGTTTTACGAGTTTTGGGGACAGGTTGAGAGGGAACTGGCAAAAAGTAGAAATTAAACTGTAACAGCCATCTTAGATTTTAGAATTGACCCTAATCTTAGCATTGACACGTTTTGTATTCTCCAAAGACATCTGCTTAGGCGGTTTAAGACGGATTTACGAAAATAGGCCTATGGCCATGACCTTTTTTCGTTGTTGGTTTTTGTTTCCTACAAGATGACAGATCAAAACAATGGTTTCACAACCAGGTCCCCAAAACTGGGTCTAATTTGTGGCGGCGCCAATCCAATTACGCATCAACTCACTTTCGCTTTTTTGAAACCACTATCAACTGATCGAAGCAATTAGGATCCGAGGAGGGGTGGGGGACTGCAAATTTAATTGATTGAAAGTTTAAAACTGACAATTTCTAAGCCGTCATTTTTTAAACTGACATTAAAACAGGTATAATTTTAGAAGTCAGATGCCATAACTCGATTTTTCTCCCCAGATGATCTCAAATACACTTTTGGTGTAGACAAATTTTCTGAAGGTAAGCAAAACTGAATGTTACTTGACATTTATCGATGCCATTTCAGTCCCCGAACACAAAATCGTCTATCCCCGCAGCTTCTACGGCAACAATGGCCGTCTGGAGGGGATCGTCGTCAAGATCGGCGACGAAGAACTCACACTTGACTTTGAAAGTGTCTCAAATGAACTCATGGCCGATCATGTCACCATCGTGGAGCGTGATACGGCCGATGGTGGCGGTTCGCTACAGTACATATCCAGAGATATCGATGATTGCCACTATCACCATGTGTCTAACGACACGATTGCGGCTGTAAGCGATTGTGATTCTACTTTGGTATGATTTTGGCACTTTTTAAACTGCCCGCGAAATGAACAAGAACATTTTTTAGAAAGGCACAATTGTCCGTCCCGACGGCATCTACGTCATCCATCCTATCCCGGAAAAGCACATGGGCCGCGCAAAGAGAGCTGCCGATGGCACACCCGCGCACATCATCTACAAGCGCGCAGCTCAAGTCGATGACTTTTGCGGGCTCGACAGTACCGTTACGAGCGAGGAATTACTCGAAGATGAAGCCGGCATCCATGAGGACGTTTTTGTTATCGGAAACAGACTCGCCCGCGAGGACGAGCTTATTGTTGAATTGGCCATCTTCGTCGATCAGCTCCTCTGGCAGCACTTCAGCAACAAATACGGTGGCGCCGCGTGGCAGAAACTGCAACAATACGCGTTGACCATGTTGAACAACATCCAAATTATGTATCGCCAGCCATCCGCTGTTCCGAAATTAACCTTCAGAATCGTCCGTTATGAAGTTTTCAAATCGCAACCCAGTGCGCTGGCAGCTAACTTGCATCAGAGCGGGCACGCGCAGTTGTATTTGGACAGATTCTGCAAGTATCAGCGGAGTTTGGGCATCCGGGACTGGGATCACGCGCTTTTGTTGACTGGGTTTGTTGGAATTAAACTGTTTCCATTTGTTTTATCAGTAAGTTTCAGCTACGACATCCACCGCGGCTACAACTCCCGCTCCATCTCCGGCATCGCCCGCCTCGATGGCATGTGCGACCCCTGGAACACTTGCACCCTCGCTGAAGGCCTCGATTTCACGTCCGCCTTTATTGGCACCCACGAACTCGGCCACAGCGTCGGCATGCGTCACGATGAGCCGTACTGTGAATCCAAGTTTATCATGAGCTCGAGTCTCGGTCCCGGCAAGGTCACTTGGTCCACGTGCAGTCTGCGTGATTATCACACTTTTTTGACGCGATTGGAGTGGGTTTTTTTGGGATTTTAAAACTGCAGCTTTATATTCAAACTTGTTACAGCCAGCGTAACAAGAACTGCCTCCGAACCACCTACCTCCAAGAAAAGATGTCCATCAGTGGCCGAGTCAAGCCAGGCCAGCTCTACGATGCCAACATGCAATGTCAGCTCATGCATGGCTACGGCTACCAGCAAGTCACCCCTAGGCAAGACCATTATGACGGTATCTGCTACATGATGTGGTGTGGCCAGTCGACTTTCGGCAGGATCATCACTTCGCATCCCGCTCTTGAAGGCACTTTCTGTGGCCCATCCAAGTGGTGCCAACTCGGTCGATGTGTCCCATGGACTGGTGAAACTGCTCCAGCAGCCCCCGCACCAGCTCCTACTCCGATTCCCCGTCAACAGCCTCCATCAGTCTGGGCCCCCGCAACCACTCAACCACCCACAACAACCCAAGCCCCCACAACTACAGCCCCACCAGCTCCGGCACCACGGTACAATCCTGCGGTACGTCGCATTATCCCCTCCGCGCGTCCGAGACTCGTCCAAACTGCCAAGAAGCCCACAAATACACGGGCAAACAGTTGGGGCGAGTTCCGACGACGACGCGCCATGCAAAATAGGTTACGGTTACGCTTACGAGCACGTGCACGAGCCTAAATCGTGATCGTGGCGGGACCTTTTGCGCATTTTTTGTTCACAAAATCCTAGGCAAATTTTAACCGTTAGCAATTTCGATGTGTTGCAAAGTTGCAAAGCTGCGAGACACCCAACGCCATCCAATTCATACGGAAAAATCCAGGGATCTCACTTCACTCAACTTTCTGGTTTCTATCTTTTTTATGATGCCATCACCCTAATGTTGCAGTTACATTTTTTGTGTGTACATTTAGTGATTTGTGTTAACAACTGTTTTTTAATGATTACTAACTTTCTAATGGTTTGGTTTACTGGCTTTCGAAGAGTGTGTTTTGAGTTTTTGTTTTTTAAAACTGGAAGGTCTTCGAAAGTCAGCTGAAACCAAACTCTGTTAAATTTATTGCAAATTGTTTCATTGTTTGATGGACTTTCATTTTTCTTAATTGCACTGTACTTTGATTTGGTTTTTTCTTCACATTAGCACTTCTTTTCATTGAAAAAAGTTTTGTATTACACTTCTTTGGACTTTGCAATTGATGAAAAGAGGGGTTTTTGGAAACTGTTAAGTACATTGTAGATGGTTTAGTGGAGTTAGAAGTAGATTTGAGATGTTTTGAAAACTGATGGGCCTGTTACCAGTTACTTCGTTGCAATACTTTTTGACATTCTACCTTAACATTGTAAAAAACTGTCTACATGTGATGTCATGGTCTGTTTTATCACCATTCTTGTCTTTTTTCTTTCCGTTTTTTTCACAACCTGTCCCTCTCCCGACAGTCTGTCTTAACCCCATACCGTCAATCAACCCTCTCTCCCCCAACCTAACCGGCAGCATCACTGTACTGCGCCATCAAACGCCCTCCAGCTTCCCCTTTTATGAAGGTCTCTCTCAAGTCCAACGCTCCACCCCCTTAATCTCCATCCCCGAATCTGCCTGCCTTCCTTCGTCCCTGATAATTCCGTCCATTCCAGTTTTTCCCGGTTACTGCCGAAGCGAATGACTTCCGGTGGCCGCGACAGTCTGGCGCCAGCCCTTAGGGGGTCTCGATACAGCTCGGGCTCTCGCGCAGTGTAACAGTAGCCAGTCAAAATGGACGTTTTTGCGATCGCAACAGGCAGCAA
Source organism: Panagrellus sp. LJ2284 (assembly GCA_024447225.1). Taxonomy (NCBI): domain Eukaryota; kingdom Metazoa; phylum Nematoda; class Chromadorea; order Rhabditida; family Panagrolaimidae; genus Panagrellus; species Panagrellus sp. LJ2284. Next base: position 6,092,605 of record JAMRYC010000005.1, on the reverse strand, counting down.
AGTCGAAAAAAACACGCCAAAACTAGCCAAAGCACGGCGGCGATCGGTCATTTTTTCGTCAATGGGCATTCAGAAGTCTGTCGTCGTCAAAAAGATGCGATAACGCGGCGCAATTTTCAACTTTCAAGATTTACGACGGTTCATCACGTTGATACGCGCACGTAGTCCGTCATTACGGGCATAACCGACTGTTGGCCTGGTTTTTCAAGGGGAATTCAAACGAAATATGTGTTCGTAGTTGTCAAATACGATATGCGATGCGCATTCAGATGGAACCTTCAAGCAGAAAAAAACCGATTCAGACAACCGGAGTGACAGTTCCTTTTTTTCGAAGAAACATAAATTAACGCCCTGCGGCTCCGATCAGGTTGATCGGACCCGGCTATGCACTCTTATCTGACGGTAATTCACCCGTTTTTTGATAAACGTCGGAATTAAGGAGCGAAGCGAGGTCAAGGAATTAGGTGTGGCGAACTTAAACAAACAGCAACACTTTGGGGAATCGGAAGTGACGACTTTTTGTGCAAAAAATATGCAAACTGGTTTAACGAGAAACTGAGAAGGGCTCAAAATGATGTGTTTCAGCAAGTCGATGGCCAATGGTCAGCCTGGAGCGCCTTGTCATGCCATCTGTGCACCTGCAGCAACATCATTGGCAGTGTCGGCGTCACGATTACAAAGCGTGCGTGTAACAATCCTCAGCCTGTTAATGGCGGTGCCGAATGCAATGGAGCCGAAGTGCGAGGCCATGTTTGTCGAAAGGCTTGCACTGGACAGAGTCTTAGTGTTAATCAGGTATGGGTTTTGTAAACTGGGGTCGAAGGCCGACTAACGATGTTTTTACAGTACATTAGCAACACCTGCGCCGAACACAAACGCGTCAAAGGCGATAATGAGCTCACAGGAAGTGGTAGTCAACTTAATCGGTACCCCCAGAGGGCTTGCAAGGTTTGTTTTACATGTTTTTAAACTGTCACGATTTGCTTGGAAGTAAATTTTTACTCTTAAATTAAACTGACAGTCTAAATTTAAAGATCTGCCAACAATTTCAACCTTGAAAAGTGCAACACCCCTTTGCACTTTCCGATTAAAATCACTTTTCAACCATCTAAAATCCAATTTCAGGTATTCTGTGACGTCCAAACCGGCTCCGGTGGTCAACGCAACTACCGATTTTACGGTGATAACCTTCCCGATGGCACGTCATGTGGCTGGGATCGGTACTGTCTCAATGGTGAATGTGTGGTATGTGTTTAAATTACAAAACTGGCCTTTTTCATATTCTTTTTCAGAATCTCTCCTGCGAAGGCACTTCCCTCATCACCCGCGACCTCTCCTGCCCATCAGAAAAATGCCCGCTTACCGCCGCCGCAGCCCCGCCAACGACTGTCTTCGAAGTCCAGGGCCAATGGGGCACCTGGTCGCTCTGGTCCTCCTGTACTGTCACCTGTGGCACTGGAGGCGTCCAACAACGCTCCCGTGCCTGTAACATCGCTAATCGTTGTGCTGGAGCTGCGACGGAACGTGTTGCATGCAATCAACAAGCCTGCCCTGCGCCGAAGACTGCCGAACCCGCTTGGACTGATTGGACTTCGTGGAATCAATGCAGTGTCAGCTGTGGCCGTGGATCGCAGGCACGGTACCGACGATGTGCCACGCCCCAGAATACGATCGCTTACAGTTGTAATGGACAAACTATGGATATCCGGAACTGTGAAGAGCTGCCTTGCGGTGGAGCTGCGCCGGTCGGTGGCAGTTGGGCCACTTGGGGACAATGGTCGACGTGTTCGCAGTCATGTGGACCTGGAATGCAGACTCGGCAGCGGTTCTGTACTAAGGTAGGGAGGTTTTAAACTGGCAGAATGTGAATAGGATTGTTTTACAGGAACCCTGTGACGGCTCAGGCATGCAACGAATGGCCTGCAACCAGCAGGAATGCGTCTCATGGGGCCAATGGGGTGCATGGTCGCAATGTAGCCGACTATGCGGCAAGGGCTTGAAGTCGAGATCACGGTTAGTTGGTTTTTTAAAACTGGTACAATCATATGTAATGGTTTCAGTGCCTGCCCCATCTTTAACGCCTGTTCCGGCTCCTCAGTCGAGCAAGCCTTCTGCAACGAAAACCCGTGCGTCGGCGCCGAAGCCGTCGGCAACTGGTCTGGCTGGTCCGCTTGGGGCCAATGCTCCGTCTCCTGCGGTGCTGGCGTCAAACGACGAACCCGTCATTGCCAAGGTGGCAGCTGTCCCGGCAGCTACCGCGAATCCGTATCCTGCAACGATGGCCCCTGTGCCAGCACCAACGCCAACTGGGGAGGTGAGACAACCACTTCCACTGTATCCACAAGCTCTGCTACAACGTCGTCTTCCACTAACTCAGCGGCAACCAGTACAGTCTCCCCTGGTGGTGCCCAACCATCAGAAGCTGTCGTGTCTGATTCCGCGGGGCAACGGTGGCGGCTTTCCTCGGGTTCTCGGGATGATATCACTTCGGGTTCGGCGGCCATTGTCGGCCCTGACAACACGCGCGGCCCTACGCGGCGCCTCGGCGAGTTTGTCATGGGTCGGGGATTGGCGTCGGCACGGAGCGTTGATGTTGATCCATTTAAAAAATCTTAAAAATTGGATGTGGCGGGTCGGTCTGGGTGGCACACATTGATAAACCCTATTAATTAAAAGTTAACACTTGCTTAATTTACAACTTTTTAGTTAGGCATACTGTAGCTACAGTATACTGTCCTGCTTAAAACACTTCTACTTGCTTGAATTTTGCTTACATTAGATAGATTTAAACTGTTTTGGTTTTGAACTTTTCAATCTTACGTTTGTGTGGCGTGATTTCAGGCTGGGGCTACTGGTCGACCTGCACCGAAACCTGCGGCAACGGCCTTCGCAAACGTGTTCGCAAGTGCTACGGCAGCGGTAACTGTGTTGGCACCGAGTACGAACGCGAGCAATGCTACATTCGACGGTGTTGACCGCCGTCATCCCCCAACTAGGCGTATCCATAATTCCCGCAACCTACCCACCCAGAATTCTTCAAACCTGGTGTCCAACGTCGTCCCTCCACCCCTCCACGAGTACCGTGCGCAGTGCTACACTACAGTATACCCGTCAACGACTGCTGTGTTCGAAAAACATTTACTTTAGTCAACTACTTTGATTTTGCGTGTCTTCAGTTTTAATTTTCCTTTCAAATCAAACAAAACAACCAACTTTTAACGACGTTTTCTTTAAATTACAATACTATTATTAATTATTATTATCAATCTAAACTTTTTTTTATTTCTGTGTGCTGCAGTTAAGTTCCGTTTACACTTTTTACAAAGCGTGTGCATTCGGAAGCCCAGACAAATGTGGATACCACAGCCGCCTGTACATATCCAAATTGACTATTGTATTGTTAAACTGCATCTTTTTAATATACAAAAATGTACGCCTGCCACCACCAAGTCAATAGTCTCATTTTTTGTCTGCAAATTATTTGTAATCAACCATTGCTACAATGAAATATTTAAATTTTATATGAATTAATTAACGCCCACGCTCGCTGGCATTCCCCTCCTACTCCTTTACGTGTGTCTCTTTTGTAGTGACGGTACTATAAACTTATTAACTTTTGGCATATTTAAGATTTTTACAAAATGAATTGATGAAATGTTTGGGTCTGTTTTTAAGTTGCCAATTCTGCGGAGTTGCAGAATCTTTGTGCTGTTTTGTCTTTTTTTGGTACTCTTTTTGTGTGTTTTGTCGTTGGTTTAAAAGATAATAAATAAATAAACATAGATAAATGGTTTTGATAAACTGGCCCCGTCCACAAAAGCTTTAAAATTTTTGAAGTACAAATCATTGAGAGCTGACCTTAGAAGCCCAATAAATCACTCCACTTCGCCTATCATAAAACACACTTACAACATCAATCACACGGAAGCAACATAAAACGCAAATCATCTCGCGAGTGTGATGTAAAACCGCTATCAGCCCCGAGGTGTGCCACTCCTCCGGGCGGTCCGTGTCCAAAGCAATTAAGTTTTTCTCCTGTTTAGCTACCAGGTCAAGTGATTGTGGCTTGTTTGTCAGGTCGTTTTCGAGAAACTGGGAATTGCTGCGGCTTGTTTATCAATTTAGCTAATTTTTCTTTTAAAACTGTGCTTTTTAAGGTAAATTCTATTTAAAAATGTGGTTAGAATGGATATATTTGCTATGCTTAATCGGAACATTATCCATAACCAAAGTTGAAGCCGCCCCGGAATGGGCGCGCGTTGGACCCTTGCCAAATTTAAATTTCAAACCTACTTTTGCTCAATATTCTGGTTATTTACCTGTTAGTAATGACAATCAGTTGTTTTATTGGTGAGTTGGAGTGACTATTTGTGGTTTTACGACAAAAATAGCAAAAATATTAAAAACTTCTCTCCTCTTTTGCTGCAAGTTTAATTTCGCGCTTTCAGGTTCACGCTAGCCTACGAAAACGCCACAGCCCCAGTAGTCCTCTACCTCAACGGTGGCCCCGGTTGCAGCTCGCTCCAGGGCATTCTCGTTGAAATGGGCCCGTACCGCGTGCATGATTGGGGTGCACGAGTCACTGAAAACCCTTATGCTTGGAATCGGGTAAATTTTTTTTATATAAACTGCCCCCCTGAGGAAAGTCACGTTCTTACAGTACGCCAACGTCATCTACCTCGACGCCCCTGCCGGTGTCGGCTACTCCATGAACACCAATTCCAACTTCACCTTCACCGATGACCAAGTCGCAAAAGACAATGCGCAAGCACTCAAATATTTCTTCACAAAACTGTTCCCGGAGTTTCTCCAAAATGACTTCTACATCGGTGGCGAATCCTATGGCGGCTACTATATCCCGATGTTGGCCGGCCAGCTGATAAAAGATTCGTTTTTCACAAACTTCAAAGGCATGTTTGTCGGAAATGGCTGTTTGAAAGACCAACTTCTCGTCAATGGTGGCATCCAGTACAACTATGCCCACGCTTTTATTGATGAAAGGTACTACACAGACGCTGTTACAAAGTGCTGTCCTGGGGGTTCAGATACTTGCAATTGGTACCAATATGTGAATCTGAATCCTAGTCAGATGTGCGCCAATGAGTCACAAACTTTGTACATGGCAAATTATTACACTGGATTGGATCCATATTTTTTGTATTATTCTTGTTATTTGGATCAGCCAGATGGCGAGAATCATGGATTCAGTCAGAGAGTCGGACGGGATAACCCGATGGAAGTGAGAAGGAGGCATTTGTGGAAGCGGTTGGGGATTCGGGGGTCGAAAACTGGAAAACAGCCGAAAGAAGACCTCCCAGAATGCTCGCACTATCATGATTATGAAACTTGGCTGAACCGTGACGATACACGGAAAGCATTGCATGTGCCGGGGAAGATGCAGGCTTATGCTAGTTGCAGGTGGGTAAACTGTCCATCAGATAGTATCATCAATGTTACTTTTCAGTCGCGCCGTCGAAGAAAACTACATCACTCAAATCGACGACGTGTCCCCATATGTCCAGGATGTCATAGCCAAGGGGCTGAAGGTTATGTTTTTCAATGGCGATGTTGATAGTGTTTGCAATGTCGTGCATAATCAACAGGTTTGTTTTTGGCATTTAAACTGCCGCACATTTCTATTATTTCTTTTAGTTCATTTCCCAATTGAACCACAAACTCCTGAGCCCATCAACCCCTTGGACCTTCGACGTGGAAGAGCCCAACACTGCTGGCTTGTTGACTTCTTACCAAGGTTTGTCTTCTTTTGTTTTACTTTTGTATGATTAAAACTGTCCACTCGTCTTCTTGGGCGACTTAAGTACAGTGTACTTTGTTCACTCTTACGCAATGACCAAACCCATGGCCCAGTCGGGGTCATCCATCGGCTCGCCATCGCCGTTTCCATCGGCGCATCACAAAAGACGCAATCCGTTGAGGCCCCAACAACGCAATCTTCTGTTGACATGTTTACGGTCGACCTTCGCAACCACAGGGGTGCGCTGGGCTAAGCTTCCGCGCGATAAGGCCCCGCGGCCCTTCATTGCGGGCAGATCGGCACTGTTTTTGTGCTTTTTACCGGCAAGGTGCTGCGGAGATTGAGTCCTGGGACATGGGAACCTGCTATCTCACCGCGGCAACTGTACTAATCCTGTCATGTGAAGCGCACGGCACAGGAGGGTGGAGGGGTCGTAAATGCGGGAGAGGTCAGCGATCTTTGGACTTTGGGATGAGGTGGAGGGGTGATAAACTGGCAAAATTCTTTATTTGACTTCTTTAACAGGCTAATTGTATACAAAAACTGAAATTCATACGTCATATTGCAGGCGTCGACTTCCTAACAGTCCGAGGTGGTGGTCACTTCCCGGCCACCGCTGCCCAGAAACCAAGGGAAGCCCTCCAAATGTTCTACAACTTTATGAATGGAGGGAATTACTCGGCTGCAGTGCCGAAGTTGAAGCGTGATTTTGGTAAGGAAGCTGAATTAAAACTGTGGATCTGATAACTTTGTACTGTAGGATTTGATAAGGTTCAAAATGCTTTGTTAATAAAACTGCCGCCGTTTTTTTTTGGTTTATCTTTTAGAAGCTTTCAAATTTTTATTAAACCGGTCACTCCCATTAGCCCAACAATGAACGTAACGCAATGGTCAGTCAACAAACTAGACCATTTTTTTCGACCCCTATTATTCGGTGTCTGTCTGCACAGGGCGTACGGCCGACGGGCGTCCACTCAAACAGACCGTTCAGTTCCGTCTTTTTTAATGGATGCTTTGCATGTCGGCCAGCGTGGCTAAGAAGCTTTGAGGCGGAAAGCAGGTAGCAATTTTCGGATTAGGCGAATGGACAGTGGTCAAGGGCAGTAATTAGGGGTTTTGGAAAGGAAATGGATAAACTGAGGAGTGCTTTAATCCTACCTCGTATATAAGTAATAACTGGTAAATTGAGTATCTGGTATTAGTAAATGTCCTCGAATCTGACTATTGATGAATGTATACCCGGTGATGAGGTTCAAAAACACAACACCTTGGCAACAGTCATCCATAGTTAAGATAGGGGAGCCAGTAAAAACCAAAACCACGTCAAGGTCGGAGCCGCTGCCGGCAGCGCATCAATACAGCATTGACGAGCGTTGTGGAGCATAGACAGGCGAAAAGACGACGACGACCGTTCCATGGGGCGATCAACGGCCAAGACTGACTGCTCTGTCGACGAAGCTCTCAATGTCTTGGCCCTGCGCGACGACGACGTCGAGGCGGTGCCAACGACGATCTAGGTCAACCACCAACCGCCACGGCACGACCCTCCTACTCCCGACGCCCCAGTGAGGGTGTGGGAGGCCATCTGCATTCATCCGCCACCACCGAGGCCTTGCATTTCGATTGGCAAGTCTCGGTAGGGGTGCGCAATGCCATCCTGCCAAGCAAGCAAGCCTGTCTTCGACGGATGGCAAAAGGCGATGCCAAGCCCCCACGGAAGGCGAACCACAAACCTATGAACGACGAGCCGGACTGAGGGGGCTGGCGAGCGATGGAGCTTTAGCGGTAGGAAGGCGGGCAGGAGGGGAACAGCCCCCTACCACGACGGACACAAACGGTTCGTCGTCAAAACGACGGAACTGGTGCCGGCCACCGATCGGTGCGAGGCAAGAGCCCGCGTTTTTTGTCGACATCGACATTCGCGGCGCTGGACGCAATGGAAAAAAGGGCTGAATTGTGAGCATTGAGATGGTACGGAAAAAGTAGAGAAAAAACGGTCAGCTCCACCTATTTTGCATGTACCGGATTTGTGAAGGCTACTTTTGGGGTGCCCAGGGGGAGGGATTTTGGGCGTTTAATGGGGACAAAACTGTAAACATATCTAACTGTCGATAAAAAGTACTGTAGAAATAAACTATTACTTTAACAGTTTTCAAAAAACAAGTTTTGATGAAGTTTGGACTGATAAAAAATACTTTTTGAATACAAAACTGGCGACAATCGACATTTTGGTAAACTTACAATAGTAAAATACCAATGAATTATAAAACTTATAATTAAAACTGTTTCAAATGGTGTAAGGGAATTCAAAAAAGAAGCCAACTGGCTACAAAAAAGCTCATCACAAAAAAGCATCCGCCGGTTGGTACAGACAGGCGCGCAAAACGCATCCCAGCCCCGACTCCGACGACGGCCTCTGGCAGTGTAAGCAAGTACGATCGTCGAAGGGCAGTCAGCGGAAATGGAAATCGTGTTGTCCGTCAGCATCGCCATCGGTCGTGACTACCAGCCGGACTGACTTTTTTACTGCTCTTTGACTACTACCAGCCAGCCCCTGGGCTTGGGCTCGGGGTCGAGGGCTGTCTGTGTTGCCCGTTTGTCTGAACTATCCATTCATACAATCTGGCGGGGGAATTTTTTGTTGATGGGAATGATCGGTGATCAGGGTTTAAAGTTTTTGGGAGGAAAAAAGTTAAATTTAAGAATTCGACGTTTATTCAAGGTTATGGTCGTAAACTGCCGATAATTCCTTTTACTTAGCACGGTTGGGGAAGTGGCTTCTCGCCCGCAACTTCGCCACTACCACTTCCTTTTCCAAAGGAATTCCCCGCAGCGTTGGCAACGTTTGGATCGGTTGGAGGTGATTCCCAGAGCTGGTTACGGTCGACGATCATTTGCTGGACGTTAGGCTGCAAGGATCTTGAGTTATAGAAAACTGCAAAAAATTTCGGATGACTTCAAAAACTGCAGAAAACCAAAAACTGCCTCCTCTTCGGTAGACTCGAAGCCAATCCCAAAAAAGGCTCACCCCGCCCGGCACGAAAGCAACCAATTGGCAGTGTAGGTTGGCATCGACCTTGAGGGCAGCGCCCGCATTCCGGAACAAATTACAATAGGCAGGGGCGCTGAAGATGGTCATCAGACGCCGCTGCGCAAACACCCAGAAGCCGTCGACGCACAGCTGATGTGCGCGGGTGATCAGTTCGATGCCCAGGCGTTGACATACATCTTTAACGACCTGGAAATGGGTTTTTTAAACTGTCTCGATTCTTTTTCCTTTTTAAAACTGCCAAATAAATGGAAGATCCCACCTGCTCACCAAACACAAACCCACTTCCCCGCGCACTCGCCCTCCAAAAGCAGATGTTGCAATCTGGATCGGCCTAAAAGTTCAAAAACTGAGAACAACTGTATGAGTCGTAATTCAAATTCCAACCCAAAGCATATCATTAATAACCCCCTTAAAAGGGTTCCGCAGGGGTTTCTTTTCGCACCGTATGTCATCCAGAGAATCCAAGACAGGACTGAGTCCTCCATGCATGCACAAAATCTTCTCATCAACCACGGCCGCCACAGGCATCTGGTTGAAAGCCCTTTGGAACAAACACCAGATGTTGTTTGAGGCCGGCATCGGGAAGAGGTTGTCAATCTCCTCGGCGAAGCCATACTTCGTGTTGACGCGCGCGCATTCATGGTTCCCGCGAAGCAGATAGACGCAATTGGGGTAAAGGATTTTGTAGCACATCAACATGATGATGCATTCGAGCGACATTTGGCCACGGTCGACGTAGTCGCCGAGGAAGAGGTACCGGGTTGAGGGGGGAGTGCCGAGGAGGAGAAGCATGTTGAGGAGATCGTTAAACTACAACGATTGCAATGGGAGAATTACAAAAACTGGTACAACCGTCATAATCGCGATTACTGTACCCAATCCAAAAACCACAAACCTGTCCATGAACATCGCCACAAATAATAACCGGCGCCCGAACTTCCAAAAGCGTGCCCTCACTGGCAAAGACCTTCATGGCCGCATTGACAATGGCACGAACTTCGGCGGCCTTGTAGTTCATCCGATGAACCCCCGGTTGCGGTTTCGCAAAATGCTTATCAATGAACTTTGGCAAGTCTATCGAGTCAATGCTGATGTCAACATCGGCCTCCGAATCCAAGTTGACATTCGAAATGCCGCCCCTGCCTTCAGCGCCAGATGTTCCCTCTCGAGCCCGACGGGAAATGAAATTCTTAATCGTATCCTTCAGGGATGAGTGCCGTTGTTTCCGGTCCGGTGAAGACGATTCTGGACAAGTCTTTTCCATCAACGGTGCGGATGGTTCCATCTTTCGGCCGGAATACTGTGTCGGAGCGATGGATTTCGACATGCTTGTCATTTGCTCGGAGCGCATTGAAACACTAAAAACTGAAACTTATTTGGACAGGAGTAGTAAATATTACTCTTTAAGAGATATAGCCCTCTGTTTTCGAACATCTTTGGTAAAGATTTGGTTTCGCTTGACTTGGCGACTCGAGGCAGATGCCATGTTTGGGTACTGTAGTGGTTGAGGATCCGATTCAGATTCTGTTGACAATTCGGAATGAATTTAGAAGCAAATTTGTATATCGAGGGTTTGGCACTTCCAGGAAAACAGAAAAGGGCAGTGGCATCAGTCCGGCTTCCGACGCCAGGAGCGACACCGTCAAGATGCAGATGCTTACCACCAAAATGCTCACCCCGTTTCCGCCCGAAGTTCAAGCACCGCTTGAGGATTTTAAGCTGTTTGATGGCTTTACCAACGATATGATTGGAGCTATTGATGATTTTATTAAGGTATGGATAAACTGCCTTTGATATTTGAGACATTTTTACTAAAACTGGATCGCGTTCTGTATTTCTTGGTCCCGACACGAATCCCTGATTTGCGAAAAACTGTTCGTTAACATCTTGTTTCCAGGACTACAACGCGAACAACAACTCAAACAGGCTTGAAAAGATCGGTGACGTCATGATCGCGTACTCGGTCAAATTGACGGATCGTGAAGCGGCGGAAACCTTCGCCGCTTGCAAGCCGCCGTTCGACAACCTCGGCAAGTTTTACCGTGTCTTCAATGCCTCGGCCCAGGAGTACGTCCTGAAGCCGCTCCGGCAGCTCAAGGATGAAAACAAGGCGATCGGTGCCATGGTCAAGGAGCTCATCCGAGCCAAGGAAACCATGGACAAGGCCATCGCCCAGTGTCGCTGCAAGCCTGATGACGCCGAGGCCGAAAGTGCCAAAACTGCCGCCGAAACGGCCTACAATGCTTACGTCGAGGGTGCCAAGCCGCAGTTGGCTAAAGTTGAGGGAATGGTGGGTTTGAATTTTCTACATAAACTGTTTTTTTTATTTTTTACAGTAGTTCTATTACAGTGGGACACCTTCTCCGAAGCCATCAAAACCTTCGACTTGCTCATCGTTCAGCTCGTTGTCGACGAGAAGACCGAATACGAGGTAATTTTTGTTTTACTAATAAACTGCAACCGTCGTGGAATTTTCAGAAAATGATCGCCGCCAACAAATGCTAAGCCCCTCATCCACCCCCGCAAACTAACAAAATCAATTTGACGACGTTTATGTTGAAACTTTCTGACGCAAAAACACGTTTCCACGTACTTCCAATAAACCGAAACTCGCAATTTGGTGAAAGCACAGGCATAACTTACTACATACAATCAATCTTAAATACAATTACAAATGTTTTTAACAAAATTTGAAAAACCGAGTTTAAAAACCGAAAGTGAAAAACAAAAAAATAGAATTCTAACAATTTAAAAAACTTGAAAAACGTGAAAAAATGATAAAAATGGCCTGAAACCCTACGAAACAAACATTTTGCGATGAAAAAGTGACAAAAATCACTCGGATTCAAGTGCCGTGAACAGCTGAACCATTTCAAACTGTCGAGCTCTGCGCTTCTTGCTGACGACGGCAGTCGATGAATCTGAAATGGTCCTGAGACGCTTGCGAGTCTGGGGATGTGATGCTGATGATGGCTCGGGTGCGAGATCATAGCTGTCGATATCTGCGATGTCGGTGTCGCCGTTGTAGAGGGATTCTGTGGAGGTCCAATTACCCGTCTGGAATATTGATTTTGATTTTAAACTGTTAATAGTTGGTAGTTTTGACTTACAGCATGTCGATCTTCATCGTCGTGATCGTGAAAAGGGTCCAAAATATCGTCTATTGGGTCGTTATTATTGTTATTTCCGACGGCGAGAATCAAATGGCCTAGACTGAATATAGAATCAGATTCCTCATCATGGGCGCCATCGGAATTGCTCTCCGTTTCAGCCGGGTCCAGCCCGACGAAATCGTCCACGGCATCGGTCGTTTCCGTGGCCTCCGTGTCGTAGCCGACGTCGTAAAGGAGGTCGTCTGCGGCCATGATGAATTCGTCGTCGATGTCGACATCGACGTCAGATAGACCCGCGTCCTCGACGATGCCTGACGAGCTGGAGCCGATAGATGCGGCATCTTCGGCCTCCATGGCAGCGTCTGAAAACATTTTATATATATAAAAACTGCAACCACGTCGTAAACTAGCAAAATATGATCATCCACGAGCCCATCAGCCACGTAACAACCCCGCCACGAACCCAAAACGTCTCGAAACATGGAGGAACACCATCGGTGCTCAGCCTCGACTCGCCTCATGTGCACTACAACCACCAACCGACTGCCACCAGATCGATAGACGACGACGACGATGATGATGATGCGAGTGCTTCAGCAAGCTAGACAACTTTGCTCGAAACAGGCTTTATGGTCCGGTCCGTGCGAAAAAAAAATACATATACATTCGAAGGACGGGCGAGCGGGGAGAAGACAACCACCACCACCGAAGACGGAAAGACGCATACCGCCAGCGGCTATACGATGTGCTCCTTTCCAGTCGCTGGAATAGGGAATGCAGGTTCGCACTCACGATGAGGCAACGATGCAAACGTCGTGCGACGTATGTTTGGCGACGCCAGCGGCGACGTTGTTCATTTCCAGTTTTTTTTCGACGCACTTTTGGCGACTGGAACAATGCGCCAAACGACTGCGACAGCTTTGCGCGATGCAATGTTGGTGGCTGCGAAGCGAAGCGCGACTTCTAATGGCGTTGATAAGGCGAGGGGGGAGAATAAATAATTGTCGAAAAACTGCGATCGATTTTCTCCGCCATCTTTTAAAATATTGATTGAATCAAAAAACAAATTTTCAAAAATAATAAATTTTAATAATTTTTATTGCTTCAAAACAAGCACCATAAAAAAACTTAAAATTACAACCTAAAAATCAAAAAAACACCAGGACTAATAAAAAATCAAAAAAAAATTTACGTTAATTTTTGACTAATGTAAAAAAAGTCGTAAATTAACTGATAAACTTGCAATTTGCAATGAAAAAAAACTAATAAAATCCAAAAAAACTAAAAATCCAAACACACGGAATGAAGGCAGATAGAAGTTGGTCAGTAAACAACCAATTTCTATCGATCAAGGCGATGGGGGTGGTAAGCGGGGCTGATCTCGAGGAGGTTCGATATGGGCAGTTTACATTAGGCATGGGCGTAGCTGTGGGTGTTCTTCCGGACGAGCTCCTCCTGCTGCAGGGCATAGGTACTGACGTAGCCGCCACGCTTGACCTCGCTCAGCGAGTGGACACCGAGTTTGACGTTGTAGCGGGCGCCGAGCTGAAGATCAGGGGGTTTGGGTAGGAATTTTATATAAACTGGCACAAAGGTTCGCTTTTGGTGGTTATCAAAAACAGTTTCAAAAAATGGAATTCAGGTTTTTTATATAAACTTTAAACGATGGGTCCCAAAACAGTTCAAAAAGCCAAAACCAACCTTCTCGAAAGCCGTAACATCATCAGTCCTGAAGATGCAGAGCCAGTTGATGACACAGAAGCTCAAAAGGAAGAGGACGGCGGCGAAGATGGCGGCAACGACGACGGGGCCGATGTAGTCGACGGCTTCGAAGATTTGTTCCGGCATGACTGGCTAGAAGTATGATTAACAATAATAAACTGCCCATAATCAGTCCGTATTCATCGCGAAAAACACGCAAAATCAAACCCCAATCACGATCAAAACTAATAATTTCCAAAAACTGGCCCAACATCCCGCTAATTCCTTCCGCAAACAAAAAATCAACTCTAAAAACCAAAATAAGCGCATCGATAGCGTTGCCAACGAAACCCCCGCTTCTACCAGACCGATAGTAGTTACCAACCAAAACAACAAACACTGTTGCGTGGCTGTTTGTGGACTGCTCCGGTCTGTCCGGAAGTAAACAATGAAAGGTGTGAGCAACCGCCGTTTCACCCCCGATTTGCGAACACTTTCGCCGACCCTCGGGCTATGGATGGGTGTCGGATGGCATTGCGACACTCGGGGTAAGGGTTGGGAAAGGTGAGGAATGCGAAAACAAAGTAAAAATAGCGATTTTTGAGACGGAAAGAAACAAAACTGAAAATTGAAAACGAAAACAAATTTGGGCAAACGCAATTGCGATCGGGAGCGGCTGGCTGCGCGGTTTCGTGGTGGGACCGGGTTTGGCGGGGTTTGGGGGATTTAAACTGCTACACAGGGAGACTATGGTGTTTTTGTAAAATTCGTACAAGAAAATCAATTTTCACACCATAAAATCAGGCCCATTTCCTCGTCGCATCAATTTTTCACGACGTTAACATGGACCATTCGGCCTTCAAAAACAGCGCACAGAGCGTCGACATTGCGCATACGTTGTTTTCCTTTGACTTCCGAAAATTGAAGGCCAACCAGACGGCGGGTTGCCTTCGGGAAGGCCTTCAGGGTCTCTTGTTCGGGCGAAATTTATGTGGGGTGCAGAGGGGGGTTCGGAAATAACTGCAATTAGTAGAGAGAGGGGAATATTGAATATGGACGTTTGAAGGGGGACGTTGATGGCCTTTTGGGGAGCTTTTTGATACAAAACTGTTTTTTGGGGTAGAATATATTTGATGTGGCCGATACTTATCATAAGTGCCTGGCCCTCAGGGCAAAAAGTCAAGAACAGCTTTGCCGCCAGGTGCCAAAAATTGATTGAAACAACGATTTAGAGCAATCCTGGTGCAGCGATACTTCTCTCGAAAGGGCCGGGGAGGGACGGATGAGGATGGGGACACGTGTGGTGGGGCGCCTGAGGGCAGGGGACGGCTGTTAACATGCGTATCACGTGTGGGTGACAGCGGAAAAACAGCCATAACAAAGGGCTGAAGTTTTTAAAGGATGGATTTCAATTAGCTTAATGATGAATAGGAGCGTTAGGATTCGAACTATAAGTAAACTGCCATTTTGTCTCGCACGTCGATCACAAAAGCCACCTCCGATCGCCCTCCATCACACCGGACACTGTCTCACTGTTTCCAGCCGGCTGTCTGCAACACTGCCACCACCACCGCCGCCACCGCCACCCTTCCTGTCGATCCATCCATTCGACATAATACCGAACGACGGGCCCAAGGGCGCACTTCACTTATTTTGCCATCATTCGCATTAGTCCTTTTTTCACGTCCGTCAGCCCTCCGGAGGAGAGTTTCCACTCATTGTGACACTCGTTGCGCGCTATTTGGCAATGGCCTATCTAACTCCGACCTTCCCTGCCCCATCAGCGGAACCTGTTTGGACAAACGGAGCACCGGCGTCTCGCTTCTAGTTGAATTTGATTCAAATCAGCGTACATTATTCAACTTTGTTTGTCGATTTTCGGAAGTGAAGTCGACGAAAAAGGCTGACCTTTGACAGCCGTCTTCACGTGTGTGTGAACTTTGCGAAAAGTGGGTATCGTCTGGGGATTATTGTTGTCGTGAAAGACCAAAGACATGTTTGTAAGGACATTTTTACTGCCAAGAACACAATCATGGTGCAATAAAAGGTT
Organism: Panagrellus sp. LJ2284; assembly: GCA_024447225.1. Taxonomy (NCBI): domain Eukaryota; kingdom Metazoa; phylum Nematoda; class Chromadorea; order Rhabditida; family Panagrolaimidae; genus Panagrellus; species Panagrellus sp. LJ2284. The sequence continues at coordinate 6,076,934 of JAMRYC010000005.1, read as the reverse complement.
ACATTGTGTTTTACAGATGAAAAAACTGGTAGGAGCATAATTTTTAACTAACGTTTCAATAAACTTGGAGAACATTATGTAAATGAATGCAATTGCTAATGAACATTATTCTAAAGTGTTTTATTAACTGAATGATAATGCAGGAATTAACATTCGGTATTTAAACTGAGTTCGAATACCAGTTTGCGTTGTGTACATCTGAATTGCCGTTTTGCAGATTAAGTGTACTGTACTCAACTACGATATGCTTCAAGGGTGGACGCGGGCCGACTTTTTGACGGCCCGGCCGGCCCGCCGTTCTAAAAATCAAGCCCGGAGGTAGGCTTTCAAACAATGTTCTATTGCGTTGTCAATCAAGCAAACCACGTCTATAAAGATTATTTACACCCTGACAATGCGTAATCAAAATGATATACGACCAATATTGGGCGACTCTAATCAGTACAGTTCAATGTGTGTTTTGTCGGTTGCACAGGAAACTGCGGTCTCGTCGGGTTTATGGGTGTCATTACAAGTAAGCATTTGAATCACCTCGGGTGCGAAACAGCTAACTCAGCCGGTAAACAACGAATGGTAGCAAAAATGTTTGAGCTTAAGTGTTGATTTACTCACATCAGAAATCAAATACAGATAAAAACTGCGGACTGTGTGTGTACGTTGTTAAGTTATATATATTCTAACAAATAATGCTAAACAACTTTATTAACTTAACATAGCGTTAAACATTTTTGTAAAACTTTATTTTTATGTGTACAATTTTCGTTTACTGCAACTCAATTGAAGATTGTTTTGTACTTTTTGAAAGAAACATTATACACGGTGCTAATGAAAAAACTGTTGAGACCCTTATAATTGACATTGTATTTGAGAACAAAGGTAATATTCAATCGTACTTTATGGGTCAGTTGCATCACTTAGGTCATTACTTTGATGTAAGAATGTAATAACCAAGGCAACACTTTAATAAATCACCTTTAAGTGAGCCTTTACAACAGGTAACCATGCCAACCCGTGTGCAATCACAGCGCAATTTGGTCTTTTTCTCAGTGCTTTTTGAGTTGTCAACGAGCCTCCGGCTCATAGCATTACGTCAGTGGTATTCGTGCTTTGAGCACGTTTGATCTCTGCAGACTGTGTACACATGTACTTAGCATCGCCTCTCCAACTTGAATGACTGGTCACTCGCATCCGGAAGGCAGACGGCGGCATGCCATGGCAAGTTGACTGCCCTGTTGGTTGCATGACGGGAGGGATGAACGCCCTGAGGCAATGGGGCAATGGCCACCCTCTCAGTCGGTCGCTGTTTGTGCTTTTCCTTGCCAGCTTGAAGCCGCACGGGGCTGTTTGAACTTTGAGTCCACAAAAAAGGCGAGAAACGACATGCAAAAAGACTGTAGCAAGCTGATAGACAGTGAGGCTGGATGCTGGCTGATTCACGGATCAAATGATCTTCATTCAATTCAATGTAAAGGAAAAGCATCTTCAATGGTTGCAAGTAGCACGGGGGAGCATAAGCTATGAGCCCAGGGGCTCACATATGATCGGTCGGTGACCGGTCACTGCTCCGCCCCTTCGCTCCGGTTGCCCCAGCCACAACAATCATCAGCGCGAGCGCCGCAATCGGCAGCTATGGGAGCGGGAAAGGGGCGTCGGCAAGCATAAGAGGAGCTTCTAGACGGTGGCATCAGCCTCTGGGGCTGTCAGACATGGATGGTGAGCTCTAAGGGCAAGGTCAGGTGTGAAGGTACTTGGGTTGGGCTTTTGCTAAACTGAAGGTCTTAGAGTTCCTGATTAAGCTTACTTGACCAAAAGCTGTGGCATATTAGCTCCAGTACTCATCGTGAGGCTTTCTGATTGTCTGTTTCTTGGTTATGTTGAGTTTGACTTTAAACTGTATAGATGCTTTTATAGCCAAGGCCACCTATCCCTTCAACTTAGCTTACAAACAGCTTCATAACTTTTTTTGGAATACAACTTTTAAAACTGTCAAATTCATATTGTGGTCTCTTCTCGATCCAAACTCAAAAGAACCCGCCGAAATGTCTTCCGCCAAAAATAAGCCCCCAAAACCCACCAAGCCATTACCCTTCCAGTTGCCATGCTTCAAACACCGGTTCGGTTCGCCCTGAGGACAAAAAGGACAAAAGTGCCATTCAAGTAGGAGGCATTTCTTTTTTTAAGACATTAGAAACTATGTTTTCGGCGTGTCTTTTGCATGCTTTATGTTTTTCTTTCATCTTTAGGACTATTATGGCTTCATTTTCGTCTTTTTTTAAACTGCGAACTAGGCCGTCTAAAACTACATTGGTTTTAGCAATGCCAATCAGTATCAAAAACTGCCTTCAATAGACGCGATCTTCGTTTATCTTAAAATCCAGATAGTATCAACCCCACATCTTGCCATTGCCCGCCTTTAAGCACATGCAAATTACTCAAGTAAAATGTTTTCCGTTTTTGCCACTTTCGCGCTCGACCGAACATCGCCGCCGACGGGGCCTTTGATGAAAGAAAGCCCCTGTGGCATGGCTATAAGGGGGAGGAGGTTCGTCTTGACGCGTGAGAGCTCAAATGACCCTTGCTTCAGGGGGTTCTTCAGGCGGCTTCATAATAGCATCTTTTTATGAGCAGGGTTACTTTTTCTCACATGTTTTACTATTGTTGGCTTGTTTCGGGCTTCTAGGTGGTCGATATTTAGTAAACTGCAGGCTACTCGCTTGGGTGTACTTAAAAAGTCGCGTTTTTATGTCTTAAAACTGATAATGGTATCGACAAGTTTTGTAAATCCAACCAATTCAGAGCCGCATATCACCTCAGCGCCAGTCATGCCGGAACAGGTCTTCGACTATCTCGACTTGCTCGGCCCCGTCGTGGTTGCTGTCATCTTCGCGGTCATCCTGTTCGTCATCAGCTTCTTCTGCCTCAACTGGTGCTGCATCTTGAAGCATGATGATATTACTGACTTTGAGAGGGTATGTTTTGATGGCTAAACTGTATCAGTCATCTTCAATCATATTCAAACTTCCAGATCGGCGCCAAATACAACCTCAAACTCGGTCCCCACTCCCTCCACGAGGTCAAACGTGGCGGTTGGATGAGTACCCATGTCCTGCAGCAGGAGGAGCTCATCCACAAGCACGTCCACGCCCCAGCTCACGCCTAGATCTCAAGTTAGCAGACGTAATGGATTCAGAATCCATTTAATTTCCCCTCCTTTTTTGCGGTAATTGCACTTTTTCCATCGTTGATGCCCCTAAAGTTCCGGTTTGGCGCCAACTTTTGCCTTCATTCCGTGTATGTGCAATGCAGATGCCACATTCTGCTATCACAACCCCTTTTCTACTTCCCCCAGAGAGATGTATCTACATTAGTATCCTGCCTTAATGTCATTTGTTAATTTCTTTCGTTCAATTCGGGATTGATTTCGAGAATTTTTAAGTTATTATTGCTCAGAACTTCGAGTAATGTTTTAGTTTTTTGAGATTGTCTAGCTTTTTGAGGCAATAAAAACGTGTTTTAAACTGGAATCAATTGTGCTGAGGATTTTTTTTACAATAACGATATATTTAAAAACTGGGAGTAAAGCCTTAAATTCAAAAATAATGAATCGGACAGACCATCATAGGCTCAAAGATGGCAGAACACTCTCGAACCAGCGAGTGACCAAAGTAGATGTGTTGAGGCGGGTATGACATGTACAATCGGCAACAATGTTTTGGCCTAAACTGTCGATCAATACGATTTCACAACCCAGATTCAACTCACAATCTCATATTATGGCTAATTGTCCACCGAACACAGCACTCATACAGATCGAGCTCATAGTTGACGCATTGGAACAGTTTCGTTATCGTTTCTACGTTGTCGACGTCGCAGAAAACGAAGAAGGCGCTTCGGACCTGACATGAAATTTAATTGAAAAACTGAGCGATGATAGAGAGGGTGGACTTACAAAATCAGGATTCTGCCCATACTTGCACATCCGTTCAGCGCACTCCTTTGGAACCAAAGTTTTCTCGCAACATTCGGTGAAGTGCTGATTGGCACGGGCGACATTCCGTTCATGCTCATCCGTGTGGATATTCTGCATGTGATTCGAGACGTATTCTTCGGTGTCGAAAAGCTCGGATGCGAGGCTGGTTTTGAAGACGTCGTTAGTGAGGCCGGACAACGTTAAGTCCGTTTCGTAGAGGCCCCTTCGGGCATGGGTTTGCAGGAGCAATGTGGTAAGGAGCAGGGATTGGAGCATTTTGGGGGGTTGTGAGGGGTGAAAAACTGTTACATATTCTTACGCGGTCAAATTTGCATCTTTGTTTTAATTTTTTAAAACTGTATCTGTTTTTTAACGTTCCGATTAGCATAAGTTCACCAGGTCGGCTCAACTCCGATCAACTAGGGTCACCGGTCAAACCAAACCCCGCGCAATTGCAATTGAATGCATTGTTTATCTGCGAAGAGCGGTGTTATTTGCTTTTCGCAGCTAGTCAGTGTGTCTATCGGACCCCGTACAGATGTACAAATGTTGTATCTTGTCTGGGCCGTTTGATCACGGATGTGATTTATCAAATTCGCTTTCAGCAAGCTTATTTACATTGTTATTAGTTAGCAAATCTCGAAAACTGACATCTCAATCAAAAAATCAGGCAAGAAGCAACCCTTGAAGCAATATTCAAACATCAAAAAGCACTGGGAATGAAGAAAAACAAAAAATTAAAGATTCATTTTGATGAATCAGCCGTCCAAATAGTTCTCCAAATCGGATCCCGGCATGAAATGGCACCAAGTGTAGTCCAGCTGCTCATGGACGAAATGCATCGGCCGGAACATGACTCCAAACATCAGCGCCAGCAGAATGACCAGCCACAAGAAGAACTTGCAGATGCCGAGTCGGCAACACAGACGGCACTGTCGACAATACGTCATGACAGTTGTGACCCAGAAGAGGAACACGTCCAGCAACATGGTGACAGTGAACAGCATGAGCATGTCGGGATTGTTGAAGGCGGTCTGTTCCTTCGGGATGAACGGGCCCGTCATGAAGTGCTTGTGGATGTTGCCGGTCAGAATGGCAAAGGAGCACGCTGATCGGAGGCATTGGAGCATGAGTTCGATGGAGTCTGAGACGATCTTGCGTTGACGCTCGATGGCAGCCTGCCGACGGAGGATTTCTTTGCGTTCGCGACGTTCACGTTTTCGGCGTTCTTTAGCGTCGCGTTTTTGTTGTTTGAGACGTTGCTTTTCTGCTTCAGCTTCTTCTTTTTCGGCTGGAATTGAGTGGGTGTAAACTGGTAGGCGGAAGTCGGAAGGCAAATCGTTAGGGTATACAGTACTTTTTTACAGTATTTTTTCAAAAATATACGAAAAAACTGATGCAAGCGTTCGAATTATCGCATAAAAACCCAAATTAGCAAACAAAAACTCACCTTCAGTGCTGACAGATCGCTGGAACTTGTTCGGAATCAGCTTCTGAAGCTTGAAGTTGCCAGATTTGTTCGATTTTGTGTCATCGTCTGGTGATTGCTTGTCCGCATTTGGCTCATCGAAATTTAATCTAAAAACTGGGGTTACTTCGATAAACGACATCCAAAACCTCACTTTCGCTTCAAAATACCCGGCAAAGCCTTGTTCAAGACCCTCCGAACCCCGCTGGATGCATTCGATTTTGTTTCATCCTCAGTTGGTTCCGCCTCCAATGTATCACCCTGATTGCCACCTTCCTCAATCAACGAATCTCCTTCGTTGTTTTCCTTCTGAAGGCGAGTTCCTGTCGGTGGGGACTGGATTGTTACCCTTGGTTTGGGTTTGGCGGCAATATCTGGGTAGATGTTTTCTTTGGTTGTCGTGTTTTCGGGGATTACACTTAAAATTCGAGATTATTAAACTGAGTAACATAGCTGCTAACCTTAACCCATTATCACCCTTGACCCCATCAGAATCACTGTCTTCATCGTCTTTATCGTCGACTTCCTCCTTTTCGAGGCTTTGGAGCGCGCGTTCGGACTTGCTGAAGCGGCGATTGTAGAGTTGGTTGTAGATTTGCTAAAATTGGTTGCTTTAAACTGTCTGACATGAGTGATGATTTTATCCCCTACCCTGAAGTCTTTCTGAGGCTCGCGATACTTGTGAATCAACAAGTTGCACCAAACAAGCAAAAAGTTTTCCGGCCTCAATGGAGGGAAACACGCGCATAACAGAAAATGCATCCAGAACCATAGCAGATCGTAGGACTTCCACAGCGAGAAGTAGATGCACTTGTACCAGAAGAAGGCCGTGAACCAGTTGAAATGGGCCAGGAGCGCGAGCAACAGGCGCACGCCGAACCAGAATTGGAAACACTTCCAACCCATTCTAAATTTGGTTTTAATGGATTTAAATGTTTGGAAAACTGGGCGGATTTATGTACGGTGTTGGAAAGTTGACTCACATGTACCCGCTTACAAGACTATTGACGGCACAAAAGTGATGCGTGAGTCACCCGGTGGCGGCAACAACGCGTGGGGAATTGATCGGTTCCTCCGGAAAAGAACGGCCGACCGCCTTGAAGACAGGCCTGACGCTCGAAGATCAACAACGAACGGACGGATAAACACTCGGTGAAAGAGACGGCGGATCGATTATCGACGCCGGATGTTCATGGCCAGAGGGGGATTGGCAGGGTCGGGGACCTGGGGTGGAATGGGTTTAAAACTGAACGCAGTGCACGATAATAATTTCAATTAGGCAACGCTTACGCATAACAAACAAACAAAAAGTCAAAATTGGAACATTTTTAAACTGGGAAACGCTACAGCCATTTCGAACAAAGGAAAACGTGGTCAAAATCCCCCAAAACGCCGTCTAATCAATCGCCAATCGACTCGAACTAATCATTCTTTTGACAAGGTTCGACAGGCAGTAAACAGTAAACGTAAACGCGAATCGGAACACCGCCCGCTGGCGGTATACGTTTACAGCCAGCGGCAGTGGCGGCCATAATGTCGCGCAATTTCGTTCTCACTTCAATTCGGGCCTTCAATTTGGAAATGCGCAGCAAAAACATCAATTGAATAGGATGGTCGGGTGGAGAGGGACACTAACAAGGCCCAAATGCTGGCCTTTGCCGTTTATTTTCAATTTCGGGGAGGATAAGAGCCATGTGACTGACATGCTGCTTTTGTTTTGTTGTTTTTGACCTTTTAAACTGCAAATACATCAAATAATATACGGTCGTTATGTTGTAATTTTGAGAAGAAAACTGCACTTCGTCCGTACCATCAGTAAAGACAATGAAAAAAGACAAATTCAAATGAAAAACTGTGGAAAATATCCAAGCTTCCGATCAAAAGTGCATCGCCATCGGCTACAGCCATGAGTAACCAACACCACCAAGCCCCACTTTCTCTGCACCCTCTTCCCCCAACACACACACTCTTCCACTTTCCCCCCGCACTCTCTCATTTCCCCCCACTGCCTCCCTTTTCCTCTGCCCCAGCCCCTCTCGCGCGGTCCCACCGCGACTCTTACATCGCAGCGCATCAACCCTATTTCAGCGCTTTCTTTTTTGCAGCTGTTTTCTTCTGTCATTTCTGTCTTTAATCTTTACCAAATCACGTGATCTTTTTGCCCAATCGTGAAACTATCATTCTGTAACGTTTCTAAACTGCTCCGCATTGCAAATCAACATCAATTTCAGCCCCAAAATGCTCAATGAAAACGAAGCCAACTTTGCTGCAAATCAAGCCGTTTTGAACAACTTCCGCTCGAATCCGGCGTTTTCCACCTACTGGAAGAACTGGGAACGCTGCCAGAACTGGGCCTCGCAATGTCAGCAGACTTTTGAGGAGTTTCAGCGGAATATCGCGTGGCAGAAGGCTCAGGACGACATTAACTTGATGTTGAACGGCGATGAGGGCATGGAAGTCGATGAACCCGTTCCAGTTGATGTGAAGGAGGAAGAATTTGACGATGACGGGTATGCTGAGTTTGCTCGGCAGTCGCAGGAACATAAGAGACAACGTAGGATCTTTTTTGGTGAAATTTTATATATAAATTTCCATTTTTAGGCGAACTCGAACGCGCTCGAGCTGCCGCCGCCGAAGCCGCTAAACATCTCGTCGAATACGTCGATGCTTCGGATATTGGCATCCATGGGGTCGTTTCCAAGGACATTTCGGTGAAGGTGTTTGGCCAAGAACGAGCGGATCGATTGGAAGCGATGAAGACGAAATACGGCCCGCATGCTGAACGTATTTTGACGCTGGAAGTCGGCCAGAACTACAAGTTTGATCAAATCGTCAGCAAGAACAACTCTCAATTGTGGCCGAATATTCCGTTGCATCTGCCGACTTTGTGAATTACGGGTTTTCGATGGTCGTTTGATGGGTTTTTGTATAAACTGTACATCTTTTCTATGATCGTCTGTCGTGTTTCAATGGTTATGTTACCATCGATATCTTCATACTTTGATCCTATCAGTGATTGACGGTGGATTATCCAGGGCGATGGCCAGTCCATCTTCTTCAGCTGTGGTAGAAACTGATACGCCGGTGATTCAAAGCCCAAAATCCTCTACAACACGAAAGTATCGCTATCACAAGGGATCCCGTGCGTTAGCACCGGTTCAGGATGCGAATGTTTGTGCCTCTCGGACAACTACGGTAGGTATTTTAAACTGCCAGCTGGTTTACTCCCTTAATCTTTGTTTTTTTCAGTACCGACGCAAAAAACTCCGCACCGAAGCCGTGATCGTCGAAGACCCCCCAAAGAAGCGAACGCGGCGTCGTAATGTGGCTGATCCATCGACTTCTGATGGCACTGTAGCTACGAGCTCTAATAGTGTTGACAAAACTGATCCGTCCGAGAGTATTACCTGTGAAGAATGCGGCAAAGTTCTCAAAAACAAGCTTTCCTACAACACTCATCGTAACTACATGCATGGGACACTTGTTAGGGTATGTTTCATCTCTATTGCTTTCCTTACATGCTGATAATTTGCACATCTACAGGCCAGTATCAAATGCCCGGAACCAAACTGTTCTACCGTGACGACCAATATGAACACACTAGTCTCACATTTGGTCGGGCATCACGGCTACCCTTTGAAGCGGAGTTTCAAGGATTTTGCGTCGATGGATGACTTTACGGTTTGTTTATAACGATAAAAAAACTGGAGTAATCATCGAAGTCTCTTTAGGAATGGTTCAATGAGCTAGTCTGCGATGGATCAGTGGAGTTTGCCAAAGCCAGTGGCATGAAGAACCGTTCGCAGCAGATGACGTACTACTGTGCCGTTACCAAGCGAAGGCAACGAGATCCTAACAGTACCGAAAAGTCGTCCTGTCCGGCCTACATTCGACTAACTCTGGACAGTAACAATGGTTCCGTCCGTGCTGAGCTTCAGTTGTCGCATCTTGGCCACGATTGTCAGCCTAAATGTAAGTTTTTTCATAACAAATTGGGGTAACAAGGACATTTGTTTCAGATTCAACCCTCGCCGAATGCGTCCCACTCGCCACTGCCTACGAGTTCGTCGAAAACAGGCTGAAAAACGCTAGCAAGGTCTTCGAAACACGCTTCCTAAACACCCTCGACGCAGACAATCACCCTACAATTCAATCTGCCGTCAGTTTATTGGAGAAAATTGCTACCAACATTGATCAATTCGAGGCTATGTTCATGACTTCGTCGTTTCCTGATCTGCCGAGGACCCTTCATGATGGCGATGCCGAACCACCAGTTCTCATCGAAGATTTTGAAGCCTTTCTTCAGACCTATCCTGATCCTCATTCCGCACCAGACTTCCAATTCAGATGTCAAATGTGTGACGAAATCCTGCCGAATTACAACGAATTCATGATGCATAGAGCCAATGTTCATCAGATTGTTCATTGGCAGCCGGTAGAGGCTGTTGTAGCCGACTTTGATCGTAACCAGCTTTGCGAAATCTGTTCGGACAACTTCGAGAACACGGAGAAGGAAGATATGTGGTTCTGTGAGCTATGTACGCTCATTTTTCATCGGAATTGTAAGGATGGACATGCATTGATCTGCAAGGGTTCGGTTGAAGAGGAAACTGATAGTAATGGGAATGCTGGCACGGTGTCTAATGATACGTCGCAGGGTCAAACCGAGTTCGTCGATCCACGCAATGACGACTATTATGATATTGCTTCGTAATTTATTTGTGTTTTTATGGGTTTTTGAATCTATCGGGTTGCTTTGATGTTATTTTTTGTATAAAAACTGTTCTCCTGTGATCGTGGAATAGCTTGATTTATGCGTTTTTTAGCGCTACTGATACCTACTGTCAAGATTTACCATTTAAAAATGTAAACTGACAGATTTATTTTCAGAGATAATGGCCCCCTCAACAGTTGCAACATTCAAGCCGACAGAGGTCAGCAAAGTCGTCGAGCCGCTCGTCGACGAGTACAACCTCCTGCTCGTCGATCGCGACCCGGATGACTCCGAAGTCGCCGCCGGCAAGAAGATCCCCACAAACGAGGAACTCCTCGCCCGTGCCCGTGACAACACCCAGTTCCTGTTCAACAAGATCTGGGCCCTACCCCACAAGATTCAGCAAGACGCTGTCTGTGTTGAATTGCCGCAAAAAGAGGTTTATCGACTTCCGCGTGAGAAGCCCGTCCCCGGGCCCAAGGTTCCGACCCGTTGGGAAGCGTTCGCCAAGACCAAAGGCATCAAGAAGCAGCCTAAGGCGAAGAAGGTCTACGACGCCGAGACGGATTCATGGAAGCCGACTTTCGGCTACAATCGTGCCAATGATAATACTAAGGATTGGATGTTGGAAGTTCCGGATAACGAGGACCCTAACAAGGACTTCTTTGGCGAACGTATTCAGAAGAAGAAGGAACGTGTCGCGCGTAATGAGTACCAGCAAATGAAGAACGAAGTCCGTGCGAACAAGCTCCGCGGCAAGGTCAACAACACGGAGGCCGCTAATATCCCGTTGGGCATCGGCGGACGCTCTGAATTCAGCAACAAAACCGAGCTGACGCAACAGATTCACAAGGCCAAGCACTCGACAGCTTCGATGGGCAAGTTCCAGCCGGAGTTGAAGGGCGAGCAGAAGCCGAAGAGCGGAAAGAAGCGAAAGGTTTGTTGGAATTTTGATTTTTGAGTTTAAACTGAGCTTTCGGATGTTGAAACAGTGAAAATCCGGTTTCAGTTCGAAGCCAACGAGCAAAACATCAAGAACGAAAAGGACCACCAACTTCACATCCTCAACAGCCTCGGCGCTAAGAAGCCCAAACTCGTCGAAAGCCGTTTTAATGCCGTCGAACAAGCCGTCCAGAAGGAAGCCAAGCACCGCAACGACGATCACGATGACGACGATGGCGATGATGGTGGTGTCAAGCCCCGAAAGGGTGGTCGACGCGACTTCAAGGGCGGTGACAAGAAGCCTGGCCATCGCGGCAAGTCTTCCGTCCATCGTCAACAGCATTTCGAGAAGATGAGGAAAGGCAAGGCCGCCGGCGGTCCTGGAAAGAGCGGTCGTAGCGCTGGAGGCCGTGGTGGTGGCGGCGGCGGCGGAAAGAAGGGCGGTCGTCGTTAAGCTTGCTTTTTGTTGATTTCTGTTGAGTTTTTAACCTCTATTTTGTTGTTCTTTGTTTTTGTTTAATTAAAATTTGAACGTTTGTTCTCACATAAATTTGAATGGAATACCAACAACCTCGAGAAGTAGTAAAACAGCCATAAATGCGCCAGAATCCGGTCATTCGTGGCACTGTTCCATTAACTGACTGACTGATTGCCTGTGCCACTGGTATGGCTCCCCTGTACTCCATCTTCTTGGCATGCCTTCTGGCCTATGCCGTCCCTCGCAAAGGCCGTGCTGACTGCCTCGGACCGAATGATGTCGGCGTTCTCGACTTGAGGGTGAAATCCAAGCCGAATGCTACCTTCCCTATGGGTCTTCCGGTGTTCTATGACGACGTGGAATTCCGATGCAAGCAGTGTCCGGCTGGATTCAACGATGTGATCGCGGCTGTTGAGGATGTGATTGGGCCCCATGTTGCTGGAGGCGCTGTGAACCGACTTCAGGCCATTCTTGATGGGTATTGCTGCGAAGAAGAAGTCCAGAAGCAGATTGCTGTCGTGGAGGCTAAGGAAGTAAAAACTGCTGTGCCTCTCGACATTCCTGAAGCTCGCAATGAAGTGTTTGGTAAGCCTTTTTTCAATTTGTACTTTGAAAACTGGCCCTTGTTCTAGCTCCGCCGTCTGCTCCTCTCGGCTTCCCCGCCATGACCCTCCGCGAGCTCCTCGCTGGCCACCGCTTCCAGAAAGTCGCCCCCGAAACCTGCTCCACGACCCCCTCCATTGAAGAAGTCTTTGCCGATGACATTGCCCGTGCCGATGAAACCATCTATGAGCTTGCCATTGCCAAGCCTGTGGCTAAGAAGATCCGCGGCATCGATGTGCTCCTCCGTTTTGCCCGTGCTTTCTTCCAGTTGTAAGCAGCTTTCATTTTTAAACTGTGTCCATAATCCAACGCAACAAATAGTTTCAGCCTCTTCCGTCTGTGGTGCGCCATTGCCGTCTTCACGATCCTGACACTGTACACGATGTACATCTACATCTGCGCGATCTTGGTCTTCTATGGCAACGGCCATCCCATCTTCGAAGGCGAGGGTCGCCGCGAGCGATCCCCCACGACCGGTACCACGACGGAGAACTATGATGCCGATGACGAGCAGACGCGTTCTTCCGTTGAGGGTGCCAGCAGCGAGCTCGATGTCACCATGGACGACATTTCGCAAAGCCACGCCTGAGGTCAAGGGTACTGTAGGCTGCCATGCGGGTGAAGCCATACCGACTGACCCTTCTGGGTTACTGATAACGTGATTGAGATAATAAAGGGATTGATGATTGATTTTTTTGTCTTAAACTACGCTGAACCTTCTTACGGTATTACTGTAAAATGATGCTTTGTTTGAAAACTGGGATTTTTGGTATCAGGTCCTATTAATCAGCTTTATTAAACGTTTCTTAAATTTTGATCAGTCAGGTCAAATAAAGGTAGTAAGTCCAATAACTCAAATTAAACAGCCCAAATGCCAATGGAAATGACCACCTCGAGAATTGATCAATCTTCTTTGCCTCGTGGCGGGCCAGCATTTTCCTGGAAGATCTGAGTTTTAGCTTTATAAACTGATCGGATTTGCCTGCAACTTACTTATTTCGTTGCATCTGTTTCAATGCCGTCGTCCATTTTTCCCCGATTCCGGCAACCTTCAACAACTTTGGCTTTCCATTTGATGCTTCAGCCCCGCCCACATTTCCAATTCCACTCGACCCTCCCGATGTCGGTGCCAATAGTGGTTCATTCACAGAGTTGTCCACAGATGCCTTTGCCCAATTAGCGAGCCGTTCCCCACCGCGTTGACGATCGGCAACCAAAACTGCTCCAGGCACTGCCAATCGGGTTCCATTTTCCGAGGCAAGACCGCCTCGGGCTAACTTCCGTAAAGTCGAAGTTCGAAGGCCCTGGGTGCCATCTGGGGTGAGGGCCTCGTTGTCAATGCCGCCTTGTTCGAGGGAATTTGAACTACGGCGACTTCGGGGGGATGATGGCCTCAGGGGTTTTGAGGGGTCATCGATGTTGGACTAAAACTGCGGGTTAAACCCCTCGTTTTTAAAACCATTAGTTTTAACATACCTCGACCAACTGTTTCTGATCACCACCCCGACCCATGGCGCGATTCATGAAGCTTTTGGCACGTGTATGAAAGGGGGTCCCTCCAGACTCGTATTCACCAACAGATAGGTGTGACTTCTTACGCCTGGCGCCACCGTTGTCCTTTCTGTCGTGGTTTAGGGCTGAAAATAGATCGATATAAACTGGACGGAATCATTGTTAATTCAAAAACGACAATACATTAAAAAAATCCGATAATAGCCAGCTAAAAGCGACATAAAATGCGGTTAGTGCTCACAAAAAAGATAAAAATTAAGTTTCAAAACGGATGGACTACAAAAAGACACCAAGCCAGTGCTAACATTTGCTTTGTGTGATATGCGTGATGGTATTTTGAGCTGCGTGAGGATTGGCCATGAGCGATGTGGACGGTAAAAGGTGCCAATTGGACGGCAACTCACCGAAGGGCTGGTCGTCTTGCTCATCCGAATCTATCTGGCGGAAGTGCATCTTGCGACCGAAAAAGGTTAGGAATCGATTTTGGGGGATGGATTTAGTATTTTTAGGGGGAATTTTTTTTATTGCGCGATGAAAACTGCCGCATAGTTTGTAGTGTATTATACAGTACTCACCTTGACGTTGCACATAATTGCAAACGGTGAATTCGATCATCACACCAAAGACGAATCTAAAATAAAAAATTAAAACTGAAGGCTCTGGATCAGGAAAACGTACAACATGCATGTAGAAGACCAAACATCGATAGCCTTGGCATAGCTGACCTCTGGGAGGGCCATTCGGGCAGTGGAAGCTTGTGTTGATAGGGTCTAAAAAGTTTCAAATAAACTGAGGTTATTGTAGGCGTCTGCTTACAAGTAAAGTAGTGATAGCGAGAGAAACTCTCGCCGGCACAGCCTCCACATCGAGCCAGAAGCTAAACCACGAGATTACCACAATCAAGCTTGTCGGAACATAGCTCTGCATGATGTGGTGCGTGATTTCACGTTGGACGAAGAATCCCGCCGTCACACAGCTCCAAACACCCGTACTGTAGTTGCCGTCGCATTCGCCGGGGACGAGTTTCTTGATTTCCATGTCCGACATGGTGATATCCATGTTACGGGTGATGGGTTCGTCCAGGTTCCAGGCTATTCGGAGCTGGTTGATGTCATACGCGTCTAAACTGGGAGGTGTATCTTGTAGCGCAATTTAAAGCATCTCCTAAACTTTGCTACTTTTGCTCTGGCTATTCTTTTTGGCTTTAAAATTAAGGTTATTTACCGTACCAACGTTCAGAATAAAATATAAACTGTGTTCCTGAATTATTCTGTATAAAAAAACTTACAAGAAAGTATCCGCAAATGACACTGCTGACTGTCCAAAGGCCATCTAAAATTAAACTGCGTTTTACCTGCTATGATTCTTCAATAAAACATACTTGGCCAAATTCATACTGCACATTACAATCATCGAAACCCTAGTGTCATACAGTATTGACCCATCGGGTTCCATCCAAAGCAAGAAGTTTGGTTGCGTTACTTCATGGAATTCTGCTATTCGTGCATTTGCAAAGTAGATATCCTACAACATTTATATTAAAACTGTAATATACCTTTCAAAGCTTACAGGGTGCCAAATTCTGTTCAATATCGACTTGTCTCGAACTAATATTCGTCTAAAAACTGTTTTTCTTTTTTGCTGGTGTTGTTCTCACTCACTTTGACTCATTGTGCTTCAATCGTTCATCGATCCAAAATTGTTGCAAATACACGTCTAATCTAGAATTTTAAAACTGACGGTGTTATCTGTGATCACAAATGCATAGCCGGTTAATCACGTGTTCAAGTTTGTTAAAAAGCAATTACGTCCTTTGAAAAAACGCCAAAAGTACATGGTTAAAAAACCCACTGGAAGTCCATTGTCTGCGTCCGGAACGACGACAATCCTTCGATGTACATGCTAAAAAAGGGTTTTTTGAAACTGTCAACAGAATTTGGATTTTACCTTAAATTTACCATTGTTGGTGTTCCTGAAATAACAACAATCAATAAACTGCGGATCATGTCGTACTAGTAAATCAGAAAAAAAAACAAAAAAAGTTAGCATAGTAACACTTTTTTGTCTGTGCAAGCACAGGAAATTCGAATTTAAGGAGTGGGTGTTGGCAATTTGCCCAATGCTTTGAAAAGGAGGGTTTTTTTTGTTAAAAGGGGTAACAATTTTATGTTGAACATCAAAGATTGGTTTTAGTTTTGAAAGTTTGTAAACTGGAACTCTTAAATAGTTTCACGAACCTAACTTTTGTGTCGGTGTCGACTGTTTATCATACACATTTCGTCCAGCATGGAGCATTTCATCCATTTCAATCGGAATTGGGACAGAATTCGATGCAATCGCCAGGGGCAGGACTGTTAAAATGGCCAAGAAAAACATGGCTAGCTTGGTTGGTGATACATGGAATCTAGAGTTTACTAATGCCATGATTAGGTGTATTTTTGGAATTGGCGAATATAAACTGTAGTCGATGTATGGTAGTATCGTACAAACAAAATAGATAGTATAGTCAAAAACACAGCTCTAAATTATCCGACGACGAACAGATGGAACTTGAACAACAACCGTTTGTTCCAGAAGTCGGACAACTTCTGCAGACGTATTTCGGATGGGACGTCGTCGCCGTCGGCGAATAACGTGATAGCCGTCAACGGAGGGGAGGGTTAAAGGGCCACGGGGCAAGCAAATTCACGGGGATAAAAGACAGCCTTGGCATGTGAAGAGACGGAACACAAAGGTCAACATTAGGTATGCATTACATGCGGATTCCGGATCACAAAGTCCCCCACTCGAAAAGAGGCCTTCGGGAATTGGAAGTTAACTTTTGGAAGTTATAGTTCCGTGAATAGGGGGATATGGGCATCAATGCTCATTGGAGGGGGAATTAAACTGAAGCTTCAAATATCGTAAGCAATAAAAGTTGTACTTTTCAATCCAGTGCCATTTGAATGATTTTGGGTTACGGTATCGTTACCGTAACCCGATAAAAACGGTATTATAGGTAAAACTGAATGTGAGTAGCCCGGTTTTAATGTTCTTCGACCAAACTAGACTAAAAAAACTGCTTCATAAACGTCTATAATCGCTAAACTACACAACAAAAGAATCTTGACAGCATTCACACAATTTGAAAAACACGTCGAAACGGCATTTAGAAACTGCTATCTGCACAAAGTCTACAGCCCCAGGGCAAGATTTTCATAATTCCACCCAGCCAAAAGCAACCGTTCAGTCCGCCTAGAACGGCATCAGACTGAATAGGGTGTGAATTTTGAACTCAAGAAGTCAAAGGCAATGCCAAAATTAAAGAGCTGGAAAAAGATACGTTGCGAAGCGCTCAAAATCCAAAAGAGGTATTTTTACCGAATTTCAAGTGCAGCTGGAAATGCCCGCGGGCGAAATACTTAAGAAAAGTAATGGCACTTCTTTGAAATTCAATTTTAGACGCAACTCAAATGGGGTCTTTCGTCGATGGCACTAGGCGGGCTTTGATTGAATGAACGCTCGCGTGAGCTAATTTCTATTCAATGGAGGGGAGGGCATTGTCTGGGGTGATACCTAGCGGGTTTTGTGAGCTACTTTTGGTTATTAAAACTGGAGCACAAAACGTACGAGCGAAAACGAAAGTCAAATGTGTTCGAAAAATCACATCTGTGACACCTGGGATCATGAAAACTGTAACTTTCAGGACTGGCATTTTGTTTCATGCAAATTTGTCAAAGCAAAATGCCAGCAAACTCCTAAAAACATCCTCTCTCCACACATACCACCGAACATTTTCATTAATAAGTACACTCGACAGAAAATAAAATTAACCGATTACAAAAGGATATAAATATTAAAGACAGTTAGTGCTGCATGGCCTCTTCACCGGCAGCAGGTTGGTCGTGGGCACCAGCACGGGGAATGTTGGTGATTCGGTCGAGGAAGGGCTGGACCTCGTCATCCTCCATGACTTTGAAGGGCGTGTCTTTGCCGACGATCGAAATGGACGTGTTCTTCTTGCTGAGGTTGTCTTCGGCGGGCAGCGTGTCGCGGAGGGCAACCAGGGCGTGCTCGATGAGCTGATCCAGGCTGGACGTCTTGAAGTTCTCCAGGTTCTTCTCGAGGTAGGTTCGCGCCGACTGGGAACGGGCACCGATCGAGGTGGCCAGAGCTTCGACGACTTCGGCGGACGGGTCCGATTGGACGACATGGGTGCCGTTGCGGTCGTAGCCGGCGATGACGAGACCGACGCCGAAGGGTCGGCGACCGTAGTGTTGTGTATTTGCTTGGAGCTCTGGAATGGAGGGTTTTGAGGTGAAAACTGGACGGGTGAAAAAGAAATGCTTACTCAATTGCAAATGGTTGTTCAAAACCTGGATCGGAACGGGCTCCTTGAAGTCCCAACGCCACGACGAGCACTCCGTCTGCAGGAATCGAGCCAGGATGCGGCCATCGGAGAGCAAACCGGCGATGGAGAGACCACAGTGGCTGTCCAGCTCGAAGATCTTCTTTTGGTGGGAGCAAAGCTCGTTGGCGGCGCGCTGGAAAGAGGTTTTTTTATATATAAACTGTCCTGGTTTTCGGCTTTCTCAACAACGTTATAAAACCCTCAAAACCCCAACCAACCTTCAAAGCGACCAAAACCACATGCGTGTTGCTCTTGATGCCGACGGTCGCGCTACCCTGCTTCATGGCCTCGACCGCATAGTCGACTTGATGGAGGCGGCCCTGCAAAACCCAACATTACCACAAATTCAACCCTTCAAAATCATCTTTTTCATCCCCACTCACCTGAGGACTCCACACGGTAACATCGCTGTCGTACTGGTTGCGGAACATCTGAAAACCAACCCGATTAAAGCCCGTGAATCCGTGAAATAGACGCGTTTCGAAGTCCGTCTGACAAAGTCATCAAAATGAAAGTTTTCCTCCCTCGTCCCCCTTTGTCGCACTTTGCCAAGCCCTTCTTCCCGGCGGGACCAGTCTCAACGAACATTCGGCCGGCCTTCTTTCCTAGCCTTTTTCCATGCATTTTTGCCACTATTTCCGGATCTTCTTTCCCGCTAATTGTAATTCTGGCCTTCGCGTACCCATGTAGAGCTACTACACATGCTTTTGCATCCATCCGTTAGTCGAGGAACACATTTGCGCGGCCTATAATCGCGAGCGTGCGCGGTTTCCATTTGCGATGCGATCATTGCTTACGCGTGTTGTCCTTGCTTTTACGGATCTTTCTCCCCTTATTCGTAATCTTTCTTTACTAAATATCGGCTATTTCAGTAGGCTATCCTTTTGGTAAGCCACTCTTCGGGTAGACTGTTCAAACAGAACCCTTTTTTCGTTCAAATCGGGAAGAATGACCGATTCGGCTGTCCAATCCGGCGAAGCTGCTCCCAATCATGAGCAAGAGAATGGTGTTGAGGTGAGGGTTTTTATATATATTTTTAATGTTTTTATATATTAAACTGTCTTTTTTAGTCGCCCGAGGTGCCCTTTGTTGTCCCTGATGGTTCCCCGCTCCACGTGAACCTTCCGCTCCGTCAAATCTGGGCCCTATGGTTCCTCAATAACGATAAGAAGGCTGAGTGGACTGAGCGTCTTAGCGTGGTGCACAAGTTTACTCATTTGGAGGAGTTCATTGCGTAAGTTTTGGGAGTTTTTGTACTTTGAAAACTGCTTCTACCAAGTTCTTTTTTAGTTTCTACGACAACATCCGTCCCCCATCGACCTGTGCTGGCTGCGATTACAATCTGTTCAAGGACCCTATCCAGCCCATGTGGGAGGTTCCCGAGAACGTTGATGGTGGTCGTCTTGTGCTTTTCGTGGGTTTTTATATATATTTTAAACTGCCGTCTAAGTGCTCTTGTTTCAGATCGACAAGAACCGCCCCGACGCCCTGGACATCTTCTGGTCCGAGCTCCTCTTCGCCCTGGTCGGCAACGTCTTCGGCGATGACACCCCGTCCATCTGCGGCGCCGTCTGCAACATCCGCCCCAAGGGCTCCAAGATTTGCATTTGGACCCAGAACGCCACCGATGACGAAGCCAACCAGCGCATCGGCTACGTCATGAAGAGAATCTTCACGGAAGCGCCCTTCGAGCACCCGCCGCCGCCGATCGAGATTCGCTACGAGGACCACAAGTCGGTCCAGGCCAAGTCCAGCTCCAAAATCAACGCCAGATTTACGATCTAAGATCGTCTACCCGTTGCGGGCGAAGCCGTCGGTCCACTTACACCGCCAAGATTTGTTCTTCTAAAGTAGCCTAAATTATCTATATATCTAAACAAAGAGACTATATTTGTGTGGAGCGCTTTTACTGTATCTCCTCCAAACGGGAAATCTTACTTGTTCATTGTATTTTTCGTCTTTTCTCACTACTACTGCGTAATGCGGTGTTTTGGCTTTGTTAAACTGTCCTCGAAGTCGGTTGGGCTAATCAAGTCAAGATATCGTCATTCTCCTCTCTCATCGTAGTTCCATAGCTATCATCTGATGATATTGCTGATTCTGATTCCGTTTTTCTTATTGGTTCTTTTTGCCGATTGCTTTCCTTCCTTTTTTTGTTACGGCGATTCACCCACGCCATCGAACCGCAACACCATGAACATGCCTTGCAATCCCTGGATTGCTTCATTTCTGTTTTGCTTGTTGTAATGTCGGCAAACGCGAATCTCGATTTAACGAGAATCGTGTTCGTTAATTGCTGCCCGTGTTGTTTGTTTTTATTAAATTTATTAATTAAAGTGGTAAAGGGTAGTTTAAACTGTGGTCATCGGAGTTGCATCTTATTTGCTGAGATACCTTTAACTTTTCAATTTTTTGTAATTTTATGTTTTTGAATTCCAGTCAAAATGACAACGATCAAAGCCGACGAACTCCACCTCCTGCCGCCCCAGCAGCTTGCCCAGCTTATCAAGCAGACGGAAAGCGAGGTCAAGTTCTTCTCCAACTCGCTAAACGAGCTCAAGACCGTCGTTGAATCCTTCAAGCGCTCCGAGGATGCCGTCCATCAGTTGGTCGAGACTGGCGAAGGCAAAGAGTGCCTCATCCCATTGACCGACACCATCCACATCAAAGGCAAGACTGGCCCGACACAGAAGTTCCTCATCGACGTCGGCACTGGCTACTATGCCGAAATGACCGCCGAAGAAGCGACAAGCATGTTCACGCGGAAGCGCAGCTTCGTCACGAACCAGATCGACAAGATAGAAGGCGAAGTGATTCCGCAAAAGCGACTCTTGCTAGAATTGGCTAATGCCATCATCGAAGAGAAGGTGCGACAGAACCGAGCTGCTGCCGGACAAGCATAAACACGATTCTTATTGCTTTCAAACAAGTTTAAAAGTGAAATAGCCTAAATTTTGCATCTCATTTTCAGTTTTGTTTTCGTTTTGTCTTTGCTGTTTTGTAATAATGATAAGATTGTGCGCTATGTCTGTCCCGCAAAAGGTCGGCCCAAGGCCAGCCATCTCCGATAAACCGAGAAAGGTACATTGACTGTAGTGTAGTTTGGACGTCGCCAGACTCTATCTACATCGATTTGGAGCGATACATAACTGTTGCAAACAGTGAATACTTTTTTCATCTCTAATTTGCTACCATGTCGACGGCCTGGGAATTCGTCAAACGCCACAAAGGCAAACTCATTGCCGCTGGCGCTGTTGTTGGAGCTGCCGTCGCGGCCAAGTCTGCGATTGATGCCGATTTGCTGGGCCTTCGTGATACAGCGGCCCATGAAGTCCAATTGTCGCAGGCGAGAAGGCACTTTCTGTTCGATGCCCATCAGCAATCCTGCGATAAAGCCCTGACGGAAGCCATTTTGGACATCAAGCAGGTTTTGAAGAGTCGATACCCGGTGGAACAGTTGGTGGAGTCGCTGAAAGATGGCACGGTCTTGTCAAATGCGGACAAAATAAGAATATGGGAAGACATTGAGCACAAGTCAATTGCTCGAGTTGTGTCGACGGCGTTTGCGTATTCGCTTGTTATTATTGCTTCAAAGACGCAGAAATCGATTGTCTGTGCGGAGACCTGCAATGCGATTGTGAATAGTGGCAAAAATCCGGCTCAAGTTGATGTGTGAGTTTTTTTGGTTTAAACTGCATTGACAACAATATTTGATTCTGTATTTATGTTGAAAACAACCAATTCCAGCCTCACCCGCCTATCAACCCTCGTTTTCGGCGGCGCTCCACAGCCACAACAACCACAAGCTTCCCCGCTCCAGACGGATACCCGCGTTCAGCAGGTTTTCATCAACTGTATCCAGTTTTTGACGACTTCAGGTAAGCATTGGTTATTTTTAAAGTTTAAACTGAAATTAAGTTTGTAGGACTCAACCAAATCTTCCACACAATCGACACCATTGTCGAAGAACAACTCGTTGTCTTTCCGCTCGACAAAAAGGTCACCGCAGCCAACATTGAAGAGCTCTTCTCCACTGTCGTCCAGCAAGTTGAGAACCTTATCGGATCACGGAACTATGCCAATTTTATCGTGCCACAGGCGGGTCAACGAGTGAGTTTTGTTTGATGATTTTAAACTGATCGTTATGCGCTTTACGAAATATTTTAGACCCTCTTTGACAACAGTAACGGCGCAAAACTCGAAGAACTTCTCGCCAAATTTGTCCAAGTCCTCGAGCTCCGTCGCTGTCGGGATATAATGCAAGGCTTTGTCCGAAGGTTCATCACTGGCGCCGTTGGATTTCTCCGAATCGACCTCCCAGGCCTCGAGCAACCCATGGCCAAGTGTCTGCCTGCCATCGCTGATGCGTTTACGATCATAGCTCGAAATTCACATGAATCTGCCTTCCAAGACTGTCTCCATTCGTCGGAGCTGCATCAATTTACACTCATAGCTTTTACGGCAGAATCGATTGAACAAACTGAAGTAACGCCGAAGCCGGCACGGAATGCGAGTCATGTGGGTCATCGTGCTGGGGATGATTTTGCGTTGGATTGATTTTGGTGTTTTACGATTTTAATTATTTGTTTTTGTTTCAAATATACATGATTTCTAAACTGATTGAGCGGTCTAATAGTGTTTATTGGTTTTAACCATTCAAAATACCTAAACAAACTCGCGCGAACATGCCAATTTATATTATTCGTTTTGGAGCTCCCCCCCTTTTCGTTGGCTTCATGCCTGCCGAAAGCAAACTCCCGAAACAGCGACTTCTCAAGTTTGCCGACTACCTTGCTGCTTGCACTCCTGAAGTCGGTTTTGAGCTCGTTGTGGTTTTGGGTTTGATTTTATAAACTGAACTTTATTTCAGGCCACATCGTACGGTCGTTGCGTCGCTGAGAAGCCAGAACGCCTCGCTGCCTCCGCCTGTGCCAAGGAATTTAACGCTCTTCTCGAGTGTTTTAAGAAAGCGGTTTGTAAACTGATCCGTAAATTTCGTTGAGCCTTATTTTGATCCCTTTCAGAAGTCCGCTGCCAAGTAACCACCCACCTCAAAAGCAACCATGGTCAAAGTCAAGCGTGCCAAGCACTCCAAACGCGTCATGATGTTCTACAAGTTCAAATACGGCATCGAACCACCTTTCACCGTCCTCCTCGATGGCACCTTCGCCCAGGCCGCCCTCAAGAATCAGATCAACATCACCGAGCAGGTCAACAACTACCTCCATGAGCCCTGTAAACTGGTGACTACCGCCTGCGTCCTCAAAGAGCTCGACGCCATCGGAAAAGACGTCTACGGCGCTCTTCGAATCTGCCAACAATTCAAATCTGCCTATTGCCCTCATCGCCCGGCTCGAAGCGCTTCCGAATGCATTGTCCATCTGGCCCGTCGATCCAAGAAGCCGGAAAATACGAAATACATTGCCGCGACCCAGGATGATGCCCTTCTCGAAGAGCTGCGGAAAATGGGCGGAATCCCGCTGATGTCGATCCGATTCAAGACTATCATTCTAGAGAATCCGAGCGATGAGAGCGTCGCCGAAGGCAACAAGGATTCTGAGTTGGAAAAGGCGAAGGCCTTGAAAGACGAGATTCTCGGCCCTAAGGTAGCGCCTGTGTTCAAGAAGCCCAAAGGTCCGAAAGGCCCGAATCCGCTGAGCTGCAAGAAGTCGAAGAAAGGCAAGGCTGTCGTCGGTAAGCTCGGGAACAAGAAGTCCGTCGAGCCGGAGAAGAAAAAGACGCGGAGGAAGAAGAAAACTGGAGGGACTACTGTTGTTACGACTGTTGGTGATAGTGGTGCTTAGATGTTGCATTGATTTCAGGGGCGTATTTAGGGGGGGGGGGTAGGGGGGGCAGCGCCCCCCCATATCTCGGATCCGCCAAAAGTGGGGTAAGGGGGGACCAAGGGAATTTTGTGGTTTTTCACGGTTTTGGCAAAAATTTTTCCTTTGGTACCCCCTTTGGATTTTCCAAAAATCGACTCAAAAAATTTAGCCGAAAAAATCCCTTTGGTCCCCCCTTACCTTTTTTTCGGGATGCCCCCCCATAAAAATTTTTTCTAAATACGCCCCTGATTGATTTTGGTTGTTTTTGTTGAGTTTTAATAAAAAAAACTGTGAAACTGTGCATTATGGTTTGTTCGGTAACATCCAAAAGACTATTCATTAACCTGGCCAAAGTTATATTTTTTGATTGTACTAAGCCTCCAGAATCCACCACCATGAAAATCCTCCGCAAAGACGCCCACATCCCGCCGATCACCCTCCTCGTCAGCCATCTAAACACTCCATGTTCGTCAATGGCATTGGTCCAGGCAACACCAAATGACGTCCTGTATCTCGTTGTCGGAAAGGCCTCTGGCGAAACGGTCTTCCTGCCGACTGTTCGGGACCACCCTGTCGTCACGATCGAATCCGAAATCAAAATGCCAATTTGTGCCATCGCCGAGGGGAATCTTCGAAACAAGGAGCGAGAAGTCGTCACAATCCAAGCCAATGGCTTGCTACAGTCCCTGGAGTATCCAAATGGCGACCTCAAGCCGGAAAAGGTGTTCTCCCAGCTGATTTACGCCAATGTGTGCAGTGCAAAGATTCTGGACATTGATGGGGACAAGCTTTGTGAGATGGTTGTCATGATGACCGATCGAGTTGGTGGGTTTTGATTTTTTGGTTTAAACTGATCCTCATATGGAATGATTTAGTCCGTTCATACCGCTACAACTACGACTCGGACCGTCTCGTGCCCCTGCACAAGTGGGAGATGCCGGCCCAGATCAGTGGCTGGTGCATCGGATTCAATGGGTAAGGAAAACTGCCACTTAGTCAATCTGTATAAATAAAAACCCACTTCAGCTACTGGCACTACATCCTCCTGTCCCAATGTAACCAACAAAACTACATCTCAATCGACTTCTCTTCCAGTGAAGTCAAGGTAATCCACGTCGATCAGACCGCCCCCACCAACGCCGACAACTACTTCTTCGTCTGTCCGCAGCCCTATGCCGCCGATCTCGCCCACTACGTCGCCGATGAAGTCCAAATCGCCGATTCCGAGGGTCTTTTCGATCGCGACATCAACTGCCCCGCCGTTCGAGGCATCTGTTGCGCCGGGGCCTTGACCCTGGACAATGCCGTCAGCCTAGTGGTCACGCTAGACAATGCCGGCACGCTCTACATCTATGGCTGGTCTGCCTCTGGCGGGGACTACACCTCCGATCCTGTGGCCCAATGCAAAGTGCTCTCCAACGGCGTCTTCCTCAACGCCTACCCATATCGCCAACGTGCCATGAGCCTCGTAGTCAGCGTTGTCGACGCCTACGGCCAACTAGCCGCTTATTTGATCGATCTCAGGCACGTTATTACTGTATAAAACTGCGCCGACATCTTCCAAGTGTATTATACGTCATATTTATTAAATTAATACATGTGAATAAAAACTTCTTTTTTTTCACACCATAAGTCTACTGAGAGGCCGTGTTGATTGATCAACAGATACCCCACTTTTGGGAAAAAAGGGGCATCTGCAATTGGTGCAAGACACAATACCCGGGAAAGATAAAAGAAAAAAACGGCTACATCGCTGATACATTTCATGGAGATGCGGGAAGCGAAATGGATGAAGGATGAAAGGAGGGCCAAAATCCTAATAGCCAATAATAAATTAAAATTTAATTATACAAAAAAGTAAGTTACAAAAAAGAAGGAAAGAACATAACAACGTGGGAGTGGTAATCGAGACGAGGTGGTAGTCATCAAAACAAAAGGCGCGTGGCGCTTAGAGCTCGTCCTTATCGTCGGAGCCAGCGTCTTCGCCGGCCTCGGCACCTTCACCACCGGCGCCCTGGTAGAGCTTGGACACGATCGGGGTCACCTTGGATTCGAGGTCCTTCTTCTGCTCCTTGATGTCTTCAGCGGCGGCGTCCTTGTTGGACTCCAACCAGGAAATGGCTTCATCGACGGCCTCTTCAATGGTCTTCTTCTCGTCCTCATCGAGCTTGCCTCCGAGCTTTTCCTTGTCACCGATCTGAAAATTGGAGGGTTATAAACTGGTCGGTTGTGTAGTTGGAGGGACAAACCTGGTTCTTGAGGGAGTAGGCGTAGGATTCGAGCTCATTGCGGGCCTCAACGACCTCCTTGACCTTCTTGTCGTCATCGGCGAACTTCTCGGCATCGTTGATCATGCGCTCAATGTCTTCGGGAGACAGACGGTTCTGGTCGTTGGTGATAGTGATCTTGTTCTTGTTGCCGGTGCCCTTATCTTCAGCGGTAACGTGGAGGATGCCGTTGACGTCAATCTCGAAGGTGACCTCAATCTGGGGCACACCACGGGGGGCTGGCGGGATACCGGTGAGATCGAACTTGCCGAGCTGGTGGTTGTCCTTGGTCATGGGGCGTTCACCTTCAAAGACCTGGATGGTGACGGTGGGCTGGTTATCGGCAGCGGTCGAGAAGACCTGCGACTTCTTGGTCGGGATGACGGTGTTACGGGTGATGAGCTTGGTCATGACGCCACCGACGGTCTCGATACCCATGGTCAACGGGTTGACATCGAGAAGCACGATTTCGGTGTCTTCTTCGCCGGAGATGACGCCACCCTGGACGGCAGCACCATAAGCGACAGCCTCATCGGGGTTGATGCCGCGAGAAGGCTCCTTGCCATTGAAGAATTCCTTGATGAGTTGCTGGATCTTGGGGATACGGGTGGAGCCACCGACGAGGACGATCTCGTGGACGTCATCCTTCTTGAGGTCAGCGTCATCGAGGACCTTCTGGACGGGCTTGATGGTGTTGCGGAAGAGGTCCATGTTGAGCTCCTCGAACTTGGCACGGGTCAGGGTTTCGGAGAAGTCTTCGCCGTCAATGATGGACTCGACTTCGACCTTGACTTGATGCTGGGTGGACAGGGCGCGCTTGGCCTTTTCAACTTCACGACGGAGCTTCTGGGTGGCGCGGTGGTCCTTGCGGAGATCCTTGCCGGTCTTCTTCTTGTACAGCTTGATGAAGTACTCCATGACGCGCTGATCGAAATCTTCACCACCCAAATGGGTATCACCGTTGGTGGCCAAAACCTCGAAGACGCCATTGTCGATGGTCAGGAGGGAGACATCGAAGGTACCGCCACCAAGATCGAAAACGAGGATGTTGCGTTCGCCTGGAAAGGTGGGATGTGAGTCTGAATTAGATAAACTGTGGCTAAGGGAGTTACTTGTTTGCTCAAACTATCAACAAGTCTATTTGCTCAGAACGCGGAAGGGATCTAAGCAGAGCAAACAGTCCGTCTCGGCCGATTGAAGGGTCAAAACCACTTACCGTCCTTCTTGTCAAGACCGTAGGCGATGGCGGCCGCGGTGGGCTCGTTGATGATACGGACAACGTTCAAACCGGCGATGGTACCGGCGTCCTTGGTAGCCTGACGCTGGGCGTCGTTGAAGTAGGCCGGGACGGTGACAACGGCGTGCTTGACCTCGTAACCGAGGTACGATTCAGCGATTTCCTTCATCTTGCCGAGGACCATGGCGGAGACTTCTTCGGGGGTGAATTCCTTGCGGTCGCTGCCGACGGCGACGTTGACGTGGGGCTTCGAGTTCTTGTTGGTGATCTGAAAACTGGCTGTTAACCTCCATTCTCGTCACAAAAACACAAAACAAACCTTAAAAGGCCACAACTTCATATCAGCCTGGACAGTCTTGTCATTGAATTCACGACCGATCAAACGCTTGGCGTCGAAGATGGTGTTCTCGGGGTTGGTGGTAAGCTGGTTCTTGGCGGCATCACCGATGAGACGCTCTCCAGTTTCAGCTGTGAATCCGACGTACGAGGGAGTGATACGGTTACCCTGGTCATTGGCAATGATTTCAACACGACCGTTCTTGTAGACACCGACGCAAGAGTAAGTGGTTCCGAGATCGATACCGATGATGGTGCCGTACTTCTTGTCCTTCTCCTTGGCATCCTCGTCGGCGACGATGTGTGAGAATGCGAACAGAGCCAGAAGGCCCAACGCAAAGAGTTTCCTCATCGTGGATGTGTGAGGTTTGGTACCGTGGAAGAGAGACTCTGCAAAAAATAAAGGTGAGTTGAGAGGCGAGATCGGGGTCAGTCTGCCGCGTGGAAGCTTCGCGAAAAGTAAACGGGGTTAGTTTGGCTCGGCGGTCGATGCGGACAAGTGGACACGCGGAAGGGGCGGGTCTGATGGGATGTGGGGGCAATGTCAAGGTCGACGTAGGAATGCGCTTTGGGGCAGTTTTTTTGACTAAACTGGTGGCAATGTTGCAATTTGGGAAGTCAAAAATTGAAATTTGCCAATTTTTAAAACCAAAAAACTGGCGCTCGCAGTTTCCCGTGTTGTCACCGAAAAACAACCAAATTTTCCTCCAAAAAAACAAACCCTCACCAAAATGCGAATAAACGCGTCGTACCCCAGGAAAGGGCCTTCCTTCAAATCAACGGAATCCGAAAAACAGTCCACCAAGACAGACGACGAGACCGACGTAAAGCGCCTTCGAAACAGAGGGAGTGTGGCGATCAAGGCTCCACGACAGCCCCGCTCGGCTTGGCTTTTATACACCAGGGCGGGGCAATGTCTGCGTGCACTGCGCTCATTGGTCCACGCCTGCGCGCTGTCATTGAACACTCGGCGGGGCGCTATTGGCTGGCTGGCGCGTGTGTTCGTCGACGTGGCCTTGACCAAGTCGAGAGACCGCGAGAGAAAAAGGGCGACGGACAAACGCCCAGAGGCGACTACCTCTTTCGCGAAAAAGCTTGAAAGAAGGCGAATGCGGGGACTGTCTAACGGAGGGGCATTTCCTCATTTGCATCGTGTCGCTGCGGGGTTGGATTGACTGATTTGGATGACGTCAGCTTTTCGCGGGGATACACCTTTGGAGGTGTCAAATTGGGGGACAATGGGGTTATTTTGACATGGTGATGTCTGATCACTTGGAAATAGAAAACTGTCAAGCGTGCTGTGTACCCTAGGTAAAAGT
The DNA here is from genome assembly GCA_024447225.1 of Panagrellus sp. LJ2284. Classification (NCBI taxonomy): domain Eukaryota; kingdom Metazoa; phylum Nematoda; class Chromadorea; order Rhabditida; family Panagrolaimidae; genus Panagrellus; species Panagrellus sp. LJ2284. The sequence goes on along the minus strand of JAMRYC010000005.1, from coordinate 6,047,873 downwards.
TGTGTTAATAAACACATCAAATCCATCAAAAAATCATCAAAAAACACCTTTATTACACGAAAAACAAATCTCAAATCAACAATATCCCGTCAACATCAGACAAAACAAACTTTAAAACTACTCAAATTCAACAAAAACAAATCCTCAATCCTTCCAGCGATGGCCACAGTCGACATTAGCGCATCGATAGAAGATTGTCGACGGTTCATCGGCACTGCGTGTCTGGAGCTGCATGAAGTAGGCTCGTTCGTGTTCGCATTTTGGGCATCTTTCTGAAAATGGATTAACTTTGTTATTGAACATGTTTGAGGAAAACATTCAAAGATTTGACAAAATAAAATATATAAAACTGTCAGGCATTGTCAAGGGAGTGAAAAAATATATATTCCAAAGCAAAACCAACTCACCCTCAGTTTGCTGGGCATTCTCCCAAGCCGATGGTCCACCGAGAACGTCGTCAATGTCCTTTAGTCGGGGATAAAGTCTGCTTCGGATCTAGAATGGAAATAAATATATAAAAACTGAAATCGTTGCCCGTATTCACAAACCTCGCCACCGATGGGCATTTTGAATCCACACGCTCCGCATACGAACTTGAACTGCTTGAAGCCTTCTTCCAGCGTGACGAGACGGCCACAAGTTGGGCAGAAGAGCAGCATTCTGGAAGTTGGAGGGGGATCTGGAAGTGGTGAAACTGCGCAGGTTTTGTTTGTTCGGTTTTATAAAAAGACGCAGGTTTGGGTTTTTCGTTATGGGAGTTTGGATGGGCGGAAAACCACTTCGTTTAGACCGCACTGCAAATTTAGAAGTTCATTTTATTTTTTACTGGTCGTCGGCACGCTTTACTTTTTTCATACTTTTGTGATAAAACTGCAGCAGATCAACCAGGGCAACATTTTTCCGTTTGCGATTTTAAATTTTTTGTGTTTGTTAGTCGACACTTCTGTGTGCTGCATTTTCTTGGTTTGAACTTTTTGCATGCATCTTTTTGGTGGTTAAAACTGCTGAGAGAATCCTTATGAACTTGTCATTACTGTTAATCAAAGCGGGTGGTCGTCAAAAAACTGGTAATTTTTATAAACTGATAATAGCCGATTTTTCTTTTTTCCCGATCTAATAATTTTGCATGTTTTGTTCGACGTTGCTACTATTTAAAATTTGCATACATCGTCGATTCGATTTCAATCGCGAATTCGTCAGACATTGAAAGTCGTGTTTGTTTCATGATGACGTCCGTTTGTATGTTTGCTAAATAGTTGAAAATTGTTTTTTCCAGCACGAGTTCTACAATGCCCCCCGTTTCCAACGATGGTGCTGCCGGTGATGGCCCTCCGGCGAAGATTGCCAAGGTAGATTTAACTTTTATAAACTGAACCGACGACTGTTAATATCAGATCAAATAACTTTCAGCACGAACCCAAAGCCTTCACCAACTTGAACGACTTTGTCTTCAAGGAAGTGCTTGGTGGTGACCCCGCCCATAAGTCGCTCTTCGTCCACCTTCAACACAAGGAGACCAATGATGCCGCTGTGCTGATTCTCGACAAACAGGCCTTCGTCGAGGATGGCGCTGTCATCACTGAATGGCTCGCTTCTACAAAACTGGAGGACCTGGCGGTTAACGACATCTACGGCAGCTACATCGTGACCCTTCCGGAAAAGTTCAACGGCATCAAGTCGACTTTGGTCTATCCGGCGACCGACAAGCACTTGGCCAAGTATCGCCGCGAGGAGCACTTTGCCGTGTACGAGACCGCCGAGGACTATGAAGCCATCACGAAGCCGCACTTTGCCGAAGGGCACTCCGTCGCTTGGGTTTACAACGTCCTGGAAGGGAAGAGCGAGGCCGATCGGGTCATCTTCCACGACAAGGATGAAGAAACTGGGTTCTTATTGGCCCCTGACATCAAATGGAACGGCACCGACGTCGATGCGCTGTATCTGCAGGCGATTGTTCATCGGAGGGATGTTGGTTGTGTTCGGTGGGTTTAAACTGATATTAGTCTGAATTATACATATATATATATATATATAATATTCCAGCTCTCTGACCCCGGCCCATCTCCCGCTCCTGCGCAACATCAAGACCAAAGTTGAGGAAATCGTCAAGGAAAAGTACAACCTGAAGCCATCCCAGCTCAAGATGTACCTCCACTACCTGCCTTCGTACTTCCATCTCCATGTCCACATCATCAACCTCAAATATGACGCCCCCGCCAGCGGCATGACTTCGATCCCGTTGCAGGAAGCGATTTCCAACATTGAAGCGTTCCCGGACTACTATCAGAAGGCGACGTTGATGTTTGTCAAGCGCAAGAGCGAGGACATTATTAAGAAGTTCGTGGCTGCCGGGAAGATTGAAATTTGATCTCGTTTTTGGTTTTTTGTTTAAACTGTTTGATGCGGTTACTTATATATAATTTTGTTGAAATTTCTTTAAAATAGTCATGCAAATAGTTGGAATTTCAAGAAAACTGCTATTGAGGCCCTAGGGATTCCTAACTTGCCATCGCCACTGACTTTGCGCGAAAAATTGAATGAAAAGAGCCACCATCGACGGCGGCGTTGTAGCACTTTTCGCACGCTCACGAGCTAATTGCGGTCAGCTGCCTCGGTCGCGGGGGGCTTCTGAATGGGCGAAGACAAGCTGACAGCCTGCCGACGACCTCTCGCGCGGCGGTGGCGGTGGTGGCTGGCTACAGTCCGGGAAAGAAGAAGTACTTCCGTCCGGCGGCGGGGGCCGAGACAGCCGACGGCAAAAACTCAAAAAGCGAGAGCGAGCTAGCATGCTATGCGCGAGGCCCCGGTCAGAAAGAGCGCGGCGTTCCCTTCTCGGTTTTGTCTTGTCCCCATTGCTCTCGAGTCCGACCCAAGTTCACATTTCTCACGAAAAGCCGAGTCGTTCGCCACTGCCCGAGGGGATGGCTTGCCTGCCCGGCCGGGAAGCGAGCAATAAGAACACAGGAAGGGGGACCGAGGGAGTGCCACATCTGGAAGTCGTTCAGTGTGCCAGCGGCGACGGTTGTCACTCGGGTCGGGGCGTCGTTCCGAGCGAACATTGCGCGTGCACCCGTCATTCCAAACCCCAACGACCAACCACAAGGCAGACACGCCGCGTGTATCGATCGCTCGGGCCCGGCTGCGCGCGACATGCGTGTGCGTCCCTCTCGGCCGCGTGGTTTGGGTCCCGGGGCAGGCTTGCGTGCAGCGCGAACGCCTCTCGCCCGCAAAAAACCGACCCGGGTGGGCCGTTCGTGATTCGACTTCTGATGCCGATTGATAGCCCTTGCCTCGGGGCGGTTTCTCATCCTTTTACCCTGGCAATAGACCTTGAAATCAGCCCCATTGACCGTGATTTGAATGCCCTTTCGTTTGTTGTTTTTTGATGGGCCACAAGGTCACCCTTGCCAAATCGATTTGAAATGCGTTTCCGAAACACGTTTAGTCGCTTTATCGGTGGATTGCCCGTGGCCACCACGCGTTTCATTGCCTTATTGATGTGTTATTGTTTGTTTTTCACGTGATTGTTGGCTCAAAACTGTAACTTTGATGGTCTACATTTCAGTGCATCGCTTGGGAAGAGTTTCATTGTATTCATCGTCAACCAGAAGCCGAATTGAGCGCGGTTATTCTGGTCTTGTACGAGAGTCGTTCTTTGTAAGTTTTCCTCTTTTAAAAATGTCATTTTCATATATAATTTTCAGCAACTACGTCAATTTCGATAACGCTACACGCATTGTATCGTCATCGAAGCCTTCTCCCCCCATACTTTGGTACTTCGACTACTTCTTGATCCCCCGAATCACAGAACAAACTCGGATTGCCCCACTCCGCTCCCCTGACTTCAGACTTCCTCGATTTCCGCTTTGTTTTAAGAAACGTACGACAGTCCGGACAAGCCTTTTGTCTGCGCTCCCCCCGCCAGCCAAGATTCCTCGTCTCGTCGCGGTGCACGCGTTTCCCCTCTCCCGCCCCTCGTTGGCTTCTCAAACTGAACGTGTCTCCTTCCAAGGTGTCGTCCACGGAGGACTTTCGACGCTTCTGCGCGACTTTTACGCATGTCAGGTTATCGTGGCGCCCATGGTGGCGCAAATAAGCCCCGTTCGCACAACGTGAATAGCGTCTACGCCGGAAAGAACACCCTACCTTTGAAGGCCTCTGGTGGGTTTTTTGAATCGATTTAAACTGAGACGATGTTTGAGATGGTAAAATTTATGTAATTTGTTTCAGGGCCAGGCAAGCATGGCTTGCAAGCTCTCGGCAAAGCCACTGCTGTCGTGCGACGCATGCCACCGCCTGCGACGTTGCCTTCGCTGAAAGCTGAACATGGTCAAGACCCCAATATCGCGATAGTCCCTCACGGTGGAACAGGATGGACCAAGTCTGCCGTGCCTACGACGACCGAAGCCGCCGAGGCTGCCAAACAAAACGGATCTACGGATGCGGCGAATGCACCCGATTTGCGTCCTACCTGGGCGAAATCGTCCTCGGGATCGGGCAGCGAATCGACGCCGACCTCTACGGGCCCGCCGCCTGTGCCGGCTCCGACTGCGGCTCAGAATCTGACGGCTGCGACGTCTGGGAAGAAAGCTGCGCAGATCAATCGCGACTTTCCTTCGCTCGCGGCTTCGGCAGCTGCTGCCGGCAAGACCGATGCCAATTCGCTCAAAAGTGGGTTTTTAAACTGCTTCATCGTGTATACCAGGATAGTTTCAGAAGGCTGGAGCGACGAAACGCCCCTCACGCCAATCATCCCCCCTCAACAGCCCCAAACTGGCGGCTACATCGGAGCCTCGACGGCGCCCAAGCCCAATGTCGATCGCAAATTACCGGAACGCTACTTTGCCAGCACGCAGAGCATCCCGGGCCAATCTCGCGGAACGGCCAAGCTCAACATTCGCGAAAAACTCGCACGTATCTCGCTCGAAGCCAAGGAATCAGCAAACCAAGCACTTCCGAGCGAACCGTCGACCCCTGCCACGAAGCAGCAACCCGACGAACCCGAACCCCCGGTGCAATCGGCTGCTCCACCGGTCCCAGCACCAGTGCCTCAAGCTGCACCGCCTCCGAAGCCTGCGTATCACGCCATGCCGCAACAGCCACCGGTCATGCCCAATCGCAGCAGTCAGGATGTCCGTCAGATTCATGCGAGCCAATTTGGACACGCCGAACCGACGATGCCATCCCAGATTCAGCAGCAGCAACAACACGCCCAAGAATGGAATCAACCCCCGCAGCAAGCCCAGCAAGCTTATCACAGCGGCGGATACGAGTACGACAAACAGGTTGCCAATGGACGCGTCGCCGAAGGATACGGAGCGCCTCCAGCACGTGGTGGTCCTCAAGGTCAGGGTCCTCCTCCGAACGCTGCAGCCTACGGTGGTGGACAGGGTGCCGTTGGCGGATTCGGCGGACCGTCTGGACAGCCGCGATACGATGACCCAAGGCAAGCCCAAACACCGCCCCAGAATCAACAACAACAACAGCAACATGGTCCTCCGCAGGGTCAGCAGCAACGTGGATACGGAAATCAACGCCCAGTCGAACAGGATCTCGGTTGGGGTGATGAGCTGCTTGGAGATGGACGCCATGGTGGACCCCCGCAACGGAACAATGGTGGTCGCTATCGGATGGACAGTCGAAGCAGTACGGATACGGATGGATGGTGGGTTTTTTAAACTGGATTTACACGTTTTCCATCGTTTTAAGGATAATTTTACCATTATTTTTTCCTGTTATAAACTGCCATCATTTTGTAAAAAGCTATATTGTCATTTCTAGGCACGCTAACTCGCAATACCCTCCCCAACGCCGCCCCAACAATGGCCCTCCGTCTTCTGGTTGGTACGACAACTCTGGCTACCCGCTCGTTCCTCCGTCCAACCAAGACTACCAACAACAATCCTCGTATCAGAACTTTGGTCCTCCCCAGCACCAACAACAACGTTCCCGCGACAATTCCATTGCAGCCCCGACGGGTTGGGGTGATTACTTCGACCCCAAAGCTGGTCCGCCTCCTCCAGTTGGTCGTCGTCATGCTGATGATTACCGCTACAACTATGGTCCTTCTGGTGATGCCCAGCCGGGATACAATGTCCATCCCGAGTCTGAACAGCCGCCTATCCAGCAACAGCAACATCAAGCCCAGTCATATGGTCGTCAACAAGCTCCCCCACCGATGCCGCCAATCCAGCGTCAACCCGGTGCTGGTCCCGACATGCCGTATCGTATGTTGAAGCGCAATGATGAAAAGAGTGCCGAATTCTTGGCGCATCATGGTGGTGCTCCGATCCAGGCGGCCGAGTTGGAAGCGGCTCAGATTCAGCAGGCTCAGGCTAAAGCAGCTCCGACTAAGAAGGACAAGCCGCCACAGAGTGCTGGAATCACGTTCTCGAAGCGTCAAGCCGATGCGGACAAGCGTGAAGAAGCTGCGAACGCTGCGGCCGAAGCCAAGGCGGATTCGAATGAGAATGTCTGGGCCAAGCGTGCTGAAGAGCGGAAGAAGCAGGCCCATGCGGTCACAAAGACGAACAGTCGCTATCAGCGTGAGCTTGATTCGAACTTCCCCTCGATTGGCGATGTCCCGAAGACTGAAATCAATGAATGGTCGTCGAGCAATGGCCATCACAACAATCACCACCATGATCAACGCTCTGATTCCTATGGCAATCGTCGCAACAATCAAAACCAGCGTCGTGAAAAGTCGCAATCGCAGCAGTCTGGCGGCGGCGCCGATGTCGTCGGCACCACGCATTGGACCCAGCACAACAATGGTCCGAGCTGGGACAACCTCACGATTCCGGGTGATCATCGCAATGAAGTTCTGAATGGCGATGACGAGTACACTGGCACGAAGCGTGAATTTGTAAATTCGAAGCGTGCTCGTGGTGGAAGTGCGCTTGGAGGTAGCGCTGGTCGGGCTGATTACAATCGTGAGCCGCGTGGGCCCCCGAAGAATCCGAAGGTAGTGCCGGTTAAGAAGGTCGGCCCTCCGGTTGGAAACAAGGAAGTGAAGAAGCCTATTCGATCGGTTGGTTTTAAACTGTCCCCAGACGTATCTAATGAACTACGTTTTCAGGAAGACAACTTCTCCAACATGGGTGAATTCCACGCCGAAGACTACAAAACCGAAGAAGGCCGTCAATACGACCCTTCTGAACCCCGTCGCGGCAAGGCGTCTCGTCGTGGTCAGCAGCAAGGTGCTTCCCGGCCCTATGGTGCTAAGAACGGCATCCCCGCGCCTCCAGGCGATGATGTCATCTTCGAGGAAGGCAATGGTCACCCAGCAAATGGCGACTACCCGGCTTCGACGCGTCCGCCTCGTCGTGGCGCTCCCGCGACCCTTGGAAATGCCCGTGGTGGAAGTCGTTTTTTAGCCAAGCACGCCAACAAACCGCCTCGACATAAGGGTACTTTTACATCCTCGACGGTGTCCGGAAGCTCGCAACGATCGACTGGAGCCGATGGTGAAGGCCTCAAATCACCCGTGGTGAGTGAAGGCATCGACGATGAATGGGAGACGGCCAGTGAAAGCAGCGATATCGCGGACCGATCCGGCCGTGATGATAGCAATGCGTTCAAGCCGTTGCGTCCAGAACGACGCAGTGGACCGCCTACGTCGCCAGGCGCTTCGATTTCGAATGTGAAGAAGGCTTCGACGCGTTCATCTGAGATTAATGGAAACTCGACGACGACATCGGCCTCAGCCACGACCAACAACTCCACTCGCGCAGGTCAAAAAAACGTGAAACCCGCCAGCCATACGTACCCCGGCAACGGCGCATTCGCGAGGAACAACAACGCCTCGAACAGGAACACCAACAACGACAGCAATCTGCCGTTTAAGCGTGTCCCGGATGCCGCCAAGCAGCCCGGTAGTTACGGCAAAGACAGCCAAGCTCGCAGTGATCGGAAGGGTGGGTTTTTGTGGTTTTAAACTGGAGACATGGTTATCAATGAAATTTACAGGACAGCAGTCAGGAACTGCCGCTCTTCCGGTCTCGACGCACAACAACAAAGACGGGCTGGCGGGAGTCGATATCAACGATGCGAGCGTGATCGTCATAGACGATCGACCTGACTTTGGTCGCGATGAAGCGATCTCCGAAGCAGGTGATTTTGAGGAGGTCCTCAGCAAGAAGCAGAAAAAACAGCGACAACTTCAACTGGAGGAGGAACGGCGACGCCAGGAAAAGCTGGAGAAGATTGCGGCAAAGCGGACAAAAGTGCTTGAAAAGAAGCGGATTGAGAAGGTCTCGGCGAAGGGTGCCAAAGGTAGTATTGCTAATGGTGAAACTGCTTCTGTGTGTGCTGAGTCGAATGGAGTGATGTCGACGCCATTGAAGCCCGATCTCGGTACATCCGTCTGGAACAGTGTCCACATTGCGGCGAAGATTGCGGACGAAACCGCGGCACCGACGCACATTCCGTCGCCGATTGCTCGTCCGACAAAATCGCGCGATCAAGCGGCTTCTCCGCCGACTTCGACTTCTGAAGCGACAAAGCCACCAACGACTGAAAACAGTGATTTCGCCAACTTCAATGGTTCCTCTTCGACGGCGACAACTTCCTCTTCGTATGACTTTACCTTTGATCCAAAGCTGAAGGAAACTTCGCCGAACAGTGCTAAAACTACGTCGCAACAGTCGCCGCCTTCGAATTCCCAGGACCTCAGCGAACAGGATCATGCCCAATTGAAGGAGAAGCTGGACAAGGTCAAGGACTTCTGGCCCACCGATGTCCCCGTTGAAGAGGCTAAAGTCGTCGTCGATGAGCAGCAACTTGGTCCCAACGTCGCGAAAGTGAAGCCGCAACCGCAGCAGCAAGATGGCCCCGCTGGATCTACTAAAACTGCAGCACCAAAGACGAGTGCGACTACCAATGGTGAAGCTTCATCGTCTGGGGCGTGCTTCAGCATGCCTCCTGCCCCGTCGCCGAACGTATATCGCCCCAGTGGTGGAAACTTCTTCCAGATGGCACCGGCACAGTCGCCCTTCTCCAACTATGGCATCATGTGTAGCACGAATGAGTTTGGAATGACGCCGTTTGGAGCGAGCAGTCCGCCGCCTTCGTCCTTCTTTGGATTGCTGTCTGGAAATGCGCCAATGGGCACTGCTCACAGTGGTGGACGCGGCTTCGAGACTGTCTTTGGCGGTGGAATGTGGGGCACTAATGGTCTGGACTTTTTGACCGGCAACAACCCGACGCCGCCCCTGCCTTCCAATATGCATCACAGTGGACCGCCGAGTGCTGGAGCTGCTGGATCGTCGCGTTATGGCTATGGTGCCAACAGTCGTCCATCGTCGAGGCCGTCAATGACGCCGGTTCACAATATGGGTCCACCGCCGTCGATGGGCTTCTCGCAGCGTGGAGCCGGATCGAATGGATTCATTCCGACGCATATGCCGCCGCCAGCGATGCCACATCAGCCATTCATGGACTTTGTGACGGGAGGACCTGTGCTTCCGCCGCAACCGCCGGTTGGCAGCAATTCGCGATATGGAAATCCGGTTCAGGTTGGTTTTTTTGAGTTTTTTAAACTGAGGTAACATGCGTTCGTATTTAGAACTACCGCCAAGGTCCATCGCAACAGCCTCCCAACAACCAGCGCAACCAATCTTTCCAATACCCGCCACCCCAACCCGCTTCCGGGAGCGGATCATCGCGCAACGTGAACGGCTACAACAACGCTAATGGCTTTGGACAGGGCCCTTCCGCCTTTGGATCAGCTCGACCCAATAGCAATGGCTACGCGAACGGTTCCGCCAACAACTATCCTGGCAACAACAGCAATGGCTGGCATGGTAATAAGCAACATCCGAGCAATGGGTCCTCGCAGCAGCAGCAGCAACAAAACCAGCAGCAACAACACCAGAACAACGGTGGCAACTTTAGCGGCTACTTTAATTACGGCACCAAGCAGTCGACTGCGTAATTTGTCCTTCTCTATCGCTCTGTTTTGAATCTCCCCTTAATTTTATTTAATGTAATATTGTAATTTTGCAATTTGTAATTTCTTTTCTATCTAAGTTTGCTAATTAATTCCATTTCCACTTTGTAAGGCTATCGATAAGTTTCCCATGTTAATAATCTTTCATAATTTTGCTGTTTTTTGTCGTCTGAAGACCTGTGTTTCAATGAAAATAATTGTAATAATTTGGAGGCGGAGTTTGGGGGATGTGGAAAAACTGGGGACAATTGTTGAAAAAGTTTGCTGAACGCTTACTATCGAACGGTGAAAACTGGGAAATGTAAGAATAAATTAAATATAAGAAGTTTTTTGATGTCCACGAAGTGGGTTACCCTTTTCTAACACCTTTGAAGCCACTGATGCAAGGGCGTATTTAGGGGGGGGGGGGGGGGGGTTCTGGGGGCAGTGCTCCCCCATATCCCGGATCCGTCAAAAAGAGGGGTAAGGGGGGACCAAAGGGATTTTGCGGTTTTTCACGATTTTGGCAAAAATTTTTCCTTTGGTATCCCCTTTGGACTTTTCAAAAATCGCCCCAAAAAATTTTCCGGAAAAATCCCTTTGGTCCCCCCTTACCTTTTTTTTCGGATGCCCCCCCATAAAAAATTTTTCTAAATACGCCCTTGCACTGATGGTCCAGGTTTGCATCGTATGTTGCAATTGTAAGTATGTTGTATGGTACACGTTATCTATTACACTATCTTTATGACACTTGTTTAAAGTAAAAAGAAACGAGTGTAACTAAACTTAAAATTTACATCAATTTTTTCTTTTATTTAATTTATGAAGTTGGCAAATAGGGTTTCAGCAGTCGACCTGAAAACAACACCAATTTAAGAGGGGGTCTGCGAGCCGATTTAGGATCAAGGGGAAGGGGCCCGTCCCCGATTTTCACACTTGAAAATGTTTTGAGTCAGAAATGTTGGCACTACCGGGAAGGGTTCGAAGCCGGAATAGGAAGGTCCAAAAGTTGCGGATTCTGGAGATACGGCTTCTCAAAGTTTTGGGGGTCGGTTCTGAAAGGGATCATTCCCGGGGCCACAGGACCCTGCTTTCTTGCACCCGGGGGTAATTTTGGATGGGGAGACGAATGCCGTACTCAGAATTTCGTGAAAGTGCCGAAAAAGTGGAATTCTAGAACAAAAAATTTTTTAAAGGTCTATAACTTTGTTTAAAGCAGAGTCGCCGGTGTTTCACTATCACCATCGTGTAGCCCGTCTTTTTCTGCATCGAATGGCACCAGCCCGGTCCCGGGGGATGGTAGGTTTAGGGGTTTTTGAAGGCTTCAAAGGAATCCGCCACCGGGTTACCCCCCTTGAAAACGCACACGCTCAAGTGGACCACGGGTGGTCCCGTCGCGGCGAGTGCGATGCGTTGGTCGCGCACTCAGCACGCAGAGCGCGCGCACCGCGTTTGCCCCAGCGCACTGTCCGGGTTTTTGCGTGAAATCGTGATTTTGACCCCAAAACCTACCACCTCCGCGGACCGGGCCGGTGCTATTCGATGCAGAAAAAGACGGGCTACACGATGGTGATAGTGAAACACCGGCGACTCTTCTCTAAACACCCAAAAAAAATTATTAAAAAAAAAAGTTTTCTGTTTCATATATTTTTCGACATTTTTACAGGATTCTGAGTACGGCATTCGTCTCCCCATCCAAAATTACCCCCGGGTGCAAAAAAGCAGGTTCCTGTGGCCCCGGGAATGATCCGTTTCAGAACCGACCCCCAAAACTTTGAGAAGCCGTATCTCCAGAATCCGCAACTTTTGGACCTTCCCATTCCGGCTTCGAACCCTCCCCAGTAGTGCCAACGTTTCTGACTCAAAACATTTTCAAGTGTAAAAATCGGGGACGGCCCCTCCTAAAACGGCTCGCAGACCTCGTCTTAAACACACGGATAAAAATGTGTCAAAATAGTTGAATCTCTTACGTTGGCGTTATAGCCGAACCGGCAACGTGAAAAGTACGTCGCCGACATTCCCGGATGATGCACCATGTAGGAAGTCCGTTATGGACTAACGGATTATGAGGAAGCGTTGTTGAAGCACCTTTTACTGAAGAAAACTAACTTTTATTCGTGAGAAAGTTACAAAAAAATGTAAAAATGGATACACAAAATATATAATTTTTATGAGAATGTAATAACAAAAGAAAAGTAGCGATAACAAAATGGTACGATTAAAACCGACATCAGATTTTTGTATCTACTAAAATAAAACTAATCAAGCTTAAAATCGCCGCTGAATGTCGTGCCAGCGGCGATCGCACCAGCAAAAGCAAAGAGGCTTTTTGTATCCAACACAAGACTAAGCTGCCACGGTGAAGTGTTTTGAAAAAGTGCACATCTCCGCAGCACTTTGTGACAGATCTTGGTGTCACTCGGCCAAACCTTCCGGCAGCTGTGTCGCAAGCGATTGTTAGCGGCAGTAATCATTTGCTGTTAAAAGAAAAACTGTTGAATGGGTCATTGTTTTTTTAATTTAAAATGCATTGTTCATGTACTAACATACGAATTAACGACAAGCATAATAAATTATTATTTACCTTAATTGGATTTACCAACTGCTTTGAGTTTCCTTGTATCTGTTCAAAAAACAGTTTTTTCATTGCTCAAGATGAACGTCGTTAACAAATTTCGTTACAGTTTATTGTATCAAGATCGCAATGTCAAGGTTTAGGAGTATAAATGTTTAGGGAACGAACAGTTTTATGATGGCAATTGTTTTTTGAGATAATAAATTTTCGATAGAACTTTGTGCGTTACAAAACACTGTATTTTTTAAACTGTCAATCAAGCAAAATTAAATTTCTTAGCTCGATCGAAACGGATTCGGAAAAGCGTCTCCGATTAAGCGTCGATTGACTGGATAGGGACATCAAATGGCTGCAAATGAAGAACCAGAAGTATGGGCCTTTGATGGTTGTGGCTGTGGTCTTGTTTGTGGTCGTCTGCCTGCCACGAGCGTGTAATTACGTCGACGCGGGCATGCATTCCAACGTGAGCACTTCCTTTGCTTTCGTCGATCGCGGCGATCGTCGATCCACGCCCCTCACAGTTCGTCAGGCTCAAATTTGAGGGAGGCCGGCCTTTTGTGAAGGCAGTGCATGGCGATGGAGCTGTACATCCACAGCGAACAACGACGATGACGATGCATCTTCCGGATGCACATGCCGAGCGCGCTTTCTTTCTGTATGTGGGGTGGTTTTTAGCCGCCTTCTTCGCGTATTACCGATCATCCGACGCCGCCATCGACACGCCGAGTGACAGTGACTGGCCTTGGAAGCTGGTGTGTGCATTCAGAGGCGGGTTGGGTATCCAAATCGGCAGACAATCCCCGTCTTGGCATGATTCTGTGACTAATTGGGCCTTTCGCCTTCTTTGGGTTGACAACATTCCTGTTTCGTGACATCATTTTGGTTTCTTAATCGGTTTCTTTGAACATAGTTCTGAAATGTTTGGATTTAGACGGCTGTTTTCTGATCTGATTTTACTTTTAAATTGTTGAACAAACGTTCTGCGTTTATTATTTCACAGTACATACATCCTCAAATTTTTAACTATAACGTTTTGAAAAAAAACTGCGAAATTGTTTCTAAACATAAACCCGAAAAGTACATCTGATCCATCTCCGTGTCAAGGGTTTCCGTCACCCCTTTCCACGGCAGTAGTCACCTTGATTTGTTTCCTGCCCCTGCAAACTTGAGTCACTTTTTGAAGTACCTTGAAGTTGGTCGTCAAAACCTCGCGCACTTTCATTTTCCTCCAATTTTGACGCCATTGAAAGACAATTGTCACGGTCGCGCAGGTATGGGGAGCAGGATCAATTGCTACTTGGTTGCTGACTGGACAGGTACTTACTTCCGGAATTGGGATTTGAGTAAAACTGGACGACAAGCACGCTAATGAAAATTTTGGCTTCCGATTTCGCGTTTTTTTTGCGTTGTTGCACTTTGTTGGCGTTCTGTAGTTTTAAACTGTCGAAAGGGTAAGAAGTCTTAATTTTGGCCATCACGTCATTCACGGTCTCAAAAGGCGGTGACAGCAATATCATCTACACCACCAAGTCTTTGAAAATTTAGATTTGATTAAAACTGGACGTGTGGATTGTGTCTAAAATTTCAGTTTTTAATTTCGCGTTTGTTCGCAACATTACGTTTTGATGGCATTTTGTAGTTCTAAACTGCCGTTGATACCGTACGCTGCTTTTAGCCATCACCTCGTTCATGGCCCCGAATGGCGGTGGCAGCAATGCCACCTCCTCCACCACGCCAACCATTTCCCGTCTCGCATTGATTGAACGTCTCATGAAAGAGCCTCCAAACAACTACCTCGAAGATGAGGACGGCACTGAGGTCGTCCCCGTCGAGGAGGGGTCTCAAATACCTCGAAAACGCTTCTGGAGCACGATTGATGACTTTTATAAAGACAACATTGCCGAAGTTGAAGCAAAATTGCCTAATATTGAACCCCAAATTTGGGGAAAGCTGATCATTATGGAAAGGAATTACAGAACGGCGAAAGCTTATCTACGGCATTCCAATATTACTGTTGATGGCAGTAGTGAGGAGTTTGATGGTGTACGGTGGGTTTTAAACTGGCAGCTGTCAAGCACATGAAAATTTTTAGACTCGGCCTAGCTCAATTCCACAACGAACACCGAGACAGTCGGACCGAATTGGAATTACGATTCCTCGGCAGTGGCGTCAGAATAAAAATCGACGCCAATGGTAATTTGTGGATGCGACGTTTAACCAGTCGACGAATCTGTGTAAAAACACGGCAAAAACGCGAGCAGACTATTTTGGGCGACGATTTTAGGAAGATTTTCGATTTGAGAATCTTCAAAGAAAACGTCGTGGCTCATTTGGCGGCGGATGGTGATAAGCAGAGATTGAAAGAAGCTGCATTGGTTTTTATAAGGCTGAGCGATTTGTCGCCGGATACAGATGTGCTGAGATGTCCGCTATGGTGTGGATTGATCCATCTGATAGCGGTGGATATGATTGAGGTGGTGGCGGCGGAATTCCAGGGAAGTGGAAGTGGACATGGAAGTGGAGTAAGAAATGTGGCAGTTTCGCCGCCGACATCGGTTGGAAGTGGCGATCATGTCGATGGACTGGGGTATTCGACTTCGGCGGAGGAGAGTTCGGCCAGTTCTTCGAGCTATTTGCCCAGTGGGTCTAGTTATACTAGGCAGAATAAGTATGTTTTTGCGTTAAACTGCCTTTACGTATTCGAATTTTTATTATGTCTCACTTTCAGAAGCGCCGTAGCTCGCCGAATCTTCCAGCAAAAGAAACTTCCACCTCCGCCCCCGCATGTCGAACACTATTCCGCCCCATTTACGCCCTTTACACCCGTTGAACCACCAATTGCCCAGCCTCGTTCAAGAAGTAAAAAGCCTCAGAAAGTATGTTTTTATCATAAACTGTCGACCGCATAACAAAGACTTCCAGATCCGCTCCAAATCCCACTCCCACCTCCTCCCCCAACCTCCAAACCCTCCTCAACCCCCACCCCAACCCATCAAATCCCAGCTCGAGATAGCCTCCGCCCTGAACGGCTGGTCCCTCCTCAACCTCTCCGACATTGACAAACTTCGCACCCCTACGTACTTCACCTCCACCGAGGAAGCCGCTGCCCGACGTGATCGCCGTCGAGCTTCAGCCCAACACCAACATCATCAGAATCCCCACCAACATACGGCGGCCTCGCCCCAGGACACCCGGACTTCCTCAAAGAGTCGATCCGGCGGTCGTCGAACCCCTCAGGGGGCCTCATCGCCAGAGGCAGCACCGATCGGACTCACCAAGTACAAGTGGCTCAGTGAAACGGCATTGGTCAGTGAATCAGGCAGACGGCGACGCTAAACATAACCTGTTTCGATGCAATGAGCGGCTTTTAAGTCGAAAAACGCTTCTTCTTTCTTTGAAAGCAGCATTTATCTAATTGTGACTTTTATGCGGTCCTTTTTTGAGGGCTGTATTGCGCGACGCTGCAAACTAGAGTCATAATGGGCCTTGGAGGGCTGCTTTTTGAGGTACTTGAGAGGAATATTGTCTTTGTCATTGACGGAAACTGAGGGGATGAAGTTGCTTTTTTGTCGGTGATTGTTGTTTTTTGGAGTTTGCAAAGTTATATCAGATGTATAAATTTATCGATTGAGAGTGTATACAGTATGATTTTGTTAATAAATGGAAGTTTTGAAAACTGCGAGTGCTGCCTTATGGACTCTAAAAAGTTACAGTATGCCATTTAAAACTGCTTTGAGCGTTCGTTGCCGAACCAAAACTATACACAATGAATGAATCTTGCCTACATGAACATTCAAAGCCACATGCTTGTAAAAACGGTCCATCCCCTGAGGCAATGTCCGTCGCTAGTCCCCAAAAAAATGAGTAAACAACAATATTCGAGAGAGAGAATCCCGCGCGTGGGTCTATCTATCCATGCCTCCACACAGAAGCTTCGAAATGGCCACTGGTTACTCACCAGCCAGGTAGGATAGGGACGGACTAGGACTAGCCTCGAGGCATGTTTGCACTTCTGGCCCCTGGTCAGATGGTCGTCGACTCGGAAGCCCACGCTTTCAGTTTTCGGCTGTCTTGCCTTGACGAACGCGCAAGACAGGAGCCTCGCTCGACGAGTAGTACAAACAAATAGCTTGAGGCTACGGGAACGCGGTGGCGGCGTTTGAGTTGTTCGGGATCCGATGCTAGCATGCTTTTTACATGACTACTATCTGTTGGCATTTGGATATATTGCCATTATGTCTATAGCTTTAGAGTTCTGTTTTGAAAACTGTCAAGCATAGGAGTTCGTGATCCTCTAACTCCCATCAACCAACCAACCACCAACTTTTTTCATCCATTTCCCCGATTGCGCAATCCCCAGTCCCGTCGGACCTCAAAGAATAGCTCGACCATTTTCCGGTTGAGCACGAGGAGTCTATCGCCTCAGGGCCTCCCTCCCTATGACGGTGTCCAATATCGATTAGCGTTGTTTCTCCCGATACCACAGAAGAACAATGCTATGTTTCTTTTCAGTGCTTGACGACGATCGGTGTCTTTGAAAGCTTGTTGGTGACGTACTTCGTGGCTGGAGATGGAATATGGTGCGTTTATTGTTTTCGTTTTTTTTGTAAACTGTAGATTCAATACTGGATACTTTATAGTTGTTTTGCGTTTTTTAAACTGTTGTTAATTGTAGGCTTGATTTTTAGGCTTTGGCATGCGTATGCCTGGAGGTCTCGCTCGTGAGGGCATGGTTCCTCCGGTTCCACCACCAGGTATAGGAGGACCGGGCCTGGGTGGTCCCGGACTTGGTGGTCCCGGGCTCGGTGGTCCTGGGCTTGGCCCGGGTTTAGGAGGCCCAGGTCTTGGCGGACCAGGTCTAGGTGGCCCAGGAATGATGGGCCCAGGCATGGGTGGTCCGGGAATGATGGGACCTGGCATGGCTGGCATGATGCCGCCCCCACGACCAGATGAATTTGGCTATGGCGCTGGATATAACACATTTTTTGGCGCTTATAGGAGGTGGTGTCCTATTGGCCAAGGTTAGATCAACATTAATCAGTAGAAACTTTCACATTGAAATTGTCTTTCTTTTTTTAAACTGAGACCATTAGTCATTGAGAATGATTTAAAAAATTCCCTCCAGGCTACACCCCATATTGCCCCATGCCAGGCCACGACCCTCGGCACATCAACTGCTGCACGAACTTCTTCCTCGGTAGTCGCGAACCTACTTGTTGTTATCTTTCAATATCTGCTGCCAATATTGCTGCCATTGTGGTGGTCAGTTGCATTGCCATTGCCAGTAAGTTTCTATTTACCTTCAGTTGATGTAAAATGTTTTATACTAAACTGGTAAAATTCGTATTGTTCCATCTTTCAGTCGTCCTCGCATTCATCTGCCTCGCCTGTAACCCCTGCGGCTCTCCGAGAAGACGACGCGACGTTGAGGATTTCGTCTACTACGATCGTGAACCCCGACGACATTGACACCTCCCAAATTTTATCAAATCCTCTCAAGCTTACAGAACTTTAATTTAAAATTTTCCAAAAATTTTGCGAAACACGTGTTTACGCGACCCTCATTCGAAGAAAAAGTATGCCATAGAACTTTGAAAGACGCATTGTACATAATGATTTTTGTATACATATTTGTTTATTGGATGTATGACGAAATGATAAACGCTTTAAGATCAATCAGCATCAACAAGTTTCTTTTCGTTTCTTCGTTTTTACCGTGAAACATCACAGAACCACGTTTTAATGATTGACATGTGGTCCATTATGTCGTACAGACGGAAGTTTTAGAGAAACGAAACAGTTATTTTTACTTCTGTTTTCTTGAACATTTGAACTTGATGACCGTTGGGGAACACTTTGATGAAACCAAAAAGTACGTCTGGGCAATCTATATAAAAGAGCTGTCAAAGTGCATCGACCAGAAAAGGGCGTCGTGACATTTAGGCCACGACGACCTGTCAATGAAATAAAGTTTTAAATGAAAAGTTTATACTTTTCAGACAATGCCATTCAAATCGCCGTTTCCCTCAGTGCCCCTGGAGACGCAGCCGTATGGCGAACGGATGCTCGAAGTCCTGTGGCGCCATGGAGCCGCAAATCCGACCAAAAAAGCCATGATCTGTGCCGAAAACCCACAATTTTCCGTGACTTATCACGAACTTTACAACGGCTCGCGGTCTGTGGCCGCTTTTTTGGAATCACAGGGCTTCAAAAAGGACGATGTGCTCTTGACCGTGTTGCCCAATTCGTGGGAGTTTTTTGAAGTCATGATTGGAGCAGCGTTGCGTGGCATAGCTGTCAGTGGAGTGAGCACGCTTTTTACTGAATGTAAGAAACACGATGATTCCTTTGTTATCAGAACATCAAATTTATATTCACACTTCAGATGAAACTGAAAACTTAATGCGTGATTCAGGAGCAAGCATAATATTTTGCTCTGACGATAAATTGGACTTGGTTTTGAGGGCATCTCAAAATGTTGATTGCGTTAAGGCAAGTTTGCTGGAGTCTTTTAAAGTATAATAAAAAATTACAGAAAATAGTTGTTGTGCAACTTTCGGATCGAACCAAAAAGCTTCCTACAGACCTGCCGAACGGGATAACTCGATTTGACGAAGTTCTGTCGGCTAATCCGAATGCCCTAACGGACGCCAAGATCGATGTCAAAAAAGACGTGTTGCTATTGCCGTATTCAAGGTATTTTGTTTTTGAACTTTCTTAAAACTGTTAAAAATAATGATTTATAGTGGTACTACAGGACCGAATAAAGGTGTTAAAATCAGCCACCAACAGTTTTCGACATTGGTGACAGTAACTTCATCCCACGCCGCAAAGCACGTCTACGGCGCTCTGAACCCAGACCGAGAAGTCGCATCTGAGAACGTTATATTGAGTCAGCCATTTTCATTTATGTATGGATGCTCAATGCTTCAAATGAGCTTGGTTCTGGGGCAGACGGTCATTGTGATGCATCACTTCGACGAAGACGTGTATTTGCGATCTGTTCAGGATTATAAGGTAAAAAACTGGGAATGGTTCTGTATTACGTTGGGTAATTACAGGTCCAATTTTTGTTCCTCTTCCCGCCTATGACTATCATGTTAGCCAACTCTCCCAATGTTGACAAATACGATCTGAGCAGTGTTAAAGGCGGTATATCTTCTGGCGCTCCTGCAAGTGCCGACATGTGCCAGAAAGCTATCAAAAGACTACCAAATCTTAAGGACATCTATCAGGGCTACGGTATGACTGAAACGTCTGGTTTCTGCGCGTTTCCTGTTATCGGCACAACAAATCCAGTAACTGGTCATTCTGGAATTATATTGCCAAACTTTGAAATGAAACTCGTTGACAGTGAAGGTCATGAGGTGCCATTCGGCGAGCCAGGTGAGTTGCTGATTCGGGCCCCGGTAATGATGCTCGGGTATCTCGGACGCCCTGAAGCAACGGCGAATGCGATGGTAGATGGATGGTATAAAACAGGTAATAGGCAGTTCAAGGTATTCAATAATATTAAAAATGGTAATTTTTAGGTGACATTGCACGAATCGACGAAGAAGGTTATGTCTACATTGTTGGGCGAATCAAGGAACTGATCAAATCTCAAAGCATGCCAGTTTCACCCGCAGAATTGGAAAACGTGTTGCACAGTCACCATAGAATTGCCGATGCCGGCGTTATCGGAATTCCGTTGAAAGATGCCGATGAAGCACCATTTGCGTTCATTGTGCGCAAAAACAGCGACCTGTCGAAAGAGGAAATTAACGAATTTGTTAATGCCAAAGTCGCTGAATACAAAAGACTCAGGGGCGGCATCAGGTTCGTCGATGCTATTCCGAAGTCTGACAATGGAAAAACTTTGAGAAATGTGTTGAAGGACATGCATAAAACGTTAACTTGACAATCATGCTTTTTATATCGCATTGTTTACTTTTTTAGTAATCAATAAACTATTAAATTCGGTTGTATTGTGTCCCGTTTCACGCAAAAGAAAAAATTACTTTACAACAAATAACAGGTGTGATCAAGTCTTGCATTTGTTTTTCCAATTTGTCTGCAAGCTGTTGTTAGTATTAGTTTAAAACCGTCTAACTCTATGTAAACAACGTGCTGGCAGCCGTGATTTGTATCCTACGCAACGCTGCTCGAATCATGACTTCAAAAAATTTCCACGAACTCGGCAACACAATCAAAGGCATTATTCTTGTACTTCGGGTCCCTGACACTGTAAACTCCACCCAGTTAAATGATTTGATATAATGCTAGCATGTGTGAACGATCAACTGAGATCATGGCTTAATGTCAGTCGCCAGTTGCCCCTCGAGGCGACCGAGCACAGTTTATTGTTATATTGTTTGTATGCAATCTCTCAGGGGCCAGTCAGATCAATCACAATCAGTATTATGTGGTTTACCAAATGGCAAACCCAACAGTTTTAAATGAATAATTTATACTTTTTAGACGATGCCATTCAAGTCGCCGTTTCCCCCGGTGCCGCTGGAAACGCAGCCGTATGGCGAACGGATGCTCGATGTCCTGTGGCGCCATGGAGCCGCGAATCCGACCAAAAAAGCCATGATCTGCGCCGAAAACCCGCAATTTTCCGTGACCTACCACGAACTCTACCATCATTCATTGTCGGTGGCCGCGTTTCTGGAAACACAGGGCTTCAAAAAAGGCGATGTGCTTCTGACAGTGTTGCCCAATTCGTGGGAGTTTTTTGAAGTCATTATTGGAGCAGCGCTGCGTGGCATAGCTGTCAGCGGAGTGAGCATGCTCTTCACTGAATGTAAGAAACACAATGATTCCTTTGTTATCAGAACATCAAATTTATATTTACACTTCAGTTGAAACTGGAAATCTAATTCGTGATTCAGGAGCAACCATAATATTTTGCTCTGACGATAAATTGGACTTGGTTTTGAGGGCATCTCAGAATGTTGATTGCGTTAAGGTTAATCTGTTTTTTGGAAACTGTAGTAATTAAATTTTACAGAAAATAATTGTTGTGCAACTTTCGGATCGAACCAAACAGCTTCCATCAAACCTGCCGAACGGGATAACTCGATTTGACGAAGTTCTGTCGGCTAATTCGAATGCTCTAACTGACGCTAAGATCGATGTCAAAAAAGACGTGTTGCTGTTACCGTATTCAAGGTATTTTGTTTCAAAAATTTTTTAAAACTTAAAATTAATGAATTATAGCGGTACTACAGGACCGAATAAAGGTGTTAAAATCAGCCACCAACAGTTTTCGACATTGGTGACAATTACTGCTTCCCACGCAAAGAAGCATATCTACGGTGCTTTGAATCCAAACCGTGAAGTCGAATCTGAAAACATTCTACTGAGCTTGCCGTTTTGTTTTATGTATGGATGTTCAATGCTTCCAATGAGCTTGGTTCTAGGGCAGACGGTTGTTTTCATGCATCACTTTGACGAAGACGTGTTTTTGCAGTCTATTCGGGATTATAAAGTATAAAACTGGGACTGGTTTGATTATTCAAATTTGTTTAATTTTAGGTTCACTTCTTGTTTCTCCTTCCGCCCATTACTATCATGTTGGCAAACTCTCCTAATCTCGCTAAATACGATCTGCGCAGCGTTGAAGGCGTGTTGACCTCTGGCGCTTCGCCAAGTACCGATATCTGCTACAAAATTCTGAACAGACTACCAAACCTTAAGGGCGTCTATCAGGGCTACGGTATGACTGAAACGTCCGGATTCTGCTCATTTCCTGTAATCGATAGAACTGAACCTGTGGCCACTCATTCCGGAGTTATATTGCCAAACTACGAAATGAAACTTGTCGATAGTGATGGCCAAGAGGTACCATTCGGCGAGTCAGGTGAATTGCTGCTCCGGGCCCCAGATATGATGCTCGGATATCTTGGACGCCCTGAAGCAACGGCAAACGCAATGGTCGATGGTTGGTATAAAACAGGTAACAGTGACAAAGGTCAAAACATCCAAATATCTGTAAGTTTCAGGTGATTTAGCACGCATCGACGAAAACTGTTTTGTGTACATCATCTGTAGATTAAAAGAAGTTATAAAAACGGGAGGTTGGCAAGTCGCACCAGCGGAACTGGAAGGCATTTTGCTAAGTCATTCAGAAATCGTTGATGCTGGTGTTATTGGCATCCCATGGAAAGATGGAGAGGAAATACCTTTTGCTTTTGTTGTTCGCAAAAGCAGCAACTTATCAGAACGAGAAGTCCACGATTTTGTCAATGACAAAGTCGCCGAATATAAAAGACTCAGGGGCGGCATCAAGTTTGTCGATGCCATTCCGAAAACAGTTACCGGGAAGATTTTAAGAAAAGTGTTAGCTGACATGTATAAAACTGAAATTTGACAGTTTTATCATGTTTTTACGTTCACTGAATACTTTTGATCAAAAAATTGTACACCGAATGGTTTTGCAAAAAACTTTTTTCAGAAAAACAGCGTTTGCAATAAAACTGATGATTTTTGTATAGACATTTGTTACTTGAATGTTTCACAAAATGATTAATGCTTTAACATCAATCAGCGTCAATTATGTGCACTACATAAACGGATTTTTTTGTTGAAATGAACTATTATCAGTTAAGATTGTCAAGGAAAACGGTGACTTTGATGATGCTAGTATCACTTTTTGCTTCAAAAATACCATGAGACTGTGTTTAGATAAATGATTAGTGTTGCATCATGGAAAAAGTTGTTCCAGATAAAAAAAATTTACATTTACTTTTGTTCTTCAGAAAAAAAACTAGTTTTATATTTTTGTTACCATTTGATTCTGATGAATGCGAATGGACTGTGACATGTTTTGATTGAACCTAAAAGTGCATCTTGGCAGTCTATATAAACGTGCTGCTAAACTGGTTTGATATCGCAACATGTCGTCGAGACACCAATGTTTTTACGTGTTATTTCAGTCTGGTAGTGAATGAAAAACTGTTGGAGTTGCTTCTTTTTTTTAAAGAGTTGTTTTCTGACAAAAGATAACTTCGTTTTGCAGTGATATCTGGCTTAGATTTCAGACGATGCCATTCAAGTCGCCGCTTCCTCCGGTGCCGCTGGAAACGCAGCCGTATGGCGAACGGATGCTCGATGTCCTATGGCGCCGTGGAGCCGCTAATCCGACCAAAAAGGCCATGATCTGTGCCGAAAATCCGCAGTTTTCTGTGACCTATCACGAACTGTACCACGGCTCGCGGTCAGTTGCCGCATTTCTGGAAACCCAGGGCTTCAAAAAGGGTGATGTGCTTCTAACAGTTTTGCCTAATTCGTGGGAGTTTTTCGAAGTCATGATTGGAGCCGCGTTGCGTGGGATAATCGTCACAACTGCCAGCATGTTATTTACTGAATGTAAGTGTTCTTATTTTAATCATAAACTGAAATTGACAAGCACGGACTAATATTTCAGATGAATTGGAAAAACAAATTCAAGATTCGGGCGCAACCGTTATCTTCTGTTCTGACGACAGGCTGGAACGTGTTCTTGCAGCAACCAAAAACATTGACCAAGTCAAAGTAAATCATTTTTAGTACACAAAATAGCATACGTAAGGAATTTATAGGAAATAGTTGTCGCTCAGTTGTCGGATCGCTCCAAAAAGCTTGATACAAATTTCGGCGATAGAGTCATCAGTTTTGAGGATGTTCTTGCGACAAAGCCAAGTGACAATTTTGCAACGGCAAAAATAGATGTAAAGAAAGATGTGTTTTTATTACCGTATTCAAGGTTAGTGTATCAAAACTGGTGGATCGACCAATAATCTTTTTTAAGCGGCACGACTGGAGCACGCAAAGGTGTCATGATTAGCCACGAGCTATTTTCTACCATGATAACGACCGTTTCATCCCACTTTGCAAAAAACGTGTATTCGAACTTAAACCCGAACCGAGAAATTCAATCTGAAAACGTTCTATTAGATCTGCCGTTTTGTTTCATCTACGGCGGCGCGATGCTTCAAATGAGTTTGGTTCTTGGGCAGACGGTTATCGTCATGCGTCATTTTGACGAAGAAGTGTATTTGCGGTCCGTTCAGGAATATAAGGTACAAAAGTACATTGTATATATTAGGTTTTATTTTCTTTGTTTCTAGGTCCATTTCTTGTTCCTCCTGCCACCTGTGCTCATTATGTTGGCTAACTCACCCAATGTTGAAAACTACGACCTGAGCAGTGTTCAAGGTGCCATGTCCTCAGGCGCTCCGGCAAGTATTCATATTTGCCGCAAAACATTGAAAAGACTGCCAAATTTAAAACGCATTGATCAGGGATACGGAATGACGGAAACCTCGGGCGCCTGTACTCTGCCTATAATGGATGAAAGCACTACTGTGATGACTCATTCTCACTACGCACACAGGATGGGACACCCACAAGTCTCGTCACGAATGGGGCACATGTGTATGTCAAATTTGATGATTTTTTGATAACTTCCGTATTTTGTTACCATTTTTCTCCAATCTTTTTCCACCTACTCTTGAAAAGGCGCCTTATCGATTGGTCAACACGTCAAACAAAAAAAACAAATAATAATGCGATCAAAATTGAAAATTCAATTTTTGCACTTTACACCCGGAGTTATTTTAGAAAAACTAGTCGATAAATTTCAAATTTTCGAAGTTTGGGTTAACTTACTAATCGATTAGCAACTTTTAGGAAAAGTGGCGTTAAGTTTCGACGATACGTTTAAAAGTTCGATTTTATATTTTAGTATTTATTCCTAATATTCCATCGAAAACAAAAATATGGGTAGTTCAGAATCTGAAATAAGTTTAAAACAAATATATCCACGCTTAGAACAGAAATCAGCCATTCAAAACGTCAATTTGCGCTTTTGAAGCCTTTTCGTACTGAATTGGTGAAAAGCAGTTTAATTGAGTTCCTATGGATTTTAAAAGTTGTAATAACGGTTTCCTATCTTATTCACATTCAAAACAAACGATAAACGGTTTTTCACAAAACTTCGAAAAATAAATACTAAAATATAAAATCGAACTTTTAAACGTATCGTCGAAACTTAACGCCACTTTTCCTAAAAGTTGCTAATCGATTAGTAAGTTAACCCAAACTTCGAAAATTTGAAATTTATCGACTAGTTTTTCTAAAATAACTCCGGGTGTAAAGTGCAAAAATTGAATTTTCAATTTTGATCGCATTATTATTTGTTTTTTTGTTTGACGTGTTGACCAATCGATAAGGCGCCTTTTCAAGAGTAGGTGGAAAAAGATTGGAGAAAAATGGTAACAAAATACGGAAGTTATCACAAAATCATCAAATTTGACATACACACGTGCCCCAATCGTGACGAGACTTGTGGGTGTCCCGCTGACAAGGTGAACTGTGTGCGTAGTGCATTCTGGAGTTATACTTCCAAACTACGAAATGAAGCTCGTTGACAGTGAAGGCCAAGAAGTGCCATTTGGTGAAGGTGGTGAATTGCTAATCCGGGCGCCAGCTATGATGCTCGGATACATCGGAAAGCCTGAAGCAACTGCGGATGCATTCAGTGATGGATGGTATAAAACAGGTAAAACTGAGGTACTTCTTGTGTGAACGATCTTTGTCATACTGATATTCAGGTGACATTGCACGCATCGACGAAAACGGCTTAGTCTACATTGTTGGCAGGTCGAAAGATGTCATCAAATCACAAGGTGCACAAGCCTCGCCAACAGAATTGGAAGATGTGTTGCTCAGTCATCCTGATATTTTGGATGCCGGCGTAATTCCTGTTCCGCTTGAAGACGGCGATGAAGGATTCTTCGCCTTTATTGTTCGCAAAAATGATCTATCGAAAGAGGACATCCATAACTTCGTCAACAACCAAGTCGCAGAGTTCAAACGACTCAGAGCTGGTATCACTTTGGTCGATGCGATTCCGAAGTCTGACACCGGAAAGATTTTGAGAAATGTTTTAAAGGATATGTATAAAAAAGGAACTTGAATATTTCACTGTGCTTCCACTGCTATTTTTACCCTTTTGTTTACAAAAATTTAATTAATTAATAACAATAACATCAGATTTTGAGCTTTCTGACCTACTTACATTTCTTGTTTTATACAAAAGTGATACATTTTATCTTACAGATCTTGTGCGATTGAACGATAATCCCTTAAATCTAGTAATGCGAAAATTTTTTGTAGTTCTTTTGTAGAAGAAAAAAAAACCGGCTTTTATAAACAGTTTTTGTGTTTTATATTTATACCAATGTAGTGCTGCTTGCCCTTAATGCCTTTTTTTGGGCCCAAAGTGGGTGGTTATTTACCATTGACACGTTGTTTTACACTTTTTAGGACTTTTTTTTGTGAGTAATAGTATACTTAATAGGTCTTTTTCTAAAATGTATATAAAACACCTGGCTGTTTCCAAGTTTTCAATGTCCTTCAGTTTTTATTTGTCTTTTTATTATCATATACACAGTTTAAACTTTCAAGCTCGCATAACTCCCACAGGATGCACCGACGTTCTCGACTGAAACAACGACCGCGACATATTACCACCATCTCGATACTTGTAGAAAGTAACTGCTGACAACAGTTCTTCGCGAAACGTCTTACTGGTCCACAAGATGAACCAGGTTGGTCCCAGTACGGTAACGTCCATTATCACATTTTGAATATACATTAATTGCACATAGTACGTGTATATTCCCGGAATGTTGAAAGCCAGCTAAAACAAAAACCTGCTAATCCGGGTTTAACGAGTTTACCAACTTACTGTTATCATGGAACTGCAGAACATGAAAACGAACATTGATACGGTAAGTACCCATAAGTGGAAGTCAATTTGCGCCGCTTTTGTGTGATTCACACCTCTGGCAATAAGTTTTTTGCAAATCCAAAGGTTCATTATCAGTGTCGGGACTGATGTGATGACGAAGGTTAGAGCGTCTGAGTAGTTATTATGCCACGTGGTGGTTACACGTTTGTCCCACATATATGAGCCATCTTTGTATCTGTAGATACTGTATTGGTAGGTCCATAATGGCAAAGTCGGAATCAAGGGAAGAGTGATTGAAAGCAAAACAATCCACCAGAAATGGCGCTTCCAGAATTTATGATAATTCAATTTCAGCCAAAATACGGTACACCTGTTGAAGGTCATGGCCATATTGATAAATCTACAGACATAGGAACTGTAATAAAGCAAAAACGGTAATAATTGTGTCCAAAAATTGTAAATTTCGCCGTAGTATTCGTAATATGGAATGAACATCGGAGCGAGAGTCGTGCGAAATGTGGCATAGAAACTGATGGTTGTTATCATTCGGCAGGTTGTGTCGATGGCATAGAGCCGAAAAAATGACGAATTTAAAGGACCTTTGTAGAAAATCGCAAGCAAGATGCTAAGAACTTCAATGATAGATAATATTAAAGATGGCAATGTATAGAATGCAGGAATAACAGCAAAAAAATAATCCTCAAATTGAGGCATTTCGATTGTATGGTAACTTTGGCATGGGGCATAACAAAACCCAGTTATAAAAGAAGTTTACTTTCAACAATAGCTCCACATGACAAAAAGCTACAACTACACCCCGTTTGTAGCAATGCAGTGTATGCATGGAATATCGGAAAGTGCATAGTCTGGATTTCGTTATATGGCAAGTTGGTTGAACAATGGTTGAATAATCTATACAAAATACAAACCGCCCTCAAATGAAATAATGGCCGTTTTTTGGCAATTCATGCGGATGACATACAAATTCTTAACAAAACATTAGGGCATCAACTTTACGGCCTCAAATAACGTAAAAATGCAGAGTTTTACTGTTTTTAATGCTCAGTATATCTGATTACCTTCAAAAAGTGTGGGCACGAGAGTCCACCTTTCGCCACCAGTGAAAACACGGTTTTTTTGTGTATGATATGTACTGTTAAGTGATCATCATTTGTGTCTTCACAATCTGTATAATCCCAATGAAAGTGCCTACATAAAATTTATTGAATTATACTAATGAAAAAGCGGGAATAATACTTTGCAAAACAATTTGCTTGTCATAAAGACGTTGTTAAATGAACCAAGAAAAAGAGAACCATTAAAATATTAAATCTTATTATAAACGTCTTATTATCATATTAGTATGTTAAAAATGCATCCCAGAGTGTAAAAAATCCCAGAGAAAAAACATATTTTAAAGAAAGAAAACATGCAATTAAAAAAAAGACGTCCCAGAGAAGTGCGTATCCCTGCCGAAGACAGTAATAGAATCTTGTTACAAAAATTTAATTAATTAATAACAATAACATCAGACTAGTGACACCAATAGGCGTTTTCAGAGCACGCATGTCTTAGAACTTTTACACAATTCTTCTTGTCATTATTGTTTTAAGCTTTTAGCTAATGAGATAAATAAAAGAAAGTATAACATTGTCTATGGCGCTAATAAATTAACATACTCATCAAAACATCTAAAATATTTTTGTCGCGTTAGTTCTGTCGGACCCAAAACAGGGCCCACTCATAAACTGATAGCCTTCACTGGCAACTGATTGATCTCCAAATAATGCCATTCAAGTCGCCCCTTCCCCCGGTACCGCTGGAAACGCAGCCGTATGGCGAACGGATGCTCGAAGTCCTGTGGCGCCATGGAGCCGCAAATCCGACCAAAAAAGCCATGATCTGTGCCGAAGACCCGCAGTTTTCTGTGACCTATCACGAACTGTACCACGGCGCGCGGTCTGTGGCAACGTTTCTGGAATCACAGGGCTTCAAAAAGGGCGATGTGCTCATGACCGTATTGCCTAACTCGTGGGAAAGTTTCGAAGTGACGATCGGGGCGGCTTTGAGAGGCGTTATTGTGACGGGGGTCAGCATGGCTTCTACTGACTGTAAGCGTGTATTTTTATATCAAAACTGGGAGAACAGCAAACATTTTAGATGAAACGGAGAAACAAATTCGGGATTCTGGCGCATCCATTATATTCTGCTCTGACGACAGATTGGATCTTGTTTTGAAGGCCACCAAAGACATTACCCATGTCAAAGTAGGCTTATTTTTTACTCAAAAGGGTAAATTTTAACATTTTGTAGAAATTTGTTGCTGTTCAACTTTCGGATCGCACCAAACAGCTTCCAACAAACTTGCCCACCGGATTCGCCAAATTTGAAGACGTTCTCGCGACTAAACCGAGTGAGCCTTTTGCTGCGGTTAAGATTGATGTGAAGAAAGACGTGTTGCTATTGCCGTATTCAAGGTTAGTATTCTAAAACTGTCAAATCGATATTTAAAAAGTTACTTTCAGCGGCACAACTGGACCACGCAAAGGCGTCATGATAAGTCACGAGCTATTTTCAACGATGATTACAAATATTTCGTCTCATTTTAAAAACAATATATGGCCTCAACTGAATCCTCATCGTGAAGTGACATCTGAAAACGTTTTGTTGGACTTACCGATAAGTCATATTTATGGGGGTGCCTTACTTCAGAAGACAATGGTTCTCGGACAAACAGCTGTTTTAATGCAGAAGTTTGATGAACACTGTTATTTAAAGGCGATTCAAGATTATAAGGTAAACTGTCTTTAATTTTGGTGTGTATTATAAGGTCATCTTCAGGTGCATTTCTTGTTTATTAAACCAACGGTGATCGTCATGTTCGCCAACTCTTCTATTGTCGACAAATACGACCTGAGCAGCGTTGAAGGCACAATGTCCTCAGGCGCTCCGGCGAGCATCGACATTTGCCACAAAGTCCTGAAGAGATTCCCCAACTTCAAGCGCATCGATCAGGGTTACGGTATGACTGAAACATCTGGCGCGTGTACCTTGCCTATTCTCGACGTGACCCATCCTGTACCCGCTCATTCTGGAGTTATTTTGCCAGGATACGAAATGAAACTGGTTGATACTAAAGGTCGGGAAGTGCCGTTCGGCGAATCTGGCGAACTGTTGCTCCGGGCCCCGTCTATGATGCTTGGATACTTTGGACGTCCTGAAGCCACGGCGAATGCTTTTGCTGATGGGTGGTTTAAAACTGGTAAGCCGTCATAACGCGATATTTTGTAAAACCCATCGATAATTTTTAGGTGACATTGTCCGCATCGACGACAAATGCTTTGTCTACGTTGTTGGCAGAATCAAAGAAATGATTAAGTCGCAAAGCTTACAAGTTTCGCCGGCAGAATTGGAAGACGTGTTGCTTAGCCACCCCGAAATTGCCGATGCGGGAGTCATTGGAGTTCCATGGAAAGATGGTGATGAAGCTGTTTTTGCGTTTATTGTGCGCAAAAACAACAACTTATCGAAAGAGGAAGTCAACGAATTCGTCAATCCCAAAGTTTCCGAATACAAACGACTCAGGGGCGGCATCAGGTTCGTCGACGCCATTCCGAAGTCTGACACCGGAAAAATTCTGAGGAATGAATTGAAGAACATGTACAACAAGGGGGAATAAAAACTGCATCTCGTTTGTAACATTATTTTTTCCCGCATGTTACTGATACCGAATAAAGTGTTTTTGAGATTATTATCTTTAAAAGAACATGGAAAACACATTGCATTTTATTAGTTTCAGTAAACTGAAAAATACACAGTCGAAAGTTAAGCAATGCAACCATTTTGATAAAATGTATCATAGTTGACGTTGAAATAAGTTGTATGCAAATGGGTAAACAAATCACCATATTTATAGCCGTATTGTGGATCCGGAAGAGGGCTAACTTCAAAGCGAGCACCCTTTCCCATGTCAGCGCCATAAAAGACGGGTGTGCGGTGATGGTAGGCGGTTGTTGCGTTATAGTCGTCACGAAACGGGACTTGGGCGACAATATCCAAACCATGCACGATTCTGAAACTATTTGGCACAATTTTATCGTGTTCAGCTGCGTAGTCGATATCGCCAGTGCGTGGCTGGCCAAAGGTGTACAGTAACACATTTTCAGACTTGAAATAGCCGTTTTTAATTGCGGCAAATGCGGTAAGTGATGCAAGCGAGCCGCCGAGACTGTGGCCAAAGACCTGAAAATAAGTTTTAAACTGCTTCCAGATTTTTGACTTTTGATCACCTGCAGCTTGTAACCGGGATATTTTTGAGCCAATGCCTTCAAATCTTTGCCAATTCCGGCATCCCAGAGAAGCTCATAGGCTGTGTAAAAGTAATGATAAACATTGCCCCCAAAGAAGACGCTTTTTTCTTTGAGATTCAATTTCAGTTCTAAACCTTCCATAATAAGTTGTAGTTTGCCTTTCGTCCCTCGGAAAACTACAGTAATCGTTTGATTGGCCTCATTCAAGGCAATGTAGCCACTGCAAGTATTCTGAAAATTTTGTTTTACTAAATTGGCAGGTTTTGTAAGTTCTAACTTTGATAGAATCACAATCAACAGTGTACTGTCTGTACAAAACCGCCCCAGGAATACGGTTCTTTAAACACGTCTGAATTTGGTTTACGTCGCCGAGAGAAGCAGCAGCATAAACGAAGGCGACATTGCGTGAGAAATCGTCGGAATAGGTGGGTCCTGGACGTGGACAATCGTATTCTCGGGCGACGTAAGCCGTCAAATTGTAACGGTTCTCTCGGAAAAGGCTCTTCGACTGGCATTTGTTTTCCGTGACGTAAAAACTGGAAATTTCTTGTCTGTTTCCTATTAATATTGTACAATAAACTCACAAACAATCCGATTTGGCCACACAACTCTGGCAAGTCGTCAAACTACTGCAATCCGCTGCAGCTAAACTCAAAAAAGCAAACAAAAAAGACAAAAACAGCACAAAAGAAGCCATTACAGAGCATTCAAAATCTAGCTTTCCAGCCTTTTCTTCTGTATTTTATACATTTTTGAGAAGGTCAATACGACCAGACTCATTAAAAATAATGGGTTTTTTAAAACCAAAAGCCTTCCAGACGTTAAAACTGAAAGAAAATCATTTGAAGCAGTGTTCGTCTGCAAATCTTACATTTTGTAAAAACATGAAATTATAAAGCAACAATAAAAAAGGGTTCAACTGAGTTCCTGTCCAATTTAATTTTTTTTTTGAAATGCGGTTTACAGTACCTCTTCTGTTGAATATCAATCAGTGCCAAAAATATTTAGGTCAATAGCCTCACAATCAAGTAATTTACATATTCATATTCAGTTAAACAGTTTCATCTTGCTTGTTCTGACTTGACGGATCCTTAAAAATTACAACCAAAGTCGGGTTTCGCCTATCCCTAGATGCGCCAGCAGCCGCTTCTATTCTGATATGTAGGTATTTTATTTCGATTTGTTCAACAATCATCACGTTTCGTCGAACCGGCTCCTATCCCGGGCTCTTATCCTAGTAAAAAAAGAATAGTATTTATTGGTTTTTTAAACTTTGTTTTTTTTTTGGTAATCTCGAGTAAAGAACGGAACATCGAGACCGATTGGACTAAAGAACGCAACTCTCTGATCAAACTATGTGAAAAAAGTTGAAAACAGGTTCAAAAAACAACTACTATCTAAACATTTTACTTCCCGCTTTGGTAATATTTAAGAGCAGTGAAACGACAACCCATATTTGATTTGTTGTCGAATGGTTACGTTTGGCTAATTACAAAAACGGATCGAATTTGTTTTCAGACGATGCCATTCAAGTCGCCCCTTCCTTCGGTGCCGCTAGAAACGCAGCCGTATGGCGAACGCATGCTCGATGTCCTGTGGCGCCATGGAGTCGCAAATCCGACCAAAAAAGCCATGATCTGTGCCGAAAACCCGCAATTTTCCGTGACCTATCACGAACTCTACCATCATTCATTGTCGGTGGCCGCGTTTCTGGAAACACAGGGTTTCAAAAAGGGTGACGTGCTCTTGACAGTGTTGCCCAATTCATGGGAGATTGAAGCGATTTGGATTGGCGCTGCTTTAAGAGGGGTCATTTTCAGTGGTGCTAATCCATTTTACGGCAGTTGTAAGTGTTTTTAAACTCAAACAAGACTTCTTAATGACATAAAACTAATCGTGGTCAATCAAGATAATTGCAACATTGTAGATGAAATAGAGACGCAAATGCAAGACTCGGGCGCAAAAATAATATTCTGCGATCCCAAAAATTCCGACAAGGTCTACAATGCGGCTAAAAAGAATGGCAATATTAAAGTAAACTATATTTAAACAGGTGTATCCCATGATTTCTTCTCTTTAGATAGTCGTCGTCCAGCTGTGGGATCGAACCAAAAAGCTTCCGCCAACTTTACCCGGTGATTATATCGACTTCGAAAGCGTCCTGGCAGCTAAACCGAGTGTGTTGACAAAAGCGGCAAATATTGATGTCAAAAGGGATTTACTGATTTTGCCGTATTCGAGGTTTGATAAAACTGCCGATAACCATTCAAATGTTTGTTTTAGCGGCACAACAGGAGCCCCAAAAGGTGTCATGATTAGCCACGAACAATTTTCGACCATGGTGACAATCATCTCAGCCCACACAGCACAGCACATCTACGGCGCTCTGAATCCAAATAGAGACGTCGCGGCTGAGAACATTCTTCTCAGCCTGCCGTTTTGTTTCATTTATGGTGGCGCGATACTTCAAATGAGCTTGGTTCTAGGGCAGACTGTCATCGTGATGCACCACTTTGACGAAGACGTGTATTTGCGGTCCATTCAAGATTATAAGGTAAGTAAACTGACAATCGCTTTTATATACTTTTGTTAAATTTTAGGTGCACTTCCTGTTCCTGTTTCCACCCCTGATCGTCATGTTCGCAAACTCAGCCAAGGTCGACAATTACGATTTGAGCAGCGTTGTAGCCGGCTTGTCCTCTGGCGCTCCGGCAAGCGTCGACATCTGCTACAAAGCGCTTAACAGACTGCCGAATTTCAAGCGGATCGATCAAGCTTACGGCATGACTGAAACAACTGGAGCCTGTGCCTTGCCGATAATCGACAACACTCGGACAGTAACTGCCTATTCTGGGTGTTTGTTGCCCAACTTTGAAGTCAAAACAGTTGGTCCAGATGGGCAAGAAAAGGCTCTTGGTGAACCAGGAGAATTGCTGATTCGGAGCCCGGCTGTAATGTTGGGGTATCATAGACGCCCTGAAGCAACGGCGAATGCGATGGTGGATGGATGGTATAAAACTGGTGGGTGGTAGAAAGTGTCCAATAACGTAAAAACCGCCGGTTTTTAGGTGACATTGCACGGGTCGACGAAAAAGGTCATGTCTACATTGTTGGCCGACTAAAGGAACTGATCAAATCTCAAAGCATGCCGGTATCACCGACGGAATTGGAAAACGTGTTGCACAGTCACCCCGAAATAGCTGATGCCGGCGTTATTGGAATTCCGTTAAAAGATGGCGATGAAGCACCGTTTGCGTTCATTGTGCTCAAGAACAGCAACTTGACGAATGAAGGAATCAACGAATTTGTCAATGGCAAAGTCGCCGAATACAAAAGACTCCGGGGCGGCATCAGGTTCGTTGACGCAATTCCAAAGTCTGCTACCGGGAAGATTCTGAGGAAGGCCTTGAAGGACATGTACGAGAATGAGAAATAAAAACTGAAACGTGTATGGATTTTACAGTTAAACTAAATTTCTTGCAAAACATTTATTAATAACAACAAATTAAACATCAAAAAGTTATGTACAAGTTAAAATTACAAAGTGATAAAAAATGACAAAACAGCATGCACATGTTCAGGGGCGAATCACATTTGAAGTTCAGCAAGCGCTTACAGCAGCCACCTTCCCAGACTTCTTCGACTTGTTGCCCTTAGCAAAGATAAAGCTCTGACGGACATCCAGAATCGTGTTCGAAATGGCAATCAACTCGTAAGGGGCGTCGGGGTCGGCCCTTTTCTTTTGCATGACCATGATGGAACCGTCGCTTTCGCGGTACTTTCCGGAGTACAGTTGGCCTTGGAGCTGAAAACAAACATCAATAAGTAGATAAAACTGAGTCCGGCTACTATGTCTCCTGACCTGAAGAATAGGATTCTCCGACATGGGGTGCCGAACACGAACAAGGCCCTTCTTCGCACGCTCTTCGATGCACTGCTGATCGACGAAGCCGTGCAAATCGACGACGACATGGCTGGTTTCGATCTCGTCGCTGGAAAGCCAGTCGTCATCGACGTCGTCCTCCATTTTGACGTCTGGGGTGTCTTCTTCGCCGTCGTCGGAGAAAAGGATTTCTTCTGAAAACTGATGCTCAAGATTTGTCTTGCAGATTGAAACAACTTACCATCGACTGCTTCATGTTTGACAGCCTGCGGTCGAGCAACTGGAGGTTGAAGCCCGCCCGAAGCCATCATCACAGATGCATCTAAGCGAGTTTCATCGTCGGATTCCTCGTCGTTGATGACTGGCTCTTGTCGTCGGAAGCTGCTGCTAGCGGAGCTGGTGGGGATGGAGTTGTCGAATTCTGCTTGCCAGTCCTCGTCGGACTCGTACCTCGGTTCCGTTTTGATCGGCTTCAGTGACATGGCGGGACTCCGAAGACTAAAAATTTGAAAATAAACTGAGTAGAGCTCAAACGCGAAAACAAAACCTGTGTGCGCGAAAGTATGACGCAATAGTGCGAACCAGCCGATTTTGCAATCAATCTATTTTCAGGGCGCTGGTCCCAGCACGAATGTTTCGTTTTTTTTTGCAACTGCGTTTTGACTATTCGAGTGTTGATTTCACCATTCCCTTGCTCCCGGTTTGACAATCGATGGAAATGAGGCAATGGCTTGCAAATCCAATTTTTTTTGTTGTGTATTTGATCCTTATACCATGGTAAAATATCCTTTGAATGAAAACTGTGGGGCGGGGTACGTTTAACATGTAAAACGCAAAATCTGTGCGTAAAAGTAATGATGAAGACCAATAGTATTCAGACAGTTATCAGAAGATTCAGACGCATCTTCCGTGCCCATGTTTGCATTGTTGTCATTAAACATGCCATTGTTTGCTTAATCGTAATACCATAGAAACTCCACAAAAGAAGTCAAAGCATGGGTCAGCTTGAGTGAAATTTTTATGACCGGTTATAGTCTACTCTTTTGAAAAATGCAAGCACTCAAATTTTAATTAAAAACTGCTGCTATTATCAAATGGAAATCAAAACACATTTGCTGATAGTTTTGACCTTGTCAAAAACCCACGTAATTTCCAAACATGGTCAAACCCACCCGAACATAACTATAAACTGACGCGAAGGCCCATGAGTCCGACAACCCCAACGAGAAAGAAGTTTAGCCTAATGCAGTTGGCTTCGGTCATTCACGGAGGGCTTTCGACCGACCCAAGGAGCGCATCTTTCGCACCCCATAAACTCGCACTATTGCTCAACGAAAGCCAGACTTCGGGGGCACAGTTAGTCGGTGCCGCGAAGCTCACACTAACGACCTTCGAAAATGGACTCAAATCTGGACAATTTTCAAACGGAACCGGCTCTTTCAGGCTATTTGTTGGTAGTTTTAGTAAATTTTTGTTTTGGTCAACGCATGTAGTCAAATTTTGTAATTTTTAAAACTGCGTCGAAATGTGTAAGGCTAAAACTGACCGAAGTTGTTTGACCATTACAGGGTTGATACATAGTCATCTTTAGTGTTCGAAACTTTTAAATGGCTCACACATTAAGTGACACTTTTATAGCATCATGCGGAACTTGTGATAATTGTTTTTACGTGTTGTTGTTTTTGTAGCGTTTTTCGATCCATTAACTTGGTAACTTAGCAGTACCGGGAATGTATCAAGTTTGCACAACTTTTAAAAATAAAACTGCCACATTAAAGATTGCGTCATTTATTTGTTTCCACGGGGCTTTAAATGTCTGCACGGTAAACTTCTAAATTTATTCGTTGCATTTGAGCTAATCCCCACCCCCACGGTGGATTTGACGTTTATTTTGGATAGAAACTGCACAGAAAGCTGTAGAATAGTATAAGATCATGTAGAAGTGCTAAAAAACGCTGTCGGATGTCCTTTGCCTTTTCATTTGTATCATGACTGCTCGACTGACCTGAAGCTGAAGTACGCTTGAAGGCGGGTCGATGAAAGACGGTGGTGGTTGGGAGTACGGTGGTCAATGGTGTTTTGAAAACTGGCCAAACTTCTATATTCTTTACTGAAGTTTTGACTATTTTTAATCAAAAACTTAATTTTTTTATTTGTTTTTGTAAAATTCGAATATATTTATTTTGAAGTTTGAGGAAAACTGTCGAAAATTCTCCAACCGCTTCCAAATTCCAAACCCCAGCTTCGTTATATTTTCAACTGATGCCGTCCCACCCAGATGTCACATGTCTCCCCCATTCACCGAATCCGCCAACAACTCGCGCGCCCACTATCATACCAAGCTTCATTGAATGCCCTCGGGGCTTCGAGTGCCATCTTTGACACGTCTAAGTTCTTTGCAGTTGTCATTGTGTCTGTCATGTCGAACACTGCATAAATTTATTTCAACTTTTTATACGCATACGAGGAACTTGAGTTCATTCTGTTACCCTATCCAATGTAACTTCAATGCACCCAAACCTGTCAAAGTACACGTGAAGTTCGTTTAATTTGACGTCAAAAGATGTTTCTACAGTCGAATACAGGCCGCGAACATTGCTACGTCAAGAACTTTAATGTATTTCTTGCAGTTGCGGCGGTGAATTAACTGAATTTCCGGATTTGGGTCTTGGCAGATGTCGTTGGCATTTCGCTCTTCCTTATGTGAATATTTTTTACTTCCGATTTATATTAGAGTGGTAAACTGTAAAGTATAAGTATACATCGCGATTTGGTCTTCACACTTTTCACTAATCAACTCAATCGACAACTCTCAATAACGATGCCCTCGGGGCCGTCTAACTATCCGTGCCCGTGTCCTTGTGAGCCATTTTTAACGTCATCGCCACTATAAAAGTTTAATGCCATTTGCCCGAAAAACCGTCGACCACCCCAAGAAGCTTCTTCGCGTGCTCTTTGCACTTGGCCCTGATGCTTTTCGGCACTTTCAACCTTTTGACTAAAGCGCTTGTTGCTTGACGTGCCGCAATGGCATTCCATCAGGCCAGGGGAGCTAGAATTGTAATAACAATAACTTATGACGGGGAAGAAAGATGATTTATGCAAATTCGAAAATGTCGAAGTTGACGGCACTCGAGTTCACACGTTTTTTGATGAGCTTCGATAAACAAGTTTTTCGTTACTTTTACGACATGACGTGCCAATAGTGACACATTTTGAGGGGTGGCGACTGAGTTCGACGACGGTTGAGGCAGTGGTGATATACGCATGAGCAAATCTTACATTAGGGTCGAAGCGAAGACGGAAGCTATGTTTCATCCAGACCTCAAAGAATATGCAGACTTTTTTTGGGTTTGAATTTGTGATAGTTTCGGCGAAACTTGATTTTTGTTTTGTGGGAGGGATCGTCTGCTTGAATGGCTAAACTGAAGCTTCTTTCGTATAAGTTTTAAGTTTTGTGAAGTTTTTGGATGTCTTTTTCGCCATAGATCAACATTGATTACTGTAAACTGTTAATCATTTTTCTGGGATTATTCAATGTTGTTTATTTGCCACCCAAATTATAAAAAAACACTTTTCCAATTTATCTAATAAGTTTCAAGTGTCATTGCAAAACGCTACTTTCCTTCCTTCCTGGCGTCGGCTGCCGTTGGCATTGACAGAATCCATCCGCCCTCCTTTCCCAGCCAGATTAAATGAATTACTTTTTTCATGCCATCGTGGCTATTCTTAAACACCCTCACTCCTTGAAAGCCACAAGAAATGTTTTTGAAACTTTTTTTCTGTGCCCCGTGTCGCAGAATGCCGACGGCACTGGACTGTTTTTCGCACACGGTTTATCCGCGGATTTGGGCGTTATGAAAAGCCGTGTGCATCGTGCACAGGCTTTTCATTAAGGATGCACACGACAAGCCTTATTTAGCCAAAAGCTGCAAATCTGCTTCACATTCTGTCTCGAAGTTTGAACATAGACCCCGGAATTTTCAAGTGTTTCGAGACAGAAGATAGGAGGAAGGTTGGATGTGGGGTTCAATGAGAGTAAACTGCGAATTTTGTGATGGTGGTAATTGTATCTTTAATATTACTTGTTTTGTTTTTACAACTGTATGAAGAGTCAAATCGACCCCAATGACCTCTCCATTGCCAAAATATCATGTTTATTTCCTTGTTTAGACAAAGCGGCCCAGACGAAAAGCCAAAAGCAAAACATTCCCAATCGTCTAACAAAAAAAGCGATGCCACGGTGCAGCATTGCTTACACTTGCACAGATTTTTTCTTTCAATTTTGCCGTTATTCTTGCTATGCCGTTTAGCTGGACACTACAAGTGCGTGTGGTTTAGGGGAAAAGCTTAGGAGTATGTTTGGAACGGTTTCGATTATGGTTAAGTGTATTAATTTGTCTCTTATTGACGGTCGTTTAGTTTTGAGTGGTCTTTTGATTTGGTCTGAGGGGCTTCTTTGTTGTTTTCGAAAACTGAGTATACACAGTTTTTTGATTATTTGTTTTATATTTTCAAGCTCGTTAAACATGTAATTTCACAATTCCGGGTCACAACAAGATTTATCAAACATGTTGATTTATTATTTCCAGCAAAGTTAGTGCAAACATTTAAAAATAGGCTCGCGCATCAAATTGCATCGTTAAAAATGGCACTTTTGCGTAAGTATAACTTTTGTGGAGGGAAGTAAAACTGGCCTGGCCGCCGTGTTGGAAAACATGATATTAATAAATTGGCGTCGAGTTACAATCGCGAATTTTCTAGTCGTGTTTTTCTAACCTTACAATTTTGTCTTAAAACTGCGCGTTGTCATAACAAATAACCAATTCCAGAATGATCCAAGCCCTGATCGACTTCGGCCATCACCAAGTGCCCCACCAAGCTTCGGCGTCCAACTCGCATTCGGTCTCCCTCCCCCTGGAAACGCTGACCGAATCACCTGTCATGATTGAAATAGTGTCAGGTTCGTTATTTTCAGAACCCTTAATCTTTATGTGATGGTGTTATGATGGTATCCGTGTTTAAAAAGTCAACTTAAAAACGTAGTTAATATAAGCACATGCTCAAGGACCGCTAAACTGGCAAACTGGCACACTTGGGTGCTCGCCCACAATGACTCCCTTTTGAAACATGGCCGTTTTTTTGTTTTACTGGTGACAAAAACCACAAAAAGGGGGCGATAGACCGAAAGACATAAATGCAAAGTCGAGCTAAACGGGAGGCGAGAGCCGCTCGGAAACGAATAGCCCTCCCGATTCTGGCGTGTGAGCGTGGCGATGCCCTAAGGCGCGAAGGGGGTCCCTGAATGGCGATTTGGGGGAGACAATGCGGCGAACAGATGTTGGCTGGGTTGTTGATTTGGGTGGTTTTTTGGGTTTTGATTGTTTTAAACTGCTTCGTCGCTCATATTAACTCCAAATTATGCCCAATTAGCAAAATTCAAGCTCAATCTCACCCAAAAAGGGGTGCACCGCCAAACAATCTGAGACATCCCACAACATCTTTCTCATTCCCAACTTTGTAATTTGTTGTTTCACCCACTCAAAGCTACCATCAGATGTCCACAGCAGTGGCGACTTCCGTCAGTCAGCATACATGGGTCAAATAACCTCTTCGCCTTACATTAGCGATTAACCACCGACGCCTCTTTGGCGCTCCACGTGCAAAGTCCGACGTTTACGGCCGTCGATGGCTTCGTTTTTGCGACCGCTAATCGTTGTCGACGCCTCCGAGGCACACCACAACGTCAGCGACGATGTGGCAGAAGCGCTCATTAGCCTGTTTGGAGGGTCCAAGGGCGCGGAACCCACCACGGCCATGGGCTTCAGTAGTGCCATCACTAGCTATCAGAGGTGGCAAGTATTGTGGCGTTGAGGTTGTGGGAGTTGGAGATTTTGGGTTTTTGGTTTTAGAGATGTGATTTTTATGGATTGTTTTGTGTTTTTTCATTTTAAACTGCACAATAGTTTTGATTTGATTATAGCCTTTATCTGTATTGACACAAAAAGTAGCCCTAACTAAACTCGCGTGTCTGTAAAAGGATGCCATCCTATCCTTCGTGGATCTGGCACGTCATGGCCGTCCTATTTCTGTGAATTTCTTTCTTTTTTGGTGCTAAAGTTAAAGTTTAACGCACTTTTTATTTATTAGTTTTGACGTAATTTTGAAAAACTGGGTTGTATATTATGGCTTTGCCGGCTTTTTTATCCAGCTGTACAGTAAACAATTTGCAAAACTGCGAATTCCAATACCATCACGATCTAAATCTCATTACTATCAAAACTGCCACTAACTCTTCTATCGATTACATCACAGAACCGCCACCAAACCCAAACCCCAGATCGCACGTTTGTCCTAAAAATATAGCCAATTTACATGCCTACCATGCCCAAACCAAACGTCTTCTGTTTTTTATTCCCAAAACGTCTCACGAAGACGACGTCGGATCTATCGACTGTCGCCTGAGGCACTTGTTGCACGACCATTTTTGTGACTTGCTTTTTTTCACTTTTGTCCGCGGCCATTTGCAAAATCCTGTTGGCTTTGCCGCTTTGAACGCATTTGTATTTGGGTCTGACGGGCAAATGCCAACCACGACGCCGTTCAAAAGCGATAAAGTATGAATTTTATGTAGCGCTGCGGGGCCATTGTTCAAAGGGGATGCCGTTAGGGGTCAGTTTTGGGTGCGGTGGAGGGCACTGTTTTGGGATTTTTTGTAGTAAACTGCTTATCGGGGCATTTTCGATCAATGATGATGTCATGGTTTGTCGGAATTTAGTTTTAGCATTTATGTCGGCACATCTTTTTGACTAAGGTTAATTCGCGTCGGGACCAGACGCCCAATTTTCTTCCCCCCTCCCTGGAAATCGGTTCCATTTCCCGAAAAGATACCAAGCTAGTGGCGCCATGAAGCTGGCTTCTCGAGTTGCGTGCCCACGCAGGCTAACGAGACCCGGAAAGAGATGCCGATGCGCCGACTTGAATCGGAGCGTTTTGGGTTGGCATCCTTCCGGGAGGGGTTGGCGATGGTGGGGGAAAACAATCGGCCGTAAAGTGGAGTCTTAGTTCCCGGTTTCCGGTTGGCTTTTGTACGTCGGCCGTCGACGCTGCGCTTCTGGGAGTCTCTGCGACGTCTTTTCGGGGTATGGAGAGAGACGCGGAACAGATGGCCATCTTTCTGGCGGGGTACTGTCGTCTCAATGTTGCGAGTGTGGCTGTTTTTCGTATTTTTTGACTTTTAGATGGATTTTTTTACTTAAACTGGTTTTATTGCGGTCAACTTTCAGATTACATGGACCCCCTACCCTCCAACTTCTCAACAACTCTCCCCCCAGTGCCACTCCCGATCCCGCGAGGGTCCAAATCCACCTCCGACATGATCACAATCCTGGCCTATTGCTACATAATGCCCATTATCTGCGTAATTGGCATCATTGGCAACATAATGAATCTAGTTACACTGGCATCACGCCGTCTAAGGGCAGTTTCCTACATGTATCTCCGAGCCTTGGCGGTGGCTGACTTGCTTTGCATGATATTTGTTCTCATTTTCACTTCCTGTGAAGTCCTACAATACAGGGGCTACCCTTGCAATCGATATTATTGGTACGGGTTCTATCAAGCTCACATCATGCTCAGCTTCATCAATTGGGCCTTGGCGACCGGCGTTTTCGTTGTTGTGGCACTATCTTTAGAGCGCTATGTCAGCATTATACATCCTATGAGCTTCCGGACTTGGA
The DNA here is from genome assembly GCA_024447225.1 of Panagrellus sp. LJ2284. Classification (NCBI taxonomy): domain Eukaryota; kingdom Metazoa; phylum Nematoda; class Chromadorea; order Rhabditida; family Panagrolaimidae; genus Panagrellus; species Panagrellus sp. LJ2284. Next base: position 6,004,716 of record JAMRYC010000005.1, on the reverse strand, counting down.
ATTCGCCGAAAAGGGCCTGGATGGCCATAGCTATCGCGTATTTTATACCGGTAGTCTTATATGTACCGTATGCCTTTGGACGGTATTCGATCGGGCATAAGGTGGCTGCCGATGGGAGTATAGTCTATAATGCTATTGATAGCCAGATTTCGAGGACGGCCCCGTGGCAGGTTGGTTTCTTTCATCAAAACTGGAATAAAAACCGATTGTGATTGTTCAGGCATACGAATTATCCCGCGAATTGACAGTCCGCTTTGCCCCCATCGCATTGCTATCCTATTTGAACGGCAGAATCATGTACGCCTTCCGACGAAGACAAAAAATGTTTTCCCGGCTCACAAATCGCGCCGATCAGAGCACTTCGTCTCGAGATGACACACTGCTGTACATTCTCGGCGGAATCGTCGTCATGTTCTTCATTTGCAACATTCCAGCGGCAATGAACTTGCTGTTTATCAATGAAACAGTCAAAAAACGGGTCGATTATCAGATATTTCGAGCTGCGGCTAACCTGCTCGAAATTACGAATCACGCTGCTCAATTTTACATTTTCTGCGCCTGCTCAACTGATTACAGGTCTACCTTTTTGCTGAAGTTTCCGTGCTTTCAGGTTCGTTTTGGAGTTTTAAACTGCTGTCATAGCGCGATTCTAGATATTTTTGAATTCTACTGTTAATAAGAGTGTCTTCAGGCATATTACACAAATCGGGATCGCTTCAAGTCCCTCATGCGTCGGCACCCCCGAGATTCGAGTGAAAAGTCCGCCGTTAATGGCATCAGCGCCCTCGCTCTTGAACAACAGCTTCAAAAGCGGTCCACGACAGCGACTGTGGAATCGGCTGCGACTACGGTCATCAAAGAGCCGAATCACAACACCCTCGAAAAGGACGCCCATCTGGCCAGTGGCGAAGAGGACCTGGCCAGCGAGGAATCTGACAGCCTTCTCGGCGAATTGCAGCTCGATACTCAAGGCACTACGTATTTGTAGTTGGAATTCATAACTTTAAAATTTAAACTGTCACAATAGCTTTCTACAGTGTCTACAAACCCGGTTGTTGTTCAAAAAGTACCCCCACTTGCTGGTCAATTTTCAATGTCAAACCCAAAAAGCGCTTTGCCTTGAACATTTGTGTACAGATTGGCTCTTATTATTGAATTTGTCTTTATAAAAACTCGCAATCACCTTATTCTCGTATCATTCTGGGACTAGATTAACATAACTTTTTTTTTAAAAACTGGGCCGCAGCCAATTTTGTCTTAAATCCACTGCGTCGGAATCGAAAACCGTCCATCACTCATGACATAGATGACCGGATTCGTCGAAATATGAACAGCCAGCCCTCGAATCAGATTCCTCACAGATTCATCGCAACATTCGAGCCGGTTAAATGTGTCCAAGACGACTTCGGGCGGAAATTCGTCATCCCATGTGAGGCCTTTCAAATCGAGGCGCTTGCGGGTTTCCTTGGCTGCAGCGTTGATGTATTCTGTGGAGGAAGTTTCACTGTTTTCGGCGGCCTGTTCCTCATTGTTTCGTAAAAACATGAGAAAGTCGACAAGGGCCTTGAAGTCGACGTTACAGGGGATTTGGAGCCGATTGTCGCGGAGAATGGCCAACTCGCTGTAGACGCTGGTGATCTCGATGGTTTGGTGCTTGGCGTAGCCTTGCATTTCGATGATCTCGCCGCGGGATTTCATGGAGATCCTGGAATGGCGCGGTTAAACTAAGCTAATTTAAGTATATGCAACAATAGCGGATTTTTCGATTTAAACTGGAAAAGGCTTTTTGGGAGTTTAAACTGTGACACAAAGCTAGATGTTGAAAACTCACTTGACAGCAATATTCCTCAACTGATCAATACACCGCAAAAGGTTATCAAAAGGATCAATATAAAGCTTAGCACCGCCAAAAAGTGCCGAAACGTGGTCACATTGAGCTTTCCATCGCTTTATCTCCAGTCTGCGAACATTCGCTTCGAGACACACACGTTGCCACTTTTCAGGGACGTCATCGGCGCCGAATTGGAGGGAACCGTCGCAGCAGATGTAGGATCCGCGACCAAAACTGAAACAATGTGAATTAAAAAACTGCCAACAAGACGTCATATCCTTACATCAACTTATGACTCCTCAAAGCATTGATAATAATTTGCTGCTGCTTTTCGTCACTCGCGCTTTGGGTAATCATTTGCTGTACATTAGAAAGACAGCGACGCATGTAACTTTGGTCCCAGTCCATTGCCCAGAGAACCTACAAATTATAAACTGCCACACGATAGTACTTGCCATAACAACTCACATCAAGCACCCCCGTTTTAAAAACCAAATAATCAATCTCATCCTGAACCATTTCCTTCGTCTTCAGATGTGCCTCGGCCCTAGCCAAAGCGGCATCCCTGTTCTTTGCCAATTGTCCGAAAAGATCGTTCGGCTTCACCGGTATGACTGACTTTTTCCGCGTTTTTACATCACGTTCCTGCATTCGCTGCCAAAGTTCATCCAGGGATTCAGAAGTTTCGGCACTGTCGTAAAAGGCCTTAGTTTGGGGGACATCGGGCTTATCTGGGGCCATATTTATGCTTCTGAGCGCAGATTCGACGATGGCACTTGGGTTGTCGCCGGCTAAATCAATCGATACTGTGTCGTACTTATGGTCGCCTTCACGTTTGAGGGAGAATTTGACGCGGACGGGGTTTTGTTGGCGACCGTTGCGTGGGAAGAGGTCGTTTAGGTAGCCATTGAAGATCTAAAAACTGGTAGAGTTTTCCTACTTGTGTTGAAAAAAGTTACCTGAAGCGATTTCTCATTATTACTCCGAGCTTCCGGATCGTAATGAAACCGGTCCGGATGAACGGCAAAGTAAAATGGCCTCAGGGCTTTGGCAGCTTGTTGGGCGGAGATGTAGTTGCAGACCCGGGAGAGGTGCATGATTGGGGTTTAAACTGCAATAGATACTGACGTTTTTAAAAATTATTCAAAAAATCTATTTGTAACCCCGATCGTGGGAATCAACATACGCGTGACACCGTCTCTGATGACATTTCTACGCAAATAAACCCTAACCACGCACAACAACAATCACAGATGACACCAAAGAAGTTGTCGTCGATCGTCGGTGCTCACAGGGTGCGCAGCCGATCCGACTGATAAAAAAGGGGTGCACGAGGTTGACTAAACAATTCTACGTGATAAGTCGTGTCACGACGGACGGCAGGGAGATCGTTGGTGCTTCTAGACTGTTCCAAAAGCGCGTCATTTAAAAAACTGTTTCCATTGCTTTGCTGCTTTCTTCTTTTTTTGGCAAAAGGGCAAAGGGAAGGCCATCGCCGAATTCGTGATAGGTCAACAACCGCAAATTGACACCGCAATCAAACTATTCAGCACGTGGGGGCAACTAGCAGTGACTAGAAGTCAGACAAACGCACGTTGATAACGGCGTGGAACAAAGGAACATTAATTAGTGAACGCTCGGGTATTTGGGGGTACCTTTTTATTGATGGGGTGAAAAGATCGACTGGACGGGAGTGCGATCAATTCGGGGATTTTGAAAAAAAACTGACAAAAAGTGCCATCCAACAACTTATCACAAACAATTAGTTACAATTTTTTAAATTTAAGTTTTTGAAAAGTTTAAACTGGGGTTGAAATAAAAGACAATTCAAATGTCAAACAAACGGAACTGATAAGAAACACGAGTTTCAGCAATTTTTTTCTACATTTTGCATGCATTGACCAGGAAAACACAGTGATTATGTCGTGATTTTGATAAGTGCAAACTAACGCAAGATGTGATGTAAAAGTTGTAAAAACTGCATCAAGAGTTTGGTAATGGTCAAAAACAAACCTCAAATAAGCGACTCACGATGTCGTAGCAGTGATGTCAGTGGCAGTATTCACATGATCTGAAAAGTTTGTTTTGAAATGTTTATTGAAAAACTGTCCTGTGTGTGTAGTGTCTTTTCGACATTTTGCAAGTCACGTTTTCAACAAATTTCGAACTGAAAAAAACTGTTACTTCGTCCAATAGTTGTTTTACATAGTTCTTCAAACATTTGCCACACGAACACTTTTATTCTTCCTTGCACGCGTCCATGCGTGTGTCGTTCAACTCGCTCCAAAACTCAATCCAAGATCGTCCATTGACCATGCGTGGAACCGCCCGCTGTCCCCAAAGGGTTTCCCATAACGAAGACAGCTCGACGACATTCCATTGTACGCGCTTTTTTGACCTCACTTATCCGTGGCTTACGGCTTTTTCACGCTTTTCGCGCAATCACGATTTCGATTTTGTCCCTTTTTGGGGTCTTTTGTGACCCACGCTTTTTTGCCGACTGTTTTGATCTTTCTAAACTGCTAGCATCCCTGATTGTTTTCCAGGTGAGGAAGCCATGACCTCAACGCATTCATCCTCGCCAGACTTTGGCCCGGCGACCGGCGTCCCGATGAACGCCTTGGATATATTGAATGCGGCGGCCCAGGAGCAGGAACTACATGGGAATGTTGCCAACAGCTTGCATGACATGCTCGTCTGCGGGGCCATCGTCGAGGTGACCGTCGATGATACGACTTATGAGGGCGTCGTCGTCGGGCTCGAGGGCAAACGGCTCTATCTCGAGACGGTCAGGCCGGGCAAACGTGAATTGCACTATTTGAATACTTCTTTTTTGACTTCGGTGAGGGTTTAAACTGTTCTTTTCACAGAATTTATATATAAAATATATAATTTCCAGGCTCGAGTATTGAGAGAATCGGATCCCCGTGCCCCGTTCCCTCTCCCCAACGACGAACTCGATATGAACATTGCTGCGGACAGGCTACGACAGAAGTTGATCGAATGCGAGGATCGGGTCGTCGATGGCGTCAGTTTGGAGGGTATTGAGACTTTTGTGTATATGAAAAAGACGTGAGTTTGGTTTTTTTATAAAACTGAAGCAATTAGAGCAATTTCAGCTTCGATCTCGTATCCTGGAAAGGCAAGTCGATCATCGTCACAAATAACGTCCTGATCGAGCCACCCTACGACCCAGAGCACTGTTCACAGCTCATCCAAGACAATGTGCATTCCGAAAAGGCCGCCGAACGCGTACGAAACATGCTAGCCAGGATTCCGCCCCTGGTCGAAGCCCGTCGACAAAGGATGAAAGAGCTGAATTTGAGTTTGGACTGAGAAGGGCTTCACTTAACTTTGACGATCTTTGTTTACAAATTGCAATTCACCCCGCATCCCAGGGACATGTCATTGTTTTTCTTTTTTGCAATTTTGGAATGAAAGGATTCACAAAACTGGAGCTGGATGCATCTTTAACCATCAATGCCAACGTGCCAACAACCTCAATGCCCTCAGGCAGTAGCCCTTATCCATCCCATCAAGAGCCCGTGCCGTTCGACAAAGACGCCCTTCTCGAAGCCGGGCGCCGTGCAACTTGGTAAATCAAACAAAGACAAAGCAGATGGCACATGCGATGCTTCAAAAAACGTCAGGATGGTAGCCCAGGGCCATCATTTCTCGGAAAAGATGCGCATTATTTTCGGTCTCCGACGGCACTGTGGACGTGCCAAGATTTATCGAAGCGCAATTCCCGCAGGACAAATTGGCACCATCCCAGGGCCGCCGGGGCCTTCAAAAAACGGAAAGAATAGCTAACTTTCGGTGCGCCTTCCGAGAACAACGGACACAGGATAGGGATTGCCCGGAGGACAAAGTTTTTTGTCAAGCCAGCGGCTCGGTGTCGGATGCCAGTATGGCCGCGGGAAATGTCAATGCCGACATATTTTGTTGAGGTTTTGGGGTTGAAATTTTGGGTTTTGAACGGTTTTACATACTTCTGTCAATTGTGGGTTACGTTTTTTTAAACTGTCGTCCTGTGTAACTGTCCGGTATCGATGATTACGGTAAATTTAAACTGGCCTCCTTGTTTCAACGAGTTTGTGAAAACTCTTCTTCCTTCGTCAGTAAAACTTCCACAACGCTTATAATCACCCTCTTTTTGTTCTTTTCGCTTTGCAGAAGCTCAAATTTGATTTTACTCCCGCCGGCTTTCATGCACGTGTGTCGAGTGCCGTGTTCTTCTAAGCAAATTTCGACGGACTGAAGGCATTTTGGCGAGACTTGTCCTTTTGGGTATCAGTTTTGGAGACTTCAAATAGGGGGTGACCGACTTTTTATTTAAAGTGTTGCGATTTGTGACTGTTTTGATGCCACTTTTTTTGTTTAATGAAAACTGGTGGTATACCTCTAGACTGCATAGAAACGTTTACAATCTTTATAATGTTTTAGCTAGCCTAACTTTGTAGCGTTAATGGAAACGCCGTTTTGTTAAGAAATCAATTTTGCTGCCAACATTTTTGAATCCACTGTTTTTAAACTTAAAACTGTGGGTATCTGTTTTCCCGCAAAACCTGACCATAGGGGTAGTTTAGTGATAGAACGCGTCCCCTATTAATGTTCCGTTTACTTATACCGTTTTGATTCTTTTTAAAACTGTTTCATGCCGCTTAACCGTCTGTACATAATCCCAAAACTTACCTTTTTTCCTTCCAGCTCCGAGTCCGTTTCCAATAAGAACCCCCGACCTTCCCACGGTGCCGATGTTGCCGCCGCCCGGATCCCACCTCAACATCCCCGGAGTGCCGAATGTCTACGCGGCCGGTCAACCTGGTAGCAGCCTCGCTCCTCATGGCAATAATCCGCCAGGAGTCGGAGGTGCCGGTGCCGTCAAACGAGGCTCCATATTCATGTCGTCGGAAAGCATGTCGATTCCGCCGATCCCGGTGCTACCCTTACCGATGGGCATTCGGCGGGTCAGCATGGCTTCCAGGATTAAGAGATTGGTGAGTTTATAATATTTAAACTGTGCCATCCAATTTAAAGTTTTTTACAAAACTTAAATTTTACATTGGTTGAAAACTGGGAGCATTCTTGACCTCATTCGTGTTTTTCAAAAAAGTCTTTATTGTGATAATTTTGCTCCAAACTTCAAAAACTTAACTTTGATCGGTCTTTTGTTAGTCTTTATTTCTAGGTTTTGTAAAACTGGGCGTGCTGCAACATCGTACTTTTACGCTTTTTTGAGGTCAAATTCTTAAAAAACGACTTGACATATCTTAAACATGCCATCTTCCACCCTCGAATGTGTATCTAATCACACCCTTCCTCCCCAAAAATCCACCCCCTAAATCATTCCCGCATGTAACCCAACCGCCTGAGGGCCCGAACCCCGCCATTACTCCGTATTTGCAATGACACCCGTCGCATCTTTCCCGCAAAAAACAGACACAAATGTATAATGGCACGGCATGCCTGACGCCGACATGCATCGCTTATAGCCAGGGGCGGTGTTTCGACACTTTCATTGACGGATGCACCTATCTCGCAAGCTGGTGATCGGCATTGCCGAAATGCCTTGAGGCGTTGCTTTTGTCGATCTATCCAGCCGAAAAAAAGAAGTGAAGTGAGACATAGGCCATCACATCACATCCGCGTTCGCAACAACGACCCACTTTGCTGGCGGAGTTCCGTGAGGTAGCCATCATCTACGCGGGGCAGGCTGTTAGTCCCCATTGTGCCCTTAGGGCTAAACGACGACCGACGTGGTTGCGACTCATCCGTTTTGTCGCTGTTGGCCCCTGTGTTTTGGGGGTCGCCCCTCTCCCAGTTTCGAGAGTGCCACAGGCTCATTGTTCCGTGAGGCATTATTGTTTTCCGGTCTGAGGATCCCATCCCTGGTTTGGGTTTCGGCATTTGTATATTTGTAACATACGTTTTGTGTTGTGTTGAAGCCGTCTGGAAAACAGCTACAGTAACCCGTTTTCGCCATGGACAAGAAAACACCTCCAAAATTCAACCCGCTATATCACCCGGCCCCGGCCTTGAACCCCAGGCCGCCCGGCATGGCAGCCCCAGGTGGATTGCCTCAGGGCAGCGGGCCACATCCACACCCCCACATGGCGATACCGTCATCATCGGCATCGGCGCACAAGCCATCGGCGCTACCGACGACGACCCAATTCAGCGCCTTTGGACCGACATCATCGGCATTTGAAATGCTGTACAATGCGCCATTGCCGGATTTGACTCATCCAGCGCATCCGGAGCCGCGCCCGAAAACGCCTTCACCGCCACCAGTGCTTCCGCCGATACAGACTTCCATGTTTCGATCAACACCGCCGTTATCAAGGTCAATTTCGACTGTTTCTGGACCTCTGAGATTCCGACGAGAGAGAATGATGATCCGGCATCACACACTACAATCTGAAACCAGTTTTGATAAAGAAAAGTTAGATACTCCACAAGATACAGTACCACCGTCACCTACTTCATTATTGGCGCCGCCAGATGTGAGACAGACTAAATGCGTGCAATTGGAGTTGCCGCCGCATCGAAGGGTAATTATTAGATTATTTTAAATGGCTCACTATCTTAATTTTTTTCATTTATTTTGTTTGAAAACTGCCAAATTTTCTGCTTCAATGTGAAATTCTTGTAAAGTTCCAAAGGCCCACCCCCAATCTCGCTTCACACCCATTATCCACCTTTACCCCTCTGTTTCATGCATTTTTAAGTTTCAAAACTGTTCCTGTGTAACACAAAGTCGACTTCTGACCCGTATGCATTCACTTGTTCAAGTGCTTGCTGGCAGAGCCACGACTATTGTCGCACTTTAGCCTCCCAGACACGGCGGTCGTTAAGCGACAATAGCCATTTTCGTTCACTAGTTACAACATAAATTTTCATTCTTAACTACTTTTTTTTTCGAAACGCTATGACCGCTCAATGCAATTTTACGGGTGCGAAATGTTAAATTATCGATTTTAAACTGCGCCAACATCTAACTGTAGAACGCAAAATAGCTTATTACCATCAAGTATGAAATTTAAATTTTTCAAACAATAAAAACTGGAATTTCGTATGTCACCTTTCAAAAACACTTACAAAAAACTCAAGATTTTTGTTATTGGCTTTTAAGTACTTTATGGAAAAAAATATTTACCAACATAGCTAATTTGGTTGGCACGCTACCTAGAAGGCTAATATAATAATGTTAAACTGTCAGGCAGTATTCAGAGTTGAAATCAATTTCACATATTCCCTCGCTTTCACGCCATTAAAATTCCGTCGACATAATGGGTGCTCTCATCGTAGTGAGTCGTAGTCATGGTCATCATAATTGTGCCAAGGGGCATCCCCTGTGAAGGCATTCTTTAAGTATGCGCGAATGGAACTGAAAGGCGCTTTCGTCTTCCCTCGATGCCACAGGGCTTTCCCGTGCCGACAGGCTTGCCCCAAGGCCTTAGGACCTAAAACTGTCACACACTTGACTTGAGGCTTTTTTATTTCCCATCAGACCTGTCTTAAATTTACTATTGACCGTGTTTTGCTTGGTTTTACAGTTCTGTCTGGGTTTAACAAATTGAATGAATTGTAAAAACTGAATTGAACCACGCCATAAGAATAGTAGACATTATTGTTGTTGTTGCTTACTTGTTGCTCCAATATTTATGACCCCTCGCAACACTTGTTTACAATGCCTATGTCTATATTGATGTCGCGCTGTGGCGTGAGGGCATTGTGTTACGTTTTGGGCTCTATCGCCCCTCAGGGCACTCAAGAGTCAACTTAGTTTGCGTCTTTTTTGGACATTAGCTCACTTGGTATAGCTTTTTGTCAGAGAAGGCTCCGATTTCTTTGGAGCCGGCTTCAGTTTGAAATTATCTCCAAAGCTTGGAAGCCAAATTTGGTTCAGACTGGCTGGAAGCTGCTTCCATCTGATTAAGTTCCTCTCCAGTCAGTTTTGAACCAAAAAAAAACAATATTTTTATGGCGACAAAGTTTTCGTTTTTATTTTTTCTGTCATGTTGACTTCCGTTCTGGTTTTTGATGACACAGATGGATGCCAGATGGCTGAAATTTGGTGTTCCGATTGCATTTTTTGAATTTAAACTGTTACAAGCCGGCATAAGTGCGTTGGCAATTCTTGTTTATACCCCTAACTTTGCTCAAGAAAATTTAAACTGTTACAGGTTCGTCTGATCACAACCATTCATTTCAGGACACCCTGGATAAGATACCGCGCCGTGCTCGGTCGCAAAGCTGGCTCGTCCGCACGCGACACCTGCTCGATGATGATAAAGTAAGTAAAACTGTCTGTCTGGAATGAAGCTCTATGAAACGAAAATCCCAAACCACCTTCCGGTTTTCGATGACATTAGAAATCCAAAACTTTATCGACACCGACAAAGTGGATTCAATGTCACTAAAGTTGCAATCTGATATTGCTAACAGAAGTTTTATCGGCTTTCTTACAAATCCCATTTTAATGCAATTTTTTAAAACTGTTTCTATTCTGTAACCAAACCTAGAAAAAAGTAAAAAAAATATATTACTTTTCAGTCACTCACAAGGACGCCATGGATCGCACACTGCCTGTACGCCCTATCCGTATTTATGCTCGTAATCACTTTTCCATTTTGCTTACCTTTCTGTGTAAAAGTCGCACGGTAAGTCACAAATCTTAGAAAAGTGGAAAAATATCAAAAAACTGAGAAGCATTTGTTGACGGCAGATCAGCAGCCAGAGAGACCGAAGAGAAAAAACTGCACGCGGTCGGGTATTGACTGATTCGTTGACTGGCATGTCGCAATTGCTGGCACGCTGTTGACGTTTTTTGCGAGCAGCGTGTGTTGTTGGCTGCAAATCAATCTTTGCGTTTCGGTGTTATTGATTGATTTTTGGCAGTTAAACTCCTTTACAGTTTTACATATATATTTGCCTTTAATTGGAGCAAATTAGCGTGCCACATCTAAAAAAAGCAATGTTTATTTTGCGTTCTTTTTGAGACAGCGCGTGTGTTTGAAGCGAAGCAATCTACTTTGTGTGCCATATATTAATTTTTGGCAACGGCAGTATCTCAAAGCATAAGAAGGACAGTTTTAAAAATTGAGTTTATTTTCTAAAGGCGTCTTGCGTTTGCTTTGAATCGATTAGTTTTTTTTAATAATTGAAGCAGTGGATTTGAACAAGCAGTTTACAAACCCAAAAACAGTTCAATCCCAAAATTTCAGCGAATATGAACGCGTCGTGGTGTTCCGAACGGGTCGACTTATCAAGGGCGGAACGAAGGGCCCTGGTATGTTCTTCATTCTGCCATGCATCGACACGTACAGGGTCGTTGATCTCCGTGTCCTCTCCTTCGATGTTCCTGCCCAGGAGATCCTCTCCCGAGATTCTGTGACCGTCTCTGTCGAGGCTGTCGTTTATTTCCGAATTTCGAACCCCATCATTTCCGTCACTAACGTCAATGATGCCCAGTTTAGTACAAAACTGCTCGCTCAAACTACGTTGAGAAATGTTCTGGGTACAAAGACGTTGAGTGAGATTCTGCAGGAACGAGATAATATTTCGAGTGTGAGTTACTGATGTCCAAAAATCGATGCTCAGTTTAAATTACCAAAAATACCCTCTTCAGGTCACCGAAAAGATCCTCGACGAAGGCACCGACCCCTGGGGCGTCAAAGTGCAACGTGTCGAAATCAAAGACATCCGTCTGCCCCAGATGCTGACCCGTGCCATGGCCGCTGAAGCCGAAGCCAGTCGAGATGCCCGGGCGAGGGTCATCGCTGCCGATGGAGAGCGGAATGCGTCGCACAACCTCCTTGAAGCGGCTAATACCATCAGCGAGAATCGGGCAGCGCTGCATCTGCGCTTTTTGCAGACAATTTCACACATTGCCGCCGAACATAATCACACTATTGTCGTCCCTGTTAGCATGGAGATAATGCGAGCTTTTAAGAAAAAACTGGGGAGTATTTGGGAAAGGGGAAGCACGGGGACGAAAGAGAAGGTTTGAATTCTCGATGATAAGTAATGGTTTTTTTTGTAATAAATTTGACTAAACTTTTTTTCTAACGAAAATGTTCGCAACAGTTTACAACACCTTTATCAAAACCCCATAACAATCACACCTCAAATCAAAGCCGAGTTTTACAGTACTCCGAATCGAGTCGCTTCAACTGCGGAATTGCATCCATGACATGGTCACGGTAGCCGGGAAGCTTCTGGACCGGATTGAACTCCAAATAGACCAAGCTCAACTTCGGCAAGCCAGACAAAATCGGCACGGAGTCCTCAAACGTCGCAATCTTGTTCTGTCTGGCCCAGAAGTCCGTCAAATTTTGCAAGTGCCCGATGTTGGTCACTTTTTCGAGGCGGTTGTAGTTGAGATCGAGCACTTCGAGGGCTTCATTCGCTTCGAGGCCACCGATTTCTTTGATGCCGTTCTGGGCGAGGTACAGCTCTTGGAGGTTTGTTAGGGAGGAGAGGTTCTGAAATTATGACATGATATACGCAGAGCAGTTTATAATTCAAACTTCAATATGCTGAATGGCATTGGCCGGAAGGCTGAGCATCTTCAGATCCTTAAGCGTATCCAGTCCTTCGATCTTTTTGATTTGATTGGCACCAAGCATGAGGCGGTTGATCTTGGTGCAATTTTCAAGGCCTTGGATCTTTTCAATGCGGTTGTCGCCGAGTTCGAGGTATTCGAGCTCTGTGCACTAAAATTGCAATCAAAAACTGAAGGATCGCAGTTTTCAAAAACCCACATTCTCAAGCCCCTCAATGACCACAATCTTGTTATGCATGGCATAGAACGTCTTCAACTTGGTCAAAGTCGACAAGCCTTCCAACTTTGTGAGGCGATTGTAGCACAAATCGAGGACTTCCAAGTTGACTAGTGTTTCGAGGCCTTCTATTTTGGAGATCTAAACTATTTCATATAATAAACCCAACAGTTTTTTTAAAAATAACTTGCTTGATTATCGTACAAATCCAAATGAACAAGATTAACCAGATTGTTGAGCCCCTCAATCTTGGAAATCAAATTCCACCGCAAACACAGCTCTTTTACGTTGGTAAGGAAGTCAAAGCCTTCAATCTTCTTGATCCGACGACGTGTGAGATCGATGTCGGTAGCAGCCGGGTCGAGTTCGATCGTTTCGACTTCCTCGGCATTGGCTTTGGCTTCGGCTGCTGCCGCGGCGGCAGCTTCGGCGGCCGCTTGCGTGGGAGCGGGCGAAGACATGTCGAGATCGGCGACAGGGGCAGCCATTCACTGGAGATGGATCGGGATTGAATGAATTAGAAGTTATCGAATTACCACTGTACAGTTTATTCAAATTTTGTACAGTGCCAAAGGTTCGGATGGGAATGCAAAATTTCTTGGTCTGTTAAAAATCTGATCAGTAACTACATTGACAGTTTTATTAACCAAAAAAACAACAAACAAAACTCAACGACGTAAAAAAACCAAGTAAAAAATCAATAGTTGTTAGAATTATAACGCTGATAAATCAAATCCATCGCAACAGCTCGATCCAATTTCTGGAAGGCATCCGTCATGGTGATTTCGCCGTGGTTGTCGCGGAAAAGCCAGGAACACATGTATCGAAGGTTCTGATGTTCGTGCTCCCAAGCATAGGCGGCGATGGCACAGACGTTCGTGTCTTGGAGGTTTTCTTCCAGACATCTTTCGAGCTTTTGCTGTAACCGTAAGACGCTACAGTTTATACGTATAGTAAAATTACAACTCACAAGAACCGTTTGAGCCAATTCATACTTCCTCGCAAACTTGGCCATGCCGATCACCGTGTCAATGGAAGCATTATCGATCGACTTTCCATAGAGACTGTCGACGACGCCCCTGATGGTTTCATAGGTGAAGTCGACAATGTTGATGCGATTGGTGCGGGCTTCGATCATGTCCTGGTTGAACATGGTTCGGAAAACGGGGGAGACTGTAGTCAGGATTGAGCGGTGGGCCTAAAAAACCAAAAAAATCAGGCAAACCAGTTTAAAAAATAACAGTACCCGAACAATCTGATCCCCAATAACAAACTGAACATCGCGCGGGTTATCAGTCTCATTGATAAGTTCATCGAGCTGCATCGGTTGCACAATGGCACTTTGACGCTTGAAAAGCGTGAATTCAAGGTGACAGTGCATAGTAGGCTTCTGTTTGTCGAGAAAATCAGCATCGAAGAAGTTTGGGAGAACGCGGCAACCGTCTGGGAAGTCCAAGTCGATGTCTAAACAAAAAACCAAATGAACCAACGGCTCAGTTTATAAAAACCCACCAATTTTGTTGCGGACATCATTGTTGAAATAGAAATAGCCCTTGATGCGAACAGGGGATTGTCCAACAGTAAAAAGTAGATCATAGGCCTTGGCATCTTCCCTCTTAATGCCGAGACGCAGTTTCCATTCGAATCCAGTGGTATTCGGCACAACAAAAGCTGGGAGGTAAGTAAAGTAAATCGAATAGGGAGCATCAAATGGAAGCAGTTCGTACCAGTCGCCGCGGATGGTGCGATCGTCGGTGAAGCGTTTGACCTGAAAAATAAGTTTGATACCGACACCAGTTTATCAAAAAACACAAACTTACGCTGCACGAAGTCTCTCTGCCGAACAATTTGAAGAGAAGATCAAGTTCACCCGGCATGGCGGAACACTGTTGGCTTGATTTTGCTAAAATATTGATTGATTATCTTCTGCGGTACTTTAGCACGGATGAACGAGATATGGAACAATGTATTAACATCCGCGACTGACGAGTTTACAGTTTTCAACACAAAATAAGAGTGATACGGAAATGAGCACCTGCCAGCGTCGATTTTGCGAAGTCAAATGAGTGTGCGGAAAGGTACAGTTTTTAGGGTTGGATTTTTTGAAATTTCATAATAAGGTTTTGCAATCGCGCACTTAGTTGTCGTAGCGTAAAAACGTTTTTTGTACTTGTTTAAAAACAACTCCGCTTGATCAGTTTTGCCGCATTATTACAATTTTAAAATCAACTTTTCAAATGTTTGATTGACGAAAAAAATACGAACACTGGGGTGGTAGGGATCTGTCACCAGTTTTTGCATTCAAGGCATTTAAGAAGTTTGCGTTCACAATACCAAATTTTGCGATGTTTTATGGTTGGTTTTTCCATCGTCCTACAGTTTTTTTAAGTTTTACAACTTTCTTTATATTTTGATTCATCACGTTTGTTAAAAGATTTTGGTTTCTTCATAACAGTTCCTCAAACGTTCTTTGTAGATAGCAGTTTTCAAAAATTTAAACTGTAATTTTACTTGTGTGAATAGTTTACCACTTTTCCCATCTATATTTACTCTGCACCAAACTATAATTAGGCATTTATTAATTTGTGCATGTGTAATTCGCATAAAGTAACTCCGTAATGCATGTGTTGGTGACGCCGACAACGGCATGCCGCCATCATCCAGGACCACCAAAGCGACAACAGCGACCGCGCTTGAGTGAGCGCATCGTCAAAGGGGAAGGACGAAGCATGCCGTTTTTTCCATGTTCATGATGCTGCAGGCCCGGGGACTCTGGCCAGAGGGCACAGTGGGAGGGCGTGTCGATGGTCCAAGTTTCCGACGCATTCAGACGGCCGCCGGTTTGGTGGTGCTTCGTAAGGGACAGAACAAATTCGGACCGACGACAACACCAAAAAAGGGGAGGACGCTTGGGGGCTTTATTTTCGACGTTCTTCATAGCCCTTCGGAAGTCTTTCTCTTTCGCTCTTCTTCTTCTTTTTGTCGGAACCACGATGATAACATGAATCGCGACGATCATTGGGTTCGCTTTTTGTGGATTATCGTGGGGCTGCTTGATGGCTGTGTGGGCCTTGTGCAGCAGTTGCCGATTTTGTCGTCATGCCAGTTTCCGGTTCCTGGGAATCGAGAGGTGAGTTGTTTCATCTACAATCGTACATGCGACAGTTTAACAAAATTTTCAAGCATAATTAAAGCGAAAAATAGAAATCGAGCTTCCTCATGCTCACAGTTTAAAACCGCCATCAAACCCCTCATGCCACCCAAAATGACCCCCTCCAACCCCATTTCCACCGATAATAGCCTCTTTCGTCAAATATCACCCCCCCCCCCCTCCCCCCCCCCCCTAAACCCCTCCATTTCATGTTTTTGTGACGCCAAAGCCAGGATGTATTGCCATTTCCGGGCATTGTCCTAAGCCTTTCCTTCGCCTCGTTTGACGGACCTTTTAGGCTGGCAAGACAACAGGCTTCCAGGGTGGATAATCATAAGAAAATGATGTTATTTCCTCGGCAAAATGTCAAGCCATCGGCATTTTGGGGGGCCATTTGTCAAGCTTTAACGAGGGCTTTTTCTTCTTAGCCCCTCATTACCACGGAGACAATTGAAAATGTTACTGTAGTCGAAGCTGCTGTAAAAAAACCGAAATACGCCAAATCCAGTTTTACAGTAAATAAAAAACCTTAAGAAAGGTTACCCAGTTTTTGTTAACATAAGTTTTTTAGTTTTTCAACCGTATGTGCCGACCGTACACCCAACTCCCATTTATGTGCGATATTCACGGTCAATTAGAACCACGGGTGGTTCCAGTAGTGGCGGAAGTGTATGCCCGGCATCGAGCTGCCTTCAAAACTGATAATGGAACTGATCTTTTTGGAATTGCACTGGTTCGACAGTTGTCCCAGCCTTCGTCGACCCTATTTGTGACGCCAGAAAGTGATGAGTTCAAGTGCATCTTTGCGCCGCCATGTCATGGGATTAATAATGATCAAGTCGAGCGTTTTGTGGATAATTTTAAGTATTTCACTAAGGTCGGTGCTATTCAGTTTTGTTACCAAAAAGTGTTAGAGGCTAATACCAGCGATAATTTATATCATCCTAGTATGCTACAGTTTTCTAAAATTATGAACTTATCGAAACTTAAAACCCCATCCCTGTCCAAATCAATATCCACGTGTGCTTTGCCCACACAAAGCTAACATCCATGACTGCCAAAGTTAATGCAGCTATTTGTTTTGGGACGAAGTGCACGCGAAATGCATGCGGTCACTGGTCAGCTTTAGCGCCAGCCTTGTTCGGTGCCATCGTTGGCGTTGCATTCAATGTGAAGAAAGCTTCAATGAACGCGACAAAGCTCCTGGGAATGGACGGATTTTCGGGGAACTAACTTTTTTTTGGCTATGTGCCATTTTTAGGATTACCAAAATGATTCTTTAAACATCAGTTTTTGATCTTTTAATACAAACGATTTTCGAAGTCGATACACAACGCCGAACAGTTTAGTGAATACATCTAGAAAATGGATTTTTCAAGTACCCTTTTCTGAAACGGCAATGAGAGGCCATGAAAATAGTAGTGCTTCGGGGACACTTGTGTCGTGGCCTGAATGCTAAATAGGCAATGACCCAGACTTCCCAGGCTTCTGTAATGAGAAAAGGCTCATTTTCACTAAGCTTGAACTAATTTCCAAAGCGTGGAAGTGGTCTTTTTGTTTTTCTGGCTGTAATTATTCATTTTGAAAAGCCATGAGCTCTGTTCAGTTTTTTACTTTTCAAAAAAGTTGCGAAATTTTCATAAGAATTTTTCCAAAAAAGTCCAAATGCCATTCTGCAAGCTCTAACGACACTTCACACTTTCAAGGCTCTTCAAAAATGCCATTAAAGACCAAATCTCCGCCATTCCATGGCCTCCATATTACAGTACCATTAACATAAGCATAAGCACAAACGTAAGCGCATTCCAAAAACCGCATGCAAACTATTTTTGCACACGACCAAAGTTTTTTCAAAGACCTTTGGCTATAGAATGAGCAAATAATTCCAAGCACCTTTTTTTGTGATATCGCTCTCAACGGACTTCCTGGAGACAGGACACCCATTTCGGGAAATGCTTCATGTTTCTGAGGACCTGGCTGCATTTCCGTGACCACGCACGTTTTATTTTTTTTTGAGGATTGAGGACAAATTTGAGCAAATGTGGAAAGGGGAAAGTGAAAGCTTATGGTTGTTGAAGGGGTTAGTGTTAAGTGTGAAGTGGAAGGGGTGCGGATCCGGAAATGGGGCATTTGGGGGGATGTGATGGGCGAGGTTGTGGATTTGGGAGAGATTTGGATGTGAAGTTTTACAAAAAAACACTTAAAAAACAGCTTATCAGTGTTAAAAAGTGTGACAATGTTTAAGAAAGATGTTTACGACGGCACAAATCGCACAGTTTATATCAAAAAATTTTTCCAGGTCTACACATCCGTCCTTTTCCGTCGCTGGTTCCCGGAAATAACCTGCCCCCGCCCTCGAATCCTGGCCCTTGTCCTCACCGAAGGTGTTATCAATGACCCTCGTAAACTGACAACAGTCGTGATTTACACCCAAGAAGCGAAGCTACGGCCGTTTTTGGCAAACATTCAGTTCGAAATTACAAATAGCCTTCTACATGGTAACCAACTTTTTAAAACTACATCAACTTACTCATCAGTTTACAGGAAACCCCCTCCACGAAGCCCTTGCCGACCTCATCAACCAAATAGGCTACGCCGTCCGCGAATACTACGCCACCAATGGCACTCCTCGGCATCACGGGATCCCTCTCTGGGCCTTCCAGTTGACAGCCGTCTCCGTGGCTCTGGTCATCGTCGCGATGATCGTTGAATGGTGCATAGTGCGACGGAAACTCCTCAGCAACCGCAATCACACAGCCTTTCCAATCGGTGGTCGAAGCAAGACTCATCTTATTTTTTGATTTTTGCAAATTTATGTTGAAAATTTATACAATACAACGACGGGATATACGTGTAGTCACAAGTCTTAGCAATTGAATAAATTTCTACTACGGAACTCAGTTTTCTATTTTCAACAATTCCTACAATTACAAAATATTGAAACAAACAAAAAAGACGAAAAAAGCAAGCCCAGTCAACCCTTATCACTCTTCTATCGACCGGTTAGCGGTGCTCTGACCCTGTGCTACACCGCTTCCCCTTTTTCTATTACAAAATAGAGTTCACTTTTTAAGAACATACGCGTTTCTTCTCATTCAATGCATGTTTGACACTGGTTTTGCAGTCGACTTTTGTGTGTTTCTTATTTTTTTGGTATTTGTTTTGGTCATTTGGAGTGATTTAGCTATGGCATTGGTAAGCCCATTTCACAGACAGACTAGTTTATTTATTGTTTTTACAGGTGACCGACAACGTTCAACTTAGAATCCGAGCCAGTTTTCTCGAACTTCTTGAATTCGGTCAATTCATCCGATCCGACGAAAGACCCATCAATGGCATTGATGGCCTCACTTGGCAACTCGTGATCTATCCAAATGGTGAAAAGAATGAAAGTTATGGTCATCTTCAGGCATATGTAATTCTGTCAAAGGGTGGTTTCGAAACAAGTGTCGAGATTTGTATTGTTGATTCGGATTTGAAACGTACGTTTGAGCTGTTGAATGTAGTTATCGAAGGATCGACCAGTTTTTAGACCAATTCAAAATAGTCCAAGCCGATGCTGGGCGAATCAGACATCCGATGACAGTATTTAATGGTGATATCCACAGCAGTGGATGTATCAAAGATGAAGAATTTGTCGTGGAAGCTAATATCGCTATCAAAAAACCGTTACAACTGCCAATTTCTAGTGGAAATGACGCTCCAGCTGTGAGTATATTACAAATAAACCAAATATATCAACAGTTTTAGATCCGCACCTTCGAAGACTCGTTCACACTGACGCTAGACCCTAATATGCTTTGCTTGAACGAAACCGGGGTTCCCATGATAATGGATAGCCAACGAATTAACGGTATCACCTGGAATGTTGTTTACTTTCCGAATGGCGAGTATCCTGAGGAAACGGATAAAGTTAAAGTGCGAATTATCATTTCCGGCGGACCAGCTATCATAACATGGACTGCTGGACTGGCTATCGGTAGCACCACTATCTACAGTAAGCCATCACAAAAAATATATAAAAAGTTTGTGAAAACCGATTAATTCAAATGTGAAATCGTTCTAGCTGGCGATACAATCGAACTAACAGGCGAAGACGGTACTGGCGCATGTGTTGCCACTCACGAGCAATGCGGCATTGCTAACAAAGTGAACGGACACATCGAGATTCCGGTTCATGTAAAGTTTTCAAAAGATGCCAACTATATTACTTATCGGGACAGAGGGGTATGTCAACTTTATCGATAACACCAGGAGGCAAACAGTTTAAATTTTCCAGGAACACGCCGTATCGGACACCATCCACATGGAATTTCAGTCAGGCCTTTTCGATCCAGTCTACAATGAACAATTTGAAAGCTCGGATCCAAGGAAACTTTTACCAACACCTAATTGTACATGTCCCCAAAGAAACGCTCAACACACCTGGAGAATCCGGTACTTTTTTGCTGGCGAAGATGAGGAAGACAAGGGCCATCTGACACTGTACATCGATGTCGACAATCCGAAGCTGGAACCAATATCCGTCAAGGGTACTATTACCATTGATGGAATGGACGATGCACAACCTTATACGTTTGAATTTCAACAACAAAGAACTAAAAACTTCCTGATCAAACGTCTGGTTTCAATCAATGACATGCGGGTCAAGGGCGCCCTTAAGGGCATGTATGTTGGCATTAACTGTGATGCTACTTTTGAGACTCATTAACGGAATTTTGAAAATTCTAAATTGCAGTTTTTTGTGGTAATATTATTTTGTAAATATGTTAAAAAAGTAATTAATGTCATTGGCAGTTTTTGATTGTCTTTACATATGTTTTTGATTAACCGTAATGAAGTTGTCCAATCTTACCCAGTTTAACCAAAACAAGTAAAGTTCAAAACGTACGACCGCTCAAAACCAACATAAGCCCGGACAAGTGTGACAAATCGACGAAAGCGACACATGTGCCGACTTAAGCTGTTTCAGGAGTCGTCGGCAACCACGACAAAAGATGATTTATGCCCTTTTCGGAAGACTGCAATGGGTCCCCCTCTTTTTGGGGGTCGTGCCGTCCTGGGGGGATCGATGGACAGTGGCTGTAGATTGTCAATGGTTATTCAGTTTTAGTGTTTTCTGGTTTTTGGATTTGTAAGTGTAACGATTATTTTACAAGAAGAACTTGCGGCGCAGTTTACTTATCCAACAAATGACATCACAGCAATCAATAAGCTCCTCGTCATCGACCATCACCATCGCACCAGACAGCGATGATGATGACATCGACCCTGTTTGGAGGTTGGTTTTTACTTTTAATAAAAGTTTTGTTAGGAATTACCACTCACAGTTTTGTTAATTCCATTCAATAGACACCAACTAACCTGTTTGTTTATCCGCTTAATCGTTACTTGTACTTACTAATTCGCAACAAGGACGCAGTTTCTATTTTTTCCAACAAAGCTCCCCAAACAATCACACCTTTTGCCAAAGTTATTTGTTCAACATTCTATTTTGTTGTCACTAAAATGTTAAACTTTTTCCCTGCATGCAAACTTTTTCCATTACCATAAAAGTGTTCTAAAAAGGCAAACTTTTGTTTGTACGGTTCTCCGAGGCCATTGTATCGAAATGCATGGGGCAACAAACCCTTCGACCCCCGACGCTGTTTGAGTTTGCTCAACCAACATTTTAGCACCCTTGTACGTCTTTGTTTATAATAGTACGGTTTTCCATGGCCATGAGTTATGTTTGGTCTTGCGTGATTTCCGTGTTGGGCAGCTGCGGGGTTTAGTCAGACGGCGTACGTGAAATGGTCAACATGATACAAATTTTGAACAGTTGTGGTAGCTTCATTATTAAAGTAATATAAAATATACCGACGACATAGTGCAACAGTTTTAATATCAAATTGCGCGTCAATACCCGCTATAAGTCCCCGATCTTTGGGCGTCAACCCTCTCAACTGTCCATCTCGCGCCTCCCGCCGTAAGCCGAGTAACCAATCCCTTCCAGTTCGCGAAAAAATAAACTTTGCCAAGTTTTGCGCACCTCCCGATGAAGTGCTTCATCGATGGAGACGTCGATCAATGTTGACTTTCACATCGAGGCGTTCGCCACGCGCGCAAGGTTCAACTTTTATCGAAGCTGCTGGAATTTTACCGACAGTTTAAATTGAGTTCATCTTTAAAAAAGGTTATGCGTAAATTTCAACAATATTTGACAGTTCTTGTTACCGTTTTCGAGGTTTTGCGCAATTTTAAAGATTTTAATACTTTCCGATTATGCCCAGTTTAAACCCCCAAATATCAACCTCCCCTCCCACCACCCCCAAAACCGTAATCAGCGGGAGAACAAATTCCCCAAATTTCCCCATCCCCGAGCCTCAACGTTTCCAAAACCTGATCACCGCGGAACCGTTGCAATTGTTCGGAACTTCGAAACCGGCTGTCCCCGTTTTGTTCAATTTGTTTTTATAATGCATGCAACGCTTTTTGCGGTCGTTTTGCATTAAGTTTTTTCTTCCATCTTACAGCCAAGTGGTTGGATCAACGTTTCGTCGCTAAAAGCATTATGTTGCCTGTTTTCGGCGTGATTGTTGACCAAAAACGAGAAGAAGAACAAAACGTTTGAATCGGATCGGGCCCGTTTTGATATGACTAAAAAAGTGTACGATTCAAAAAGTGAAATTGCTTCGATAATCATTCCTTAAACGTATGACGAAGCTTGCTTGCGGCAATCGGCGATTCGTGATTGATATTTGTTTGTGTGAGTGACCATGGGCCAAAAGGAGGGTTGTGGATTCTTGATTTGGGAGCGTGGTGACTTTTTTTTGAAGTTAAACCGTTCACAATCGGCAGTTTTGTTTTAAAAATAGGAATTAATTTGATATTTCGTCAACTTTGTTTTCAAGTCAATGATCTATGCAGTTTTCTACACCCTTGTTGTCTGCCTCCCTTCAACTTCCACCCTTTTTGTCGGAATTCCCACCCTTAATCGCAAAATCGCACATCATAGTGATCGACCGGGATTGTATAATAGCCTCGAGCAGTCATCAAATCATCCTTAATGAGCCCCCTTTCCCGACCAGACCTTCACCTTGTCGTCTGCGGCGACGATCGCGGTCGCGCGTCGGGGCTTCCGACGGATGCTGCAACGATTCATCCATCAGAATGGGGGCTTCAAGGCAGTCGCCGCCATCAAAAGACCTCCTCGCTTCTTTCTTTTATTTCGATCATCGACATTAGCACCCCCGCGGATACACTTGTTTTTTGCTTAGCTAGACTGTTCAAAGGGATCAACGAACAGATCGAATGCTATTAATTTGACTCTTGTCAGTTTATTTTGCAAAATACTGACGAACGTAATTTTTTTTAGCTTACGCTGCCTTTTTTCAGTTTTTTAACATCCAATTATTCCTAAAAATACGTCCGCATTTCCACCCCACCCTATGGCCCTTGACAATCATGATGTTCGCCTCCAGGGGCTTTGATTTATCCGTTTAATCATGCATGCATGCATGTGCGCAAACATTGGCTTCTAGAAGCCGGCCAGTGGTCAGGTGAAGCCTGTTCATAATTGCTGGACACTCTGGACGGCCGCCAGGCTTTTATCCTTCCATTTTTGGATCTATAATATTTGGTTTGGCTCAGCGCCGTCGTTTGCTTTGGTCAATAACCATTTTTGGAACTGACTTTTGATAAAAATAGACTTTTTTGATAGTAAATATCTAAAAAATATACTAAAAGTTGAGGAGAGTCAACCAGTTTACTTTAAACAATTGCACTTACGAAAGCTTGAATGCCCCTGGCAATGAACCTTCCTTTGAGTGACCACAACCCGTTTTTAGAAGCGGTTGAGTGTTCAATTTGGTGGACAGGGGGTTGAAAAAGAGGAAATAATTATTGAAATTATGAATACAAACGTGATCGTATGTTATCTCTACAGTTTTTATATTTTTATTGTTGCATAAATTTAAGCTTAATCAACAAAAAAAAAATAGCCTGTTCAGTTTTCTATCATTCCATCCCCCATTTACAGTCATTTTTTGCCCCCAAATCAGCTCCGCCACCCCTCACAACCAATTAGTGTCAGACATAGCCATCCTCCTTCACATCCGCCCCTAATCAGTGAAATCCCATCACCTTGCTTCGCCCGTGATCACATGCATAGCCGGTGTTGCCTCCACAAAAGCTCACATCAGGCAAGCCCATCACTCCGAGGGTTTTTTCAACGCACATTGCCTCCGGGCTGCGAACCCGTTCGTCGTCGGCTGGCTCACATTTGACCCAATTCTGTGTCATCGCCGCCCGAAGGCAGCCAGCCTGATTGACCGTCTCTCCACGTTTTTTGTGTTGTTCCGAGGATCGGTCATCAGGGATATGTCTTTTTACTTGTTAATGTGTGTTTTCGTACATAAGTCTGCAAGATTTGTGGATTCTATTGATGTGAAGTTGCGGATTCTGGCGTCTGGATGGGGGTGATTTGCATGGTTTGATTTGATGGGCGTCTGAGTCTGCGTGTAATGTCGTAAAAGTAATTGAAGTATGCGGAATTTTTAGTGATATGTGTGAAGGGGTGTGGATTTGGGGCTTTGATTGTTAAAATGGAATTGCGATTTCACAGTTTTTTCAATTAAAGTGTTTCAATTGATAGTTTGCATTGTTTTTTTTGTGTGTGAAGGAAGTTTGTAATACACTGGATTACTGTATACAACTTACAACATGGACATTTGTCAGTTTCCAAACCAAAAAAGTCCAAAACCCCCAAAATCGTGCTCCAAACGTCTCCCTCCAACGTCACCGATCCAAAAACCACCCAAAAAATGATCCCTCACGATCCATTGCCTCAGGCTATATGACCTACTACAGTTTTTTCATCCATCCATTCATCGAGGACGTCCTCGGCCCCGACCTCCGTCTACATATCAGGAATGGTCAATGATGTGATGGCGCTTTTCGCTCGGTCACGGTCACGCACTTTTTATTCGCTCCACACTCGCGAATCCGCGGTCTTGTCACCCCTCCGATAGTGACGTGAATCCAAACCAAACCGAAATGGTAGAGGTAGATAGACTTCCTTGTATGCTGTATACAAACCCATCGTCAACAGCCTCAAAAAGCAAAGACAAACTTCATCATTGGTCGAAGAAAGGAACGCCTTCCTTTGTTGGGTCATCAGTGTCAGCCATCACGGGATTAACGCACGTTTCATCCTTTTCCTGGCTTTGAGGACGATGATGGCCACACGCTACGCTAACTAAGAACCCTCCGTGAAGCCCAAACAATGCGGAACATTGAAAAAATAGACGGTTTAGAAAAAGGAACCACGTTTGTCACGGCGAGGCTACGAGGCTATGTCGATCCGAATGTTTACTCGAGATCGACGACTTCGCTGACCACTGGGCTTCTCTGAGGACAAACTGTATAGGGAACGAGGAACGAAGAATCTACTGAAAAGCAGTTTATTGTGCGTCTACATCAAAACCCATCCGTATTCGGATAAAAAAACCAAACAAAGTCTCGAGTGCAGTCCCGACTTGTCGAAGCGCTCACGTCCACGATCACCCCTCAGGCTATTGTATTGTATTAGTTTTTTGTCAGCAGCCATTTTGCTCGAAGCCGTCTCAGCTATAGCCGCGAAGCAGCACGCTGACACGTCCGTGACCCGGAGGCGTGTGTTGTGTTGACTCGGCGCTTGTCCGCAATACTTTTTTGTTAAAGTGTGTTAAACCGTCCGAAGCTGCGCATCGCTCAGAGATTCCAGAGTGATCAACGTTATATTTTGGATTCGGGTGTAGCTGGGTTTGATTTGAAGTTCCTAATCACATTCACAGTTTATAACATTGTCCATTACCGTAAAGCCTACTGTAAATATTTACACCACCACCATCCACCACTCTCACTATGAGTGTATCACAATTTGCGTTCCATTTGACACTGCCTAGTCCAAGTCCGTTACAGAAATTGGCACAATTGAGTGTTTGGTAAGTTGATTCATTCCCTTATCGTCCAGTTTTAAGAAGTAATTTACATACATATTGAGTTTCAAATTGTTCAATTCCAAATCTTCCCAGTTTTTGTAAAAAGATAAGCATCTCTACCCAAAATAGCAACTTTTAAAGATTGTTTTCCTCGTCAATTCCAATTTTGACTCCGTTCCATCACTCCAACTTTTTTCGCCGTGATAGGATGATGTCAACTTCTAGCGAGCCTCAAAAACTCTTTCCAAGTGAAATATAGCCTAGACAGCAGCCCCAAATAGGGTGTTCTTCGAGTTCTTTGACTTCTTCTGCGATCAGAGCACACGAACCTCATTAATAACAATGTTTGGCGCTTTTCGATATGAGCTTTGATTCCAATCAGGCAGTCGGGATGGACTCACATGAAGGCTGTGGGAGTTGATATATGGCAAGGTTCAAAGGAGGTTTGCATGACTTTTGATGATTGTTTGCGTCTTTGTTGTAACGCTGGCCAGTTTTATGAAAATAGTTTGCCGTCATGGGTGCCGTTGTTGGAAGCTTGAAATTAGATGACCGGATTCATTTGTTTCTTGGGATTTTAAAGTTTTTGATTGAAATTAAGAACAGGTAAGACGACTAAGGGGCAGTTTTACGTATTTAAAAAACACTTTGGAGTGGCTTTTTTAAACGATTTGTGAGAAACAGTCCAAGAAAGCGATTCTAAACATAGAATTTCGTTAACTTTCACATTGCGTTCCTTCGCCCTTAATGTCCGGTCGCTTCACTTGCCATTTCCGATGTCATTTAGGTTCGAAATGCGTGGACATTGTCTGTGAATTCAATGAGAATGGTTTTTTAGATTCAACTTTTTCATTTTGCGACCTTTTTGGGAAAGCTTTGTGTTTTAGAAACCTACGAGCTATGATCTCGAACAGTTTTTATATTGCTAATGTTTCAATCGTTTCAATCTCGTCACAAAGATATAACAGTTTTTGTGTTTTTAAAATTTTAACTTCCGCATCCTCCTTGACCGCCCTGATTAACAAATATGAGCCAATAGCCGCCATCAAAAACCTCTAAATGCAACCAAAAAGTGCACGAGTAGCCGATGAACTAGACAGAACGACCTGAAAAATACAAGTTGCGCAATGAGTGCCGTCTATGCGCTTCTGAATACATCCACCAAATCGGGTCATTGCCTCAGGGCATCTTTCTTCGAGCATTTTGATCATGTTTTTTGGGGGTGTTGGGGCAGTGATGTGAAGCGAATGTGTGCTTTTTGAAGTTTGTTGGTACCGGAAAACTTAGATTTGAGTATGTGTATGTTTTACGTTTGTCAGATGCCAGTTTTGAATCCTCTAAAATGATGTTGGTCATGTATGTATAGATGTGCCACGCTGTCGCCTTCATGGTGATGGCTGGCTTTGTTTTCACGAGATAAACCAACCTGTCGCCATTCTTCCATTTCAAAGTTTGACGACGGATGTGATAATCGAAAACCACTTGCTGTTGTCTGAATCCACTCTCCATTTGGTCGGTTACACGAAGTTGGATAAGCGTAGCCCCAGGGCATAGATTAGATAAGACGCGGGGCGAGTTGTGGGTGGCGAGAGTCCGCGATAACATCAATTTAGCGAAGGCTGATGGAATTGCGTGGGCGGTGGATCAGCTGGAATTGCGTTGAAACGTAATAAGTGAACTCTGTTGTATTGGAGCCAGTTTTATTCATCTAAAATATAATTTTATTGGTCCCCCACAATCCCGACAGTCGATAATAGCCCCTATTCATGCGAGATCTACGGCCGATAGAAGCTCATGACTGTCGGCACGCCGCCGTCTACCTGCGCAAGGTGGTCGTCGTCGGCCGACAGATCGAGGTCGTTACTTCCGACATCCTTGCCCAACAAAAAACGCTACAACCTCGGCCGTCACGATCCGAAGGTGCTTTGCCGACAGCGGCCTTGAACCGAAAAATTGGCATTGCGGCAGTTGTGGCAGTCGTGTACCGTGTAGGGCTGTCTCACTTTGTTTCGAGGCTTTTTGAGCGTTGCTTTTGGTTTGAGATTCTTTCAAGGACCGACTTCAGTTTTAAATATATTTTATGCTTTTTTATAATTAATGCCATCATCAAAGCGTAACTTTGCAATCTAAATCCGGCGTCGTTTAAAACCATGCTCAGTTTTTCTTACATTACAAAAAAAGTTTTGCGCATTTTTCATATGTAACAAATTTATTAAATACGTAATGAGCCCAGTTTTTTGAACCCCGCAACCCCCCAAAATCCCCCCACCTCCCCACCCATATCGTGATCAAGAGTCTCGACCCTCCCTCGCCTGACCCCCTTTTTTCGGAACAACACCGTCTCCCGAAGGCCGGAGTTCAGTCGAGCGTATATGGCCCTTCATCGCCTGAGGGTCTTCACGTCGTTGTCGTCGTTTGTCAAATGAAAACTAACGAGAAAACGCGGATAGTCCGAAAACGAACGGAGCAGCCCCACAGCCTCAAGGCCTCCCCCTCCTCGTCGTCGTTCTTCGGTCGCTCGACCGGACAAAACTTTTTTGTTTATTCTATGTTTGTATTACATACAATCGCAGCAAAGCAAGCGCAACGTCTGCTTTATTAGGACTTGTTGGTCGGATGGGATTCATCTTCTTGGGTGTCTCATTGGTACATATAATGTAAAGCTTTAAACTTGCAGAATGGAATGTCAGTTTATTTTGAATCACCACCAAAATTCGACGTGTGAATCGTTTGTCAACTTCCGGGGAAGTGATAATGACAGCCATGACAACCATGCAGAAAGGGGGGTTTTATCAGCTGTTGGGGAAGACTGGAACGGAATGGGCGAGCTATTTTGAGTTATTGTGATTCTGTAACGTGTGTAATTGGGTGTGATGGAAGTATGAAGGACTTTTGGGCAATAATAAGGGTAGTTATCAGCGTTTTGGGAATAGCTTAGTTAATATAAGCGTGAAATGTAGAGTTTGTGTGTGCATTTCTACCGATTTCAAACTTTCTTGATAACTACGTTCCTGACCAGCAGTTTAATTTCTTTTTTGGTGATTGCTTTCCATATTTACACAATTTAGTCACAAAAATTACTCATCTTGACGTTTTTGTGTGTGATGGTTCCCAATGTGTCACCTTTTTGACGTTTCTGGATTCCATGTTTAATTTCTGAATGTGAAAGATCAACCCTACCCAGTTTTTCGATAAATTTTTATGTTAATTTTGTTAATTTTAACTTGAAACATGATCAGAGCCGTCATTTATTGCCTAGTTTGTCAATTAAGTGAAACCTTAATCATAAAAAAAACCATTAACAAAAAACCCAACACCACAAACAATCCAAACAATCCCGCTTCTTCCATTTGATGTTCGTTTGTTAATTCGAGACTCTCGGACGCGAGGATCCATCCATCTGTCTGCCCGAGGCATCACCGGCCGCGTTCGGTCGTGTTTGGAGACTCGTATCAACACACACCGCCACCCAGACCGCTTTGATCAAGCCTTCGAGATGGTCGATTTGAATCCTTGTCACTTTTTCAGGCCTCATCACCGGTCATCCAAGGAGGAGGAAGCCGACTTCTTGCAGTCCCTCTCAGTAGCCACGGGTTGCAGTTGCAATTCGCCCCCTGGCGCCAGTCCGGGTCGTAGTCCCCACGGCAGTCACATGACCCGATCTGACAAGTTTTCGGCGTCTGGCCGAAGTGATTACGGTGGGTTTTACTGTTTTGGGGTTGTTTGCCGTTTGCTATCAAATCACAGTTTAAAACGTCTAACATTGTTTCTAAGCTCTTAATTGCATCTTAAATTTTGTTGTATTATCTGTCATAAAATAAGTATGTATTTTTCGGCAAAAATTTATATTAAAGCATATTTTTTCGTTTGCAATACGTAATTAAAATCAGTTTTTTTTAAACGCATGTAAATGTGCTTATAAAATTAACGGCACTTGTAATTACTGAATCAAAATTCACTGCATAATTGAAAATGATCGAATAGAATGGAGACAGTTTTCATGCATAGTACAACCCCCAAAATACTCCCCCATTTCTCAAACTGACCATGTTCGCAACTTTGCTCATTCAACTTTTTACGCACTATTGTCAACCCAACCCGCCCACCCGCCCCATCTTTGGTGTTCTTCGTTTTCCGGCTTCACAACTGGGATGGTTTCTGTTCGAAAATGCGGAAGCCACCGCAAAAAACTTACTTTTCCGCCGAAAAACCTGAAATGCTACGCCCCGCGAAAAAACGAAGAAGTCGCGCACCACACTGTCGGCGGCTGGTTGCAGAATTGCGATAGAATTCTGTGGCTAGTGTGTTAGTGGATGGGTGGTTCATGTGTATCGTTAAATAGCCTCAGGCGGTGGTTGATATCATGAACGAAGGTGGTTGGGGTTTGCTATGAAGCCGAGCTTTGCCAATTTACAGTTTTTTAAACAAAACTTGTTTAAATTAAGATTTGAGTTTAATCGGGGCAACGGTTTTTTTTGACTTAATGTGATAAAATCAAGTTTTTTCTTGAAACTTTTGGGAAAAATTCTCACAGTTTTCTTAAAACGTGATAAAACTGAACTTTCTCCACCAAAAACCGCTAAAAAATCAACAGTAAACCCGAAACTGTCGAAATGTAAACCACCGCCTCCAAGTTTGACTCATTGCGTCCGACGAGTTTGCTGCTTCTTCGCGGACTTCCTGCTGTTTGCGAGGAGCGGGCCGGTTGACGGCCACTTTGTACGAGTCAACCACAGCCTCCGTCGGCGCTGACTCATGTTGCTTTTCCCTGTCTTTTGTCTTATTTTGTTTCTGCAGAGGTTTTTTTCGGTCTTTTGGGGCTTCTTTCTAGTGATAGCGTGACGTCATTACGGTATTTCACTATTTTAACATACTTTAACTACATCTATTTTGGGTCGCAGTTTATTTCCTCTCAATTAAAACCGCCTCCATCAAAATTCCATCAAAACTTTCCACTGTTCGCCCCGATTTTTGCCTCCCAAACAATACTCCTTCCTAACTTGTATGTACAGCCGCGCCTGCGCTCCTCGGGTTGGTCTTTATCGATCGTTCGCCGACTGTCGGCAAGGTGCTTTCGAGGGAATACTGATTTTTCGCGTGCTTTTGGGCTTGATTGTTGATTTCATTATTGAAGGAATCATCTTGCTGGCCAGTTTTTTGCAAATTTAAACCTCCAACCCCACCCACGTCACCGCCACCCCTAATTACGACTTTTCTGAACCCACTTTCTTCCTGCTTTGCCAACCCTCAAAATAACCACGCTCTTCGCATCGTTGAATTCCTCCCCCATTTTGAAAAAAACCCGGAGTGTTCCTTTTCATTTTTTGTGCCTTGAGGGCGTTAATGTTGACTGCGGCTTGTCCACCCTCTCAAGACACCTCTAGACAGACTAACAAGCTGCTTTTCGTGTCTCTCCCGCCCGCTGCGGTTTGTTTCCTTCCTCTCGTCACCCGCAGAGTGCCATATCCGTTCAAAATGCCCGAGGCAAAACGGGCACTGGACATTCATTCATGCAGGTAGAGTGGAAATGGACGGCACGGGCCATTTTGTCCTTCAATTCGATTGCGTGTGCCAAACGGATAGAGGAACCGAAGTGGGGCTGCCGGCAGTTTGTCGGACATGCAAGTGGTCAGCTTTCTTCCGGAACACCTAATACCTGCCAACCGGCTGGCTGGCGGTTGGTGAGGGGTGGCTGAAAAGTTGTAAAAGGACGCTTGTCGTTGCGGTTGACAACGCTTTGAAAAGTTGTTAGCAGTTTATGGCTATGGAAAGTGTTTTTGAAAAGTTATTTTTTTTAATTTAAATTTTAAAATGCCATTTAAATTTAAACCAATGGGTATATCGGCGCAGTTTATTAACCCAAATGTTCGTCGCGCCGATTCCACCCCGTCCGGCCTTAAAACTTCCATAAGGACCTTGCGCCTTTAAGAACCTTGAATCGATCTTGCAATTTTCCTATAAGGTTCCAAGGTTTCTTACGGCCTTTAAGGACCTTAAATTCACCTTGCAAGGATGTCGAGTTTCTGCAAGGTTCTTGCTCCCTGTTAAAAAGTTCCTTAAAATTTTCTTACTGAGTTTCCTAAGGAACTCGTAAGGCCGGACGGGGCAATTGCAAATCTGCCAACGCAACGCATCTGACCCCTTTAACTACCGCATTTCTGTACAAACACGCGTAACAGTCTTCAACAGTGCTATTTACCGGCTAATCCGGCTTTTCATGACTGCGCTTCGACCTTCCCTTTCGTTACAATAGCGTTTTTGCGATTATGTTTGTTTTTTTTGTCCCTTTGAGTTTCTCACCACAGTTTACTCCAAAAATTTTTAAAAACAAAATTACCCACCATCTATGCCTTTTTCCACTCCCAACCCATAGTAATCCGCATTGTTTTTGCGGCTTTACGTGTGAATTACATCCGCTACCCATTCAACCGAGACTTCCTTTGTGTCTGTTTTGATTGTGTCTTTCACTGTGACGGATTTGGTTAAAATATACCATATTAGTCTCGCTTGTCAGTTTTTTTTAATTACCTCTTTGAAAACGTTGCTAGTTTTTGATTGTAAATTTTTAAACTCGCGTCAGTTTATCACCCTTTCCTCAAATCCAACTTTCCCCAACTCACTGTTCCCCGACTCTAAATTTATTTATGCATGCAATGCCGTCGATAGCCTTGTTGCTGCTCACTTTGAGACTCCGGATGGTGTCGGAAGCCCCGAAATGACTGTGTCCCCGGCGTCATAGCCCTCCCGCATGGCCCCTAAAAAGAAGGGTAGTGAATAAGCAAGCTACTTCGTTCAAACTAGCCTGTGCGGAAACTGTTAGTAGCCTCGGGGGGTCGAGGTCGAAAACGTGAAGCGAATTGGATGCCACGCAAATGTATGCATACAAAAATATCGATAATTTTTTAAGAAAACAGTTCTAATTACTACAATAAGTTTTTAAAGACCAAAGTTCCTAACCAAACACTCGCCAGTTTTATGTTTTTCTAATGAAAAGCGTTGATTATCTTATTCAACTGCTGTTATGATACATCCAACTGACCACTATAAAACCAGCAACAGTTTTTAGTTACCAAAATAGCAAATCTTTGTCATTCCTAATACAAAAGTACTGTAAACTTCGGGATATTACTATCAGTTTTATCCATCAAAAATAAACCTTCCAAAACACACTCCATTTCGAAATCAGTTCCCGTCTATGGTTATGTGGCTTAAGCCGAGTCTCTATAGCAACCTAAACAACCCTCCCCTTGTTTAAATCTGTCCTCCTGCCTGTTTTGGGTCTGAATTTCTATTTGCTATGCATGTCTGTTTCAAAAGAGATCGTACTTTTGTTTTGTTGGGGGTTTAGCGTGTTGGAACAAATTTTCAAACCCACCAGTTTTTTCGATTCCAATACTTACAACAGTACATTTGCAGGTGCTGACACAGATTGCGAGACTCATCCGCCCTCGGATTCGGAAGTGCATGACGGAGACAGCGTTCCGCCGACGGAATTGTCTTCAGTCTTGCTTAAGATGGAGGAGCTTAATAAGTGCGTTTTGAATCGTCTGCACCATAACATCTTCAGTTTACAAAAATGTAAAATCATCACTAAATTGCAGATCCAACGAAGCCGACGCTCGATCGGTAACCTCCAAAAAGTCGTCCAGTGGCTCCCCGGCCCGATCTGTCGGTGACGCCTCGTCTTCTCGACATGGCTCAAGTGCCGCCGATGACGATGAAAACATTGATTTGTGGACAATATGGGGCAATTTGGTCAAATCCTGGGAGATTGAAATGAAAAAGCGGCCAAATTGTGTGAAGGAACTCGTCCGACGAGGTGTGCCACAACATTTTCGAACAATCACTTGGCAGTTGTTGGCCGACACTTCTGGGGCATCTGTCCATGAAATTTATACAGAATATCTCCGACACCCGAGCCCGTATGAAAAAGTTATCCTACGCGATATCCCAAGGACATATCCAGAATTGGAATTCTTCAAAGACGGCGGCCGTGGCCAACAGAGCCTTTTCAATGTGATCAAGGCTTACAGTGTGCATGATCGCGAAGTTGGCTACTGCCAAGGAAGTGCTTTTATTGCTGGACAATTGCTGCTACAGGTAATCAAATTGTTTGCGGATCAGTTTAATAACCCAAAACCCCTTCCAGATGCCCGAAGAAGAAGCCTTTGGCGTCTTCGTCAAGCTGATGGAACAATACCGTCTCCGCGAACTCTACAAACCCGCCATGACCGAACTTGGCCTATGCATGTTCCAGCTGGAATGCATTGTCCAGGAGCAGATGCCCGATTTGTATACCCACTTCAACAATATGGGCTTTGATACATCCATGTATGCGAGTTCATGGTTTTTGACGCTTTTCACGACGACATTGCCGTTGGAATTGGCCAATCGGATAATGGATCTGTTCCTTGTTGATGTATGGTTTACCGACAGTACAAGTTACAGTTTTTATTATCAAATTTTAGGGTATGTGCGCAGTATTTCGGATAGCCATCGCGATTCTTCAGCAATCTCGCATTGATTTGTTGAAATTGGACATGGAAGGCATGCTTAAAGTAAGTTTTTCTTGACGATTCGCAGTTTTCTTTAACTTTTAAAATGATGAAAAATGCTGATGATTATCGAGTTTCAATCTGTTTTAACTAAAAAAATTCCAGTACTTCCAACGCGAAATCCGCGAACGCTACGAAAACGACCACGAGTTGCTCTTCGCCGTGGCCACTCAAATCACACTAAATGCCAAAAAGATGAAGCGATTGGAGAAGGATTACCTGGCTAAAAGGACGAAAGAGCAGGAAGAAGCTATCGAACTTCGGGTTGGTTTTTATTTTGTTATTAGTAGAATACAGTTTACTCAACGGAAATGTGAAATTGGTTAATTAAACACAAATAGGCCGGGTTAATTCAATTCCCCCGGAAAAAAACAAACCCATTTAGTCATTAGTTGGCGAGATTCACATTCCACGACGCCGATTCACAGTCGGAAGTTGAAAGACGAAAGGCGTGACCTAAATTAAGGTCAATTCGTGTTTTCTGGCTCGTACATTAGTTTAGTGGTTCTTTTTTTCGCTGATTTTTGTACATACATCACATTTTTTCAACAGTTTACAAAATTTTACTATCTGAAGTTTGTCTAAAACGCCTCCACCAATTCCAACACCAAACCACCCTCCGGCAAAACAATTCCAACCCCACCACCAAGAAAGGGCATGCATAAGTGCCTCTCATTTCCCATACAATTCGTGTTTTTATTGTCTAAAAACATGATGATTTCCACAAACATACATGCATGCGCCTTTTTGTTGGACGCTTTTCTCTTTCATCATTAGCATGTTTGGCTTGGAATTTTTTCTTGCCTCTTTCGGAAAGAACGAGAATTTTTTTACGACATTGGCGGCGCTGAAACCGACCAGCCAACCAACTAATGTTTCTGTCAACAGTTTCGGAGCGCCTTAACCGAATGGGTCTCTTGCAAAACCCCCTGACAAGGGAATGACCAGATCGACTCGACGCCGATTCGGATGAAATGAAAAACACTGATAGCTGGCCATATTGTAAGAACTTTCCCAAAATATTAGCTGCAGTTTGCCCTTAGGGGCCGAGAACGGTGCCGTCAAAGTCCGAAATTTCGATTTTTTTGGGTTTTTTGAAAAATCATAACTTTTTTTTGGTTACCTCTTTTTAAACGCGGTTTGAAGAAAAAAATAGGTTAACATCTTATCTATAACTTCTTCTTACAGTTGAAACTAGTGTGAAAACTTTGAAAGTTTGAAATATTGATTTTAAAAACATACACATTTGCGTACCACTGTTCTCAAATATGGCATTATGAAACTACACTATTTTTTCACAAACTGTAGAGATGTTACGTACTGATGTTGGTTTTAAACGGCGTGACAAACGGTCAGATAGAAAAAAAGTTATTTCTAATTGAAAATTGTAATTTTCGGACTTTGACGGCACCGTTCTCGGCCCCTAAGGGCAAACTGCAGCTAATATTTTGGAAAAGTTCTTACAATATGGTCAGCTATCAGTGTTTTTCATTTCATCCGAATTGGCGCCGAGTCGACCAGGTCATTCCCTTGTGAGGCGATCGCGGGACGGCCGACTGGGCAGTCAAAGTCAAACTGATTCCTTTGATGGTGATCGGGCGCTTGATAGGGAACGTCTTGAGTGGACTTTTACGGTGATCACATGGATGAATGGGTTTGGGATGGGGTCGATTACGCTGATGGGGTTGGAGAGGGCTGGATTCTGGGGTTTGGGGTTCGTTTTGGTGGTTGATGTTTATGAATCAGGGACTTCAGCATGCAGTTTTGTCTTTGAAAATTTAAAAAATGTGTTTTTTGGCCTATTTAACGCTTAATTGGCAAAATTCTAGTCAATCTGAACAAAATTCACTCAAAAGAGACTTCTAAGATGTCAGAAAACTACTTTTTGAGACTAACATGCCCTACAGTTTCTGTTTACTTCTCCCTCGAACCCCCTACCCCCTCGAATTATGCCCCTAATGCATCTAATGACCACTCCAGTCACTTATGCCCCCCTGTCAAAGCAGCTCGCCTTTCAAAAATTGCTCCGATTATTCAAATGTCGCTCATAAGAGCGCCCCGGAACGCCTGCCAGCCCCCTGGCTACTCACTAACTTGCCCGTCATCCATGCGTGGGCGGGCAGTCCAGTCCTTCCTACCCTCCGGCCATGCGCCTGTCTCCGGTCCTCGCCGTTCACTTTTGATCCAATCCAATCGTTTTGATCGTTTTTTGTCACTCGCTAATGTCAAAATCGCTTCCGTTTTCCTGCATCCGCGCAATGTGAAGCAATCAGAGCCTCAAAGCAAACGCAAAACGGGGTTGATTGCCTCTGGGCTGCGAGCCTCCATGGCCCGGTTGTTCATCATCGTTGGTGCTTTGAAGGGGAGATACAACTAGTTATTGGTGGTCGGTGTACCCCCTGTTGCAATTCCATCACTTCTGGAGGTAGCAAGTGTTGTCATCGATGGCCTGTTCGAGTGGTCATGTTCGTCGGGCCAGAATGGTGGTGGACAGGCGTTTTCGCGGATTCTGGGTGGTGATTGAAATTGAGATGGGGTTTGGAAGTTTTTTGGAGGCACAGCTGAGAGCTGCAGTTTATTGAATTCAAATTTGGTAAAATATTTTAACTTTTCAAAGTGCCTAGCACCTCGTACTCTGCGCACAGTTTTTATAATTTAACCTTCTCAACGCCCCCGAAGCCAATACCAAACCAGAAAACTTTCCCCCTTCCCCTTCCAACTTCCATTGTATACATGAAAAGCGGCCCAACGGTTTCTCACCCCGTTGCTTCGCGCCTCACTGCAAAACGTAAACCCCTATTGTGTGACAAGCTCAAGTCAGCTAGTCTCGACTAGCTGTTCCTCGAGAGTCGTCGGTCGCATCGAGGTGGAAAAGATTGTCAGAGGCCTCCGCCGCCGTCACCCGATATCGCCGTGTCCGACCGCAACCAAAAGCTTGCCGAGATTGAGCTGCGGCTTCTTTTTGACAGCTCCCACTAGTTTTAGGGCTGTTGTGCAGCTTCAGGGCGAGTCCATTTCGAACTTTCGGGTGTTTTATTATATAATTTTTGGCTAGACGTCTGTCTCTTCAGTTTTATTCAGTAGAAACTAGTTTTTTGTCTATGTACAAATACTACCTGTCAAAAGTGACAAAATCCACCGATAATCA
This sequence comes from Panagrellus sp. LJ2284, assembly GCA_024447225.1. Lineage (NCBI taxonomy): Eukaryota > Metazoa > Nematoda > Chromadorea > Rhabditida > Panagrolaimidae > Panagrellus > Panagrellus sp. LJ2284. The sequence goes on along the minus strand of JAMRYC010000005.1, from coordinate 5,967,282 downwards.
CGTTGTTGTTTTTTGTATTTTTTTTGTGAACACAAGTCGTCAAAATAATGGGAACAGTTTTGTAAATAAATACAACTAAAACCATTCAAAAAGCCTCTATCCACAACCCTGTCTTCAAAAATTCATATTTATTATGCCCATCCGGCACAGCTGCTCCCAAAGAACCCCCAACAACAAATGCATCACCCATTCTTGATCATTTTTTTCTTGCATTAGCTAAAGTCAGCCGTTACACAACGTCCATCCGTTTTTATGATGGTGTCGATGTTTAGTTGCTGTTTAGTGACAAATTTAAGGGTCCTTTTTGAAAGTTAAAGTTGGCTAATATCGATATTTGGTAGCTCCCAGTTTACCATTTCCAAATCCCATATCCACCCTGACTCATCTAAACACCCCCTATCTTTCGAAATCCAAATTCCAAAAAAAAACATCTATCACCCACCCCCTCTGACAAATGTCTCTAGAACCAAACTTTAGAAAACCCTGACATGTGTAACCGAATCAGCCCTGGTTAAACAACGACGTTAAATGTTTTCTCGACTTTTTGACCGCGACGCATTTTACGTTGATACGTTTGCATTGGGCTGATCTGTCAGTCAGCAAACTTTAAACAATGTTTTTTGTCGATTTGTTTTTTTCCTTCCTCGCTACGCGTTAATGCAATTAGTCACGCTTTTTCAACGTTAACTTTTACATTGAATCAGAATGCTTCCTTTTGCGGGTGATTAGTGGTTAGACAAGATTAGGATTCGAACGTATTTCGATTTTCGATGTAGAGGGATCAGTTTTCTATTTTAACGGAATTTGGGCGTCGATGTCTTTTACTTTTAATTGCATCTGATCATCAAAAAGACGAATCAGAAAGGAAAGTCATTCGACATTGTGGGTAGTTTGATGGAAGTTTTTCCAATCATAGGAGTGGTGGGGTTTGTCTTGGAGGGTAGAATGGTGATCGAAAAGTTTATGGCGAGTGATTGTGGCTTTGAATGTTTTGTCGGCGTATGAGTCGGAATCAGTTTCAAGAAATCTATAAAAATATGTTTACCCAGCTGATATTAACATCCGTCTATGCTATTTCGAAGTGAGCCTGATCACTTTTTTGTGTGCTGATGACGTCGTAGCGTAGCATAGCGTATCCAACATCCCTTGTCTGCCTTCGCGTTTTGTGCTCAGATTCGGTAGCGAAGAAGCCGTCACAAGCTTTCAATGTACATAGATGCATTGGTCGCAAATTGATGGATTACCCGTCGCGCTCGCGTAACCGGTAATTCCGCTTTGGGCTTATTTGGGGGTGGTGAGGCTACTTTTAACCGCTAATTTTCGACGCTTCCGCCATCACTCGTTCATACTCTAACAGTTTTTTTTTATTTAAAACTTTCTCAATTTGGTCAAGCTTCCACTGAACATCCAAAACCTGCCCCTCCAAAAACAACAATAGACCCACTTACATTAACCACCAATTTCCATCAAAAAACACTCTCCAAATAAGTCCTCCTTCCTCCCCACAGTTTCCGGTTTTTGTCCAATGTAAAAGAACACATTTCTGATTCATCCCTCCGACATTCTTTTCGTACTACAGTCTGCAGTTGCAATTTGCACTTTCAATGTCGTGCCTGTACAGTTTAAACGTAGTACGCGCCGACAGTCGGCCGGTCGACCGGCTGGCGTGGCAATGAAAGTCGCATCCGCGTAATTGCACTTGACAACAAAAAAAACTTGTTACCCCGGGGTCGATCGACGTCGTTCTACTACCACTGAACGCCACAGGCCTTGGTTCCAGTTTTATCGCTGGTTGACAAGAAGGGCGTTTTTTATACGTTTAGGCCATCAGAAGACTGACTGATGACACCAATAACTTCAACTTTGAATCACCCATCTGTACGATTTTAAGTAACGTCTTCGGTAAACACGGTTTTCACACTTTCTTGTTGGTTTTGGTTAGTCATTGATTAAACTTTGAAGGACCATTGTTTTGGATAAAGACGGGCGTTTCCACTTCTTGATCTTATCACAGGGAAGACGTGGCCACAGGGGTTTGGCTAGGTTATCGATAGGGTAGATTGTTTTCAATGATCATCGTCCCCGGGCTTCTCAGTTTTTGTGGTTATACGCTGCGGGGGAAGTGAACAAAGTTGGAGTTCCATTTTGATTTGAGGCCGTTTATAGCATTCCAAACGCATGCTTTGAGAGGGGTCTCCCATACATAATGATTCTGCGTCCCATCTTTTGACTGCCTGTGCCCCCCACTCATGTTGTTTCATTTTCCGTCTTAAAAGCCCCACGTCGACGTCCTTTTGATCTCACATTTCTGTTTGTTTTTGTATTTTTTGGGGGTCCCACTTGGCTGTGATTGATTCCACGTTGGATTCATTGTTGGTTAGCGAGTTGAGATTTATCGCATAATGTATCAATTCTTACTTGCACCAGTTTAGTTTATATAATATAACTTTACTCTGATAAATTCTTTACTCAGTTTTTAACGTTTTATAGCTTCTACAAAAGTATGAATGTTTTTGTACGTGAACACCAAAGCCGTTTACGCAGTTTAGTTATGATGAATGTTGTCGCCTAGGTAGTCAGATGGCCGGTCGCCAGCAAACCCCCCTTTCCAACCCGACGGATTTGTCGGGATTTTCGCGCTCTCTCGTCCCATCCATTGAAAGCCCGTTTCGAATACAAAGTAGTAGTTGGGTTCGACGAGGTCCCTTCATTGAAGTGCGTCAAAACCTGCGCATTGTCGAAGCGAGAACACTCCAGGCCGATGGATTCCAACCCCTATTTTGTGGGGTTGGCTCGAGGAAGCCGCAAACTCGAAACTGATCCTTCTTCACTGATCCATTTCAGTTTGTGTTTTGGGTGTTTGGAGAGTTTTGTTGTTTTTGTGGTCTTTACTCTGTAGCGATCGGGATCAAAGCCTTTATCAGTTTTTAAACACATTGTCAACGTTCATTATTCAACCGAACATTTACCGGCAGTTTATCACATTTTTTTGAGTCAAGACGAAAAAAGTTCGATCAGTTTAGCATTTGAAAGAGTCTAGTCTGCTCAATCCCCTCCTCCGCGCCGCCAACAGTCTACGTGTTTGTACGGGATCTCTCAAATCACACTTATACGAAATCCTCGAGATTGCATGCAAACTGTTATTTTTAGTGTTCTAGTCTACCTGTACCACCTGATTGCTCGGAAGCTCACTCTCAGTTTTTGCAAAAAAAAGTGCCAATTGACACGGTAAACCATGCCGGTGCCATTGCCAAAGTATAAAAAGAAGAGGAAAGCCAAGATTACACATAAGGTATCAAAATTTACAAAAACCAATTTCACATTTCTCAACAAACCAAGTCAACACCCAGTTTAACCTTTAAATTTTCAGCGCCTCCGAACGGAAAACCGCCTCCTCAGACAACGCATCGATTACCTGGAGCACGAATCCTCGGCCCTCGCAGACCGGCTGATCCGTGGCCAAGTTGATCTTGCCCAACAGGCTGAAAACAGCCTAAACATTTCCCATGAACTCAACACATTGCGTGATATCAATGGTGATGCACATCGCCGCCTGGAAGAGGCCTATGAAACTATCAGAGAACTGTCCACCCGACGAGAAGCTGATGGTTCTTCAAGCGTTGAAATTGGCATCCAAGTCGATGATATGGACATGATCGAGCACATACATTCACTGCAACAGGAATTGATCGAAGCGCATTCACGAAAATCAGACCTGGAAAACCATTTGAGGGAACTGAAATTGAGAATCGCCGAATTGGAATGTGCGAATAAGCGGTTAAAGGAATCGCCTCCAGATGATGGCATTGCCAGCCTTCAAGAGGAGCTTATCAGAGTAAAAATGCGTGAGGCCGAAGCTTCATTGAGTCTGCGCGACATGCGTCAAAGATTAGCAGAGTTGGAAACTTCATGGACGAGGTATACTTCGAGAAGGCCGAGTTTGACGGCTTCTCAATCCACAACGTCGGTAGATACTACGACAGATGGCTCTTCAAGGGCAGCCAGTCCGCAACATTCACCTTCACTGCCGGGGTCGACGAATGGCACTGGCACCTTGACTAATGGCAACGTGAATGGTACTTCTGCGAATCCGGCGAAAACTGGCCGTTTCGCGAAGCTGACCGCTTTCATCGGAGCCGCTACCACCGGCGCTTCTGGCCCGCCTGAAGATGACGGCCCTTCACTCCGTGAACTCGAAGATCAACTTATGGGACTCAAAATCAAGGAAGCTGATGCCGTCGCTGAGCTGAAAGAAATGCGCCAGAAAGTTATGGAACTCGAAACCCAGAACCACGTCTGCACTAACCAGCTGAAGCGTCAAGACGATGAACTGAAGCGAGTTCGCGAAGAAAAGGAAGCTGCCGTCGTAAATGAGCAGAAGGCCGCCACCTTATTGAAGGAAGAGCAGCGGAAGCTCGAGGAAGCCCAAAGCGATATGAAGGAAGCCAGCGTGATGCAGCGTCTGAAGTACACTGAAGCCATGCAAACGATCGCCGATTTGAAGCAGAATATTGCCCAGCTTGAGTCGAAGGTTTGTCTTACCACAAAACAAAAAAATCGATGAGAATTGTCAGTTTTAGATCGCCGAAAAAGCCGCCCACGCTCAACTCCGTGGCGGATCCATCGTGTCCGACATGGATGACGATTCCGCCCAGTCCCAACGCTCCGGCAGCTACGGCGATTCCAACAGCATCGCCTCCGAGGAAATGAGTGCCTTCATCGCCGATGTCACCACCAAGGCCCATCTTCTCGAAACTCCAAAGGCCGTCCCTGTTGCTGCCACTGCCGCCGCTGGAGGCGATCAATAATTGCCGCCCGATGCCTTTTCCCCTTTCTCCGTAGATCGGGTACCACCTTTACAAATGCCTCTTTCCATCCATTATCCCCGTCCACATACACACACCCACGTGCCGAAATGCTGACTGCCTTTTGACCGAGTCAATCGATACATTATTGATTGACTCGGTTTGCCAGGTCAATCGATACCGCATCGACTGACTGGGCGCGCTCGCCCAACTGACCCCTCAGCCAATCAATACCCTATCGACTGACCCGGCAAAAAGTGCGTCTTCGCTAATTTAGTCGTTTTTCATCCTTCTTTTTTATGTTGTACATACCATCTGAATGTGCATAATTTAAATAATTGTTTATTACTAATGATAAACATTGGTGTTGATATTTGATTTAGCGGCAAAATGTCGTAAAATGCAAGTCTCTTTCTTTCTCCGTTTCATCGTACACTGAAAAAACAACAACAATCCGGGCACTGTACCCTTCGTTCGAGTATTTCCTTTTTTATCATTGTAAGCTTTTATTTTTTCATTTCGCTCAAAGGCTGTGTAAATTGTATTCATTAATAAGTCACCATTGTAACCTTTGATCCGTCCTACGTGCATTTTTTGTCAATATATATCGAAAATGAAGAAATATACTATGATTATCAAATTGTGGTCTTAAAATTCATTTATTCATTCATAATGGTACAAAATGACGTACACTGGACAAGGGGAACAGTTTATGAAACATTCAAAAATTAAATACGAGTGATAATACTTGTGATGATGGATGGAATTCAGTTAAGAGACGGTATGGTTCATTCGGTAATGAGTAGTGATGTACAAAATGCAGTTAAATTATTTTTAGTTTTTAAGTTATAATTTTGAATCAGTAATGTACTGATTTTTTGTTGTCCAAAAGGTGCTTTGAAAGCGTATTTACAAAATAGGAATGAATGTTAAAACTTCAGATGATAAATACATGATTTAGTAGAGACTTACTCCAGTTTTCTGTTAAAAATGTGAAAAAAACAAAAGTTGAAAATAATCAAGACTCCGCCCCTTTTTCGATAATCAATATCTTTGAAAAAGAAGAGCACAGTTTACATAAGTTAATGTTACGTGGTTACGCATTCCACTTGCCATCTCTACCTAGGAAACATGCCCTTTCAGGTTGATTTCTATACACATGGACAATCAATGGCTTCGGTTGAGGCTCTGCGTAGTCATCGTCGTCACGAATATACCTTGGTCGAAACTTGTACCGGACATAGTTTCGGGGATATGGCATCTCTGCGTCGTCATAAGTCTGTTCTTCCCTATTGAAAAAGGGGTAAGTAACTTTGAAATGCTCTGGAATGGGCAGTTTCTGGCGACGCAATGATTGCTGGAGCCAGTGTCGTGCGGAACAAAGCCGAAGTCGATGGGAGAGGCGAGCGCCAGTCTCGCCTCGGAGGAATTCCAATGCTTTTACTCGACGGTTTCGGATCGGAGCCTTCTTCAGTCTGACGTACCATTTGCCGCTGAGCTTGCTGATGCCGTGGAAGGCGCCAGCGAGGGCACCGGTCAAACTGGTGCGAAGAGAAGGGCTGTCTTCGCTTCGTTTGATGGCACGTTCGATTGAATCGAGAGGGTTGTATGAGTGACCGAAATGGATGGAAATGAAAGCGCAATGGAATTCAAAGCCAAACTTTTCCACGTTTTCGGGGAGGTCGTTTTTGAGTTCTTCAGGTAGATTTTTGTAAATGTATTGATATGAGTTGGCGCAGAGGTCTATTAAGTAATGTACTAATGGGTGGATATTGAATTCTTTGCTTATTGCGTGGATTGAGTTCATAACCGTCTAAAAAAGCCCGAACCGTTTAACCCGCAGTTTTAAAAATTGTAAAACTTACGGAAACATCCCTTCCAATCAACAACATTTGAACCGCGACGACAAACATCTTCGCGGCGTCAATCATCATCGGATGCCGATGCGTCAATTTCGTATCACGTTCCGACAAGTGCATGAGCGTGTAGATATCGGACAGGCGATACATCTGTGCCAGGGGAATTTGTCGGATGAGAACTTCGATATCGACTCGATTGCTGTTGAAGTTTTTAGCGTTTCGCCGCATTCTTTTAGCAAACTTCCTGCGTTCGAAGCAGTTATCACCGACATCGAGGACGCGTTTGATGTGATCAGGCAGGCCTGGGGGGTTGCTTCGGGCCCAGAGGGCGTATTCCATGGCGACTTCCTCTTCGTCAAATTCTTTGCGGTTGAGAAGGGCGTGGTGTTGGACGAGGGCCCATTCACTGTGGTAGTGGACCTGAATCGGGTCAATTTTAATGGGTTTGTAAATCTTGTAAGCAAAAAACAGTTTAATTATTGATTTTGTGTGTATTTGTACTTCTAAAAAGGTAATGCTTCCGCTTAATCCAGTTTTCATTGATTAATAAATAAGAAAACAAATATGGACTTATTATTTTGTAAAGTTTTTTTAATAAAAAACAAATTTTAAATTTCTCAAAAACACACCTGTCCAGCTTTCAGTTTAAACCGTCCACCGCCCAACAAATTACTCGCAAATGTCTGTCGCCGCGCAATCTTCCTCGTTTTGTAATTTTTCTCAATTCTGTATTCCTTGAAGTTGGGCTTGTCTTCGAAGCCGACTGCATAGGCATCAGCCATGATGGCTCCATAAAGGGCCCCATTGAAGCGATCTACCGACTCCCTTGTTTCCTCGAATCTACTTGTGCATGCAATGTGTTCCCGTTCGTCATAGTAAGTAACATAATCACGCATACCCGTCTGCAAGGATGCTATTGATTAGTTCTGGAGTACATACATATTGCAAAAAGGTGTCAACATTGGTAATTTGGGTGCAAGTTTACGCACGTAGGCAGGTGTGGTTTGTGGCAGAGATTCAATTAACGGTAGTACATACGTAATAAACACGTAAAAGGTAAACCCACGATGCCAGCGGTAGCGGTGGCTGCCAACCGACTGCCTTAGGGCGAGAGAGATAGACCGGAATGAAAAGTGGACGTAGTGTTTCGAGTCCGAAGTCGACACCACCACCACCAGAAGAGGGGATTGTTTTGTCCGTGCATATGGGAAGGCGGCGCCGACATCGGATGGGGGAGCTAGAGCTGCACTTCTTGCCCTGTCTTTCCGAGACAAACAAGGAGAGGGGTAGGGCGAATTTTTTAAATGGGAAAATGCGCGTAACGTATATCTATTCGGTGCTATAATACGTTGGAGTTGAAAAAGAAAGGACAAGCAGGCACTGTGGTTTTTGTGGTCGTCATGGGTTTCACTGCTTTGTTTTACGGTGCGGCGCCGAACGGCAGCGGAGAGGGGCGTCTAGGCATCGGCGATGGAAGAAGTGATAGATGGTTGTTGCTCTCTGCCTGCCGCGAGGCGCTGCTGCCATCATACATTGAAAAAAAACAGCTAATGTATTATAGATTGGTGGATGGGGCGATGTGGCGGAAGAAAGGGCAGAGAGTACAGACAGGGGTTTGAGAAGGGGTTGGAATTGTGGAAAAGGTGGATACAGTAACATAAGTCCAGTTTAGAAGCAAAAGTATGTCCTCAAAAAGCGCCATTGAAGCTTTGATTTTGTCAAAATTTGCGAAAGCTCCACTACGCGACAGTTTTTACCAACTTCCAACCCCAACCCTGCACCTAACGTAAACAAAAAACCAATATTAGCCCCCCGTTTGCACAAGACTTACACCCCGCCACCGCTAGCAAGCAAGAAAACTGACGACCGAGTAGAATCCGTCACATTACAATAAGCACTCAAATGTCAGCGGCAAAGAGCATAAAAAACACCTCGAGGTATCATCCATCTGCCCGGGACGCCAAGATGCCCTCATAACCTTTAGCTGTAAAGGCCGATTACAGCATCGCTGACACCTGCCAGCCACGGAAAACAGCCACAGGCGTTCACTTGATGCATTTATGGCTCTGCTCTGCCATGGGGGAACTGTCCGTTGCTGGCTGTCAGGCTGGCTGGCGCTGGTTTTTACGTTTGTTGTGCTGTTTCCGGATGTACTTTTCTCCGCCCTTTTAGACATACATACTGTCAAAACATAGATTGTGCGTGTTTCTGCCGCTGGCGGACTGAGATACCATCTTGATGGTGCAAGCAATGTTCGCGGCCGGCTGGCTGGAAGGGAGGGGCGCCGCCGAACCGACGAAGCAAGCCCGACGAAGGCTAGGAACGAGCGAACTAACGGGAGGAGGGAGAAGTCAGAGACGTGAAAGACCGAACGAAAGCACCACGGGTTCGGACGTGCAGGCCGTTCGGGCCCGCCTTGGCTCGAGCGAGAGCCGCCACTCTCGCCCGAGCCGACTCACAATCCTCACGGTCATTAGACCAACATTACGTGAGCATAGTTGAGTTCGGAGCGAGCCCCACAAAAAACCAGCAGCTTGCCAAGATTTGTGGTTATGGCATTTCCATTTCCATTTCCTCCCCAGGGTACGATAAATAGCCTTTAGCCTTTATTTTCATCTCACGAGGGACCAACTAAATGCCACTTTAATTTTTTTCCAAAAGCTATTCTTCTTTCCTTCGTTTTTTTCACATCCGTCCCATTTGTCATTCAATCAGCCCGTGATTGAAGTATTTCAATTTTCGAATTCGAAAAACCAAATTTTCCCATGCATGTCTGCGTCGAAGTCCGAATTCTAGTTCGACCGATCCAATCTGCGAAACCAAATGCGTGACTTTCCAAAAGGCTATCATTTGTATCCATTGCAACATATTTCAAAGTCAACTCAACCCAACCCCTCCAAAGACCCTTAATTTGTCCCCAAAACCTGTTCCAATCAGCATTCCGTTGAGCATGATACAACCCGAATTGCCCACTTTGTTGTTTTATTGGCCTAGTTTTTGCTTCTTATCACCAGAAAAGCGTAAAAAGTAGACGGAAAACGCAACATTGGGTCTGTTTAGGTTGTAATTTGGGTGGTTTGGATGCTAATATGCGTATCTCATCCAATTTGTCGCAGTTTTTTCTATTTTTAAGTTAGCTGTTTCAAAAAAAACACTCACGTCATCACTTTACATCGCCCCCCGCGCAACTTCGCGCACCCCCTTAACTCTCGCGTTCGTTCTCTCAGGTCATTCTCGTGGTGTCCCACTCCAAATGCTTCGACTTTCGCGGTTCAATTGCCTCGGGGTCGATGAAAAAACAAGACCAAAACGATCTATCCATCGCAATTTTCGACGTTAGACTCATTGTGCAATGGGCCGAGGCCGAATTAAAGACAACCACCATCTATCTCATCCTTGATGGCGCCTACGCAACGACATTTTTCGATTTGTTGCTTTTCTGTTCGTTACTCACTTACTCCGCCTTGTCTTGTCTTCATTCGATAGATAGATATCATCGAGAGTAAAGTAGTGCCTCTGAACATAATGGTGTTCGAAAGCAAAAAATTCTTTTCTTTTTCCGTGCAAGTCGGGCCCGCGGGTATCATTGTTAGCTCATAGAGTGAGCGATCACGATTGCAATCACTTCTAACAGCTGTCAGCTTGTGTCGGCGAGCTTTTCCTTTTCAACGTTACATTAGCTGAGGAGAGTTTTTGAGGCTAGGCTAATGCTCGGGTAGTTGGTTGGGTTGGGTTCACGTGTTAGTTGGTAGGCTGTAGTGAGCGAGCACGAGTGTTTTGGGTTGTAAGCTTGGAGAAAGTTGAAACGTTAAAGATGATGGAGCGGGTGCTTTTGATTTGGGTTTCGTCATTCGTTTTGGCAGGTGATTCATTTGAATGTTGCTTGCCGACAAAGAATAGGCTTTTTGAAGTTTTTGCGTGATTTACGTGATCGGAATTCCATTTTTTCGCGTCAAAGGCAGTTTTTGTCTGATTATCTTATCAAAACTAAGCTATTTCAGGTACATTCAAAACCATGTCGACTGCCTGGGTCACGCTCGCCACGAACGACGGCTACGCCATTGGCGCTTTGGTCCTCGCCCATTCCCTGCGCCAATCCGGCACCCAGCACGCGCTCCACATCCTCTACACGGATGGCGTGTCTCCAGCCTTGCGAGCCCAGCTCACCTCCGTCTTCACGGCATCCACCCTGGTCAACGTGCTCGACTCGCGCGACATTGCCAATCTGGCCCTGATCGGTCGTCCCGACCTCGGTGTCACCTTCACCAAGCTCCATGCCTACCGGCTCACCCAGTACACCAAGGCCGTCTTCCTCGATGCCGACACCCTCGTCGTCCAGAACGCCGATGAGCTCTTTGAACGGCCCAGCTTCGCGGCGGCTCCCGATATCGGCTGGCCGGACTTCTTCAACTCGGGCGTCTTCGTCTTCACCCCCTCCGAGCAGACCTACCATGAACTCGTCGAGCTGGCAACCTCCCAGGGCTCGTTTGATGGCGGTGATCAGGGCCTGTTGAACCAGTACTACTCGAACTGGCGTGAGTTGGACGCGGCCCACCGATTGCCGTTCATCTACAATGTCACCAGTGGTGCCATTTACTCGTATGCGGCGGCATTGAAGAAGGCAGGGAAGGATATCAAGATTGTCCATTTCCTCGGATCCGCGAAACCCTGGCAGAAGGGCGCCGCGCACGCTCACGTGGGCACGCATTGGGCCCAATGGCAGTCGACTTTTGATAGCAATGTGGCGCAGACTTTGCCCCAGAATCTGGTTGGTTTTTGTGTGTCTTCTATACTTACAATCTTACAACAGTTTACAAAATTTGACGTTTTCGAGTGATTTTGACGTTTTTCAAAACTACAAATCTAATTGATTGTGTTTTCGAGTCCATTTTGACAGTCATTCGTAATGAGTTTAACAGTTTCCACGTTCTAAACCCCCTTTCAGAATCCAGCCTACGTCGGCACCCCCGACGTCGTCCACAGTGTCAGCATTTCGGCGCAAGCTGAAGCCGCTCGGGTACGTGTAGCACTTATGTTTAGCTCAGTTCGGCCGTTTCCGGAAGACCCAGAGCCCCAGGCGCCCCCGCGCCACCATGAAGCCCACCAGCATCATGTTGAGGCGTCCGCGCCCTGGCCCACCTCTTCTTCGCCACCACCGGCTCCACCTTCACCTCCACCTTCACTGCCAGCTTCTTCTTTTGAACACACTTCTTCTTCTATCGCTGCCCCTGTCGCTCCAGAATCCGATCCAGACGCCTCCGAAGGCATCGCCGACAAAGATGTCTGTTTCTTTCGCTATCTCTTCGCCATCGCCGCCCGCCGCTGTTGCCAAAGCCGAAAAGCCGCGCCATCAAACCTTTTTCATGTTTTTCAGTCCTGTCCCTTGTCCCACCACGAAAATCTTTCCATTTCGCTTGAATTTGCATTTTGCTTTCCTTATTGCAGTGCCGTTTCACCGCTAACGCAACCACGCTTCCTGCCAACTTTCTAATCAGCTGTATCTAACCCATTTCAACTCACTTTCAGCCCGAAAAGACAGTATCCTCCGAGGAGCGCTACGCTGCCTGGGACCAAGGCACGCCAGACTACGCCGGTCGCGACGCCTTCGACAACATCCAAAAGAAGATCGACGCCCTCAAAACCGACGAGAAATAGGCTGTTCCATCCATCGACGTCCGTATTCTGTGAATCTTTGTCCGCCCCCCAAGTGCCCTTTCCTTCATGGCTCTACATTATCATCCACCGACCATCAATCAAGACCGATTCATGTGCGTGCCACTTCCTTGGAGCTACGAACACTTTTTCATGTTTTGATTTTGCTCAGATTTGGTAACTTTTAGTCATTCAAAGTAATATTTTAATTCCTATGTCTAATAAATTTGTTAAATAACAAGAGTTTATCATAATTCTGGCGTCCACTTTAGACTTATGCAGTCATGCAAAAAGCAAAAGCGTCTTGTATCACAAGTGTAACCGCACGCACAGTGGGTAAATACTGTCTAATAAACCCCAAGTTTTTTAATTATAAACTGTTTGAATCAACGCTTGGATAGTGATAATTGCACAAACTGTCATGATTCCCGTGTAAATGTAGTCAAACATAATGATACAATCCCAACTAAAAGTGAAGGTAGTAATTACAAAAGCTTCATTGATAACCATATACATACATATCGTTAGTGGTTAAAACAGTAAAAAACAAAGTTAATGGTTAAAACAGATAAAAAAAATTTAACAAAGTATGGTTAAGGTTAGGCAGATGGGGGCGGCTGGGGGTTAGTCGACGCCTGGCCGATGGTAGGACCAGAGGCGGAAGGGCCGGTGGCGTTGCCCGAGGTGGAAGGGCCGCTGGCGTTGCCCGAAGTGGAAGGGCCGTTGGCGCTGCCGGAGGTGCCGTTGGTGGAGCCGGTGGTGCCGGAAGGGCCGTTGTTGGTGCCGGTGGTGCCGTTGGAGGTGTGGGGGCCGCTGATCGCGCCGGAGGTGGAGGGCTGGGGACGGGTGTTTTCATCGCCGTCGGCAGGGAGATGGTGCTGAAAAAAGGTTGTCATAACACTTGATACTCATCATAGTATAGATAGTGATGACTAATGAACTGATAAAACACTTACGATTTGCGGGCGATCAGCGGCCGGGATATTGGTCACCTCCGTGAAGGGGTCCCGAGCTTCAGGTTCGGGAGCTCCTTCACGGCTGCGGTTACGGCGGGTGGCGCGACGAGGGGCACGACGGCTCATGGTTAGTTGAAAGGAATGAAACTGAACAGATCTCCCAGCAGTCCACGTTTGATTGCGCGCGTCATATGTACCTCCGCCATGCTCTGAGAGGGTTTTGGCATTCGAAGGGGTGACCGGTTGGAGCGAGCGAGCCGATCAACACGTCGAACTTGACAGACTGTCCTCCCCATCGAAAACTATTTAGCACAGAATTGCTCTTGTTATCATCTGCAGTGGTTATGAACGAACAATACTTTATCAATGTACAGTAACAACAGTTTTTTCAAAAGGAGCATTACACCACAGCACCGACTTCCTGACAGTTAATGCAGTAACAATCAATGTTTATGAGACTACCCTTTGCAGTCACATTGCAAACCAGAGCCAAATGCCAATAATTGACATACGAGCCCTGGAAATACCGTTTGAATACGTCCAGATGCCACAGACAGGACAGTATTGTCAGTTTAAGTGATTCGAAGGTTTTGTTCGTCATTGGGTAGGTTTTGTCGATCAGTAAATGAGAAATTAATCAAAATTTTATTTATTAATTTACATTATAAAATACCTTAAATGCAAAGAAAACCATTATTTGATGTTGTAAGTTAACGAATAATATCATCACGGTTTCTGCGGCGGTCGACAGATGACAGTCCATCCATCTACAAACTTTACATCAAAAGTAGTCCGATTTTCAACATAATCTTTTAAGTGAGGGTCAAATGCATCTATTAAATCATGGCACTGAATGTCGATCCTAAAATTTAACATTACTTATCCTAAACTCAATCCATTTCACTTACATGGTGGCCCCTTTCTTCTCGAGCAACCATTGCACTATAGCTTCAAAAAAGTCATCATCGTCTTCCTCCTCAAGCAGCATTCCATACCCCAAACACACATGAGTTACTTCTTCGTGAAGATTCATGAAATAGACAGCGTGTTTCCATGTGTACGGGCCATGAAGTTCCAAACCCGTGTAAGTGCCAGAAACAGTTTGCATTGCACGATCAAACTTTTCTGTTGAATTCATATTTAAATAGAGATAATGTCGAACGTAATGACTATCCGACTTTAAAAAGCAGCTGGTACTTGTAATGTCGTAAACAGGATTTGAAAAAAACCGCTTTTTTATTGATCCGTAATTTTTGCTGTTCCGCGCCACAAACAAGTGCACAGAAAACTTTCCGCGTTTATCCACATATTTCGCAGCAGTTTTTCCGGCTAGTTTAAAGTTAATTAAATCGCTGTGCGGAAATAAAGCGACCAATCGAGATTGAAATTCATAAGGGAGATTTTTAAATGGAAGAAGGGTTTGGCCGGCTTTGAATTTTCTTTGCAAAAGGCTAATGTCATCCGCAATTCCGGATGCCAGATAATATAAAGGAACGCCTGTGTTAGGTTTATAATAGATTAATCTGCTTGGATCCAATGTATAAACTTTACAAATATCTTGGACATATTTTACGAATCGGTTTAATTCGGAATTTACATTGCGAATACGTTTAGAAAATCGCTCTAGACTTAAAATCAGTAAATACTTGGTTTGGGGTGATATGCGATGCGCGATAGCCAACTTCGCTTCGAAATGGGGTTTTAGTTTCTTCCATTCTCTTAGTAGTGATTTCAAATGGTAGACAATATACATATATTTCTCGTAGTCAATAATGTACATTTTAGACAGGAAAAACTTAAACTTCCGTAAAAAAAATAAAGAGTTGCGAAGAAGGTTGCAAACACGCAGATTCGATCGTGTCTTGGTCAAAAGTACATATCCGCGCCAAGCTTTCAATCAATGCTAAGCATGCCTACACACAGCCCCCGGCGCTGTCGCTTGTTTGTGCACAGTCTATTACTATTACTGTCGTCCCATCAGTTACGACTGTGGTCGTCATCGTAAGAAAACGTAAGATTATGGTAACGGAGTTGATCAACTTTTTTTTCAAATAGAAGCATGAAATAAACAAAATTCATAACAAACAAAGATAAAAAATTATTCGAAGATGACTAAGCTGTTTAAACTATTAAAAATGCCGCGTAGATGTGGTGCCACCTGATTTATTCTGAACATTCGTAGCTTTCGATACTACTGATGTGATCTTTGCGTTGCGCACCAAAAAGTGGAGATGGTAGAACTTGCAATATCCTATCCTTACTGCTGGGCTGAAATATGGCGATCAAACTATACCGCGAGCAGTTTTCAAACTTACGAAATAAAAAACAGTAAAATAATACCCGGATAATGTTGGAAGAACGAAAAAACCGCAGATATTGCTTCCCATAAATACACATCATCTTTTCTTTTCAGCGATGAGTAAGCAAAGAACCATGAACACAAAATTTGACAAATAGAAGTTGCAATAGTTTGGATCAATAACAATCGCGATACTTTTGAAACGTTTCTCGATCCATGAGCTTTGAAACAGCCACAACCAGCGACAATCAGAGCGACGCAACTCATGCAGCATGTGACAATGGCAGCATTCAGTGTATCCCATGGTACAAAATCGAAACATCCAAAACCGTACAGATAAAGTCGGCAATGCAAGTTCGTAACAAAGGTGTATCCATTGCATAGAAACGGAAATAAAATTACGATGAAGGTGATAAAAGCATATGAATAACCTCTCCAAAGCTTGTTATAAAGCACTGGAAACGCCAAAGCCGTACAGCGATTACTTGCAAGCACGAGTTCCCAAAATCCGAAAAAATTGCTGGCATACCATTGAATAAGGACGCTAAAGATGGTTAGATTGTTGTCTTCGTCGTAATTAACGATGTCTCCAATCAACCAGGCGATGTTATTTAGTGAATCGACAACATAGCCACATGCAAGAAGGGTGAAAAAGGCGGATTTTATCGGGGAGTCGTGCTTTTTAAAGTTTTGTGATAATAGAAATATGGCTACGGAGAGTTCGAAGTATCCAACAATCCAGTTTGAGCAAGCGACAATCCAATAGAAACAGTTTCGGGAGCTTTGGATTTCATCTGTTGTGTCGTTTAGGAATGTTGAATTTTGGAGGGTGTCTTCAGCGTTTTGAAATACTGTTTTGGAGATGAGAGTGTCAGAGTCTGTTGTGTTTGACATGGACTGAAAGTTCAATGTAATCAAAAACACCCACAGTTTAGAAAACACATTTTTTGTAAGAATCGCGTAAGTTATTCCAATCAAACTCAATCGGTAGTTTAAATTTCAAAAACACATTAAAAGGTCAATAAGTTATACAATCAAAGTTTGAATAAAACACAAAAAAAAACAGTTTAAAACCAAAAGCCTACAAAAAAACGCTTCCCGTTTCACAAACACCCACCCTATCAGCTCATACCGTAAAATGGTAATGGCTGCATATTCCAAAACGTAAATAATAGCCCTCGTTAAACGTCTAGCGTAAAACTTGTAACCACCCCTTTTAGCAATGTATGATGTCTGTTTGGTGCAGTGGGATCGAAATGATTCATTGTGTTCAATTACTTAATGTAAACCCCCTCTACAACATGCGCTTATTTATTCCCACGAAACAACTATTTCCGGTGGGCTATGCTAGAACACAGTTGTTTGGGATGGAAAGAGTTCAAGAACACAGTGTTTTAGCAACTAATAAGTACATGTGTTTATTGGAGTGAACGTTCTTGAAGATGCTGATCAGCGGTGATTATTATGTTCTGTGCTTCCGCAAAAAAATTTTCAGTTGGTTAACCTTTTTATAAAAGCATAAAACAAAAATGCATAACAAATAAAGATAATAAATTACCCAAAAATATTGATGTTACAGTTTAAATTTTTAAAAATGCCTCGTAGATGTGGTACCACCCGATTTATTCTGTAAATTCGTAGCTTTTGACGTTGATTTGATTGATGTGATCTTTGCATTGCGTACCAAAAAGTGGAGATGGTAGAATTTGCAATATCCTATCCTTACTGCTGGGCTGAAATAGGAGGATCAAACGACGCCGGAAACAGTTTTCAAACTTACGAAATGAAAAACAAGAAAATAACACCCGGATAATGTTGGAAAAACGAAAAAACCGCTGATATTGCTTCCCATAAATACACATCCTCTTTCTCATTTAGCGATGAATAAGCAAAGAACCAGGAACACAAAATTTGACAAGTCGAAATTGCAACAGTTTGAATCAATAGCAACCTCGATACTCGGGATACGTTTCTCGATCCACGAGCTCTGAAACATCCAGAACCAGAGACAATCAGAGCGACAAAACTCATGCAAATTGTGACGATGGCAGCATTTAGCGAATCCCATTTTACAAAACTATGGCATCCATCGCCGTAAAGGTAAAGTCGACAATGCAAGTTCGTTGCAAATGTGTAACCATTGCATAGAAACGGAAACACAATTACGATGAATGTGATAAAAGCATATGAATAACCTCTCCAAAGCTTGTTATATAGCACTGGAAATGCCAAAGCCGTACACCGATTGCAAGCGAGGACAAGCTCCCAGAATCCTTCAAAATAGCTGGCATACCATTGGATTAGGACGCTAAAGATGGTGAAATGGTTGTCTTCGTCGTAGTTGATAATGTCTCCGATGAGCCAGGCGATCGAATTAAGTGAGTCGGAGATGTAGCCAACGGCAAGGAGGGTGAAAAAAGCGGATTTGATGGGGGAGTCATGCTTTTTAAAGTTTTGTGATAATAAAAAGATAGCTACGGAGAGTTCGAAGTATCCGGCGATCCAATTCGAGCAGGCGACAATCCAGTAAAAGCAATTTCGGGAGGTTTGGATGTCATCTGTTGTGTCGTTTAGGAAAGTTGAATTTTGGATGGTGTGAAATACTGTTTTGGAGATGAGGTCATGGTTAGTAGTGTTTGACATTGACTAAAAGGTTGAAATGACCAAAGGAACACAGTTTTTTTGTAACAATCGCGTAAGTTATTCCCATCAAACTCAAACTGGCAGTTTACGTTTATTATTTTGATGACATATTTAAATAACGATTAGTCAAAGTCAAAGTTTGAAACACGGAGACGTAAAAAAAGACCAGTTTAACATAAAAAGATTACAAAAAAACACTTCCCGTTTAACAAACACCCCCAATAAGACATAATAGCATCAACTCATACCGTAAAACGCTAATGGCTGCAGATTCCAAAACGTAAATAATAGCCCTCGTTAACCGTCTAGCGTAAAACTTGTAACCACCCCTTTTAGCAATGTATGATGTCTGTTCGGTACAGCGGGATCAAAATGATTCACTACCTATGTTCAATTACTTACTTAATGTAAACCCCCTCCACAACATGCGTCAAATACTATTTATTCCCACGAAATTACTATTTCCGGCAGTGGGCTATGCTAGAACATAGTTGTTTGGGATGGGAAGAGTTCAAGAACACAGTTGTTAAGCAACTAATAAGTACATGTGTTTTATTGGACTGAATGTTCTTGAAGATGCTGGTCAGCGGTGATTATTATGTTCTGTGCTTCCCGGAAAAAAAAAAGCAGTTTAAAATAATCATTAAATTCAGTTCCACGAAATGACATTTTTTGTCTTTTTTCTAACTTTTATTTCCGCATAATGACAAGACTACAGCCACAAGATTAACCCGTATTTACAAAGTAATAAGGCCCCAAAGAACAGAGATTTAAGACCGTTGAGATTGAATAGTTCTTTGTTGGACTGTTGTTGCTTTTGAGATGATTTGAATCATCGGTTTGCGTCGGATTAGGAATGTTAGATGATAGAATTTACAATAATCGTGCCGGACTCCTTGCCTGTAACCAAAATCATTGACAAATGCAGTTTTAAACTTTAAAAAAACCTACGAAACAAAAAACAACAAAATAAGCGTCGGATAATGCTGAAAAAAGGAAAAGACCGCCGAGACAGCTTCCCATAAAAACACATTCCCGCCGCATGTTTTCATCGACGAATAAGCAAAGAAGAGTGCACACAGTACTTCAAAGATTGCAGTGACCATTGTCTGAATTAGTAGCATTTGCGATGCACGATTGAGCCTTTTGGTCTTTCGTGCCTTCAGGCGACCGTACCACGCGATGACTAATGCTGCACTACAGGTAACCACGGTCACGATGGCCGCATGCAACGTGTTTTCGCGTACAAAAGTTGAACATTCATCATGATAAAAGTATATTCGGCAGTGAAAATTGGTGTAAAAAGTGTAACCATTGCATAAAAATGGGAAAATTAGCACGAGTACGGTGATGAGGGTGTAGGCGTATCCGTGCCAAAGCTGCAAATGGAATTTGTGTGAGAAAAGGGGTTGCAAAAAGTGAGGTATTTGTACTTATGGAATTTTTTAAATTTTTTGTTTGTTTGGATTCGAATTTGGCCGACAGTTTACCTTTTTATAAACAACCGGAAAAGCCAGCGCCGTGCACCGATTACAAGCAAGCACAAGCTCCCAGAATCCTTCAAAGAAGCTAGCATACCATTGAATCAGCACACTTATCACTGTTAAGACACTCCCTTCCTCATAGTCAATAATGTCACCAATCATCCAGCCGATCGAATTCACAGAATCCACGATATACCCGCAGGCTAATATCAAAAAGAATGCCGATTGAACCGGCGATTTGACAATCCCTTTTGATGGTAAATTTCTAACCAACAAAAACAAAGCTACAGTAATCTCAAAATAGCCAGCTGTCCAATTGGCAATTGCAACAATCCAGTAAAATGCACTTCGGCCATCGTAATCTTCGCCGTCAAACTGATCGGTATCGTTGTTCATTAACTGAAAATAAGATTTTGGTTATTAGTGCACCTCTTTGGTCAATGTAAACTTGATGAAACAAACTAACAGCTCGACAGACATACATGGGTTATATGGTTTTCGTCAAATTTCTGAAAATTAAGCAATGGAATGGTGGTGTGAAGGTTGTTTTGTGGGAACACAGGCTACGCGAGTTTCAACAGGTTCGAAACGGTTTTTGACGGAAGTATTTGGGAAAAACTTCGTCATTTGTAAAAATTTAGACAATGAGATATAATTAAACTGGGAACTTTTTTGGTGTGATTTTGTTGACCCGACAAGTTTTGCTAATTGAACAACACTTAGATTTCAATACAGTTTTAAAAGTTGTTTTAAACGCAAATCTTATTGACGACATCAAATATGCAAAATATTGTAGTGCAAGAGAACTTACTCAGCAGGTTTACGCTAAATTCTGGATAAAAATTAATGGTAGTTTTACAACGCTTACTATTACTGATGATTTAAAATAATAAGCACGTATCTAACAAAAATGACTAATGTTACATAAATGAACAGTCAAGAAGAGTACTTTAAACATTGGACACGCTCTCAAAAACTCTTCCGGAAAGCTAAACAGCTATTGTTAAAACTATTATTTTTAACCAAAGAAATCATGTCAGTTTAAAAACAGAAAAGAAAAAGAAATCAAAAATAACCTTAATCTCAGGGGTCTACCAAACATCAAACAACTTTATGCAGTGTCTATATATTAAGCTCAAAAAACAAACTAACCGAAAAGTGGTCAAGGAATGTGAGAACATGCCATAAGTTATGACATAAATTGTTATAAGTTAAACTTAGCCATACGTAAGTAGACAGACACAAGTACTCAAACGATGGGAAAACGGATAATGATATGGTATGATACAGGAAGTGGGGGAGACCGATGAAGGGGGTACTTCGAAGACTTCCAGGTTATTACTGTTTTCGTAGTGTGTTATTAGAATATGTGTAAAAATCATAACTTTGACAAGATATAAGTTTGCTGGATTTTGTCACCCCCCATTATCGCATTCACGTGGTGGTTTTTATGTTATGAAGTTATAATTGCTTGAACGTACTATCCACTAAGTCAGCTGCGCTGGCACTGTAGTATGCTGTTTTGTAAACTGACAGACAAATTAAAAATTGTAATTATAAGTTTATTGGCAATGCCATGGATTTTTTAAAGTCTAGCGTAAATTACAGGTGTTTGAAACATAATGGCAACCAAAAAGGAAGTCAAGTAACCTCCCGTAATTTTAGAATAAACATTTGTATATATTTTTACAACTTTGAAGCAATACACTGACACAGATAACATCATCATGAGTTCCGCTTACAAATTGCAACAAAGTTTGAACACGTCACGTGAAAGTTTGTTCTCGATTCAATACACGTTTTGAAACGTTCTCCAAATGTTAAATCCAATTTATCGTAATAAATGTCAATTCTGAAACATCAGTTATTGTTTTTTACCAATAAAAATTTTATCAACTTACATAAAAACTTTTTTATGATTCAGCAAGCACTGCACAACCGCTTCAAAAAAGTTATCAAAATCTTCTTCATCGAGTTGAATTTCGCTGTATAAAGTTGCATATTTAATGTTTTTACTGACATTCATAAAATGAATGGCTTGTCTCCACGTAAAGACGCCTCTCAGGTTCAAACAATTATAAGTACCAGTAACAATTTTGACTGCGTGATCATACTTTTCTGGTGATCCCAAGATTAAGCATAATGCACTTCGAACGTGACAACTGTTCAGTTTCAGAAAACAACTAACGTTTGAGATGTCAAAAACGGGATTCCAGCCGTAAGATTCTTTCACCATTTCATACTGAGTGCTGTTTCTGACAACGAATAAGTTCTTAGAAATCATTCCTCGTTGTTTAATAAGTTTGGCAGCCGTTTTTCCAGCAAGTTTAAACTCAAGAAGATCATTAAGCGGCAGTAGGGCCACCAACCGAGATTGGAATTCATACGGAAGTGCTTTGAATGAGAGCGTGTTATCTTTACCTTCAATTTTTTTTTGCAGGATAGTGATTTCAAATGTGACTCTGAGAGCGATGTTTCTTAAATAGTAGCCGATGTTAGGTTTGTAAAATAAATTATTAATCATTGCACCAAGTCCATTAGCTTTACAAATACGATTGAAGTCGCTTTTGATGCGTTTCAAATCTCTTTGGGCTTTGTCAAGGCGTTTTGCAAGGCGGCACAGACTGTGAATATAAATATACTTTGCAGGTGGTGAAATGTTCATGGCTAACTTGGCTTCGAAATGAAGTTTAAGGTTTTTCCATTCTCTTAGCAGGTAGTTGACACGGTAGTGAACGAAGTCGTATTTTTGGTAGTCAATGAGGTCCATTGTTAAACTGAAACTGCTTAAATTTGTTTTGAAGAATATAGAGTGCAATAAGGTCCACGAAAATAAGCAATAAGGTCTAAAGAAAGCGCGGATTTGTGGTAGAAAGCACTCGCCCAATAGTTTTCGATCAATGTCAAGCATGCTTACACACTGCTGACGGCGCCATGGACATACATGAACATTCTGTACTTTTATTTTAGAGCTTTCCGCGCAGTTCGTGAATACCATCATTGTTTTGTCTCACAACTTTTAATTTCAGATTTATAACTCGATATCACGGACCCCTCATTTTCCCAAAAGTACACATACGTCGACTACCATCTGAAAACCTTACTACGATCATGGAAACAACTTAAACCTCAATTCAAAGCAAAGCTAACTTCTAAAGTTTCTCCCATTGTTAAACCAATACTTCTTTAAAGTTTGGTGCAAATTAAGAAGCGTATTTTAGAAGACAACTTGAAATTAGTATATCTCAACGTAAGTAGACAGACACAAGTACTGAATCCATGTGAATTTGGATAATGGTACGGTATGATGCAGGAAATAGGGGAGACCGATGAAAAGAGTACTTCGAAGACTTCCAGTTTGATTGTTTTTGTAGTGTGTTAATAGAATATGTGTAAAAATTATAACTTTGACAGAAGATAAGTTTGCTGGATTTTGTCACCCCCATTATCGCATTCACGTGGTGCTTTTCATGTTATGAGGTTATAATTGCTTGAACGTACTAACCACTAGGTCAGCAGCGCTGGCACTGTAGTGTGCTGTTTTGAAACTTGATAGACAAATTAAAAAGGCATAATGATAGGTTTGCTGGCAAAGTAATGCATTTTTTATCAGTCTAGCGTAAATTACAGGTGTTCGAAACATATTCGAACATAATGACAGTCAAAAAGGAAGTCAAGTGACTTTGAGGAGATGGTAGAATAAACATTTGTATATATTTTTACAACTTCAAAGCAATACTGACACTGATAACAGACGGTCATGAGTTCCCATCGGTTGATCGCTTACAAAGTGCAATAAATTTTGAACACGTCACGTGAAAACTTGTTCTCGATTCAATATACGTTTGAAATTTCTCACCAAATGTAAAACCCAACTTAACATACATAATGTCGATTCTGAAACATTGGCTATTGTTTTTTACCAAGAAAATTTCGATCAACTTACGTGAAGACATTTTTCTGCTCTAGCAACCACTGCACAACTGCTTCAAAAAATTCATTAAAATCTTCTTCATCGAGCTGAATCCCAGAGCACAAAGTTACATATTTAATGTTTTTACTGACATTCATCAAATGAATCGCTTGTCTCCATGTAAAAATACCTTTCAGCTCCAAAAAAACATAAGTACCAGTAACAATTTCGACTGCGTGATCGTACATTTCTGGCAATCCCAAGTTTAAGCATAACGCATTTTGAGCGTAACAGCGGTCCAGTTTCAGAAAACAACTAACGCTTGAGATGTCGAAAACGGGATTCCCGCCATATGACCTTTTTACATTTTCATAATGAATGCTGTTTCCGACTACGATTAAGTTTACAGACCACATACTCCGTCGATAGACATGCTTCGCAGCTGTTTTACCCACAAATTTGAACGCAAAAACGTCATTGGGTGGCAGTAAGGCCACCAATCGGGATTGGAATTCATACGGCAGTGCTTTGAATGGAAGCTTGTCATCATCACCATCAAACTTCCTTTGCAAGGTATAATTTTCACATAAGACAATGTATGCATCATTTATCAAATAGCCGCCGGTGTTGGGTTTGCAAAATAAGTCTATAAATGTTGTACCAAGTCCATTAGTTTTACAAATATCATGAACATCGTCGATGATGCTTTTCAAATCTGCAATTGCCTTGTCAAGGCGAGCTCCAAGGCGGTACAGGCTGTAAGTATATAAATACTTGGCAGTTGGTGAAGTGGTAATGGTTAACTTGGCTTCGAAATGAGGCTCAAGTTGTTTCCATTCTCTTATCAGATATTTAACACGGTAGTGAACGTAGTCGTACTTTTGGAGATCAATGAGGTCCATTATTAGACAGAGAGCTAAAATTTGTGTTGAAGAATATTGAGTGCAATAAGAGCCGCGAACAAGCGCTGATTTGTGCTTGGAAGCACTCGCGCAATTCCTTTGCAATCAATGTCAAGCATGCTTACACACTGCCGACGGCGCCATGAACATACATGAACATTATGTACTTTTATTTTAGAGCTTTCCGCGCAGTTTGTGAATACCATCATTGTTTTGTCTCACAACTTTTAATTTCAGTTTTATAACTCGATATCATGGACCCCTCATTCTACCAAAAATACACTTACGTCGACTACCATCAAAAAACCTTACTACGATCATGGAAACACCTCAAATCTCATTTCGAAATAAAGTTATCTTCGAAAACTTCCCCTATTGTCGAACTATTACTAAAATTTAGTTTGACAATACAAAAAAGTGTAAAAGTTAATACTTTTACAGGGCATTTAACATTTGCTGAATTTTGTCACCCCCATTATCGCATTCACGTGGTGCTTTTCATGTTATGAGGTTATAATTGCTTGAACTTACTAACCACTAAGTCAGCTGCGCTGGCACTGTAGTATAGTATGTTTTGTAAACTGACAGACAAATTAAAAAGGCATAATGGTGGGTTTATTGGCAGCGTAATGCATTTTTTATCAGTCTAGTGTAAATTATAAGTGTTAGAAACATATTGACAGTCAAAAAGGTTGTCAAATGACCTTCAGTAGATGATAGAATAAACATTTTGATATAATTTTATTCAAACCAACACACTGACATAAAAAAGATAACAGACGATCATGAGTTCCCATTGTTTGACCGCTTACAAATTGCAGCAACGTCTGAACACTTCACGGGAAAACTTGTCCTCGATTCAACACACATTTTAAAACGATCACCAAATGTTAAACCTAACTCAACGTAGTTTATGTAAAATCTAAAACATTAGCTATTGTTTTTGCCAACAAAATTTCGATCAACTTACGTGAAGACATCTTTACGATTCAGCAACCACTGCACAACAGCTTCAAAAAATTCATTAAAATCTTCTTCATCGAGCTGAATCCCAGGGTACAAAGTTACATGTTTGATGTTACTATTAAGATTCATAAAATAAACTGCTTGTTTCCATGTAAAGACACCTTTCAGCTCCACAAATTTATAAGTACCAGCGACAATTTTTACTGCGTGATCGTACATTTCCGGTGATCCCAAGCTCAAGCATAATGCATTTAGAGCATAACAGTGATTCAGTTTCAGAAAATAACTAATGCTCGAGATGTTGAAAAGGGGATCCGCGCCATATTTACTTTTATAAAATTCATATCGAATGCTGTTTTCGACGACGATAAAATTCACAGAAAACATACTCCGTCGATAGACATGCTTCGTAGCGGTTTTACCCGCAAATTTGAACGCAAAAACATCATTAGGCGGCAGTAAGGCAACCAATCGGGATTGGAATTCATACGGAAGTGCTTTGAACGGGAGCTTGTCATCATTGCCTTTAAACTTCCTTTGTAAGGTATGGATTTCATTTAAGACAATGTTTGCAGCATTTCTTAAGGTAATGCCGGTGTTGGGTTTGCAAAATAGGTCTGTAAATGTTGTACTAAGTCCATTAGTTTTACAAATATCATGAACATCATCGATGATGCGTCTCAAATCTGCATTAGCCTTGTCAAGGCGTGATACTAAGCAGTACAGGCTATAAGTATATATACATTTGACGGTTGGTGAAGTGGTGGTGGCTAACTTGGCTTCGAAATGGGGTTTGAGTTGTTTCCATTCTCTTAGTAGATGTTTAACACGGTATTGAATATAGTCGTACTTTTGGTAGTCAATGAGGTCCATTGTTTAACTGAAACTGATTAAATTTGTTTTACAGAATATAGAGTGCAATAAGGTCCACGAAAATAAGCAATAAGGTCTAATGAAAACGCGGATTTGTGGTAGAAAGCGTTCGCGCAATAGTTTTCAATCAATGTCAATCATGCTTGCACACTGCCGACGGCGCCATGGTCAGACATGAGCACTTTATACTTTTGTTTCTGACCTTTCTGCTATGATTCTGATTAGTATGACATGGTTTTGAAAGTTTTAATCAATATAAAAGACAACCTTTTTAATTGGCATTTTAGTATCGTCATACAGTTTAAACACAGTATCGCAAAACCACAACAACGAACACTTATTTTTATTGTTATCGCTTCAAAGCAGTGCAATCACCAAGATCAGAGAACATAGCGGAATCATGGATGGAATTACTCGGACTTGACGGGCAAGATGACCTCACCGGCTTGGGCTCCGGCCTTGAAGGGCGCCTGAGGGTCTTCCTCATCGGCGGGCACCTCGGCCCACTGCACGACAAGCTTGTCCTCCTTGGCGGGTCCATTGAGACGGATGATCTCGAAGGAGGTCTTGCCTTGGGGCGCGACGAAGCCGAAGACGGGCTTCACACGGTAGTGTTCGTTGTTAGACGACTTGACCTTGAAGCCGAGACGCTGATCCGTCAGGTTGACGATGTGATGAGTGGCGACGCCGCCGGAAGCGGCAAACTTGGCCGACGCGGGCTCGATGTTAAGGGCCATCCCTGGAATTGGAGAGGGTGATAAGTCTCGACTGGATTCGGGGGCGGGGCGATAGGAAAGTAGAACTCACTGGTGGAAGCCTTCGACGGAGAGTGGAGGGTAGAGAGACTGCGTCACCAACAGGCGAGTGTCGTCACAAATGGCGCTTTTTGAGGATCGCCGAGGGGGTTATTCGGTTCAGAAGGGTGGCGGATGGGTGGCAATGGCATTGGGGATGCTAATTTTAGTGCCGAGAACTTTCTGAGGGCAAAATTTGAGACTTTTTTGAAAACAGTGCCTGCCAATCAATAATTTAAAACGCCAACAATTCAAAAACATTATGCTACAGTAAGTCAAAATCGCAAGCATACTGTAATGCGCAGCAGTCAAAACTTTTAGCCTCAAATAAAACCAAATCAAAAAAAAAAAGCAGTTTATGAAGTCCTGTGGCACTTGCCTTATAAAGGTATCAGTGTAATACGATATGTACATGTGAATAAGTACAACTTACAATACAATAGTAAAACAGTGTCAAAACTAAATCAAACTGTCTTCGAAATTTAGTCGTTTCGGGGTCCAATTGGTCAATGTGTTGTTGTAGCATGATCGGATCGATGGTCGGCTCGAGGTTGGCGGGGTTATAGGCCGTTTTGTCACGGAACTGATGTTGGAGTAGGACGGGATTATTGGGGGCTTTTTGTTGTGAAGGATGGGTCTGGAATTCACAAAACTAACATCGAAAAACATCAAAAATGATAAACTTACGAAATTGGCATGGATAAAACTGGCATAGTAACCTTAAATTGTGGCTTCACTGGTTGGGGAGCGGGTTCACTGGATGCCGTGGGCGTCTGATCGAGGTCTTCATCTTCTGGTTCTTCTCGAAGGGCTGCCGATGGCGCGAATGTGGGCGTTTTTGGCTTCTTTAGAGCGCTTTTGACTCTGAAAAGGCATTATTCGGTTTGAAAAAAGGCTAAAAAGCAACTCACGCTTTCGGTGTTTCCGTCCATTGTGCAGAACCGGCAAAATGACAAGCCAGACTCGATCGCTGGGCTGAAGAAAACGAAGCTCCAGCAAAATTGACCGAAAGACTCGGCCTCATGGCGGACGATGGCGGCTCATTTTCGTTGTTTTCGCTAAATTTGACGCGTGGCCTCGGTATTAGCGACATTCTGCCGTCTGCAATTGAAATCCACACGTTTTTATGAAAAAATATATATAAAAGTTTCGAAAAACCAACCTGACAAGCCTTCATCGACCCTTTTCGAAGCCCCAATCAGCCCATCCAACGCGTCTTTGAATCCGGAAATGGACACCCTCATGGCTTTGATCATGTCCACCTCAGCCTTGACACTCTTGGTTACCGCCATCTCAAATAGTTGGCCATCTGTACATCCAAGATCGACGCCAGAATTCGTAGTCTTCAAAGCCGCTTCGAAGGCCGTCTTCCGGAGGGCTTTCAGAGCCCGCAACTCGACGAGAAGGTCGCCTTCCAGCTTGTCGAAGAGATCCATATCGCGGGGAACACAATCAGGTAATAATTAGTAGACTATTTACGGTTAACGAAACAGAACAGCCGTCGGCGATGTGTCCGTCAACGTGCGCGGGAAAGGGGAAACGAGCGCACAGCTTTGAACGAAACGCAGCCGCGCGATGGTGGTCTCGGCGCGAAAAGGGGGTGCGGGGGAAATTTTGTTCCACTCGGATGGACCTTTTTCGGTGCGCTGTTTATATATTTTAAATAGGTTTTTTCTTTTTTTTACAAGTTGTCAAATTTAACTTTTTCTTAGCAATTTTTTCGATAAACATATAAAAACATATATTGTTTTTTTTAAACATGAAAGTTACAGTATTCGAGATGAAAAAGTGGTCATTTGATGGCGTATTGCAATGTTTTACGTTCTTTACTCTTAATTTTCAGGGACCATGAAGTCGGTCGTCTACCTAACCCCTGACAGTGGCCCCAGCCTCAGCCCATATGTCCTCCAAAAGTACGCTTTTGCCAACTACCGTACCCAATCGCTTCTAAAAGAGTGGAAACAACTTCAACATCGTTACAAACACCCCCTAACTACAAATGTCTCACTTACCACCAAACAACTGCTTACCTTAAGCCTACAACAACTAAAAAGCCGCATTCATAACAGCATTTCGTCACTCTGCAAAGTCATAGATTTCACTTATATAGTCTGCGTTATTTATCTACTTGATCACTCTACCATACTTCGCCAGCCCAATATGGGTATCAATTTGAAAAAGTACGCTTATACAATTATCGAAGACATTGATATTGTTATTGACGCTTTGCTGGGCAAACCAAAGGTCACACCTTTTCCATTTATAAAACTTCCCTACGAATTCCAATCCCGATTGGTAGCCCTGTTTCCGCCTCGCGATCTTGTTGAGTTCAAAATATCCGGAAAAACGGCTCTAACAACGATAAATCGGCGAGGGATGTTTTCCCAGGATTTATACGTCACTTTAAACAACACCAATTATGAAGCTGTGAAAGCCGCGTTTGGTAACCGCCCACATTTTGTCATCATGAGTACCTCCTTTTTTCTTAAGTTAAGTAGTCATTTCGTCCAAGATTCTTTGAAACTAAATATGAAAAAAACGGAGAACTTTGACCGAGCGGTTGAAATTCTTTCTGGTGATTACTTTGGTTTGGTTCTTCGTGGCCCCTATACCTGGAAGCATGCAATTCACTTCATGAATCTTAGCAAGATCATACAAACCGTTGTTTTGGGCTACGGGCTGGTGCTCAATGAAGAAGAGTTTGATGATTTCTTTGAAGCTGTGGTGCCGTGGTTGCAGCGGATGAAACACGTGATTTTGTGAGTTTATTACATAAAATATTTGATTTTACAAGCCTAATTTTTTTTAGAATGAAAATTGAGTGCCACCAACTAAACATCACGTTTGAGTCTCGTTTTTCGACATGCGTTGAAAGTCAAACTAACTTTAAGGTGTACT
The DNA here is from genome assembly GCA_024447225.1 of Panagrellus sp. LJ2284. Classification (NCBI taxonomy): domain Eukaryota; kingdom Metazoa; phylum Nematoda; class Chromadorea; order Rhabditida; family Panagrolaimidae; genus Panagrellus; species Panagrellus sp. LJ2284. The sequence goes on along the minus strand of JAMRYC010000005.1, from coordinate 5,937,238 downwards.
ACAAAAATGGTCATGTTGTTGCTCATAAGAAACCTAAAATTTGATAAAATCGTAACTGCTACTTGTCATAACGTTTTTGTAAACATTTAGCACGATTTGCTAATGATATTTTTTTGTTTCGGCTATTACCAACTCCTTCATTCCACTGCCCCGGGATTCAGATCCATGGAAAAGCGTAGTTAAAAATGTTCAAAGTCGTCGTTTAAAAAATGGTGCAATTTATTTTTCAATTAGTTATTGTGAAGCAATAAAGAAAAAAATTGTTTTACGTGTTTGTTTTACTTCATTTGAATTTAATAAAACGTTGACTTGTTTATCAGGGGCGTATTTAGAAAAATGTTTTATGGGGGGGCATCCCGGAAAAAAGGTAAGGGGGGACCAAAGGGATTTTTTCGGGGAAAATTTTTGAGCGATTTTTGAAAAATCCAAAGGGGGTACCAAAGGAAAATTTTTTGCCAAAACCGTGAAAAAGCACAAAATCCCCTTGGTCCCCCCTTACCCCACTTTTGGCGGATCTGAGTTATGGGGGGGGCGCTGCCCCCCCTACCCCCCCCCCTAAATACGCCCCTGTTGTTTATGGAGAGAGCAGAATCACGTAGTCATTATTAATTGCTGGACTGTTGGGTCGTTCCGGCGTTGCCGTCATCATTGGTTCCATTTGCAACTGGAGGTGGGGTCGGTTCCTGAAAAAGCGGTAGTATTAAAGTGTATAATGTTTAAAGATACCTACCTTCTTCCGGTTTTCCTTGTCCGCATCGTCTTTTCCATCCATGTCTAAAAAACGTTCAATTATAATTGGGGAAACCAAAAAAACGATCGAGTCGTATTATTTCGATTAGAAAACAATGAAAGGAAAAGTGAGATAAAACCCCAGGGTTTAAGCGCCTGTTTTTGCTCTAGGCGAGCTTTGACACAACATTCGTTTAAGAAAATGCTAAAGAAACATCAGAAAGACGACAGAAAGAACGATAATGATAAAAAGTGAAGAATGGATCTACATCATGTTGCGATAGGCAAGGCTTATATACCCACAAAGATGGTGGTTCTGCATTCACCATGAAAATGGAACTAGAATGAAAACTGTAGAAATCGTTCATATCTCCGCTCCAGATCGACCACTTGCCCAAAACTTCCGGCAATACTGCCACTTACCAGCGGCTGTTGCAACTTTCTCACAGCAAATCTGCAAGTGATCTTCCGATAGAACCACTAACCGTCTAAAAATTTTAAAACAAAATAAGACATGTTGCAGTTGTTTTCTGCAACATGTCAGTCGACCTTATTAGCAAGCAACTTGCGTCATTATAAAACTATTTTTCTGTAAAAACTTTTGCGCCTTGTTGTGTGCATAGAAACAGTGATAGTTTATAATGAAACTGCAAACAAAGTAAACAGAGGTATCATTTTATATTTGAAACAAAAGTACAGCAGCAAATGCCAAAACTAAATCAACCTGCCTTTAAAATTTAGTGGCTCCGGGACACAATAGGCTAATGTTGTTGCAGTTTGATCGGATTAATGGTCTTCAAGGCAGCCTCTTATGTTAGCTTATTTACGTTTGTCTTGCTCTTTTTTTATATAAATTTATTCAAAACTTTAATCGTGCAAAATTCAGCTTACAAAAAGGTTGCTCTTCTCTACAGTTTCGGGCGAACTGTTTTTAAAACCGCTTCGAAAGTCGTCTTCCGCGCGATACTCGACGAGTAGGCGCTTTTCACACCTGTCGATCCGAATTACCAAACATACAATCAGCTGATATAAGGTATGAAATTACGATCAACAAATCGTAAAAAGTAACCACCGGCGATCCATTGTGAAAAGTGCGAAGGAATGACGCAGCGTGCGCACTTTTGACCGAAACCGCGCGGTGCAGGTCCCGCCACGAAAGCGCGCACTGCTTTGGCTGTTGGTTGCGAAAGCGCGGAAAGCTATTACCGGAAGAGCGTCCTGCGTGAAATTTACGTGCTTTACGTGGTGATTTCGGTCTTCCTTTCTCACTGATAGGATAGCCACTGCCATTGGCTTGGTGACTGGCGTTTTCCGAAAGGTTTTAGCTGTAGCGCCTCGGATATTTTGCGGTTTCAAGGTTTGGAGTGTTTTTTCTCAGTTTGGAACGCAGGTTGGCTTTCTTCTTTTGCTCTTATCTTGTCCAATATGCTTTAATATGATTAAAAACTTTGTCCTGTCAGTTTTAGTTTTGTTTCCAGATCTTTTTGAGATGTTTTTATAAATTTTAGTTAACTTTTTTTGGTTTTCCCGGTGTTTGTAAAGCTTTATATATTTTTTACCCGAAAGGTGATATCTCTACTCAGTTTTTTGTCTTAAACCCCGTTTTTAACACGTGTTTGATGTTCTTTTTGACAAACAGTCAAGAGAGGAACCAACATCCAGTTTTATATAAAGTTTCTTGTTGTTGACCATCAGTCAAGGTCTGAAACCGCCCTGAGGTCTTGCAGCGCTTATTAGGAAGGCTATGGTTGTCTTGCGAAATTGCAAATGCTTTCAATAAGCCTTCCGAGTTGCACTTTCTGCGTGAAAGCTTCTCCATATTGGTTTTTCGCGCCTCAACGTCCCGTCAAAGTTTATTTCTGATCCAATACCAGTTTACCTTTAAAAACACACCGTTTATGGCCTTTATTTCTCCAGGTAGCATCCTTCCTGTCTTTTTCTTAAAGCTTGCTAACATGCGCATGCCCATTTTGCCCCCTAGCATACCCTTATTACCCACGCCCCTGGCTTATCTCCCCCAAGCGCACCTTTTTGCGCATATATAAACCCCCTTTCTCCCCTTCCCCTTCAGTCTGCTCATTTCGTCACATCGCGAGCAATCGCTTTCTTTCTGCGTGCTGTTGATTTGCGGGAAAGTGTGCAGACCGTTCCAAAAACGCATAAATTTGCAGGACACCTCCATTTCCGATAAACTTGAGGTGAAAATGGCCTTTTTGTCCGCCGATTTCCGCGCTCCGCTGCGCCCTGTCAAGCGAGTGCAATTTGGCATTTTAAGTCCAGATGAAATTGTAAGTTGCAAACAACAAGTTGCCCGTTTTGACAGTTTATAAATAACTCAATTTCAGAAACGCATGTCAGTCGGTGCCATCGAGCATGCAGAGGTCTACGAAAATGGCAAACCCAAGCTTGGCGGTCTCATGGATCCTCGTCAGGGTGTCATTGACAAGCGTGGTCGATGCATGACCTGTGCCGGCGATCAGTTCTCCTGTCCCGGTCATTTTGCCCATCTCGAACTCGCGAAGCCAGTTTTCCACATTGGATTCCTGTCAAAATCACTCAAAATCCTCAGATGTGTCTGCTTCTACTGCAGTCGGCTCCTCATCGATCGGGAAAGCGTCAGAGTCAAGGATATTCTGTCCAAAACTCGAGGAAACTATCGAAAGCGCTTGACAATGATCTACGATTTGTGCAAGACGAAAAGCATGTGTGAAAGCGATGATGGCCCGATGGAGGATGAAATGGATCCAGACAAGCTGAACAAGGGCGGCTGTGGTCGGTATCAGCCATCGTACCGGCGTACTGGCATCGACATCAACGCGGAATGGAAGAAGAACGTCAATGAAGACACTCAGGAGCGCAAGATCACGCTGACCGCGGAGAAGGTTCTCGAAGTCTTCAAAAACATCACCGATGCTGAATGCCGCATTTTGGGTCTGGACCCAGCTTTTGCTCGTCCTGATTGGATGATCTGTACAGTCGTGCCAGTGCCGCCGTTGGCTGTCCGTCCGGCCGTTGTGACCTTTGGATCGGCCAGAAATCAGGACGATTTGACTCATAAGCTGTCGGATATTGTAAAAACTAATAATCAACTAAAACGGTAAGATAATATGTCAAGACGGCCAGTTTTATATATAAAACCCATTTCAGTAACGAACAGCAAGGCGCCGCGGCCCATATCATAGCCGAAGACGTCAAGCTTCTCCAGTACCACGTCGCCACTCTGGTCGACAATGCTATTCCCGGTTTGCCGACAGCAACCCAGAAGGGTGGTCGCCCGTTGAAGTCAATCAAGCAGCGTCTGAAGGGCAAGGAAGGCCGAATCCGAGGTAACTTGATGGGTAAACGTGTCGATTTCTCCGCGCGTACCGTCATTACGCCTGATCCGAATCTGCCGATTGATACTGTTGGTGTTCCGAGGACAATTGCTCAGAATATGACTTTCCCGGAGTTGGTTACGCCGTTCAATATTGATATGTGAGTCCAATTCGCCCGAAATTTCAGTTTTTATAAATTAACTTTCTTCAGGCTACAAGCTATGGTCATGCGAGGCGACAAATCCTACCCCGGCGCCAAGTACATCATTCGCGAAAACGGTGAACGTGTTGATCTGCGCTATCATCCTCGAGCTGCCGATCTTCATCTTCAGCCTGGTTATCGGTAAGATATTTGAACCGTTAGTTGACCGTCGGAACAGTTTTAACAATATCTATTTTCAGCGTTGAACGCCACATGCGCGACGGCGACATCATCGTCTTCAACCGTCAGCCCACGCTTCACAAGATGTCCATGATGGGCCATCGTGTCAAAGTCCTTCCCTGGTCGACGTTCCGAATGAACCTTTCCGTCACAACCCCCTACAACGCCGATTTCGACGGTGACGAGATGAACCTCCATTTGCCTCAATCCCTCGAAACCCGTGCCGAAATCACCGAAATCGCCATGGTCCCGCGTCAGCTGATCACGCCTCAAGCCAACAAGCCTGTCATGGGTATCGTCCAGGATACGCTGTGTGCCGTGCGCATGATGACCAAGCGTGATATCTTCATTGAGCTCCCTCGTCTCATGGACTTGCTGATGTTCTTGCCGTCCTGGAACGGCAAAATCCCTCAACCTGCGATCATGAAGCCCAAGCCTTTATGGACCGGAAAGCAGCTCTTCAGTCTGATTATACCCGGAAACGTCAATGTCATGCGTACCCATTCGACACATAACGACAAGGAAGATTCGTCCGAATTCAAATGGATTTCGCCGTGTGATACTCGCGTTTTGATCGAAAACGGCGTCCTCTTGTCGGGTATCATCTGTTCGAAGACCATCGGTCGCAGTGCTGGTAACTTGCTTCACGTCGTCGCCTTGGAGCTGGGTCACGAAGTCGCTGCCAACTTCTATTCTCACATCCAGACGGTCATCAATGCCTGGCTCATTGCTGAGGGTCACACCATCGGCATCGGTGACACCATTGCCGATCAGTTGACCTACAAGGATATCCAGGAAACCATCCGAAAGGCCAAAACTGATGTCATGGAAGTCATTGAGAAAGCTCACAACGACGAACTCGAAGCCACTCCTGGTAACTCGCTTCGTCAGACCTTCGAAAACAGTGTCAATCGTATTTTGAACGATGCTCGTGATAAGACTGGTTCATCTGCGCAGAAGTCGCTGTCCGAATTCAACAACTTCAAGAGTATGGTCGTCGCCGGTTCCAAGGGTTCCAAAATTAACATCTCTCAGGTACGTGGAGAAAAAAAGCTCAGTTTTTTGAACTTATTTTTGATGTTTTAGGTTATTGCCTGTGTCGGTCAACAAAACGTCGAAGGCAAGCGTATTCCGTTCGGTTTCCGCCATCGCACCCTGCCTCACTTCATCAAGGACGATTATGGTCCGGAATCGCGTGGTTTCGTCGAGAATTCGTACCTCGCCGGTCTCACCCCCACCGAATTCTTTTTCCACGCTATGGGTGGTCGTGAAGGTCTCATCGATACAGCTGTCAAAACCGCTGAAACCGGTTACATTCAACGACGTCTCATCAAGGCTATGGAGTCGGTCATGGTCAACTATGATGGCACAGTTCGTAACTCGGTCGGTCAGTTGATCCAGCTGCGTTACGGTGAAGACGGTCTCGATGGTATGTGGGTCGAAAGCCAGACGCTTCCCACGATGAAGTTGACGAATTCACTGTTTGAAAAGAAGTACCATCTCAACATCCATGATGACAAGGAGATGAGCCGTCTGTACAGCGTTGATGTCATCCGTGAGTTACGGAACGACCCTGAAGTCCAAGAAAAGCTGGAGCAAGAATGGCGCAAGCTGTGTGAGGACCGTGCCATGCTTCGTGAAATCTTCCCGAAGGGCGATGCCAAGACTGTGTTGCCGTGCAACCTGCAGCGTCTGATTTGGAATGCTCAGAAGATCTTCCACGTTGATTTGCGGAAGCCGACCGAGTTGCACCCTGCCACTATCATTGAAGGCGTCAAGAAGTTGGGCGATCGATTGGTCATTGTCAGCGGCACGGATAAGATTAGTCGACAGGCCCAGGAGAACGCTACTTTGTTGATGAATATTTTGCTGAGGTAAGTGATATCCTACATTGACATGTCAGTTTTTAATTCCCCATTTACAGATCGACCTTTGCCACCAAGCAAGTCGCCGAAGTCTACAAACTCACAAACGAAGCCTTCGAATGGATCATCGGAGAAATCGAATCCCGCTTCAATCAGGCCATCGTTCAGCCCGGTGAAATGGTCGGCCCGCTCGCTGCCCAATCCCTCGGAGAACCCGCCACACAGATGACACTGAACACCTTCCATTTCGCTGGTGTGTCCGCGAAGAACGTCACTCTCGGTGTGCCGCGTTTGAAGGAGATTATTAACGTGTCGAAGTCGCCGAAGACACCTTCCCTGACTGTCTTCTTGACCGGTGAAGCTACACGCAAGCCTGAAGCTGCGAAGGACATTCTTTGCCGGTTGGAGCACACCACCCTCCGCAAGGTCACGTCCAACACGGCCATCTACTACGATCCGAACCCGCGTCAAACTGTCATCAACGAAGATCAGGAATGGGTCGGCATCTTCTACGAACTTGACCCCAAGAATATTGACAATGTTAGCCCTTGGTTGCTGCGTATCGAACTCGATCGCAAGCGTATGACTGACAAGAAGTTGACCATGGAAATGATTGCCGATAAGATAACAAAGGGTTTTGGCGACGATCTTCACGTCATCTACACCGATGACAACGCTGAGAAGCTGGTCTTCCATCTTCGCTTGCAGAACAGCCCCGGCGACAAGGATTCAGAGGAACAGATCGACAAGATGGAGGACGATGCCTTCCTTCGCTGCGTCGAACAGAATCTGTTGTCCGATTTGACCCTGCAGGGCATTGAAGCCATCTCGAAGGTCTACATGCACAAGCCGTCGACCGATGACAAGAAGCGCGTTGTCATGACCCCTGAAGGCGACTTCCAGATGATCGCTGAATGGATCCTTGAAACTGACGGTACCGCCCTCCTGAAGGTCCTCAGTGAACCCATGGTCGATGGCATCCGCACGTATTCGAACGATATCTGCGAAGTCTTTGAAGTCCTGGGCATTGAAGCTGTGCGTAAAGCCATTGAGCGCGAGATGAACCACGTCATCAGTTTCGATGGTTCCTACGTCAATTACCGGCATTTGGCGCTGCTTTGTGATGTCATGACTGCCAAGGGCCATCTCATGGCTATCACACGTCACGGCATTAACCGTCAAGAAGTCGGTGCTTTGATGCGATGCTCCTTCGAAGAGACGGTCGATATTTTGATGGAAGCCGCTGCCCATGCTGAAGTCGATCCCGTCAAGGGTGTCTCCGAAAACATCATGCTCGGACAGATGGCCAAGGCAGGCACAGGTTGCTTCGATTTGGTGTTGGATGCTGAGAAGTGCAAACACGGCATGGAGATCCAGTCGAATGTAGCCTTCCCACAGGCTGGTGCCGGCAACTACATGGCTGATGTGTTGTCGTCGCCGTCGAGCTCGTCCATGTCGCCCTCGCAGACGCCGTGGAACAACAGCGGCAGTCCTGGCTACGGCGCTGAATGGTCGCCGATGGGTGCTGGTGCCATGACGCCGGGTGGAGCTGCTTTCTCGCCTGCTCAGGTACGCGGACTTAATGGTTGCAGTTTTTTAAACTTTACTTAATTGAATTTGTTTCAGATCGGTTCCGATGGTGGATTCTCGCCAAGCTACTCCGAAACTGGCGGCTGGTCTCCGCGTGGTGATGCTTCTCCGGCGCATTCGATCGGCGCGATGTCGCCTGGTGCCATGTCTCCGCGTCAGTTCGGCATGGCCAGTCCGGCGTACAGCCCAAGCTATCGCTACAGTCCGGCGAGCCCTGGTGGTGCCGGATACAGTCCGACTTCGCCATCCTACTCGCCGACGAGCCCCAGCTACTCGGCCAAGAGCCCCGGATACTCGCCGACGTCTCCCTCATATTCGCCGACTTCGCCGTCCTACTCGCCGACATCCCCGTCATACAGCCCCACCTCGCCTGGCTATGGACCCACGAGCCCGAGCTACAGCCCGACTTCTCCGGGATACAGCCCGACGAGCCCCTCGTATTCTCCGACCAGCCCCTCCTATTCGCCGACTTCGCCGTCCGGTCCTGGCTATTCGCCGACGAGCCCGCGCTACTCTCCGACGTCGCCTTCCTACAGTCCGACTTCGCCATCCTACAGCCCGACGAGCCCGTCCTACAGCCCTACCAGTCCATCGTATAGTCCGACAAGCCCGAGCTACAGTCCGACATCTCCTGGCTACAGTCCGACGTCTCCGTCCTACTCACCGACTTCGCCATCCTACTCACCATCGTCGCCGTCATACAGCCCGACGTCGCCCGGCTACAGCCCCACTTCGCCGTCGTATTCGCCCACGAGCCCATCTTATTCGCCGTCTTCTCCGACGTACAGTCCGTCGTCGCCGGCCAAGTACTCCCCGACGAGCCCCACATATTCGCCGTCGTCGCCAGCTCTGTCGCCGACGAGCCCCACGTACTCACCATCGTCGCCGGCCTACTCCCCGTCATCGCCGCAGTATTCTCGGCAGTAATGTATCCTTACCGATTTTGTGTGTTTGTTTTTGATTTCTTGCATTACAATAAAATATCAGTTGTTATTTGTGTTCATTGTACAGTTTTCTTTTTTAAAAGTGCCAAATCGCCAGATTCACATGAACGCTCTTCAGGCGCCACGTTACCACCCAGTTTATATCTCAGATTGATCAAAGGTACCAAACTTAGTCCCACCCCCCACGAAACAGGAGTTCACGGCTACGTGAGCTGCACGACAAGCAGTCTTTCCGTCATTTGTGTTTCTTCCGGAAGCTGCAAAGCAAACAATCGAACCCTTGAACTTGACTCAATTTGTGAATCATCGCGCAGGCGTTGTTTTTGACACTGCCGCCGAGTCAGCACTATATAAACCGCTGAAGTTTTCCCGATACTCAGTTTTTTAAGTTAAAGAAGTTTTGAAAATGTTGAAATTAGTTGTTTTTGTATCGGTCTTCCTTGCTTTGAATGCCTATATTGCTAACTTTAACCCCAATCAGAGGAGTAGTTGTAATGGTCAATGCCAAAATGAACAGGTACGACTTTTATCGACGTAGCAAATCCCAGTTTTCTTTTTCCAGCCAAGTTGTCCGTGTAAAAAGCAACGAAATTCGACAGACTGCTTCGTGTACGATACCGCGACCTTCGCGACATCGCTCAATGAAGCCCTTTACACGTTTCCGGACGTGAGTGATCCGTCGATCAACCGTTCCACCATGATGAAGCGACCAGCGCCGAAGGCGACTCCGGCCGTCATGTCAGTGATGTCGACGATGAGTGCCGCCGTGCCGGAAGCCGCTTCACAGCCGGATTTCAGTTGCGCGAGTAGTGAATGTCAAGCATGTATGAGGCATGTGATGGATGGCTTCGCGACGGCATTGAAGGTGTCTCCGACTTCGGGGGCATCCTCAAATGGCACCAATTGCACCTATATCAAACAGAAGGAAGTTGAAAAGGCGAATGCCCCCAAATTTCGAGGCGGAGACAGTGTCGCTGAGCAGATATTGAACATTTTGGACAGCAGTGGTGGGAATTCGAATCGGCAGTCAAGGGATACGAGTGATAACAGTGTCGATTCGGAGAGCAGTGTCGATGAGACTGATATTAAGGATAAATGTGAGCCATTATAGACTTTCATGAAGTCAGTTTAAAAACATCTATTTCAGTGCTCGGCGTCTCGACCGAAATCAGCTGTGACTACATGCGTGGCGAAACCCTGGCATCTGGCAGCAATTGGTGTGGCCTTTGCAACCTTTGCTGGACCTGGCGGAAACTTCCATCCGACTACTTCCCCTCCTATTTGAATGAAGTCTCCTGCAGCTCGAACAACGCGTGTCTCGCCGGATTCGGCAAGTGCCGACCCGTCCTTCGCACGTTGACCGTGCTCCGAAACGCCGGAACCGCTACCAACGAACAATGGATGCAGCAGTCGATCAATTCTGTGGCCGGCTGCGAATGTCAGGTCGAAGCCGGAACCTCGCTGCATGCCTTCATCACTCGTTGAACAAATGTTTGCCCAACTATCTTTGATCCCAGCTATTTGTCTGTCAATAAAGTTATTTCCAGCCCTGGCAACAATGAACAGATTCTATTAAGATCGACAATACTTAAATCTAACAGTTTTAAAACAAAGTTCACAGAGTTAATACATGACAACAACAAGTAATGAGACCGACACTTCATATTACACGGTTTTATTCAAAACGATCGTCAATCATAACAAACAAAGAACTTTTACAATATAAAAAGGTTAGTTAGATTAGATTGGAATTATTACACAAAGTTTTCATCATGGCATCCAAGGTTACAAAACCTGTTACAATTGAAACTGTCTACAAACAGCAATGGAATTTTCAGGAAACTGAACGTCAACATTTGTCAGGCTTTCAACATAGCCTTTAAAACTTGGTACAAACGTATGATGTAAATGAGAACACCACACGCTTATCCTAAAAAAGTATTATTTTAAAAATAAATTTTTTTAACTTTACTTACATAATAATATCCTTTTGTTCATGGAAGCACTGTACCATAGCTTTCAAAAAATCATCAAAATCATCGGCATCAAGAAGCATTCCCGCTCTCAAATATACGAATTTCAACTTTTTACTTCTGTTCATTAACTCTATCGCATGTTTCCAATTATAGCTGCCTTGCAATTCCAAGTGAATGTAATCTCCATAAACAATTCCAACGGCACGATTGTACAATTCTTCCGAACTCATGTTTAGACACACGGCATTAAAAGTGTACCAGCTACTGGACTTTAGAAGGCAGCTAATGCTTACAATATCTTTATACTTGTTCTTACCGAATTGTTCTATTACTTTTTGGTGATTGCCACTGCATCTAGGCACGAGTAATGATGTAGCAAACATTCCTCTTCGCTTCACACATTTTGTGCCAGTTTTGGCAGATAGTTTAAACGCAATCACGTCGCGAGGGGGAAGCAAAACAAGAAATCGAGATTGAAGTTCATAAGGAAGTTTTTTGAATGGAATTGGTTCAATGCCTTTGATTTTATCTAGCAGAATCTCAATCTTACCCTTAACTTTAAATGCAGCATCGTTTAAGTCATTACTTCTTTGTCGTTTTAAAATTAAATCTTGTCTGACAGATCCGATTAGTGAGATGTGCCAACATACAGAAATTTGATCAATAACACGTATCAGGCGCGATTGGGCGTCTGTAATGCGACGTTTTAAGCGAATCAGGCATTGAATTATTGATGATTTAATGGTAGCAGTGGTATCGGCAGCCATTTTAACTTCGAAGTGAGGTTTGACGTGGTTCCATTCTCTAAATAAAAAATTCAGGTGGTATTGGGTATAAATATAGTCCTGATAAACAGTAGGGTCCATGATTGAGACCGATTCTGAATAGGCTTAGTTACAAAATAACAGTCTTGTAACATATAAGAGCAAAATAAAAGCGACAACACAGCCGTTATGAGCTTGCAATGACTACAGTCTGTTCAGCTTCATGCGCGCGACAGACTGTCGATCAATTGGATCGTGTTCTTGGCGGGATGAACCTACAACAAATGCTAGAAAGCGACTTTCCCCTTTGCTGAAAGCGTTGCGAAAGACCAGTCGATGGATTAATCGTTGTATTGCAAAGGTTCGACAAATGCTACTTGTCTGTCAATAATGTAATTTGCCCATCAGCAATGAACATTGATTTTATCGAGACCAAACATACTTCAAATTAAAAGTTAAACGAGTTCACAGAGTTAACACATGATAACAACAAGTTATGAGACCGACAAGTTCAGATCAGACAGTTTAGGCAGTTGGGTTTTCATTCTCAGAATCCAGGTAACGACGGGTTTCACCAAAGACGGTATCGATCATGTTGGCAAAGTAGGTCTGGGCCTCGTTATCATTGAAATGGTACAGCTTCTTGAGGGGAGTCGTCGATTGGGGCAGTAGCTGCTTTTTGAGGCTGTTCGGCAATTCTAAAATGGATTACGGTAATTTGTTTTCTTTCAAAATGCAAAAATAGACCCACCATAAATGCTCAACAGATGCAGGATCTCACCAAGCTTGCTCTCCGAATAAAACCCGTTCAGATGCGCTTCAAAATCCTCGGCCAGCGTCATCGGCGCCCTCTTCATGACCTTCTGCCAATGGTCGGCTTCGATAATCGTCGACCAAATGCGCGTGCGAAGCGTGTCAATCTTGTCCATGTCCGTCGCAAATTCGCGTTTATCGATGACTGCCGTCAAGGCGATCAATGCCTTCAGGAAGCTTTCCTTATCACCGCCAGACAGGTTGGCATTGACAATGCCCTCGATCGACAACGGCGCATTCGTCGGATTGACCGATTGCACGACGTTCGGGTTGATCTTCTCCTGATGCTCGAGCAGGGTGATGGCATTCGTGATTTGGCCGACTTCTTCATGGTCGACGTCGTCTTCGCAGAGCGCTGCCAGCTTCGCCAAGGCCAAAACAGTCTTCTTCTTTTTGGCATTCGGCGCAGAATAGGCAATCGTTTTGAGGGTCGTTTTCGCGTTGCCGTATTCCTTCTTCTCGACATTCCGAATCCAATTGATCTCGTGGTGCTTCGAGAGGAAGTGCTCGACACGATCGCCGCGTTGTTCCAGCAAGTCAGTGATGAGGCCGTGCTCCTTGTAGTACTCATACAGGTAGAGGTCGAATTCCTCGCTCTTGAACTGCGTCTTGTACTTCTCCAACTGATAACGACGCTCAATCTCCGGAAGCTCCCGATAGCAGTGCTGGATCAGCGTCGCAAAGTCGAGGTATTCCTCGGCGAGCCGCAGGGCAACATCGACCTTTCCATAGTCGTAGAACCGTTGAATGATGGCACTGCGATTGCGTTGGAGATGCGATTGCTTGGAAAGGACGAACCGACCGATGGTATTCACAGCATTCAGAAGGGAGTCCGTCTCAACCGTGGCACGTCCACTTTCGAGAAAGTCGAAAACAAGGTTGAATTGCCGGCTGAAGTGGGTCAGGAACTCGGGATTGTTGGTCAAGACCTGTTCATCAGGGCCAGGTTTGATCGTCCAGTCTTCGCGGAGGTAGGCATTTGTCGATTCAATGATAGCGACAAACATTTGAGCGACTTCGGAGAGAACTTTTCCAGTTAAAGCGCCTTTTTCTTCGATTTCACGGTTCTGCTTCTTCAAAACGAGCGGGATCAGCGCCGGGAAGGATGTGACTTCCTTGGCGAAGTAGTCCTTTGCCATGAGGAAATTGTTATCCGTCATGGAGAGCGAGCGTTGGATGGCAGCCCCGAGGTCACGGATGGCGGCATCGACAGTCGGACAGTACAGCTCATGCGTCATGTTGATAACGACGTTCATAGCGAAGACCTTTTCACCGAATTCGACCATGATAGCGAGCGGGGAACGGCCGGCAAAGGTCTTCATTGGGGTGGTGAACTAAAAGTCAGAGCGATGAACAGTTTTAAAACGTCAAAATAACAAAAACCCACGCTTTCAATGTACCCAAAATACCGTAAAAACATGATTATCATCTTGTAGTAAGCCAGCTTGTCATCCACATGCGTCATGACACTCGTGCTGCGACTACTTTCGGCACCGGATGGCGGGATAGGCGCATCCTGATTCCATCGGGGGTCGGTCATCGGCTTCGCATCGAGCATCTTTTTCGTCAGTGCGACGACAGTCTCAGCGATGACTCCATCATCGGGGAATCGCTCCTTCAATTTCACGTAAGCCGCACGTGCTTCGGGGAGATTCTTGCTCGCAAAGAGCGTAAAAACCTTGGAAACAGCTTCTGGGGCTGTCTTCGGATTCGGAAAAACAGCGTCAAATTGGGACCCGAACTTTTGCCAGAAGGTCGTATCGAATCCACGGGGCAGATGGCGGACATTGCAGATGCCACTGCGCTTCATGATGACCTGGACGAACGTTCCGACGCAGGCCGATCCGATGAGTTGATCGGTGAACTTTGAAATGTCACAGATACGAGAACCCGTGGTTGATTCAATGTTTTCCAAGGAGACGACCATGGTCGGGAAGACGATCACGAAGTTTCCGGGGCTGGGAGTGTAGAGCGAAGCCCGAAGTTGCGTCGTTTCGGCAATGCCGTACTGCTCCGGCAAGACCAGCATGTCGATCCAATTGGTCGACTTTGCCGAGACCGATGACGGCGTCAGATGGACCAGGGCAAAAGTGAGGTTTCGACGTTCGGGTTTCGCGGCTGCGACGAGGAGCAGAAGGCCGCCATTGTGTCGGATCGCGTCGGCAATGTAAACGGATCGCTTGCGACGAATGATCTTCGAAGTCTCGCTGAGTCGGTCGAAAGAGAGCCCGGCTTCGGAGGGATTCAGAGAGGCTTCGGTTTCGAGGAGATCGCGCAAGATGTAATCGGTGACGTCGATGGTTTCGGTGACGACATTGCGCTTTGTCGAGTAGAATTCAATGGTGGATTGGTAGAAGGCGACGACGTCGGCATCGTTGAAAAGGCGGTCGGCGACAAGGGTTTTGACGAGGCTGGAAAGGGGTTTTTTAATACGATAAAAAACAAAAAACAGTTTACCTTTGCTTTGTTTCGCCGCTCCCAAACAGAACCTTCGTAAACCGCTCAGTGAACGAATTCCGCGTAAATGTCACCTGTCGCGTGACGATATTGTTACCCGCTTTGTTGCCCATCTCAGGGAGACGCTCCTTGAAGATGTCGATGATGTAGAAGCTGCCGGTGGTGGTTGACAAGAGGTAGCGATCGACGTGGTCTGAAATTATAATTAATCACGCAATTAACAGCAGTTTAAATCCAAAAAACCAACCCTCTTGATCAAACGGCACAACAGACAAAACCACATCATTAGCAATGCCGACTTCCTTCTCCAAATAGGCCCCCGGAACGCTCGGATTCGCCCAGTAGCGCAGCGTACCCTCAGGGCTCACGGCAATAACACTCGGCAAAGCATTTTCCGATTCGCTTCGATGGATCAGGGCGACGGCAGCGATGGAATGCTTCAAACCAGTGGGAGGCAGGTTCAGACGGTACGAATGGGGCAGGCGTTCTTTGCCCTTTTTGAAGTAGTTCCAAATGTAGAGGGTCCGGACATGGAGGAAGTAGGCGTAGCCCTGAGGGGTGATGGAGGCCGCGAGGTTGGTTTGGCGATCGGCTGTGTCGGGGGCTGGAATTTTGAGTTTTAATGACCGTGTCAAGTTCAGTTTATAAAAAACATACCTTGGTTGAGGAGTTCATTGACCAACCCGGGAAAAGCGCAATCGACAGGGTCAATGCAAAGCTCAAGGGACATCCTGAAACCTAATCACCATTCAATGACAGTTTAGGCATTCAAAAAACAGATATTTGAACGCAAATCAACGTTTTTCATTCCAAACTACAGTAACGTATAAAAACTCTTTATTAACGTATGTACATTTTTATAGATATATAATCTTTAGTCTTTGCAAAGGTTTAAAAGCACATCGGAAGGCAATTAAAAGCTTTTTTAACAGAATACTGTAAAAAAACAGTTTTCAAGCGCGGAATTATCAAATTTAAATGTACATGATCCAATTTGGATACAACTTCGGCTTTAATCAGTCTCCATGGTGTTGTCCTCTCCGCTTTCATATCCCTCCGGATTGCTCGCTTCAAATCCAATCACCAAACTCGAGCCAGCAATCTTCGGTCCATAAAATCCGGCCCAAAACTGCGTATCCTTTCCGCCACTTTCAATTTTGACACGTCGAGCGCCTGCTGGATATCCGGAGAATGTGATGGTCTTTTTCACCCACTTCTGGAGCTGCCACTGCTCGAAGACGATCGTGTCTGTTTTGTGTTCCAATTCGACGCCATTCTCGTCGCATATAAACGCCCGGAGGAAGTATCGAGCGCCACAGTCGGCACGATGGGCGACGTACTCGGTGAAGGTGATGGGAGGGCGGTATTTGTCGATGACGAAGTCCTGGAAGAAATAAGGTAGGATTATACGTACGAAATCTCAGTTTTTATATATAAAAAAGCCTCACCGAAACGCCCAACTCCTTGAAAGATCTATCAAACACCCGGCAAGCACTCTGGTAGCTCAACTCGTAGCATCCATCGAACATGGGCTCGAAATCTGGCGCGAAACGGAACTCAAAGAACGACGGCGGCGACATGTATCGGAACTGGTACTTGGAATTGAACTCCCATCGCGGGTCGCAATGCTTCGTGACTTTGTCGCCGTCGGGGTTGTGGTCGCTGAGCAGGTTGCGATCGAACGGCTTCGCCACACTGAGCTGTCCATAGTCGAGATCGTCCTCGTCATAGACGTGGTCGCGAACGAGCAACTTCCGGAGATAGTCCTCCCCGTCGTACTCCTCCTTCGCCAGCCAAAACGCGCGCGAATTCAGCAGCTTGTTCCACTGCCGGCAAACTGCTGAACATTGCGAGATAAGGGTCGTCTTGGGAACACGCAGCAGGATCGCTTCCAGGACGTCAAGGTTGCAGTGACTCAGGTCGGGACCACGCTGAAAAAAACAATGGTTACACCTAAACCTGTCAAACTTCCCCTTCAGTTTTAAAATGTCCATAAAATCTATAAAACTTAAAAACAAGCAATATACCACTTACCTCAACATTGCGATTCCTAAGCCGTTCCAGAATGAAAGCCATTTCAGTTGTTTTTGGTCGGTAGAAAGACGAATGGAAGCGAAGGTTGACGAATCTGATTGTTGACTGGCGCAAGTGTCGAAACAAAAAAGGACCTGCGCCTGGTTACGCTTAAGCGCGTTTGGCCAAGAGTGCACCGACTTGTTGAAATGTGTGTTGACAGTGCACTTGAGCGAGCTTCAATTACAAATGATTTTGTTTGAGCTACTTCTTTCAAAAAGTTGTTTTCCAAAAATGTTTGATTTAAATTGCGTCAAATATTGTAAAAAAACGAATCGATTTATTTTTCCCAGTTTTTTTATGGATTTGAATCGCGTGGTGACAATGCACTTGAGCTAGCTTCAATTACAAATGTTTCAGTTCATATTGTTTTCTTAAGAAAGTTGTTTTCCAAAATTGTTTAACTTTAAATTTGTCAACTATTGTAAGAAACCTACAGGAATTACCGCCAAACAGTTTTTTATGGGTTTCAATCGCGTATTGACAATGCACTTGAGCACGTTTTCATTACAAATGTTTTCTTGAAACTTGTTTCTTTTGAAAGATTGTTTTGTAACTTTACTCCGAATTATTTTTGCTACATGTTGTGGAAAAAAGAAAGAGGTGTCAGTTTTTATTAAGCAGTTTTTTTTACTTTTCTTTATACAGTTTTTATTTATGTACGGTACCACCTTCCAAATTCAACACTCAGCTAAACACCGAAAACCGCTTACTAGCTATACGGCCCTTCTTCGGCAATTCTGTCAAAGGATAGGAACTAGTTCTAGCTCGTGAGATTTTCACATCAACAACCGTGTGCTTTGTTTGAAAGCTTTTCCTCCGAAAAATTAGCCAGTTCACATAGTTCCGATAAGGTTTGATGAAGTATAAAAGTGTCAGACACTCAAGAAATAGCTGCATCATGAACACGGCAAAGGCTGGAGTGGCCGTGTAGCTACCCCAGAGAAGTTCGAACTTGATAGTAAGAGCGAAAAAGAAACATGGCGTTGCGACGAAGAAGAATTTGATCACTGTTTCGCATATCATCGTCCTGAATTGCATCGGTTGTTTCCAGTTTTTGTATATAAAATCACCTGAGCATCATAACATGAACAGCATAGGTAGCCACGGAAACATGTTGCTGCAGTTGCTTCATTTTGTAATAAAACAGGCCACAGATTGCTGTAATGAACACAGGACAGAAGGCAGTTAACCCAAAAGCGATATTCAAAATCAAATCTAAAGAACTTTTGCTGAAATCGGGATGGAAGCCAGCAAATGTCGGCTCTGTGGCTATCAGTTCCGCGAGGGCAGGCACGTCTTGGATGAAAGCGGCATTTGTTTGTTGGACGTCGATTGCGAAGACAACGGGATACAGAGCCACTAAACAGTATTCGATACAGATGGCAGTTTTAAAAAATTTAACTCACCACAGGTCAAAACCACCGCAAACAGAAACATTCCAACCACCATCGAATAAATACACCTCACATTGGTCATAGTACGTTTGATTATGTTATCATTTTGATAGCAAATCGCTATTTGATAAACAATTTTGAGTGTATGTATTTGGACAACGAGGAAGCAATCAATCTCGACTAATTGGAAGAATACAAAATTTAAAATACGATCAAAACACAGAAACCCGGTACAATAAGCCGCTCGAAGAGGGCAAAGAATTATCGGTTGCCATACAAAACTGATAGCGTTTACAATGTAGCTGACAATGATCTCCAAAAACAGTAAATGCTTGTACGCGCCCATTGCTTTTGGCGATTTAAACCAAATTATGTACAACATCAGCCCAAAGAATAATGTGTTTACAAATGTGACGACATAATAGGAAATGTGGACAACATGGTTGATGGTTGGGTGGTGGAGTTCGGAAATTGGGATGTCTTTAAGGTAGTTGTAATACATACTCATACCGGGAAGTCAGTTTACAAAATGCAAATCTGTAAAATGATTCTACAGTCTACACGTACTTTAGCAAAGTACGAAAACACCGAGTGGATTTATAAATTTTGGAACACTTGAACATTGTTTTTGTAGCCGTGAGTCCTCCATTTTTTGCATGTCACGACGTTCACGCAAGATTTGGGTGGATTCACATAACTAAAACCTTTTTGTTCGGAAATGTTCGTTTTAGGCTACATTTGTAAAAAAATTTAAATGATGACATTGTTTAAACAATTTATAAAAAGTGATCTGGTTACTATATAGACTGTATATTACGGTATTAAAAGCAAAACTTGGACGCCAGACAGGTCCAGAAGACAGTTTTATAAATATTAAATTTTAAACTACACATCAATGCTTCAAATAACCACGCAAAATGTATTGTTAGTCAGTTAATTTTGGTACTGGTGCGTGTAGGCACGACAGTAACGTCATGGCTGTGGGCCATTCGTACATTGGTGCTTCGGCAGATGAACCATTTGATGTATTTTCGGTATGGTTTGATGAAGTAAATCAATGTCAAACTTTCAAAGACCAAATGCATCATGAAGACTGCAAAGGCTGGAGTTGTCGTGTAGCTGCCCCAAAGCAGCTCGAATTTGATGGTTAGGCCAAAAAAGAAGGTCGGAATTACGAAGCAGATGATTTTAATTAGTGTTTCGCACATCATTGTTCTAAAAAAGCTGTCTTATTCAGTTTAATAAAAACAGAATTAGAACAAAATAAAAGTTCTAGACACTCCATGTGGCAGTTTACCTGAGCATCATAACATGGACGGCATAAGTAGCAAGAGAGACATGCTTTTTCAGCTGTTTCATTTTGTAGTAAAACAGTGCACAAATAATTGCGACAAAGGCGGGAACAATGGCATTGATGCCGAAAGCAATGTTAAGAATCAAATCCATCGAGCTTTTAGTAATGTCGGGGTGAAAGCCGCCGAAAGTAGGTTCATTGGCTATCAGTTCGGCGAGGGCAGGCACATCTTGGATGAAAAGGGCATTTGTTTGCTGAGGATCGATTTGGAACAGTGCAGGCAGCAAAACCGCTAAAAATACGCAGATGTCTTCGTGCAGTTTAATAAAAAAAAACCAAACATACCACTCAAAGTGACCAAAGCAAGAAAAACCATTCCAGCAAACATAATATAAGTCTGTCTCACATTAGTTACAGATTTTTTAAAACTGTTATCAGTTTGATAAGTAATAGCAATCTGATAAGTCACTTTCATTGTGTGGACGTTCACAATGAGTAAACAGCTAACCAAAAATGCTTGAAAGCAGACATAGTTCGAAACTCGATCAAAACACAATGGTCCGGTGCAATAAGCCGCTCGAAGAGGACACAACAATATCGGTTGCCAAAGAAAACAGATAAGCGTGATGACATAACTCACAATGACTTCCAGAAACAGTAAATGTTTGTACGCTCCCATTGCTTTTGACGATTTGTACCAAATTACATAAACCATCAGAACAATGAAAAATGTACTGATAGAAATAGTAACATAATTTAAAATGTGAACGATTTTGTTGACTTCCACATGTAAAAGGGCAGAAAGAGGAATATTTTGCAGGTAGTTGTAATACATGGTCATTTGAAGCTTACGCCAACCAACAATGTCAATGCGTGGTTATAAATTTGAGTTTTGTATAACCACGTGTTTACGGGGTTTGAACTTGACAAATGTCTTGACACCCTTCGAGACACCGAGATGCTATTTTTGTAGGCGTGAGTATGTGGTCTGGTCTTTCTGGCTTCAATGGCACGCTTCCTCCAACGTTCGTATTTTAAAGATTTTTATGTCAATTAGTATTTTTTGTGATTCATTAACACTTCACGGCGATCAAAGAATTGCAGTTTATTATTACAAGTAAAACTTTACTTTTTTCCATGTAAAAACAAACATGAAACTTTCTACGTCTTGGTTGTAACCCTTACTACCGTAACCTCATCACCAGTTCGTGATGGCAAAGCCGGCTTCCGCAAAACAAAGCACTTGACATAGTTTCGGTAAGGCTTGATAAAGTACATCAATGTCAGACTCTCAAGAAATAGTGGCATCATGAACACAGCAAAAGCTGGAGTGGCCGTGTAGCTGCCCCAGAGAAGTTCAAACTTGATGGTTAGGGCAAAAAAGAAGCACGGTGTCGCGAGGAAGGCTATTTTGATGGCTGTTTCAAACACCATTGTTCTAAAATTTTAAGCGACTTCTACAAATTTTCACAGTTTTAAAAAATCATTTACCTGAGCATCATAACATGCACTGCATAAGTCTTTGCAGAAACGTGCTGTTTAAACTGCTTCATCTTGTAATAGAAAAGAGTGCAAATTGCGGCAACAAAAACAGGGCAAACGGCAGTTACTCCAAAGATTATATTTAATAATAGATCTAATGCTGTTCTGTTGAAGTCGGGATGAAAACCGCCGAACGTTGGCTCTGATGTTATCAGTTCCGTGAGGGCTGGCACGTCTTGAATGAAAGCGGCATTTGTTTCATTGACGTTGATTTCGGTTAAAGTGGGTATTAACATGGCTAAATTATATAAATCCAACAATAGGCACATCGCAGTTTAACAAACATACCACTAGATGACCCAAAAGCGAAAACAACCGTAGTAAAAAACATGCAATAAATAGACTTTACATTGGTGACTGACCGCTTAAAAAAGCTATCAGTATGATAGGTGATCGCAATTTGGTAGTTTACTTTCATTGTGTGGATGTGTATAATCAGAAAACTGCTAATTATAAACAATTGAAACCCGAAATAGTTATATAAGCGATCGTGGCAGAGTGGACCGACGCAGTAACCTGCTCGAAGTGGACATAATAGTATTGGTTGCCACAGGAAAAGGATTACCGTTATAATGTAGCTCAAAATAATTTCCAAGAACAGTAAATGCTTGTATGCACCCATAGCTTTCGACGATTTGTACCAGACTATGTACATCATTACTCCACAACAAAGTGTAGTGACGAAAATCAAGACATAAAAGGAAATGTGGACAACATTGTTGATGTTCGGATGATGGAATTCAGAAAGCGGGACATCTCTGAGGTAGTTGTAATACATATTATTCCAACAATAAGCGCAGTTTTATCAATTTTTTGAGAAATTTTAGTACAGAAACGTACAAGACCATTCCGAGTCCGAGACAGTTTCAAAACTTCAACGAAACTTTTGTAGCCGTGAGTCTGGCTTCTACTTTTTGGCATTTGAGACAAACTTCTTCTTCCACATTTTCACATAATTAGGGTTTACTCAGACAACCACCTCCGAAAACTACATTACAACAGTTTAACTTGATTTTCGACACGTAAACTTATACACATTTTATGTTTATTATGTGCATTAACGAGCATGTTACTCTTCAA
Source organism: Panagrellus sp. LJ2284 (assembly GCA_024447225.1). Lineage (NCBI taxonomy): Eukaryota > Metazoa > Nematoda > Chromadorea > Rhabditida > Panagrolaimidae > Panagrellus > Panagrellus sp. LJ2284. The sequence continues at coordinate 5,915,018 of JAMRYC010000005.1, read as the reverse complement.
TTTTAAAAAATTACAAGTTGTCACCCAGTTCTTGTGGTAACATAGTTTTATGAATAAAAATTTGACGTAATGACCGCTTTAAAAGTGCATAGGACATACTTCATACGGTACCTTTTAACGTAAACAGCGAAAGTCGCTTTTGAAAGTAACTATTATCAGTCTTTGCAAGTTCTGTTAACGGAAAAGAACTGGTCCGGGCTCGGACAACTGCAAAGTTCTCACTTGTGTGTATTTGAAAGTTGGTTTTTTGGAAGAACAGCCATTTGACGTAACTTCGATAGGGTTTGATAAAATATAAAAGAGTTAAACTTTCAAGAAATAAGTGCATCATGAAAACAGCGAAGGCTGGAGTGGCCGTGTAGCTGCCCCAGAGAAGTTCAAATTTGATGGTTGTGGCGAAAAAGAAGCATGGTGTTGCGACGAACATGACTTTTATGACTGTTTCGCACATCATTGTCCTCAAATGGAAAGTTGCAGTTTTAAACTAAATAAATTTATGTTGAACTTTACCTGAGCATCATTACGTGAACAGCATACGTAGCTGCGGATACAAGTTGCTGTAATTGCTTCATTTTGTAGTAAAACAATGCGCAGATTATGAAAATAAGAACAGGGCACACTGCTGTTAGGCTAAAAGCGATGTTTAGGATAAGATCCATTGAGCTTTTGTTGAAGTCTGGATGAAAACCGCCAAATGTGGGTTCTGTGGCTATAAGTTGGTCGAGGGCGGGCACATCTTGGATGAAAAGGGCATTTGTTTGTTGCGGATCGATCTGTGTTACGGCAGGAAGCAAGGCGACTAAAAACGACCAGGATTCAATACACAGTTTTCAAAAAGTAAATTTACCGCTCGTGAGCGCCACCGAAAAAACAACCATGCCAACAAACATCCCATAAATAAATTTCACATTAGTCATAGCTCGCTTGACAAAATTATCAGTTCGATAAGTAATAGCAAGTTGGTAAATAATTTTCATACTGTGAATGTGCACAATGAGAAGCGAGCTAATAAGAAACGCTTGGAAACAAACATAGTTCGAAACCCGATCCCAACATAGTGGACCGACACAATAACCTGCGCGAAGTGGACACAAAAACACAGGCTGCCACCCGAAACTGATTACAGTAATGACGTAACTCATAATGACTTCCAAAAACAGCAAATGCTTGTAGACTCCCATTGTTTTTGGTGACTTGAACCAAATAACATACAGCATAAATGCAAAAAACACAGTGTTGATGAAAATGACAACAAAATAAAAAATATGAACGGCATTGTTGATTTTAGGGTGATAAACTTCTGATAGAGCAATATTTTTAAGATAGTCGTAATACATGTTTCGAGAAGCTTTGGGCAATAAGAATAATAAATGTGAAAACAATTGACCAAAACATGCTGCAGAGATTTTGTATCCGCATACAAATGATGCACGTGGTTCAAATTTCAAAGCATTAGACTCACAAGTGATGCTCTAATTGCAATTGCATGCGCACGTGGCAAAGTTTAGCTACATGTTATCAATGAGTTATTTGTAGTTTACACGTATTCGTAGTTGAAAATGATTTTGTTCAAAAGCGCATTTCTTCAAGAATTGCAAAATAACACGTACTACAAATTTGCTTTATAAAGTTTCTGCTTTTAAAGTGATTAACAACGCACGTTGCATGACTTTCGATATATTTTTTTGTTTACAAAACTTCTCAATGATAGTGACATAAAAGATTACAGTGCAGTTTTTGTTTTAAATATTATGTAAGATATGCTAAATCAACTACCAGTTTTCATAAAGAAATGATTTAAAGTGATATCATCACTCTTACGCTTTCATTCTCTAGTTTGATCGCAAACTGACACTTTGCAGAAAGTGTCAATGAAAACATCCAGCGACTTGGACATAGACAGTGCGAGTCATCCTTGTCTATGCCTACAGAGGGAAGTGCGCGAAGTGCATGCCATGCAATCAGGACAGAAATCACCAAAACAATTCACTTGCCAGCTTATCAGTCGCCGCCAGGATGTCGTCCTCCAGCTCAAACCAACAGGGTCAGCAGGGCCAACAGGGCCAGCAAAATCAGACAACCCAGCGCCCTCCATTGCGCCAAACTAACATCCCCGTGACTGTCCCCGTTCGCAATGTAAGCCAGATGTGCTATTTTGTTGATTAGACATGAATGTGATGTTTTCACTACTTCAGGTCCAACCATCGACCCCGGCCAACAAGGAAAACACCACCCCGGCCTCGACGACTAACAACCAGCACCACAACGGCAACTAACGACTAACACAAAGCTTTGTAACCATTAACATTATTATTCTCAGTTTATTTAAATCTCTATGTTGTACTTATTTATTTCTGTCATTGTTTTTAACCACTGTTTTTACCATATTTGTTGTATGAATGATTTATAAATAGTTAACCTTGTAAACACCAACGGTATTCTTAAAGCGGAGGACAATACTGGGGTTTAGAAATCTTTGAAATAATCGATCATTATTATCCAAGTCTGCTGTAAACAAGAACCAAGTGGTAGAAAGGCGATTACGTGAGGTTGGGTCAGTCTAAACTGAACCGGCGTTGGTGCCGGTTGATCGATCGCGCATTTGCTGGTGGTCAGTGGCCACCTGGACAATGCCCCCCTGCATTGTCCAGGCTATCAAGTGAAAGGGACGCAGGCGGGCGGAGACAAGCAGGAACATCAAGTGCATTGGCGAACTGTTATATGTAATCCATGTGTTGCTTATACTTGAAATGCTCATTTTAAAATTGGCAATAACATGAAGTGTGAAGGTGACATCTAAAGTAGCACTAAAAGTCTATCAGAGAACCATACTTCGACACATGATCACACTGCACATTGCGAACTGTGTTTGCTAGTACAAGCAACAGCGAAACGCGGTCAAAACTAATGACCGGACTTGCGCAACGTTCAGTCAATATTCAATATCCCTCTGCTGCCGTCATAGTCGCAGTCAGACACATGATTTTTGTGTCTACGCTTTTGTTTTGTAGCTTGTTTCCAGTTTACACGATACACCGACACCCTGTGTAACAATCCAAGAAAAAACCAACCTTTAATGTAAATGCCAATCCCGATAAGGTTATCGTACTGTTTGATAATGTTCATCGGTACTATGTCGTCGCGTTCATGTAGTATTTTAGCGCGTCGTCAGTTACAACATTCAAAACTGCTTTTTTCCGCCCAGCTTAACCATATTCTTGTTACAGGCTTCAGTTATGGACCCACTCGTCTACCAAAAATACATTTTTGTTCACTGCCATGTAAAGTCTATTTTAACAGAATGGAATCAAGTAAAACCTTATTTTGAAGCTAAATTGTCTACAAAAACATCTCCTACCGTAAAGCGCTTATTGGATTTAAGCTTGATTCGATTAAAAAAACGTATTGTTGATGCTAGATCGAGGCTATGCGGAATTCTTGATCAAGTCGTCGTAGAATGCTCAATTTTGGAACTTGAATCGTTACAGAACGATTTACTGTTGAAACCAAACATGGGAAATCATCTGGTAACGACCGCATCTTCTATTATGGGTGACATAGACGTTCTGCGAGAAAAGTTCAAAGGCACTGAAACCATTCCATTCAAAAAACTACCTTACGAATTACGATCACGATTAGTCGACCTACTGCCGCTTTGCGACTTAATTGCGTTTAAATTTTCTGGGAAAACCGCAGTCAAACAAGTACATCGACGAGGAATGTTTTCATCAAATGTGTGCGTCGTCAGAAACAGTATTAACTATGAAAATATAAAAGGAACTTACGGTAAAAACTATCGATACGATTTTGTCAGTAAAAGCCGGTTTTTTAACGTCGACCGTCACTACGTTCAAAACTCACTTTGTTTAAACTTTGATTCGACGGAAAAGTATGATCGCGCTATCAACATTATCTGTGGAAATTATACTTATCTCTGTTTGCAAGGCTCGTTTACTTGGAAACATGTCGTTCAACTAATTAACAAAACTGAAAAGTTGCACACCGTTTATTTATTTTCTGGGTTGCAGCTAGAACTTGCTGATTTTGACAACTTTTTCGAAGCTGTTGAAAAGTGGTTGGATCCTCAAACTAATTTTGTGATGTAAGTAAATTTACAAGTTTTATAAAGTTTGAAAGTTGTTATTTTAGGTTTAGAATAGATGGCAAACATTTAGATGCTTCGTTTGAAGTGCGGTTTAAAGAATATCTTCTGGAAAATGACGCATATTGTAAAGTAGATTATGTAAATGGTATTTTTGTTATTTATAGGCTTCCGATGTTGTATAAGGAGTAAGAAATTTACCGATATCTGCTTTTTTTGTGGAAGAAAGTTAAAAAATTCAACAGTTTTGATTTACATTTGGGGCCCTTTTTGTTATTTGTAGGTTTCCGAGGTTGTATTGAGTTGTTTTTTTACCGTTGTAACTGTGTCAATGTAATGATTTTATTAAATAAAGTTAACTTTACCACAACCTGGAACATCACGAATGTGGCTCTGCGGTCGCATTAATGATTAAACGACAGATCAAAGACTGTATGACCCGCTGATTAGACACACTACCATCAAAAAAGTGATACAAGCCAACGGTTATGTCAAGTACAATAAATACTTTTTCATTGCTATTTCCCTTAAAAGGCATGCTGCCCATGATATCACTGCATACCGAGGACGCCTTATCACCTTTTTGTGTTCAGAATGATAGAATGGGTGCAACCAGTACTTATAAAAGGGCAGCATTGTTACAGAAATGGCTTAACTTTTGCAAAAACGACATAAGAATGATTCTTTCCACATTATTGGTGGCACTACTATGCGGATTCGTTGTAGCTGATGATTTGGTGCATGTTCAAGTGGTAGGCTTTACTATTATGATATTGTTTGATCGATTGGTTATCACCGACAGATTTTTAATTACAAAAAAACAATAGAAATCTTTAAAATTTGATTTTCTAGCTTTTTCGCCACGGAGATCGCGCCCCAGCCGGCACTTATGCAAATGACCCGTACCAAGAGGATGCCTGGCCGGTGCCTTGGGGAGAACTAACCAACGTATGTTTTTATTGTCGACTTTATGCAACCTATAAGCTGTAATTTTGTTTCAGGATGGAATGCTGCAGCACTTTACCCAAGGCAAGCGGCTCCAAAAGCGGTACATCAATGACCTCAAATATGTCCCTCAAAAGTATCGATCAAACCACATCTATGTCCGTTCAACCGATGTCGATCGTACTCTCATGTCGGCCTACTCACATCTTGCCGGATTCTACAGCACTTCACCAGATACACATCCGTCTGATGGGTCTTGGCCGTCCAACTGGAACCCTGTGCCAGTGCATACTGTTGAGCATGCTACTGATCGGGTTTGTAATACATTTTTTGCATCCAGTTTTAAAAAAAGTATATTTCAGCTGCTCAATGTTGATTCATCGTGTATTCGAATGGAAGAACTTGAGGCGGAACAGGTCGCCAATCTTCAATTTGTCAAGTTTATGGCCGAAAACACTGTTAGTAGCATTGATTTTACAAAAACATTACTCAATGTCGTAATTTAGGACGTGTTGATGACAATCCTCCAAAACACTGGCGTAAAAATTACTCAATTCAAACAACTTTTGCACTTTTTCGACGCCGTAAACATTGAAAGAATCCACAACATGACCCTCCCGGCATGGATCACGCCGGATTTGTTCACCCGTGTTGAAGGTATGATCTATGATGCTAATGATTACATTTTTGGGGCCGCTGGCTTTGGTCGCAAAGAAGAAGTAGAGCTGATCAGACTCAAAGCTGGGGTTTTGATGAAGGAAATGCTCAAAAATATGGAAGACGCTCTTAATGGCGTACCGGGACCGTTGTATCGGATCTATTCTGCTGTAAGTTTACAATTTTGAGCTAATTGATTACTTTTTTGATCGATTTTTAGCATGATACAACTGTGCAAGCATTTCTGATGACTCTTGAAGCGAAGGAGGCTATTATTGGAAAGGTGTTGCCAGACTTTGCTGCAACTGTGGTGGTGGAGTTGTGGAAAGACCAGAGCAACTTTGCTTATGTTAAAGTGAGTCGCAAAGCAATCGATTTGGACAAAACTTCAACTCAAATTTGCAGTTATGGTACTCTGATAATGCCCAAACCGAACTCCGAGATGTTACATCGGCAGTTGGTGGTTGTGGCGGCGGCGATACATGCACCTACCAAGATTTTGCCGCCCGAAGTGCGAAGTTTGTTGAAGTTGATTTTGATAAGGTACGTCACCTTCCAAAACACTTGCAGTTGTAGCAACAACTATTTTTTAGGCTTGCTTGAAGCTGTAAATGCCGTTATCCTTCAAGTGAATGAAAAAGCAACCTTCGAAAACATGTTTCAACACCGTTTCATCACTCACAAACCTTTTATGACAATTACGCTTATAACTTACTTAACAAAACCAAAACAATCAACAAAAAACTTATTGTTTAATACCAATAATAACAGCATGAACCAACTTCGCCGAAGGAAAGACAACCAGTTTACAGAGTAAACCAATATTAGAAGTTTCTTTGAATCCAAGCGATTTCACGCTTTCCTTCAGCCCAACAAAACGTGAGACGGTCTGCAAGTTAAAAGATACATTTTTTAAAACGACAACAAAATGTTTTGACTTACCGAGACTTGAATGATCTCGCGATACTTCAAAAACAGCTGACCACGAAAGTAGGCATGAAAGAGGCATCGATTGAGTGAATCGGGTGACGCAAGCTGACCAAAGCACTCGCACTTAACCGTCAAGTCAGACGTTTTGACGAAAGGAAAGTATTTGTACATCCGTGGGAACTTCTTAAAGAACGAATCCACGTGAATTGGGGTGATTTCAATGTGCATTTCGAGATGTTTGATATGACGAAATGGTTCAAAAGGGGGTTCATCCGCATCAGAATCGGCCTCATTAGGATTAAAAAGCATAAAGTGCGCCACGAGAACATTCATAGTGGCATGCCTCAAGTTGGAATGAGAAGACGGAGTGACCTTCTTCTGAAAAAAAGTCATTACATTGTAACTTGATTCTAAATACTTACACCATAAAGAACTTTATTGATATCTTTCATCGTTAAAGACTCCATTTTCAAACGTTGCAGACGTTCCAACTGAATGGAGCTGCTATTCGTATGATGGAACAACTCGGGATGACCGCCCTTCATGTTGACAGTTTCGAGGTTCGGCATTGAAGCAAGCAATTGAATGTCAACCTTGGTGGGACTGTCAATGCAAAGTTCGGTGATGTTTTCTGAAATAGCAACAAGGTAGGCTACATCGGTAGAGTAATTTGACAACAAACCGGTCGGAAATCCTTCTGGCAATTTGGTCAAATCGCCGTTCTCACCAATCCTCAGTTTCTTAGCATAACGAGAAGCCAGGTACAGTAATCCTTGATTGGAAGAGCGCAAGTTCAGAGTTTCGATGTCCTGCAAAAATGTAACTGTATTGACATTCAAACTGTTTTAACGTTTAGACTTACGAGACCAACTTCGGCCTGATCATGATTCACAATGACAGCAAAATGGTTTTCAGCGATGTAATTGAGGGTGCGAAGATGCTCCTCATTGGCGAGAGCCAGTTGAAGCATAGCGTCGCCGTCTCCACGAAGGCGGATGATGTTCATGACCTCGCGAATCAGATGGGGACGGACGTACGGCATCGTTGACATGGTGATCACCTGAAAAACGCCAATGAATTTGTTTTGTAGGAGATATTGAAGAGTAAACGATGCGAAATTTGCATAAAATCGTCAAAGATAAGATGTTATAACGTATCGAAACGTATTCTACTATATACGACCATTCAAGCATGACAAAACTATGAAATCATTTATTTCAGTTGCAAAGTACAATGGACTACCCTCATCTAGAATCAAATTGACCAGCGCACCCAAGTGCACACCAGGCCAGTGTCGCGCTGAAAGTTACAAGGGGCCGGTTGTTTACACCGGTGTACGCGCGCGTTTTTTGAACACACCCGTGCTCGAGTCGGGTCGTGGGTCCATTTCAAAACGCGCGCGCGTACACGGGTGTAAACACGCGGCCCCAGTGTAACTTTCACCACGACACTGGCCTGGTGTGCACTTGGGTGCGCTGGTCAATTTGATTCTAGATGAGGGTAGTCCATTGTACAAAACAAAACCAAAAAACAAGTAACTCAGAATCTCATGCATTTGTTTACGAATTCAAAAATATTATCTAAAACGAGAAAAGCCCCAATAAACATAATGGATAAACTTCACGGAGCGGAAGGTTTTCACCATAACGAACTTTTCCTCATCGTCCGTCTTCGCCATTCCGACCGATTTCACCTCGTCTCTGAACGCAGCAAGATTTTCGGTATTCTGCAAATTGATAAACTTTTTTTCACAAAATCAAACACACAAACGGACTCACCACGCCCAAATACTTTTCACGGTAAGTCATCGTAAAGTTGCCGTGAACTTCAAGCTTTTCGAGCCATTCGATAAACTTCGTGGAGATATGGATTTTGAGCAGAGGGGGTCTTTCTTGATCAAGATAGTCGACAAGCAACGACGACGCTTCGACGGAAGGAAAACAGTGAAGAACAGCAGAAAGATATGTCAAGAAATCGTCAAGCGGTGTACCTTCGATCAGCCCAATCTCAATCTCCAGATGCTTCACATGCTGGAGCACGTTGTCTTGGAGGAGCGGAAGCATTTTTAGGATTTCCTGTAACAAACAAATCAAAACTGTCGCTTTCAAATTGTATGTATAAACGACTTACTTTGTCCGGGATTTCATCGCACCATCCCACTTTCAGTGTCAAACATGAGAGGTTTTTTAGATAAAGAGCACTCGTTTTGATATATTGGAAGAACATTGAATCGTACACAACCAGAGTCTCAAGATTGGGCAATGAGTTCAGCAACTGGACATCAATTCTGATCGCAACAAGTTTGGTGATGTTTTCTTAAAATTTTATATTAAAAAATTACAAAAACAAACAAACAAACAAACAAACAAACATACCCAGAATGAATGACATATCGACATTAAGCTGTTGCAAATCCCTGTGAACCAATGATTGCAAGTAACGACGAACAAGGCATTGCAATACAGCATTTCTGACAAAATGAGAAGGATAGCCACGATTGTTCTAAAAAAAAGTGTGAATATGAAACCATACTTTTAACTTACGATAGTAACTTTAACTTCACCCCCCTCCAAAATGCCAATGTAATGCGTTTCAGCGATGTACTTGAAGATGCCAAGATGTCCTTTACCCGCGAGAGCCAGATGTATGATAGTGTCGCCATTTGAAAGAAAGTGGATCATCCTCATGATCTCGCGAACGAGATGAAGGCTGACATGTGGCGTTGTTGACATGGTGATAGCGTTAAAACGAGGCTATAGCTGGCGCGAAGAGATACTGAAAGATACAGGCATTAGAATGGGTATATTTTACACAAAAGAACGGCAAAAACACACGCAATCATAAGCATGATATGCTGACGCATCCTAACGACGATTTGGATGTAAACCGTCGTCGAAACATGGAAGCCTCGCGGGACTGAGACGAATTTAGCTTCGAATTGACGACGTTTCGAAGGTGTTTCGAAATAGAAGAGCGGGAAAGTAAAGTCGGTTTGCAAAACTGCGCGTCGCTTACAGAATTCGTGGTGGGACCAACTTTGGGGCAAGAAAGTGTAACTTTGTAAAAACGGCGTAGAGGGTTTGAAACGTGTTTCGAAAACGGATCGAGCCAAAACCTTTATTAAGCAAGCTTTATTTATCACTGCTTTCACAATAAGTTACAATATGATTGATATTGATGTGATAGCTTTTAAAATAAACTTTACAAAAGCTGGAACACGATAGCTGTGACGGCGAATGCGGCATCTAAGGAAATGGCTGAGCTGCCAGACTTGGTCGTGGTGTTTTCAGGTTCAAATTATGAAGATGAATTCGAGTTCTCGGTGGAACTGGAGGATGACGGTTCGCTGAAGACGGTTGTGGTCGGGTTGGGAGCTTCAGTTGTCCTTTTTTCGGTTGTCGGTTGCGGCGGTGGTGATACATGCACCTACCGAGACTGCGACACGAAATTCGTTGAAGTAGATTTCGATAAGGTACGTTCGATTACAAAACACTTGCCATGTAACGAAAAACCGTTGTTTTGGTCTTGCTCAAAACTTTAATTACCGTTACTTGTCAATAATGACACCGATAGTTGACAATAACATTTATAGTTTATTACTCAACGAAACCACTAAAAACAAACAACGAACTTATCATTTAAACATAAAAAGTAACAAAATGAATCAATTGATTTGCGGAAGGGAAGACAACCCCTTTGTAGAATTCGTTAACGTCTGGAGTTTCCTTGAATCCCAATGACTTCACCTTTTCTTTAAGCGCAACATGATTAAAAGAGTTCTGCAAGTTTTAATTATACAACATAACCATTAAAAAGTTTTGACTTACCGAGCCGATGATTTCGTGGTACGTCAATTTCATCTTGCAACGAAATTTAGCTTCAAAGAGGCATTGATTGGGCGGATCGATGGGCGCCACATCATTGAGCGTCAAGCACGTGACAGCCAACTCGGACGTTTCGACGGAAGGAAAACATTGAACGATCATTTGGGGGAGCTTTTGAAAAATACGTCCACGTGAATTGAGGTAATTTTAACACGCATCTCAAAATGATTCACATGGCAAAACGGCTCGAAAATGGGGTCCCGCGGGACCAAACCAGTCCTGTGAAAATCAGAATACTATGGCGCACAGCAAACTAATGACAAATTGCGAGTATTGCAAGGCTATTGCGAATGGGTTTTCGTGAGGAGACCCGTGCGCACAAGGCATGCGTTCTATGAGCGGACAAACGTCGCACGAGCTCGGCGCGCGCGTTGTGGGGGGTCTCGATTGCGATCGACACACGGACTGACGACAGCGCGTTTGCAGCCGCATGCCTTGTGCGCATCTTTCCGACGCTGGACCCAGCACGAAAACCCATCGCAATAGCCTTGCAATACTCGCAATTTGTCATTTGTTTGCTGTGCGCCATAGTAGTGTGTCGCGATCTCGTTGAGGGTCAAATGCCTTGTGTCGGGATACGAAGACGCCGTGACGATTTCCTGAAAAAAGCGTCAACAATGTTGGTGGTCGCATTCAAACTTTCGAATTAAACGACTTACGTTAAAATTATGCATCGTTAAAGACGTTATCTTCACATTCTGTAAACGATCCAATTGCACAGAGCTTCTGGTGGTGTGGACGAACAACTGGGGGTGACCGCCCTTCATGTTGATTGTTTCGAGGTTCGGCATTGAAGCAAGCAATTGAATGTCAACCTCGGTGGGACTGTCAATGCAAAGTTCAGTGATGTTTTCTGAAATTTTAACAAATGACAGAAGATCGGTACAGTAGTTTACAACGAACCGGTCGGAAATCCTTTTGGCAACTTGGTCAAATCCCCGTTCTCGCCAATCCTCAGTTTTGTAACATAACGAGAAGCTAGGTACATTAATCCTTGATTGGAAGAGCGCAAGTTCAGAGTATTGATGTCCTGCAAAAATGGAACTGAATTGACATTCAAACTGCTTTAACGTTTAGACTTACGAGACCAACTTCGGCCTGATCATGATTCACAATGACAGCAAAATGGTTTTCAGCGATGTAATTGAGGGTGCGAAGATGCTCCTCATTGGCGAGAGCCAGTTGAAGCATAGCGTCGCCGTCTCCACGAAGGCGGATGATGTTCATGACCTCGCGAATCAGATGGGGACGGACGTACGGCATCGTTGACATGGTGATCACCGGAAAACGAAAATTAGTTAGTTTTGAACGACAGGTTGAAAAATAAACAAAGCAAAGATTGCATAAAGTTAGAATAAATAAATATGTTTACGTATCGAAACGTGTAATAAGACTACCCAAAAATCTCATAAACAAAGAAACAAGTTTATTTCAAACAAAACAAAAAAAGCAAAAATCTCAAAACCATCACGAATTACTTACAGCCAAACAAAACCAAATCAACACTGTAAATAAACTTCGCAGAAGGGAAAGTCTTCACCATAACAAAAGTCTTCCCATTATCCGTCTCAGCAAATCCTGCCGCCTCCAGTTTTTTTTTGAAAATAGCACGATGCATGGCATTCTGCAAATGGATAAATGCTTGTCAAACAATCAATATAAAACAGACTCACCATGCACTGGTGCTTATCATGAAAAGTCGTTGTCAAGTTGCTGTTAACCTCAAGCTTTCCAAGCCAATCGATAAACTTCGTGGAGTGATTGAAATTGAGATGAGGGGCTCTTGCATTATCACAATAGTCGACCAGCAACGACGAAGTTTCAACAGAAGGAAAATAGTGGAGAAGAGTAGAAAAGTATTCCAAAATCTCCTCGATCAGGGTTAATTCAACCAGTTTGACATCAACCTGCAAATGCTTCACCAGTCGGAGCATATTGTCTTGGGGAAGAGGAAGCAATCCGAGGATTCCCTGAAACAATCGAGTTAAAACGATGCTTTCGAGTTGTAACACGTAAAAACGACTTACATCGTCCCGGATGCTATCCCACAGTCCCAATTTCAGTGTCAAACATGAAAGGCTTTTAAGATGAACATTTTCCGTTTTGACATACTGGAAAAACTCTTTATGATCCTTCACTACCAGAGCCTCAATATTTGGCAAGGAGTTCAGCAACGGGACGTCAACAGTTCCCAACATGACTTTGACGATTTTATCTTAAAATTCTGTATTAAAAAGTTAACCAAAACAAACAAACAAACCTGGAATGAATGAAACATTTATTATGTTGGGATCAAGCTGTTGGCGACCCGTCAACAACGTTTTCAAATAACGACGAACGACGCATCGCAATGCCTTGTTTTTGACAAAAGTAGAGGGATTGTAATTGTAAACGCGCCCCTGAAAGAATGAAAGTTTAGATATGAAAGCAAACGTTGAACTTACGACTGCAACATGGATTTCACCAAGCGCCACAACGGCAGTGAAATGAGTTTCCGCGATGTACTGGAGGATGCCAAGATGTCCTCTACCCGCGAGAGCCAGATGCATGAGAGTGTCGCCATTTGAACGAAGGCGAATCATGTTCATGATCTCTCGAACGAGATGAAGTCTGACATGGGGCGCCGTTGACATGGTGATGGCGTTGGAATGAGGCTACCGAAGACGTGAGCGGCACTGAAATGCAAAATCATAAGAGTAAGCTTATTTTTCACAAAAGATCGAAAAAAACACAAAACAAACAGTTTCATAAGAGTGCAGCTGTAAACAAAAGTCAAGTGAAAAACAAAACTGCGCGTCGGTAAAAAAATTCGTGATGGGACCAACATGAAAGTGAAATGAACGTGCGCGTAAACTCTAGGTTCAAAAACTAAAATTGCAGTTGACGATTCCATTTAAACCTTTCTTTTTTTTTTAAAAACAAAACATAACTTTTGTAATCGCTTTATTTGTGTCATGTGTTTTTTACTTTGAGAAATGCTGTTTTGTTGTCATTACGCAAGATTTGAGGCGTTAAATTAAGCAAGCTTTATTGAATACTGGTTTTACGATAAATTACAACATGATTGATATTGATGTGATAGCTTTAAAAATAAGGTTTACAAAAGCTGGAAAACGATAGCTGTGACGGCGAATGCGGCACCCACGGAAATGGCTGAGCTGCCAGACTTGGTCGTGGTGTTTTCAGGTTCGAATGATGAAGATGAGTTCGAGTTCTCGGTGGAACTGGAGGATGACGGCTCGCTGGAGACGGTGGCGGTCGGCTTGGGAGCTTCTGGGGTCGTTTTCTCGGTTGTTGGTGGTGTTGGTTTAGCGGTAGAAGATGGGGCCGGTGAAGGTGTTTCGGGAGCTTTCGTGGTGACTGGTGCGGTTGTGGGAGCAGCTGTGGTGGGTCCTACGGTTGTGGGAGCTGCCGTCGACGGTGGATCGGTAGGCTTGACGGTGGTCGCTTGCTGAGTAGTGGTGTCCCAGGTTTTCGTTCTCGTTGGGCCAGAACTACTAGATGAAGCAGACGTAGGAGACGTGGCTGTTGTTGAAGATGAACTCGATACCTGTGAAAAGGCAACCCTAACACAAACCATCAGCCCAAAAACAGCAAGAAATCGAACCATTTCGACAAAAATAGAAAGGCAAGTTCAACTTGGAACTTTTCAAAGTGATTATTTCCGGTGCTCACGGCCTCCTTATAAATCCATCGAACCTGGTCCGATTCCGACTCACAACAACACGTCAAAAGTTTGTTCGCCTACATGCTTACTAATTTTTTTCTTACATTTGAAAACACGTACAACCGTCATTGGCAATTCGGCGGAAAAAAGTTCACTTAGCCTTTACCGACGTCAAGCAACTGTCCTGATTCACGTCGACAGCGACGATGGCAAAATAAACCACATCAAATACCAATCAATTTAGTCATGAGTTTCTCGGTTCTCGCCAGGAAGCTGTCTGAGGCAAGTAGGCGTATTTTCATGCGTATGTTTCTATTTTACGCATTTTTTCATTTTGTTGTGATTCCCGATGAGTAGCGATCCCCTGCATGACGAGTGAAACAATAACTTTCATGCTTATTTTTAGCGAAAAAACATAACCACAGTTTTTAAACGCAAAATTCGCTCGTTTTCATAAAATTGCTTCGATCTCGTTTCGACGGTTCGGCTTCGGCAAACGGATTCTGTCTACTTTCGGGGAATGCTGTTTTGGGTACTGTATTGTCAACGGATGTACTCGGGACGATGCTGACTGGGACGATCGAGGTGACGACCACATTGACTGTGACCGGGCTTCGGGATCCCGTTCGACTGGGGACTTTTGGGGATACTGCTAGGCACTTTTTGGCATCATCTGATGAATCTGTTGATTTCGTAGCAGTAGGCTTCCGTATTTCCACTGTGGAAAACACATCTTTATTAGCGATCCCGATCGGCTGTGTTTTCCGATGCGAATATTGCTGTTTCCGTTTTTCTTGCTGTGATTTCGTCGATTTGTAGGAGCCAGCCGCGGGTGATCGACATGCTAAGTACGCGAAGCCGGCGATGATTGCCAATAGGATTCTGAAATGTTGAATGGAGTAAACTTTTGAAAGAAAAAATTCGATTTTTTGGTGTTTTTCGGTGGCCTATGCGTGGGCGAAAAACATTTAAACAGAAAAAAGGTCAAAAATAAACATACAAACCAATCGCAACCACAATGGCAATAACAGCCTTCGGGGGAATCGGGGCATCTGTGGTGTCTTCGGGCATGGGAAAGGGCCCGCCGGCGACAGACGCCAACAGACGGCATCAATGGCAGGATGTTTGTTGACATTTTGCAAAGTATGCTTATTTTGATTGATTTCAGCTCGGGCGAGGTTCCGTGAGGCTTATCGAAGCTTGTTTCAATGTGTAGATCTCTGGGAATGTTATCATTTGTCATCTTTGATGCTATTCGGTTGCTGTTTCCCATTTCTACGTAATCGCAGTTTCGCGTTTCTGTCCATCCGATAGACAGATCCGTTCTCCTTCGCCTCCGTCGACGCCGACGCCAGTGTTTCAAGGAAAAAGGAATAGAAACTTTTTCGAGCGTTGCAGGTTGTATCTTTCGCACATATCCGCGTGGGCGCTTCGATGAAATGAAAAAGTAAAGCAAAAATTAACAACGTAAGCGGCAGCCATCCATGGATGGTTGTGCGCAACCAAGTGCATCTTTGACGTTATACCTTGTGAAACAAAAAGAACAAAAAGAATGGATTAACTTGTTGGCTGGATGTAGATTGGATTGGCCTGACCTGAAGTGGAAGCCATCAGGCTACAGGAAACGCGTCGTCCAGGCGCGCTTCCGAGACATCTACCAGCCGGCTGGGCGAAGTTAACTAACTAACCAGTTCGTCGTCCAGCATGCTTTTTTTCATGCTGCCTTCCTTCGTTCAACCTTGCAGATTGCACCACACCATTCCACTGTACAAAGAAGAAAAGTCGCAAAAAGTGTGATACACTAACGAAGCGAGCAAAAAGCAAAGTCGTCGGAAGTGGCATGATTGACTGCCTCTGCCGGCTATGCGGACCCGCCCCTCCAGTTACTGTGGACGGCCTCGGAAACGGGTCTTCGCCCCCGCACAGTCGGCGCTTCGGCGCCCCTTATAAGGACTGTCGGCGGCCATGATCGGCATCCACTGCTCGCAGTTGCATCCAAACAACAGCTTCCTCAGCATCATGAAGACCGCTTTCGTCGTCCTCGTCGCCGTTGTCGGCATCTCGAATGCCTTCCTCTTCCCGCCGGCTGCTGGTGGTGGTGGATGCGGTTGCGCGCCTCCTCCTCCGTAAGTTTACACTTCACATTGCCATTCAGAATCATCTCAATGGCACCTCATTTCAGCGCTTGCGGTGGTGGCTGTGCTCCTCCTCCTCCCCCGCCGTGCGGTGGCGGATGCGGTGGTGGCGGCGGCGGCGGATACGCTGCTCCGGCCCCGGTCTACCAGCCTGCTCCCGTCTACTCGGCCCCGTCCGGCGGTTACGCCACGGCCGGCGGCGCTGGCGGCTACGGCGGCCCCGTCGGAGGCGGATACGGTGGTCCCGTTGGTGGTGGCGGCGGCTCTTACGCTTCGGCCCCGGCCCAAGGCGGTTTCGTCGGCGGTCCGGCCCAGGGCGGCTACGCTGGTGGAGCTCCCGCTGGCGGCGCCTACGTTCAGGGCAAGAAGTAAATGGCTCCTGATGCTGCTGCTTCTGTTTTACGACTTTATGTTGTGTGTACAATAACTGAGAAGCGATTTTTTTACCTTTGATCGAGAGCAATGTCAATTTTGTGTTGTTTTTGCAATGTCTAGTGATTAGAAATGAAGGATTTTAACAACATTTTCTCTGTGAAACACACTATTTGATGCAATTTGAACACAATATTTCAACAAAAAATAAACCTTTCAAACTTTGTATGTCTGAAATCTTATTAAAACAATATCTTGCCAGCCCCCCACTTCCAAAGTCAAAAGACCCCCAAATCTGCCCAACCCAAAGATCCGCCACCACTTCCCTGAAACACCCAGAAACATCCAATAACAGGTTTTGACATTCGCGCCGACTCCCACCAATATCCTCTTTGTTGCTTGCTTTTTGCGTTGGATTGCAACTTTGACTAATTGTAAACTGCTTAATTAAATCGCCAATGACTGAATGATCAACTGATTGACTTGATGTACTTTATTTTAGCTTAAATCCGGCTACATTTCTTTTTATAGACTTTGCTTGATTGCTTTTTAAAAAATATAAAGTTCAATTTCCAATTGCAATGTAAAAACCATAATCTCAATCAAACAGTATTGTGAAAGGTATCGTTTATTTGACAGCCATAAGACAGTCAGACAAGTTGATCAAATTTTTACAGGCAGGTAATTTAAAGAGAAGTTGTTGTCAGCATTACTGCTTAACCGGTGACGTAAGCGCCGCCGACGGGGCCCTGGGCGACGGGACCACCTTGGTAACCTCCAACGGGACCTTGGGCGATGGGAGCGGCGACGGGGGCGGTGGCGTAGCCTGAAAAAGTTACTGTAAGACTTGTCCTGTGAATGGGAAGGTGGAATGGGACTTACTGGCTTGGGGAGGGGGAGCGGCGTAGACTGGGGGAGGAGGAGGAGGAGCAGCGCCGCCGCCGCAGCCGCAGGGAGGCGGGGGAGGACTGAAATGGCACGATTAACTTCATCCTATATCGGAAAAACGCCGAAACTTACGGAGCGCAACCGCATCCACCGGCAGCCGGCGCTGGCGGGAAGAGGAAGGCGTTGGAGACACCGACGAGGGCGACGAAGAGGACGGCAACGGCGAACTTCATTTTGGTTTAGAAACTGAGCTGCTCTGAGGAGTGAATCCGAGACGAATCTGCTGCTTAGGACGACGGAATTGGCTTAAATATGAGTTTTGAAAACTTCTCGGGGTGGAGCTTTTTTTGGTTGATCCGACGGAAGACTGGTTTTTGCCATGGAAAGCCAATCCCCCCAAGTTGCACCGGTGTACTAACCCACGGGGTCTTCTTTGTCTACACGCACTATATCCCCCCAGCGTTGACGCCCTCCTCGAAGGAAGTTGCATGTTGGCGCGAGCGATTAATATTCGACGTGATGGGTTATCGCTATCGCCCGGACTTGACTTGGGGCGCCTTTGTCCATGATGCAACTCGGACTCGCGCATACCCAAGATGGACCCGCTACAGCTACCGGTTCTTGAAAAAAAACGGGGTGAAAATGAAACGGAAAAGTTTGAACAAGCGAGAGTTTCGGAATTGGAGATGATTAATAGGCATGGAGATAAAATCATAATTTGGTGCCTTTTGTTTGGTTAATCCGTGGAGATGGACAAATGTTGGTTATGGGAATGGGAAAAAGTCAATTTGCACAGTTTAAAAGTGTCAGCGAGTTCGAAACATTATTTGTTCAAAAACAATTTGACAAAAAATAAACGTTGAAACAAACAAAAAATTGATGTATGAATTCAACCGAGTCAGAATTCCAAAAGTTGCATAGATTTGGGAATGAACAAAATTAAGTTCTAAAAATAAAAAAATAACGCTTTGAAAGTTAATAAATTAAGAAATGATAAAACAATAAGAAACTTGTTAAGTTTACAAAGCAAAAACCTTAAACGATTTGAAATTTTGAGTCTTAGCTGTCAAAAACATTGATTGCCGTTCGTAAGCTTTTAACACTAAGTAATTGTATAAGTTCAGATCAAGGAAAACTTTTTGACGCAATTTTTGGCTTAGGAACAATAAAAAATTGATTATAATTTTTTTTGTAAAAATCTGTTGCATCTTATTTTAGTATATTATTGTTGTTTAAGGTGACAATTTTGTGCTTAACCTTTATTAATCATTGCCTTTTTACGTAAATTTTAACTAGGTAAATTTAAATTCTTTAAAATCAGTTTAATAAAAAAAGACTCGATTTTGCTATCCGTTTATGACGTTTGTTCTCGAATAGCGCTTAACCATTATCATTAACCATCGTTTTATGTTTTTTATAATGTCGCAACATTGCATATTTCTATTCCTTCGGTGCATTGGATCAGAAAAAGTCAAGCGAAACGCAAATCGCAACATCTCAATGAAAGTGTAACTCTCTCTTTACCTTTGAATGGATGTGTGCATGTGAATCCCATGCAACAAGTCCATTCTTCCCCTGCATTCCAAAACCAATTCGTCCAAAGCCAACTTTTTGCTATCAGCATGATGATTTTGACTTTTGGAGGCAAAATGGCCATTGCATTTCCAACGTCATAGTGCGTTCATTCTTACTTTGGAGGATACCTGGTATCCCCCAGCCAGAGCAACTTTTACGCATATCCCTTTGGAGCAACTTTACATCTAAATGTGTATGCATGCAACTTGTTTCATGTCTGGCCGAACGGCAACTCTCTAATTTACGCTTCGCGCTTAACCTTGCTCGGGACAGGTTAATCGGGGAGACGAGGCAGACAGCCGGCGACTGCTTGATGGCAAAACCAGTCTTGGGTTCGGATCAACCGAAAAAAAGCTCCACCCCAAAATTGAAGATGGGCTATATTTAAGCCAATGCGGCGGGCCTATCCAGCAGATTCGTCTCGGATTCACTCCTCAGAGCAGCTCAGTTTCTAAACCAAAATGAAGACCGCCGTCGCCGTCCTCTTCGTCGCCCTCGTCGGTGTCTCCAACGCCTTCCTCTTCCCGCCAGCCCCAGCTGCTGGTGGATGCGGTTGCGCTCCGTAAGTTTTGGCATTTTTGTGGTGATTGCGAGAGTTAATCCATGCCATTTCAGTCCTCCCCCGCCTCCCTGCGGTTGCGGCGGCGGCGCTGCTGCTGCTCCGGCCTACGCTGCTCCTCCCCCGCCTCCTCCTGCTGGTAAGTCTACACCTTCTAAACATTAGGACAGTTTCTACAGTAACCCTTCCAGCCTACGCCACCGCCCCCGTCGGCGGCCCCATTGGCGGTCCCATCGGTGGTCCCATCGCTCAGGCCCCCATCGGCGGCGGCTACCAATCCGGCCCCGGCCCCATCCAGCAACAGGGTCCCATCGTCCAGGCCGGTCCCGCTCCCATCCAACAGGGCCCCATCGGCGGTCCCGCCGGAGGCTACCAGGCCGGTCCCGTTGCCCAGGGCCCCATCTCCCAGGGTCCCATCGCCCAGGGCCCCGTCGGCGGTGCTTACGCCACCGGTTAAGCAATAGAATTTGATTAGAAATTCGAATGCCCTTTTCCTTTTGCCTGTAAAAACATGATGAATTAGCCGGTAGGCTTGCCCCTCCTCAAATAAATGAGACAGATTTTACTTTTTGTTTACTTTCACCACATTGCATAACAACAAAGATCACAAAGACGTCACAACCAGTCTGAAGGTCACTCGACAGTCGAAACGAAACAGTAAAAAGCGAAATGCAAGTGACGTGCAGACTTTTATTACCGGTTAACCATACAAAAACGGTCTAATGGTCAGCAACGACGACCATTGCGAAGGTCCTTCAGACGCAATCACTTTCAATCGTTTATCATCCAATTGACAGAAACTTTTTCTAACAGCCTGTCTGCGGTTACATTCCAGCTCCGTCGGTGGTTCTACGGACTGAACCTGCCTCCTTTTTCTACGCTGGTATGCAGTTTTTGTTGATTAATTGGTCAAAAAATGTATCTTCAGATTTGGGGGATTGTTGAATTTAAAGAAAAGTTAAACATGAAAGCTTTATGGATGTTAGAAAGGAAATGGCGCGAAACAGGGGCAAATTTAATATTCAGTGCGAAACAATAACCCATAAAAGTGGAAATTGCGGTCAACCGGATCAAAGTGAAAGTTTTGCGCGGATTTGGCTGACCTGGTAACATCGGAACAAGGAACAAAGGAGCTGTTTGCTTTGGGTTTCGATTTGGGGCTGATAAGAACTTCAATTTGTTTGCTTGGCAGGAAACTTGAACATATAAAAATTTTTAAAAACAAATAAAAAACGTTATTATGAAATTGAAACAATGTTGGTTGCAAAAACAGTACGTTTTCCAAGGCACCTTCACGTTTTTCTGCATAGAATGTTAAAAAAAAGATTTAAAATTTTATTTTAAAACCATTGTTAAAAATTTACAAAAATAATTTTATCCTGCTGAGCCGAAGCGCATTTTTCAAAAATGCAAAAGTTACAGTTACCCGAACTTTCTTTTTCTTTTCTTTTTCCGGTTCCTTTTTTGTTTATCTTTGTTTTCTCCGCCGAGGTCATCTACAGTACCCCACCGTCCTTGAACCCATTTTCTCAGACGTACCGCCGTACAAAAAGACAACTTTTTGTTGATTTCAACCGTCACCAACCTGACCAAAGTCCATTTTCAATGTTTCTTGGGTGTCAGAAACCCGTTTCAAGACTTGCATGCAACTCTAAAAACGCATTTCCGCCAGAGGGCATCAAATCAGGTTTCCCAAAACTGACCATCCTTTTTGCGAAGGTTTCAAAAAGTTGTCTGACGAGTTGCCTTTTTGTCTTTTTGATTGCAAGGTCGAACCCGGACATGTTTAACAGCTCGTGGAATTTTGTTTCAAGGCAAATAGCCGCAGGGTTTTTGGGCTGGATGAGTCTGTTTGGTGTGGTTTGTCGTATTTGTGAGATGAAGTTAAATTGGTTTGTAGTACTTTATAAAGAAATGGCAAGATCAAATGAAATGCGTTTTGTGTGGATTCACAAAATGTACAGAAAGTGTTGGAATCATGCGAAGAAAAGTAGGAGATAAGGGCTGAGCCTAGGACTACAGCTACACGGCAAACATGCTGAGTATCAAGTGCTGTGGCGTCGGTCGGACTGCGGTAGCGTACTTACTTCTTGCCGGTGACGTAGCCGCCGGGGGCGGGGCCGACGGGGGCGGGGCCAGCGTAGCCACCGGGGGCGGGGCCGACGGCGTAGCTAGGGGGAGGGGGAGGAGGAGGGGGAGCGGCGTAGGCTGAAAAGGGGTGGAGTTAGATGGGTACTGTAGGCTTAATGAGGTGGATACTTACCTCCGCCACCACCGCATCCGCTAGCAACGGGAGCTCCGCACGGGGCCGGGGGAGGGGGAGGAGGAGCACATCCGCAGGCAGGGGGAGGAGGGGGAGGACTGAAATGGCACAGATTAGCTTCCAATGGCATGTTGGCACTGCCAAACTTACGGAGCGCAACCGCATCCACCACCACCAGCAGCTGGCGGGAAGAGGAAGGCGTTGGAGGCACCGACGAGGGCGACGAAAAGGGCGGCGACGGTAAGCTTCATGTTTCGAGGCTGAGGCTGCTGTAGGAAGTGAATCCGAGACGAATCTGCCTTTCCCAGCGATGGCCTCTACCTTATATAGCAAATCTTCTCCCCACGGCGTCTATCGCCAGAGGGCGTTTTCAGGGCATGTCGCCCTAAAAAACTGGTTCTCCCTCGCCGATGACAAGTTGCAAGCGGGTGCGTAAACCTGGTTCAGGTCAGTCTGAGCGTGGCGTCCGGATGTCGAGCACGCCATGGAAGCGTGGCCGTTAGCTTGTCTGCGTGCAGATTGTTCATCTTATGCACGTACATAAAAAAAGTTGATTTCACAAAGCGTTGAGATGCGTAAAGCAAGTTTCCATTGGACGCGCAATTCGGTCGAATTCTCACAGACTGAAGGCCGTTGGGCATATCCGGAAAGAAGGCATCAGCGTCAGCGATTTGCTTGACTGATTCGAGTAGATTAGCAACATTTACGCAAGGTTTTCAATCATCTTTCAGACAAATTATCAAATTTGGGGCTGTATTTGGCATTTTATTCACAATGGCTACACATATTGATAATTATAGTGATAACAAACTTGGTATATACAGACCAATGGCAATAATAGGGGTAGGTTATGTACAAATAATGGGTTTTCATGCCAAATAGGCTTCATTCAAGCGGCCATTGACAGTAAAAATGCAAAGTCGGAATCTGCCCCTCTTGCTTGCCACCATCATCACTACTGTAGCCATTACGGTAGCCAGAGAACTTGAAGGTGACAGTTTCGTCGTAGGGGAGGGTGATAGTGACACTGTCCTGGCCGTCTTTGCCTTGGAAAGTTGGGGTTGTTTGGGCTGTTGGTTCGCCCTGAAACACCGCATTTATCAAAACTGTCAAAAGTAAAGCTAAAATTGACTCACAGCAAACCGCATGCTAGCGACATAAGTATTATTAGCCAGACAGAGCACTGGATCAGTGAAATAGGCAATCGCCGGGGTCGGATCGCCGTATGGGCCTTGAAGATACACCGTGTTTGACGCGAATGAACTCATCGATGCTCCACCATACTGCGGCGGATCGGGCATCGTGCCGAGCTGAATCATCAAATTGACCTTTTTTCAGGTTTTTAAACTGCTAAAAGTTACCTGTATTTCGACCTGGCTCGTCCAAACGGTAGAAACTCGGTCTTCTGGTACGCTAATGTGGGTCTTGTTGGACGGTAGCGGGAAGCCGTAGACGCCGAGACCGTAAACGAAGATGTCTCGATCGGGGGTGAAACTACAAAACACATTACGTTTTTATGAAAGTACAGAGATTGTATTCCGGAGAAAAGTGAAGATAAAGAATGAAATGATTCGTACCAAATCCGATTTTCCCGTCGATTACACCGTTTGGTGGGGTTCAACGAGGTGAACCGATTTACAATATGTTTCGAACGTCCAGCACACCGAAACAGGGACGGATATCGGCAATATGGTCGCGGTCGAACGGTCAGATGCAAGAAGACTTCAGCAACCTCCTCGCAGGTTAGCACTGCTGAGCTCGCTGCAACTTTAGTTCTTTTTGGATTTTGTTCGAAATTTAATGGAGAAGCTCATCATACAGCAGTTACATTTTTGGTGAAAAAAAATAGAGTTTAAAATTGTTGAAAAAAACAGTTTTTTTTGTTGAATTGAATCTGAATTTTTAAAATTAAAAATTACTAAATCCGTCCCACCTCGTCACGATAATTTTATCAAATTTCATCTACTATGTAAAAATAAAGTTTTGCCTACCAGCTTTTCCAAACTCAAAAACATCCATCAAAGGAAACCGAATCAGCTGCAAAGCCGGCCCAAGGGCATCACGGAGATTCTGAACTACTGGCACCATGCCACGTCGGATGCATTCCGCTTCGGCCCAGGCTCTGGCAGCATTGAAAACGATAAGTTCGCTCGTAGGATCCAAATTGGATCGCCCAAGGATTTCCATCAAAGTCACACGGTCGATCTCCGTGACATCTGAAATTGCCTAATTAACCAAATCCACAAAACTTCCGAAACCCACTCTCCGGCGCTAATGCCACATCAGTCTGCTTGTCAATAATCTCAAAACAGCGAATCATCAGAATGCGTTCATCGAAAAGTCGCGCTTGTGCTAAAAGACAAACTGCATTGCTGGCAGTTAGGCCGTGAAGCAGATATCGGACACAGGCTGATACGAGTTGGCGGATGTCATACTTTTTGGCTGAAAATACTTTTGGTTTTGAAGCGAAATTTGAAATAAGCGAACACAAACCAGCATAGAGAGTTTGCATGACATTGTCCTCATTGATGGCAATTTCTTTGACGTCAAAGTTGCTGTAGATGTAGTCGACCATGATTCGGAAGGAGGTTGGAGCAATGTCCGGGACATGAACCAGCTGGATGCCATTGAAAAGGCCATCGGCGGAGACTGGCACGTCTTGGACGTCCTTCTTATGGGGTGGGAACAGGGCTTCGCTAGAGTCGTGATCGCACTCGCCGGACGTCGTCGAACACTCGGAGTCGGAACAGACGGATTCGAGGGATTCTGCCGTTTGAAGCATGCCACGAGGCGGTTTCGTGATGGGATGGAGGCCGTGATTGGCAAGGGCACCGAAGAACATGGCGTAGAAGACGTCGGAGGAGCAGCCCAGGACTAGTTTGTGGGCTTTGATTATCTTTAAAAGCAAACTTAATGACGCTTTGATGAGTTTTTCGGTATTTGTACCAACAAAATGGCAAATCGAGTATGAAAATACGATATTTGACTCGAACTCATACGTTTTTTGATAATTAGAACCTGATCAAATTTTGTCAAAATACTTTTTAAAGGTAACTTACCTCCTTTTCTTCCCCCACAACAAAAGCAACATCACATCCAACTCCATTTTGCCGGAAATAGTCAAGTCGTTTCGTAAGTGGATCGCCGGGTTCGCTATCGATACTGTGGGTCGGCGATATCGTGTCTTGACGGCCGTTTGGGTTTGTCGGATCCACGAAGACGCCGTCGACAAGGGCTTTTAGGTCCATTGGGAGGTTATTTTTGGAAATCTAAATTTTTGACAATTTTATTAAAAAAAGTTGACAATCACATCGCGATTTCGAACATCGTTTTCCTCCTAAAAAGGTAGGATTGCTCAACAGAGGGCCACTGTCAAAATGTTTACATTCCGACAAACAAAAACAATCGCATTAAACAACCCCTCCCGTTTTTATTCACTGTCCAAACCCCCGATTAACGTTCGATCAAAATATTCGATCAGCTGAGCTGCATAAATAATTTACGCTTTTTTGCTGTCGGCCGCCGAGAAGCATAAATAAACTGAAATCCACCTCGAAGGTCAGCCGTCAAAAAACAACGCTGACATGCGCTGCTTTGTTTTTTGAGGACTGGCTCACTTCCAGACCGACGACGACCGTTCATTGGTCTCGCAAAAACATCACTTGCCCTGAGGGCAACCAAAATGACTAAAATTATAATACAGGTGCAAAGTTCGACCTCCAATCAGCTGATGCATAATGTCAGGGGTCGGCGATGGACACGCGGCTGACCCTTTGCGTGACAGCCTCTGACGTGATCCCGAAAAAACGGAACGCCCAATGAATAAAGTCCCCAAAAATGAAGGCGATTGCAAAAGCGAAGGGGGAGTTCGATGAAAAGAAGCCTCGAGGCCAGATGTTCGGGAAGTGAACGGAACGCGCAAAACCGATAACAACGGTTTAAAAAAAAGCTGGCGGGACAATGGAAGCTGTTTGGATGGGTTTACAGACGTGGGGTGGGTGTTTAGAGATCAGATTTGTTGACATTTGAGGGATTCGGAGTTATGGGTAATAAATTTGGGTTATTTTTAATGGCCTGAGGCAATGGACCATTAAAATTTAGCTATATACCGTAATAATAATATTTGTATCATAAAAATTAAAATTTGAAAACTTAAAAACTTAAAAACAAGGTTTTTTCAAGAAAAAGTTTCACTAATGACCAAAAATGCTCATTCAAACTACGTTTAGTCAACATTTTTAAAAGTCCTAAATTAGTTATCTAAAACCAAACTAAAAACAGTGAAAACTTTTAAAGAATGCATGACTAAAACTGTCACTTGACACCTAACACCTTCAAAGCAAACAATTAGCTTTCCTTATCACTGTTTTTTTTTGCATTTAAAGTCGGAACAATGAAAAGATCAAAACAAAACATAATCCTGCAAAAAGTCAAAATGCATGACGATTGTGAGTGAAGCGTTCGCTTTATCGCTTTCAAAAAGACGCTTCAGGGATCACATGTCCGATGGGTGATTGTGAAACTCGTGGACATCCGAGCGAGATCCGTCTGTTGTCCACAGAACACGAAAAGATCACAGTGACACGGCCGCGGTCTGCGTGCATGATGTTGATGCAAAAAAATAGGACATGGCCTTCGATCCGGGTCGACATGTCAACAAAAAGGCCGAAAAAGTGGCACATGGAAGTCGTTTTCGGTTTTATTGGTGGTATTACTGTGAGTTGACATGGAAGTAGGTTTGTTTTGAGGTTAATGGCTCCGAGGAATGGGTAGTCTGGTAGTTTTGCAACAAATGAGGTGTTTGACGTACATTCAGGTCGGGGTTAGGGTACAAGTTGGTAGCCACAGCCCGGATGACGGGGATGTCAGATGACCTAGGCGACCAGGTTGGCTTTATCCTGGGCGATGGAGGACAACAATCGCGCGGATGTCGATCTCTAGGGCCAGCCAGGGAGGCAGGGGATCGCCAGGCTGTCTCGAATGAGGAAACGTTTTTCAAAAAGTTGTGAGTCAATGGGGATGCGTTGATTCACAATTCACAGGTTAAAAGTGACGCAAGAAGAGGTTTGATTCAAAAATAGTTTTTAAAAGTGGATGAAACTTGAACTCAAAATCAAAAAAATATTCTCCCTTCTACCGTTCAACATTTCTGATCAAATAAAAAAGCGTTTAATCGTCATTCCGCAACAAAAACCATCTGACCACCACCTCTCCGCCGGTGCCAGCCCCCAAACGGTCAAAACAACCCTCCGAAACCGGAGGCAATAGCCAAAACGCCCCCAAAAATAACTGTCTAACTTTGACCAAAACACTCAAAATCAGCTGCGACCAATCCAATTCACCCGACCAAAAAAGATGCAAAATTCTTATTGTTAGCGTAGCTTATCCATCCACCCGTCAGCCAAGCTAACAATAAAACCCCACCAAGCTGTCTCCCCGCCACATAAAACACAACAACATCATCAACCAAACAAAAACTTGTTCGACATACATACAGTCGATCAACCAAGACCGTCCCCCTCATTACGCGTAACAACAACAGTCACGCGTAATCGTCAAACCAACAAGACAACATCAATATAACCGGATTTTTAATACATGCAAAACGTTGCAACCAGTATTTAAACGATTAACAAAAAACAATAATAAAACTTATCAAAACAAAAAATGAGATTCAAAGCTGTCAAAGTGAAAAAGTTGTGATATTCAAAATGGAGAACCTCGTATTGAAACTTGAAAATTGGAACCTGGAATTCATGGAGTCTGCTTCGGTTCTTTGAAGACGTCCGGAATGGAGTCAGTGGCACTTTGAAAGAAAAGTTTGAATTCAAGAAGTCAGCTTCAATTCTTGGAACATGGCGGGGACCGAATCGCGTAGCACGTCGACAATGTGCTTGCCGTTGTCATTCGTGAAGAACTGCTTCAGGAAACGGAACACATCAGTGTAGGTCGGGCGTTCGCCAAAGCTCGGCATGAAGGTCATCGTCAGCGTCGGCGTGGCTTCATCGAAACGCGTTGCCAGAGAGAATCTGACCAACGCAATGTTCCTTGCGGCGTGATTCCGGGCTTTGGCATCGGCTTCGACCAGGGCTTCCGTGACGAGCTTTTCGATCTGCCAGCTGTGGATATCCGGGAAACGACGAGCCAATTCACGCTTCAGCTTGCGACGACCGAGCCAGACGGGCGTCGCCGTCGAGTAAACGGCTTCACCGTAGCCGGCATTGAGGCGTCGGCGCTTCGGGAGGACGTCCTCGACTTCGTGGACCTCGAATTGAAGCACTTCCTCCATGAGCTTTTCGATTGCGTTGGACACGAGTCGGCCAGAGGTGCCCTTCGGCAAGTCCACGGTGAAGGTGAATTCGGGATCATCGACGCGGGAACCTGCGGTACTGAGGCAAGCTGATTCGTCGAGATCGAAAATGGCGCCGATCTGATGGCCTTGAGGGGCTTTCTTCAACTTGGCAAGGGCACGCATGGCTTTCTTCTTCAACAGGCTCATGCAATCCGAACTGACGCCGGAACAGACGTTGTGGGACAGCTCCAACGGGTCCTGGATGTTGAGCAGCGACTTCTTGAAGCCCTTGGTGATGCGCTCATCGGCGGCATTGGCTTCAAAGAAGGCGTCAAAGGGCTGGATGGTGGCATTGCGGATGCTGATGACGCTGTTTTCGGGGATTTCTTGGGCGACGAAGATGAAGAAGCCCTGGAAAAACACACTTTAGACGCTTTTAAGACAAAAAATAACCAACCCGAATGATAGAAATGATGTTAGCATCATCATCCCCGACAAAGAACTCCGGGAAAACGTAATCCACGGCCCAGCCATCCATCAAATTGCTTCCAACCACCGTGACGGGTCCGAGGATCTTCTTCTGCTGGAGATATGCCACGAAAAGCAGGGAGAACGCGTAGGACTTGAAGTAGAACTGGCGCTGCTTGCGGCACGGGCCATAGATGTCCTGGGTTTGGGCCCACAGGCGAAGGACGAAGATGATACGGTGGAGGATGTCTGAAAACGTGGCATTTACAAGTGTTCGAAAAGTACATTAAGTCAAAAACTAACGGTGCTTATCATTAGTAAAGCGCTCCAAAACTTCAGCCTTCGTAGCACTGAAGTCATTCTCATACGACATCTCGCAAAGCAGTTTGGAATGGGTCGCAAACTTGATCAATGGATGCTTGGCACGCGTGACATCCTTGATGTGGGACAGGATGCAATGGCTGCGATACAGCCGGTCTTGCATGATGCGACTGAAGAATTCCAATTGGCCTGAAAGAGGGTACTGTACTTGTTGGGCCGGCTGATTTGAATGTCCAAAAAGGGTTGAAAAGTGTCAAACTGGTAAAAAGGAACCCTGTTTTACACCAAAAAAGCAGATTTGCGATACAGTTGCTCGTTAAAACGACTTACTTTTCTGCGGAATAGCCATGAGCTCCTCATAGGTCGCCTTGACCCCATCCGTAAGTTCAAACAACGGCGCCTTTAGCAGGTCGCGAGGAGCCTTCGGTTTCGGGACCTCTTCCGTGGGCGGGGCCACCGTCAAGTTGATGTCAATATCCGCGTACTTTGTGCCGAATCCGGAGATGGAGGATCCAAACAGTTGCGGAGTGACTTTGAAGGAGCAGAACTTGCCGAACAGACGCTCGAGGAAAGTGATTGTGGAACGGCGCCAATCTCTGGACTCATTATCGATGCCAAAAGCATTCTTCATGGCTTGGAGCTGCTCGATGATGTGGGTGTCGGCATGCTTTCCGAGCTCGGCGATGATCTGCGGAGCCGTGAACTCCTGGGGCTCGAACTCGCCGGGGATGGGCTTCAGCTGGGCCGCTTTGATGTGGATGCGTTGCTGAAATTTCAAAATTCAAACACGGAAGTATACAGTAGGTATCAAAAAGTACAGTATACCACTTTTTTTTTTGCCTTTTTATGAGAAGAAAGTCGTTTAAAATGAAAACTCACATTTCCAAGCTCCAACCACTCCATCTGAATCAGCTTCTTGGCCTCCTCGACAGTCTTCATCTGAACAATGGCATACCGATGCCAAGCATGATCCGGGATAATCTTCTCAACATTGCCATACACGTTCAAGGCATTACGCAATTCGGCCGATTGGAGGTCATTGGACCGCTTGAAGCCGGACAGATACACCGAGCGAGCATTGACGGCCTTCTTGGCTTTGACGCTGCAACGGGCCGCGTGGCTCTGAAGCGCGACGACATCGGCAAAGTCGGAATGGCAGTGATCGCAGACGACACGGCCGGTTCGGGAATCGCTCGACGACACCGAGGAATGGTGGTCAGGGACGTCGACTTCCATCTCGGAGGACATTATCGGTCTGGAAAAGCGGCAAATTGAAGCTACAGCAAGTCAAAATCAACAAATGTTAAATAAGAATTGGCAATAAACCAAAGAAAAGCTCAATCAAAACGTGAATAAACCGTAACATCTTTATTTCTACACCTTCCTTCCTATGAAAATCAATCAAAAACCACCAAAAACAACTAGGAATTCTTCGCCGCCGCTTCTTGGCTCTTCTTCCACTCACGGAACTCGTGTAATTTGCGCTCTTTTGGGGTAAGTCCTGTCCGACGGGCTTCGGCGCGATCATTGAGGTAGGATTCGGTGACTTCTTGGCGGTACTTTGGATCTACGAACCTGGAAAGAGTAGAGTAAAAGCGGTGATAATGACAAAAAGTGAAGAAAAACGTACTTCTCTTGCTTGCAAACGTTGAAAATATCCCTAACGGCAGTGCAGGCATAGAGGCCCTTGGCACCACCTTCTTCTCGCATGCATTTAACAAGGCCTAAAGTCATCTGGGGTGATAAAAGTTGACAAAGATGGTCGAAAAAGGGCATACCTAAATACAAATCACGGCAATCCTCGTTCTCGATGCGCTTGTTCATCAAGTTCGGGATGACGACATCGGCCTCGATGCGGCGGAGGGTTCGATCCTCAGGGTCGCCTGGAATGGAGGATGGTCGGAGAGAAAAAAGACAAAGCGTAGGTGGATATAGTGGTCAGAATTGAAGAGACATGGATTGGAAAACGGGAGTATTGGTTAAAGATGACTCACCAATGCCATGGGGACCGCCGGTAAAATGATGAGACAGCAAGGACTTGCGGACCTTGTACTTCTTGCCGTTCTCATCGGTGTAGATCTCGCCGGCTGTGAGGTCTTTGAGGTCATCCGTATGGAGTTGCGTGCTCACGGAGGTGGGATCGGTGGTCATAGTTCGCACGCGGCTGCAGGGAGATTATGATGACAAATTTGGAGATGGACTGGACTCGGGGGTATACGAATCGCACGAGAAGATGGGAAGCTGCCTTTATAGGCAAAGATGAAGCATGGACGGAGGGGTTTTGTGTAAAATTGGAGGGAAAAACGTTCGAAAAATCACGCATTTTTGAAATCGAAACGAGCGTGACTACAAGACAAAAATAACAATTTACCAACAGCGAATCAGTATCACCACGTCCCACACATTCTCCTAACCTCGAAAAGCCACAAAACAAACCAAAACCCCCAAAACCCCTCAAGAAAATTATATAAAAACAACTTCAAACCAGTCTTTCTCAACCTTCTCTCCACTCCTACCAACCCTTGGCAAAGTGTCCTGACTGCCACAACGTTCAGCGTGTTCGTGACGCGTCCTTCGGCGATGTCCTTCCGGAAGTCTCGCCATTGCCCATCTCTTTCAGCCCTTCTTTTCCACCCTTTTGACCCACGTGCCGCTCTATCTTCTCGACTTTATCCATTGCTAACCATCACCACTTGCAGATGACAGACTTTGCCGGTTCCTCCAACGATCACCCATACTTTGAAGTCGTTCAACAGTTTAAAGTAGGTTGTCTGCTTTATGGATTTGTTTGGACACCTTTTGTTGTTCTTTCAAAACAAAAACCATCCAAAAAACGGTCTCATGATGGAAATCCTCTTCAGGAAATATGTGCCGTCGACGATGCTGTTGCGCAGGCGTGTATCGAACGGGCTGATGGCGACCTTCAGAATGCCATCATTCGCTTTTTGAATGTGGGTTTTTATATAAAAATGAAAGGCAGTGGATAATAGTATCGATTTCCAGGGAGATAACGGGATCGCGGCCGAGGCTGAGAGAGAAGCGGAAGCCGAGGCTGTCATTAACGGGGGTTTGCGGCACCGGGCCGTTCCGAATGGCGCTTCTTCGAGGTTGGTTTGACTTTTTTCTTTTTTTATCTTTAGCTGGTCAGTTTTAGCAGCTCTGAGGGTACCCCAACCCCACCACCTCAGCCAGCTTCTCCCGGCTGGTTAGCCACAATCTTGTCGTATACACCGGTCAGGCAATTGTATGAATCTGTTGTGCAAATCTTTGCTTTTGTTTGTAAGTCTCTTTACAAAATTTCTTAAATTTCATCAATTTATATATATTTTCTTCTAGTCGGTCTCCTTGGCGGCTTCTTCCCAGCCATCACCTCTCCCGAGGAAGACATCCGAACCTTCCGTGAAGAGTTCGACACCAAATATGCCGATGTTGAGGCGCCCTTGCCCTGGCTGCATTCCACCTACTCCGACGTTTTAAAGGAGGCTAAATCGGCTGTCCGTTTCTTGCTCGTCTATCTTCACAATCCCAGCCATCAAAACTCTGAGGATTTCGTTCGAAAGACGCTCTGTACAAATGATTTCAAAGACCTGATCGAACGGAATGCCATCATTTTGTGGGGAACGAATGTCCGCACGACTGAGGGTGCTAAAGGTTTGTTTTTTGCACTTTTTTGCCTAATGACTGATAACATCATCAATCATGTCTGTCTTCAGTCGCCGCAGCCCTCCAAGAAACTACATCGCCGTCTTTGGTGTTAATCTGCATGCGCGACAACCGTCTTGCCGCTGTTCTTCGTGTTTCGGGTGCCGTTGCCCGTGAAAATTTGCTTGCCGCCCTCCAGGAGGGTGTCAATACGAACCAACGATTCCTGAATGCCATCCTTAATGACAGGTTTGTTTTTGTTTTGCATTTATTTTTGATTGATTGACTCACTGACCCGTTATGTCTTCTCGTGCGAGACAAAGAGCCCCAAAGCCTCGTTCACTTTCGGCTACAAAGTTTGAATCTTTGAAAATACAGTCTTTGCAAGGTCTGATTTCTCAATTTCAGGGCTCAACGCGAGCTCAACAACCGTCTCCGCCGCGAACAAGAGGCCGAATACGAGCGCGCCCTCGAACAGGACCGCAAAAACTTGGCTGAACGTCGTCGTCGGGAATCCGAGCATGCCGAAAACATCCGTCGCGAAGAGGAGGAAAAGCGTTTGGAGGAAGAGAAGAAGCAACGCCTCCTTGAGATCCGTGCCCGTCTCCGTGAAGAAGTGGCGGCATTGCCCGAGGCTGTGACTGATGTTGTTCGGGTCAGTGTACGGTTCCCGTGTGGCAGCAAGTTTGATCGGAAATTCGCATCCACCGACTCCCTCGAGGTAATTTTACCCTTTTAAGTGTACTGTAACTCAAAATAACCTTTCCAGATCCTCTTCAACGCAACCCTCGCCCACGAAAAGTGCCCCAACGACTTCTCCCTCCTCTCCAGCTACCCTCGCAAGGAGCTCCACTGCGCTCCCGAATGGTACAAGGAGTACGGTACCGTCACAGAATCCGATGCCCCCATTCCGACCTTCAAAGATGCCGGCATCGAGTCATCTGTCGTCATCATGGTCCGCGATAACCAGGCCTAATTCTCAGCTCCACCCACGCACTTTCTACGTAACAAGAACTAGATTTTAACACCCACTGATAAACTTCCGATTGACCTTTTCCTTAGTCTTGTCTTCTCCAGCCAATTAGCTTCCGAATTGCTGTGAATATTGTCAATTTTGACGTTGCGATTGATCGTTTTGTCTTCAAATGTAAAAATTGTAAGTAGTCCGGAATCACGGGGAATACGTATCGCTTAACTTGATATTTGCCGCGATTGGTTTTATTTTTTTGTTTTCCTTTGCCATTCATTCGCCCATACTGATGTAACTTATTGTGATGATTAGCTGTTTCTAAGTGATTGCGTTAATGACAGCGATGTAGTTGAAATAAACTTATTTTTGGAGCATTATGTTGTAGCACATTCGTTTTTAGTCGATGTTTGATATCTTTAAGTTCGATTTTGACAGCTTTTTCAAATAATGGTTGCAGTAATGGCGTCTCTGCCCCGTGCCGCGGCCACAGCAGCCATCGCTGTCGGGTCCTACTTCATTGGAGCCAATTATCCGAGTCTCCATGAAAACTTGGCCCCGTCCTTCCTCCAATCGGCCAAGATGGCCACCGCTGTTGTCCCGGCCGATCGCCACCAAATCGTCGGTGTCGAAGCCCCGGTCAAGCCGACCGATCCGGAGCCATGGACGTCGCCGTCGCGTGCCGGGCAGATCATGCGATTCGGATGGCCTGGGTTTGACAACCTTCGGACCTATGAGGATTTCGTCCTTTCCTACGATCGCCGGACGAAAACGGCCCATTGGGTCATTGAGCATCTGACTCC
The DNA here is from genome assembly GCA_024447225.1 of Panagrellus sp. LJ2284. Taxonomy (NCBI): domain Eukaryota; kingdom Metazoa; phylum Nematoda; class Chromadorea; order Rhabditida; family Panagrolaimidae; genus Panagrellus; species Panagrellus sp. LJ2284. The sequence continues at coordinate 5,880,548 of JAMRYC010000005.1, read as the reverse complement.
GGATCGTATGACCTATGATCCGAGTGTGGATCGGAGCAAGTGTGCCTTCAAACCGGATGATTCTATTCACGAATACTTTCGGTCTACCAATGAAGACTATTTCGTGAGTTTTCGGCATTTTTTGTGTTTTTATCAAGGTTTTTTCCTATTCCAGCGCAGTGGCTACGATCGCGGCCATCTGGCCCCCGCCGGAAACCACCGAAAAACGCAGAATGCCATCGATCAGACCTTTTATCTGACAAACATGTCTCCTCAAGTGGGCAAGGGATTCAATCGTGACAAGTGGAACGATCTTGAGAAACATGTGAGGTAAGCGGTTTGTCCTCAGCCATCTAATAGATTTCTTCGTCGTCTCGAAGAACCAAAGGCTCTCCCTCGCAATGAGTTTTGACATTAGCCCCGCCTTCTGCCGCCCCTAGTTCGAGTAGATCTGCGACTTTTTCGTAGTGAAGGAGAAGTTTGTCATCGGCGACGTCGAAAAACTCAAATGTAAAGGCGTTGTTACAGTACTAAAACCGCTTTCATGGCTTTTTTCCAAAATTTTGATTTTAAAAAGTGCGCTGACCGTGCCAATTTTCGATAAAATCCCGCAACTGCTTTCCAAAATGACTTCATAGTTCCCTCCTAGCGTTGAATACGTTTTCAATCGACGGATCACGTTTTTATCGGCTACAGTAAGCTGCCAGGTATCCATGGGCTTATTGGCGGCGGCTAAAAAACTGTTTTTAATCTAAATTAGTAGAAGATTGGGTAGCGCAACCTTCTTTGAGCGTAACATTGCCTGTAACCGGCATTCGTCCACATTTCACCTTAATTTCGACTGATATCGGTATTCTGCCGACTTCGTGGCGTTGACCGGTGACATTTGAAAATGCCAAGATAGCGATAATTGTCGAAATTAGGATCCGCATCTTTAATTTTGTCTCTTCAATTTGTCAAAGTTTAGCCCTATTCAAATTTACAGATTCCATATTTCAGAAGACTCGCCCGCAAAAACATCAACGTCTACATCTGCACGGGTCCGCTCTACATTCCGAAAAAAGAAGCCGACAACAATCTCTACGTCAAGTACAAGGTGATCGGCCCTCGCCAAGTCGCCGTTCCGACCCACTTTTTCAAGGTGGCACTCGTCGAGTATGAGAAGGACAAGTACAGCCTCGAAGCCTACCTATTGCCCAATGCTGTCATTCCCGATGAAACACCGATTGAGCAGTTTTTGGTCCCTCTCGACTCAATCGAACGCGCCGCGGGCTTTTTGATCTTTGATAAGGTGCCGAAGAGTCAGATCAAGGTTATCAACGGGAAGAAACTTGGATTCTGGTGAACTTGTTAGGGGTTTAGACGTTTAGGAGTTGACAGATTGTTGATTTTTTTAGTTTAGTCTGTTTTAAAATAACGTTTTTTCGGTTTGGTACAACCTGTGAACTTTTTTAATATGGCTTTTATAAATACTTGAGTTTATTGTTATGTTTAAAAATCACGCAAATCGCCTCAACCGTTTAAACAATATTCAAGCTGTTTCCGTGACTGAAGAAAGTCATCCATCGACGGTCTTTCGGATCTGTTCGGCTTTAAATAGTCTACCAAAAATCCATCAATGAAACCGTCGCCTTTGTCGTCGACCTTTTCCCAAAGCGTTTCCACTGTTTTCGCAAATGAGTAAACATCGCAAGCTTTTGTTGGCGGCCTTTGTCGGTCCCTTGCAGCAAAGGCAGGCGTTCTTTTTGATAGGTTCCCAGTTGTGAAAATGTCGTCGATATCGCCGATCTTAGCGATGCCATCTTTCAAAAAGACACTGAAATACGAAATTATATAAATTATTGCCAAAATTATAAAACTCTGCTTACTTTAGGGGTTTGACATCACCATGAACCATATCATTTTCATGTAGCCACGCTAAACCTTCAGCTATTTCAAATGTCCATTTGAAAAACTGTTCTTTCGATATGAAGTTGGTCTTTTGAAGGTCACCTCCATCGCAATATTCGAAAATGATAGCTTGTAGACGGGGTTCGTGGTATTGGACAATGCGATCAATCACGTCTCTATAGGGTCGAAAATTGATTAAAATAAATCGAATAAACGAACTTACATCACTTTGACAATATTTTCGTGATCCCTTTTCTGCAACTTTTCCAACAGAGCTCTACCATTTTCGTCGATAATAAACGGTTTTTTCACGACGACCTTATCCGGAAAATCTGGCACTACATCAGCTACACGATCGTCCAAGTTGTAGAGATAGACCCGATCTCTGGCCAACTCTTTGTCTCTGTTGTAAACCCGGAGATCAAAACTAGGTGTTTTGGGGGTCATGTTTGAGAAAAGGCAACTAACGTCGGTCAAACGAGTCGATAGAATTAAAACAGAGACTGGAAGAAAGATGTGTGTATGCAGTTTGGACCCTCTTTGATCGATTTCTGCTATCGCTATTGCTTTTTTCCCCCGATTAGTGCTTTTTTATAGTACCGCTGACGTTTGCATTTTGTAATGACGGAAATTGTTACACATTACAAAATATCGAAAAACAATGATGTACATATTTATTTTTAAGGTATTAAGCAATAAAAAAACACGAATGCACAATTCAAAAACTTGATGAACAACAAAACCACTTAATTAAAAACGATACCGAAGAACACCATTGGAAGTCCAAATTCTAACATACTTAACATCTTTACCGAACGGGTTTCGTTCACTCTCCTCAGAGCGCATCTTTCGATCCAATTCGCGCTTGAAAGATGGGGTAGATTCGCCTGTCACTTGTATTTCCAATTTGAAGCCTTCTTTCTGTTCCTGAATACTTTTTTGTTAACTTAAAATGAAATAAAAACAGTATAAACGCCTTACATTAAGGAACCTAACCATATCTGATATCGTGATCGCATCTAAGTGCTTGGGCGTCACACAAAGATACATCGTAGATAGTTCGGAGTTTGGAATCCATGGCATCCGAAAACATGGTCTGTGCACGTCGAACTTTAATATTCTAATTTGCCGAAACGTCGCAAACAGGTCAGTAAACGATGGCTGCCGCCCTGCGATACTGATAAGCGTGAATGTAGGCTTAATTAATGTTGACAAGCTTTTACAAAATTTGTCGTCAATTTTGCAGTAGTACAGCATGACATGTTTCGGATTTAAAACAAGGTTTTCATATAATTTTGGGATGAAATCGTGCGCTTGTAGGCCATCAATTCTAAAAAAATTATCGCACCTGACAACGCGTTGTTCAAAATCAATTAAAGTAAACACGTTTTTTAACGTTAACAGGCCATTTTTTATAGAGACGGTCAAATTGTTGACCGTTTCGCAAATTTCAAGCGTTGGAGGACAAATTGACACCGATCCTGCCGCAACTTGGAGCTCATATCTCTCGCGAGGAGTAGATAGTTCACCAAGACGGCAACAGAGACCATAGGGAAGTTTGGAGATCGGGTAGGGCATGGTCGTTAGATGCAGCGATGAATATAACACAATATGGCCAGTATGAAATTGAATATCGTTTGTAAGGACTAGGTTGTAGTCCACAGTAAGCTGCGCAACCACGGCGTCGTCGCCGCGATGCCCTGCGAGCACACTTCATTTGTGACAAAATAAGTGAAGGACTTTGTATTGACTGCCATCTCTCTTGGCGTCTTGGTTGATATTGATTTTGTGAGGGTCGCCATCATGGCAGTATTCGTTTTCAGCACCGTAGATCGACATTTTGGGTTCTTCTGTTGACTAATTACGGTTTCTCAGTAATAAAACTCGATAGTAGGCTCATAACGTGGACACCGATGGGTGTTTGCAGTCGCGAATGATAAAGTAGTTTTGCACCGTTGACAAAGGGCTGATTGGGCTCGAGCAGCGCTGGCCGCCGCAAATTCATCTAATCGACGAACGTCGACAGTGCCATCTACGGACGGGATTTGAATGGCAAAGGGTGCATTTGTTTGGATATGAGAAGGTAAACCCGAACGGAATTTGTGCCAATCCGATTCACACCTTCTAACATGGTCATCAATGTTCGGGGCACGGTAATGATGTCCACAAACGAAGCAGATGCGTTCGCCTGGGAGGGATGGATTCTCAGAGGGCTTCGGGGTGACTGTATGGGTTGATGGACGCGTGGGCCTATCTAAATTTGTCTGATTTGTTACATCTTACCTCAAAATTAAACAAAACATACCATTCTCAGTGGATTTCGATCGCCAAACCCGCCGAATCCCTCTAACTTCCGCCGAAGCCGATGACGTCGACCGTGTCCGCCCAGTCGCCGATGCCGTATTCCTTCGTTTCTTCGCGCTACCCGGCCGTTTTGACCTGTTTTCCGCCGTTTCCGGCCGATTGACACGATTGCCCGTACACTTGGATTCATGATGTTGTAGCGAGTAAATTGAATAGAGCCTCTGACAATGTGGACATGTAACCGTATTTGGTGGCACCATCGACCCGATGACTGACTTTGGGTTTGTTGTCGGTGCCTCGAGGCACGACAAAGTCAGTGTGGCGGCCACCGATTAAGCCACCCTTAAAGAAAAGGACCTCAAATGCAACAAACATGCCGTTGCGCAGGGCGACGAAGGACGGCAGAGTCTGCAAAACAGGTGGCTTTGGCTGCGAAAGGCAGTGTCGGTGCTTTGAGGCACCTGTTACGGAGACAATTTCAAATTGGTTTATTTTATTCAACAAAAAACAACAAAACAGCTTTATCAAAGCGGCGGCTGCTTGAAAACTGATACAAAATTAAAATTAATAACAGCTTCAAAACTCGTCCGACTTTTTATGTATTGCACAAACTGATTCGGAAACAAAATATGATAAGCACTCCAGTCAAGATCAAGCCTAAAAAACAACTTTAAACTTTAAAAACTTCTTAAAACTTTAACTCACATAATGGTATGCTTTTTTTCTAACCACTTCACAACAGCTTCAAAAAAATTATCATAATCATACGCGTTTAGTTGAAATCCATTGCCAAGAACCGCATATTTCACACGTTCGCTGCCATTCATCAAATGAATCGCGTGTTTCCAAGTGAAAGCGCCATGTAACCTGACATGAAAATAATTTCCAGAAACTATTTTAACAGCATGGTCAAACATTTTCTTATTCATACTTAAGTTTAGTCCGTCCTGAATGTGAAGGCTATCCAACTTTAGAAACCGACTTTTACTAATGATATCGTAACCGAAGTGTGTATCTCCTTTAACATTTTTGTAATCGCTTCTGTTGTTAACTAAATACGGGCTTGCAGTAAACATTCCACGTTGTTGAACATATTGGAAGGCAGTTTCGTTACTACGTTTTAAATGTTTCGCATCACCAGGGGGAAGTAGGGCAATCAATCGCTTTTTAAAATCATAGGGCAGTTTATTGAATGAAATGGGTTGAATTTCTTTAAACTTTGCCAGCAGGAGAATTTGCTTATTAGTTATGTTACATGCCTTTCTTTTCAAGGAATAACCACAGTTATTGCCATGAAGGAGCGCTTTTCTGTTGTGCCGTTCCTTAGTAGCGCAAAATACTTGGACGTTGTCAATAACACGTTTCAGGCTTAATACGGCTTTATCTATCTCAAGTTCAAAGCGCGACAATCGAAGAATAATAGTTTGTCTTGTGGCAGGGTCAAGAGTGGTATTCAGTTTTGTTGTGAAATACGGTTTTTCTTGTTGCCATTTTCTTAGTAGGGATCTTAGATGGTAATGGACGTAAATGTACTTTTGGTGGAGAATTGGGTCCATTGTTGAACTGAAAATATAGAAATTTTTATGAAACAGTCAAAAAAAGCGAGTGGCAAATTGCGCGTAAGCCGAAACGAACACGATGGCACAGCGATCGCGTCCCCGACTACACCCACGCAATCGTCGGTTGTGTCTAGGTATGCTTGACATTGATCGAAAGCTGTTGCGCATGTTCTTCAATGTATCTGACTGTAAATCCTATTTTATGAGTTACAACAAAAGCTCGGTTAAACGTATCAACGCTATTGCAAAAATTACAAGTTTCAATTTAAAACTTTATTCAAAAAATCAATATCGATCAAAAGTACCAAGCCACGGTTCCAAACATACGACAACTTTACCAGCAGGCAAATACACATTAAATTGTGTCTCTCTTTCAATGTATTCTTTAAAACGAGGTTGAAATGTGGCATCCAAATGAAAGCATTGAATTTCCAACCTGGAAAACTATGATATTACTTCTTTTCATTAACTATTTCAATGGCACATACATATAAGGCCTTCGTTTGTACGACCATTGTGCAACAGCCTTAAAAAATTCGTCAAAATCAGCTTCTTCAAGCAGCATTGTGCGACGTAGAAGAACATCACTCAGTTTTGAACTACGATTCATCAAGTTAATTGCCTGCTGCCAAGTAAAAACGCCCCCGAGCTCCATACAAACATAATCACCAGAAATAGTTTTAATGGCATTGTCATATTCTTCTGTCGAATCAATGTCAGTGTATAATCCACGTTGAACATAATAACTGCCTGACTTTGCAACACGATTAACACTGACGACATCGTGAAAAGGTTTTGTAAACTGCTGTTTAGCAATGTCATGTTTGCCTTTGGTGTCTACGATAAACGAATTGTAAGAAAATGTTCTATTTCGTTGCCGGTTTACGAGCTTTGCATCAAAATTTCTCGCTTTCACAAAAGTCACCGCATCGTGAGGCGGAAGAAGTTCGATCAATCGGTTTTGGAACTCATAGGGGAGCTTTTTAAATGAAATAGATTTTTTAGATTCAAACTGTCCTAGCATGATTTCGATTGTTTCAAGAACTTCAGTCGCAGTACGATTCAAATATGTCAGGTTTGGTTTACCATAAGATGCTGAGTTTAGTTCCTCAATAGCGCAAACTGTAGTGACGTAATTAACAATATTATTGAGTTTAATTCTAGCATCTTGAATGCGCTTCTGTAACTTCTGCAAGCTTTTTAGCATCAACGAATGAATATAGGGTGAAACATCGGTGGAAAGTTTCGAATCGAAGAGAGGTTTAGCTTGTTTCCAGGCTTTGATTTGGTTTCTTAAATGGTGTTCGACAAAAATTGATTTTTGGAAGAATTCGGGGTCCATGACGTCTAAAACGGTTGTTGAATATATATAAAGTATAAAGAGATGCTTAAACAAAGTGCGAGAGTTCGGTATGGCAGCAAGCTGCGCGCGAGTGTACCAAAAAGCGAAAACATGACGATGGTGTTCACAATTCATACAACCCACGGCCGTAACTGTATACAAACAAGCTGGCCAGCGGTCATTGCGCGGGTGCAATTTTCAGTACCACTGTAACAGCTTACCTAAATGGCAGCATTTAAAAACTGCAAAATCATCAGTCTTTATGTAGTTGAACTCGCAACAGTTGGTAGAACAACAGTATTTTTCAACCTCGCTCGAAGCATTAACCGGCAAATAGCTACAAGCCAGAGAATATTCACACATTGACGACAGTACAACAATAAATTACGAATCAAATAAACCACTGTCATCGTCGTTGTATAACTTGTTGTTTTTTTATGCGGCCACATGAAACTGTGAAGTGCCATGGCTATAGTGAGCAGCACAAAAAGACCGTTTGAAACACAGGACTGAATGAACAATTTGGTAGCAATTTCTGGTGCTGAAGTTTTACGAACTTTGATAACTGTCATCGCGTTGAAAATCACACTTCCAATTATGGTTATTACGCTTGAAACACATTGACGAAGCTCAATTCTTGCATAGACTTTTCTGCATTTTTCGTTTAAAGTCGGAGTAGGAAGGCATTTGAACCCATTTGGATCAGATGCAATAAATCCAATGTTCACAATTACAGGATACATTAGTAAAAATAGGCACCAGCCACTTGTAGTCACAACTGACCAGATCCGGCTGTAATACTTCCAGCAAACTATAGCCGTAAAGCGGTTGAAAGCCAAGACAAGTCCCGAAATACCAAAAAGAAATAGATCATGCCAAAAGATAACGTTTTCGAATTTGCTGTCATAGGCAACAATGACACTAAAATTAGTGGTGAAATCGATAATGTAACACAGTATTGAGATTACAAAGTAAGGCTGCCGGACGGGCGAATTTCGAAGACAGAGCGCATAGAATAAGTAACAAAGTGAAAAGAATTCTACGACTACGCAGATGTAGGGTAGGCAAGTAAGAACAATTGTTGAAAATGTCACCGACATATTTCGACTTCTCTGAAGAAAGAGACATAATGTACATTACCCTAGAATGACATGTACAAAATGCACAAACTCATTATGAAACGTAATACGTTTCGTCGTCAAAATTTACGTTAAAGATATTGCATTCTAACAAACTTTTGCTAAATTTAAGATGAAGTCTGGTCGAAAGTACCATGGTATTGCAATAAGTCTTTCAATATAATTGATGAAAATGCTTCAATTTGTTTTAGGACTATATTTTGGAAAAACGATGATCAATTTTATGTTTTGAAGTGTTTGATTTACACTGAGAAAAAAATAGTTACAATTCCGTTACCGAGGGTAACGCACGGAATGACAATCGGCGCTTGTCAATTTTTTGCATTACCGGAGCGAAATGTAATTTTTTGAAGGATTACACTCGATGTAATGCAAAACGCATAACAATTTGTAACGCAATTCGCATTACCGATTGTAACGCGAATTTGCATAAAATTCAGTAAAAAATAAACAAAAAGACAAGGATTCGAACACTCAACCGGTGGCAAGCGACGCACGCGCCTCACCGCATTGAGCTATCCGAACAACACAAACACAGCTTCTAACTTTTTAAAGTGACTACTGAATCGTTGGCCTCTTTTGGACTCCGATTTCTCAAAATTTGCAAAGTGTCGGCTTTTGTAATGCAGTGTAAGAGTTGTAATGCTAATCCGCGTTACATTTTGTAATTGTAATGCTGTAACGCCAAAGCATTACAATTTGTAACGCAAAAATGCCTGTAACGCATGTAATCCTGATTTGCATGGAAAAATTGTAACGCAAGCGCCAATTGTAACTATTTTTTTCTCAGTGTAGCTTTTTTTGATTCACCTTTTACATCATTTTGAATTCATTGTTTTTGACTCACCTTTACCACGAAAGTTAATCATCGTTAAACAGAAAGAATTTTACATCTGAAACATTTTTTGGTTCAGCACAAAATAAGATGAGCAATGTGTTTCATCTAATGACGCAGCCATTCGGTTTAAACACACAAGTTTACCATAAAAACAGCTTCGAAGTTTCATTTTGCACCGTTTTCAAAATGGCTACAGCCATGAAAACGCTGCTTCTGTTCGTTGCTATTGTAAGCAATGCTCTCGTGCACGGCATGTCTGATCATTTCGCCGATTATGAAGCTCTACTTTTGAGCCGGATGAACCTCTCCGCCGACCCCTGTAACGATTTCTACAACTATGCCTGTGGAGGGGCTAATGAAAACCTCTACGACGTTCATTCGGACAACTACCGCTGGGTTTACCGTGGTTTTAAAAAGCTTACTAATCCGGCATACAACGGAAAACTGCTCCAATCGACAGCTATCGCCAATGCTGTCAAGTATTTGGACTTGTGTGAGAAAACTTGGGAAGATAAGAATGGGCATGAAGTATTTACGGAGTTTATTAACATCTTTACGGCGAAATTCAACGTTCCGTATAATCTGTTCGAATCTGGACCTGAGTTGACCATTGACATCGAGCGGAAAGCTCAGATGCTATTCCATGCGTCCGACAAGTTCATGGTTGAACCATTCTTTGGTGTGAAGGGACGTATACTTGGTGAATCGAATCTTCAATTAAATATAAGTAAACCAGAACTTTCATTCCGTGTAAGTGAGTATACATGTGAGAATCGTGACAACTTGATGAAAAAATTTGTCGATTCCGTTTCATACATGCGGACTATTTTGGTACCTAAGAATGTCACGAAAAGAAGTATTGAAATCATAGCGAAAAAGTTCATGGATATTGAATTTCGATTGCACGACGTCAGATGTGATGGAGATGACTATGATGTATATATTGATAATGCTTTTCGGAATTCTATGCGTTTAACGGTTAACGAGTTGAAGTATTATGGTCGGTATACTGCTGTTGGACGATTTGTTGAGGTCGGTTTTTATTGGTATACTGTAGTTCGTAAATTTTATGTTTTTAGGTTTTTGTTCAAACCCTAAACAAAGAATACAATTTAAACATAAGTCTGACCAACTTTACAATTGAAACAACCCCAGAAGATGTCATCGCTCTCAATGACGCCGCCCACAACATTTCTGACACCGACTTCCTACAGTACCTCTACTTCAGATCGATCAATAGTTTGATTAAACATTTTCCGCAAGGAAAATGTGTTACCTTTTTAAAACCACTTCCTCTGATTAGGTCAAGAATCTACACAGAATTCAAGTACAAAACGGATGAAGAAAGAGAAGCCGTGCGTGATTTGGTGACGCATTTCATTGACAACATCAAAAATACCCTCATTAACATGATCGAATCAACGTTATTTGTCAATAATGATGAAACAACTGTGCCCGAAATCACAAACGTTTTCCACAACATGACCTTCGATGTTCTTTACAACGAGAAAGTTTTCAACAACACATGGCTAGATGATTATTACAAGCCACTCAACTTCACTCAAGATGACGATTTCTACTCAATGCATTACAAAGTAATGCGGTTTGTGGAATATGGCAACAAAATACACGGACTACGGCAGTTTGACAACCCGGAAGTGAACGATTATTCTGAATATAATTCTGTTTATATGCCGATGGTTTGTAAATTACTAATTATTCTTCTAAATTTTTACTTTTAGAAAAATAAATTAGCCATCTTTGACGGCGCATTGGTTCCACCGTTTTACCACCCCGAATATCCATACTCATTCACCTTTGGCAGTATTGGCAGTATAATTGGCAACAAATTTGCCCATGTCTTCGATTGGGGAGCAGTTTTTCGCGATCTTAAATATTGGTCACACGTCAATGTTTCAAAGGAAACCCTTAAAAATGTGTATGAAAACGTTCTGGAAATGAACAATTGTCTTTATGATCAATATTCCGAGTTTGATTTTCCATGGGATAGCTTCGGCGTTATTGTGGAGGAAAACATGGCAGATATCAGTGGAGTTGAAGCTGCTTATCGTGCTTTCAAAAATGTCTCTGGTCGTCAATTGTCGGAACATGGGTTGCATGGGACAAAGTTGGACCGTTTGACGCCAGATCAGCAGTTCTTCCTCGGATATGCGGGCCACTTTTGTCAGCAGGCATTGGGTGAGTCCATTGCTGCGGAGCTGGGAAAAAAAACCAATTCAAATGTGACAAGGGCGGCTCGACTTGTTGGAACTTTGAGTAATATCCAAGGCTTTGAAGAAGCTTTCCAATGCCCAGGGATGTCGAACTACGTTGCAGAGTACCGTTGCACGGCTTGGAACAACTATAAGTTATAAACGGCGGTTTTGTCGTATTCAATGTAATCGCCTAAAGCTTGTGTAATAAAATCATATCAATAAAGTGTTGTCAATTAACTTTAAAATGAAACAGAATCAAGAAGGTCACAATCACATAAATGTGACGCAGCAATTGGCATTATTTTTGTAGCACACGCGAGTTAAAAGTTTAAATGCATTCCCAGGGTAAATCTCACAGCTCGAATCTTCAACATTAAAGTTTGGTAAATGCGTCATTTTTGGTACTCATAAGAAAATTATTTTAATTTCTATTTTAAGGTTCTGTTATTTATGTGGAACAACATTGCACAAAAAAACCTTATGACCAAAAAGTCATAACTGACAGAAAGTTCAAACGACTTCAAAACAAAGTCCATAAAAGCGGGATCAAAGTCACAGATTGCACCATTCTCAAAATGGTAACAGTTATGAAAACATTGTTACTGTTTACCGTTTTTGTTGGCACCGCACTTGCCACCTCTTACTATGAAGATAACCAAAACCTATTCGCTCGGTGTAAAAGGGAATATGCCGCCCAAAACACCTGTAAAAAATTACAGCTTCCATGGTTGGGAAACCGTCAGTTTCAAAGTTTTCTGTGTGAATTCGAAGTAGGTTGACATTGCTAATGCGATGATTGTTAAGAAATATTTCAGGGTACTGGCGACTTGACCGTGCTGTTAACCGGAAACAGCTATTCATCGTTCTTTTACCAAAGCCTTGTCGACGCCGGGAAACATAAATTCAAAAAACTGATTCTCGCAGCCGCGCCAACTTGTTTGATCCACAAAAAAACGCTATACGCCGAGTATTGCAGAGATGTAGCTGATAATTTACCACGTACCTTGGCTGATGTTAAGCCTGACATCGTCATCATCAATCAGCGATACTGGGCACTACAGCAGTTCAGAAATCCGCCCACTGATCCTGAAAACGATCCTCTGGTAGATGCATTGCGTGAAGATTGGGCCATGATTAGCAATTACACCAAAAAGATAATCATCATCGAGCCAGCGACTGGTCTACCATGGGGAACAGACCTTCTGAAGCCAATTCGGTCGAATGCACCTGATCTTTCAGCCTATGCAATGCCGTTGAAAAACTACGAAGCCGAAATTGATCCAGGCTGGAATCGGGTTATCAAATCCGTCGATAAGTGTTCGAAGTGCAAGCTTGTTGGTATCAGAAGCCATTATTGCAACTCCAAATCCTGCGATATTTATGATGAAAACCGACGTTTATCATTGTATTGTGATACTATTCATCATGCGCCGACAGCAATCGAACGATACCTGCCATCAGTTTTACGTGAAATTGAACTTTAATTAACATTTGTTTGATTTATTGCTTTGGCACGTAAAAATAAAGATGAGTCTGTTATGACTATTATCTGGATTACAATCCATTTTTTTACAATAAGAACCATGCTCTTTGGCAGTTGTAATGTATCGGACAAAGTTTTAAAATAACAATAAAGCGGCACCCAAACTTGATAGGTTTAAAGAAGTAAAAATAAAGAAAGGCAAAGCTCACATGACGTTACGTCAGTACTGACATTAGTTTTGTTGCACTTGTGTTTCACAATCTTAATTGAATTACTAACTGATCTTATACAACAACGATTCATCAACACTTTAGTTCGCAAAACACCCTATCACCAGTGTTTGTAAGCAAACCTTTTCCAAATAATATGGTTTTGATATTTACGCGGAAACAAACAACGCTAATATCAACAGCCTCATAAAATTAAAATGCCATCGCATCTAAAGTTCAAAAAATTGAACACAATCAAGCGTATAAAAGCAAGTTCAAAGTTTTAGTTTGAACCATTCTCAAAATAGTGGTAGCCATGAAGACGTTGTTACTGTGTGTTTTACTGGTTGTCAGGGTATTGGCCACCTTTCAACCCCTATTTTTATATAAAAACGCTGATTCCGTACTTCTGAGCCGCATGAATCTATCTGCCGATCCGTGCAACGACTTTTACAACTATGCATGTGGTTCAGCGAATTCCAGTGTTTATGATCTTATGATGGAGGAAGAAGAACTTCTCCTGCGTCATGGTTTCGAAGATCTTGCCAAATCCACTTACAATAGCAAAAACTCTATATCAAAAGTTGTGAAGTATTATAATAAGTGTGTTGAAACTACTATGTCTGACGCTGATTATAACCGATATGTTAAACAATCTTTGGATCAATTTATGGCAAAATTCAACCTTCCGTTAAATCTCTTTGAAAGTTTTCCATTTATTCGAATCAGTGCTCCAATCAAATCAGAATTACTCTTCCACGCTTACGAACACTTTCTGGTTCAGCCTTTCTTTAAGTTGGGAAGTGCTATGGAAGGTGATAAGGGTTTTATTTATTTGACTTACGCGAGACCTTCAACTTTCGATGAAAAGGAATATAACTGTGCCAACGTTGACAAACTATCTGATCTGTTTATTGAAGCTGTTTTCAATATAAAAGAAGTTATGGGCCAATGGAAAATGTCCCAAGAGAGCGTTAAAAGGGTTGCCAATGACATTATGCAGTTTGAGCTTGGATTGCTTGGCATTACGTGTCATGAGGATCAGTCAATTCAACAAGTTCAACAATCGGCAGATGTAACTATGAATATCAACGAAATGAAGAACTATACTACTTTCGGAATAGGAAAATATCTTACGGTAAGCTAAATGTAATGAAAAAGTACGCTAAAACTGTTTTTAGCTTTACCTGAAATCCGCAACGCGAGGCTATAATATCCGCCTTAACGATGTCAAAATCCGTGTTTCTCCGGACACCCTTGAGAATTTAAACAACTTCGCTGCTACCTTATCTGATGATAAATTTTTGCAATACATTTACTTCACATCACTAAGCAGTTTGTTAAAGAATAGGCCTTCAGACAATTGTTTGGACTTAATGCAGAAGTTTTTACCGATTAAGTCGCGGGTGTACCGGACCTACAAACTTCATTTTACCGATTCATTATTTGAGTCTCAAAACCAGTATTCATACGACCACATTAGAAACAATTTCAAGTCTTTCCTGAAGGATATGCTTGAATCACAAGACTGGGCTCGTCATGATAATGAAACGTTACAATGGATTGATGACAAACTTAACACCATTCAATATTATATTAATATTAATGATAAAATTTTAATCGACTCTTGGTTGGACACTTACTATCAACAACTACAGTTCGGACAAAATGATGATTTCCTGGACATGCATTTCAAGGTGTTGAAGTTTTTACAATACAAGAGTGACATGCGCTTGCTGTTTTCTTCCGCAGTAACTAAAGACCACCCAGATTATCTTATTGATAGTGACGATTACAAAGTCTTGGTAAGTTTACCATTGTCAAATCGGAAAATAAGTGTATGTTTGCTGCATTTTGCAGGAAAACTTGGTGCATCTTTTTGATTTCACATTGTTTACACAATCGTTTCCTTTTACTCGATGGGATATGGCGTACTTAAGTTTAAAAGATAGCGGTGTTTATTCCCCTATTTTTCGCGAAATGGTACATTATTTTGATAAAGACCTGACTTATACTCGCAGTAAAAGTACAGTGGACAAAAAATTCCCTGTTTTGGCAGTTAAAAAGTTTGAAAAGTTAGGCAGATGTATCGCTGATCAAGATAATGAACTCAATGTCCTTTCAAACTACCGTAATATGACAGATGTCAAGGTCGACCGCATGATCAGCAAAATATTGACCGATATTGGAGGGCTTGAAGCATTTTATCGATTTTATTTGGTAAAATTCAACTTAAACAAAGATATAATACTGAAACACGATATTCGTATGCGTGATATTACAGAAGAACAGTTATTTTTTGTTAGATTTGCCGGTTATTGGTGCAAAAAACAAACTGATGCGGAAATTGTGGACGTATTACGGAAGGGCAGCCTACCAAATGAAGCCCGTGTCAAAGTAACTCTTAGAAACTTTCCGGCATTTGCTGATGCATTTAAATGTCCTGCGAGCTCCGAGTATGTTGCAGAGCAGCGGTGCCGTGTTTTTGCAAATTGTGATTGAATCGTTCTCCACTTTATTCGCAATCTTATTTTTTTCGAAAACTGTTTTGCATTTAATTTAACTCACAAAATCACGTGAATTCCTTATTAATACTGTAATAAGTTTTAAACATACGCTTACTGAGATGATTAACAATTAAAGACTTATCATTTTATAGCAAAATGAAATTTAAATCAAGTACATTACAATGTAGAGTAAAATGCAGCGATCAAAGTGACCGCGGCGGTCCGTGACGGCCGGTAAATTGGTCGCGGTAGGAGAAGCCTTGGGGTGCGACTTTACATCGAAATCCACACGTGTGCGCGTGCATCTCCACAAGCAGCCTTGATTTTGTTAAAGAAATTTGCATGTTTTCGCTCCGCCCTTCGTTGGCTATGAAAAAAGTAAAGACGGGTTGCGACAAAAAGTGCACGCATGCAAATTTCTCAAAAAACCGAGGCTGCAGGGGGAGATGCACGCGCGCACGTGTGGATTTTGATAAATAATCGCACCCCAAAGGTTCTCCCACCACGAACAATTTACGGACCGTCGCGGCCGCCGCGGTCACTTTGATCGCTGCATTTTACTCTACATTGTACATTATTTACACAATATTAGTATTTTTAAGCATGAAGACTACGCTTTTGATACAGTTTCAAATACATTGCGGTTAAAGTTTAAAATTAATTTGATTAAAGGGCAACGATATGAATACAAAACATTGATAGTTTGTCCGCGCCCGGCGACATATAGCTGTTTTCATTTCGGCACATAAGATACCGACTTGCTCGCCAAAAAACTCTATTAAACCTTAAAAATGCACTTTATGAAACTTTTAAAAACACTTAATAATATCTTCTTAGTCAAAGGAAACTTAAAAATATAAAAGACGAATCATAATGAACAAATGGGACAATTGAACTGATGTTTGTGACAAAATATAGCTGCGATTACTACAATTTTTGTGACGATTGTGTCAAAAATTGTAGTATTTGTCACAAAAAGTGTAAGTCGCAGCTATTTTATCACATAATTGTTTCCAGTGAAAGTCCTAGACAGCATATAAAAAGCCACTGATTTTGACAGTCATCGTATTCAGAGTTCCAAGTAAAGACGGCCCATCCATGCGAGCCGCCGTAACCAAATCCATAAGTTAGGGCTCCAATACGGTGTATCAGCTAGTATCGCGTTTTGTGGAAATGGTTTACAAAAACCAAGCCACGGTTCCATAGTAACAACGGCAAATCCTGCAGGAAAGTACACATTAAACTGCGTTTCTCTTTCAATGATTTCTTTAAATCGAGGTTTGAATGTATCATCTAAATGAGCGCATCGGATTTCTAACCTAAAAACAATAGGATTATCTCCAGGTTTAAAAAGTTAATTCTACATACGTAAAAAGACTTTTTTTAAACAACCATTGTGCCATAGCTTCAAAAAACTCATCAAATTCAGCTTCATCAAGCTGTATAACGCCATACAGATATACTTCATTCAGTTTAAAATTACTGTTGATCAATTTAACCGCCTGCTTCCAAGTATAATTACCATTAATTTCCAACCAAATGTAATCACCAGAAATAATTTTAATGACATCTTCAAACTCTTCCGGAAAGTCTAAGTTGAGAGCCAATCCATGTTTCACATAGCAATCGTTTGATTTAAGAACACGATTAACACTGACGACATCATTAAACGGTTTTGTAAATCTGGTTTTTGCAGATGCGTATTTCTCCTCGGTATCTACGATGATCGAAAAGTAAAAGAACAAGCCTTGTCGGTCCCGTTTCTGGTGTCTCATATATCCAGCCTTCTCGAAACTAACCAGATCACGTGGGGGAAGAAGATCAACTAATCGACTATGGAACTCGTAGGGAAGCTTTTTAAGTGGAATAGGTTGCTTAAGCTCAGCTTTTTCTAGCATAACGCCGACTGTTTTAAGGATTCCATGTGCTATACTTTCTAAATCTGCCATGTCTGATGTACCATAAGTTTCTCTGTTTAGTCCTTCAATTCTGCAGACTTTAATGACGTAGCTTCTTATCATAGCCATTTTTTTCTTAGCTTCCTCAATAAGCTTCTGGAAGTTCTGCAATCTTTTTAGCAATATCGGCTGAATAGAGGGTAAAATATCGATAGAAAGATTAGAATCGAAGTCAGATTTAGCTTTATTCCATTCTGTGATTTGGTTGAGTAGATCTTGTTCGGCAAGAGTTGAACATTTAGAAATCTCGGGGTCCATGACGTCTGAAACGGGTGTAGAATATGTAAAAGTGGAAAGAGCGGCTTAAGTGAGAGGGATCGGGATGGTTTCAAACTGCGCGCGAGTGTACCAAAAAGCGAAAACACGACGATGATGTGTACTGTCCGTTCATCATGCTGGTATGGACAGTACAAGCAGTAGTCACTATTTTTGCTATCGATATATTTTTTTTTATTTATATTATCACGTTTATTCCCCAATAATACTGTAATCAATTATAAAAAAACGTTTACCGGAGATAATTAACAATTAAAACCTTATTTTTTGACAGCAAACTAAAGTTTAAGACAAGTACATTACATTATTTACACAATACTAGCAATTCTAGACATTAAAACTAAACATTTTGAGACGTGTTTATATAAATTGCGGTGCATACTTTAAATTAACTTCATAAAGGGCAGCGATATGGATACAAAAACACTGATAAAGTTAATCCGCGCCCGGCGACATGTAGCTGTTTTCATTGCGGCACATCAGATACCGACTAGCTCGAGGATTGAAGATTCGCTCTCCACGATGGCTGGACATGTGATACGCCAGTTGGCGTGAATCGGGATAACTTTTAGAGCAGTACTGACAAATGTACGGTCGGCTGCGGACATCGGACCATTGCCGGAGGGGATGTTTGGGTTCGTAGCCCTGGGTGGCATAATCGGGCGTCGGGAAGGCTGTCGGATCATAGGCCGGGCGGGAGAAGACTGACCGGAGGGCACGAGGTTCAGGGGCAGGAAGCTCGAAAGCGGGAGTTTCGTCCTCGTCTTCGGGGTGTTTGTGGTACAGGAGGTCAGTGTATTGGTAGAAGGTTCGGCCACAGTCGCATTTGTAACCTTTTTGCTCTGAAATGGTACATATTGAAGTTAAAACGAGGGAAAAGTGTGAAAGACTGACGCAAATGCTGCTTCGCATGGTATTCAAGCTCGCACGCAAAGTGGAATGATTCACCGCACTTGTTGCAGGCATACGGCTGTAAAGTTAACATTAAAACTTATAATTAGGCATCAAAACGTACAGTAACAACATCATGAACCCGTTCATGCGCTTTGAGGGTCGTGAGGTAGTTGTACGTCAATCCACAGAAACGGCATTTGTAAAATGTGAAGCCGTTTTCGTCCTTGATCATGGACTGCTTCGTG
This sequence comes from Panagrellus sp. LJ2284, assembly GCA_024447225.1. Classification (NCBI taxonomy): domain Eukaryota; kingdom Metazoa; phylum Nematoda; class Chromadorea; order Rhabditida; family Panagrolaimidae; genus Panagrellus; species Panagrellus sp. LJ2284. Next base: position 5,861,709 of record JAMRYC010000005.1, on the reverse strand, counting down.
GTGTCAGATGCCGCCGGCGCGGGTGAGACGTCCTTCAAGGTGGAATCTGACTCTTTCATAATGTCAATTGAGTCAGCTGTGTTGGTCGACTCATCGCCAGCAGCTGACGGCTTCACTTCACGGAGGGTGACCGGCACTTCGGTGGTGGTGTCGGAGCTGGTGGCGGATAACTCGTCCATGTTTCTATGGATTGATTATGGTTTTTACAGTATGCTAAAACACCAAAAATATCAAAACATTCAACTCAAATAGCCAAAAAGTACACTTAAACCGGCAAAAATCAACCGTAATCGCCCAAAAATCGATAAAACCATAAAAAATGCACTTTATACAACCTTCAAAACAACCAAATAATATCTTCTGAGTCAAGGAAAACTTTAAAAAAGACGGATCACAATGAATATAAATGCGGGGACAATGGAACTGAGATCTCTTTAAAAAAACAAAAATAATCGAAAGGCCGACAAAAAACTGAATAAACACGCCTATCAGGATCGTAAGGATGGGGATCCCATCAATTGTTGCAACATTGTAAAAAATTCAAGCGGAGGCGGTTTTGTTGCGGTCCTTGTTCTCGAACTGCACCTGCACAGTGACCTCCGTCACGGGCTGCAATGTTTCGATTAGTTTGGGCGGAAAAACGTTCAGACACCGGAAATCCCTGATTAAAAAAAGGCCTGCGAACAGTCAACAGTCCCCTCGAAGCTGCGCGACACTGATCTCTGTTGACAGAGAACGTCCGCCCACTATTTTAAACGAAATGCTTCAAGTTTGAAGTGGTTTGTCAAGCGTAGACGAAACTGTGCAATTCAAAGTCTTCTGATTGGTGATTGCGTCATCTTGGGTCCCGAGGGGAAATACTTGAGGTCAAAAAGTGGAGATTTTTGTTCAAGGGCATAATAAGTGATGGTTTTCGACCTTTTTAATAAACTTTATTGACGTTGGGGTCCAATTTCTCGAAACCAGACTTGTCAATTGACCCGATAGAGATGTCGATTGACAAGGCTATAGTCTGAGGATAAAAGCCCATAGGTTTAGCAGTAAATAAAATAGGGGTAACTCACCAATTGGTCCTCGGGAATGACGGGATGCGGGGTGTTGGTGGCAGGGGCCGGCATTGCTGAGCTGTCGATTTTTATCGGGGACTGAAAAACGCGAGCGATTTGCAGGGTTGAGATCGAAATGCCGCTGGCTATAGTGGAAAAACAGAAAAAATGCGATTGATGGACGCGGAGGGGGTCGGTCGGTGGCATGGTTAGAGTGGGGAAAACAAGTGGAAATGTGGCAAAACAGTTGATTGGAATGTTTAAGGTAAACAGAAAGGGGTTTTTGGCGCTGAATATATATTATTTTAAATTTTTTACATTGATCGAAGGGCATCTAAGTTCACATTTTTATATAAACACAGTGTTAGTGTTTTAAAAATTAGAAAGTTGAAATTTCAAAAGCTAATTTCAACTGAGCTATCCAAATTTAAGGAGTGTTAACCCGTCAAAAAAGCAGCCCTTGCCAGAAAACGGCTGCTATCAGTGCACTTTAGTCAAGAAAGCGATCGAATGACAGGCTTAAGTAAGTAACCGCAGAGCCCCTACCCCGAGGTCACATAGACAAAAGGTAAAAAAGACACCTGTCATCGGATTTCCGCGAGCCTGACGTATGCATCTTATCTGTCTTGAGTAAGCTAACATTGATTTATACCTGACTGTAAGCCCTATCCAGACAAAAGGTACCCGAACTGCCCCTTTGGCGCCCCATCCTGAGCGTAACTAACTCATTAGGTAAGTGGTATGTCTGCTTTCCGGGTTTTTCGTAGTGACATAAAAACTCAAGAAGGCTGGGAAATGCGGGATAAAGCATTAGCATTGCGAGCTTTTGGTGTAGTTGGACTTGTCAGAGATTTGCGGATTGTCTTTGGTTGAGATTTGAGAGCAAATAGAAAGCTCAGCCGGGAGCGCGCTTTTTGTCGGTTGTAATTCAGTTCAGTGGCCAGCAGCAATGTTGCGGGGGCTGTTGCTCGATGGATAATGCCTCTGGGCAGATTTGAGGCAATCGACCGGGGCAGTTGGTTGGTTGGATTGGGTGGAACTGTCGATTTGAGTGATCAGTTGGTGGTCAAAATGGGCAACAATCTAAATAAAATTTAAAAAAAAAAACAAACCAAATTTGGGACATTTTGTAATGAAAAAGTTTCACCATCAATTCATTACATGCATTTTAAAACTCATTAAAATAAAAAAAAACAACGATTCACACTGCCATGCAAAAAAGTCAAAAAATAAGATAAAAAAACCAAAATGAAGTCAGAGCAACACTTGTCCAACTACACCTAACCCAATCACTGCCCCGAACTAACTAATAGAAGCCTGCCCAGTCCCCATCGGTGATAAACCCGCCCTGACCGATGACTGACAACCATCAAGCAGATTCATCACCGGTAACTCGGCCAAAGGAACGACAACCTAATTCCCGTTCTCGCTCAACTTAAAAAAACGTAACGTTTCTTTGTGTAATCCCAGTTGGCACATCTTGAGTCAGGGATATCATCGTACAACCAACACTTGCTTAAAAACACGTGCAAAACGTCAAAGCGGAAGTACAAGTACACATTTGACAATGTCTAACGACTATTTGACATAGAATTATTACAAAATGCGATCGTGGTCAAATCGGAAGTGAAAAAAAAACAGAACGTGCAACTTTTGGTTACCATTTGGCAAAATAATAGCATTAACGACGGTTTTTGCATAACTTTAAATGACAGGTTTTTAACGTAACAAAATTTACATCAAACCTTATCGGAAGGAGTGCCCTCAAACTTTATTCATCAAGTGTATCAAAACTTTAAACATTCAAAAAATTTACAACTCTGGTTCCACATATACAAATGAACAATTGTCTTTTAGAAAAATCTTATATGCTGTCCTACTTTCGATGTATTCTTTAAAGCGTTGATGAAACGTCGGGGGTAACAAACTAACGCCGTGGACTAGCATTCTAAAAACGGCGTTGAATTAAAGCATGAAACTAAAACCTAATCAAAATTCTTACAAAACATTATTTCCCTTTTGTTTCAGCCACCGTTTGACGCTTCTAAAAAAGGCATCAAATTCTTCCAACTCAAGTTTAATTCCCTCAATGGCAATGTATAACAATTCTTTACTGCGCCCCATCAGTTCAATCGCCTGCCTCCAAGTAAATACGCCTCCAAGCTCCAATAAAATGTAAGTTCCAGTAATGACTTTTAGAGCTTTGTCAAATTTTTCTATCGAATCCATTTGAAGAGACAGATTTTGTCGAATAAAAACGTTATTCATTTTTAGAAAATTATCAGAATACACGATGGCAGTCGTTTTACCGTTAACCGTTTTCTCTTCTTCCGCCTCTTGAAAGTCATCATTATTTTCCACGATCTTCAAGTAATCATAAAACAGCCCTCGAATAATCACTTGTTTTGCAGCGGTCTTTTCAGCCAGTTTAAACTCGATTAAATCAGTATTTGGAAGTAGCGCGACCAATCGGTGTTGGAATTCGTAGGGGAGCTTTTTGAAGGGAATAGGATCGACTTGTTTCATCTTTCCACCCATAATATCAATGTCGTACGTAGCTTTAGCAGCAGTACTGTAGAGAACATTACTATCTTTATCTATTTTTATCATGAGTTTCAGCTTGTATCCTTGATAGTTTTGTGTTTTAAACAAGTAAATTGTGTATAATGCAACACGTTCAAAGGCTGATGCAGCGCTTTCGATGCGTTTCTGCAATTTGAATAAACTGTAGAGTAATAATGGCTTAACTTCAGGTGAAATGCGGGTAGTCAATTTGGCCTCGAAACGAGATTTGAGTTGTTTCCATTGTCGTAATAGGGATTTTAGATGGTAGTCAGTATAAACGTATTTCTGGTCAAAGACGTGAAATTCAACAACCATAGTGGAACAAAAATATTTATATAAGTTTGGACGACGATATTTATCTCAATGCGCGCAAGAAGTGCCAAGATGAACGCAAGCGAGATATAGGTTTGTAGGTATGGCAGTGTTGCTCATGGCGAGGCTACAGCAAAAGCATGCTTGACCTCAATCGATTGCGGCAATAAGTTGCGCGTGTATAAGGATCGTTGTTATTACACGCAACCAGAAATAAGTTTCACGGATTGTTCTTACTTTTCGGTCGAGGCCATATAATAGTTTCTATCCTTTTTGAGCATAGTAACTTTCTGATTTTAGCAAATTACCTGATTTAATAATGTTAAGACTTGCTTTATTAATTTTAAACTTTATTCACTAAAAGCAACAAAATCAAAACCATTCACAAAAGTTACAACTTCGGCTCTACACAAAGAAAAGAACAAGTGTCTTTCAAGAAAACCTTATAAATTATTCTACTTTCGATGTACTGTTTGAAACGTGCATGAAACGTCGGATGTAAATGAACACCGTCAATTTGAATTCTGAAAACGTCAGTAAATAAAACCCCAATCTTAATTTTAATAAAAAAAAAAATACTTACATTGCAGCTTTTTCTTTATTTTTTAGCCATCTTCTGATACTTCTAAAAAAAGAGTCAAATTCTGCCAATTCGAGTTGTAATCCTTGCATGGTAATATATAACAATTCGCTGCTGCGTCCCATCAGTTCAATCGCTTGTCTCCAAGTATACACGCCTCTAAGCTCCAAGAATTCGTAAGTTCCATAAACGATATCCATAACTTTGTCAACCTTTTCAATCGAATACAGTTGAAGAGTGAGCTCTTGCCGAATAAAGACCTTGTTGCGCTTTGTAATATCATCAAAATACACCACGTCAGGATTTCTACCAAAAGCGACATTTATCTTTTTTGCTTTTTGAGCGCCTTCTTTATTTTCCACAACATCCAAACTGTCGTAGAATGGTCCTCGAATAATCACGTGTTTTTCAGCAGTCTTTTCAGCCATTTTAAATTTAACTAATTCTTTCTTTGGAAATAGAGCAACCAATCGGTGTTGGAATTCATAGGGAAGCTTCTTAAACGAAATGGGATCAACTTGATCAAGCTTTTCACACAAAATGTCGATGTGATACTGGGCTTTAGTGGCGATATTAAACAAGTCAAAACCATATTTGGGCGAATCACGTAGTTTTATCAAAAGACGCAGGTTGTAACCCTGATAATTTTGAGTTCTGAGCAAGAAAGTTGTGAACATTAGCACATGGGTTAGTTTTTCTGCACTGCGATCGATGCGTTTCCGGATTGACTGCAAACTTTTGAGCAGTAATGCCTTAATCTCGGGTGAAATGCGGGTAGTCAATTTGGCCTCGATACAGTGTTTGAGCTGATTCCATTCCCGTAAAATTGATTTTAGATGGTAGTCGGTATAAACGTGTTTCTGGTCAAAGACATGAAAGTCGATAACCATGGTGAACAGACGGAAAAATATATATTACAAAAGTTTGGACGAATGTTGCGCAATGTGTGCAACAGTACCAAGATGGACGCTCGTACACAACGGTATGCGCCCGATATGGAAGTAGTCATAGCCATGTTATGCTGCTATGAAAGCATGCTTGACCTCAATCGATTGCGACGATAAGTTGCGCAGGTATGGCCATCGTTGTTTTTACCCGCCATGTGGAGTTGCTCTTTGCATAGTTATATTACAATTTATTTTCATAACAATAGAAATCTAATTATTTAATGTTTGTTTCAATGATCACAAAAGCAAACGCCATCAATGCACTTTACAAAATGGAAGTTTGACCGAAAACGCAAGACCGATTGAGATCAATTGCCAAACTGACGCGAAAAGACCTTTCAGTTGCTTCGAGCGAAATTTAGACTCATTAAAATTGCAAGGAAGTTGATCAAAACAATAATTCACGTCAATTACATTTTAAATGTCGTGACCATGTGCGATGCCGGAACAAAGAGCAAAACGGAAAACGGTGAAAGCACAAAAGTAATGTAACTCAAAATCAACGCAATAAATTTTACTGATATGAATGAAGTAATCACAAATTCAATGCAGCACGACCAATTTGTACTTGTTTGTGCTCGCTTTGTGCTAAAAGTGCGCTTTGAGTGCAATAATTATAGTCGACATACTGTGCAAATTTCTAATAAAAAATAAATTTGATGTTGCTTACCGTACCTGTACTTATAATGTTGAAACAGCAGAAACATCATTTTAAAATGTATATAAAGTTAATAAATATTGTTAAGTTTTGCTATTTCAAGCCTGTAAATATATGATGACGGTATAATCACTATTTTTCTGTGCGGTCTCGTCGCACTTCGACATAATTGTTATGCCAACAGGTGTTATACATCGTTTTCCATGCACCACATATAATTTAATAGGACCGCTGACCTCACCTGTAGGCCTCGTCGAACTTGAAATAATGTGTTTTCTCACACTGGTAAAAGGTATTATATTTTGCTGCTCCTTTTTAGACGTGTTATTGGATTACATAAATTTCGCCTTTGGGCTGGGGCCATTATTACAGGTGACGCGAGAGTCTTGTTGACGCTGACTTTTTCTATCTCCATTTTGATGACATTGTCGGGCTTCTCAGAGATCAGGCAACACAGACGCATTTGCAATTCCAATTTTGGGAGGCTATTGGCATGACACAAAGTTGTGTATTTTCAATGAGTGTTTTGGCTGTAGTTTACGGATTCAGAGAAGGTGGCCGGTGTGGTACTGTATCCATGGATATTTGTATAGTTGGATGATGATTTTAGTCACACTTTTGAATGGAGATTTGATGAGGTCGAGTTTGTAACCTGGTGTCTTGTGGGGGTCACTTGTTCTTTGATGTTTATTTTACGGGGTGTTAAAACTTCCGCTCGGACAGGTTGGCTTGGCTTTACGGCTGCTAAAAAGGCTCAAGTTGAGTAGAGTTGGGTTTTTTGGTCGTTTATTTGAGCCTGGCTACACATTTTGGTCAGGTCCCATTTCAATGGTAATATTATGTGCGCAAAAAAGTGACTACCTGACAGATATCGGCTTACTTTTAGTCGGCTAACTGTTTGGTAACCTTTTTTTGCGCTTTATCTTTTCAAGACGTTAACATTGGAACACATATCTCTTCCATTTCCTTGTTTATTCACATGAATCACCCCCACGAACGCTATTTGATGCTTTTCTACCACAAATCTATACAAATTTTTGTCCAAGGCAACCGTAATAACCCTTTTTTCAACTTTGTATCTTTATTAACTCACGTGCATAAACTAAAATAACCCACCCTCCCACAGTCTTTTTATACTTCTGTAATTACACCTATTGTTAAGCCTCTGTAATTTCCCAGTGCACCAATGCACAGACTAGATTACAGGTATCGTTCTACGGCATTCGAGAAGCCATTTACCGACGCACTTTTGATAATAATGATGATGATAAAATAATCGTTTTCCGTCACACTGTTTTTGTTTTTATGCTTAACATAGTTTTATTTATATCCACAAAGCATAAAACAGGTTTTTGACTTCATCAAACTCTGACGCAAACGTCAAAATAACGCTCAATTGCTAGATTGAGTCACCCTGAAACTTAACTGTAAATGGCGAAGGTGGAGAGCATCTTGAAGGTCTCGCTTAGCGTCACTCTGTTAACCTTTTGCGTTATTGTTGAAAAAGAAAGCTTATATAAGTTTGTTGTAATTGAATGGGGGCAATTATGTGGGATTTTATGGGTTTTATAATGTTCTGTGAACATTTTAATTTAGCCTTTTTTACCTTGTGATCGTCTATTTGCCGTTTCTTCTCGAATGTCTGCAGACACCATGATGGTCGTATTCCTTGAAAAGTGTGGTTTCGAGTTCATAGTTGCACATTTTTGACGACATTGTTTGTTTTTCTCTTTTTTTCCTCCGTCAAAAATGCCAATTTTGTCGGCGCCGCCAATGTGTGTGTGCCTTTGTTGTGACAGGGACATGGAGAAAGGTAGTCCAGTACCCCAGGGCAACGTGGATATGTATTTTTTCTTTCTTTTTTTTAGTTGCAGTGCAGTTTGGTTGCTGGGTGTCGGTGCACTTCCCCCGCATGGTGCCATGGCGAGAGTCTGGGGGATTTATGGGAATTTTGATGGAATGAGACAGATTTTGAATGTATTGTTTCGAAGATGAAGGTGGAAGGTCGAAGGGTTTGGCTGATCCCGCCCATTTGAAACTACAATTTAGTCATGCACAACTAGAACAGCCTATCTGTGCTCATCCTTCCTTCTTCCTGAAGTCAGTTCAACCACCAAGCAGCCCAGGTTTGTCACCTCTATGGGCTCGACGGACTGTGCGAAGCGTGTGAGGTCGGGTCTCGGGTCTATGGGTTAGAGTTTTGTTTCAACAAGCTCCACAAAGTCAAAGTCTCGCGCGTAAAAGACTAAACAAACTCCTTACCTTTTTTCCTGGGTTCGTTGGCTGGCGGTGCTGGGATCCCGTGTTTCTCGAAGATGTTATTCGACGTACCTTTGCTCACTGGTTATTCCGTCCCTTCGCGTGAATCCCTACCTCATACCCATGTCGTTTTGATCCTCGACAAAGCCGATTTCACTTCCCGTGTAGATGTAGTGTGTGCTAACCGCCCAATGTATTCGACACCAATCCACAGTTAACACAGTCCGTCTGACTATCTGACTGAATGATGTTCTTTGGTACTCACGTCGTTTTTTAACGTCCATCAACAAACTTTTCCAACTCCAACATAAGCTTACATCATAAGTTTCAAAAGAATAGTTTGTTGTTCGCAGACGACACAAAACGTAAAAACTTTAAAAACAGACCATCATTCTCGATGGGCTCAGCCAGGAAAAAGATTCACGGACCAATATTCAAGAATCTAGGCACAGACAAGCGCAAACAACATCCATGGATGCATGTTTCCCTCTTTGATTTTGTCCTTTTTGCCTCCAATTGCGCGACATTGACAACAAATCATAGATCAGGGCTACGGCTGATAGCCAGCGCCGCCCCGCCCAAACCACGAGACTATCGAATTTTACAACTCAATTCCCACGGATGGGTCCACCAAACCAGACGTCAAAGACCTTCCTTGACCCGGCTGAGCGGTTGTTATCACTACATGGCCATGCGTTAGGTGAAGTTCGTTTTTGTGTACTTCGTCGTCGGTCGAATCGAATTTCGTTCCTCGTTCTTATCAATAGAAAAGTTGAACATTTAAACCGTGCGATTTCATCAGTTCTGCCTCTAACGCCTCTCAAGTTTTTGAAATTAGGCCATTATTTCCGGTAATTATCGAAATTTCACCCTCTGCAATGAGTCTCGAACACAAAACTTCTGTTTGCTTTTAACCCCATCCATCTTTATTGCAATTTCAATATTTCCCAAGCTCGAAATAGATTCTACGACCCTTAAAAAGCCGAAACCCATTCCAAAACCGTCAACTTTCAACACCTTTGTCAATTTAACGTCGATTTCTACCTGCCGCAAAAACATAAACAGAACAGTGGCCCCAACATGACCACACAAAGGGCATTGCAAACACTTTTTTCTTTTCTTAAAAAGTTTTTTGCCCCAGAATGCATTCGAATTTCCCGTTGGTTCGGATTTTCTTTTATGGTTTCGCTATTTCGCTATTCATGTCTACCTTTTCTGACTTTAACAAAAAAGCAAGGTTCGAAGGTTGTATTTAGATTTACGATTTACATTTACTTAAGTAACTTCACACCTTTTTGTACAGCCTATATTTGCACTTGAGAGCTTTAGAGTATCACTAACGAGTTTTTTCACCTCACGTTCCATGCCCGTATTGCGTGCTATTACCCAACTTTGACGAGTTTTCGGGGGTTTCCTGATAATTGTGTGCATTGGTTTTGCTTACAGAGATTATTTTTAGCCGCAAAGATGACAGCCGAGTCACAAATCGACAAAAAGAACGAAGTTCCAAAGGTGGTGGAGTACAGATTGCTCTTTCTGGGATCTCATCATAAAGCCAGCTTGGTGAGTGATCGCTTTTTTGCTTTTTTGAGATAAATCATACTAAAACCATGCGTTTCCGACGAAATGATGGTGTTGGGGTATTCGGAGAAACTACAAAAGGTTCCCCCAATATTTGCACAATTGCAAGTATGTTTCTGTAGGTGCAAGCAATGTGTGGATCCAGAGGTGGACTCCAGGGGTGCACTTGTACTTTTTTACGCGTAGATACAGGATGGGATTTGATTGACTTTCGCTTTTCATGCATCCGGCTGCAGAGGTGACACGCATCTTTGCAATTGACAAGTGTCCAGATGCGCTTTGGGTGATTTATGCAACTTTTATGCTTTTCATGACATCACATGTCCGATATTGCATTGTAAAAGACGTGGAATGTCAAAGTCATCCTTCCCATTGAACTACAAACAATCATAACCCTCAAACTATCAAAAAAAAAGGTTTCAAATTCCGAATCACGCAGAAATGTGTGTTTTGTGACGACCGTTACCCCAATGTTCTTTGCTTTCGGGAAGGCTTTTGAACATCCTTTGAACTCTTTGACAATGCCGAGTTTTCTGGAAGTCTAGAGACGATTTTTAAAAGTAGTAGACGGGGAAAAGGTTGTTTGCATAAGCTTTGAGGTTAAGCGGTTCACGAGTTCAGACCCGGTCTAACTTAACTCAAGTTAAGCTGAAGATGCAGATAATTACGAAAGCAAAAAAAATTCAAATCTTACTCGATGCTCATTACAGTAATATCTTCTTTTCAGTTCGACAAACTATGCTCAGCCGTAGACAGATTCGAAAGACACCCGCAATACAAGGATATTTATTATCTCGAAACCGTTGTCGACGATGTTCCGTGCATGATCGAGTTGAATGATCCTGGAATGGCACATACGGGTGCGCGTGAAATGGCCATTCGGAAAGCTGATGCGGCTATTTTGTGCTATTCTTGCTTGAGTGTGGGCAGTTTTCATGAATTGAGCAGTATTGCGGATGATTTTAAAGCGGGGAAGAAAAATGGCAAATCTGTGAGTTAACATTTTACATCCATAATGGCAACCGAATGACAAAAAGTTTTAGAAAACAACAAACGTCCGGTCAAAACCAATCAAACTAATCTGCAATGAAGATGAAGTCGTCGAAGATGACCTCGATGGTGATCAATGCTCCAGCGAAGGCTATGAATCCGGTGAAGATATGTCGAAATTGCGAAGACGGAGACGATCGATGGAGAAAATTGTTGAAGCGCATGATAATGAGCGGATTACCGATGAACAGGTTTGTCTTCCTTTTTTAACAAAATCAGTCAATACTAATCGATAATCTGCTTCAGGGCGAAGACATGGCAAAGCTCTTTGGCCCAGACTGCGAATTCATCAGCATATCAGTCTCCAAATTCACCACTGTCGGTGCCCGGACCCTCATCGAAGACCTGATCCGATCCGTCAACTATCTGAACCCAAACAAGCTGAAACCACTCCAAAAAGGTCGCCGCTCCAAATCCAAGGATCCTAAACACCGTGAAAGCATAAGCATTTCCAACCACAACTCGGTGACTTCGAGCTCCTCGTCCTCCGACGGCTTTTCAACAACGACCGTCGTGGAACCCTATGATGCCCCGAGTGTGCCGAATCTACCCTCAAATCCACCGAGCCCGAGCAAAGTCAAGGACAAATTCAAAAAACGCGCACACGCCGTCTCCTCCGTGTGCACCATCTCCTGAATCCCGGAAAACCATGCACTTACATTAACATTAGTTGTTGTTTAACCGTCGAAATTCTTTATTTCCCGGCTTAAATTAAGTCCAGGCCATGCCACCGCCAATCCCAGTGAACAATGAAAACGGAGAAAGAAGCCCCTGTTACTCCCGAGTGATTCAATTTATCGTGTCGCATTGCCGGTTTTTCGCGTTTTTTTTTCAATGCAATTCAATTACTGTGGAACAAAATTTTAAACTTAAACTGCAGAGTATATTTTTTTGAAAAATGTTATCATGTTGGTTTGAAACAGTCAAATATCAATAAAAATTAAACAATCGTGTAGACGTGTTTCATTTTGACACCAACAAAACAATAAAATACAGTATCTAGTGCCAACCAAAAAACACAAACCCCCTAATCATCGTCACTTTTGACGAAGCAAAAGCAAGTACATTTGTGAAGATGCAAGCCATGACATGACTTCCCCGACAAACAAAGAACTTTGTTCGCGTAAACAACTGATTTTCCAAGTCTTTTTCCGGTCTTCAGAATCCGCCAAAATGGAAGGCTAATTTCTATCCAATTTGTTTCCATTTATTTATTTTCTGCAGTTTTTCAGCTTTCAGTTTGCATTGGTCAGACAAGTAAAGTATTTAGGTTTCCATTTTTTAAATTGTTGACGTAATGGCATTAACGCTTGTTTTTTCTTGATTTTGCAAAACAATCTTTTACAAAACAAAACTCTAACGTTACAACTACAAACTTTAAATACAAATCAAGTGTTTTTGACTTTTCTTTAAATTACTGCACTTAATTTTGCAGTTTTTTAACACTGCAATGTTTAAAACTAATTGCAATTTTTAATTATGCAGCAAAAATCAAACATGCAATTTGTCTTTAACATCTGTAAGACTCGGCCAACCAGACAAATGTGTTGTGATTGTTTTTTTCTATGTTCCACATCGTTATGCTATTTCTGACGCAATTGTTTATGTTTAAACATCTTTTGTTCAAAGTTTGTCGACCGCAAATGGCTTAGCCTCTGGTTTTCGCGAAAAATGTAAGCATTTAACTTTTTGTCGATGCCGATTTGTCATTCTCTCATTTTTTCACTTACTTTTAAAGAGTTCCACTCAAAAACTAAATGCTTTTCTGCTTCGGCGAATGGAGAAAACAACTTTTTCGGTAAAAAGTGTGAGTTGAGTTTGAGCAAGGTGGATATCGAAAATGTGGTTTTTTATGTTATTGGATGACATTTTCTGCTTTTTGATGTTAGTGTTTCATGTTGGTGCGTGATATTGGTTTTTTGAAGGGTTTAATTGCGATTTTGGCAGTGGTAAATCTTTTCTACCTCAAAAGTGCGTTTGAGTATTGCGTTTTTCAATTATAATCCGTGACAATTGTTGCATCATGAAAGAAATTTGAGTCATAATGTAGCTTTGCGTGACTACGTAGTGGAGATAATGTTATTACTTCCGTAATGTAGTATGTTTTTTGACGTTTGTGAGATTTATATTGTGCGTAGAAGCTGTAAAAGTACACCAAAAATAGCAAAATTTGAGCCCTGCGCGCATGGTGTAGTGGTGTAAGGCGCAACATTACCACACTCCATAACTTCTAAACCACCTAGGTTCGAAGCCATTAACTTTACGGCTCCGTCTTATGCCTGGCTCAGGGCCCGATCCGAAAGCTGACTGGGTTAAACGCGGAGCCAAGATCAGTACAAATCCCGTGCGTGAAGCGATAAAACACAAACGGCGATGCCAGCAGCCAAGCTTTGCGCGCCCCTCTTGGGATGGAAGGCGGTCTTTGGTGTCGAACATTCTTTTTCCCGTGGGCTAAAACTAAAACTAAAAACGGATATGAGCTATGTATAGTCTTCTCATGACTTGCAAAAAAATGCACATGCATTTAAGTTAGAGTATTCATCGTAATTTGGGAGCGAAAGTTGGCACTTGCTCGAAGCGCTCGGATTATCATGCATAATTGGAAGGCGCGAATTGCCGCCGCAAAAAGGGTGCGGTTGTTGTCGTCGACGGAAGTTCATTGTGTGGTGGTAGCCTGTATCGTTTACGAGCGCTTCAAAAGGCTCAATTTTAGCTAGGGCGTTTCTATGTTATGTTTTACTGTGGCTTTTTTCAAGATATGCCACTATTGTGTGACAAAAAATTGAAGATAGGACCAGTTTCAATGTCACATATCTCATATCTTTGTATATCTGTCTACCATAAACTTTTTTCCCCACACATTGGTTGTCGTCCTCATGCCCTGAGGGTGGGTGGCCCATCCATCTCCCGGGGGGTTGATTTGAGGCTTCGGAAAGGATGGCTATTCAACCCAAAAAAGGCCTGAGTTATAAGTTGGAACGCATTTACGCCGAAAGGAAAGAAAGATACACCCTTCCCTGGTGGGTCTTATTTTAGGGTTCTTCGCGGGAATCGGATTCCGAGCTTCTAGACATTGGAAAAACATGGCCAAAGTGTTCCGAAACCGATGGAGATGGAAAACTCAGGAGCGCTTCCGCCGGTTGTTTGGCAGTCTTATTCGAATTCGAAGCTATGCTTAGATACAAAAAGACCAACCGGAGGAGCTTGCTTTTCCTTCCGTTCTCCCGCGAAAAACGGTTATGACAACTGACATGACCGCCGGTCGAGACATGTCGATGTCGCCCTTCCTCCACCCCTGCGGCAACCATTTTGCAGTGTGTCGGCAGGCGGCTTTGGCCATGCCTGAGGGCATCACCCGAAACGTATGTCTACTGCACCTGTCTCGGCGCCTCGGCCTCAGCTGGACAGCCCTTCAGGGGGTTCCTTTTTGGTTTCTTTTAGGCATTTCGATTTTGACGACGCAAGACAAGGTGATTAGGCAGTCAAAAAAGTGGTAAATTGGCACACTATTTAGAAGCAAAATGTTTCAACCTTCAGAATTTCGTGTCTTTTAGGTTGATTGCGCCTTTTGCCCTTTTTCCAACCCCATTTTGCCATTCGTGTTCACAGACAATTGTCAATTGTTTCAAACCCCTCCTTAATTGATGTTACATTAGATAGTTCTGCCCACTGATAACGTTCGCCTCCCAACGGCAATTTGCCCTCGACCGACCGTCAGCGTCGTGTCTAATTGAGTTTGTTCCCGATAAACAGACGCCACGAGGGCATCCATCCTTCCCGTTTCGCGACCTCCCCCCTCGTTATCAACGCTCACGAAGCACGATGCCACCGCTCGAGAACGACGATTTCGCCGGAACCCTCCAGACGCTCGCAGACGTCGTCAGTGCCGGGGTGTCATCCCAACTTGTCTATGGTGATTGTTGATCCTTTGCGGTATCACCGCTTCTTCTACCATTTCCATCAACGCTTTCATCACCCGCGTGTCCTTGCAGAGGGCTCCGTTTGCGACGCATATCCGTGCTGGAACGATGGCGTCTGCATCGAGACATCACCGCGATCGAGCCATATCGGCGTCAACGGCAACAGTACAGCAGATTCCGGCTACATTTGCATGTGTTCGCCTTCATTTACTGGTGATCACTGTCAAACTAAGGCAAGTTTTTGCGCACTTTCTCAAATTTGAGGCATATTGACCCTCAAAAGTGAGCTTCTGACCCCTCAAATGTGCGAACCCGCAGTTTTTATCGCTTTTTCGACTCAAATTGAACTCTTGAACAACCCAAATCCGTCTCAAAGTACCCAAAAGCCACAACAATTGCCCCCATTTCTAATTTTGAACTTTCATTAACGCTATTTCTGAAGCTACATCTCACAACAAGCCAATTTCACCGTTCTCTACTCCGAGATTAGCGCTTTTTCCAACTACCTGACAACCCTTTCCCTCACAAAATCTCCAATTTAGCCTGAAACCCCATGTTGCAAACACAAAAGCCCGGAAGCCCATTGAATCACCGCCTTCATTACCATGAATTCACCCCCTCCAAGCCCCCCGCATTTTCAGATAATCGACCATTGCGCGTCACTCATGTGTAAAGCCGGCACTGCCTGTATCCAAGAAGTTGCATCCGCCTGCCTGCCATTGAATAACTTTTGTAAGTTTTGCTTCCGCCCGGAAATGGTCCTGGTTTCTGGCCCTCCAAGAGCGTCTGTCTCTGCTCATTTGTCGTATTTTGATGCGTTTGGAGAGGTTAACGGATTAGGATTCCATCCGAGAGGTGGGAAGGCACGCCCATTTTGAAAAAGGAAAGCTAGGAAATCTGGTGGATTATGACCCGGGAGGGGGTCTAGGGGTGTTGTAAATTAAGATTACACGAGACTTATAAAAACAGAAGAACGCGCAGGGTGAAACATGTTCATATTCAAAATTCAATCTTATCAGTCGGACTTGTGCCATTGAGCGGCAGACAGTCTTGTGATAAATAATTGAGAATGTTGCTCCGATTAAAAGATGCCATTACGCCAGAAGAATTTATAGCGAGCTTGCCGAAGTGTCCTAACAATCCGTGTATGAATGGCGGGCAATGTGTTAGTTTTGGAGCGAGTTTTCAAAGATGCTTGTGTACGCCGTTGTTTCAAGGTAGCCTTTGTGAAAGTAAGTCAAATTTCTCAAATTAGGTGTCAAATTTTAATCTAAGCCATTTTCCAGTCTCAACCAGCGAAGACCTCTTTTCCCACCTGTCCTCAACCACAGCAAATTGGTCATTTCTGCAAACATTCCTCCTGTTCGTCATGCTAATCCTAATTGCTGCCGCCATCCTAACATTTTGCTACGGCGGCAACTTATCTTGCTATCTATTGCTTCCAGACACTCGCCAACGATACAGTAAATGGAGAGACGCCGCTCTTGAAGAACTTTCATGGGACCCAGACGGCTTGGAGGATGACTTCGACGACGATTTCCAAATTCAAATCGCTAAAGATGCCGCAAATGCCAATTCTGGTAGTTCAATAGAAGCAATCGAATTGAAAACGCGTTCGATGAAGATTTCAACGACTTCAGAGACGTTCGTTTCTTATGACCCCACGAACCTCGCTGCAGACGACACACAACACGCTTTGCTACCGTCTGTGATTAGCTAATTTTACATTAGATTTATATCAGCATTGCTATGCCAACTGTTGCCTTGTAAATTGCATATTGACTTAGATTGACTATCGCATTGTTTCATTTCGCATAAAAATATTATCATATTAACTAGATACAAAAAGCTACGCAGGCTATAAATATTTAGGAAGCGATATGCAAATAACTGATTACTTGTCATTCATTTTGAGGACGGCATATTCACATTTCTTGCCATTGCCTCCAGAAGACCCAGCTTCGCCCCCACTGCCGCCATCATCGGACACTGTCGAGGATTCACGGCCATCGGCACTCGTCTTTGAAACGTTTGAAACATTGCCTGGACTGGCTGGGATGAAGGACTGAACTGGCAAGGGGCTCGAAGCAGTCGATCGGGTTGTCGGTGATGGCTCGGCTGTTGGTACTAAAAACGAGTACTCGATGACATTGCTCTTCGCGCTGCCTAGAGCTGGTGTTGGTGGTGGCGGGAGGGGTGAAATGGTCGGAATCGGCGTTGACATTGGCACAGGTGGCATCGGAGTTCCGCTCGGGGACAGTGCATACTGATCGACAACTGGCATCATTTCACTGTCCGAATTGTCCGACTCCAAAATGGTATTAATCACGCGAGGGACGTTCTTCTTCGCCGAATTTCCACCACTCGTCGTCGAAATCGCTACATAGTCCTCTTCATCGGGCGTCGATTGACGACGATTGACTTCAACAGTGTTGCCACGGTCCGTGTATTGCCGGAAATGGGGGCTTCCGATCGGCGGGAAGTTGAAGTCTTCCCATCGCGGCTCGACTTTGCAGGCCGCCAGCTTCTCTGCGGCTTTATCAACGATAGATTTCTTAGCATTATCAGCAGCCATTCGCAAATTTGCCGACATCGCCATGCCCATGCTGCTGTTTCGGGAGCGACTATTCGGTGAATCCAAAGAAGCAATACTGCCCTGCTTACTGCCATCGCTCCAATCCATCTCAACATGGTCCGTCGGACGCGGGAACGGTCGCTTCGTGCCGGTTCCCATGGACCCTGTTCGAGATCGCATCAGGTCGTTGCTTGAAGCCTGGCCATCTTGCGCCATCTTCCGATGCAGACCAAAGTTCCATGTTTTGCTGCCAGCTGAATGGGCGCGCTTTCGGATGTCACCAGATTCGCTACTATCGATAATATAGTTCGAATTCGACTGCGGGGTCGGAATCAAGCCATGCTGAAGGACCAATGGCAAAATCTTGTGGAACGGCTTCGATCCCAGTGAGAAAGCACGCTGGGAATGGGTCGGATCCTCGGCCACGGACGTCGGCGATGGTCGGAATTCAGTACTGTCATAAGTGTCAGCATTGGGGTCACGTTTAGGGCGTTTAGCGGCTGAGAAGCATGATTCCGTCGAGTCAGAAACATCAGAAACGTAGGTCCGCGTTTCTTTGATTGCGCCTTTGAGGGAGTTATCGACAGGGACGCCGACGCCCATGAAAGCGTAGTCGTTGGGGACGTCTTCGTCTTCATTGTCGGGGATATAGCGAGGCATGAAAGCGGCTGGGAATTGGGTTTCTTCGGGGTAGGCATCGGCAATGGGTCTCTGAACCGGTAGTGAAGGGGTGGCGAAAGTTGGTGGTGCTTCTGGCGTCGTGGCTTTGGTGGTCGTCGGAGCTGGGGCGACGTTGTAGCTCGATTCTGTGGTGGACATTAGCGAGGTTTCTGAAAACTTTACTTACTATTACGTACATCCCCAAACTATCAAGACCCACGTCTAAACGGCATCGCCGAAGCCTTACTACCCTTCCGGCTATCCACAGGCGCATCATACGGCATGTAATCATCAGCATCGCCGTGATACGGCCGCGGGCTCAGATTCCGTGGCGCCACTGAAGAACTACTCGGGGACGTAGGATCCCCAGGCTGGTCGAATGGTGCAGCTTCAGGCGTTGCTGGAGCCACAACAGGTTCACTGACAACACTCTTCTGGACGACAGACTTTTTCGGCTCCATCGGCTGTGCATAGCTCGTTGCAAATGGCATGTTTGGATCGGCAAACTCTGGATTTGCTGTGAATAATCCAGGTGAATTGGACGACGAGCTGTAGTGCAGTTTTGAAGTGATCTTGAAAGCCATATCGCCGACGAAGGGAAACTTCTTCGCTGGGGTGGCTTTGTTCGATCCGCCGGAACTGTGACGGATTTTCTTCTCCAACTTTTCTGACTTCGGCGACGTCGCGCTGTCTTCGGCGGAATTGGTTGCGCTAGCAGCGGGGTCAATACCGGCGGCTTCCGCATTTTTGAGAGCTTCGGCTTCAGCTGCACGTTTACGGTTCTCGGCGGCACGTTCGCGATGTTGCTTTGATTTGATCACGCGGCTGCTGATGGCGCCTCTGAAATTGCGTCATGATTATCAAATGACTACGTGTATATTGAGGAATTGAGCGTGGGATACAAGTTCAAGGTGCGTGGTAGATCAGTGATAACTGATAACAAATCGCCTTAACAATACACCTTAACCTTTAAAGCGACGTTCAGGGAAAACTTTCGAAAGTGACTAACCAACGAACACACAATGGTTACCCGGCTGATTGTTACTTGACGCAGATCTACGTAACGTCTAAAGACAGTTTCAACAGACCATTCCAAATGATCAAGATCAACTAACCCTAGAGGTTCTACCGGTCTGTCTGCACTCTGTGTATTGTTCAAAAAAAAACTATGCGTGTTCTGTTATTTCTGTCTACCTTCATATCGATTTGGAGCTTTTCAACAGCTGCCAGAATATTAGTAACCTACGGGCATGATGAGCATTCACACCTCTACAGTATGATGCCCCTACTCAACCACCTAGTCGAGGCCAATCACACTCTATTGATATTCGAAACCGGCAGTGCATCCGAAAAACTAAATCTGGGTAAATCCATAGACGTGGTTTTCTGTCAAGTTCCTCCAGATGGTCATCTTTTCGCCCCTTATCGCTGGGTTACTGTCAATAGCGGCATAAATGTGGCACTACGGAATGAAATTTTGGACAAAGAAGTTTCATTCATGCTCAAAACTTGTTCAAAAGAGTTCAGACAAGTTATGGATTCTGATATCGACTTCATTATTGTCGACGAAATTTTTGCAATGCATGGAATGCTGATTGCGGATAAACTTTACAAAGAAAAAGGTATTCCATATGCTGTCTTTGGCACAAGTCATCTGATTCCAGATTGGCATGCATTTACGTTGGCTTTGGGTGAGTCAAAACTAATCTGTATAGCATTGCATGTTATGAAAAATAGGCCACAATCCGGTGCTTAACCCTCTTCATGGGTCCTACATTCCGACAAATACGGGTGAATTCTTTGACCCTTCATCTTTCACTCACAGACTTCGGAATGTTATTGATAGCGGTCGGGAGGTTTTGCGACATGAATACGTTTGTACGTTTTCGTAAATCAAAGCTTCCAAGGAGCCAGAAATTTTAGTTAGAAACCACAAAAGTCCAACAATTTTTGAACATGAAACCTTCTGCGTTCACAATTTCATGAAAACAGCATCACTATACTTCCGAGAAAGCCTTGACAGACACCGTGTCGTCCCCGTATCTACTGACTGGCGTCCAGCTGGAGCGCATTGTTCGAAAAAACAGCCTCCACCCTTGACTGGAGAGTTGAAAGAGTTTGTCGAAGACCCTAATTCTAACGGTTTGTACTTTAAACAAAACTAAATCCAAAAAAACAGCTTCCAGGCACGATCTACATCGCTTTCGGCACCATTGTCGACTTTGAAACCAGTCCAGAATTTATTTTCGACGCTTTCTTCGAAACATTGAACGACCTTACCGACTATCGCATCATTATGTCCATGCGAACAATGAAAAACCGAACACTTCCACACCTCAAAAATCATGTTAAAATCGTTCCCTGGGCACCACAACCATCGATTTTGACGCACAACAAAACAAAGTTGTTTTTGACCCATGGCGGGTTGAAAAGGTGACTTTGCATTTGCTCTTTTTTACGTGAAAGATGAAAATCATGAACTTTTAGCCTCAAAGAAGCGCTCTGCACAGAAACACCGGTGCTTGTCATGCCTATTTTCGCGGAACAGGGCGTCAGTGCAACGTTAGCGCTAAAGTATGGCTTCGGAAGGGCACTGAATAAGCTAATGTTTTCGAAGAACGACTTTTTGCGAGAATTGAGAGAGGTTAGAAAGCCGCATAAAGGTGCAAAAGGATAATGATAAGTTTGCAGATTCTACAAAACCGAAAGTACCAGGAAAGCATAAGTCGCCACAAAACCCTGCAACTCGATCGAATTGTGCCTAATTTGGATGAAGCGGTGTTTTATGTGGAGAAGGTTGTCAGAAGGAGGGAGAAAAGTGGATCTCATTTTGTTAATTTTAGGAGAAAGGGGATGGAAATGGGTTGGGGTAGTTACTTTGGGTTTGACTTTGTTGTTTTTGGGGTTGTTTTGGTTGGGATTCTATCGTAAATGTACACTATTTTGTAAAACTAGGCAATAATGAATAAGAAAGACTCAAAAAGTTGACTTACAATGGCAAAACGACTCCATTAAGCCGCCGTTTCTCAGCTTCTCGCTCACTCAACCGACAAATCGTGTCATGAACTTCTTTCGCCGTGTCGCCACTATCACAATTCAGCCAGATTTCGCCGCCACCAAGATCTGAATAGCGTCCGAGGCGGAGGAAGAAGTACTTTTCTTGTTTACCGTAGTTGGATATGACATTGATCTGAAGACAAACACCTTTGCTTTCTATCAAAGTGTGTCAAAACCCACCGGAAACTCGTAAAAGCTGCTCTTTTCATAGTACTGATCAGTCTCTGGTGACGCATTCGCAAGAACTTCCATCTTGAACAACATGTAGCTCGTCGGAGTCACGCATAGCCGACGTCTGCCTTGAAGATTCGCGGTGGCTTCGACGAGATCGTGCATCTTTTCGCGCTTGACTTCTCGTTTTAACTTCGGTTTCTTGATAGCGACGACATCCCAGGCCGCCTCGAAGAAGTCTTCTTTGAATACGGGTCGGAGGACTCGATCGGATCGAGCTTCACGGACGCGTTCAAAGGTTAGCTCAAACCAATCTTTGACTGTGGCTTCGGTGTCGTTTGGCTCGATGTAGTAGGTGGTTTTCGGCGTCATTAGGACGAGGACATCGCCTTTGAAGTGGTTTGGTTCTTTCTGAAAGTGTTCTCAATCAAAAACTGTCTAAAATGTAGCGTCAAACCTGCAAGGAGATATTGAACAGATGGTCAAACTCAATCAAATGCTTCGGCGTCTTCTTCTTCTCGACATCGGTCCTCTGCTTGTACAACTCGAAAGCCATAGGCCTAAGAGCTATGAAAAGTTGTTTTGCACGACCTTTCCGCTGAAAAATATATATAAACCAACCACAAAAAGATAGAAAAACCAACCTCAGAAGTGGGAAAGATCGCACAACTGCAAGGTGTCAATCGTAACACCTCATTGACAAGACTGGGATCACCGTAGATTTGACGGCGACTACTCGCACTACCTTCCGTCGTCATTGGAACGGGCTGAAAGTAGTCAGTATTTCGCCGCTGGCACTAAACACGGGGCTCGGTTATAAGAAAGGTGTTTGCGAGCACGCTAATCCGGATGTGTCTAGTGGCCGCGCGGAGCAGCAGACGTAGCAACCGGAGCTACAAAGGGCAGGAATCAATAATAGATGAAGAGTAGAACGTTTTTGTTGATGTTCAAACACGTGCTGAACGTTGGTTGAAGAAAGAAGCACGTAAAAGTGCGTAAATAACAAACAGCCGGCGGCAGTGTTGGCGAAGTGTGTTGAACGCCAATGCGGGTGTTTTTGAATTTTTTGACAAAATGGGTGGTCTTTTGGTCTAATTTTGGCACTTTTTTTTAACTGCTTTCACATTTTTTGATAGTTAGGAACTTCTCAAACCAATTTACCTTTATGATAGTAATCAAAAAGTCACTGTTTTTAACCAACGGAGCACCTTTATTACAGTACACTACAGTAACCTGTCACAAAATTAAAAATTTCACTCAAAAAATCACTTCCACATATCCCGTAGCGCCTTAATATGTTCATCGGAGGTAAGATTCGTTCTCACACACTGTCCCATAGTCGTTTCAACAGTGTTTCCATTGCAGACCCGTCGAGACCCAAACAACAGGGCGAAAAAGCCACTTTTTTGATAGACTACGCTGAATAGCTGCCTTCCTCTTGGTAATTGGAAGTTCCAATAAACTGCCGTCGCGACCACATACATATTAATTATCTAAATTGGGTTTACATTAAACTAATACATTCAAATGATGCCAAGATTCTGTGAAACTCACCCCGAAATAATAGGGGTTCCCAATGGCCGTGTAGCTATCAGTGACGATGGACATCACCAACGCAGTAGAGCTAAAAATTAACCAAATGCTGCTAGAATAGATGAATAGTCGGATTGAGGTTATGTTTTCGATTATTTGGTACTTTTCGGATAAGGCAACGGCGGTAGTGACTGATTTTTGGCGGAGGCGGCGGTTGTAAGTGGATAGAATTACGAGGCTCTGAAAATTGTTAATAAAAACTAAAAAAACAACATGTGTTTTGATTTAGACTCACTACAAAAGTAAAAATATCGGTAGACACAAGGAATGCCCAGATGATGAAAAACGACACGTGGACTGAAAATTAGAGCAAAATTACGGTGGGAAAATGGTCAAAACGATTACAAAAAGTACAAAATAACAAATTTTGAGTGATTGTCTGGTTTAAAATAGCTTTTAAAACCGTATTTAGCAAAAAAAACTTACAAATGTTCATCATAGCATTGACTAAAATAGCCAACAAAACACAAAAAATAACAGTAAAAATTCCCAAAAAGTACCAAGCCTTCGCTTTTTCATAAACTTTCGAGTACACAGTGGCCAAGACCCGTTCCACGGCCAACATAACTTCCAACGTCTTAATAATGTGTGATGCCACTGTCATTATCTGCCGTGTAGCTAACCCTAATGGCGACTTTGCAGCTTCAGCTATGCTTGCATTTTCAGATTTGATCAGCAAAACCGCCAAAAAAACGGCCGTCATCAAAGGCTGCAACATCCAGCAAATCGCCATTGCCATTGAAATGATTTTCAAATTTTTATGAACATTCCTAATATTCTTATACAAAGCAGTGATAGCAAACGGCGCCACAAAAACAGCAAAAAGTGCCACAGCCAAGTTAAGGATGTAAGTTATCCGAGGAAATTCCATCAGTGCCTTCGGATTCGCATCGATCATATTAGAAATGCTGAAAAATAGCATTATTGGAAAAGCATTCCGTCGATTTAGGGTCAAACGAACAACAAGTAAATGAAAAGCGTACTAATGGCATTTCTAGTTTACACCAAGTGGGAAAAAACTGTAAAACTGGGGGTACACGGAAACAGTTGGTTCTTTTTAGATTTTTGGCGTTTTGGAAACAAAGCAAAAATACCGTGCCATTTGGTAAATTTGCGATTTGTACTAATGTAGCCTTCTGTGTAAAAGAGAGTGTTCCATGATGTATGGCATACTTGAAAAGGCTACGATGAAAGCAATTAAAAAAAGGGTTGTGAGATTGGAAGTAACCGGATATTAGCCAGAGTCTGGTAGGAAATTGTTTGTTTTTAGAATGACATTGACAATAAAATAGCTTACTGATGTTATAAATTGAAAAACATGTGTTATTGGTGCAGAAGAGCTCATTGACTACCAAAAAGTGGGACTGTCATGGCATTTTTGTAAGTTGCTTCCAACTACCACTGAGTAAGACACATAGTAAGAGTAAATAGGCGTTGTCAATGTGGGAATTTCTCTTTTTCCGCCCCCAATTAAAGCAAGAAATGAGATGATTAGGTGTTTGACGGTGTTTTAAAGTACAAAATGAGATCATAGAATGGGTACGTTTTAGGTTCTCAGACGGTTCACACATTACTAATGCCAAAAACTGTTTTTGTTGGTCGGCAACTCTTTCAAGCCCCCCTAAAACCTGTCAAATTTCCATAAGTTCAAACCACGATTATGGCCACCGCCGTTGCCGACCCTCATAGTACTGTTGCCAACGGTGCCATCCCTCCACTCTTCCACCATGAACTTCACCAAACTGTATTTCACGGCACTGCTCATCATTTGCGGGGCCCTGCTTGCCGATTCCATCAAATGCTACATCGATCAGTACAAGAACATTAAGGAGGATTGCAGTTACTGCACTTACTGTAAGTTACGCCTTTTCTGTTTTGGTAAGGTTCAACAATTTTTTACAGCCAGTCTAAGTCCCACTTTCGCAGTCGATTGTGTTGGAAAGCATTATGTTCTCAAATTTGGCACAAAGAATGTCACAGTCCTTAATGAATGCTATCCGGAAGGATCGTCGTGGTTAGTTCTGTCAGGGTATTCATCAATACATATTTTTGTATTTTAGGTCGGGAAAAGTCAAGATCTGCAATACCGATCTGTGCAATGCCAAATGTTAAAATAAACGGTTCAAATTCGTCGATTTAAGTATACTGTAGTGTGGGTTTCATACGATACTGACCAATAAACTTGTTTAAAAACTTAATTTATGACTTAAAAAGGCCTCATGATACTTTTTAACATCAACAAAACTGTAAAAATATCAAAATTAACCATGGCTAGAGCATTTATGAGACTTGTTGACAGCTTCCTGCACTGATTCCCAGGACAGATCTTCCGGAATGGCGTTGATGCTTGACAAACTCAACTTTGCGCATTGAAGACCAGCAAGGGCACTGTGATAAAAGTCTTGGCCGTGGAGATAGGCGGCGAGGAATCCAGCGTTGAAGCAGTCGCCTGCTCCAGAAACCGATACAATGTCTTCGGACTTGATAGGAGGGCGGGGAATAGGGAAGCATGACAGCTTTCCGCGAGGATCCTTGTGCATGCCGATGGATCCCAGATGCCCCAGGGTAATGAAAAGTGTTTCAAAGTTCGGATTATCCTCAAACAAGGCGAATCCCATCTGGATTTCAGTGGCATTTTGAAGAAAAGCCGACGCTGCTGCTTGATCGTGAAGACGGTTGAAATGGTGCTCAAAATCGGTGAACGGCGTCGGCTTGTAGCCAAGAGCTTTGACAATCTCAGCGACTTCATTAGCATTAGGAGACATGGCCGCGATTTTAAGATGTGAATCGGCGTAGAGGATTTTGGAGGCTTTTGCGATGTCAGTCGGCTCGAACCAGACTGAAAATACCAAATTAACTTCACAAAAATCACGTTTTGTTGACGCCAAATGTCAACTTACCCTTTCTCCCAGCATCATGCGCGATAGAAACGACCTTGTGCAACGCTTTGGCGCTCAAATTGCCATCCGCAACAATGTAGTCCGCCTCGGCAATGACGTCAGCCTGCGATTCGATGTACTCCGGCGTAATCGCTGCGATGGCTTGTTCGATCGCCGAAAATCCATGAACGACGGTGCCCTTGATGTTGACAGACATGTACGTCGCTGATGGCTGATTGACTGCGATGGCAGCATTCGAGATGTCCTACAAATTAACAGGGGCTTCAATACAGTAAAGTGGAAAGAGTGTCATCATGCTTACGTAATGCTTGGCTTTATTTCGCAAGTATTCCGCGAGATCATCGCTGCCCACGGCTGTCAACAAGGTCGAGTTGCACCCTAGTCGACCCAGGGCATCTGCATGGTTTCGAGCAACACCGCCACATCTCTGGAAAATGGCGCCTTTGTATGAGCCGCCATCGTTCTGAAATGGTAACACATAAGAATGGAATGCTGATGAATCGTGAGTGATCGAATGTGTTCGTCTAATTGATTCACACGATGTTGAATGGCAGTTGTAATTTGGAATCGTGCGAAAGGCGTCAATATTGACGTAATTCTACATTGTCTTTGAGGGCAATTTTCGTCAACACTACGAAGAAACAGCAACAATCGAATTCGAATACCGTAGTAAAAACGTGAGTACGGTATTCGAGGACAAACTAAACAACTGAATCAACTTTGAAAAGTGAATTCTATTGTCGCTGGATCCGAGCCAATTGAAATGACGCATCAATTTTCAAAAGTTACAACTTCAAAAAGACTAAAGACGCTAACCACTCAACTATACTATACTCCAAACCAACATCCCTACCAAAAACCCACGCTATAAAAACACTAGCCACGCTCTAAACACGCTATTTATCGGCTGCAATTGGAACATTCTAGCAAGCCAGAAAACGATCAAACAGATTGCCCCAACCGCGCCACGACCGTCGTTTCTTCCATCAAAAATCGGCGAAACGGACACAACATTGCTGTTTCCAACCGCCCTTCGTTGCCGAGCGATACTGGTGTCATAATGCTTCCACTGCCACAAAGCACCCAATCTTTTGTGGATGGATGGATGCCTGACGCACAGAGAACTAGCTGGAAGCAACGACAGGCATCCTAAAAATTGCCTCGAGCGGTCGGTTGGGTTCATCTTTTGTGCTTCTACCGCGCAAAAATCTGACTAACAATGTATCTGTCTAACTAGAGGGTGGGTTGGGGGGCCCTCCTGGGTCGGCCTACGCATAATCCAGAATGCAAAGGTCTACCTCTTCCATTGATCAACGTGAAATGACGAAATAACGGAAATGATCCGTACCGCGCTTACATGTGTTTAGTTTGCAAAGTAAATCTTCCTCTCTTTGCGCAAGATTCACGTCGTCGAGACGGTGAAAAAATGCAACTCGGTCCGGCGGAGTACTTCACCGACCCGTGAACTACTAATTATTGGTGGGCTAAAATTATGCGTGGGAATCTCGTGGTGTTGTCGATCACCGTCTAACGGCACTACCTCGGCTAATGTTTGTCTTTGATCTGTTTTCTCGGGTTTAAATAAACTTAAAACTTTCGAAAATCAGTCAATGCGGGCTAAATGCGTTCCAATTAGTGACATCGGTGACGTCAAAGTCCCGAGACAGCTGGCTGTATTCCTTTAAGCTACATCTGTCTGATTCATCGTGCTTCGCGACTACCTTTAAATGAAGTACCGCCTTTGCGCATGACTCTTTTGTACTTCTCTAGTTGACTTGTACCTATTTAAACGAACTTCTAGTCAGTTCATGTATCTTTGAACTGGTGGCTGGCTTGTTTCTGCCAAGAATAGCCCCCCACGACCTCCCTCTTCAAGTACCCATCTAGAAGATGGACACAATTTTGAACAAGAGCTCTTCGGTTTCATTCTAGACCTAACCCCTCCGTGTATACCTCGTTGATCAGTGATACTTGACGCTATACTTGCAACGAACCATATAGCAGATAGAAAGCTTGTATTTGCAGGTCTATCCTAAATCCCTTTGGCCCAAATGCCAAAATGCATCCTGTACCCTGGTACCGTGCATGGATCTACACCGTGAACAGTCTGTTGATCGTGTTCCAGGTGAGTGTTTTGTTTCTTACCAACTTTTTCGAGCTGTTTATCCGATTTTGCACGGATAAACGCTCGAAAATATTGTGCAACAAAGTTCATCTACCCTTCAAAAGATACAAGATGCAAGCTTATGCGTCAGAGCAGTCTATTGCCGAAAAAAAACCAGCACGTGACCGCGCTACCTACCTAGCTATGTACCACTTTGTTCGAATTGATGAATCACTGCGATCGAACAACACTGGGCTTCGCGCCAGTTTGTCGGTTTAGTTTAGCAATGGTCTTTCTACTTACATTAGACGTTCTTTGGTGCATGGACGCGGATCTTTGCTAGTGTATGCATAGACGGGGAAGCATAGCTAGCTGCTAACATCACCATTATGCATGCAAGAATAGGATAGGAAAAAAAGATACAAAACACAACGTTCGTTTTGCCTTTCTTTTACAAAAACAAACTTTGCAGCTGATCTTTCTGGTGCTAGCGTATGGAACCCTTCAACAAAACAGATTCACACTATTTCCGATCGAATTTTCTGACGTTAATGTCGTTACGACTTTTGTGGCACTCGTCATTCAGGTGAGTCAAGACTAATTTGAAGTGTCATTTCTAAATTGACGTTACTTTTTAGTTCTTCACATGCTTCTGTGGCATTATCGGAGTGCTGTTATCGAAGCGAGGCATTGTCCGAGTCTACTGGTTCCTCATGATCCCAATGATTGCTGTAGATGTAATCGATGCGATTGCCTGGGCAGTACGATTCAGCCAAGTCCATGAGGAATTTGAAGGTTATTTGGAGAAAGCTATTTCTAACGAGCTTCAATATGAGCACCGTAATCTGACGGCTTTCTGTGAGCGATGGATAACGATAGGAAGCGAGTTGAAATGCTGCCCTGATGGAATGGTTATTGCGGCGTGCTCGGGTTACGGTAAGTTTTTGGAGCTATTTTGAGAATGGGTGGATGGAAAAGTCGATTTTAGACATTGCATCGAGTTGCACTAGCGAATTCGCATCTGATTGTATCAAACCGCTTTTGTACTGGCTACATTCCCAAGTTGACCCTCTTGCCGGGATTCTTTACTTCTTATTGACGCCGTTGAAGCTTACTGTAGCTATTGTTCTCAGGTTAGTCGGAGATTTTTAACTTAATTGTTTGAAAAAACAATAAATTAACATTTTTAAACTAAACTTTTTTTAAATAATGAAGTGTAAAAAGCTATGGCTCTCATTGGATTGTCAAGAACTTCGTTTATAAATAAAAATTTGTAAATTTTAAAACTAAATAACCGCATTTTCAAAAAATGCACCACTTTTAAACATACAATGCCGAGTAAAAAAACCGGATGAAATTGACAGTCACTGTCAATTTCCGTCATTCAATTTTTCGCATTAAGACCGATTTTGGGGCAGTTAAAATCCACACTTGTGCGCCACGTTGAACGACAGCTTTTGCCGTCGTTTTCCCACGGTTTTTTGCATGATTTTTGCATAGCACTGATTACGGGATGTCTCGAACTTTGGTTGTCGCCGTCGCGCACAAGTGTGGATTTTCATTGCCCCAAAACGGGTCTTAACGCGAAAAATTGAATGACGGAAATTGACAGTGACTGTCAATTTCATCCGGTTTTTTTACTCGGCATTGTAGCTATCACCTCAAGTATTTATTTACCCACGGATTCTTTTCAGGGGAGACGTGCTCGAGCTGTTTACCGAGTTTTTGTACATAGGCAATCCAAACCTTTATGATCAGTGAGTTTTTTGTAACATTGAACTGTGTATTGTCTGTGTCAAATACGTTTTCAACGCATTGTTTTTGCAGCTACTGGATCTCAACCGATAGCGACGAAGACGACGACCTCGAATCTTCGCAAAACTGTTCAAGTAGCAGTGAAAAGAGCCTCTTGCGAGCAGAAGCCAAAGAACGCTGCCTAAAGATGGGTCGAAAGCCGGTCCACATTTCGCTCTGTGTAAGTGAGACTGGCGACAGTATCCCGGAAGAGTAAAAAGAAACTAACAGACTAACAGGTAAAAGAAAACCTCACTGCATACACTTACTATACATTCATTGTAATTATTTGCCCTATACGTGTTTAATTGAAAGTGCCTTGTATCTTATTTGTTGAGTATTTTAATGTGTTATTTGTAAATACGAGTAAAGATTGACTTACTTTGACATTTTCGTCGGTTACGACTTCGAAATCGACGATTGAGGCACCGATGCAGACGACTTTGGGTTTTGAAGGGTCTGGCGTTGGCATTTTGGGGGTGGCTTTTGAAACGGGTTTCCAAGCTGTGGCGACGGTTTCGGATTTGATTTCGGACTTTTGGGCTTGGTAGGACTTGGCAATGTCGGCAGCGATTTCGGCGTTGTTTTTGAGAAGGGCAATGTCTGGAAAGTCAAGTTTTTAGAAGTTTAGAGATAGTAAGAATCTTACTTGTCTTCATCGAACTGCCTTTGCTGAGCTCATTGACACGACGGAGTACAAATGGGGTTACATCGCGACTGGCAATGTTTTGGGAGCTGAAAACGACCAAATTGTGATAACATTAGCTCAAAATAGACATACCGGCACTCATCCAAGGCCTGTTGGATGACAGCCTCGATAACTTCGCCTTCGGCAGCAAATTCTGATGGCAGTGGACAGGCAATCAGAGTTCCTTGAGCGAGATTGAGCTCATCAGAGGTCACTGAAACCAAGATTAGTCGAGTACTGTACACCAAAAAAGTTAAACTTACACAAAATATTGGCAATTTCGTCAATATTGTCGGAATTCCACGGAGCAAGATACGGTGTCCTTGGAGTAAAGAAACCAGGAAAGTTGCGATCTTTGCCATAGACTATCACATTGGCACTGTGGGTTTCCTGAACATTTACAATTAAAATGACCAAATTGATAGTTAGATTGATAAAACAAACCAAAAATTCAAGCGTCTTTGGAATGTCCAGAATGGATTTCGCTCCGGCACATACGACGGCCACGGGCGTTCGACCTAGTTCGATCAAATCGGCACTGATGTCGAAGGCTGAAAGCACCTCATTTAACGATGCTCAAGGAGCCTTTAGATGGACTCACTGTCTTCAGCTCCACGATGAACGCCACCAATTCCACCCGTCGCAAACACACGAACGCCAGCGGCATGAGCAATCCGCATGGTTGAAGCCACTGTCGTTCCGCCGACAGATCCACGAGCTAGGACATTCGGTAAATCACGGACAGACACCTTGCTGCTGGATTCAGCCGGGTCAGCGATACGTTGCAACTCGGGGTCCGTTAAGCCGACGGCGATGCGGCCATCCAGGAGGGCGATGGTGGCTGGAACTGCACCACGGGAACGGACGGTGGATTCGAGAAGACGGGCGGTTCTAAAAAAGTAAAGTTTACTTTGATTCAAAGAAAAATATATAAGTAAAACTGACTCCAAGTTGTTTGGATGCGGTAATCCATGCGTGATCACGGTAGATTCAAGAGCGACCACAGGCTTCCCGGTTTCGACAGCATCTCGGACTTCTTCATTGTAGACAAGTCGACTAGCGATACCGCTTTTGGATAGTGCCGATGTTGAATGGCTTCGGAGAGCGGTTAGGCGAAACATCTGCGACGATGCCTGTAGAAACTGTTAAAATAAAGTGAAACCAAAAAAGAAATTGGAGGAATTTGTGACTTTGGACATTTATCCAATGTTTTACCGACAGTTATACACCATGTGACATGTAATAACTTTATTGTATGACAAGTAATATATATAAAAACACCTAACAAAACTAACAACAATAAAAATAAAAAATCCGCAATGATAGCACAAATATTGCCAACGAAAACAAAATGCAGTTGCGTCCTCACATCAGTAATGATCAGATGAAGCCGTTAGAATCCGTCGTAGAAGAGAAATCAATGAAAGAATCAGTGAATTCAACGAAGCAAATCGACAAACTGTCGATAAGAAATGCAAAAAGTTCAATTGTCATTCGGGACATTTTGCCAAAGATAAGCTGACATTTTTGCAAACTTTAAAAAACGCTGATTTTGAACATTTCTTACACTTTCCTGTTAAAAATTATTAGTTTCACATCAGGCAACTCGTATGCAAATCGCTTGTAACACAAAATTAAAGTCCAAACTCATTTCAAACTCTAATCAATACCCATTTCCGGGCCAACCACAAAAATCACATCACTATCACCAGTCTCCAGTGCTTATCAAAACCCATCAATTCTAATGCATCGAACTATTTTTGCACCCTTATCAATCACTGACCGGACATGGAGGTTATCAACACGGACATTCTTGCAATTTGATTTTCAGACCCGCTTCTTTGCACTTTATGCTTGCACATACCCTTGATTGGCTCCAAGCACCCAATTGTCGGTTTAAAAGATTCCCCAAAATTCAAAACACGACCCCTCCAGTTTATTGTTGTTTGTTGTTCCAGCAATCTTCGGTCATGACCATGTTTATGCGATTCCAAAGCGGTTTACAACGTCATAATACCCTTCAATTCCAAAAGTACAGCCCTTCATTATGCAACAACCACCTGTTGATTAACATAATTTTTCCATATTTTTATCTTCATTGAAACAACTTTTTAAAAGGGTAAAAATATTACATAGCATTAGCTTTATCATCCCAAAATAGCCTCGGTTTCGTAGCTAAAGTGTGTAGTGGGCCCGTTTCGCAGGTGCTTGGTCGCTTTTCGGACTTGGAACACAGGTGTTCGTCATAGACGGATGGATGGATACTCGTTTTTCGTTTAGTAGTCGTAAAGGGAAGTTTTTTTAATTGCTCAGACGTTTACCTTGACTCGACATGTATGTTGGACTGAGGTTTATGGGTGTCAGGGTTGGTCGGTGGAAGTGATGTGTTTATTCTGGGAAGAATACGGCGCATCTGGCCGGAATGGCGGCGCTGTTGGGGTTAATTATTTACGGCTAATATAATTTTACATTTTACATAGGAGTTAATGGAATTTGGATGGATTGTGATGCCATTGGGTGAGAGGAAGGCAGGCAGTTGTTTTTTGTAAATTTGTTCAAAAGAATTTTGTTCTCTTGGCTTTTGCAAAATGGAAGGGAAATAAACGGTCCTACGATGCATGCATCATTGCATGAACGTGAGCTGTGACTCTATCGGCCCGGCCCGCCGTCGGCTTTTTCACTCCTATGTGTGAAATTTGGATGATGATGGAGCAAACAAAAGCGAAGGTCAGCTCAAAGGGTGTTGGAAATTCATACGTACTGTCACGAATCGTTTTTGGTGAATGTTGACCGCGCCCAGATTGCCCCATTTCATTGATAACCATATTGGTGACCCTTATCAACAACCTTTGCATTCGATCGGTAGGTCAAAAACCCTTATCAACTTCCGGCATCCCCTACCAGCCACGTCAATTCAACAATAACCCCTCCAGCTGACGTGGCTTACCAAAAATTGACACCTTTAACCCTAAAAATATTCCATTACCACCAACCAAAACATCTCATTTCCCGAAAAGTGTAACCCTATGACACCCACCAAATACAAATTCCAAACACGCGAAATTGTCATCAACGCCACTCCTGTCATGCCTTATTTTATCCGGTTTCTCCATACTTACCATTTCCAGACTTTTACAACGCACGCGTATCCTTAAGAATTCTCTTTTTTTCATTTTTTTGTGTTTACGCGCACGTCACATTTTCTCGCATAAATTAAAACCGTGCAATGACTGCTTTTTGTTATCATTAAAAAAGCGTAATTCCATATAGGCGTTTTTTTTGTCGTAATGGCATTTCCACCGAAACGGAGCTGACATCAATTCTATTTTTCAAGTAAAGTCCAGTTTTCTAATAATTTATAGTGTGTCTAGTGAGCCATTGAAAAAAATTGCAAGACAACGACGATGTGACGTTAATATGTGTTGGGAGGGATTTTACTTTACTTATAAACAGTATGTTTTGTGTTTTAACTATATTAGAGGCGTGTGTAAACAATTTTTTTGGGGTTTTGTTTAGTGATAAGCTATTTGGGGTACTGTATTTGGGTTTGGAGAAGTGCGTTCGCGTGATGGGGTTGCTAAAATTTAAAGGGTTTGTTATTTTGGGGAGTTTAAAGTTTTGTTTTATGGTCAAAGTTTAAGTTTATTTGCGTTTTTTTTTGCAAAGTGGAGTCCGTGTGATGTAAACTTTGGGTTATTTTTGCATGCCATTGGGCACAGTGCCACTTTTGGGATCCTGTTTACTACGAATACGAGTCAGCTTTGCGTGATATAGCCCCGACTGCTTGCATCCCGCCTGCCTTCAGGCGACAATATTCAATT
Source organism: Panagrellus sp. LJ2284 (assembly GCA_024447225.1). NCBI lineage: Eukaryota > Metazoa > Nematoda > Chromadorea > Rhabditida > Panagrolaimidae > Panagrellus > Panagrellus sp. LJ2284. Next base: position 5,827,428 of record JAMRYC010000005.1, on the reverse strand, counting down.
CTAGGTTTTCCGTCTTTGCAATGTTAGCTTCCTTTAAGCTAGAATGACGTCGCCGGTTTTTGAAATGAAAAGAAACGCTCCAATAACTATTTCATTGTATTCCGTAAAAAGATGATATCAATCCAATCCAGATTGGTCCCATTCATTCAATCAAACCTTTTTCAAACCCTCTGGCCTTCCCCCAAACCACGTCTAAACGTGAGTACATAAACATCGTCACGCCAATGTTTACGTGTTGCCTAATTGCATCTTTGTAAAAACGGCGAGAAACCGATTCCTCGAGGCTTATGTTAAAAACAGAGAGCCAAGCTCAACCAGATGTGAATAATTGGCTAATCCGGCTGGTCCCAGCCCCGCGGCACTCCTAAAGTAACTTGCAATCCTTTAGCGGTTTTTTCTTAAGGACAGCCACTGCAAATGAAAATGGAAACTACTTTTTGTAAACACTTGCGGTGACAAATGTCATTTTTTGTGAGTGTTGCTCAAAATTAGCACGCTTTTCGGTTGGAAAAGGGCATTAGGGGCTGTTTATAAAGGAAAGGGGGTTAGATACTGTAATTTTAAGTGCAAAAATTAGACAGGCATTTGATTTTTGCGTTGCGTGTAATTTTGCATCGTGGGTGGTCCCGGTGAAATTTAGTTTCAAGGGTCTACGTTTGATGATGTGAGTCATTAAAATTGTTAAAAATGCTTTTAAAAGTTTTTTTAACATGAGTAATTATGTTTCCCCCAGTCTAAATGACCAACATACAATCCTAAGTTCTTGCACACACTCTGCGCACAGGGGAGTTGCGCATGTGCGCATGATCAAAAGTTGTATTTTGCAATGGAAATGGCTTGTTTACGTTCTTTAAAATTACTCTCGACTCCATAGGCCAAAGGCTACTAAATCTGTTTCATCTGTTTGGAGTTGAATGTTGGTTGAATGTATACACGTTGGCCCAGTCCTGGCAGACGTTTATGTTTGTTGCTTGCTCCTGGAGGCCAATGAAATCGGATGTTTTAAAAAAGAGCTGGCCCGGGAGTTTGTTGCATTACACGTTTTGGGCCCTATGGGCCTATAAGCAGGGGGCAAAGTGGTCGTTAGCGAAGGCAAATGACGAGTCAGCGCAATGCGCCTCCCCTCTGGCCTCGTCGTTAAAGCAGGCTGCCCGCAGGCAAAAGTCGCAACAGTCGTCGTATCAAATTGAGATGGACGGCCCCTCAGGCGGGAGAGCGTAATAAAAAACACAACAAAAAGGTGTCTGCCGCTTCCGGATGATACATTTGTTTTCCCTCAAGATGATGCCCGCGTCCTTTTGGCCAAGCCAAGCCAAGAGCAACGACGACCTTTGCACGATGGCACGAGTTCAATGTCCTTGGCCGACGACTCCGCCGACGAGAGTGATCTATCTTGTCACACTTCCTACCTATCCGATTCCAAGTCGAGTCGGCACGGCATAGCACTTTAGTTGACAGTCGTTTTTTCTTTTATTTACGTAATTTATTTGACTTGATTGTTTTAACTTTGTGTTTTAACCCGACCCGCGAGAAAATAGTTCTTTTTTGAAACGCCTTTGATTCCGCCCTGACCAGCCAGAGGGTGAAGTTTCCTGGCCCCTGGGTGGTGTCGGGCCGCGGCCGTTGACCCACTTTCCTTCGGTGATCGGTGCTGCGCGACCGACGCTTTCGGTCATCATGTCATTTTCGGGCTGTTTGCGTCCGCATTCATCCATCCATTCGATTTTTGCGACCAGTTCTGACCACGTGCACACGTGTGCATCACGACACTGACCAGTGGGCGGGTGCGCGAGTGTGCGCACGCGCGCGACCTTTTGGGCGAACATCTGTGTGGCTGGCGAGTTGGGTTCACGTTTGCCTTTCCCCTAAATCGTCGGCAATGAATACAGATGATGAGGGTAGGATAAAGGCTACAATCGATCAAAAAGATGACTGTATTGTCATTTTTTGAGAGATTTTGCCGACTTTTTTGAACTTTGCGTCATATTGGCTCGCCAAATGCCCTTCATCTATGCTAAACTTATCTTAACTATACGTTTCGAACATCTGTACGCACTTGTCAAGCTCGCACTTCGCAGATTCCGCCCAAAAGACAGCTGCGTCCCTCACGTTTGACCACTTTTTTTCACTTTTCACGGCTGTCCGAGCCACGCAGCCCCAGATCAGCCCCGCACGAACTGACCGCAGTTGACGATCAATCGCCTCAGGCTTCCCTCTGACTCATCTCAACTTCAACTAACACCATTCTGTCTCCTCAAAAGTGCCCCCCTCTTCCACGTCTACAGTAATCAACCATTCCATGACACTGCCTTCTGTGTTTTTTCTCATCCATTCCTCCTCGTTTTGCTCTTCCGCGCACGGAGGAGCAAAACCAGGTTCGTGCCTTTCATCCTGATTGATCGCACGAAGGCGACGGCTGACGTTCTTCGTCATTTTCCTTACATTACATTATTTTTGTCCCTCAAACTTTTCAATCGGAAAAAAACATCCAGTCATTTTTTGCTTCGATTCTGATTCTCTTGCTCCCGGGAAAACAACATATCACGTCTGACGTTCAATCACACGTCAAAATTTCGATTTTAGATTGAATTTGAGCCTTCTTTGGTGTTAATTTTGATTAATTACGGATTTGCCCTCAGGGTATTTTCGTCTTTTTTGGTACTCATGACCCGTGTTTAATGTAAGCTGCTTTAATTTGAGAAATGAGCAATGCCGCTGGCTATTTTTGATCTTTCAAAGTGGTGCAACAGTTTACAATAGTTGGGGGCTGTGTGCGTGCGCGAAAAGGGATATGTTGGGTTTTTTATAAATAGTTGCGCGTTGCAAATCCAATCCATTTTGCTTTTGCCGTGCGGGAAAAAAAAGACGTGTCCTTTTGCACATCTACTTACATTACATGGAGCTAGCTACTCGGCATGCAGGCCATGTTGTCCCCGGAAATGGCACTTTGTTCATTGCAAACTTTCTAAGTGGGCTTGGATACTGTAAGTGTGGGTTAAAATACCTTTAAAAAGGTGTACTTTTGATTGGATAACCCATTTTGTTGATTAAAGTTAGCTTTTTTAACTTAAATGTAGTGATGGCTTGACTTTTGCCCTCAGGGCATGCACAATAGGTTTGTTTATCAACGCAAGAGGAGGATTTGTTTGTACCCATTCAACTTGATGGATGATTCACCCAGTCCGCCGATGATCAGAGGAGGAGTTCCAGCTCCATGCTTTTTTCGAATGTTGTCAAAAAACCGATTTGTCTACACTCCGTCACTGTGATCGTCGTCGTGTGCTAGTATCTCTCTGCCTTTTTCCCTCAATTTCAATTCAAGCTCAACTCACATGTCCTTTTCGTTGATCCCATTGTGGAGAGAAGGGGAAAAAGGGATTCGATTGCATCCTCCCCCCTGTTTGTTCGGACTACTGATGGGTATTTCCGAAGCCGGCCACCACCGGTCACGATGGAGCGCGAAAAAATGTGTGACACCCCACGCAGGAGGGGTCGTTTAAGGCTGGCGGCTCCTGGAGTGCACGCCGTTTTCGGAGAGTTTATTCGACGTTCGTTTCGTTTTTCAACAACGATTCAGCCTGCAGGGGCGGATGGATGGAGGATGCGTTTCCTGTGTCCCTTTTTTGAGGTCGCGGTCTCGTCATCTATTCGTCCAGCGAAGAGATGGAAAACTCATCTTCCATATGCGGGGGCGTGGGCGGATGGTCGCGGACTTTTCAGCCATTATTTTTCGGTTTTTTTTATTTTTCAACGCATATTTCGTATTCGCATTCAATTTTTGTTATCAAAAACCATAAACAAGATCAAAATTTGTTATTTTGTTTTAACTTTTAAGCGTAAAACTCCCTTTTGCGCGCCTTGCGCAACGTTACGCTAACTGTTTACCCCCTTCAAACCACTAGTCAAACTCAGCCTCAGTCAGCTTTTTCTTATTTGTGGTCAATACCCTCGAGGAATGACCGAACACCTCCCTCTGATGACCAAAACAGCACCGCAGCAAGCCGATAGATTTCCATTCAGCCCTCATCGATCAACGATCACGAGATCTGCCGCCAGCCCCCCTGCTCCGAACGTTGTTGTTCCCCTCCCATTTCTAATGGTCAGCACGCATGCCCTCAGGCGACATTCAAACAGCTGAGTCGAGTTGGTTGTCTATCTCTTCCCAGAATCGGCAGAAGTCAGTAGTTAGACAACCGATTACCGAAAAGATCCATCTGACTATTGTACAGTCTGCCGTTTTTGAATCGTCAGCCTCTCCCTAACGATCGTACTGCCATCCATCGTTTTTCGTATTTCATGTGCGTTTTCGGGAAATAACTATAAGAATAACCGACAATGCATGCATCCCACACCAAAAAAAACTTCTATTCCATTCCATAGGCAGAGGGTGGCATCGGGTGTGACGGAAAAAGGGTCAGCGACCGACCGGCTGCCCTCGAACGCCAGGCAGACGCATCCTATTATCGGTAGACACTGTCGCCGGCCGTCTCCAGATGCATGACGATGACGACCGGTGTGCTCTGGAGACGGCTCCATGTGTCAAGTCATTTTCCTTTCCTCTCTTTTGCAAAATTTTGAATTGAAAAAATGACTGCCCATACTGTCAGACTGGCAATGATGATCGTTTCTCCTGCTTTGAAGGCTGTACAATACACGTACAGAAGACAATGCAAGAGATTCCACGTTTATCGTTTTTGCAGAATCGACTAAAATGGTTTTTATGGCCAGCTACTGTAGATGGACAGTGATTTTTTAACAAAAGCGGCGATTTTTTGTGTTTTTGCTTTTTTTTCAATACTCTAGGTGTAAAATCGCACAAATGACCCCTATTTGGTACCATTATCACTTCTATCAGACTACCAGCACCCCTAATCCCTCCCCCTCGGGGGCTATATAAACCATCCTGACTCACGCGAAGCCACGTTCGGGCTTCGCCACAGTGGTTTGGTTTGGGCCCATGACCTTCCGGGTGTCCACGTCGGTGGCCACTTTGCGTGGGTTCCACTCGAGGCCCTGCGGCGTCAGTTCCGAAAAAGGCGCACCCGTTTTGAGACGAAAACAGCTGGTGAGTGCCGAGTTTGCACGAAGCTCACGTCATCCGGCAAAGTGATGTCACATCGCCTTTGCCGGCGGCTGCGGGCTTGCGTGAATGCCTTTATTTTATATCTCCTTATTACAAGCGCCTTTGTTGATCTTTATTTGATATGTTTATTGCCCCGGGCTTGAGACACGTGTAATAACGTTTACGTTTTACACGTGGCTGGCCACCCCGCCTTTTTCGACTGGGTGGGCGTGGTTTGATGTTTTTGGTTTTTTTAATTAGGCCTAAAAATGGAAGCCATTAGCCTTTCCCTCACTCTTCACGTTTTTTAACCAAGCCAAACCATTAAAAATCCATCGAGCCAACCACACATGGCACACTCACTTGCGTGTGACGTCACACACACGCAGGATCCGGCATGGCATTTGCGCGTGGGCCTCTTAGGCTTTTTGCAAACTGGCTTTGCCTTTGCGTATGCTTGCTGATAGCGGCTAGGCGTTTTTTGTCAACGGCGCGACAGCCATTTTTAACAATGACAAGGCAGGGGAACGCCGGTAGACGTGAGCGAGCAGAGGAAATGCACGTTTCGGACGGGGCGAAGGAAGGCGAAGACGTTGGGATGGAGAAAAAACAAGGCTTCGGCATTAAGCAAAGAAAGGCGGGTCTCGCGCCCCCCTTCGGTTTCGCGCACTGCCGCCACCGGCCGGCGCTCAGTATTCTCGAGTGCACGCTTGCCTGGCCAGTACGTGTGACGACGCCAACGTCGTTGTCGGCAAAGAAGCTGTGCCTTTCCTTTTTCCTAAATTGGGATGTGCGTTCTCGAGAATGGATGTCACTTGCTCTCGCGCAAGGCAAGTGTGCGTCCGTGTGGTCGCACACTTCGTTTGTCATAAATGTGCGCGTGTGTTTTGTTTACGTGGCCTTGCGCGCAGCCGCAAACAGCTTGCAGCGCGCTTGCAGTTTTCTCGAGACCTGCGCCTGCGTTGAATGTGCGAGTAGCCGGGGTCCAGTTGTGTGTACGCGGGGAGGACGCACAGTGCATACTTTTGCGGAGGGGAAGGAAAGCGACACGCGTTCGCTGTGCGCGCTCACTTTGTGGTTTCATTTGCGTTCCGGCAAGAGAGAGCGAGCGCCCGCCCTGCCCTGCGCCTCCGGCGACGGCTGGCCTTTTCCCTCGCTCGCCTCGTTGGTGGGGTCGTCGACCGCCACGCCGACGGCAGTCAAGCCCACAGGCGGTTAGCACAACGCTGGGGCTAGCTTCATTGGGTACGCCTGCCTGGCCAGAGAATGAACGCGAGAGCCAGCGGACCAGCGCCTTCTTCTTCGCGAGCTGGTGGGGATGAGTCGTCGTCGGTGGCGGCGGGACCCGGGCGTTATTGCCGTCGGCAATGAATGCCTGGTGGTGCGGGCTGGCCTGACGTGTGCCAACGAGATCACCACCAATGGGAACACTTCCCCATCGTGTTTAGAGTGCATCCATTCATTCATTGTTTGTCGTGTATGATCCGTTTTCAACCTGCCTGGGGCACCGGATATAGGCCTAATTCCTTTTTAATGTAACGCGATTATCCAATTTGTGGCCCCCCTTTTTCGACATTAACTTATTTTGGATCTATTTACAGCTTCCCCGCTCTCACTCCCCCCACCACCACCCCATATTACCGGGCGCTGCGCCCTCGGCCGATGTCGTCGGAGTGAGCCGTGTGAAGTCTCCTCTCCACTCTTCAAGCCTCCAGTATTCATGACGGCCACCAGCTACGCGCCCATGCATTTCGGTGCATCGGCACCCCAGCCGTCTTCCTCCTTCGCGCAGGATTCCGATTGTGGCTCCTCGAGTGGTGTCGGTGGCTCCGGCGTGTTGAAACACGACGATGCTTCATCGCTGGGGTCGGATTCGCGTGATTCCAGTGCACCGCCACCGCCTGTGGCTTCAGTTCCGCCGCCGACCACTGTCCATCCCCACCTTCAGCACCTGAATCCGATGTCCGTGCCGCCGCCGACGGCATTCACGAGCCCCCCTCCGGCCATCTTCATGCAACAACGGCATCAATTCAACACGAATCGCCCACCCCCTCGGCCTTTTTACACCATGACCTACAACTATGATCAGAATGGATGCACATCAGCGCCGTCGGCAACAACGACTTCCGGATCGACGGCACCGGGGAGTACGGCACCGAGCGGGCAGGGGTTGTTGTCCACAGGCCCGAATTCGAATCCAACCCCGCCCGGAATCGTGACCAACGGCTCCAATGCCCCGCTTCCGAACATGTCGCCGATGACTTCAAACGGTGGCATCAACGATATCTACGTACATGTCCAGCCCGGAGAGACGATTACACTATTGGCAGCGAACAATGACGATAAGCACATTAAGGGTGAGTTTTTAGACCTTTTTGAGTGAGCTTAAGCCGGTTAAAAATGCGCCAGACTGACCATGACGTCAGCTGAGTTGTTGTTTTTTATCCCTTGGGTGACGTTTTCGAGGATACAAAGCACTCTGCGACACAACAGTGGTCTTTGATTTCATGCTTGGAAATGAAAACAACAATGCTTAACCTAGTTCATAATTAATTTCGTTCCAGGACCCGCCACGATTCGCATGATTGGCCAGAACAACGCGACCCCGATGGCATTACCGTTGAGAGTTCCACATGGGCATCTAGTTCAGCAGATTCTGGACGAACAGGTTAGTTTTTAGAAGTCTATATTGTTTGTTTGCGGTATACAATAGCCTTTTTTGCTGTTGTAAACCTATTTTTATACCATTCTGACGTCTTTTTAACTTTTTAAACCGCTCACACGATAGCTAGCTATTCTTTTGACAGCCTTAAATTGGCTTTTGTTTTGTTTTATGGTTAAAAATGGCTATTGCCGCTATAAAACCGACGTCTGTCCAATGATTGCCCCCCTAAACCTCCCACGTTATTTGTGTTTCACGTTTTTTGAAAAGGATCCTGGAGGCCCACTCTTGTGAAACGTGTCATTTTCGCTTGACACGAGAGGCCTCCGCCAATGAATGGATTCGCCTCCATCACAAATTGAAGCAATAAACGATGGCCACGCCGAGATTACTGTCGGTCGATTCGTTGCCCTTTTTTGATTCAATCAACGACCACCACTTTCACGTCCTTTTTTTCCTTAATAAAATGTTATTGTAATTGTTTTCGCTCCGAGGCGATGGCCTTTTTCTTTCCTTAATGGGGTTTTGTATTTTTTAATGATGCCATTCATGATTGTTGGATGAATGTATTCGCTTGCAGGGTCGCCTCAAACACGTCATCCTCTCGCCCCAACAGAACACACCCAATGCCAATGCCGCAGGCGTTTCGCCCAACAGGGGGGTTCCAGCCGTGCCTACAATCGTAAGTAGTTTTTATTCTGTGTCCATCTTGAGACGGCTTCATTTGTGTCTCGTGATATCCGGACCCCGGGGCCAAGGAACATCTGTATGTGTGCAAAATGAGGGCTTGTTACTGTAGCTTCTGTCGTAGTCGGCCTCATCAGTAGTATTTTATATAAACAGAAGGCTAAAGACGCGGCCCTGCTACTATTTATGGCCGATATGGGGTCGCGGCATTTTTCGTTAAAGAAGATGCAACGTTTTTTGGCTCTAGGCCCTGTTAGAAGCGCATATTGTCCTCCCCGGTGTATACAAAAACGACGCCGCGGTGCTCTTTTTGGGCGCATCAACGTTTTTTTTCGGGCTAGAGTACGACCACGGTTCAGAGGGATGGATAGTTTACGTTAACGAAGCACCCTTCGCCTAATGTAAGCAGCTTTCTGCGTGCTTGGCGTGCCATTTAGAATGCGAAGACCACATGTGCAAGCAAGCCTGACTATAGATAGAGCACAACGGGGGTAGAAAGTCAATGTAAAAAAGTGGGGCTGGTTTGTTTTTTGCCTTGGAGGGCCGAGCCCAAAACCTGAAAGGCTACAGTCTGCACAGCTGGCTTCTGCAAACCCAAAACAGCTGGCCTGAAATACCTGCAGATGCATGCACCTTTTTTGATGCTTATCAGTCGATTCTTATCGCTCGCTGAAGTGTGCATTCTTAAAATAACTATTGTAAAACTCGGACACATTCAAAGTTACAAAAACAAAACCCAATTCAAGTTTGCATCAAATCAATCACTTCCGCTTTTCATTTTTTTATCGAGGGAAATGGATTGGTTGTTGTTTTATTTACACTTTGCGCGTTTTTGCATTGCTATATCTCTGTTTTTTACGTTCGCATTTCGAACTTTGGAAGAGGGAAAGGTCAACCAGGAAGCAGCCTGTCTGCGACACCGGAATGCACCGGTTCGCCGGATGATGATGCGCACGTCACGTAGGCCACACGTAAAAAAATACGTGAAGGTGATGGCGGTTCACCACGAGCAAGTGCAACTTTGTCAGTCTGTGCCTAGCACCAAGGCGGTAGTCGTGTGCGCGAGAATGATCGGTCGAAAAAAAGGAACGAGGGAAAAAACCAAAACGATCACTAGTGCCAGTTGGGTTTGTATGTTTTGGAAAGAGTTACGCATGCATAGGTTGATCTGTTTGGTCAGATGAGGGACAGTTGAGCGATTAGTTTGCAATTAGACAGTAATTTGAGGGACCTAAATGATAAATTGATTGGCAAAGATGAAATTGTGCACTTGGATGTTGTCAAACTATGTTGAAAGTTAGAATCCTTGGAACGTAAATCCTTTCTAGTCAAAGCAGCACAGTGCCATTCCATCGACATCCACTGATCTCGGCGCTTCACCCAAATCCCTATCACCACCGAGCATACCGTACCCGCCTCAGGCGCTCATGGGCACCGATCTTCTGATGGGTGGTGGTGCTCATCAGGATATGGCAACCCTAGCTGCTGCGGCTGCTGCTGCCGGATTCCCGAGCCCCATCGGCCGTGGGCCCTGGAGCAATGGCGTGAACACAAAACGGGCTGGCAACGTACCGGTGATGCCAATGGTGCAGGGCATTGATTACTCGGCATACCATGGGCAAGGCTACATTCCGCCACAAGCGCACCCATCTTTCGTCAATCACATCAACGCGGCTCCATCCGGTGATCTAACAGTGAGTTTTTGGATGGCACTTTGTTTTTGGCTCCTTTTTGGGACTGATGTTTGACTCTTTTTTTGTCCGCCATCTTCTGTACTTAGTTTTTTTTACAAAATGCCATAGTTTGTTCCCACTTCCTTATCTTTTTAAAATCAAAAGCCAGTTTAACTTTAATCTTTTCGCGTAAAAAGCGTGATCACACTTTCCGATATTACGTTTCAAGAATGCGGATTTGCTTTATCCGCGTTCAAACTATCTTTTCAATCTTGTTAAATTGACGGATCATGTGTTTTCACTGCCTTAGAGATTTATCCCATGTCAATCCAATCTTTTAATCGGATCACTTTTTGTGGTTTTCCATGTTTTTTCGCTGCGCCGTGTTAAACCACATTCCTTTCGAGGTTTTACGCGCTTACGCACTGTTTTCCGTGATGGATTCCGATAAGATGAATCTCTGCAAGTGCTTTTTCACATGTTTTCCGTTGCACGATTCGATTGCGCTCCTGCAGATGCATGCATGACCATTTTGGTCTTCTTTCCCACAAAAGGAAGTAGGGCGCATCGGTCAGTCTTTTGGACTGGCTGCAAATTGCAATCAATGTAGATGTAGGCGAGGGAGGGGTGCCGCTGGCGTTCACTCTTGCCCCTGCTGACCAGACGACCCCGACTGTTTGCTCCTCGGGGGTCGCCAGCGTCGTTGTCGTGAGATGACGACAACCTACGAGAGACGGACAAACCGACGTTCTCGATTCTATCCTCTTTCGTTGTAAAGCCAGCCAGCCACGAAAGACGGTGCGCGAGAGGGGAGAGGAGCACCCGGCAGTGCCGGGTGCCATACAGTGTCGACCCGAAAAGCGTGCAAATACTTTCTGCGCAGCACACGCGGGGTCAAACCATACCCCCGAAAGCGCCGCCGGCGTTCCGTCACTCTCGGACGACTGGCTGGCTGGGTTTCGATTTTTTTAGCGCTGTCTGCTGTTGTATAGTTTGCTTAAGCACGTAAAAACAAAAATTTGGGGAATAGATAGATGTTTTTTGCATCGGGAAGAGTAAAAAGGGACCTAATTTGTGTGAACGTTTTGTGACCCTATTTTCGGGGTTACGACATGGTTTACATTACGATAGACACGAGCGTGACCTTGTACTTTGGCAATGGGAAGTTTTAAGGGGTTCAATTTGGAAATGGCACTGATTTGGGGAAAACGAGGGGCCTGGCGAAGAAAAAAGACGCAAAATAGACGAAAAAACACAATTACACTTGCACAGTGGTCCTGGCACGAAAATTGAAAAAACCCCAAAATGCATCAAAAGACTTCTTTTTAAGTTAATTTTACATTTCAGGACGACCGTTACGATCTGTTTGAAGAAGATGAGCGAGAGCGCCTCCAAGAAACCCTCGATCTGATCCAGCCACCCACGATCGTCAAGATCCAAGCCAAGGAAGTCGAGCTGTCATGGCAGGAGTTGGATACCTCCGAAGCTGCTGCTTCTGGAGGTCCGTTCCCCCAGATTGATGCCTCTGAATTCACCTACGAAATCTTCGTCTATGATGGCACTAATCGACGACCCGCGCAACAATACCGCTGCGAAGTCGTGCCCGGCAGCCAGAACATTATGCGTCTGCCGCGTCTGCGACCCAACTCCGACTACAGCGTCACGATTCGAGCCAATCTTCCGTCACGTGATCTCTACGGCAATGCGTCGACCCCGGTGAACTTCCGAACGCTGCCGCTGCTGCCCGACCAGCCATTACCACCCAAGATTGGACAACGAACGCCGACATCGTTGAATGTTTCGTGGAGATACAATGGCAATGTGACTGTCACGGCATTTGTGATCCAATACGCGAAGGCGAAGAACGACAACTATGTGGTGGCGTATGAGGGTGGCTCGGAGTTTTGCAAGATCACGCATCTGGAGCCGGCAACAGCGTACCGAGTAAGGATTGTGGCACGGTCGGAGTATGGGGATTCGGAACCGTCACCGCCAACGTATGCCCAGACGTCTGCCGAACAAGTGGTAGCTGTCAATAACAACAACAACAACCGAGTGAGCGTAGTGCCGCAATTTTCGACGGTGGCTAAGATTCAGCCGCCGCAGATCATTGCGTGCTATAATAGGAGTGTGAAGCTTGTTTGGGTCCCGCAGTATGATCCGAATAGCTATACGGTATGTTTTGATGGCTATTTTGTGGGCTGGTTTTAATGATAGTTTTTCAGTTGGAGTATTCCGATGGCCGCATGAACGACTGGCGAGCCATCCTCGACGACTGCTACAACAGCTCGGGCAATGGCGCTACCGTAGGTGGCTTAGCGTCGAACCGCGAATACCACTTCCGCTTGCATGTCATCACTGATACTGGAGCTCAACTTCGATCAGAAACAGTGTCTGGTCGAACTCGTCGTGATCAATACGAAAACTCTTCCTATTCCCAGGCTAGTTCTACCTATTACGACAACTCTGGAGCTCAAGGCACCGGCACAACTCAAGGCCGTGACCGCCTTCAAGCTCCGGTCCAGATCGCGACAACTTCCATCGATCCCTGCACGATTGAAGTATCTTGGAAATACCCAGGCCGCGAATTCGATGCTCTTGGTTTCGTCCTCGAAGGCTCTTCTGCTGCTTCACCCGGTGAATGGAAGGTCTGCTATCGCGGCACAGCTACTCGGGCTGTCATCAATGACCCAACGTTGACTGGATTCCGAGTGCAAGCGACCAACTTGAGGAAGCACACGACGGGCCCCTGGTCGGATGCTTACTACATTAAGCGAAAGTCGACCCCGGCTTCGTTGCAATCCGTCGAAGAGCCGATTCAGTTGGCGACTGTGAGCCACCAGACTGCTGCCGCTCCATCTGTGGTAGCGCCGGTCGCTTCACCCGCGACGATTGCCACTTGTTCGACGCCTAAGCTGTACAACATTACCTGGTTTTCTATGGAAGTTCAATGGCAAGTTGAGGGTCCGCTTCCGGAATCTGATTCCACCCCGACCTTGTTGTACGAACTTCAACGTCTGGATGTCCAGCCGGTCATTGTTTATTCTGGTGATCAGACCCAAACATCTCTCGATGGTTTGAAGCCGGTCGAACATGTCCAAGTTCGTACCCGTGCTGTTGTCCTTGACGTCTCTGGCCGACGATTGGAAGGCGAATGGAGCCAAATTGCGAGTGCTTGCACCAGCTGTGCCGCTCCGTCAGCCCCGGCGAACCTGCGGATAGTTATTGACGCTTCTGGCAAAGCGAGCCTCGTCTGGGATGCGCCCACCGAGCTGAATGGCGCCGATGTTCGACACTACGTCGTCCGAACGACCCGTGCCGCTGAGGAAGACGAAGACGCGACGACGGTAAACCAGACAACGAAGGCCGAATTCCCCTTGGCTGCCTTGGTGCCGTCTCAAAGCTACGGCTTCACGGTCAGCGCTGTCAACAAGGGCGGTGAATCGGAGCCTTCTGAGGTCCTGAACTACGATACCCCGGCGACTGAGCCTGAAGCACCGCAGGAGTTGCACGTTGAAGCTCTCAGTTCCAGTGAATTGTCGCTTGCATGGACGCCTGGATCGGATAATGGCTCTACCATCTCTGCTTACAAGTTGACTGTCCATGAACTATCTGCTGATTCACGGTCAGCCTCGAAGCATCTCGTCGCCCAGCATCAACTCTCCGGCGACACCCTGGCTTTTGTTGCTGGCAAGCTGAACCCTCAGACGCTCTACGAGTTGGAGATTGTCGCTGAAAACACCCAAGGAACGTCAGAAGCCGCTGTTATCCGTTGTGAAACCTTCGCAGTGCCGCCAGATGCCCCTGTTTTGACCTGCAGCCAGGCCTACAGCAACATGTTGAAGTTGAAGTGGACCCCGATTGCCAGCACGGCTTACCCAGAGCCTTCTTACTTCTATCTCGAGAAGGAGAACGACGTTGGCACCTTTTCGCTCGTCTTCGAAGGCGAAGCTCGTTCGACGAAGGTCCGTGGTCTTCGCGATCACGCTGTGCACCGATTCCGGATCCGATCAGCACATGCTCGTGGTATTCCGTCCCAGATGGGCAAGTGGAGCCAAGTTTACGAGTTTGTGACAACCGCCCCGCCACCACCAGCACCCCGAAGCGCGCCCACAGTGACCGAATCCGCGGCGAATCTGTTCCAATTTGAATGGCCGATCGTCAAGGCTGTTTCGACCAACTCGACAAACGCTGGTTCGAACAACAATGCCGGCGAAAGTGAAGGCGAGCAAGCTTCCGGTTCCGCGACGCCTGCTTCATCTTCATCGAGCTCGACCGTGTTCTACAGGCTGCAAATCGCGCCGAAAGCTGATCGGAGGTCCGTTTTTGAGGCCTGGAAGACCGTCTATGAAGGATCCTGCCCCAGCAGCACCATCAGCTTGCCGCCGACAAGTGGCATTCGAATGGCCCGTGTTTTCGCGCTTCAAAAGACGCCCACTGGCGAGGAACTCTGCTCCATGCCGTCGGCGATTCTGCAGTTTACTTCCGTGCATGCCGTGACGGATTCGCCTCGTAAGCGTCTGAACAAGGCCGCTGCGGCTTCGTCCGGAACTACCGGCGGCTCTTCGACGCCGACGGCCACCGCGAGTGATGACGACATGACCCCGAATCACAGAACGACGTTGGCGCTGTACAGATCGAGCCGGATGTCGACATACAAGCGATGCAAGCGCTTCCTCATCAATCTGAGAAGGACCATTTCGGAGAGGAACAACGCCCTCGCTACCATGGTCTGTTTTTTGGCACTTTTTATCGTTGCCGTCATTGTTTACGGTCTCAGTTTCAGATGGCCTTCTTCGTCATAGCCCTGACGATCGCGCTGCTCCTGAACAACTTGTATCTGTGAAGCTAGCTAGCAGCTGTCCAGCATATCGTTCCAATCCTTCCGCAAGCACTGGTGACTTCCAAATTCGCGTTAAACCCGTATCAATGGTGCTCTCTCAACCCTTTCCCATCCCCGACGACCACTTTCTCCACAAGTTATTTGTTAATCTTCATGCATTCTAACAGAGTCCTTTATCTCCAAATTGTATTTACCCCCAAAATCGACAAAAAAGTTTTATCACGAAGTCCATCGCCCCGACACAATGTATTGTATCCGCGCGTTTGTTCGCTTTTGTATTCCGCATTTTGCATCTTTCCCAAAAAGTCCACTTGGTGAAACCCGTATTTGTCTCGTCCCTTACTTTACTTTCTAATCATTTCCAAGAGTGTTTTCTGATTGCCTTAACAAAAGAGAAGAAAAAATTACTATTATTATTTTAGTTTGATTTATTTACACGCATTATTCGATCGAAAAAATTTAAATTATTGTTTCTTTCCTTACCACTTTCCGCGTAATCCTTTATGTTATCATCGCAAAGCTGTCCGCGTCCAACGACAAAGATTCAAATCCATATATATTTATTAAAAGTGTACCTTCACCCCTTTCCATGATGCATTGGCTTACTGTCCGCGGTCTTACTCGGTTAAATTTACGACTGATATTCGCTGATCACAGCCTAAATGGATTGTCCCAGCTTTTTTTCCTTTTTCTTCCATTGCTTTCCTTCGAACATCCAACATTGTGATATCTGGTATCCGATTGACTTTCGCTGTTGCTGTCCCTTTCGTCTTATCAAAAATTAGAGTCGCGCACCTTTCGTCTTTCTTTTTTTCATTGTTTCTTTCGTGAAAAAGTCTGCAAATGAGAAGAATTCTGTCTTATTGTTGGTCCCTTTAGGGTGCGTTCGACTGACTGGAAATATGATTGGTGTTATTGGTTTCTTTTTTCCGCTGAAAATAAAGTCAAGAATTTTAAAGATTTTGAAATTGGCCACGTTATCACCAAAGTCAAAATTTTATTGCAAAAAAAAAAGTTCAAAATGTCGATAATTTTTTATTATTTCACCAAATTTGCTAGAATAAAGTCAGTAACCCCCGGCACAACCCTCTAAGCGAACAACTTCGACAACGCCCACGTGTAAACTTGGACCGAAACCTCGACTTCGCCGCGATCGGCCGCCTCATTCAAGAAATCAAGCACTCTGGTCGATTCGACCAACACCACTTCAATGTTTTCATCGCCATCGAGATTTTGTTTCGGGTTCAAGTTTTCCAGGGCCGTTCCATCGACTTCGCAGACGAGAAAGGCCACGGAATCGGAAGTGAAGCCAGGGTTGAGATATTTGCCGCGTTTGACGACTTTCAATGTTCGCGTTACAGTATACCCGGTTTCCTCCTTCAATTCACGCTTTCCAGCTGCTTCGACGGATTCGTCGTCTTCATCGATAAGGCCGGCCGGGAATTCGAGGATCCAGCGTCGAATCGGGATACGGTACTGTTTGATGAGGATGAGGAATTTTAGGCCGTCTTTGAGGAGGTAGGCAATGATGTCGACGCCGTTGGCACTGATTTTAGGGTTGCCCAGGACGGGGCGATGAGCGGACATCCAAACCTGAAAGGAGTCAATAAATTCGGAAAAAAGTCGATAATCAATCAATATTTTTGATAAAATTGATAATCGATCAATATTTTTAATAAAATCGATAATTAATGAATAAATTCAAAATTTGACAAGCAAATCAATAAGTAATCAAAAAATCGATAACTCACCCCCGAATTGACTCCACCACGCAACTTAAAATCGATACTTTTCGCGATGAGCCATTTGCCGCTGAACACAGTTTGCTCATTTTTCAGCTCATATGGACAGTCAATCGCACTTTCCGGAAGTTCTTCTCTGCCGTCCGCCATCCCCGATCAGTCCAAAAAAGAGTCAATGAGTATCTGTGTCCCGATGGAAAACACAACTTTACGGGTTAAAATGCAAAAATGCCAAAAATGAATCACTCTCGATGGGAAATCGCCGCGGGCACGGTGGTAAAGGGCACGCGGTTCTCGAAAGACAGTTTTATTATATTTATTTATAAAGTTTAAACGAAATATCAAATTTGTACAACTATGGTTTTCCAAATATGGCCTGAAGGACGAAATGAATTGAAAGCACTGGTCACTGGACCGAAAAGGAGACAGCTTGCAAGGTCCCAGTCGCATCAAGAATGACGATGTTGCCGGGTGACGCCCACCTGCAAGTCAGCAGCTGTTACACGTGGAATGCATTCGATAATGCGATTACGGGCAAATGACCACGATTCACGAATTGTTCTTTGTGTCTGGTCTTTAAAAAAAGGAGACTCACCGAATACACAATGGTCTCGATGGTAGTTTTACGAGTTTGTTCCGTGTCCGTGTCGGGATCAGCGTTAAATCGAGGAAATTTATTCCTTCCGCAGTTCCCGTTGCTAGAATCCGTGTGTCTGGACCAAAAGCGAGAGCTGATGTTGGGGTGGTGTTTTTCATGGGGACAGATGCCACTATTCTGCCGGAGTTGAGATCGAAGGCTGTGAGTTTTGTTGACTTTGGAGATGCGGTTACGAGGCAGTTTCCGGTGGAATCGGTGGCAAAAAGGGGTGCCAATGGTGCTAAAATGATGAAAAACACATTTTTTGAAAAAATATGTCCCAAAACGAAAATGCCCCAAAAACACTTGAACTTTGGTCCCGACACGAAAGTTCAAAAATTGTCATAACAAACCTTCAGAACCGCCAAAAATTCGAACAGCCTTGTTGACTCGTAGATCCCATAGGCGCACAGTCTTATCAGTCGAACTTGACAAAAATAAACAACCCTGCAGGGCAGCAAGCCGTGTAACAGTTGAGGTGTGGTCCTCGAACTTTCGGAAGTCTTTGTTCGTGAAACAGTCGATGGCAGAAATGGTCTTGCTATTGCCGGCTGTGATTTGTATGCTCTGTCCGATGCGTGAATCTTCGACCAATGCCGTGACGACCACATTGTGAGGGTGTTTTTTGGCTGTTTCTTTTGGGTTTTCGGGGTCTTCAAAGTTGATTAGTTTTGTTTCTGCCGATCTTGATGCTATGGAGACAATCGTGCCAGACGGATTACATGCAAGGGACGTTATTTTCAATTGTTCTGTACCATCGGGCTTAGAGACAGTTCCAAGATGGGTGTGATGAAGAATTTCAGCGGCTTCAAGGCCAATTGCTGGGTCAAAGCTGGAATGATAAGAGTTTTTAGGGCATTTTGGAACGATGCAAGACAAAAACGTGTGATAAGAAGCGCTTTTTGACATTGTTTGCAGACAGAAAAGGTCATGAGATAACTCACTCATTACGTAGCGTAAAAATGTTACCACTTGCATCCGCAAAGATGAGTTTGCCTTTAGGCCCTGCGGCTAGGGCTGTTACTCTTTCGAAATGGGCGAGTGGTTGGACTTCTGGAAGGGTTTTTCCCTGCAATTTCAAAACATTACGCATGACAATGGTTTGAAAAGTCAAACAAACCTCAAAAAAGTTTTTCCAAACACTCGTATCGATTCGCATCTTTGATAACTACCAGCCACAACCAGATGCGTGTACCTAGGCCTCCAATAAGTACCCCTGCCCTCAAGACTCTCGTCTCTTTGCCTGTGGCGATGTACCTACGAAATCACAGCACGGAAGGGGAAGGGAACACCCCCTTACCAGCTGGTCTGCCGGGGGGCACTTGGCTGGCCTCTGGCGGCCTTCAGGTGCACCGAACGACGAGAAAACCGAGACCTGCGCGTGTTCTACAGTCGCTCTCGATGTTTCAAGTAACAGCCAATCTTATAAATCCACTTCTATTCAACGTAATTCGAAGAGATGAGTCAGTCCGTTAGTCGATCGACGACCACAAATCGGGATATCGTGTATCAAACGATGAAATGAACGGATTTATGTCGGATGTACGTTGTCGGATATCCCCCTTGGAAGAAGAGGCTCACTCGGATCTCGGTCGGCCCGACACTGACCGGAAGGAAGATGAATGTGTCTGGAACGCACAAAAAACAAATCACTTTCAAGTAGTTGGAGGAAAAAAATCTCGACTCCGCCCCTTTTGATGGGCAGATGAGAGGCACAATTGGTCAAACGGAAAAAATTGATGGCGCAAATTGATTTGAACGTTTTTGTTTTAAGCGAAATCGAAGGCTGTGACATTGTTTTTCACGCGTGAGTGTGATTTACGGGAAAACGGAAAAAATTCAATTCAGAAATTGATTATTACAGTTTTTGTCGAAAAAACGTGGTCAAAGGAATTCGCTAGTTCCGGAAATAAAAAATCAACGACCTCTGGACATGACGTCGAAACGCACCTGGTATCAGGGCTTCGATTGTATTGTGTCCATAGAGAGTCATGGTCGGGCCGGAATTGGGAGTGTCGTTTCGCATTGCCCATGTTTGCTTGACTGTTCTTCCTACCAATATGCGGTGAAACCATTCAACTTCGATCGACTACTGCTTGCATTCCCTTTTGTGGAGCGCTGTATTGAGATAAGCCTTATGTGTATGGAAGAAAGGGCTGATAATCGCATTACTGTAAACCGATTTTTTTAGTTGCGAAAAAGTAAAGTGAAGGTGGTCGGATTTGAGTGCGTGCGCGTTTTGAGCGCGTGCGCACTTTGAATGCGTGCGCGTTTTGAGTGCGTACGCACTTTTAGTTTTGAGCGTGTGCGGCTTTTGAGCGCGTGCGCATTTTGCACTCCCATAACGAAAACACTTTCCACTTTCTGCGCTTCTTTCGCAAACCAACTCGCGAAGTTTCCGGAAACCCAGCTTCAACCCTTCCCAATTCTCATTTCCATCCACTTTCAGCTTCTCTCCTTGGCGTTCTTTGCCTGAAAACCCTCCCCACCACCGTCACCATGTCGTACATGCTACCGCATCTCAACAATGGCTGGCAAGTCGACCAAGCCATCCTATCCGAGGAAGATCGTGTTGTCATTATCCGTTTTGGCCACGATTGGGATCCCCAATGTATGCGGATGGATGAGGTAAGCCATTTCTCGCCCTTTCTTTTAAATTAAGCGAAAAAAATATATAAAACCGTTTCAGACCCTCTACAAGATCGCCGGCAAGGTGAAGAACTACGCCGTCGTCTACCTCGTCGACACGACCGAAGTTCCAGACTTCAACAAGATGTACGAGTTGTACGATCCCGTCACGGTCATGTTCTTCTTCCGTAACAAGCACATCATGGTCGATCTGGGCACCGGTAACAACAACAAGATCAACTGGCCCATCACGGAAGGACAGGAGCTCATCGACATCGTTGAGACGGTCTATCGCGGCGCCCGTAAGGGCCGTGGTCTTGTCGTTTCGCCCAAGGATTACTCCACCAAGTACAAGTACTGATTTTTCTCTTTTTTTGGTAATGTGCGTTTTTTGGTAATATTGATTTTGTTTTTGTACAAATCGAGTTTTCTTCATAAAGAGCTTTGAGGAAGAATGTTGGGATGAGTTGTATCGGTACTTTCGCCGAATTACATTTCTGTTGGATGTTTTTACGCTTTTTAGATTGTAATTTTGCGTTTAGTCATGGCCGATCGCATTAGTCAGCTTCAAGATCTTGTCAACGATCTCGCCAATCACATGTGCAATGCCGTCGGACATCTGCAGGGGACGGCGCCGCCGTGTGACTTTGGAGGGGCTTCGGATGTATGTTTTTCATTTTTCATTAAATTTATATATAATTTTGCCATTTAGGAGCTCATAAGCGAAAGCAACGCGGACCTCTTCGCCGCCAACATTGCCCGCACCAGCAAAGACATCGAAATCCTCATCGACTCCCTGCCCGATGTCGGCGTCATGCCGAGCGACTATGTGCCCGTTTTCCAGGAGAATGAAGCCAACCGCAAGATCCTGATGAGTCACTTGGACAAGGAGCTGGCCTCCGCGACATCGATGGCGACCCAGATGCGATCTTTGATGGAGGATATTGCTCAGGTCATGACGATCGGAGGGTCGAATGCGCCTAAACAAGACACCGTCAAATTGGCTCTGACTCGTGAAGCCGTGGAAGCGAGCACGTCCGATGAGAGCAGCGCATCAGCTGATGGCACCACCGAGACGGATAGCAGCGACAGTGATGCCACCATGGTCGAACCAGAACCCCCCGCTCCAGTGCCATCACCTCCGAAGCCCAACAGCAGCTCCTCCGACCCAACATCTTCCGATGCGCTGTCTTCTGACATTTTAACCGCCTCCGAAGCAGAAGAAGCCCCTCTGCAGCCGCAATATCTCGAGCCAATGTACGCCGAAGAAGAACTTCTCCGAAGCACCGACGAAAACACCGAAGACAGTTCGGAGGAAACGTCTGACAGTGCAGAAGCCCCCGAACCCGAAGACATCAACATGCTCAGCGACGATTGATCGATCTCTGTTAATTTTTAACCTAATTTATTTCCAAATCTACTGTAGACAAATAAACAAAAAACGAAACAAATTATGCCTACTGTGCGTTTTCCGCGGCCGCTTCCATCAGCTTCATACTAGTCGTGTACGTGCTTCGAAGGGCGGCACTGAGATCCGCTGCCGTGGGGGTTTTTCCGAGAGCCTTGGCCAGCAAATCCGCGGACGGGTATTCGCCACCATGAGCCTGGACGGCAGCCCAGATTTCGCCATTTTGACGGCTGTAGGGATTCTGGATGAAAAGACTTTCCCAGATCATCGAAGCAGCCGATTTAGCGACCAAATAGCTGTAATATTTCGCTCCATAGGGTCCCAGATGCGAGAACCGATGCGGCCATGCGATGTCGTCGGTACGGAGGATGCCAGGCATTGCGGCGACACCCAAATCGTGGTACAACTGCGTCGTCGTTACTTTGCCAGCGGCGATGGCAGGCGCGAATTCGGGGCCATGGACTTCCAAATCGAACAGACTGTAGTGGGCCTGTTGCAGGGTTTCGAGGCCGGAGAAGATGCTTCGGGACGCGATGAGGGCCTCGGCTTCGGATTCGTCGATGCTGCGGCCATGGGCGTCGCGGCAGATGAGCTTGAGGACACGGATGTCGTTGAAGAAGCACTCCATCAGGTTGGACGGCACTTCGGCGAAGTCGGTCGGACAACGAGTGCCGGCAGTGTGCTGATAACGGGTACGACCGAGCATGGAGTGCATGGCATGGCCCATTTCGTGGAAAAAGGTTTCAGCCTGGCTGGGGGCGAAGGTGAGATTCTCGAGACTGGCCGCAGGGTCGGCAACGGCGAGAGATAGGACGACAATGGGCGTCTGGAAGCTGCCATCGGCTAGCTGCTTCGCGCAACGGATAGTGTAGTGGCAGTCGCCGGTCTGCTTCGTCGGACGGGCCTCCAAATCGAGATAGATGGCACCCAAATAGGCGTCTTCCTTGAAAACATCCAGCTTCAGGACTTTTCCATCCCAGATTTCACCAGCAATCGGCACAGAAGTTTCAAATCGGATCCCGTAGATGCGCTCGACGATGGTCTCAAACCCGAATAGAAGCGATTCCAGATGGAAATACTTTGAAAGAGTGCCAGTGAAACCGAAAATCTGCTGTCTGAACATGGCCGTGCCGAAGCTGACGTCCCATTCGTGGATTTTGCCATCGGAATTCAGTTGCCCCCGTTGAGCCAAAGAGCTACGCACGAGTTGCAATTCAGCTTCGAGAGCGTCGGAGAAGGTTTCAGTGATGCCGAGAAGGAACTTCTTCGTCGATTCATAGGTGCCCAGGACGGAGTACAACTGGGACCGATGAGCGAAACTTTCATGTCCTGTGAGTTTGGCGAGTTCATGTCGAGCACCAACGAGTTGCTGGATGCGCTTTTCCTGGACATCGGAGGGTTTGTAGAATCGCCGGAAGTAGAATTCACGGGTGCCGGCATCTGGGGAGAAAGGGAACGGCGTGTCGATGGCATTCGTCGGAATATCGTACTTTTTTTGCTCTTCGGGGGACACTGATGATAGGACATCTGTGCCGGAAGAAAATTCGTAGGCTGCTTCGAAGATTTCGTTGCTGAGGTTGACGAATTGGCGGCGCTGAAGATTATTTTCTCTTTATTTGCCAATTTTTTCAAAAGAAAAATGTCAAAATCTCAAAAAAACTCACTTCAGCATCGGGCAAATGAACCCCGCTCTGCTCAAAATCACTAATCAACAATGCCAGCGTCCGCCGATCAATATCATCCAGCTTTTTTCCCTCGACTTCCAGCGACTTTTTCAAAACAGAAAACAGCTCCGTGTTTGTGTTGAGCGTTTCCACCAAATTCGTGAATTCCCGCATGCTGTCATTGGCGGCGGTCGCAAAGTTGAGATCGGAGTGAATGTTGCGGGCACATTCGGCCTAAAACTTTACTTTTATATATAAAAACCATCAAATTCAAAGGCTTACCAAATCGGCCGCGCTGCAAATAACATTCGAAAGATCATCGACAAGTGCCACGGTCGGACGCCCCTTTCCATCACTCTTCTTGGAAACAATGTCCTCCACAAGGTCATAGGAAGCTTTCTCGACCTGTTTGGAGAGTTCGATGAAACCGTTGGGCGTTGTGAGGAGGTCGTTTCCGAAGAGGCCCTGGAATGGGGAAAGTGAAAGTTGGGGGGTGCGGTTGGGTCAAAATGGGGGACTTACACGACTTTTATCAGCAGCATTCGGTGACGGACCCGTGGGGAGGCTCTTCTTCAGCCATCGGACGGCGGTGACGACTGATGAACGGCGCATTTTGAGGAAAATGACTGGAAAAACAACGCCTTCTTCGATGTTTTTGCGATGCTCTTTCGGTTTCGAAAAAGTGTTGGCAAAGTGTGCAGAACCGCAATTTTTTGAATGCAAATTTTGATTGCATTTTTTCGGCAATTTGTTAATTTTCGGCGTATTTTTACTTTTCTTGTGTTTTCGTTTTCTTTAATAATAAATCTGCCAAGTATGTCAACTTTTATAAGAACAAATTTTCGATAAATAAAGTTACAGACAAAAAATTTATAAAAACCCAAACTCGACAATCCAAAAAACACAATTAACGGTGATTATACATTACAAATTACAGTTATACATGTCCCGTAATCGGAAAACCATTCAACCAATCTTAGCCAAATTAACCTCCCTCCATGAAAGGTGGCATCTGGAGCCCCCTGGGCGGAAGCACGTGGCGCAAGTTGCCGCTTTCGACCGAAATATTAGGCAGGAAGGAAGCGATGTTGTAGACCTCGTCCTGGAGGACCGCCAATCCAGCGACATTGACCACCTGCTTCGCTGATGTAATGAGATCGGAAGACCGGGCCGAGGCGCCGTTGAGTTCGAGGGCCCTCAGGCGTTGGCGGAGCTTTAGGATTTGGCCGAGGATGGCCTCGTCCCAGGGGACTTCACCGGCAATAGATGCACGGACAAAAGCTTCGGAAACCTTCAGACGCTGGAGGAAGACCTTCATCGAGGCGACCAGGGACATGAGCTGCTTCGCGGAGGTCGTGTGCTGGTAATCGGCGGCGGCGGAGAAGGAAGCCATGTGCTCGAGGCCGATGAGTTCGGATGCTTCGGTTTCGAATTGGATGGGGAGGGGGCGGTATTGGAAGTTAGTGTCGTCTTCGGCGTCGAGGTAGCTTTCGTAGACGGCTTGGTTGAGCTGGAAAGGGTTTTTATATATAAAAATCGCCAAAAATCGATAGAGACTTACTTGACCAGTGGTGCTCAAAGTTTCAGCGTCAAACTTGAAGATAATCGGCATGACCTGCATGAGCTGAGCGAATTGACGGTTGAGTCTTTTGTCGTTCTCATCGACAGTGTTGGCCGTGTGGGTGAAATACCAGCCTAGGACGTTGTCAAGGGGGTACATCTCCTTCACTGAAAGTATAAAAATAACCTCCAACATCGAAATATAAACCTAAAAACTCACAAAGTTCAACACGGCTCACATAAAACCCCTCATCAATGTCATTCGAGTTCGAATCATCCAATTCCATCGCGTTCGTGGTGAACATCAGCTCGGCCGAGTTGGTAATCTCGATGCGATGACCATCACGCTTGCCAGCGATGAGTCCGATGATCTGTAAAGACAAAGTATATATAAAAAAATACCTACTTTATTTGTAACTTAAAAAACCAACCCTTTGGGTGCCTCCATTCATGCGGGCTCTCGTCCACTGATCCGAGATGCTCAAAGTCACGAGCGGGTGGATGAAAACGTTAAGGCTCGGGGCAGTGTTCTTATCCATGGCTAACAACAGGAACTTGGGTTGAAGATGCGAGATTTACGGATCGGAAAGAAGCTTCCAAGCCAAAGCACGCGAAACAAGCTCGAACAGCAGCGAAGGACAGCCCCGTTTTCTCGCCAGGACCGCACAACGGTGCGCGCGCGGTGGAAAAGCGGTCGATCAGCTGAAAATTATTTCGATTTTAATATCCGGATTTGAACTGCTATCGCCTTAGGCTATTTGTTATTAAAATAAGTCTGCCAGCGCCTAGGAAGGGTTGCTGATAAATTAAAAGGTGGTTTGTTGCTCTTTATTGCATATTTTTGCTATTTTCGTGTTGTAAAATTTATTACTAACTTTTATATATCCGAATTCTTATTTACCTTATTAACGATACTGCAACCCCTTCCTTATCTGTCTTTTATGCGAAACAAAATAAATTAGATGAAGTTTTCTTCTGTATTTTCGAAAAATCGATGATACTTTGATTTCGAAAATCCGTGTCTTCGCGCTCATATTTTTTTTGAAAATTCGTTAATTTTGAATCTCCTGTTAACCTTCCTGTCTTAAATTTAGACAATCATATAGTCAAAGCCAAACTGGTCATTCCGTGAAAACGAAATTTTCTGATACGATCCCTTTTCGAGTCATTTTTGCAATTACATTTCAAAATTTACCTTTTGTTGATTTCAGAGCTTTAAATGTCTGATGCCGTCCCACGTGAGCCTGATCCCGAACCCTGTTCATCTTCCCAGTCTCGACCACGACGTGCCGCAGCAAAAAAGAAAGTAATTCCCTCTCCAAGGAACAACGAAGACTCCTCCGATGACGATTGTCCCGGTGTTACGATCGATGATGGTAACTTCCGTATTTCACAGTTTCGATATATAATAACAGTTCCAAATCTTCAGATGACAGCTCCTACACAATGTCACCCCAAAAAGCCGCCCCATCAACATCCAATGAAAGCGTTGTGGCATCGTCGATCGTGCCCTCCTACGCAGCGCCTTCCAGTGATCGTGATGCTTTTGTTCTGCCTCAATCATTAATGCCAACAGAGCCAGTTTCTGCCAGGGAAGCTGAATACCTCATCCAAAATGCACATATGGCTTATGCTGCAGCGGAGAAGGCTTCAAATTGTCGGATTCATGCGGAAGCCAGTGGATCTGTGAGTTTTCGGACCTTTACTTCCGTTTTTGAAGTCAAAATATTGCTTTCAGAACTGCGAAGCCATGATGCGCGACATTCAAGGCCTCCGAACCTACGTCACAAAGCTACAGAACCAGCAGAGAGCCATCAGACTTGAAAATACGCAGGCTTTGAAGGAAAAGATGGACATTGAAGCGAAATACGACGAGCTAAAGGTCCAGTATACGGCTATCCTTGAACAAGGGCTCAATGCAAAGGTTTGTTGAGCTTCTGAATGCCCAAATGGCCCAATTATAAGGCTTGGTTTTCAGTCCGCCGCCGATGAAGCCCGAAAATGGCGCGACGACTACGAGAAAAGCCAAGCCGTCCTTCTCGAATTTATCAACACTTACAGTGCCCTCAGGGAAAAGTACAACGAATCCGTCAAACTGGCTTCGGCATTCGCAGAAGAGCGCGATGTAGCTCGGAATGACTGTTACGATGAACACATCAAGCGAAAGCGAGTCAAGACTGATATGCGGGTTCATGTTGGGAACATTTCTGATACGATTTCGATTTTGAGTGAGTTTTGATACCTTTTTTGTTTTTATTTACGTTAATTTTGTTATTTCAGCCGATTTCATCGAGAAAAACGGCATCGAACTCCCGCCGGAAATCAGTGCCAAAGTCAAGGAAGCAAAATTGGACGCTGTAGCTGGGTTGGCAATCGCTAATCGGCGAAGTCCTTCGCCGTCGCCGCCTCCAAGTGTACCTGTCCATCTTCGAAGAAGTCGGAATGCTTCGACACGGAATCCAGCTGATGAATCCGATTCTGAAATGGGCGATGATTTGGCAATTGAACGGGCTTTGGCTGGACTGGGATCGGATAAGCGGACGCCGTCGCCGATGTCTGATGTTGTTCCGGCGCCGGCACCGAAGCGAAGGGTCGCTCATCGGGCGCCTGCGGCAGCTGTTGTGCCTCCGAAGGCTGGGAACCCGCCTCGACGGATGTCTGATGATGAAGTTTCGATTGCTTCGTCGACCGGCAGTCGCAGATCGGCCCGGATAGCCAAGAAGCAGCCAGCGAAGGCCGCTCCACCGGCACGGGGAAGAGGCCGCGGTGGTCGAGGACGTGGTCGTGGGGGCCATTCGAAGGATGACGATGGACCAGATAGTCGGCCGGATATGCCGCCTCCGCCGTTGCCGACGACCAGAAACCGTGGGCGTGGACGAGGTCGTGGAAGTGCATCCACTGGACGGTCGTCAAATGCTCCTGTTTCTGAGAATGCCATTGCCGATGTATTTTCCAAAGAGCTCATGACATCCGACGACGACTTCTCCATCCGCTCGCCTCCAAAAGGTCCGTCACCGATGGCATCGCCGACGAAATCTATCGCTAGCAGTATTGAAGCCTTTGATGAGATGCCGTCTTCGTCGGTGTCAACTCGAAGTCGTGGAAGAGGTCGCGGAAACGCAAACGCCTTACAGACCAGATCGTCGAGAAGATCCTCCACAATGACGACACCGGCAACTTCTCCCGTCAAATCCCTCAACTTGCCGACAGCTCAAGATCTCATGGACGAGCTCATGACCTCCGATGACAACTCTTCAGCGACGAGTTCTCCTATGAAGGCGCCTTCGTCCAAGGTGTCCCCGACAAAGCCGATGCCAGTTGTTGAAGACGATTCCTACACCTTTGAACCGATACCGTCAAATTCTTCGACATCGCCAACCTACGAACCAGTACCATCACATGGTTCGACATCGCCAACCTATGAACCATGTCCATCACATGGTTCGGCATCGCCAACCTATGAACCATGTCCATCACATGGTTCGACATCGCCAACCTATGAACCATGTCCATCACATGGTTCGGCATCGCCAACCTATGAACCGGCATCACCATCCTATGAACCGATGCCATCACATTCTTCGGCATCGCCGTCAAGACCAGTGTCAACGTTGGAAGCTGATTTGGAAATGTCGGACTCGGAAGATGATTTTGCTTCCGATGCGCATGACAAGACCGTTTCTTCAACTGCTTCTGTACCGTCAAAGGCTATTGACATTGTCGCCCAGGACTTGCAGTTGTCAGAAAGCGACGACGACGACTCAACGGCGACATCTCCGTCGAAAAGTTTGAATGCGTCTGAAGCGAAGGATGTCGGATTGGCGAAAGATGGCCAGAATGTTGAAGCTGAACCGACGGTGCCAAACAAGTCGGCCAATGACGTGCCTTTGGCCACTCCAAAGGCCACAGAATCTAACACCCCTGATTCTACAACCGTTTCAAATGATACCACCGAGTCTGATTCCTCTCCAAAGACGACGACTCTTCCCAGCAGTGAACCGTCACCAGCAAAGGAAGCAGTTGTTCCTGAAAAATGGATGCCAACGTCACCTCCTGCCAAGACTGTGCCATCCGCTCCAGTGCCAACCATCTCTTCGTCGGCCGAAATTCCGACCCCATCTACCTCAACTTCTACTATGTCAATTCCTGCCAATCAATCGGAATCTCCTGCCAGGCCCACAACACTTCCTGTCGCAAAATCGCCTGGCAAACAGCTCAACGTTCCCGATAAATGGATGCCAACGTCGCCACCTCCAAAGACCGCATCAGTGCCACCGCCAGCAGCACCGGTGATTCCACCGAAATCTACTGCTGTCAAAACAGTGCCTCCAAGCGCTCCGAGAGCAGTACGACCTAGTCAACCTGTTTCAAAGCCTCAAAAGGCTCCTGAAAGTATGTTACTGTTTTTGATTTTGCTTCTTCATTTCAATTTTGTTGTTTTCAGAGCCTGTTCAACAAGCTGAGTCATCTGATGACTTTTTCATGGACATTCTTTCCGCCGCGAAGACAGCTCCGTCAAAACCGATTGCACCGATGCCAAAGAAGCGTGTTGAAAAGCCTGTAGTCAACACACAGCCTGCTGAAGATTCTATTGATTCTGATGACGCTTCTGCTGATTTAGCAGCTCCATCAAAATCGACCCCGGTTAGGGCCAGAGCTGCGCGAACTTGTAAGTCATTTGTGCATCCCACGTTTTTGTGGCTCGCCATTTGAGTCATGCGTTTTTTGGTTTGGCTGGAAAAGGGGACAAACGACTGGACAACGCCTGCTTTTTGTGATCTTGTGTTTGGCTCGAGAGTCAACCCACGCTCGAACCAGATTGGCGCGCACTTTATTTTCAAATCATTCATGCCTCACACTGTTGCATTGTCATCTTTTTCAGCGTCCAGTCCAATCAAACCTCGAACCCTCAGTCCGCCACGATCGAAAAACACTCCATCAACCCGAAAAGCCGCTGCTAATCGTGCCCCAATGGTCCAGGTTCCGGTTACAGCCGCGCCGTTGTCCGAGGATTCCAGTGATGGAGAGGACGTGCCATCGACGAGTGCTCCTTCGACGTCGAAAGTTGTTCCCATTCCGGCAGAACCTGCCGAAGCTTCGCCGGCGCCACCGATGGATCAACCATCAGTCCGTTCCATACTTGCCAGTCGTGGCAGAGCTGCTCCGCCCGCCCGAGGTGGTCGTTCTGGAGGTGTTCGAGCCACGGCCGTTGCCGCCTTGCCACCGACTACCGTTCCGACGTCAAAGGCTGCCACCACCGAGGGTTCATCTGCTCCGAGTATCCATGGCCGAAAGACATTGTCTGTTCGCGAACAACAGAAGCTCATGACTGCCAGGAAGGCTGAGACTATGGAAAAGTTGAAGGCTGAGAAGGAGAAACTTGTAAGTTTTTGGTCTTTTTTTAGTCGTTTTGAAGTTATTTTTGTTTGTTTTCAGAAGCTGTCAAAGCCATTGCCAAAGAAGGCGACAACATCGCGAGCTCCGCCGAAGAAATCGAATGTTGCTGTTCCAACGACTTCAACGGACGCTGACAAAGGCGTCAATGAAAATGATTCCGGTCTTCCGACTTCGTCTGCGGCGTCTAAGGTCGCGGAATCGACAGAAAAATCAGCTTCTCCTGCTGTTTCTGAGGATTCAAGGCCTTCGACATCTGCTGCGTCAATGGCTCCACCGACTAGGCCTGGTCGCGTTGCTCACGTTCCTGCCCCAGGCTCCGGATTACGGGCCAGCGCCAATGGCAAGTCTATGGATCAGATAAAGAAACTGATGGCCCGTCAATCGAAGCAGCGTCTAGCCGGAATTGCCCCGAGAGCTGCACCGGCACCGAAAGTCCGTGCCAAGCCTGCAACCCCCGTTGAAGGCGCCCCAGCTCCGAAGAAGCGCGGACGAAAGACCAATGCTGAGAGAGCCGCGATTGCTGCCGCTGCTGCTGCGAAGGAAGCTGCTGAGCGAAGTGAAACGCCGCAGGGCGATGCCGAAACACCCGAACCGCCGCCAGTCCCGACAACTCGAAAGCGAGCTAAGCCAGATGACAGCCGCAAGTCTGATACAACGACGCCAAAGACCAAGAAGCAGAAAACCGCCGAAGAAGAGCCGCCTCCAACCCGACAGCTCCGAACCCGAGGACAATCGTCGGCGGCATCGCCTGGCGTCCCTCAAATGCAAGCTCGACGCATATTTTCGAAGATTTTGGTCGGATCTGCGGATACATTGGTCCCTGAATTCGTCGAAACGTCTGTCCAGAAAATATCTGCCGACGAGCTGTCAGCCATCGCGCTTGAATTCGCTCTGAAGATCGATCAGAAGGACCTGTTTCCGGCATTCCAGGCCCCGGAATATGATGGCGACGCTATATTGTCAGAACAGGAGGAACGCTTTTTGCAGCTGATCAACGAGCTGAGCCAATACGTGCCCGATTTCACGCGGAAGTTGTTCATGGCCCTCGCGAAGCAGCTCGCTTCAACGGATCGGATGCCGCCCATGTTGGTCAATCGGAACTATCGCCTCGTCTTTGTGTTGATGCAGTTCATTGAGGGCGAAGAAACTGGCCTTTCGATCCAGGAAAAGGCCATGGTTGACCGGCTTCTGGACAACCTAGTCTTGCAGCGAGCGCCGATGGCAGTGGCTTCAACGCTGTGTTATTTGATTCTCATCGCTGATGATACGATTAAGCGGTATTTGACGAAGCGTGTCATCGAGGATAGTCTTGGATATGGCGAGCTGTTGACGCTTATTGTCAATGAATGTGTAAGTTTTTATGACTTTTTTGACTTTTCTGACATCAGCTTCTATTTCAGCCCACCTACACGGAGACCCTATCCACCCTAATCACCGAAAAGACCGAAATCGACTACGCATCATCGCGATTGAGCCAACCGCTGACTTCAGAAGACTATCTTTTCGCCCTTCATGCACGTCTTGGAGAAGCCTATTTCACGCCGAATGGTCTCACCGAATTCGAGATGGACGGCGAACTCATTCTGACCATTTCGCCGGCTGTTCAACGCGTCTCGAACATTGTGTCTGCGCTGTTTTCGCCGGAAGTCATGGTTGACTTTGATCGGAAAGCCTTCCTCCGTGCCGGGTTCCAGTTGATTCAGAAGCTCATTCGGCACTGGATCGCCCCAGCACCTGCTTTCAATGATGCCTTCTACGATGATCTCACACAAGCCGCACGTTGTCCGGACGACTTTGACCCCACAGATGAGAACAGTGTCGCCAATGCCGTCCAGTTGATCTACACTTTTGCTCGCATTCTGTCCATTCCCTTCAGGCGGTTATCGAAGTCAAATGTGCCCGTCCTGCTGCGAAATGTGGTGATGGAGGTGTTGACAGAGATGCGTAAGCTGTCCAAGGCGGTTTCCACCGGTCTGGCAGACGGTTCCGTCAAGCAGAAGCTGACCTTCGGTATCACAGATGCAGTTGAACATCTCACAGAGTCGACGAAGTAATGTTTGTTTGTTGTTGTTTATAGTATGATTTTGTTTAGTTTGAAAGAAATGGAAGTGCCGTATAAAATTTGGGTTTCTTTGTGGAGGTTTTTGAAGTGTAATCGCGTCGTAAATACGATTAATACCGAATTGAAAATGCAAATTTATTATAGATCTGTCATACATGATATCAAAACAGTGCAAACAAGAAGGTTCAGTTCCAGCAATAGAGCAAATGCAAATGTTAATCTGTCAATCCCGCTTCACCTTGGAAGGTAGTGGTCGTGGATCATGTGCACGCGTGTTCGGAAGCGGTAGTTCAGACGAAGGCGGTGGTTTGCTGGAAAGAAGAGCCTGGTCACGGTAGCCCAGAGCGCCAGAAGGAGCACGGTGTAGATGAGCGGAGTGTGGGGAGCCAGCGCCAGAGACAGAATTGTGCCACACATGAATCCTCCGATGTGGGCTTCGCTCGCGGTCTAAAAACATAAAACATCTTATTAAAGAACATAAAAAACCAGAAAGTGTTAGATTTCGTACCCGGTTGAGGTTAGCCTTGCATTCGGCGCAGACAAAAACGGCCACGAAGATGGACAGGACCACCGGCGGCCACTCGACGGTACTGTGAAACCATGCCAATGCCGTGTTGATCACGACCGTCGCGAAGAGGCCATACATGCCTGCCGATGCTCCACTTATCTTGTATTCCGGCACCAACAATCGAAACAGCTGGGCCCCATTGATGCAGCTCCAGAGGAAGATGCCGATGATCTGCCAGGCTGGGATGTTGAAGTAGGCGCTGATGGTCGAAGCGAAGAGGAAGATGAAGAAGGCGTTGATGGGGGCAGCGTAGTCGATATCGTCGTAGATCCAATAGAGCACGTAGTTACGGTAACGGTAGGGGCAGCATGGACATAAATGGAGGGGACGAATATAGCGACCAAAGATCTCGACTTCCTGCGCCAGCTTTATCAGTACCAAAATGCCTCCGGCAAAGCAACATTGGGCAATTTCAAACCAAGTTAGCTCGTGGGAATCTGGATCCGGCCACGCCATGACAAAACGACAACACTGATGTTTTCGAGCAAATCTTGCCTCGACGGCCGTTTATATACACGCATTTTCGCCAACATTTTCGAAATGCTTCGAAGTGTGTCGTGTTTGTTTGTGTTTTTGCGGGTCAGTTCGACCGATCATGTTCGAACACCGTCGGGTTTGGTGTTGCTCGTCGTTGAAACGTCTGGCTTTACATTTTTCATTGCTAAAAATCACTGTTTCTTCTAATTTAGAATTAAAAATCACTAATTAAAATGACTATTAATGAAACTGGTGTCACGTTTCTTATTTTTTTCTATCTGATGTTAAATTACAGTAGTTTATTGACTATCATTTTTAACCATTTAAAAGTACGCACTTCATAAACAGGATCAAAGCAGTCTAAAACTTGGAGCGTGTTACAAGTAGGGATGCCGTTATGCAGGGCATAGGCTGTGGCGACTCGTAGCCTGCTGATACTGCTGCCATCGGCAATTAGGGCGTTATAGATCTTTGTGGCATAGTCGGTTGTGTTGTTTGGTGATTGTTCGAAATGGATCATTGCACGATGTGTTATTTCAGCCGCGAGATAAAGAGTATAATCATCTTTCGCAAGGAAATGTGCATCGAAACAGTATTCTTGCCAATTGGTGTACTCCAAATTTAGTACATTGGATAACATGTATGCCGTGAATGGTGCCAAAGGAGATTTTAAACCTCTAATCCGGTAGTAAAACTCCATTTCAAAGCTATGTGCCAGTTCGGCTACCAGTTCCAGGAAAAACTGAATTTTATCACCGTACTTGAATCGTAGCATTGCAGCCACAGGCACTGTAAGCGAATTGCCAATTCTCGAATATATCACTTTTGTCGAAGTGGCTGGCATCCATCTATTGACAAAATCAAGTGTTGAAACGTCTGTTGCAACTAAAGTTTGTATTTTCATTGCAGCGTTTTGTCGTCGAAGTATTAAAAACTGTCTGAACCATGACTTTGAGTTCCGAAGGCTACAATAGACTCGATCAAGCTCAGAATCGCCCAAAATATAGGGTTCTGTAGACACTGTTGCCGCCTTTATTACGTCACTGGCACGATCACTGTTTGTTAATGGTAACCGATTTTTAGTACGGTCTGCAATATCGTCGATGAGCCAGGACCGTATAGAATCAAACTCCTTTCGTGCCAGATCAACAGTATTTTTATCAATCATGCTCATGTAGAGGACAGTCATCACGTGTGGAGCGTAGTTTTCCGATACAGTAATACAGCTTTTCATATCAGTTTCAAGACTGTGAAATACTTGTTTGATCAACAGTTTACGTAACATTGAAGACGGCAATATCGCAATCAAAGTGTCTATACTTTTCATGTACTTCGGCGACGTAATGACAAATCGAATTTTATCCATTCTTAATTGAGGGTGGTTGCGAATAATTGTACCAAAAAAAGTAGCAAAGTCAAACAAATAAGCTTGTTCTTCTTCAAGTGATAGGATTTGCCAATTAAGCACGGTAATTGGTTGATAGGCATGTCTTCGAACTGTCTTTGCCAGATTATAAGCTTCTCTAAACTTGCTTGCCGATAACATTGCAATTGCATTCTCAACGAAACCAGTATTTGGTTCAATATATAATAATGCGGGACCACTGAATGAAACATAGTTCGGTTGAAAACTCAATTTAAAAACAGTTTCAACGTTGAATTTTGTCCAGTATTGAGCTACCACTTGCGCAATATCCGCGCGACTTGTCCTAAAAATGTTGATTTGGTGTTTACTACTCACGTGCTTCATCTTTTAGGAGTTGAAAGTGATTAAAACTTACATGTTTTGCAAATCTTTATTCACCGAATAGACGAATTGTCGCAAATCTCTATCGCCGTTTTTGTCGCTAAGACATGTTTTATACGCACTTTTAACAGTTCTCATTGCCTGATTGTTATCGTATCCAGGCGGATTTGTCTTTTTCATCAACGCCAACTGCATTGTAGCAGCTATAGAATCTTGGTACTGGTCTGTCAACGGTTTCGGCGAATAACATGAAGTGTCAAAATGTTCGTCATGGATAGCGTTAAACTTTAAATCGGACAGTATTGTTGGAAAAATCAAATAACCAAAAATAACCGAAGTTCCGAACCACTTCACAATAAAAGTAAACGGTGCTTTATCTTTAAAATGTTTATAATTAACCTCATAAAGAAACAAGTTGAAACTACTTACATCTCAACACAAGTACATCATATTTCATCTGATTCCAGATAGCTTTTAAAATACGTACAAATAAGTTTACAACATAAAGGACGACGCACTTTATGATTTTAAACACGCTAGAACATACGGAGCAGAACATCGGGAAGGAAAAAACCAAAAAAGCTAGCAAGAGAAAGACGAATATCGACAGCTAGTTGTGCCACGAAAGCAACAAAATCAAGCATGCGCAATTTCGGAGGTAGCATGTGGCCCGAGTTGCGCAGCTTACTGAAGCCTTCGTGACTGCTAGTACAGGGTCAGGGCGTGGCAGATGTTTTTTCAATTGCGTTCTTTCGGGATTTTGGTTATTGGAATGCGACTTGCGTTAACCATTTTAAACTCGATAAAACGATTTTAAGTTCACGTGGTAATAATGTTTTTTTATCTAGCGAATTACAGTAGTTTATTGACTAACATTTTTAACGATTTTAAAATACGCATTTCATAAACAGGATCAAAACAGTCTAAAACTTGGAGCGTGTTACAAGTAGGGATGCCGTTATGCAGGGCATAGGCTGTGACGACTCGTAGCCTGCTGATACTGCTTCCATCGGCAACTAGGGCATTATAGATTCTTGTAGCAAGTTCATTTGTGTCGTTTAGTGGTTGTTCGAAGTGGATCATTGCACGATGCGTAATTTCAGCAGCGAGATAAAGAGTATAATCATCTTTTGCGAGAAAGTGCGCATTGAAACAGTATTCCTGCCAATTGGTAAACTCCATGTTTATATGAGCCAGCAAGAACTCAGTTAGATACGGTCGCTCTATTACAGTGCCTCTATCCCAGTATAAATATTCCGTCTCAAAGTTATGTGCCATTTCTGCTACCAGTTCCAGAAAAAATTGAACTTTATCACCGTACTTGAAGCGTAGCATTGCAGCCACAGGCACGGTGAGAGAATTACCGATTCTCGAGTAAACCATTTTTGTCGAAGAAGCTGGCATCCATCTATTGACAAAATCAGGTGTTGAAACGTCTGTTGCAACTAAAGTTTGTATTTTCATTGCCACGTTTTGTCGTCGAAGTAACAAAAACTGCTTAAACCATGATTTTGAGTTCCGAAGTTTACAATAGACTCGATCAAGTGCAAAATCGTCCAAAATATAGGGTTCTGTGGACCATGCTGCATTCTCCATTACATAACCTGCTTGATAACTATCCGCTAACGAAAATGGATGATAAGTACGGTCTCTAATATCGTCAATAAGCCAGGACCGCATAGAATCAAACTCCTTTCGTGCCAGATCAACAGTATTGCTATCAATCATGCTCATGTAGAGGACAGTCATCACGTGTGGAGCGTAGTTTTCCATTACACTAATACAGCTTTTCATATCGGTTTCAAGATTACGAAGCAGTTGTTTCATCAATAGTTTACGTAACATTGAAGATGGCAGTAGCGCGATCAAAGTGTCTATACTTTTCATGTACTTCGCCGACGTAATGGTGTAGTAGACTTTATCGTTGGAAGTTATTGTTTTGAAAAAAGTAGTAAAACCGAACAAAAAAGGTTGTTCTTCTTCAGCCGATAATGTCTGCCAATTGAGTACTGTAGCCGGCTGGTAGGCGTATCTTCGAACTATTTTCGCTAGATTGTGAGCTTCTCTAAATTTGCTTGCCGATAGCATTGCAACTGCATCCTCAACGAAAACCGCATTGGGCTCTATATAGAACAATGGTGGACTGTCAAATGACATATAATTTGGTTTAATACTCAATTTGAAAACAGTATCAACATTGAACTTTGTCCATAGCTGAGCTACTGTTTGTGCAACATCCGCGCTACTGGTCCTGAAATCTGTGATTGTGTGCATTTTCCATGATTAAATAAAACTTACATGTTTCGCAAATCTTTCTTCACCGAATGGATGAACCGCCGCAAATCTTTATCGCCACTTTTGTCGCGGAGACATGTTTTATACGCTCTTTTAACAGCTCTAATCGCTCGATTATCACGGTATCCAGGCGGATTAGTTTTATTTATCAGCGCCAAGTGCATAGTAGCAGCTAGATAATCTTGATAATTGTCTACCAACGGCATTGACGAAAAACATGAAGTATTAACATTTTCATCGTAGACAGCATCAAAATTTAAATCCGACAGTATCGTTGGAAACAATAAATAAAAAAGAAAAAACTCGATTCCAAAGTACTTCCCAATAAAAGTCAACGGTGCTTGTTCTTAAAAATGATTATTTTTTGCCGTGTAGATTAAGAGTGCGAAACAGACTTACCTTTTAACACTGTAAAATCATATGCCATTTGGTTATGAATTGCTTTTAAAATACGTAAAAATAAGGATACAACATATTTGATGAGACATATTAAAAACTTAAATATGTTGTAACATGCGGAACAGAACATCGGCAAAGGAAAAAACCAAAAAAGCTAGCGAGAAAGACGAATATCGACAGCCAGTTGTGCCACGAAAGCAACAAAATCAAGCATGCGCAATTTCGGAGGTAGCATGTGGCCCGAGTTGCGCAGCTTACTAAGGCCTCCGTGACCGCCGGTTCTCTTAAGGTCAGGGTGCGGCAGATGTTTTTTCGATTGCATTCTTTCGAGGTTTCGTTTGTTGCAATGTGATTTGCTTTCAATCTTATGTGTAGGCAAAGAACGAGTTGAACAAGTTGTTAAACTTCGTGCTATGTAGCACTTTTGTCATTGTTATTTAATTATCAAGTATCAAAAATTGATCCGTGGCTACATAGAAACTTTTTGTGGTTTTACAGTCGCCACTGCGCTGTCACACTAAATATCTTGCAAAGTTTTATTCGGGACTTTAAATTAAGTTATATTAGTGTACATATGTGTTAATCATTGTCTGACCGATACCAGTTGCTGCGTTATACAGGTGCGTGATAACATCATGCCAGGGGAACCGTTCTCGGAATTTAGCGCCGTTCCGGTAATAGCGAGATCGGTGACCGTAATTGTCCCGACGGTCGTAATCATCGTCGTCGTAGTAGTCGTCGTAACTTGGAGCCAGATGGTGGCGGCGATAGCGAGCAGCGGCCATGGCGATGAGGCAAGCGAGGAGAAGCAGAGGAAGGAGCTTCATTGTAGACAGGAGTCAACTTCGGATGGTTAGTAACTAAACGACAACCCTTTTATACAAACTTTGGGATGGCGAAAATGCGGCTTTTCCTTTTTAGATACAATTACTTTGATTAATGGTAACTATGCTGAAATTAGTTAGCGGTGTACAAAAAAGAGCTGTACAATGATTTAATGTTGCTGTTTCGGCATTTTTCAAAAAACCAAACATTTTGTTTTTGTTTGTTCGGCTAACCGTCTTTAAAGATGCCTTTTAAGCTATTAAAAACGTTGTCAGGAAAGCAAATAAGTCTACCTCGCCACACAAAGACGATATACATCAAGCCTATTGGGATTTTTGGCGGCGTTTTTTCGTGAACAACGAGCCAATACTTGCCCGATTTTACGCACGATTGAAACAAGGTACTGTGACTTTGTTGGTCAGTCCGATCGCTACACATTTTAAATTTTATGGGTATGCGGTAAAAAAGAGGTACTGTATACTGTTACGTGTACTTTTAAAAGGGGTGCTGTTTCTAGTATGATTTAGTGAAATGTTGTTTATGCAGCGTTTAAACAACAGTAAGTAAAACATGTGACAAAATTTATATCACACATACACGCCATCATGCAATCTTTGTTACAATCACTTTTCCATGAAATCACCGTCTGTGCAACAAAACGTTATAAATGTTTATCATGTCATTTCAATTTAATATAAAACAAATTACTTTTTTTTAGCTCAAAATGAACATTTCAACCCCTTTATTTAAATTTTTTTCTAGTGGTACTTTGAAGGTGTTGAACTGACTTGGCAGTCATTTGTTATATCTCATTCTGTTTGACTTTCTAACACTTGGAAGTCATAAGCGAAATGGTCACCAATAGCTCATTCATTCTAAACACAACAGAATCAAAACTTCACAATAATTGGTTAAACTTAGTATTATGCAACACTTTTATCATCGTAGCTAGCAGTGTATTGTTAATGCTAAACTTTGTTATCTTATTCGTAAGTAATGCCAGAATTTAAAAAAACATCGATTTTGCAGCATAATTTCAGGTTCTTCATTTCCGAAAAGATCGTTTCAACTCGTCAGTCTACAAACAGCTATTCCATCTTGGCTTGACAGACTGTATCCAACTGTCGTTACAGTTTATGGCCGCAATTTGCTCATTAGCACAGTATGACATACCACACTTTCTAAATAAAGTAGCCGGTGGCATAATTAACTCGGCGTGGTTTGGCTGGAGTCTTTTTGCGTTATTTCTTTCTTTCAATCGATTTATGATGATCTGTTATTCAAAACGCTATAGTACATTTTTTTCGAAG
This sequence comes from Panagrellus sp. LJ2284, assembly GCA_024447225.1. Lineage (NCBI taxonomy): Eukaryota > Metazoa > Nematoda > Chromadorea > Rhabditida > Panagrolaimidae > Panagrellus > Panagrellus sp. LJ2284. The sequence continues at coordinate 5,787,782 of JAMRYC010000005.1, read as the reverse complement.
AATCGCTTCAAAGTAATTTTAAAAGCTAATACTTTTACGATTTAATTAATTTTACAAGTTTAGATGCAAATAAGAATGTCATGGATTGTACTGCTTATGTTTTTCAGTATATATTTAACTCCATACTTTACATTTTATTATGATCAGCTTAAACTAACATGGCATTACCTAAACGGTAAAGGCAACAATGTCATGGTTATCATAGAAATATGTTACGTTTGTACGTTGGCAATGTTATCTGGCGTATTTTATGCATGCATTTTTATGCGTATTAAGTTCTTGGTAAGCGAATTTGCAAAACTGATACTAAAAATGCTACAAGTTGATTTAAGAAAAGAGGCACTACAACTTTTGGTGGTAACCATGAAGTTCGACTTTCCATACAGGTTTGTAACGTATAATCGTTATCTATGTTATAAATTTACTTTAATAGGCCTCCGTGTTGTGTTTATTTACCACGCTAAAAGAAATTCATTGGCACTTTTACAAATACTACATGCCTGACAGCACTTATTCAGCTTTTTCAATAAACATGTTATGGACGTTGAATTGCGGCATCAGTCCTGTGTTGTGTGTTGTACTCAACAAGTAAACATATCTTACAACTGTACATTATGCTTAAAATTTTTATTCAGATCGATTCAAGTTGCCGTTTTACAACTTCTCCGTGTTTATGTTCGTTCTTCGAACTTGGCGATGGTCGGGACGTGACCCAGAGTGCTGCAAAACACGTTGTGAAGAAACTTATCTAACATTGCACACTAAAAGTTTGAACATTTAGTCAATAGATTTTTTTGTTGCACAAAATTATCAGGAACGATAAATAAAAAATGTACAAGACAACGTCAATTCAGCTGTGTTATAAATTCAAATAAACAATACAGCAACGTGGGCGCTATCGAAGGGCAACGTAGCGGTTGGCTACACACAGAAAATGAACCCTCGCATATGAGGGATTTTTCCCTCATATTTGAGTTAAAAAACAAGCATGACTGTGCTTGAGTTTTTTTTCCCTCATAGACGCGTAACTTTTCCCTCACCCATGAGGGAAACCGAACCTCCACCATGAGAGTGCAAGCATCATGAAGGAGGGCCGAGTTATCAAAAGTTAGGTTATTGATTAGATTTTGCTCCCGAATTGCCCCGCCCCGTTGTTTACCGGTACAATCAATGCATGAACAAAATTTATTAATCGCATTGTAAAAAAACATAATCTAATTTGACAATTACAATAAACAAATGATGTACACAACAAAAATGCACAATACAAACATTAGAATCATCGGTTTTTGGCATTATATGGTGTGGCGGGTAACGATGGTGGCATAGAACGGAAGTGTAATGCTTGTAAATCGCAATGATCTGAATTCCGTTGGGCTGCGATTCATCATACGTTGAGACGATTTTTCTCGACTTAAAATCCTGAAAACTGGAAATTAGCAATGTTCTATCAACAGACATCGAAAACGCTCACCTGGATAGCTTCGGATCACTGGGTCGGCGTGAAACTGTCAGATGGCAACTCAAAAGTAAGTGTGAATCTGAAAGACAGCAGTTGATGCTGATCTGACGCAAAATTATATATGAAACCCACCTTTTTACTCAGTTTTTTCATGCAGTTCATAAACATTAGACAAAAACCTGCAAAATACCAAGTAAAATCGGGATCACAACCCGTTGAACACAATCTCAACACAGGTAATGGTATCACATTTATTTATGACTCACAAATAGATACATAAAACAATAACGTAAACTCAAAAAACGTCAAAGTCTCGGACTTTCAAAACAAAGCAAACCGAGAGCCGCAGGAAGCTGGCTGCGCTAGTTTTCGGCGCGAAGACTGCCAAGAGGTCTGATTCCCTCATCTTGGATAACCATGTCCCTCTTGTACGAGAGTGCGTGTTTTTCCCTCATGCTGGAGGGAAAACAGGATGGAGGAAGTTTGGTTTCTTTATCGAGGGACAAATTCCCTCATGCACGAGTTCTTTTTTTTCACCAGGAGGGAAAAAGCAGTTGAGGGAATCAGAAGTGAGGGTCTATTTTCTGTGTGTAGTGTCTACGGACGATTTTTTAACAGAAAAATAATTAAGGTAACTGTATTTATTTTGAATTAATTATTTAAATAAATGACAATTTTGTTTAATATTGCCAAAAAATTATAGACTTTTAGCCGTTTATCCAAAACAGCGTGAAACGCTTGTTGCCCCAATTGCGACAGGCCAAGGGAAGACACGTTCTTTAAAACCAGCATCGTCGCGGTAATAGCGAGATCGGCGACCGTAGTCGTCCCGACGGTCGTAATCATCGTCGTCGTAGTAGTCGTCGTATCTTGGAGCAAGTGCCCGATGGTGGCGAGCAGCAGCCATGGCGATGAGGCAAGCGAGGAGAAGCAGTGGAAGGAGCTTCATTGTAGACAGAGATGCACTTCTGATGCCTGTTAAGAGGGAGTATTTGACAGGATTTAGGAACAAGGTGAAGGGGGGGATACCCGAATTTTACACTTCGAAATGTTTTGAGTCAAAAATGTTAGGGACCCTGGGTAGGGTCTGGATGCCCAATATGGAAGGTTCTAGGTTGCGGATTCTGGAGATATGCCTTCTGAAAGTTTTTCGACTATTTTTGAAAAAGTGGATTCCACCCCTTGAATGACCCCGATTTTTTGCACCCGGGCGTATTTTGAGGCGTAAAGACGAATGCCGTACTCAGAATTGAGCTCAAGTGGTAATAAGTATTGATTTTTTAATTTTAAAGTTTTTAAACGTGTGCAACTCGAAAATGCGAACCGCCTGCTGTGTACCGACGATGTCATGTTGTAGCCCGTAGTTTTCTTATTCGGAAAAAAATTTTTAATCAAAACCTTACGGAGGACCAGAAGGCTTTTTTTTGGTGCGCGCCAAAAACCCCGCCACTGTGCTGGTACGAAACGCGCGCGCGCAACTGGGTCGACCGAGCCACGCAGTCACTCAAAAAATGTAGTTCTGGGACCACCCACCACGCCGGCGAACCGCATTTCGCGCACGAACCGACCCAGTTGCGCGCGCGCGTTTCGTACCAGCACAGTGGCGGGGGTTTTGGCGCGCACCAAAAAAAAGCCTTCTGGTCCTCCGTAGAGTTTTGATTAAAAAATTTTTTCCGAATAAGAAAACCACGGGCTACAACATGACATCGTCGGTACACAGCAGGCGGTTCGCATTTTCGAGTTGCACACGTTTAAAAACTTTAAAATTAAAAAATCAATACTTATTACCACTTGAGCTCAATTCTGAGTACGGCATTCGTCTTTACGCCTCAAAATACGCCCGGGTGCAAAAAATCGGGGTCATTCAAGGGGTGGAATCCACTTTTTCAAAAATGGTCGAAAAACTTTCAGAAGGCATATCTCCAGAATCCGCAACCTAGAACCTTCCATATTGGGCATCCAGGCCCTACCCAGGGTCCCTAACATTTTTGACTTAAAACATTTCGAAGTGTAAAATTCGGGTATCGCCCGACCTAAATCCTGTCAAATACTGCCTCTTAACAGGCTGAAGATTTTATACAATCTTGTGGGCTGCGGCGTTCCTTTGTTTGGTTCAAATGACTGTGAATATCCGTCATAAAGTGCAAATGGGTAAGCGGCTTCACAAAAGAAATAGCGCGTCAGTATGCCGAAAGATATTATTTCAGCACAGTCAACTTCAAAGTGCAAATTATTTTGTCTTTACCGGTTTAGTTCGGTTTACGATTCTGTTGTATAATATGACAGTAACAGTATGCTGTGAATGACAAAGCAAGTTACAAAACATAATAGTAATAAAGAGAGAAATCAATAGTGTTAGCGGCATGCTGCAAACTGCTCAGCCTTACATATCGAGATTACTCGGACATTGCACGGCAAAAAAATCGTAAAAATATTATTGTGATAGCCCCACGCTCAGTGAATGAAGAATTTGACGTTTTTTCAAATAGTATCCTTCCGGTTCCGATTGACCGAGGTGGCTCCGTGTCGATCCCTTGTGAGTATTTACTTCTTTATAACTGAACATTTTTGAAGGCAGTAAAAACGTTAATAAACCGATTTATGTGTGTCAAAAACAGTATGATATGACTGATTTATTGCCACTTAATTTAAAGTCTTATTAACCTTTGTTCCAACCTTGTTCAAATCCGTGTGCCCCACCCTTAATGGTTGCCCCAATTGCGGTAAGCCAAGGGAAGGATCGTTCTTGAAAACCAGCATCGTCGCGGTAATAGTGGGATCGCCGACCGTAGTAGTCTCGGCGATCATACTCATCGTCGTCGTAGTAGTCGTCGTATCTTGGAGCCCGATGGTGGCGATGGTGGCGAGCAGCGGCCATAGCGATGAGGCAAGCAAGGAGAAGCAAAGAAAGGAGCTTCATTGTAGACAGGGATTTACTTAGTATACCATATATGGCTGGCCGAAACCCTCTTATATACAAATTTGGGGGCGGCAAAACTGCTGCTTTTCTTTGTTTTAACTTTATTTTGATTAATGGTAATGACGCTGAAATTGTTTAGCAGCATCACAAAAGAAACTCTAACAATTCTTTTAAAGAACCGTAAAGTTCTTAAAATTAGAAACGTTTTTTTAAAGACGGTAAACTGAACGGACAAAGACAAAATGATTTGTACTTTGAAATTGACGATGCCGAAACACTAAGTTTAGGCTGATTGTTGCTGTGGTTTATTTAGAAAGCTGCTATCCAATTTTCACTTTATGACAGATACTCAAAGTGATTTGAACCAAACAAAGAAACGCCGCAGCGCTCAAATTTGTATAAAAGGCATTTTCAATCAGTTTACAGGCATTAGAAGTTGGCTCCTGTCTACAATGAAGCTCCTTCCTCTGCTTCTCCTCGCCTGCCTCATTGCCATGGCTTCTGCTCGTCATCGTCGCCACCACCGGGCACTTGCTCCAAGATACGACGACTACTACGACAACGATGATTACGATCGTCGGGACGATTACGGTCGCCGATCTCGCTATTACCGCGACGATGCTCGCTTCTAGGATCGCTTCGATTGGAAACCGTTTGCCACTATTGCGTTAAACGCCGCGCAACAAGCAGGTCAACATTTAATTAACCAAGGTCGTTAACATGATTTTATACACAATGCCGAATAAAACATAATAATAAAATTTGCAAAAAAAAAACAAACACTTTTAGATTGCGTGACTCATTTTGACATTGTATTTGGTTTATCAAAAAATTAAAAACCAATGTTTACGCAAACCCACTGAAAATTATGGCTAAATTGAAAGTTGGAGACAGTTTTCCAACACAAAAAAGCGCTTTTCAAGGTCCGCGGCCAGATAATTCCGGCTTTGAAGATTTTAAAGCGCATCTACTTTTAAGGGATGTTTGAACATACGGATGCCTGAGGTCAAACAAAGCGCCCTCGTCTATACATCCGCATGGTCTTCCTCGCCTGTGCCGAGGAAACCACCTATACTATTTCCGGCAAACTTGACGGTTTCTGCCGCTTCAAATTCCAGATGTTTTGATTACTTTTTTCATCCATATCCTTGTCCATCATACACACCTAAACCGTGATATAAGTTAAATCAGTATAAACTTTACCAATTAAACACTTTCACCTGGTTCTAAACTCTTTAATTATTTATAATCTGCATTTTTAATTCCCATCACCGTCTCCCACACACAAAAAATGCGTATTAAAAAGACTAAGCCAAGCGTATTGCACAAAAACACTACGCTTCAACGCAGTGTAAAGAATCTTCTTCTTTTTATTACGCAAGCGTAGTCTTTTAATCAAAAGACTACGCCTGCGTAATAAGAAGAGTACGCGTCGCGTAGTGTTTTGAAAGCGTAGTCGTTTTGTGCACGAAGTTTTTTTTGTGTGCAGGCCGTTGCCATATTTGGTGGTGATTAAAACGTAATTCAATAAACTACCAGTTTTCTTGCACATGTAACATTAACAGTATATTATGAATGATTTATTGCCACTTAGCTTAAAGTCTTATTAACCTTTGTTCCAACCATTTTTAAATCCGTTTATCCCACCCCTAACGGTTGCCTCAATTGCGGCAGGCCAAGGGAAGGCACGTTCTTCAAAACCAGCATCGTCGCGGTAATAGCGAGATCGGCGACCGTAGTCGTCCCGACGATCGTAGTCATCGTCATCGTAGTAGTCGTCGTATCTTGGTGCCCGATGGTGGCGACGATGGCGAGCAGCGGCCATGGCGATGAGGCAGGCGAGGAGAAGTAGAGGAAGGAGCTTCATTGAAGACAGGAGTCAACTCGGGATGCCTGTTAACTAGACGACAACCCTTTTATACAAACTTGGGGATGGCGAAAATGCGGCTTTTCTTTCTTTTTTGGTTAATGGTAATTATGCTGAAGCTGTTTAGTGGTTTTCACAAAAGACATCTATAAACAGTTTTCTCTAAAGTAACTGTTTGTCGATCCTTAAGAATACGAACGTTTAAGGTCGGTGAATTTAACCGACAAAGACAAAATACTTTGCACTTTGAAGTAGACTATGCCGACACAATAACTTTAGACAGATTGATGCGCTGGTTCTTTGGTAAAACCGCTAACCAATTCTGGTCAAATAACGGATTGTTAAAGTTAGTTAAACAAATCAAAGGAATGCCGCAGCTCCAAAGTTTGTATAAAATGGTTGTCAGCCAGTTAACAGGCATCCCAAGTTGACTCCTGTCTACAATGAAGCTCCTTCCTCTGCTTCTCCTCGCCTGCCTCCTTGTTATGGCCGCTGCTCGCCACCATCGCCACCATCGGGCTCCAAGATACGACGACTACTACGACGACGATGACTATGATCGTCGAGACGACTACGGTCGACGATCTCGCTATTACCGCGACGATGCTCGCTTTGAAGACCGAGGTTTATTCAACGCATTTAAAGGAATGGCTAAAGGCAGTCTTGCTGGTATAGGAGGAGTAATGCAGCAACATTGGGGTCCTAAATATGGGGGTTTTAATGGTTAAACACTTAATAAACTTGTCACAGCATACCGTTACTGTCATGTTATACAACAATATTTTGTGCAAACATACTACAGGTTACTTGCAATTTGTCTGTAAAACAATTTTCGTCCAAAAAAAAAATGGTGTACAATACACGGAATCTGGATACAAGGCTGCAGCAACAAAGCAGCTTATAGTTCAAGACATTTAAGACAATCGTCTTCAAATTCAAAGCAATTCATTACAAATGGCGCATGGTAATTCTTCAAAATTACTTTTGGAACCCTGTAATGCTGGGATGTATTACACAAAAAACGCATTCGCACAATGCAAATCCGCATTGCATTTTCCAATGCACGCGACGTAATGCAACTTGGATGGGGGACATTGTACCACAGCGGTCATTGTACCACACTCATTGCCACCCAATCAACGGCATTCACACCGACAAACCGTGCTAACACGTTCACGTGTGGTACAATGGCCGCTGTGGTACAATGTCCCCCATCCATGCAACTTGCATAACCCTCCGTAACGTAAAATCGCCTGTAATGCATTACATTCTGATTTGCATGTAATGCATGCGTCAAATGTAATAAAGTAATTGTATGTTTTGGTTGAAAAAAACAGAAGTTTTACAACACTGAAAAAACACTATGTATGTGTAACGAAAAATATTTTATCTATGTATGTCTAATTTGCGTTACACAAAGTGTACACAGAGAAAAGTACCCCTCACTTTTCAACCCCTCATGAAAATTCTCCATCAAATTTAAAAACACTCCATCATATTCGATGAATTTTACCCCTCACATTTGAGGGGGGCACCCCATCACGAGATTTGATGGAGTCACCCCCTCAAATTTCGATTGGCGTTGTGCGTCGAAAGACAACTCGAGCGCGGATCCACGTCCGCCGCCGAATTGCGATTCATTGAAGTCTTTTCGCTTCTGCGTCGCAGGTTCCTTCGCTATCAGTGTTCACGTTTTTGTTGTTTTTGTTGTGTACTTGTTCATGATAATAAAGATATTGTTTCTACCCTTGTATCTTGCGAATCCACGGGTTATACTACCCGGAAATACTTGTTTTCACTTCGTTACACTACGTGAAAACATTTGTTTTGACTGCGCGGCCCACCCTGGGCCGCTCAATCGCTTACGCTCACTCGCTACCCATTGCTTCGCAACTGGGGGTGGCCACATTTATTGGTTTTGCGAAACTAACAGTAATATTACTTGACAATTGTATAATACATTACAGCTAAGCAACAACTTTTTACAGGGACACAATAAGCACAGGGTATGACAGTCAGGGCGATGGATTGACCATTGGATTCCGGCATCTGGGTACGGATGTGATCATGTTCTTGCGTGTGGAGTGTCTGCCCATGATGGTTGTTGTAGTCGTTGCTGAAGTGTTTCCTCGATTATTAGGGGCTGCCATCGTGGCTGCGCCACGATGCCAGCTTTCCGTACGGCTGCTGCGGGTCGCTTCTCGACTGCGCAGTTGCAGCGTTCCTTGGGGAAACTTACACTGGTTTAGCTGAAATAGATTATCCGAACTTGGGGAGCGCGTAATAACACTCATCCCCATTTTTACAGTATACAGTAGCTAACAAAGCTATGTCATTTCTATATTAATCAAGCGCTGGCTGCTGCTACCTTCGCAGTAGTGCCAGGATAACTAGGTAACATGTTAATACTTATTAAACTTTATCGATACCATCCGCTCAAATCCCAATTTGAGCGGAAATTCGGGCTTCGAATAAAGTTTAGGCCCGTCGAGCTGCCTCGCTCGACGCTCAGTCGTTGCGAGAGCATTGGGCAGCTCGAGGGCGTGCGCACTTTCGCGTCCTCGGGTGCGCACGCTCCGTCAAAACCTGCCGTTTTCACTTCGTTACACTACGTGAAAACATTTGTTTTGACTGCGCGGCCCACCCTGGGCCGCTCAATCGCTTACGCTCACTCGCTACCCATTGCTTCGCAACTGGGGGTGGCCACATTTATTGGTTTTGCGAAACCAATAATCTCGAAAAAGTGGAAAGGCGACGGGGGGAAGGGTTAACTGAAGGTGTTCTTCCAAAGAATCGACTCTGGGATAGCTTTTGGCATGAATGCATATGCCTTGCGTAATATCTTCCGACCATGCAGCTCGTTATCCTCTCTTATCCGTACCTGCCTGAGGTCGAGTACCGTACTCGTATCCGGATGCCGGACATTCTCATTTAGTGACTTACATATCGTACCACGACTGCCAATGGATGCTGTTTATCCTTAAAACTGTTTTCTATAACAGGAGTTCGCCAATCTGGATCCTGTTTGGCACTCCTGTGGCCAATTCGTCATACCTATATGCATGTTACATCGAAACTTATGTCCAGGCAACCATGTTTTCCATTGAAAAGTAGTCAAGAAAAGGCCTCCTAGTCCTAAATCCTTATCACACCTAGGTTGCGATGTAATTGTGTGTCACACCCGTTTCAATTCCTTTCAGTCACACTCATATTCACGGATTCTAGACCCTGCTGATCTCTGTTCCATGACATATTCATTTTATCGTGTCAAATCGTTTTGCACTATTTGGACTCACTGTTTGCCACATGCGCTTTAGCAAAGCATATTGGGGTCATATTGGGGATTTCGGAGCTTATTCATGCATCTGAACGTGCTGCCACTGAAAGCGATCGTTTTCTACCCTCATGACTACTCCAAAATGATTGTGCATACCGGGCTAACCACTTTCTAAATAAGCTTCCGACAGAATGAGACTTGGCTTACACAACCTTTAGTTCAATGCGGTCTAGTAATTCTTAAACAGGTGAATCTATTTCATAAGGCACGTCGACCTAACTCACATCAACATTAGATTTACGATCTTTTCGGAACTACCAAGCTTGTATCATAAAATGCGTATCTTTTTGTACCAATACAAAAACAACATATAAACTTCGAACTTAGACCGCCAGCTTGATTATCCATCGGCCATTAACTATTCAATGAGTTAGGCCTGGATTTTGAAGAGTTCATCCCTCAATCATTGCTACTTGCGCACTGCATGCGGCTTTCTAATCCAAATTTCGATCTTCCTGATCGTCCAAACCGCGATACTCAATCTAATTTGGAGGTACAACAAAGTGGTCAACGACCGGGGATTAGGGTCGATATTTCACATTGGACCCGTTTGTAGCTTTTAGCTTTATGTGTATCCATGCTCTAACTCAACTTCGAGACATTGCACTTTCAATTGTTTAAAAAACATGCTACATGCCCTGCGTGCAGTTGTCCTTCTCCTGTGTTTAACTGGGCTAGCTTGGCCCGAATGGAACCGAATTCCCTTGGGCCCAAACTGCAGACAATACTGTCAGATCGGTGTCGTTATATATCGGACACAGATAATACGTACCCGTTTACTCCTACAAGGCAACTGCGGATGCCTGTATCCCCTGATATACCATAGCCATTAAAGTCTCGCTACATCCAAATTGGTGCGATTATGTTTCAACTGGTAGCTGGGGTCGGGTCTTGGCCGGGAAATACATTCCTTTGTTTAGAAAGGAACTTTGCGACTTCACTCTCCTCGGACGCTTCTGAGGACATCATCTTATGTAGATATCGCCCAATGATAGGGGGCAAGAATACAGTTGACGTTAAGAAACGCACTCGATCAACGAGAAAACAACTACCAACGACTTTCATTGCTATCAACAAATACCAAAAACGAAATCGGTACAGCATTTGTCCCCCTCAGCCTTCCACATTGACAGAGTATTGCAACTACACTTTTCTCTGATGCTCCAGGGGGTTTCAAACCATGAAGGCACTACCTTATGAGAGGGTGTCAAGATTCCAATGAGCACTGGGACCACACCAAAAGACCAATCACTCAATACACAATCGATTACTATCAACTTTTATTCCCATCTATAAAATCTTTACACAATATTTTATAATATCTATAAAGTCGGACACAGAGACAATCGGGGCCGATTCGGACGGATTCGTGGGTGCGCGTCTTTGATCTTCCTCGGGCTTGTTTTCGGTGGGCTTTATCCAGCCTTCAAATTTATCGCTGTGATGTGCCATAGAGATCACCGTGTTTCGTCGAAACAGCTTTGCGGCTAACATACGCCTGTAGGTGGGCACAGTACCAATCTGCGACATGCTACATGCAATCTGCCGTCCCTGGTCATGTTATCCGGCGTTTATATATGCGGGGCATCACCTCAAAGCTTACTTCAAACTCGGGACAGCGCCATCTACCATGGCTGAAAGTTGGTACCATTTATATACGCTGAATGTATATAAGCGACATTTCCTCAAGACAACTCACGTTGAACATGTCCGCAGGGGGGCTGACTTGGAGCCAATGCCGGCTGGCAGATTACCACACTACTACGCGCGGGGCGTACAAAAAGGCCGCACTGGGCTGAGATGTCTCCTCTCCGAGAAATTGTTCTTCTTCTCGCTAAAATGGACCAAATTATATATATATTTATATATATCCTTCATCGTGTCCAGCCCGGTAATGCTTACCTCAGACTTCACCGGTGCTTCTGCCGTGCTACTGCCGTATTGGCTGCTTCTGACGAGCACTACGCTCAAGGGCATCGTTACGCCGATGGCTGTAACCGAATTTATATATAAATATATATATATTCTCCTCACCGGAGTTCCTGGGATGGGGCGCGACACGATTAGGGGATCACTTGACTTCATGGCACCTCTCACAGGGCCGATACTACTCGCATTACGCCGGATGGCAACGACATCGTGAGCACGTGGGCTACACTAACTTCCTTCACGGAATACATGATTGAGCACATGGGCTCTCTGCCCGAAGCAGATACTCACCCCACCGCCCACGACACGAAAGGATGGCAGTCATGGCATAGCGATGCCTACAATCCCGAAGGATCCGGGGTGTGAAGCAACTGGGCTTCAAGGGAAAGGAAGGTGGAGGTCAGAGACCATCTACACCGACATTCGCACCAAAAAGAAGGCGAATATTTCCAAAAAAATACCCGAAAAACGGGTTAAACACGACCGCTAAGGGTCACACGATGAGGTTTACACCTCTACTCACGTACATCAAAGATAAAAATATAAAAAACGACGTGAAAACACGTCAAAAAACACTCAAAACCTCGCAAAACCAAAATTCGGGCTTCGAATAAAGTTTAGGCCCGTCGAGCTGCCTCGCTCGACGCTCAGTCGTTGCGAGAGCATTGGGCAGCTCGAGGGCGTGCGCACTTTCGCGTCCTCGGGTGCGCACGCTCCGTCAAAACCTGCCGTTTTTAACTCAGCTTCAGGCGATTTCGATATGCCGACTTGATCGGCCCCTCCTTTGATGCTGATGATAGGTAAACTATTTTTTGTTTAGTACTGATCTAACACTTTGTTTTCAGCATGTGATACCTCCACCGAAAACATCTGCGGTCCTGTGAGAGGCCGTTCAGAACTTGCCGAAAAAAACTGTTCATCTGTCGTTCAGTTGGTCCGATCTGGCTTCGAATATGGCTCTAGAAGATGTAAAAAGTGAAAACAGAATGTCGTAATGTAAGTTCGATGTTTACAAGCAATAAAAAATATATAAAGTCTTGATTCAGATCTACAAGTACTCGTTCACCGTCAACTCCGTGCTTCTCTAGCCTGTTCCATCCAAGTTGTCGTTTCACTCTCCTCAAAATCTCAAGCGGCAAGCACACAGTCGACGCAATCATGAATCGAGTACCGGAGCATGCCACAGATCATCAAAGACGCATCACATTACCCCATAGATGTTCCACCATGTTATTTGTTATTTGTATACAATGATACAATTGTTTTGGTGTTGTTTGCATTGTTTGTGTCAGTTTTTAAAAGATTATCAATAAAAGTTGCATTAGTAAATTTTGATGAAGCATAAAGGGGGTGGAGCCAACAAAAATCAATAACCAGAGCCGAGCGCCAAAAATCGAAATTTGATGTAAAATTCAATCATATTTGATGAAACACTCCATCAAATTTGATGATACCGTTCCTTCTATTTGAGGGGTAAAACCCCTCACATTTGATGGAGTTTTCCCTTTGGCTGTATCTTCCGGGGTGTTTGTCATCAAATGTGAGGGGTTTTCCCCTCAAATATGAGGGGTAATTCTGTCTGTGTATGCTATGTTGCAAATGTAACTTTTTTGAACTGCGCTGTATGTAAACGGTCACACGGTTCTGCAAATCTTTGACGGATTTTTGCAGCCAATGTTCGGATTTGCAAACATAATTGTTATTTGTGTACATAACGTAGGACATTTTAGTTAGAAAGTATTATTCTGAGTATTAAAATAAGGTCATATTAGTGTACAACTTTGTCAATCACTGTCTGACCAATGTTAGTTAACGCGGTGTACACATGTGAGATAATATCATGCGTGAGTTTCCAATCGATATTAATCGAGCGATCTTTAAAACTACTATCTTTGCGGTAATAACGAAGTCGACGATCGTAGTCATCGTCATCGTAGTTGTCGTCGTATCTTGGAGCCCGATGGTGGCGACGATGGCGAGCAGCGGCCATGGCGATGAGGCAGGCGAGGAGAAGCAGAGAAAGGAGCTTCATTGTAGACAGGAGTCAACTTGGTATAGCAAGTGAATGACCGAAACCCCTTTTATACAAACACTAGAGATTGCGAAAATGCGGCTTTTCCTTTTTTGGTACAATTACTTTAATTAATGCTAACTATGCCGAAATTAGTTTGCGGTAGACAAAAAAGAGTTGCATACTGTTTTAATGTTGTTGTTTCGGCATTTTTCGAAAAAATAGGCAAGCGTTTTGTTTTTGTCTGTTTAGCCTTTTGTATTTTAGGATGCCGTTTAAACTATTAAAAACATCGTCATTAAAGCAATTCAGTCTACCGTGACGACGCCACACAATACAATTCTTCTGATATTTTTTGGCGTTTTTTGTGGTTTAGATGTGTGTAAAACTTTTTATAACTGCATATCATTAGTTACTATACTGTTAATTACAACCCATCGTCAGCTCGGCTTTCGTGAGCTATTCATTGTTGGTACGGTTGGCACAACTATCGTTGATTTGAAAGTTGCAACGTGTAAAAATTGTAGAAATGCTCTTTGAATCGTTCTGAAAACCCGCTCATTTTACAAATTGCAGCTGTCGTACTTACTTGTTGATTGTCAAACATAATATTGGTGTCATTCCACAATTTAGAATCCAAGCAAAGTTGCATGAAAAGATAGAATATCGGTTGTCCGGCATATACCAATGGTAAAATTGCCAATGTATTTGAGAAAGGATTGTGTAAAAACATACACATGCTGCCTAAACTATGTAAAATGTTACGTGTTCTGGTATAAAAATCAAACCTGGATGAGTACTCGAACTTCATGCCGCCTTCTGTTGAGAGTGCTTGACTTTTCGCGCTAAAAATAAAGTTGTTTCAACCAGCCTAACAATTTTAAAAGTGACCATTGATATTATCTTTACAAAAATACACAAATAGCTAATTCCAGAAAAACATAAAAGCGTAGTTACATAAATAAGCTCAACATTTGCAATGACAGGTTCGCCGGGGGTCGTATGATCATAACGCCATGAAAAGTTATATCGGTAATAACGAATGCTACAGTATGGTGACAGGTAAATGGCCAGCATGACGGCCATGATTAAATAACAAACGCCAATTTGACTCTGGAAAACAGTTTATCGTTATAACATTATAAAGTAAAACAAACCCGAAGAAGTCGCTTGGAATAAAAAACATTGTACTGTTTCTGATAGCAAAATGCAATAAACCGGTTGAAAGCCACCGTGAAAGAAAAAATAATCCAAGCAAACCATGCTGAGTTTGCTAAACCGCCAAGGACCTGAAAACACAAAGTTTAATAAAAACTGATACGAGTTTCTCAGCAACTTTATTAACGTCTGGCGGCATGTCAAGTTGCGCCAGTGAACAAACACCGCCAAGAACATGTAGAAACAGCTGGATACAGTCAGTAATGCCCATGTTAAACATTTGCTCGTAAATCGGAGCGTTGAATTTATCGTGTCGGAATTTCAGGACCTAAAAATCAAAACAAAAAAATTATTTAAAAAAAATGTGGTAATTATAACTTACAAATAAAATAACAACGTAAAACGCTAAAAAAGTACCAGCAAAACCGACGGTGAGACACCCGCAGAGAACATCATTGACACCATCATCGAGAAAGCTACCCATTTGGACGTTTTTTTTGATGCAATGATTCGTAACCTGGAATATAAAGGTTTCAACAGTTCAGTAAGAAGTACTAAAAGTAGCAAGCTGACTCGTAATGTTAGAAGACTAAAGATCCCAAAGGGTGCATATAACACGTTTCTGAGAAAAACATGGGCACAACACCTTTCCAAAGTTTATGTATTCTGATTAACAAAACATCAAATTTAGTTAGCTTATGCGTCACGCTAATAAAAAATAATTACATTTGGAACATGGGTTATATTTTTTGCAACCAGAACTACATGGATCACATTTATTTTTGCGTAACGGAGTGTAACACTGTGTGCATTGAAATATTCAATGCGGATATGCACTGTGCGAATGCGTTTTTGGTGCAAGTCAAAACGTAAAGCTTTGAGTTCCGCATGTAGTTTTGAAGACTTACCGTGTTTTAAATGTCACCCCATGGATTACCATGTGTAACAACTTTTTTTTCAATGCAATGTGAAAATCAATGCATCTTTCCAAACATGCGGAAAACGACTTTCTAAACTAACTTCCATAAAAAAGCCATCTTTATTACAAGAACACGTAATCGGAACATGTAGGAGGGTTACAATGAAGAGATAATGAAGCATATTATGTTGCGTAATGTAAAAGTTTAGCACTCCGTGGGCGATGAAAAAAATGGCTTGCTAAGTCAAGGGACACTATTAAAATTTTTAATTTTGTCTGGAGCACTCCGCTCACGGGAATGAACTTACATACGTCAAGAAAAGATTTTTAATTTTAATCATTTATTTTTCTGCATTATTTTCTTTGCTAGTCTAAATTTTTGCTTTAAAAGTTTTATTCGGCATGTTGTGCTACTTTTATCAACGACCTTGGAAACCATGGTTTATTAAATGTTGACCAGCATGTTGCGCGACATTTCACGCAATGTTGGCAAACGGTTTCCAATCGAACTCAAAGCGCGCATCGTCGTGGTAATAATGATATCGACGGCCGTAGTCGTCTCGACGGTCGTAATCATCGTCGTCATAGTAGTCTTAGTATCTTGGTGCCCGATGGTGGCGAGCAGCGGCCATGGCGATGAGACGAGGAAAAGCAGAGGAAGAAGCTTCATTGTAGACAGGAGTTTACTTGGTATGGCTAGTGACTGGCCGAAACCTTTACCAACCAAACACTTTCATATTGTTCTTTTTAAGCTTTCTAATTATGTAAAACCTGCATTTTTAATTGACATTACCGTCTCCCAGGCATGTATCATTATCAGTATGGTATAAACGATTTATTTGACATTTAAATTTAAGTTATGTTAACCATGCCAACCTTTTTGCAATCCCGCAGCCCTATGATTTGGAATACATCCAATCCAAGGGAAGGATCGTTCTTAAAAACCCGCATCGTCACGGTAATAGCGAGATCGCCGACCGTAGTCGTCTCGACGGTCGTAATCGTCGTCGTCGTAGTAGTCGTCGTATCTTGGAGCAAGTGCCCGATGGTGGCGACGATGGCGGGCAGCAGTCATAGCGATGAGGCAAGCGAGGAGAAGTAAAGGAAGAAGCTTCATTGTAGACAAAGGTCAACTTCTAATGCCTGTAAACTGATTGAAAATGCTTTTTATACAAATTTTGGGAGCTGCGGCGTTTCTTTGTTTGGTTTAAATAACTTTGATTATCCGTCATTTGACAAGAAGTAGTAAGCGGTTTTTACAAATGAAACAGCGCATCAGTCTGTCTACAATTATTACGTCGGCATAGTAAATAAAAAAAAAATGCAACTTTGTCTTTGTCGGTTTAGTTCACCGACCTTAAACGTTTGGAACTTTAAGGATTGACAAACATTTACTTCACAGAAAACTGTTTTAGGTGTCTTTCGTGACGCCGCTAAACAGTTTCAGCGTAATTACCATTGACCAAAAAAATTATCAAACATAGAAATGCCGCAACTTTGCGCCCCCAAGTTAGTATATAAGGGGTTTCGGCCAATCACTAGCCATACCAAGTGAACTCTTGTCTACAATGAAGCTTCTTCCTCTGCTTCTCCTCGCCTGCCTCATCGCCATGGCCGCTGCTCGCCATCGTCGCCACCATCGGGCACTTGCTCCAAGATACGACGACTACTACGACGACGATGATTACGACCGTCGGGACGACTACGGTCGCCGATCTCGCTATTACCGCGACGATGCTCGCTTTGAAGACCGAGGTTTATTCGACGCATTTAAAGGAATGGGTAAGGGCGGTATGGCTCCAAATGAAATTCCATTAAATAGTCCTTGGCGTTCTCAATATGGTTAAAGATTAAACACTCAATAAACTTGTTACGGCGCACTGTTAATGTCATTGACAAACTTTCTGGTGTATCATTGAAACAGAACCGGTAAAAACTGTCGTTACCCTATAATTATTTTGATAAAAAAAAGTTTTAACTGCACAAAGATGTACTATTAATGTTGTAAGGCAACTGATTGCAAAGTCTAGTTAGTATCAAAAGACACTTCTTTGGATTACAATTCTTTTGGAATTGTATCCATGATTTATTCTAGGTCTTTACAATTGCAACAAGGGCTGTCCAAAAATTACGTCATTGCAAAATCCGTGATTTTGGAACCCCCTCCCACCGTCGTCATCGCATTTTAAGGTTAAACGTCATTAAAAATTGGCATTTTCTAATACCCCATCCACCCGTCGGGCAATGACGTAATTTCTAAACGACCCCCTTAAACATTTTCACACCCGCATGAACCCCGAAAACGGATTCTTAAAATCAACATCGGCATGGTTCTCGCTCTGAAGATATTTGTTTTTTGAAACATCCAAAGTTCGATTTAAAAGTTTTATTTGCCCTTTTTGAGACATATTATCAACTTTGGTTTATGAGTCCTTGACCAACTTGTCCTGCCACGGATAACACTTTGGAGGCAAATGGTCTCCAATTAAGTGAGAAGCGATCTTCAAAACCACCATGGTCGCGAAAATAGCGAGATCGCCGACAGTAGTCGTTCCGACGGTCGTAATCATCGTCGTCGTAGTATTCGTCGTATCTTGGACAAAATGCTATACAATTTTTTGTTGCACTTTTTGCTACCCATACGTTGCACTCTTCCTACTAAAGATTACACTTTTTTAGTGTACCACACCTTTGTGGTCTCGGGGGAAAACTGTTATACTTTTTTTCCAGTGTACGCTGTGACTAACAGACCAAGTTTTGTTTTGCTTACAAGAAATGCACAGGTTGAAAGCAGTGCCACGTTGGGTGTCGATAGTATAATCATTGTCAGACTCCATTGTTGACTTATAAGCTGCTTTGTTGCTAGTTGAAAATTAGATGTGAGAGCTCTAGATGGTGACTGCAGCCTTGTATCTAGATTCCGCGTATCGCACACTTTTTTCAGACTTCAAAACTTGTTTCATAGACAAATTGCAAATAAACTGTAGTTTGTATGCACAAGATATTGTTGTATAACATGACAATAACAGTATGCTGTGACAAGTTTATTAAGTGTTTAACCATTAAAACCCCCATATTTAGGACCCCAATGTTGCTGCATTACTCCTCCTATACCAGCAAGACCGCCCTTAGCCATTCCTTTAAATGCGTTGATTAAACCTCGGTCCTCAAAGCGAGCATCGTCGCGGTAATAGCGAGATCGGCGACCGTAATCGTCCCGACGATCGTAGTCATCGTCATCGTAGTAGTCGTCGTATCTTGGAACCCGATGATGGCGACGATGGCGAGCAGCGGCCATGGCGATGAGGCAGGCGAGGAGAAGCAGAGGAAGGAGCTTCATTGTAGACAGGAGTCAACTTGGGATGCCTGTTAACTGGCTGACAACCATTTTATACAAACTTTGGAGCTGCGGCATTCCTTTGATTTGTTTAACTAACTTTAACAATCCGTTATTTGACCAGAATTGGTTAGCGGTTTTACCAAAGAATCAGCGCATTAATCCGTCTAAAGTTATTGTGTCGGCATAGTCAACTTCAAAGTGCAAAGTATTTTGTCTTTGTCGGTTAAGTTCACCGACCTTAAACGTTCGTATCCTTAAGGATCGACAAACAGTTACTTTAGAGAAAACTGTTTATAGGTGTCTTTTGTGAAAACCACTAAACAGCTTCAGCATAATTACCATTAACCAAAAAAGAAAGAAAAGCCGCATTTTCGCCATCCCCAAGTTTGTATAAAAGGGTTGTCGTCTAGTTAACAGGCATCCCAAGTTGACTCCTGTCTTCAATGAAGCTCCTTCCTCTGCTTCTCCTCGCTTGCCTCATCGCCATGGCCGCTGCTCGCCATCGTCGCCACCATCGGGCACCAAGGTACGACGACTACTACGATGACGATGACTACGATCGTCGGGACGACTACGGTCGCCGATCTCGCTATTACCGCGACGATGCGGGTTTTGAAGAACGTGCCTTCCCTTGGCCTGCTGCAATTGAGGCAACCGTTAGGGGTGGGATAAACGGATTTAAAAATGGTTGGAACAAAGGTTAATAAGACTTTAAGCTAAGTGGCAATAAATCATTCATAACATACTGTTAATGTTACATGTGCAAGAAAACTGGTAGTTTATTGAATTACGTTTTAATCACCACCAAATATAGCAACGGCCTGGGAGACGGTGATGTGAAGTAAAAATGGAGATTATAAATAATTAAAGAGTTTAAAAAACCAGATGAAAGTGTTTAATTGGTAAAGTTTATGCTGATTTAACTTATATCACGGTTTAAGTGTGTATGATGGACAAGGATATGGATAAAAAAAATAATCGAAACATCTGGAATCTGAAGCGGCAGAAACCGTCAAATTTGCCGGAAATGGTATAGGTGGTTTCCTCGGCACAGGCGAGGAAGACCATGCGGATGTATAGACGAGGGCGCTTTGTTTGACCTCAGGCATCCGTATGTTCAAGTTCATTCCCTTAAAAGTGGATGCGCTTTAAAATCTTCAAAGCCAGAATTATCGTGGCCGCAGACCTTGAAAAGCGCTTTTTTGTGTTGGAAAACTGTCTCCAACTTTCAATTTAGCCATAATTTTCAGGGGGTTTTGCGTAAACATTGGTTTTCAATTTTTTGATAAACCAAATACAATGTCAAAATGAGTCACGCAATCTAAAAGTGTTTGTTTTTTTTTGCAAATTTTATTATTATGTTTTGTTCGGCATTGTGTATAAAATCATGTTAACGACCTTGGTTAATTAAATGTTGACCTGCTTGTTGCGCGGCGTTTAACGCAATAGTGGCAAACGGTTTCCAATCGAAGCAATCCTCGAAGCGGCATCGTCGCGGTAATAGTGTTCTCCGGAGAAATCTCCGGAGATTTCTCCCGGGAGAAATTTCGCTTCGCATCCCTGATGTTTGCACAAAATATTGTTGTATAACATGACAGTAACAGTATGCTGTGACAAGTTTATTAAGTGTTTAACCATTAAAACCCCCATATTTAGGACCCCAATGTTGCTGCATTACTCCTCCTATACCAGCAAGACTGCCCTTAGCCATTCCTTTAAATGCGTTGAGAAGTCCTCGGTCCTCAAAGCGAGCATCGTCGCGGTAATAGCGAGATCGGCGACCGTAGTCGTCCCGACGATCGTAGTCATCGTCATCGTAGTAGTCGTCGTATCTTGGAGCCCGATGGTGGCGACGATGGCGAGCAGCGGCCATGGCGATGAGGCAGGCGAGGAGAAGCAGAGGAAGAAGCTTCATTGTAGACAGGAGTCAACTTGATATAGCTAGTGACTGGCCGAAACCCTCTTATATACAAATTTGGGGGCGGCAAAAGTGCGGCTTTTCTTTGTTTTAAACTTACTGTAATTAATGGTACTTATGCTGAAATTGTTTAGCGGTTTTACAAAGGAAACTCTTTGACAATTTTCTGTTAAATAATCATTTGTACAGCCTTTGAAGTTACACACTTTATTCTTAAGGTCAGTCAAATAAACCGATAAAGACAAAATGTTTTGCACTTTGAAGTTGACTGTGCCGACATAGCAATTTTAGACCGACTGATGCGCTGTTTTATTTGTGAAGCCGCTAACCAATTTGAGTTAAATCGTCCTTAATTAAAGTTATTTAAACCAAACAAAGGAACACCGCAACTTCGAAGTTTGTATAAAAAGGGTTTCGGCCAATCATTAGCTATACCAAAGTGACCTCTGTCTACAATGAAGCTTCTTCCTTTACTTCTCCTCGCTTGCCTCATCGCCATGACTGCTGCCCGCCATCGTCGCCACCATCGGGCACTTGCTCCAAGATACGACGACTACTACGACGATGATGATTACGACCGTCGAGACGACTACGGCCGTCGATCTCACTATTACCGCGACGATGCTGGTTTTCAAGAACGATCCTTCCCTTGGATTAAAGCAATTGGGGCAACCATTAGGGGTGGGGCACACGGTTTTGAACAAGGTTGGAACAAAGGTTAATAAGACTTTAAACTAAGTGACGATAAATCAATCATATCATACTGTTTTTGAGACACATAAATCGGTTTATTAACGTTTTTACTAAAAAAAATAAATACTCACAAGGGATCGGCACGGAGCCACCTCGGTTAATCGGAACCGGACCGGTACTATTTGAAAAAGCGTCAAACTTTTCATTTACTGAGCTTTCTAAGCATTCGATACATGTAAGGCTGAGCAGTTTGCAGCATGCCGTTAACACTATCGATTTTTCTCTCTATTATTATTTTGTTTTGTTTAAAACATCATGTTTATTGCCATTCCAAAATCCTCAAGTTCCCACACTCCCTCTCAAATTATTCCAACCCCTCAAAAGTGCCCTTTTACGCGGCAGGATCTCGCGCCCACTCATCCTTCCAAACAATGGCATCGAAGCCGACGGTCGAAATCCCCCTTTACACCCGCGCGACATCGAAAACTTGACAAAAAGTGAGTATCCGCCGGCTGAGCCTAATTAAGGGGCTCTGTGCTGCGCGCTTCCACAAAAACACAAAATAGGCATATCCACGCACAATGGCATTCAGACCCGTCGGCTTAGTTGATTCTGGCGCGCACGACTATACACAAAAAGTGCGAACAGTCCCGAAAAGTGTGCCGCCGAAGTTCAAGTGCGCCAAATTACACGTTTTGGTGGCTTTTGAAGCGGGATTGAGTGGCGGTGGGTGTTTTGATCTTTTGGTGACCGACGAGTACAAACAGTTTAAAAAACTTACGCGTGATGGTTGTGATCGTTGTAATAGGTGCCGGCTGTGCTGGCAGGAGTCTGCGTGATTATGGCACGTTGTTGGCTCGGATTCTGTTGCTGGTTGTTGACAAGGGCCGCCGACTGCTTATGGGTCATCTGACGCATCCGATGCGCACGATCTTGCTTGTAGAAAGTGCCGAACTTGTTACGGCCACCACGCATCCTGTCTTCTCGCACGGCTGAAGTTTTAGATTTTCAGTTTTGACCATTTTTGATAAAACTTCAGTGTTCCAGGCCTTTTACTTCAGTTTTCACCTCTCAACTTGCTACTCCCTCTCTATTGCCAGCACCCTAATTACATCGGCATCCCGCCAAGTGCACTGTGCCGTCCGCGCCCTTCTAATCGAGGACAAAGCCGCGTGCAAAGACAATGCCAAACTACCTGTCCGATTTGCCCTCCAATCTGATCCGCATTACGGACAAAAGTGCCACAAAAAGTTGGCACTGTCCACCTCGCTTGACTGACGATGACCGATGAATCAAGTCGATCCAATTAACGGCACATGCTGGTCCCACCGTACTGCCAACCACGCTGACTTTAAATGCACTTCCCAATCCATGCCAACCGTAATTGGCTAACATCAGCCGTGCCCTGGCTTGCTTGAAACACGACTTTCCCACGGGGCATGGGCAAAACACAGTCGTAAAGATGGCACTACCGTTTCGGGCGCTTTGCGATGGCGGTGCGCGGATATGCGATCTGGGAGAGCTCAGTTATCAAAATCCGATGAAAAACACAAAGAGGGCGCCGGCATGCGCGAATGACGCCATGTAATCCGACGACGGGGGCACAAAGAAGGGCGACGGCGTGTCATGACCGTACACTGGGGGCAGCTAATGACACCAGGGGCGGCGGCGACTTTGTTTCGGATCCTGTTTTGGGCTTTGTTGTGGTTAGCTGGATCTTATGGATGCTATTGTTGCTTCTTTGTTTGGTAAAGATTTACTCGCAGTTTAATCCAACTACGAAGAACCAAATACAACATGTTAAAAGTGTGTTATCAAGTTGCAACTGCTGCCCACAAAATCCGGATCCTCAAAAACAGCCAAAAAGCAGCCTCAAAATGAGCAAGTAAGTAACATCTGTCAGCAGGCGACCGTTTGTTTCACGAGCGTGTTTCCGGAGGCAGAAGCTCGTTGCGAGTGCCTTCAGACTGCGCGCCATCGGCCTCTTTGTTTCCCCTCGGTGGCGATATCCTGCCGGTTGTCTTTTTTGTTCCTTTTTCGGACGACTGGCAGCAACGAGAAATGATTTTCGAAAAAAATCCAGTTTCGCCGTGGGTCGTGAAGCGACGACGATGGTGCAACCACGACAGCTCATCGATGCCGGCCCATCTGTGCAGGCCCAACTTTTTTCGATTCCGAAGACTTCTACGAGCGACGGACGACAAAAAACGATTACCCCTAGGCGATGCGATGAGAGTGAAGACAGTAAAAGCGAAAAAGAATCGGTAAAAAGTTGGATTGCGCAATTTTTTGTGTCCCTCTTTTTTACAAAATTCCGAAAAGTGCATTGCTTTGTGGGGCCCGGGGACAGATGACAGGCCTGCGTCTGAATTACCCCTATTTGGGGGCAACAACGACGACGTTTGCACTGCGCGAAGGGTATCATTAAGCACGCCGTTGTCAACATTGCCGTGTTCGAGGGCCATCATGCCGATGCTGTTTGGTACCGTAATCGCGGGGGCTGATGTTATGCAATTTCGGGAGTCGATTGGAATCGGCTCAAAAGTTTACAGTTGCCAATGATGAGGTCGCGGACAGGGGCATGATTTAGGACGGCTTCATGGGCGCCGTAAACAACGTCCACGCAGAGTGCCGTTCGCGACCGCCACGGCAAGGCCCAACAAAACGGGTAATTAATCGGTTACAGACATGATGTGTGCTGTCGGCGTGATAGCATCAAGATTGAGTAATGGGAAAACTGCAGTCGAGGTATATGTGTTTTGTTATAACTAATTTATTCTGTTTTTTACAATGCAAAGTTAAAGAAAGCAATACCCATAGCTACCGTAACCGATGTAAAAAAACTGCTGCCAGCACCAGGCGTTGTTGTTTCGATTACATTTGTTGGTGAAACTGAAGTGGGCGTTGTCGTAGAAGACGGTACTTTGCCACACAATGAATGGCTTTGTATGACGGGATAAATGTTGTTGCCATAAGTTGTAAGCATAGCATTATAGTCAAGGTTTCTTACGTCGAAAATACGCTCTGGGTGG
Source organism: Panagrellus sp. LJ2284 (assembly GCA_024447225.1). Classification (NCBI taxonomy): domain Eukaryota; kingdom Metazoa; phylum Nematoda; class Chromadorea; order Rhabditida; family Panagrolaimidae; genus Panagrellus; species Panagrellus sp. LJ2284. The sequence goes on along the minus strand of JAMRYC010000005.1, from coordinate 5,763,196 downwards.
TTATTTGTTAAGTATAGATAATCCACTGGGTTGTCATCACCCGCATTAAACACAAAAACGTTTGCGTTCTTTTGGTCGCCAAGAACGCCCATGGCAATTGAAACTTCATCGTTATCCAAATAATGGCTGAAAAAACTGTATCTTTTCTTTCGCTTTTTTTAAATAAACACTTACTCAGTTTGCGTCAAAACAACAATTGTCACATACGGCAATGCTGTCATTTGAACTATTCTTTGCAGATTATTGTAAACCATTGGCCTAGAAAAATATAAAGTGACATTTTAACAGTTATTAACTTTAGAAACTTACAATTTGTAGTAAACATCTGGAATAAACTCGTTAGACGTGGGCGTTTTCCAATGTCCATATTTGTTGAAATACAAAAACGCAAAGTTGTATGTTATCAAGTCGTCAAAACTGACCATCGCGATGGCATCGGTTGGATCAAAAGATGTTTGTGCCAATCGTGCAAAGCGAACGAAATCTTTTTGGGTTTCAATGTTGACGTAGTTTGACGCTTCATAAGCGAAAATTATTCCTCGACAAGCTCTTCGTGGTTTGTGCATACTGATGTTTATGAAATCAATAACCTCGGCTGCGGCTTCAATCGATGAAAATGCTTGGCTTGTAAGATTTTCGGCGGCTTCCATTGAATTTTTGAAGGTTGGATTTGTTTCAGACGGAATTCCAATAATAATTATGTTTTTGCTCATGACGTCGAGAAGGCGTGCGGTATCGGATTCTACGTCGGATTCGAGGCTTAAATTTTTGGGTTTTTAAAACTGAAGTTAGTGTTTCACTGTATAAATGACCTACAATTCATCGGTCAAAATAATAGTTAACCTATCAAACACTGCCGTAACAGTGTACATCCATGTATACATTTCATAAGCATGATTAAGCGCTCTGAAACAATTCTTTTTTATAAAACTGCTTTCTGGATGAAAGAGCATACTCAATACTGCCTTCTCTTGTCAAATTCCCAGCTTTCATCGTCAAATTCCGAATCTGATCAGTCGTCTGTTGTCTACTCATATTTTGCAATGCATTGAACGTAAATGAACCATCATTACTGCCAACATTGACCGCCATTCTAGCAAATTCCGGGTAGTGATCACTCACATCTTCCGGAAAATCAAGAACTTGCGTCAATCTGTTTAGAAAATCTTTCACTTCATTCTCGAAATATGTTTCATTGACGGAAGTAGTGGTAGCGATGACAACATTGACCTCGAGGGATGGCGTTTCAAAAGAATAAACAGAATAAACGGCAGCGCAACATAAAATAAAAATTTGCGGAATGAAAGCACGCATCTTCCACTGACAACGTATAGGGCAATGTTTTTTACTCTTTTGGGGGTTAAATATAAGCTTTGGGGTGTCATTGATAAGAACGCTGACTGATAGTGTTTGCTAGGTGACGGATGAAGCTAAGGGTGCAGACAAACTTGACGTCATTTTTTGAGGTGTGCCGGTACAAAAGTGAACAGTTGGTCAGCGACGGATATGAGTAACCCAAAGAGGTACTAGCAGTGACGAAAACACAAAAAACTAAGATTGTAGTCTTTTTGAAAAAATTGAACCATTGTTTTTGTTACTGTATGTATTTGGAGTTAAACATGTGATATACTTTCTGACGACAACTTAATTGGTTTAAAACTTTGCACTTATAAATTTGCTTTGAAAAGCCTTTTTAAAAACACAATTATCAATTTATGCTTTTTCTAGGTACAAACAGTCCCCACGTAAATATTTCAGACAGTTTAGTACCACAAATATTCAGTAACCATCGACTTTTCCAAAGCACAAGAAACAAATTATACTTCATTACTGCTGTATTGTGTCAAGCTCAACTACGTGTTTACGGCACAAAGAAGCATCCGCATGGAAGTGAAGCTGGAAAGGTGTTGTGCACATGTTCTTCACAAAAACGACTTATATGCACCCCTGGGGTATATAGTCTTTTGACATTACGAGTAAGCTTTTAACTTTTTGTGATGTTAATAAATTATTACATATTGGCGTTCAGTTGTAAACTATAACATCATCAAAAAGGGTCCAAATGGGTAGCTTCCTCAACGATGGGGTCGATGACGTCCTCTGTGGCTGTCTTACTATTGGTTTTGCCGGGTCTTTCTTGGCGATATATGCTGTTATTTTGTTTGTAAGTTACACTTTTTAAGGTACATAAATTTTAAAACTGTAATGGAATGCCATCATTGCAGGTCCTCAGGTTTAAACGCGACAAATTCAGTGCCCCAATTTACAAACAAATGTTCAATCTTGGCATCACTGATTGTATCCAACTGTCCGTGCATTTGATTGGTGGTGTCTGTACGTTGGCTCAGTATGACATGCCGTCAAATGTTAATAAGGTTGCTTAAAACTGACTTCATCAACTTAGACAAATGTAAAGTTTCAGATTCTTGGCGGTTTTGCGAGCGGAGCATGGTTTGCCTGGAACGTATTTTCCTTCTCAATTGCTTTGAATCGGTTCATTGCTTTTTGTTATGATAAGTATTATGACCGTTTTTACTCTAAACGGATACTACAGGTTGGTAAAACTGCGAATACATCGACCATATGTGTTTAATTCAATTTAGGGACAATTGATAACCGGTTGGGTGGTAATGGCGTTTATCCTTGCCGTCTACCTCACCCCATACTGTTCCATGCTGTTTTACCGATTCAACTTTTCATGGCGCTATGATCCAACTGTTTCCGGCGCGGTCATTATTGGCAATGTCGAGTTTGTCTATGTGACTACGCTATTGTGCATTTCTGGCATCGGTTATCTGTGTATCGCTATCAAAATCATCTCAATGGTAAGTTTAAATTTGTAATTTTTGAGTTTGAAGATCAATTTTAGCGCGGAGCAACTATCGGTGGAAAACGGCACGAAATGCGGGTACTTGTTCAGGTTCGGAATTGGAAACTGACATAATGTTATTCGGAATGTCATTTCAGGCAGCCTACGTTTACTTTTATACAATATTGACACGATTGCATTGGGAATTTTACTACAAGTACATGCCTGACAATAGGTATTCTGCGTTTTCTTGCAATTTCGTGTGGCTTCTGAATTCGGGAATGACTCCGATGATCTGTTTAGCTATCAATAAGTAAATTTTTTTTGTTAAACTGACTCGAAAAATTGTGTTGCAGAACTATTCAAACGGCATTTCTTCAGTTTTTGCATCTCTCAACATCGAAATCTACCATTGTTGCGCCTGTTGTACATACTGGTAGTTCACGTCTTCTAAATTAATTATTTTAAAATTAAAAAAAAAATCTCATAAACTGTGTCTCAAATTAAAATTGCATCCAGAGTCAATGAATGTATTACACAACCCTTGGCGGCAAAACAACAAACAGCTAAAGTCCAATTACTTTTCAAGGTTGCGCATTGGATCCCCGGAAGCGAGTAATTATGCAATTCGCTATTCTATCTTTTTAAACTGTTTGTCCAGCACCTCAGTGGATACTGTAATAAAGCCAATCTCAAAGACGCCAAAACATCGATCACACGGAATGCGAATGGATCGCTGAATAATTCGAAATGATCACCCTTTTTCGACGGCGCCACCCGCACTTCTGGTGTCCCAAGGGAGCCGGCGCGACAGTCAACAGGCATTCTGAATTGCTTTTCCGGCGACGTTGTTGATGCCGAAAACGCTTTTTTTGAATGTTGGGCCTGTTCGAACCGTGATTTCTGTTTTTGACTCCGAAGCTGACCTTGACGAGTGACCGATAGCTATGACACTGACATAACCACTTTCACTCGGCTGTCGAGCCTCACAAGGGAATGACCAGGTCGACTCGGCGCCGATTTGGATGAAATGAAAAATACTGATAGCTGACCATATTGTAAGAACTTTCCCAAAATATTAGCTGCAGTTTGCCCTTAGGGGCCGAGAACGGTGCCGTCAAAGTCCGAAATTTTGATTTTTTTGTGTTTTTTGAAAAATCATAACTTTTTTTTGGTTACCTCTTTTTAAACGCGGTTTGAAGAAAAAAATAGGTTAACATCTTATCTATAACTTCTTCTTACAGTTGAAACTAGTGTGAAAACTTTGAAAGTTAGAAATATTGAATTTAAAAACATACACATTTGTGTACCACTGTTCTCAAATATGGCATTATGAAACTACACTATTTTTTCACAAACTGTAGAGATGGTACGTACTGATGTTGTTTTTAAACGGCGTGACAAACGGTCAGATAGAAAAAAAGTTATTTCTAATTGAAAATTGTAATTTTCGGACTTTGACGGCACCGTTCTCGGCTCCTAAGGGCAAACTGCAGCTAATATTTTGGGAAAGTTCTTACAATATGGTCAGCTATCAGTGTTTTTCATTTCATCCGAATCGGCGCCGAGTCGACCAGGTCATTCCCTTGTCAACGTCAACTTGCTACAGGTGAAAAAGTCATAAATTCGAAAGTGTCCGGGGTTGGGATGAGTTTGGAGACGACGGCAGTTGAGGTGGTCCGTTTTTTTGAAATGGGTTTTTTAATTGGTGGTAATTGGGGGGATTGATCGATAGTTTAAACTGAACGATGATTGGAAAGTTTGGAGACTTAAGACAAATATGCGCAAAGGCTGTATTCCACGTTTCACACCTATCGGAGATGTGTCAGATAAGGATTCTTCATCGATTTGGTCTTCCGCAGTGTGAAATGTAATAAACTGAGCTCAAAAACTCATGCGTCGAACAACTTCAATCACCACGGCTTTGTATTTAGTCACCTTCTATGCCATCATTTGGCTGCTAATGCCATTGCCGGCAATTCGGCTTCCGCTCACACTTGCGATTAACGCCGGCTTTTATGGATTGTCGGTGTTTATCCTTCTTCATATCGGTAAGCTAATCAAAACTGCGACATCTCTTTTTCTGTGTGCAATCCCGTTACTTCCGTTGCCACATCCAACTTGATGTCCCCGCCAAAGCGCCAATTACCTGCCTAAACGCTGCTAAAGTCTCCGATCGCTATCTGCGCACCCGAAAAGTCAAGCGCATCTCATGCCCCTTTGACCGACGACGCTCAATTTGGCACCGCTTTATGCTTGCGCAACTCTCGAAAGCAAAACAAAACACCATATTGTTATCCTACCATAAGTTCTATTCTTTATAGGTCGCGCGGCGATTGCCACTTACCACAACCCTGCCGCCGTGATAGACTCGCTTCGTCGGCCATTTACAGCCTCCGGAAGTCGACGATTGGGTGATGCCAAACGGGCTTGACCGACCACGACCGTAACAATACGGAGTGCCACTTTTGATATCTGTCATAACTTTTGTGTTTTGCCGAGTTGTAAATGAAGACGATTCACCGACTTCCAGCGGGGGTGTTTTGTTGGGGGGCTTTGATCTAGGGGAAACGATAGAAAGTTCAATTATTGCAAAACTGTAGCCTAGGTTTTTTCGCTACCTGACTTCCCCTTCCGCCAATCGACCTTCCATGATCGTTCTATCTCATCGGCATGTCCCAACACTCAAAAACGGTAGCCGTGTCAAAGTGCCGCCGCCGCCGACCGAACGCGTCCCCATTTGACGTTTGTCACAAAAAAAGTAATGCCGACGCCGCGTAATTACCGGGTGCGTTCCAGTCCAACGATATGCCACTTTAGGCGCAGTGTCACGGTATGCTACAGTGCTCTAACGAGGTGGAAAAACAACTTTGGAAAAAAGTTGGGAAAGTGAAAATAGAAAACTGGCACCACTGCATCCAAGTATTCCATAAACAACGTGTTAATGGGCACCCGCTGTGTCGGACTTTTGTTTCCTGATTTCCACCCTGCCATGAAGCAAAAAATGGACAACATGAATCAATTCAAGTTTCAAAAAAACTGTCTTTCCGTGGACGAGCTTGTGCATCCTTATTTTTTACTCAAAACTTGCCGATACTCACCAATAAAAACAACCGGTTTTGCCGTTGATCGGTGGCTGTTTCTTCACGAACGTGCTAAAGTTGACATGGGAGGAAGATAGGAAAAAGTGCACAAAAAATAGATGTCTGATGGCTGATGGGGATGCGTAATCATTGGGTAATATCTGGATTTGGGAGGGTTGCGAAACGTTGAAGAAACTGCAATGATGAGTTGTATTTTTAATACTGTAGCTAAACGATGGTAATAAGCGGCGCTAAAAACAGACCATGGCCGAGCTTGACATGGACTCAAGTCCATGAGAAGGTCATCGAGAGTCGGAAGCGTGGGAAAAAGTGCGAATCAAGGTCGTCTGGGGTTAATTTGTGTTCGAACCCGAGCACGTGGGTCTTTTGGTAACTGATTTGTTGACTTTTATTCAGATCTGAATAGAAACTCATTGTTTTTTTTTAAACTGCTTTCTTAGGTTTTTGAGAATATTAACACTTGCAATTTGTGCTTACGAAAAACTGTCCTTCTGTATTTTTTTCCTTTTTTATGTTTACAAATGCAAATTACCCCAATCTCCAAACAGTTACCCAAACCCCGAAACGGATTAGCACCGTATTATGCACCCGCAACAAGTTCGATCAACATTTCCTTCCATTGTTTTTATTTGCGTTTTTTCGCACTCAGACAAAAACCTGCTCCACTTTTTACCCATGTTCCCAGAGTAAATCTTAACACTTGCCTCCTCACATAAATGTGTTTACCCGTCTATTTTTAAATTATCCATCATGATGAGAAGTTTCAATTGCCTTTTTGTCAACCCCTGTTGCTGGAGGACCACCACTACTGTCACTTCTTATGTGCCTCTCCGAAGCAGCAAAAACTCTACCTACCGCCCGGTACGACGTTTATGGCCCGTGATGCATCGGTGGCAGCGGGTACAGACCGTCTCCCCACGACTTCTGTCAAGAAAAAGTAGGACCATCGTAGTAGCGTGTTCGTTGATTTCGACTAGTGTCCATGTGGGCTCGCTCCAGGTGATGGCGATGGATGGCTCCTTTTTTGCAGGCTTTTTATTTCTACGTCACTGTCCGGACGGACCCATCAGTAGCCAACCGGGGGCCCGAAACTTTTTGCTTGCCCCTTCGTCTTTCTTTCTCGCCCAGGTTGGCTGACACGGTGGCTGGCTGCCTGGGTAGGTAGAAGTATTCGTGGTGATGGCGATGCGGCCCGTGGTACCGCCTGGCACAGAAGATGGTGTGCTGTGGTGGTGCATCATGTAAAAAAACTAGAAAAAAAGAGTGAAATCGCGTTGACGCCATCAGCATTCAGGCGTCGGGTCGGAAAGGGAGGGAGGATACTTTCGATAGATGGATAGATGCGTGTTCGCTTCATGGAGGCGAAGCAAAGGGGAACATTAAAGCGGCTTGCGCAATCCCGATGACGGCATCGGCTTGCGCAATGCTACAGGTTTGTGATGGCGATCTGTAAACTGGGGGAAATGAGCAAGCAGCGTTTGACAGGGGAAGTGGATTAAAAGGACTTTTCAGTGAGGTGACAGGTTATGAGGGCATTGCCAGAGGATTAGAAAGTGAAAACTGTCCATGTTATGCAGTTTCATAGCTACAGTATGCAAATTAGTGAAATAAAACTGAAGCTCGCGTTTATGAATCAACCAAAACACAAAACCTACAGTAATCCAATTTCATCTACCGTACTTTTGTATTGTAATCTTCAAAAACTGTCCTTCGGTAATCAAGTATATGCCATATTTCCTCACTTTCTTCCTCGAAATTCGACCCCACCACCTACCGTACCCCTGAATGACCCCTTCTCACCTCGAACCACCAGGGTGCCATCCAGATTGCTGGTTGTCATGGATCGAACTTTCTCCTATTTCATTTTTGCTAAACTGCAAATACAGTTTACTTCTCAATGTCCATCGTCCCTTGACTGACCCCTGATCGCATCATCAAAACTTCCATCCCAACCCCTGCAAAAACGCATCAACCCTCACAGTTGAAAGTTTGAAAAACCCAGCCGAAAGAAACTCGATCATGTCGCCAAAAAAGGCATAGTAAAAACTTCTTCCTTTTCCGAGTATACCGTCATTGCTGCTGTTTATGGGCCACGCCACTGACTGGTACCATGCATCGTCAGGAAGCACGTTGCACGATTCGGCGCGCAACAACGCAACAATGACAATAGTAAAGTGTTGAACCTTGTAAAGTGACACTTTAAGCCTTTTTTGGAAAGTTTGGGATGTTTTTATGACCTTTAGGGGTGTATTTTGTTGATTTTTTTCAAAAACTGATGCCTTGTTTTGCAGAGTCTGGCGAATTGTACAGTAATCCACCAATATTGCAATCTCCAAAAGTTCAGATTGTCGCCAAAGCAAAAAACAAAGGGTCAACACATGTTTGGAGATAATTGCCAGCCATGTGCGTTGTCGGCGCCGTCGGCGATCCAACCTGCTGATTCCGCGACCACTGACCAGAGCGAAAGTATAAGTGTTGCCTGCCATTCGAGATTCCGGGCTGCCGATATTGCGAGACTTTCAACGAGTGGAGCGAAAGGGTCGGTGGCCTTGGCCCGGATTTCGCGCATGTGAGTGAAACGCGAGATTGACCAATCGGAACAGCAAGTGGTCTCCTTTCGCTGCGATTCATCGGCTGGCTGCCAATCTGTGATTCGTGTTTTTGTTGATTTCACCTACTTTCGGCTGAGGATGTTTTTGATTCTTTCAAGGGTGGATTCTGATTGAAATTTTTGTGATTTTTTTACAAAACTGCTAAGATCCGATGTGTGTCTGATCACTTTCTCTGTCCCAACTTTCACTTCATCCCATAAAAGATAACAAGATCTTCCCTCAGATCCCCTAAATCCACTTCAATTGCATCAATCACGTCTCCTTTTTTGTCCAATTGTTTCATGTTTCACCAAACTCGCCCATCGACTGGGCCCAGGATAGGACATACATGCCTCCAGGGCGTACAGCATTCCAACCGAATGAGTGCATCAGTGAGTGATCACGTAGTCCGTGCAACGCCAACACGCAGACGACAAGTGAAAGCGTTGCATAATTCAGCATGTTGTGTCATTTTGGAAGGCGCTTTTGTCATCTGAACGAACACAGAGATGGATCTGGATTTGGGGATCGACGTCGGATGCAATCAAGGAAAGGAAAGTGAAAAGCTAGTCAGACGCACATAGAAGTAGAAGTACATTGGGCGCCATTTCCGTCTATGGTGAAGAAGGAGAGATAAAACACAGCGACGACGAAGATGGCCAGAAGGCGCGCCACTCCACACAAAGCAGAATTGAATGAGGCCTCACGTTGCGCACACGCAAAGAGACGGGGAGAGGGTGCTCTTCGCCGTCGATGGCGCGTCGTCTGGAACCTGTTTCCAGCCTGGGACGATGGCTCCAGGGGGGCTATACGCAATGGTGATGACGAAGGGGGAAAAGGACAAATCAACAGCAAATAAAACGGCGGCCAGGAAATACGTAGATGGAAAGCGCTGGCGGATTCGGACAATTTGGGTTTTGATGGCTTTAAGGAAGGAGGGTGGGTGGGTTGAGGGGGTTTTGGAAGTTTTAAAGAAAGTTTTTTAAAGTTAAAACTGAGTGTGAACATAGCTGGCTGAAATTTGTATTGAGACCACCCACGCACAGTCTGCGCACCCGCGCACACACACCAAACTTCCCATCCCACCCCCACCTTCCAGGAAGCCAGTTTCCGGCTTCTCAGCATCAGGTGGCATCAATATAGATCACCCCCTATCAGGCCTGAATAGGCCTGTCACAGCCCCAAAAAAAGCGAAAGTACTTCAGGCCCCTCTCTCTGGGCCCCGAGCACTCCGCTCCGCCTTCCAAATCTGCCTCGTTTTTCAGAAAAGTCTGTGTCGTCCGCTGGGGCTGGGGGTGCCTACGCTACCTACCGTCATGATCATAGGAGCACCTCTTCTTTCCCCCTTCTGCGCAGCCAGGAGGGGGGTTTTTTCATGTCGTTCTTTCCATCCTTCTTTCATGCCTGCGTGGCGTCGGCAGCTTTCCATGGGGTCCCAGACGATTGGAACACCCCAGCCGGCTCCGCCCTGCTCGGCATCCGCGCCATCATCGGTCTCGCGCAGGCATCAGCCCAGCCCCCTTCGGGTACGGCGGCCACTCGCACTGACCGGCGGCACCCCGGCAAGGCCGTTGAAGGTCGTTTATCGCGATTTCCTCAGCTCCGGAGGACGTGGATTCTCGACCAAGGGGGGCTCCCCGTCATCCCTTGCAAGGGCATTCCGATGATGATGGTTGACCCTGAGATGGAAAGTGAAACGTGGCCTTGGTACCCCCCGTTCGAGTAGCCTTGGGGCAAGGCCGAGGGTGGCTTCGAAGGCCACCTGGGTTGGGGTTCGTGATGTTCTTTATCCTTTCGTGATATCAGTAACTTTGAAGATTTACATTTTAAACTGCAATCAATTCGAGGATCTGCAATTTCAGAACTGACAACGCAATCATAACACGCATCACACATTAACTTATAAAGGCTACGGGCTTTTGCAATCAGCTTTAATCTCCCCCAATGATGTACGTGCCACATTCGACGGAACACGTCGGTGACGCAAGTTCATCGTCTTCGGTCGCGAGTACATCGGGCAGTGGTTCGACTTCGCCGAGCAGTCCGACCCATCTCCGACGCCTCAGCGTGGCGAACACTGAACCCATGGCGGGTTCAGTCGGAAGTGGCGGCCATCTTCCGACCCATGCCATCGATGGTGCTGGGGTCATGGTGGTCCAATCGCCCGTGGGCAATGGCAGTGGGCCGAACTCGGCAGCGGCGCGGATGCAATCTATTGAGAGTGAGGATTGCCCGATTTGTGAGGACCGCGTGAGTGGATATCACTATGGACTTTTGACTTGTGAATCGTGCAAGGTGAGTAAAGGGGATAAAACTGTACGCATTGGATATAAGTGTTAAGAAGAGGGAAAAAGTTAACAAAACCCACGCAACCGATCGAACCCACGCACTTCACCCCTACTGACGCCAACTACCCGATGATCGGGAATCCGACGACTCGGTAGTGACCCTGAGGCGGCCGGGGCCATGGTGGCATCTGCGACCTTTTGCGGCGAGGGGGTAATGTAATGGCATTGAAAAGTGCGCCAAGGTTATCTACGCCTGCCCTCTACCACCTACCTTCAGGGTCAATTTACAAATGACCATGACTGGGTTAATGGCCGCGCTACTTGTTAAGACATTCTTTCAGTTTTTGGTTTTCTTTGGCCCGTCTCGCGGTTTCAGACTTTTAATTTTAAACTGTCTTCTTCGAATAAGAGGCGTTTTCAACTTATCGGCTTCCAAACCCAGACGGATCACGCAACCAACTTTGTTTCAATCAATTGATCTCTCCCCCCGCGCCTCGCACCCTCAAACACGTTTTTTTCCATTCTCCAATGCTGAGTTTTATCATTCAAACCCTGGAGGGCTAGTAGCACCCCTTCTATGTTCAAATCGCCATTGAGTTTATACTTTTTCCTGCCGTGAGGCCCAATGCGATGTGTGTATGGCCATGGCGTTGCACTTTCCCCTTCCACCAAAATGCGAACACGAACAGCACGCTGTCAGATTCACAAAAAAGTGAAGCGCAGGCCAGAAAGGGGAAAAAGAAAGTGAAAATGTTACAATTTTGGATGCATGTGGGGACGAACACAGCAGCCCCGGTGGCCTGATCGATCGATAAACTCTCCTTTGATTTGATCAAGTCCGGTTGGGTTGACTGATCTGACGGCCATCAAAAAACATGAACACATGAAGTCAAATTGATTCAACTTTATCAAATTTCAGGGCTTCTTCAAACGGACCGTCCAAAACAAGAAGCAGTATCAATGCACAGCCGATCGGCAATGCCATGTCGACAAATCCAACCGAAAACGGTGCCCTCACTGCCGTTTCCAGAAATGCATTGCTCGTGGCATGAAAGTCGAAGGTGAGTCAACCTCAAATACAGTATACCTCCAGTGCCGAACTTTGTTTACACCACCATTATTGCATTTCCATTTCTTGTCACATGGGCTGGGACTCATGGCACCTTTGATGCAACTTTCCCATTACTCAATCTTGATGCTATCACGCCGACAGCTCGCATCATGTCTGTAACCGATTAATTACCCGTTTTGTTGGGCCTTGCCGTGTCGGTCGCGAACGGCACTCTGCGTGGACGTTGTTTACGGCGCCAATAAAGCCGTCCTAAATCATGCCCCTGTCCCGCGACCTCATCATTGGCAACTGTAAACTTTTGAGCCGATTCCAATCGACTCCCGAAATTGCATAACATCACTCCCCCGCGATTACGGTACCAAACAGCATCGGCATGATGGCCCTCGAACACGGCAATGTTGACAACGGCGTGCTTAATGATACCCTTCGCGCAGTCAAAACGTCGTCGTTGTTGCCCCCAAATAGGGGTAATTCAGACGCAGGGCTGTCATCTGTCCCCAGGCCCCACAAAGCAATGCACTTTTCGGAATTTTGTAAAAAAGAGGGACACAAAAAATTGCGCAATCCAACTTTTTACCGATCCTTTTTCGCTTTTACTGTCTTCACTCTCATCGCATCGCCTAGGGGTAATCGTTTTTTGTCGTCCGTCGGTCGTAGAAGTCTTCGGAATCGAAAAAGTTGGGCCTGCACAGATGGGCCGGCATCGATGAGCTGTCGTGGTTGCACCATCGTCGTCGCTTCACGACCCACGGCGAAACTGGATTTTTTTCGAAAATCATTTCTCGTTGCTGCCAGTCGTCCGAAAAAGGAACAAAAAGGACAACCGGCAGGATATCGCCACCGAGGGGAAACAAAGAGGCCGATGGCGCGCAGTCTGAAGGCACTCGCAACGAGCTTCTGCCTCCGGAAACACGCTCGTGAAACAAACGGTCGCTTGCTGACAGATGTTACTTACTTGCTCATTTTGAGGCTGCTTTTGAGGATCCGGATTTTGTGGGCAGCAAGTGCGACTTGATAACACACTTTTGACATGTTTCATGGGTTATTAAAAATATTATTAAACTGACGGATTCTCTACGCGTAACAAAAAAAAAGTGACCAACGGCATCCAGAAGCTCAAGCTAACCACAACACCACCTAAAACAGGATCCGAAACAAAGCCGCCGCCGCCCCTGGTGTCATTAGCTGCTCCCAGTGTACGGTCATGATACGCTGTCGCCCTTCTTTGTGCCCCCGTCGTCGGATTACATGGCGCCATTCGCGCATGCCGGCGCCCTCTTTGTGTTTTTCATCGGATTTTGATAACTGAGCTCTCCCAGATCGCATATCCGCGCACCGCCATCGCAAAGCGCCCGAAACGGTAGTGCCATCTTTACGACTGTGTTTTGCCCATGCCCCGTGGGAAAGTCGTGTTTCAAGCAAGCCAGGGCACGGCTGATGTTAACCAATTACGGTTGGCATCGACTCGGAAGTGCATTTAAAGTCAGCGGCAGTACGGTGGGACCAGCATGTGCCGTTAATTGGATCGACTTGATTCATCGGTCATTGTCAGTCAAGCGAGGTGGACAGTGCCAACTTTTTGTGGCACTTTTGTCCGTAATGCGGATCAGATTGGAGGGCAAATCGGACAGGTAGTTTGGCATTGTCTTTGCACGCGGCTTTGTCCTCGATTAGGAAGGCGCGGACGGCACAGTGCACTTGGCGGGATGCCGATGTAATTAGGGTGCTGGCAATAGAGGGGGAGTAGCAAGTTGAGGGGTGAAAACTGTGGGGCACAGATACTGTCAAAAAAATTATCAAAAATAGATCAAAATAAAAAAAAAACTGTGGAAAATTTAAAATTAATTATTTCAGCTGTGCGAGAAGACCGAATGCGTGGTGGCCGTAACAAGTTCGGCACTTTCTACAAGCAAGACCGAGCTCATCGGATGCGTCAGATGACCCATAAGCAGTCGGCGGCCCTCGTCAACAACCAGCAACAGAATCCGAGTCAGCAACGTGCCATTATCACGCAGACTCCTGCCAGCACAGCCGGCACTTATTACAACGACCACAACCATCACGCGTAAGTTTTTTAAACTGCAGGCACATTTCAGTTACTTAAAGATCAAAACACCCTCCCGTCCACTCAATCCCGCTTCAAAAGCCACCAAAACGTGTAATTTGGCGCACTTGAACTTCGGCGGCACACTTTTCGGGACTGTTCGCACTTTTTGTGTATAGTCGTGCGCGCCAGGATCAACTAAGCCGACGGGTCTGAACGCCATTGTGCGTGGATATGCCTATTTTGTGTTTTTGTGGAAGCGCGCAGCACAGAGGCCCTTAATTAGGCTGAGCCGGCGGATACTCACTTTTTGTCAAGTTCTCGATGTCGCGCGGGTGTAAAGGGGGATTTCGACCGTCGGCTTCGATGGCATTGTTTGGAAGGATGAGTGGGCGCGAGATCCTGCCGCGTAAAGATACACTTTTAAGGGGTTGGAATAATTTGAGGGAGAAGTGCGGGAATTTGAGGGTTAGGGAATGGTGATAAACTGCAAACTAGATGTGTTGTTTTTAGTGAACTGGCGTATTTCGATCACAACCGTCTGAAAGCAGCATCCAGCTATGACGTTTTGTTACAGTCCCCGACGCTGTCAAATTCGACGAATTCAAGCAATTGTAAGTTTGTTTTAAAACTGTTTTTTCTTCCTATAACGATAAATCTTTTCTGCAGTCTCAGACACGCCACTCACAGATTACACTCCCAACGGCGTGGCGGCAGCATTGCTCGGACATCCGGTCGTGGCTGACTTCTCCAATGGCAGAGCAATGGCAAACTTCAACGCAGCAACAGTGTATTCAAATGCGACAGTGAAGCCAGAGCCATTTGAAAACTACGTCGCTACAACGGCGCCAATTGTCAGTGCCATTGATACGTCTTATTTGACCCGAGAATACTGTAATGGATTCACTGGCTATACGAATATGATGCCAATGCAACTGACAGCGACGAACACTGGTGATGGGTCGCCATTGCCATTGTGCCCGGTGCCGACGGAACAGACCATCGATACGGTATTTTACACTTCTAGTGGCTTGTTGGATCATATGAGTCGGACTTTGTTGGCGCAACAGTGAGTTTTTGGAGAGGTTTTGAAAACTGTTTTGCGTAATGGTGTAGTTTCTAGGCACATTTCGACAGCCATTACCAGCGCATCGAAGGAATGCGTCGACCCGCCGGAGTATTACGGTGTTTTTGCCGAAAAGTTGCTGGAAAGTCATCTGGCTTGGGCGCGGAGTGATAATGAGTTTGCTAAACTAAGCGTATGTAGTTTTTACTAAGATTGTAAGCATTTAGAACTGAGATCATTTCAGAACGATGAACAGACCCGACAAATCACCAACTCCTGGGCCACCCTACACCTCCTCGAATTCACCTACGCCGTACTCCACAAGGAAATCGACGAAGCCATCAAACTTCCCAACGGCCAAATCGTCTCCACAGCCCAGCTGGCCGTTATTGGCTGCGAGGATCTCATTCCCGAATGGCGAAGCATCTGTACCGAGCTCCAACGCACCGGTTTCGACCGCCATGATTTCGCTGCCGCCTGTTTCCTGTCGCTATTCGATGATTGTGGCACCGGCCAGCAGAACGGAAACCTCATCCAAGCACGGAACAATGTACTGTATTTCTGGAACGAGTACCGGCAATGCGATGCCAGGACAATGGTCATGCCGCATTTGGATAATTTGCATCATATTAAGTGAGTTTTTTAAACTGGCCACATTTCCTATTTTGGGATAGTGAATATCAATTTCGCGCAAACCGATTAGCAACATCCCATTGTCATGCAAAATGCCGTCGCATCTCGAGTACCCTTAATCCGCACACATTGAACCACTTGATGTGTGCCAAGGTGTTCACCCCGGTAATAAATGCCATTCGGGGGTCTCGGCATGAGGCCCTGTTGAACCTTTCCATATTGCCAAGACAATGAAATGACCTTCTTAGGCTACTGTTGAGGAAAGACGGTCATTTGCATGTAAATGGTGGCTTTATTTATTGTGTTGGGCGAATCTCAAGTTTTGGAGGCTGTTTTACAATGAGATGCGTTTTTGGGGTGAATTATGGGATTAAGGATTTGCGGGAAATATAAACTGCAATCGTTTGGCCAATATTTATTTTCAATTGTTTCAGAAATCTCGCCCTCAAGCTTCAACAACGCTTATGCAACCAGCGTCAGAGCGGTCTCAACCTGCCAGCCCTGCTCGTTGAAATTATTTTCTCGTCATATTCGACGCCACCAGTTCATCAACAACTGACCTATGCCACTGGTCATTGCTGATTTCAACTGATCTCGGTTATGATCATCCAATTAGATGCCTTTTTAGTCAAATTTTGTAAACTGTTTTTAATATTTGCTTTATAATTCCACATTATCAAAGCTTTAATAGCAAATATCCACCATTATTACTCCTTTTGTGATACCTCTAACCCGTATCATTTCCATAACCTCCAAACCGTACCACTGTCTACCGTAATCTTGCCATGTGTACAGACAGGTCTCCCCGACTTATAGCCTCCATTCTTCTCGAAACGTGTTATCCCTCAAATTTGCGTTTAACTCAATCCATACCTGATCTTGTTTAACTGCCAGTTGCATGCCGATTGGACATTCCTTACTTAATGGTTATAATGCCAGTATTAACATTGTTAATTTGCATCCAGGTGTTTTCGTTGTCACATGTTTGTTATTTATGATATCAACAGACTTTTGATCCATATTCCAGTTTGTATCACTTCACTTACATCTCCAGTTGTTCGGCCAGTCAGTCGGAATCTCACTTTTCTTTGTAGCAATGTATTCCGAATTTTATGAAAAACTCAAGTGCACTCCTATCATTCACTCCATTCCTTGATTTTATTTGGTTTATACATTATGTGTATGCGATGTTTATTCGTTAGTTTTATAAACGATAAATGCATCTTGTTGGGTCTTACTGTAGGCGTACGGTGTCAAGCGCGAAGTTCGACACTGCGCCATGAAGACACAAATATTATAAACCCATTTTTTGCAAGCACAACAAAAAAAAACATGGCAGAGGACGCAAACATTGTCAAATTCAGTCGAAATCAATATAACATGAAGCATCACTAAATAAGACTGGTGCGGTAATCAGCTTAGCCTCCGTTGGATCGGCTTGCTCTTCACTGTCGAAGTCGTTGCTGTCGACCCCCTTTAACGAGTCCGGCGTGATCACCGAGATGCCGATAAACCATCCACGGTCATTGAAGACACCCGCCACACCATCACTTCGTTGTCCGTGTTTTCCCAGGAAAAAACCCCCTAAACCAATTACAGGGTGCGGCAGAAATACGTTGACAAACGTTTTCCGAAATAACTTCCTTAAAACTTTAAATCTAGGTACCCAGCAAAAAAAGATTGATAGTGTATATATTTGTTAACGCGATGCCCAAACGGTTCACGGAAAGCTTTGTTTAGAGGCGCTACAGACGCCAAAACGTTTCTTCGATTTTGGCGCAAAAGCCCGCGGGTGCTTGGGACACGTTTGAAGACCCCCTAGGCGCAACGATTTTTCTAGAGCCTTAAAATTTTTATTGCAATTAGCATAGACCCTTAACTTCAAAATCGAGTGCAGACTAGAATTTACCAGGTTTTCGTTCGGGTGTACTGTGGCCATTTCGAGCACCCCCTAACAGGGAGAAAATGGCTTTGAAAAAGGGCTTTTTTCAACTTTACTATTTGCAAGCGATCCGGGTACAAACTAAACGTTGCATTAGTATTGCTAACTTTTTTGAAGCATAAAGATACCAAAACCGCCGCGTCAGTAGACTTTACATTCGATTTTTACCCTTAAAACCCCAAAAAACTGAAATTTTGACGTTGGTACAGAATCCGTCCAGAATCTTTACCAAAAGCAGATTCTGTAGGCTCCAAAAAATCACAGAGATGTGAAAAGTCCCTGGTAACTTTAATCTGTCAACTTGGCGGATGTTAGATAATCTCCGATCGAGAAAAAAATTTCTAAAAGTGCCACCTCGTCAAAAAGCTGACCTGCGGCCCCTCGCCCAAAATTTCAAGAAGAGTTACCGACACGTTTTGGCGTCTGTAGCGCGTCTAAATAAAGCTAGCCCAAAACCGTTTGGACACAACATAGTCAAATATATACACTATCGATCTTTTTTTGCTGGGTAGCTGAATGTTAAGTTTTTAGGAAGTTATGACGGAAAACGTTTGTCAACTGTTGTCAACGTATTTCTGCCGCACCCTGTAATTTAAACGGCGAAAGTTTAATTTGAAACATACAGCAGAACCTCGTACAAACTCCCTCTTTCATCGTCGGAATCCGTGTTTGGGTGATGTCGAACAGATAGTAGCCTTTACCAGGTCCCAAGGATTCGAAACCCCATGGATACGCCGGGAATCCGTCCTTTTCCAAAAGCATGTAATCGTTGTGCTCTTTAATCATGATCACGGTGACCTGAAAAACGTAGTTTTTCTTCTCTTTTAATTTAAAACAGTTTGAAGCCAACCTGAAATTGGACTGCCTTATCGAGGACACTGTATATCGTAATCTTATCGCCTTGCATAAACGACGCATGCGCACACAAAAAATGTGAAAGTTTACGGAAAGCGTAAACATTCTAGTGACGCCAAATGCGTAATCGAAAGATTACGCTGCGCGTAATGTTTCACATAAAGTTTACGGATGGCGTAAACTTTCACAGTTTGAGACGCTGCAGCTTTGCCGCGCTTTTGTTGCAGCGCCTAAGTTTCATTTGCGTATCCTTTCACGTGATTGTGTTGTTACCCATAGCGTATTTTTACCTCTTTACAGGCCTATTTCAGCTGAAGGGCCAACTCCAAAGCGTTTTATTCGTATCATCAGCTTCTTTGACCTTGGCACAGCCGATCCTCCGTCCTCAACCCTGACAACGCCGACATTGCAGCTAAATGTGGTTTGAGGCTAAGTAGGTTGTTTTTACAAAACAAGTATTGAATATAGCTTTTCAGTTTCAATTGGTCTCTCTACATGCTGCTGCGAATGCGTCAGAAGTCCGACTTCCAGGATTGTACGAAAAGTATGCTTTTGCACTGATAACTTTTGGAAGTTATATATAATTTCCTTTTCAGAACTTCAAACTGGCATCAGTGTCGCTCTCAAAGAACTCCACTACATAACGGCATCCTGAAACCGAACCAATTCAGCAACATCAGCAGGAAGACGCTCATCCGACTGTGGCCAAAGAAGTCTACGTGTTACTGCCGACTTACATCAATGAAAACCCCATGAACAACATGCACTTTTGTTTCGTTGATAGTTCTGTTGCTAACTATTGTTGTATATATAATGTTGATTGTCTCCATTTTCGGTTGTAATATGTTATGTATTGTTATGCTTTATATATCCTTTTTTCGCATTTCTTGAAGGTTTTTCAATAAATTGTACACTTTCTTACATTCTGTAAGTGATTAGGCACACGTGGGAACAGCAATAAGCTAACTGAACGGCAAAAGCAGGGTAAAAGCGCGTTCGAAAATGGTGGTGTGAAAGATTACGCCGGCGCGTAATCATTCACACGGGGCGTAATCTTTCGATGACACCCGCCTGTAATGTTTAGGAACATTACGCTTCGCGTCATCGAAAGTTTACGCCGCGCGTAATCTTTCGATTACGCTTTTTTTTGTGTGCGGTCCATGGTGATGCGTAACCGCACATCGCGCATGGAAAACGACCACAACCTGATGGGTCTCAGAGTCGGGTGTTGTGGTGGTGTAAAGACAGCGCTCGAGATGTTTTACAGCGTGGGGGTACATAATCCTAAAAAAACGGTTATTAGCAGAGCTTAAATCTGTGAAAAAATATATATAAACTCGAATAGGCAACTTTAAATGATCGTAAGACATGAAAGAGCACTCGAAAAGAGATTTTTGTATTGTCTTAGAGCAACAGAAAGACACAAAAGTGTAAAGTTAAGAACTTTTGTTGTGATAAAACAGATTTTGTGAAAGTATTTGAAAAAGATCCATCCCAAGGTCTGCGAAATAATTTTTTTCAGACGCAGAGTCTAAAAAGAAAGACTAATTCAGACAAATACCCCTTTTCTGTATCTGTAAAGCCCTCACGGAAAAATTTAGACGATTTTCAGTCTTACAGACCAAATACAGACACTGAAAATCATCTGAGTTACTCTGTGTCTGTACAGTGTCTGTATTTGGTCTGTAATTTCAAAATTAAATTTATTTAAATTTTACCAATTTTGATGCAAAAACTTCGGGTTTTTTGCCATCGATTCTAATTGGCCATCTAATTTCCGATGCAAAAATATGTTGAATTGTAAAAAACAATGAGCGCGCAAGCGTAAAAACGCAAAAAACTGCATTCTCTGTAAAAAAAAATTAGTCTTTCTTTTGGGGCTGAAATAGTCTGTACAATGTCTGTAAAAATTAAGGTAACAGACCTTGGGATTTCGAAATCCTTCTCCAACTGCGTGCGCACAAATGACTCCCACCGCTCGTTCAAAAGCGTGCTCGCAACCTGCAGGACACCGACTCGACGTGTCATTCGTGCATCGCCGCCGCTGGCTGTTTTCGTGTACCACGTTTACGCGCTTCAACCATGGCTGCCATCGATCAACTCTTCGACATTCGCAACAGCTACTACCTCGGGGCCTATCAGCAGGCTATCAATGATGCTCAGGTGGGTTTTTGATGGTTTTACTTGGATTTTTTATATATATTTATGAAAACTGGTCGGTTGAGAGTATTAACTGTTTTTCAGAACGCCCGCGTCAAAACCGATTCCGAAACAACCGAACGCGATGCCTTCCTGTACCGTTCCTACATTGCTCTCGGCAAGACGTCGATTCCTTTGAAGGAAATTGACGCGAACACGTCGAACGTGGCGCTGCGAGCTGTGCGACGAATTGCCGATTATACGGCGAATCCGGGCAAGCGGTGGGTCTATTTTTTGATTAAACTGTGAACAAAATTGTTTGTTTTAGTGCCAAGATCACCGCTGACGTCGAGGCCGAGGTCGCTGCCGGCATTGACCCCGATGATGTCAACCTGCTCCTGGCTGCCGACATCCTCGTCCGCCACAACAACATTGACGACGCTCTCCGTGCCCTGCACCTGTCCGAATCTCTCGAAGTCCGTGCCTCGACTATCCAATGCCTTCTGAAGCTGGATCGCGTCGATTTGGCCATCCGTGAATGGAAGAAGATGCAGGAAATCAACGAGGATGCCACGATCACGCAATTGGCTCTGGCTTGGGTCAACATGGGCGCCGGCAAGGAGAAGCTCCAGGAGGCCTTCTACATCTACCAGGAAATGATCGACAAGTACGGCGCTACCGCCTATCTGCAAGTTTCTCAAGCTTCTAGCCTGATCCAACAGGGCAAGTACGCCGAAGCCGAGAAGCTGCTCCAAGACGCCCAACAACGCAGCCCCAGCGATCCCGATGTCCTCGTCAACCTGCTCGTCGTCAGCACCTATCTCGGCAAGGCCCCCGAAGTCGTCACCCGATACATCAACCAGCTCAAGGATGAACACGAAGACCACCCCTGGGTGCTCGACTTCATTGCCAACGAGAAGGCGTTCGACCGTGCCGCGCAAGAAACTGTTGCATAAATTGAAATCTGGGAGATGGGATAACTTATTTGGGACAAACTGTGATGTCACGCTAATACTAATCTTTTGTAAATCTTAATTTGGATATATAAATAAATGTTTTATGTCACAAAACTGGAGATCATTAACGACAAAATAAATATATTTACAAATCGTCGAGAGGGGTTCGCTTCGGCGGCACCCCACAGGGCTGGATCATCTTATCAAGCTGCTCGACACGAGCCCGTTCCCGGCTGTAGTTCTTGGCGACGGCCATGTAGCTCAGATGGTCCGGATGTCCGACGATCGAGGCCGACGTGTCGCGATGCTGGTTCGTCAGCCAGTCCCAGCGATTCGTGTCGGCGTGACCACAGCCAGTGTAGCGGGATTGCAGATGCTCGAGCTGGGCGAGGACGTGGAAGCGCTCGGTGTTGGCGGCTTTCTCGGTAGAGGACGACATTCTGCAAAGGTTTATATATATTTTTTAAACTGGACTTTCTGACGTATACGGTAAGCAAGGAAAAACAAACTACAACAGTCCGCGGTCAACATAACACGATAAAAACTGCTACAAGAGGGTCGAACCAAAATTAAACGCGCAAACATTGGAAACAAAAAAAACAACGAATAACAGCAAGCAAAAGCCACAGGCCCAGCGTTTTCCTTGGAAGAAAGCTGCTTTCGCTTGGAAGGGTCGAAATTGCTTGGAAAGTCGTGCGTTTTGCTTGGAAACCCCCGATTTTCTTCCAAGCGATTGCGTCCTTTTTCCAAGCGACGTTTGGGGTGATGTCCCACCACGAACCGGTGGTTGCACGTTGTTCGCAGAACCCCGGACTTAGTCATTTTTTCGTCCCTGTTTTTTGCCTTGCTTTAAGTTTGCTTCTTTGTCGCTATTCTATCCCGTTTTCACCTTCCCAAACGCTCCGCCATCGGCATGCAGAGAAGCAGCAACCTTTGTTTGACGATTTTGACCGATGACAAGGTGGGTTTTGAGACTAGTAGAGGTTTGAAGTGAGACTTTTATATATATTTTTTCAGTTCGCTCTCATCAAGGAGTTTGAAGTCCCTGGCCCTGTGCCTCGTTTCATGAAAGTGCGAGCTCAACTTTTCGAGGTCGACCTCGCCGTTTCGTATCGAGAGTTTACCTTGCGGCTGATGAAAGACGCACGCTATCAGTGTAAAGGTTGCTCTGTGCGTTTTTCACGCAATCAACTCCCGTTACGAAACAGCGAGGTCGACCTCAAAAAGTTGAGCTCGCACTTTCATGAAACGAGGCACTGGCATCATCTGCTAATCACCTCTGGCTTGTTTTCACTGTGGTCACGTCTGTGTTTTCACATCACAATAGGTCATCAATAGTCAGCGAGCGCATACCCCGCCGTCAGGAACCCTTCACCCCCGAAGCAATGCAGAGAGTAAGACTGTCGCCTACTTCTAGGATCATTTCGTCTGGGTGCTGATCGGAATGCCGTTCGATGGCGTGTGTCGCGATGCTTAAATAGCCGACTGCGAGTTTGTACACCACTGATTTAGATGGCGCCGCTAAAATTGTCGACGGAGGTTACCCCGGCAGGTTTTCCGGATTGGGCTGGCCTCGAGGTTGTTGAATAGTAGATTCTCGTCGGTTGTTTTCCTTGACAGCAGAAAACTTTAACTGGATTCAATAGCTTCAAGTCTAGTTTGTACATAGTAACTAGATTCTCGATTCTTTGCCGTCATTTGGTTGTCTCAGAAGTGTTGATAACCATGTGAGGTCAGCACCTTCATCGCCAGCGTTTGATTCGTTACTTGATTATCTACGTAGTTGTTAGCTGCATCGTCGATAGAGCTGTAGATGTTCGGTAGCTGTCTTTGAAGGAATCGTTGAGCTTGTAGTTACGGGTTCTTCTTGAGAAAGGCAAGGCATCTATGCGAGGAACTTCATGCGTCGAACGCAACTGACTCTAACTTATAGTTACTGAATCCGTCTGTGTCCTGGATACAATTGAAGTCCCCTCCCCTTTAGGACCCAGTTAGTCTCCTTGTTTTAGCCGAAATAAACAAGTCGAATGACAAACATTCAAAGTCCAGTGTGGTGCCAGCTCATTAGGTGTTTGGACCCTTGGAAATCACATCCGACAGCGACATGATCAGAATCTCAATTTCAACAGTCTCACCAGTTTGAAGCTCAAGACGCGCTGCCATCTCTTTACCATCTGAAGTTAGCGCTTGCTGCCTTCTATTCCGCCGTCAACGACTAATCTGTCAATGAGCTCATACTCGCCTCCCCGAAGCCCCTCAATGCCATCAAACACTGCATTTTGAACGGTGAATGCTTTTAACATTGTCCGTCGCGCGATTCAAAGAGCCTGCCAAAAAGACGTCGTTGTGCCGATAGTCTACAAATGATTGGTTAGCTTTAGTGACCTATGTCGAGAATATGGCGCCTCAGGCTTTTTCATCCAGCAATACCTTGAAAAGGAGGAAGATGGCAGTCTCAACACGTTCAGCTACGTCGCATCGACGGCCCAGGTCGCGGCATCGGAGCGGTTTTACTAAACTCTCTTGCGGTATTGCGACGAATTCCAAAAAGCCGGCTTAGCCCCGCTTGGATTGTGGTACTCGGGATAGCTGGATTTAGTCGATGTCGTCCAGGTTTGCCGATTCACGGTCTACACGCGTGGCGATACGCAAATGTTGGCCATTGTCGGCGGTGTGCAGAACCAGGAAGCCGGCATTTCGAGGGCTTTATACACTGCTGATGAGTACGTGGATAATCAAGTGGTGGGTTTTGATGGTTTTAAACTGCTCTTCTTATTCATCTTTTAGGGTCGCATCCGAAACGACTTCGACGTTCTCTCCGACATCCCCCTCAAACTCTGAGAAGTAATCCGTCTCTTCGCTGAGCACTGCCCCATGGACGGTTTCAAGATGGCTTCAGCCGGTACGCCGACCATTGCCATGAGCTTTGCTGGTATCAGCCTATCGTGCTTCGACGAAGGCTCATGTGTCGATTCAAGTTCGTTATGCTCATCCGAAACCTGATCCAACTCGTCAATGAACTCGGATTCCAAACTGAAGATGGCATCTCGGAGCGTTGGAATTGCATCACAAAGACGCCTGCCGATTTTCCAGATCGCAGACAACTATCGGAAGGGCTGGTCAGCTCTATCGTGTCGGCTGACCCGCCAGGATCTCAAACTCTCCGATGATAGTCTTCATGGGGTTACGGTGGGGCAGGCGTTCTTCCAGCTCGGCAAAAACCTCGTTACCAAGTTTGATGTCCATCACAGGTGGGTCAAGCCAATACAGTTTTCACTCGAAATTAACCCCATTTCAGTCCCCGACGACGCCCCCAATGTCGACGAGTACGCGCCCGTCTTCGCCGCCGGCAATGACTTCACCCATTGTGTCAATTCTGCGTGCGCCCTCGAGCTGAGTCGTCAAACAGGTCAATGTCCTCGTCTCTTGGCTGAGTTTCATCCGGAAGGACGGTGATCATCGTCTCCGTCGATGGCATTTACAAAGTGTTTGTCAATTGGCACCCCCGAAGACCGCTTTTTCGTGCTGCCACTTGACTACGAAGACATCCTGGCCGGTCACAGAAGGGTCTTTTTTTGATGTAAGCCACCCCTTTCCTTTCTAGTTTCCACTATGAACCCACCTTTCTAGCTGCCATTAACCCAAGTCGTTGCTGGATCCATCAAGCCTCGAACCCGATTCCAGCCTCCAAAACCCGTCAATCGCGCTCCGTATTCCTCGACGAAATCAAAGAATACTGATGAAAGGGTCTTCGGAAATCGTCGCCAATCAACATCCCTGACATCCCAAGTTTCATAAGGAGACGGAACTTGAACTACCCAATTTGAAGCTCAGTTATCAGTTGAGATGGTAAATGTTGCGGCCACATATGTCATGACCAAGGTTTAAGGTAAGAGTTTGATTTTGCACCTTTTGATGCAGTAAATTATGTATATTTTCCAGCACTAAGACATCAGGAACTTCGTCTCCATGAAACGCTTCAGCAACCGGGATCAGAATTCACTCTCCGAGAAACAATGAACACATCAATACAACTACACAACAACCTTTTCGTCTCATAAGCCAGCTCGCTTCATACGACTGAATTCACCGCAATCCCAAGTAAAGCCAGAATCGTTTTTCGTATATCTGCATTCCCATTTTCTGAGCTTGTTTCACGTATTTTATATATTTTTATGTGGTTTTTGTTGTTCTATGATGTCTGTTTATGATAACGATAAATAATTTACAATGATTCAGTGTGTATTCACAGCAGGGGATCGAGGGCAAAAGCGGGCAGCAGAGAAAAAAAGGAAGAGAAATAGCAGGAGGCTTTGCTTGGAAGACGTTCAAAATCGCTTGGAAGGTCGCCAATATTGCTTGGAAGGTGCGCACGCGTCGCTTGGAACCTCGGTCACTTCGCTTGGAAAGTGGACGCTCTCGCTTGGAAGAATTTACAACATTCTTCCAAGCGAAAAGACCGACTTTCCAAGGAAAACGCTGGGCCTGTGAGCGCAACCCTCCTCATGGCATTCAAGAACGTTTTGCCAAGCGCGAAAACCGGTTTCAAGCAGTGCGCAGTGCGACATTACCAATTCCCAGAGATTTATAAATAATTCATTAAAACTGCGAAGTACCGTCTTTCTGTTTTTAAAAGTAGAACAGCATATAAAAACTCACTTTCTGGTAAAATAAAAAGTCAAACACACCACAACCTATATGTAAATTTAACAATTCAATCACAAATAACTGATAAAAATCTGTCGTCAAGAACCTAGTTAAAAAACCTCAATTTTTAGAACATTTTTTGCTAATATTGCGTCAATCACGAACAATTGTCACACCATTTTGTTCAATCAAACCCCATACACTTTGTCCTTCCACCTGTTTGTTCTTATTGAACCTGCCAGTCGACTACTTACATCACACGAACGTCGGCTACGTGGTTCACCCACCATTCTTCTCGAAAATGCCTGAGGACATGCTTCGTTTCACGATCAGTGGCGGAGCCGCTGGTCTCGCCGTCGATGTAGGCTTATATCCGCTCGATACCATCGAGACAAGGCTACAAGCGGCTGAAGGGTTCATGGCCGCTGGCGGGTTCCGGCATTTGTATCGCGGTCTGGGCAGCATTGCCTTGGGCGCTGTTCCTTCTTATGCGCTGTTCTTCTGCACTTACGAAAAGTTGAAGGAGGTTACTAATTCGAAAGGTTGGTTTTAAACTGGATGAATCAGCTTTTTTACAAAGTTTCATTTCAGGTGCCATTGGCGAAGCCCTGTGTGCCACAGCCGGCGAACTGATATCCCTGCTCGTCGTAAATCCGGTCGAAATCATAAAACAACGAGCTCAAGCTGGAAGGGCCCACACCCTCTCAGCGATTACGAAGGATATCTGGGCGAAACATGGTCTTCATGGGTTTTATCGAGGATACTTTTCTCTGGCTGCAATTACTGTACCTTTCACTTTTATTCAGATTCCGATTTGGGAAGCTTTGAAACGTGAAATTCAGATTGTCACTGTGGGTTTTTTAAACTGCGAATCCTTTATTGTACGGTACAACTTTTAGAAAAAAGACAAATGCACACCCCTGCAATCAGCCCTGTCCGGCATGTGTGGCGGCTGTCTCGCCACAATCTTCACCATGCCGATGGACGTCGCAAAAACACGCATCATGCTATCCGATTCCGACATGACCCTGGGCCAAACAATGATCCAAATCCGGAAGAATGAAGGCTTCTCAAAGCTGTTTGCTGGCGTCCTTCCGAGAACCGTTTATGTTGCCGTCGGCGGATTTGTCTTTTTCACGGCCTATGAGTATACGATGGAATTTTCGAAGGAATGGTTTACGAGTTGACAATTGATTGATAGATTTATTAGTTCACCGGATAGTTACGATAAAGTTTCACAGGGTAATTGTTTTAAAAGCTTAAACTGAGGCCACGGTTCACTGGCGCATCATGCGATGGTGATATCGGACCAGAAATAGACGCCATTTTCAATCGTCAGTTGATTGAAAACATAGTCAGCGAGAGAGCTCCAGGCAGATTCATAGTAGTACGTTGGTCCTTTGACAGCGACTGTAAGCGTGTTGACGTAGTCGGTCTTTCCGTAAGGAGCTGCCGTGCCTGTACGGAGGGCGTAGACATAGCTTGGTCTGCTACCGGGCAGGGTAGGCACATAGGTCCCGCCAACGGCATTGGTCGTGTCAGAATCGGCAATGACAAGGATGGAAGTCGGGTTGTAGCCGCTGATGGTCCAGCTCCATCCAACTGAGGAGTAGCCAACTTTTTGAAGGGCGGTAAAAATGGCATTGTCAATGGCCTGTTTGGCATTCTGAAGGGCTGCAGCTTGGGTGGTCACTTGCCCAGGGTACGGTACTAGGGTTGCCGTGCCATTTGAGGTGTAGAAGGTCCAGGAGACCGGAGGAGCAAAGCTGAAGGTGAAGGTCGGGTTTTGGAGGAGCTGGCCGCTGGCAGGGCCGCAGGAGTTGGCGGCTGCGATGAGGGCAAAGGCGAACAAGGCTTGGAAGAACATCGTTGGTTGAAGCTAAACTGCTTATAGCTGGTTCCTCGAGTGCTTTTATACAGACAGAATACCTCCCCCAGTGCAACAATCCCAAAATTACGTCTATTTACATAGCAATTTTATTTCCTTTTTAACTATCAGTCACAACTTTCGCCCAATTGTCACGCTCAGATCAAACGAATTTCCACCAAGGTTAGCCCAGAAAACTTATTTTATTGCAATCTGCAATCCAGACAACAAAAAAGCTCGCTTTCACACTTCCGCCTGCGCAAGGGAGTGCCGTGATTGACGTAATATCGCTTTTTGGACCAACTTTTGACCCCGTTTTTATGACTTTTGTCACTTTTTGCGAATTTTAAACTGCTGCGCTGGATTCTAAATTCAAAAAATACCTTGAAATAACATGTATCTTTATATCAAACACATTTTCAAACAGTTTATCAATATCTTTCACAATTCACTTCAAGTGCTGTGATTCACTCGCAAACTTGTGATAGTCTTCGGTGAACTTTTTCAACGCAATATCATGGTCCTTGGATTTAATCTTCCCCTTGCCTTTCATGTAGTCCAGAACGGCCTTGTGTAAAAAGACGTACTGTAGATCCGTGCTGACGGCATAGGCGCGCTGTTTTCTTAGGTTAGTCAGGAAGGTGTCCATTTGGCATTCATGGCCTTGGAACAGGCTTTCGAGGACGACTTCAATCGCGACAAATGTGCAGGCTCGGCCGATTCCGGTGGAACAGTGGACTATTATGGGCTTGCTGGAATGGGGGATTATAAAAAAAACTGTGACGCCTGTTACTATGGCTGGGTTACGGCAGGTTTTTGGGGTGCCGTAACAAGTTTTTCTCTTTTTAAAACTGCACTAAATAAAATGAAATTTCGAAAAAAGAAATCAAAAAGAAACTAACTCACTGCGTGCTCCGAATACCATGCAGCAATGCCAGCACGGTCTGTGACCCTGCGGGCACTTTTCGATCTTTCCAGTTGGTCCATCGATGATGTTGTAACCTCTGGACGCCGGACCGGGTCGTTACCTTCAACTCTGACGTCGTCACTTTGCCTTCTTCGGGTTCTGCCTTCTCGACGAGCATTTCCGATACTTGTGAATTGCTAATTTCATAATTCTCAAATTGAACCCTCTCGCCCTTCGTTGCCGGGAAGTATTTCGCGCACTTCGATCGATTGTCTTCAAAAAAGTCACACAACATGACAATCTGCTCCACATGTTCCTGTACGACCATTCGCCAGAAGTCAATGATAGTCGTCTCCATCGGCGCCTGGGTCACGATAAATCGCGACTGTGATCTTACGGAAGTGATGTAATTGGCATGGATGTAGGAAGTTGTATGCTTCTTAAGGACGACGCGAGTCGAATCGAGGCAGGCGAGATCGTTGAATCTGTTCTTTGCGTGGGAAGTGTTTTCCTTGAAGGCGGTGACTTCTGTCGGGACAACTTCCTTCGGATTGGCGATGTACTCTGCTGCGAGGCCTTTGACGCCCTTATTGAGGGTTCGTTCGAGGAAGGCGGCTACGGCTTTGGCTACTCTGGCATGGCGCTCGCGATCTTTCGGCTTCGCAGGTTCATCGGTTGCGGTAGTGGTCGTTGTTAGGGTTGAAGTGTCGTTTTTGTGCTCGGTGGCTTGCATTAGGGTTGCTCTGAAAACTGTTAATTGGATCTTGATTGTTTGTGTTACATGAAATTTAAGAATCAACTGAGAGATGCTGGATTTGATACACGGTAATTTTTCGTGCTGAGACTACAAGTAAAACAAAACTTCAACTTCTGTTTGTTAAAAAACTACAATTAGAAACAGTTCATCAAGCCTTTTAATACAAAATCGGTGTCAAAACTGTTAAAATGTTATGATACAAACCTCTCCCAAACATTCATCGGCAACGGCACCAACGCCGTGCTGGACCCCGCGCCATCGGGCGAAACTTCTGTAGTGGCTTCTGTCGTGAGGGTCCGATCTCGTAGCCGCTTCCTCTTTTTCGATATCCGTGAATTCCTCCGGTCAGTCATGTTGCAAACGTGCGTGCTAATGTCGTAATTAGCCTGTTGCAGGTTCCGACGATCCTATCGACACCGGGCGCGCCATCAGTCGGCCGATTCCTATGCTTTTTGTTGCCTGGGTGGGTCCTACTCGATTTATGCTAATTTAAAAAAGCTTTTGATCGCTTTTTTAGTTAAAGTTTATAAACTGGTTGTTCACGCTGCCAATTTTGTTATATACGTCATTGAATTTTATTTATTTTCATTTTTTTAAACTGAAGAGTCGTTTACATGAACTCACCTGCATTTTTGGACCCATTGCACCCTTCCATTGTTCCCCCAGGGCCCTTCCCTTTCCTAGACTGTGCTCTGCTCAGCTTACCTGACGCCGTTTTTGTCAACGAAATGCAACTACATACACATCACTTCAGTGAATACTCGAAAGATCAGTCATAAGAGCCACGAATACGACCCATTTAGGGTGTACTATCGGGTGATTTTAAAGTTCCTTGTATCTGCCTACACAAGCAGACAGTGACATCTTTGCAGCTTCTAATCAGACATCATTTTCCACGACAAACAACAACTTTATTTAAATCTGTCACGACGGAAGTAAAACAATCTGATGGTACATAAACCCCTATTGTAGTATTGTGAAACGGTAAAAAAGTCAGATCTAATACGTGATATCGATCAACAAAGAGCCAATAGTTAACTTAGGTTTTCAAAAACTCAAAGATGGCGGGTGCTGGAAGTGCGTGTTTTGCATCATGGGATGTGTGGGGCCACCGTAACCACTCGTGTTGAAACTGTTCTGCCACATGGCCACGGGCGGCATTTGAGGGTGGGTGAATTCAGGGTTGGAATCGGGGGATACGGAGGAGGAATGAGGCTGGGGAGAATCTTCGGAGTCGGTTTGGAGGGGTTTTGAGGGCATGTTGGCCATGTAGGGGTCGTTTGAGGGCGACATTGGGCTGAAATTTGTGGATAAAACTGCGTCTTGTTTGTACTAATATAGCTAAAACTCACCGACTACAAGCATAAGGCCCAAGCATGTAATTAGACAGCGTCGAAAGCATGTCATAGCCGTAATTGCCCGCGTTGTTAGTGCCCAGCGTGTTGTTGTTTGTTAGGGTTGGATTGGATAGCTTACTGTAACTACCAGCTTTTAAACATAATTCTAACCCCAAAAAACAATCTTACCGTTCAGTCTCCGAATATGGGCTCGTGGGGTCGTTTGACTTCATCTTGGCATCACTGTCTTCCAAAATCAGTTCTTCCATTATCCGCTCAATCCGTGCTACTCCGCTCATTTTCGACATTAAGACATCTTCCGACATGGATTTAGCTAATGATTGCAAAGGACTCAAAATGAAAAAGGTCAAATCGCCAACACGATGAGGGTCCTTGATCGTTTTCGTGTTAACATAATGCTCTAAAGATGTGAAAATCTTCCGACGCGTTTGAAGAACTTTCATGACGCTTTCCCGGGATAAGCCTCGGGCTACAGGGTTGAAAAGGACGCAAGCTTTGAGGGCTATGAACTCGTAGTCGTCCATCTGCATGAATCGCATGGGGGCGACGAGCTGGTCCATGACGCGTTCACAGTCTCGGCGAATGTAGTCACTAAAATGGAGGTTTTAAACTGGGCCAAATCTGCATGTTTAGCTTACTCAGGGAACTGTGCCACTTCACCATTACCCCTCACAATCATAGAATCGTTCAATAACCTCAGCGAATCCGCCGAATTTATGGATCGATAAGCGACGCAGAGTACGATATGTTGACTGGCAAAGTTTTTCAACAGTGCCGTCTGATCGGCGGGGTTCAGCTCTGCGAATGGCCTAAGCGATTTTGCCCATTCGATAACCAACAATAACTGACTGTGTAAACTATGGAATATGTCATTAACGCTAGCAGATCGGCACTGAGTACGCATGCTAAAGTCTGGCTCGGCCCGGGCTGCGTATTCGACTTGGCTGGTTTCCTTGATCACGGTTTCGCGAAGACTTTTGATCTTGTTCTCAGCTTTCAACAAAAAGTCAAGAAGATTCGGCGGGGAGTCCCAGGTCGAATCCATTAAGGGGTCACAAGTCGTCGGGGAAGTGGTTCCACCGAAGCTGGTTGGCATGGCAGTGTTCGTCGGGGCCGGCATGTTGGTGAAACTCATCCCAGAAGGGCCCATTCGTGGCCGTTTTCCGATCAAGTCTCGTTCATTTTGCACTGCTGAAAATGCATGTGGCAAAGTAACACAGAGCTCTATGTCTGGCAATCCGACTCTGACTCACCGTCAACCTTCATGCCAAAATTGATGCATCGGGTGTAGCGACAGGCACGACACACGGCTCTGTTGTGCTTGTCGATCTTACAGTTGCCGTTGAAGCGACACGTGTACGTGTAGGAGCGGCGGATGGTGCGGCGGAAGAAGCCCTTACAGCCGTTACAACTTGGGGAGCCTTTAAGGATGATAATTGTGTAAAAAACTGGTATAAACAGTGATCGGGGTACTGTAGACCCCATTTAAGCATACTGTAACACCCCAATTAAGCCTACTGTAACCCACCATAGTGTCGCCCAGTCGCTTGATCTCCACAAACAACACAAATCAAGCCACTAGAAGTCGCGGTCGCAGACTCTGGCGGCGTATCAGTGTCACGGCTGTCATCAGTGCTTTCGCGCTTGATGGACAGGCCCATCGGCGGGCATTCGGAGGGGAGCCAATCGGCGGATGAGGTCGTCGCGATTGAGGACATTTTTCTGGAAAACTGTTGGTACTTATGAATATCCTAATGTCGATAAAAACCACGAAAAAGGCTCATCTATCCATGAATCTTAACGTAAGTGTTTCAATGACGCAGTAAAATGGTCCTGCTCTTCGAAAAGACGGACCGAAACAAAAGAACCGTCTCGACGAGAGTCGTCGTCCTTCGTGACGTTATCACAAAAACGGCTATGCGAGCAGCCAGCGCGTATATTTTCGGGGTTGCGTCGGATGGCTTCTGGCTGGCCCTGGGGGCACACACGCACGCAGCCGCAGGCGCACATGCACACCGACGGAGATGATGGAATTGGATGCATGGCAAACACGTGAAAAAGGGGTGGATGGTTTGGTTGGTATTGTAATTAACGATATTGTGATTAAAAAAACTGTGAACCCCCGTGTGTGAATAGAATCGAAAGCACAAAAATGTTTCAAAAAACCAAAAAAAAAGTGATAACCCAACTATCAGTCAGCTTATCAGTGAAAAAATACCCCCCAATGGCGGTGTCCGCCAACTTGTCGCGGCGCGATCAACTTCTATCAACTGGCAGCCCTAGGCGAACGGGTGACAACGTCGAGCGACCCAGCCTATCGACGACAATGAACGCGGCAGGCAACAGGGCAGGCCGCCCGAGGAACGTTATCACTTTTCAATGAGAGCCCCCCTCTGACTACATACGCCTTGATGCAGGCGCAACGGGTTAGAAGTTGACCTCCAGAAGAAACAGGGGTGCCCTTATCGGATAGTTGAGACACGCGGCTTGGCTTACTTACTTTGTTGGGATTTTGGGGGAATGAAACTTGTAACTTGTAAACTGGGTGTAAGGTGGATGTTGCATCGAATGATTAGGATCGGATGGGTGGCTGGTGGTAAGCTTTGAATAGGAACATGGGCGTGGAGGCGGTTATGATGATAGGGGGACAACGGGGAAGGCTTTTTGGTTGGGATAGAATCCGGGGTGTTGGGAGGCGGGATGGGGGGAAAACTGGGAAGTCGGTACGGTGTTTTATTAGTTGAGTTGATGTCGAAAAACTGTTGACTATGTATAATAGTTTAATAAACCTAACGATCAACTGCACAAATTTATACGTTTAAAACTGCAATTCATCACCCTTTTATCCCGCCTAAACACATATCCAACTCTTTCAAACCAAACCTAAACCCTTTCAACCAAAACTTTCCGAACACCGCCACAACCTTCGCCGCCGGATATCACTGCGCCAGCGTTTCATTTTCAATGTTTGCCGACGCAAGCCTGGCTTTTTATCTGCTCTTCCCCCCAAAAAATGAACATTTAAAAACAGTCTGGCCGCTCTCGAGTTGCAATCTGTTTGCTCAGTCTGTCGGGTTGCCGACGTTGTTGCTTCATTGCTTCATCCAATTTTCGAATCAAATTATGGACTTGTTTGAAAAAATTAAACTGCGCTCAATGGTAAACTCAAATTATGCATCACCTACAGTAATATGAAACAAGACGACGCGTGGCGCATAATCTCGACCTCGAAGAAGACAGACGAAGAAAGGTAAACAACAACGTTATCAGAGGGGACCGACACAGTGTTAAATGTCAATTGTTTCGAGGAAAGGGGAGAACTTTTCAAAAGGGGCATCATGGTACATCCGGATGGTCGTGCAGTGATGCCATTTTATGATTATGGTGATATAAGAATGTTGACGACGGCTTTGGCGGCGGTAGGGGTGGAATTTTTGGTCCAATTCGGTGACTACATGCGTTTTGGTTCTTGTGGGTGTAAAAAGAGCAAGAATCAGACATGAAAGGCGGTTCACACGTGACCGACACGTTGGAGCTGGGGGGTTGAGATAAGATTTCTGGAAATCGGACCACTTTTATTTTTGATTACTTTGGGTTACTGTATACAGGGGTGGAAAACTGGACGCATTGCAAAAGTGTTCAAATCAAAAATCAATAATTCAAAAGTTTCCACAGCGTAGAAATGCCATTATACAGATAAGGGTCATCGCTAATGCGCTGTTTCGTTACAGATGCATCAGTTCGTTCATCGGAATCGCTACCAATCCGCGTTTTGGGGTTTGATTCGGCGCCATTGTTGATGTTTGCCATCTTTCCGGAAGTCGTTCCCAAGGTTGTCGGGTTTGGAGTACTTGTTGGGGCGACGGTGGCTTCGGTGACACTGTCAATGTCATTTCCGTCGATGCCGTCAGGCGAGTACCGACAACAGACCCCCTCTCCCCTTGTATAGGGATTAAAGACGCATGACGCGTCTCGGGGACAGTTTTCCGGGACTTTATCAGCATCTGCGAAGATTCCGCTGGGCGCGGACAACTCGAGACCGAGCATCGGGAGCAAACAACGAAAGGGCTGCGCTCCGTGGCTGTGGGTATCCGCGATGCCGTTGGCTAGGAGCATTTTCATGCCGAATTTGGCGCAGATTTGGGTGTAGTCCCGGACGGCTAAACATTGAAATATTAATTAAACTGTAGTCTATAAAAACGATTAGAAAACTCACAAGGAATGGGACAACATAGCGAATAAGACCGCTCTTTCTGCACATCGACAAACCATTCCCGACAGAACTTCCCAGTCGAACACGTCTTCCCATCAGTCGAACAATCCTCATAGTTGTTAATCTCTACCAAGCCATCGACAGACGGACACGCTGGCTTTGCAATACAATGCTCAACAACACTACTTGGCTCCGGCATAAAACCTTCAATACACTTACAGTACCCTTTTAGGCATACTGTATTCGACCCAGCGGAACAGTCAGCTGTCGATTCGCATTCGCCGCCGAGTTTGGCCATTTTTTTACAGATCCCTTCTATCATAGCATAGCCATTAGCGCATCTGCAGGTTCGCTCAGGGGTGCCATTGTCAGCGCAGATTGAATCCACGACATCCTGGCACTGCTCATCCACGACACAACTTTCACCATGTTTAGCTGCGGCATAGCACTTGTCGCCTTGTCTGATCGGTAAATTGCGTGGACAATCATTGGGACAACACATGGCTTGTGTATGGGTGCCAATATTGTACGTGAAGCAGTAATGTGTGTCCATAGGGCAGTTCCGGCATCCGTAGGATTTGGGTTCGCCGACGGGGCACTTGACTTTGAGCATCGGGCAGCAGAAACCTCTGGTATCGGTAAACTGTGGAAATAAACAGTAGTTGCCCAGAGGGCATGTGAGTGTTTTCTTGTCACAAGTGAGCGGATAGCCGTCTTGAAGTGGTGGATCGCCAATAGGGCACTGTTTTAGGGTTAAACATTGCGATTCACGTCGAACAGTGCCCGGGATACAGCGACACCGGCCAGATAGGCATTGAGAGTATCGGATCGAGCATTGTTCGTTGCGGGAGCACTGGCCATCAAGTTCAAGGACAGGAAGGCATTCAGAAGAAACTGCATTTGGACGTGGGACGGAAATCATGGTTGGTGGGCATGTTTTAAGGCACCGCTCACCGTCGTTGATAGCGATAAGGCCGGGAGCGCATTCACAATGGCCAGAAGTTGAACAGGTTAGAGGATTGGCGCATTGGGTATCTTTTTGGCAGAGGGTGCCGAGGCGAATTGCTGGAAATAAACTGCAACTAGATTGCCACAGCCAAAAAAGAACAAACCCCTCCGACAACCATCAGCAACCGCTTCACCAGCAACGAATCCAGCTTGGCATCTGCACTTTCCATCGGCACAGTACGCATAGTCAATCCCAAGACATTCAATCGTCGATTCACACTTATCCCCCAACTTTTTCGACAATGTTCCGGCACTGAGTAGTTGCAAAGGATTCCCGGCGCTGGCGGCGTGTGAGAAGAACCATGTTAAGGGAGATAGTTCGGCAGAATTTACAAAACTGATACAGAGAACCGCAATCGCAGAAAATAATAACATTGTAACAAAATAAAACTGGGCTCAATTGCAAGTACAGAGTTCTGTCACTCCAGATCAAATGACCCCGAGCCAACTGTGGCCTTTGTTGCGTGGGCGGTATGACCAGAAGTTGCGCATTTCAACCCTTTCAAGAATAGGAATTGCGTCGTCTGAATGGGCCCCACCAGTTACGTGAAATGTGATTCTAAAGAAATAGCGTCAAGTGATCTCGATCACACTGGGGTTACCGGGTTTTGAGTCTCGATCGCGACTTCGACAATTGTGTACACATTGGCGCCCTTCCGCAATTCAAGAGTGTCTGCGCCAAGTCGGAACCACTTGTTGCGAGTGTTGTGCCTCAGGGGATGGGGTGGGAGGGTCAAACAAAGGTGCGAACATATTCCCTGAGACACCATAAGTAAAAACTAACAATTGTTCGAAAATTTCATAAATATTTTGATAAAAACTGATACATTGAACTCCTGAAGTCACAATATAACCATTTATAAAACACAAAATTAATCAAGTCTCGGTTCCATCGGATTTACGCACGACAAAGAAAGCTTCATATCAAGCCGGGGCGCATCGCTGGCATCCGGATCCTCGAGAAGTGCCCGATCCAGCGCGTCATTCTCGTTCTGCTTCAGCTCCCGAAGTCGTGCCGACATCATGTGCGATTGGCCGAGGTCCCCAATGACTCCAGCACGCTTGATCAGCTCGCCATTGTCGACTTCCCAATCGAATGGCGTGTGTAGATCGACCTTATTCCGTTCCATCACGCGTTCCAGCAATAAAGCCATTTTGACGTAGTTTGGCCGATCCATGAAGCCACAGGAATCAATTAGGTCCATGATTTCGCTGTATTCTGGCGGGCATCCCGTCAAAAAGGCCTCCCTGCCACCAGTTCGGGCAAACTTTTTCGCGTCGGCGATTTGTTTGTGCTGTTTCATGGGCTCCATGTGGAACCAGGGCAGTGTGCCACAAGTGCATTCGACGATCATGTAGAGCCAGGATTCGAGATCGTCTCGACGGCACTGTTCCTGATTATTGTGGGATGCGATGGGTGCGTAGTGGATCGTGCCGAGGAGGGCGGCGGCGTTGCGGGGTTGAAGCATGTTGCCGTTTTTGTCTCTGGAATGAAAACTGTTGCGACGCCGGTAGAGAACTGGAAACATACTTGTATCGCCGAGCAAAGCCAAAATCCAGCATGTACACAGTGCCAATATCAGCCCCCTTCCCAATAGTAAAGTTCGGAGCCTTGACATCTCGGCACAGCCAACCCATATCATGCAGAATCTCGATACGACCCAAAGTGTTGTGAGCAACTTTTAGGGCGGTGCCTATGCTGAACTTTTTATCCGGCATGGATCGTCGGAGCTTGTTCAAATCGACGCCGACTAGCTGCATCACGGCGTATTTGTAGTAGTTGGTTCGGCCGGCACAGACGAGTAGAGGGAAACCGGTGGTCTTCCCGGAGCGCTTGATTTGGGTCAGCACATAGACGTCGAGTTTCAGAACGGGGCTAAAGGATTCTTTAAACTGACAATTGTTCTAACTGGCCTGGTACTCACCGAATGTTGCCCTCTTCCCGCTCCACCTTCATCGCATACTTGTTGCCATTCTTGACATGAAGCACCTTGAAGACATCACTGAAAGGCCCGCTGGCAAGACATCGTAGCACTTTGAACTCGCCCTCTTCGGGATGAAAGATACTGCCGCCGACTTGAGGCATCAGAGGATCCGGCACGTTGTTCGAACCCATCGATTATGGCCCAGAAAGACGCCTCGCCGCTCCCATTCGATCGGGAAAAGAATTCTAAAACTCACGAAACTTCTTTGCACAATTATTCAAATTCGCCAAAACAAAAAATAACTACATATTTGATGAAACAAATCAAACAAAAACTGACTGAGTAAAAAGATAAGGGAACAAACAAAACTCAACAAAATAGGATTCAAACCTTAAAACTGCTTTCTAGGCCTTCGCGGATGTGAACTTTGGCTTAAAGTCTCCGGCAACTTGAAATTTATAAACTGCTATTGTTTCTTCTTATTTGCAAGGAACTTACATAACTTTAATGTTTGTTTTCAGCATGCGCTTGATCGCTTAACTTTTTGATACCTTTTCTTTGGCGTAAACTTTGTATCGGTGAACACACCCGTTATCTTGGCCACTTTCGGAACTCCCTTCTGGCACCGGTTTTCGGAACTCCGGTTCCAAAATCTTGCCATCGGGTACCTTCTCTGGCTAATCCTACCCGCGCTCACGAACCGTATGGCTTTTTTTGCAAGAGCCGGCGACCGGTGCAAGACGGTTACGTTCAAGATCGCGCGACGTGGCACTAGCTTGACATAAAGCTGAATGAAGAGGGTTGTATTTGGTTGCTTCGCAACTGTTAGCACCTTTACAACATTTACAGGATACATCACCACTTTTTGCTTCAATTCATTTTTAACTATTGTTTTCAGAAAATCATGGACGTTGAAATACACCAGAAAGCACTTTTGGCCCAAGAGCATCTAAAATCCCAAATAGACGCTTGGAACTTTGTCAAACCTTTTTTCGACGAAATGGTTAAAGATATTTCACCACTTATTCTTCCATTTTTGCTCAAAAGCTTAATGCACTATAAAAAGAATATCAAAACCGCTAAAAAAGAATTACACTATATGTCTAATCTCCTCGACAAAGTTTGCATCGTTGAGCAACTCCTGGTAGAATCTTACGGCATATCTAATATGCAAGATTTAACTGATATCGCAAACGGAGTCCTTGAAGCGCTTGACGTTCTACAAAATCGATTTGAAGGTGAACAAAATATTCCATTTAAAAAACTACCCTACGAATTTCAAACCAGATTGATCGAGCTTCTTCCGCGATATGACTTGGTTACTTTTAAAATGGCTGGAAAATTTAATCTAAAAGTTAAAAAAATGCTACGACATGAAACGCTTTCTCACTTTTTGGTTGTTGTGGATTCCAAAGGTAAATACGAAGACAAAAAAACAAGATTTGCTGCTGAAAAGTATTATGATATTATCAGTGTTACTAACTTTCTGAAGTCAGACAATTTTTATGTTCAACATAGATTGTTCGTAGACTTAGAATCGACTGAAGATTTTGATGATGTAGTCAAATCTATTAATGGTGAATACGTCTTTTTGGAGCTTCGCGGAAGTTATACTTGGAGGCATGCGATAAACTTAATGTACCGTAGTTCAAAGTTAACTAGTGTAACTCTATATCATGCAATACAGATTGAAGAAATGGATTTTGATGAATTTTTTGATGCTGTTGCACAATGGTTGTATGAACGACGACCTTATGTGTAGGTGTATTTAATTATGATAATGATAACGTGATGGTTTTGCAGGTTGGAAATTCGATGCTCTCATCTGGATGACACATTTCAACCGCGCTTCAAGGATTATGTCGAACGTGAAACCCAATTTAATGTGTATTCATATTTTAGTTCTGTTGTTGTTTGCATGGAACCCTGGTTCCGGTAGTTTTAATCAATAACGGGTAATATTTTTCAATGAAAACCAATTGAATAAAACAGTGATGCATTCAAAATGAGCCATTCCGACATCAAGCCCCATTTAAAGGCCGATTAAAGTAAAAAATCCGGTTTGATCACAATTTCTGTTCAAACCTAACCTCCTCCAAAGTTTAGCAATTGGGTCTTTTCTCTCGAGCTAGCATCTCTAATTAGTCCTACCAGCGCTCACGAACCTTTTGGCTTTTTTGCAAGAGCCGACGACACGAGCAAGATGAATGCGTTCATCTTACGACCGCGCGACGTGGCACTTGCTAGCTTGACTTAAAGCCGAATGCAAGGGGTTGCATTTGGTTGCATCGCTACTATTTGAAACGTTTTCTTAACATTAATGTTTAACCATCATTTCCTACGTTGACTCTTCTCCTGCGGCCACCAATCACTTTTTAATGACAGTTTTCAGAAAATCATGGATGTCGCAGCCCACCAAAAAGCACTTTTGGCCGAAGATCATCTGAAATCCCAAATAGACGCATGGAATCATGTCAAACCATTTTTCGACGAAATTGCTAAGGATATCTCACCACCTGCTCTACCATTCTTCCTTAAAAGCTTAACGCAATATAAAAACCAAATTAAAAACGCCAAAAAAGAATTCTTTGTTCCGTATAAATACCTCAGTAAAGTTTGCAAAGTTGAGCAAATTCCTGAAGAAGCTTACGGCATACCTAATATGAGAGAATTGGATACTAAAGCACGCGGAGTCCTTAGTGCTATTAACGTTTTACAACTTAAGTTTGAAGGTAAACAAACTATTCCATTCAAGAAACTTCCCTATGAATTCCAAGCCAGATTGATGGATCTTCTTCCGCGACGTGATTTGGTATATTTTAAGGTAGCTGGAAAATTTAATATAAGCGGTATCAAAGGGCGACGACAAGGACTATTTTCTCACTCTTTGATTGTTGTGGATTCGAAAGACAAATACGAAGACAAAAAAACAAGATTTGCAAACACGAATTTTGATATTGTCAGTGTTACTACCTTTCTGAAGTCAGAAAATTGTTATGTTCAACATGGATTGTACCTCGACTTAGACTCGACTGAAGATTTTGATGATGTAGTTACATCTATTACTGGTGAATACGTCTTTTTGGAGCTTAGCGGTAGTTATACTTGGCGGCATGCGATTAACTTAATGTACCGTAGTTCAAAATTGAGTACTGTTACTTTAAATGGGTCAATACAACTTGATCTCGTGGATTTTGAAGAATTTTTCGAAGCTGTTGCTCAATGGTTGTATAAACGACGGCCTTATATGTATGTGCATTGAGATAAATTACAAATAATATAAGAGTTTTTCAGGTTGGAAATCGGATGCTCTCATTTGAACGATATTTTTCAACCCTTTTTTAAAGACTATATCGAAACAGAAACTCAATTCGATGCCTATTTATATGATAGTAAAGTTGTTGTTTGTATGCAACCGTGGTTCCAAACTGAAAACTTTCAACCTCAAGACTCAGTTTCGTTGTTCGATCTTTTTTACGGTTTGAATTATCTAAAAACTTTTGTTTTTACACTTGGTTCTTTTGCCCTGCAGTATGCAGACTTAACAATGACATTCCCTCGTCAATAAACTGTCTATAATACGAAAAAGTCTAATTGATAGCAATAATAACAATTTTATAGAATAAATCGAACAAAAACAAAGCAAAAAGATAAGGGAACAAACAAAACTCAACAAAATATAATTCAACCCTTTAAATTATTCAGCCTTCTTCGCTTTCGCGGGTGTGAACTTGGGCTTGATGCCTCCGGCGTTTTTCAGTTTCAAGGAGTAATCGAAGTCGTAGTCGATGCCGAGGGCCTTGGCTTTGGCGAGACGGGAATT
This sequence comes from Panagrellus sp. LJ2284, assembly GCA_024447225.1. NCBI lineage: Eukaryota > Metazoa > Nematoda > Chromadorea > Rhabditida > Panagrolaimidae > Panagrellus > Panagrellus sp. LJ2284. The sequence goes on along the minus strand of JAMRYC010000005.1, from coordinate 5,721,192 downwards.
GATCAATGTGACGAGGGCGCTCTGAAACTTATAAACTGGATGTTTGTTCTAGATTGAATAACTTACATGATCCTCAGGGTCATTCTTCTTAGCATGCGCTTCATCGATCAACTTTTCAAGATACTCCTTCTTCGGCATAACCTTCGTATCCGCAAAAACACCCGTCGTCTTGACCACATCCGGAACTTCCTTGTTGGTCAGATGCTTCACATAGATCAGATTCTCCGGGCCCATAAGCGACTTATCGAGAGTTGAAGCGACGACGGCTGCGACTTCCTTGACTTTGAAGCCGACATAGATGACGCCAGAGAAAGCGCCCTAGAAATTTATTTTTATAAACTGCATCACGGTGTCGCCCATAAAAAAAACTCACTCGTTCATTTCGCAGCACGACAACCTTGGAAACCTTGCCGAATTGAGAGAAGTAGTTGAAAGCGGGCTCCTCGACGAACCCCGCCGGAACATTCGTGATTCGCAGGAACGGGGACAACGAATTGAGCTTTTCCTTGATGAGAACAGACTTCTCCTTGTGGGTCAGATGTGGCTTCTTGGAGATCTTCTTCTTGGTGATTCCATTCGATTCGGACTTGATCTTGGCGAATTTGGGCTTGATTTCCTTGGTCTTGTCGAGTTTTGGTTTTACTTCAAGTTTGGGCTTGGCGGAGTCGGTCTTCTTGGAAGGGCGCTTACGATGACGTGCCATGTTGCCTGGAAAATGAGGGATTAGGAGGGGGGATGGGTTGGAAAGGTAGGAAATGGGGGGATAATATGAGCGTTTGTAAACTGGGGGTAGAGCACGAGTGTTTATATATATTTTTGGCAAAAATCTAAGAATTAATGGTTTCCACGCGTTGGTTGACTTATCTAAACTGTATGGAAGGTACGAGAATGAAAAAAACAGGCAAAAAACAGCATAAATAACCCCAGATTTCCAAAAGTATCCCGTCTCCAACGACACATCCATTTTTTAGGAGGCGCACGCGAAAGCACACACGCGCGCTCCCACCACGAAAAGTGTAAAGAGACGAACCTTCGAAAGAGTTCGATGCGAGTTTCGAAGTTGAGGTCCGTTTTGCTCTTCGAGTCCGCTTTTCGTGCTTGTTTTCCATGACTGTCACTAATCTTTGCCATTCCTTCAGGGTTGAAACATGTTGCCAGTCCGCTTTTTGAAGGAAAATGCTCAACAGGAGCGCGGTGAAACCGCTCGCATGTCATCGTTTGTCGGCGCTATTGCCATCGGCGATCTCGTAAAGTCGACTTTGGGCCCCAAGGGCATGGTGAGTCATTTTAAACTGTCTTCCTGAGTTCCGTTGGTTTTTCTTTTGTAGGACAAGATCCTCGTGAGCGGAGCCGGTGAGCATCAAAGCGTTCAAGTGACAAATGATGGCGCGACGATCTTGCGATCCATTGGTGTCGACAATCCGGCCGCGAAGGTCCTCGTTGGTGAGTTTTTTTGGATTTTAAACTGGCCGGTCGTTGTCCAGGTTTATGCTTGATCAATTTCAGCCATGTCAATGACCCAAGACAACGAAGTCGGCGACGGAACCACAAGCGTCACTGTTTTGGCGTCGGAATTGTTGCGTGAGGCGGAGCGACTCATCGACATGCACATCCACCCTCAGACGATCATCTCGGGATACCGTGCGGGTTTGGATATTGCCAAGAAGGCTCTTCGTGAAGCCTCTGTCGAGTCAAAGTAAGCCTATTCATTGTTTTCCAATTTTGAATTATATAAAAACTGATCTCGTTATAGGGAACACTTCGAAGGCGATCTTCTCCGCATTGCTCGCACCACCCTCTCCTCGAAGATCCTCGCTCAACACAAAGAACACTTCGCCCAGCTCGCCGTGAAGGCTGTGCTCCGTTTGAAGGGATCTGGCGATCTTGATGCCATCCAGATCATCAAAAAGCTCGGCTCATCCATGGAAGACTCCTACCTTGATGAAGGCTTCCTCCTCGAGAAGAAACCCGGCATGTACCAGCCGCAACGCGTTGAAAATGCCAAGATCCTCATTGCCAACACCCAGATGGACACTGACAAGATCAAGGTTTTCGCCTCCAAGGTCCGTGTTGACTCCGTCGCAAAGGTTGCCGAAATTGAAGCCGCTGAAAAGAGGAAGATGAAGGCCAAGGTCGACAAGATCATCGCTCACAACATCAATGTGTTCATCAACCGTCAGCTGATCTACAACTACCCGGAGCAGCTCTTCGCCGACGCCAAGATCATGGCCATCGAGCATGCTGATTTCGAGGGCGTTGAACGGTTGGCCCTGGTTCTCGGCGGTGAGATTGTTTCCACCTTCGACTCACCTGAAGCTGTCACCTTCGGTACCTGCGATCTCATCGAGAAAGTCACCATTGGCGAGGATGAGCTCCTGCGATTCAGCGGTGTCCCGAAAGGCGAAGCTTGCTCCATCGTTCTCCGTGGCGCGACCCAGCAGATCCTCGACGAAGCCGAACGCTCTCTCCACGACGCTCTCTGCGTGTTGACCACCCACACCCGTGATGCTCGCAGCGTGCCCGGTGCCGGTGCTAGTGAAGCCCTCATGGCCGCCAAGGTCTTGGCCGAAGCCCAGAAGGTCCCCGGCAAGGAATCCCTCGCCATCGAAGCCTTCGGCCGTGCCCTGCTCCAGCTACCCACCATCATCTGCGACAATGCCGGCCTCGATTCCGCTGATATCATCAGCAAAATCCGTGCCGAACACGCCAACGGCAACCACCGTGTCGGTATCGACATTGAAAACGGAAAAATGGCCGATGTCTACGAGCTCGGCATCCTCGAATCTTTCATGGTCAAGTTCTGCATGTTGAACAGTGCCGCCGAAGCCGCTGAACAGATTCTCCGCGTTGACGACATTATCAAGTGTGCGCCGCGACAACGTGCCCCGGACAACCGCCCCTGCTAATTTCCCCCGTGCCCTTCTGTTTTAATTTTGAATACTTTGTCCATGTTTTGCGCCTCGCCAGCTTTGTCACCATCACCGAGACTCATTTTGCTTGTTTGCAGCATCCCGATCTTCGTACTTTGTTGCGTTTTGTTTCATTGATTTCCTGTGTAAGAAAATAAAATAATAATAAGGCAGCCCTGGGGTTGGATGGGGTTATGCAACGTTGACTTAGCTTGGGGGTTGCACTATTGGAAGTGCAAAGCTTTTTAGATGTAAACGATGGCGGTTGGCTAGGGCTAAGTAGTGCCAGAGGCAGCTGCCCGTAGGCCGAGACCGATTTGTTTAAAGAAAACGAAACAACCTGGACTGTTGCCGCCGGCAAAGACGAAGACGTTTGGGGGCTGTGAGCGATCGGGGCCAGCCTCAGCAGCCGCCGGCGACGCCCAGGTTGCGCACCATCGGGATGACCCCGATCGCCAGTCGTCACACCGGACAGCCAGCGGCAGTCAGTCGAAGTCAAACGCACCTTCCACATGTCGGAGTCCATTGACCCTTTAGTCGAGATTTGTTTTTCACCCCTAAGGAGGCTGGATGGCGATGATATCTAGGGTGTTTGGGTTCGATTTGGAGGGGCTGGGGTACTGTATTTGCTGGTAAAAACTGTTTGTAATGTCTTGGAGCGTTGTTAACCAAGCTTAGTCGATCTAACCCCCTGGAGTACCCAATCTTCGGATGCACTCCGCCCCATCGCCGGCAGTGCCGCTCCGTCCGGCGACTCCTCTCCGACAGGCGCCCCCTCCAGGCCAGCCAGGCACCGTCTTCGGGGCTGTCCATCCCCAAACGCAGTCGACCCGAGTGTGCCTGCGGCGATCAGTGGTCGGTCTTCGTCGACTCTACTGTTTTTGACTACCCTACCATCGCCCATCCTAATTCTCCTTAGAGAGAATCCACTTCCCTGCAAATCTATCCCCTTTTTTCGCCTTTTCCAGTTCTCTTCTATCCGATCACAACTCAAACCGGTCACACGTCGCCTTCCTTCGTTCTACTGACGCGTCTGACGTCCACTTCGACCGCCTCCTCCTAATGTCGACGTGGCGTTGTCTCCCCTTCTTCTTCTTCACTGCCTCCTCTGCGCAATCTTATCCCTATCTGGGCGCCCTTGCCTGTGTTGACAGTCGATGTGCTACTGCTTGCTCTACGTATCGTGTAACTGTGAAACTGCATCGCCTTCAAAGAGTCCTCGTTTCAGGCCCTCCATGTCCTCAATCACCATCATTACCATCGCCGCTTTGGCGTGCGTCGCCGCGGCCGCCGACTTCCAGGGCCAGAAGCTGTCCTGGAAGGAGGACGATGGCCTCGAGGTCAAGATCATCCGACCCATCTCGGAAGACAAGTGCGCCATCAAGTCCCAGGCTGGTGATGTCGTCGAGCAGTACTACAAGCTCAGCGACAAGGACGGAAAGGAGATTGGCAGCAACTTTGGCAAGAAACCGTAAGTTTTGGGGGTTTTCGTGGTGGGACCACAATTGGGGGGAGGGGGTTTAGAGGTGGGGCTGAATTCTTCAAAATTTGAAAAAATAAACTGTGGCTATACGGATGAGGAGAGAAATGAAAGTTTTCGTGTTGGGACCAAGTTTGGGTCTTTTCGTGGTGGGACCCAAAATGAGGGATTTGGGATTTTATTTATGTGAAAATAAACTGACCACAAATGTTTTTAACCGAAAACTCAAAATTAGAGTTTTCGTGGTGGGACCCAAATTTAGACATTTTCGTGGCGGGACCAAAAATAGGCAATTTGGAAGCTTACAGGTATAATATAAACTGATGATATACGTAAATAAAACTCAAACTATAATTTTCACGAAAAGATTAAATTTGAAAAATTTTCGCGGTGGGATCAACATTTTGGATTCTGCTTCAAAAATGAATAAACTGTTGATTCATCCACTTTCCAGATACACCTTCACCCTCGGCGCTAACCAAGTCATCCCCGGCATGGACCGTGCCATGACTGGTATGTGCATCGGTGAGAAGCGCAAGGTCGTCATCCCCGGCGCCCTCGGCTTCGGCACCTCTGGCCGTGAACGCGACAACATCGAAGCCGACCAGGTCCTGTACTACACCGTCCAGCTCGTCGACCTCTTCCGCCCGGTCCCCGGCGCCTCATGGAAGGAGGATGATGGCCTCGAGATCGAAGTCACCCACAAGATCGAGGACGACAAGTGCAAGAAGTCCGCCGCCGGCGATTTCATCCACCAACAGTACACCCTGCACCTCGCTGACGGCACCTTCGTCGATTCCAGCTGGTCCCGCAACGAGCCCTTCAAGTTCAAGCTCGGTGCCAAGCAGGTCATCGCCGGTATGGACCGTGCCATGACTGGCATGTGCGAAGGCGAGAAGCGTAAGGTCGTCATCCCGCCCGCCCTCGGCTACGGTACCGATGGCCGTCCCCCGCAGATCCCCGGCAACGCCTTCCTCCACTTTGACATCGAGTTGGAGAAGCTCGTCAAGAAGGATGAACTCTAAACTGACTTCCTCAAACGCTAAAACGCCTTCGCATAATATTGCCGGTGCCAAAACCACCACCAACGCATCCCTCTTTGTTAAGAAGTACGTACAGACGGGCCGTTTACTTTCCTTCCTCTAAAAATGCAGATGGCAACGTTTTGGCTGCCATCCATAGCAATTCTCAATTCTTCACATTCAATGGAAATAATTTATTTGTTGTTGTTTCACAAACACATATGAAAAATTTGTACATAACACGTTGTTGAGTTGTTGATTGCTGTATTCAACACCCTTTGTTATGGACTGAGTTACGTCTTCTATTGAATAAAAAATATTATCAATTGATGGGTTTAAACTGGACTGGAAGGACTACTTCGCTTTGCAATCAAAGATGATCAAAATTTTACAATTAAAACTGTAATTATAATTTTACGGACAAAACAATAGTTTTCGACTTCGTAATAACAATTACCAAAATCACAGCCCCCACTTAAGTGACGATAATCTTGCAAACGCAAAAAGAACCTGGCAACCTCACGAGTGAATCATGTGGGGTTCTCACGTGGGTCCGAGGGAACGGTGTCTTAAAGGAAGTGTAAACAGCGTTCCTCTCATGCTTACATAAACGCAAACAAACTGTGAGGTGATGGACATAAAACGTTGCCAGGATCGCGTTGGAAGGGAATTATTTTTATTTTTGATTAAAAAGGCAGACGCTTTTTCTCATAGATGATACAATTTTCGAGGTTTATCGTATTTTGAAAACTGCTATCTGGCTTGTCGGTTCAGTATTTCGCGACAGGACAAATAAAACTGGTAACTTCGGGAATTTTTTGTCTTTCGTGCAACTGCTTATAGGCTAGAGCGGAAATTTGGGGCGTTTTTTTTTAAACTGCCAACCTTTTTAACGATAAATTAGTAATTTTTAATTTGACACACTAACTGATAATTGATAAGAAAACTGTGCTACGGTCGGAAGAAAACCCCTTTCAAAAAATTTCCCCCTCATTTCACTCGTCCGCAAAAAAAACTTTTACGCAACACTTCGCCCCTGGCACGGTGCCAGTCGCACGCACGCCCGCATTCCTCAGCACTGTCTGGGTCGACTGGACACACGTCTAGCGCGGGTTCAAACGTCTGTGACCTGATGGGAAGGAAGTTGGAGTGGGGACGCGCTGCTCGCGGCAGGCGTTCGCTTTGTGCTTTTCGCGGCCGGTGCGGGGTTTCACGCGACCCGCCGGGTCTGGGCTGCTTCAGGGCATTTGGTGGATCAAACTTATCAAAACTGATAAATGTTGTTGGATAGTAGTTAGCCATCAGTGATGTCACGCATGCCGACGACATAAAGTCCATTTTAGTGCCATTTGGTCGGCTGCCAGCCAGGGGCTCGCAAGCAAGCAGCGGGCACAGTGAACGCCGCGTGCGCATCGTATTTGTGTCGCGTGACAGGCATCGCCCTCGCTCGGGCGGCCCTTGGCTCTAGTGTGTGCGCGCCCGCGCTTTTTTTCCTTTCCCCTTCTCGCCTTTGCAATCTTTTACAAGCGCTTCGTTTTTTTCTGGAAGTGAATGAATGCCGTCGGCGACAGTCACCAAACCCAAACCGAGTCTCATTTGCATGTTTCGGACCCTCGCGCAACGACCGATATCATCTTGCGGCCAGCAAAAACCAACCAGTCTTTTTTTCTCCTTGCCCTTTGCCATCGGCAACCCCCACCCTGATTCCATTCAAACGTTGCTTCCGCGCTGCGTTGCCCCTGCCCTTGAATGAATGATAGTCAGAAAAACACGATAGGGCCCTCCGACGACCAAACCGCCTCCGACCCCCCGTTTGATTGCTGCCGATGGCTCGCTGCTCGCCTCTGTTTTGTTGGGGCTGGGCTGCTACCAGCGTTGCTTTTGCTGCTTCGCCCGTCGTCAGTGTCCTTATCGATTGATCATGGGTCGCCTGACGGGAGCCAATTCTTGTTCAGCCCGCTGGTCTCTTATAATAGCGCTATTTTGCACTCTATCGCCTTTTTTCCGTGACTTCTTTATCAGTCACAATGGAGAAGACGCTAAAAAAACATGTTCGCCCATTTTTCTTTTCGTTGAAATATGCATTCCAATAGTTGCGTTATTCTTTCGCGTGTTATGGTTATATTTATGTGTTTTATGGGTTGTCGTGATTGTTGCTATGTACCATTTTTGACCTTATTTTTTAAATTAAACTGTTTTTTATATTTCAGCCCGCGAGTTTATATATTTTTCTCCTGTCGCTTCTCGGCAGCCACAACATTCCTATCTGAATCACCTTCCAAGTCAAGTGATGACGCCGGCGTAATCGCAGGACGTCGTCAAATCCGAGGAATTTGTTTTTCGTACAACTTTTGTGGATTCTGCTGTTGAGCAGATAAGTTGCTTTTCCTCGGCAGGAAAACGTCGCGACAAACGCATTGCCTCCAAATTCGGATTGTAAGTTATTTTAAACTGTTCCTTTTCTCGTCTTCTTAAGCATGTCCAGTCAAATCCCCATTATAACTCGTAACTGATAAGCCTATTTTTCCATTCACGATTGTCTGGACCGAGACCGATCATCATTGATTCTTTATCAGAGCCCCTTTTCCGTTACGACTGTTTTATGTGAATCTCTTTTCCCATCAGCCCGACCATTCCATTTTTTGTCGACTGTTGCATTTTTCCCTTCCTCTTTCCTAGTTTTGGGAGACATTTATTTTGCTAACAATGCGGAACTGTATATAGACGACACACACGCAAAACCACCCTTTTTTCAAGGGGATTGTTATATATTGAACTAACCAGACACCGCCACGTTGTAATCAGTCACGCTTTGTGTATTTGACATTTTTTGTTGAAAATTCTAAACTGTTTTTTTGGACCTTCTGGCAGCTTCTATTGACCCCATTTAAGATTCTATTACGGGCTCTGTGGTGGTAATCATGCCGCCGCTTTCAGCCATTCAATCACGGCGCCTTCGCACCGCCCCACACTCGACGACGACGCCCACGGTGGAGACGAAGACGATCAGCAGCGCCGCCGCCGCCCCGGATCACGGCTATCGGGCCGACGCCTCGCAGCACGTGCGAGCTGTCGATGCTCCATCGGGCATGACCGATGTCCCCCTGACGACATGGTTCCACGAAGCTCGACATCTCGAACAGATCCTTGGGGAGCCGGTCCAGAACAACGATCGGGAGGAATGGTTGGTTTTTGTTTGATAAACTGTGCTTTGTATCATTTCATACATCTCATTTCAGGCGCAAGATCAAGGATCGCATGAAGACAGTATCTGTGGCCCTAGTTCTCTGCCTCAACATCGGTGTCGACCCACCGGATGTCATCAAGCCGCAGCCATGTGCTCGACGGGAGGCCTGGCTGGATCCTGCCTTGATGAACCCGTTGAAAGTGCCACAACGAGTTGCGATCAAGCTCCAGAAGGCTTACGAACGCCTCCAGCCACGGGCTCGCTACAAGTCGGCCGTGCATCCCACGACAGATTACGTGAGGACGCTCTGCGAAGGCCTTCGAAAAAGCGCCAAAGACGAACGGGTTCTATTTCATTACAACGGGCACGGTGTCCCCCTCCCTACAGAGAATTCAGAAGTTTGGGTTTTTAATCAGAATATTACGCAGGTTGGTCTTTTTAAACTGCTTTTTTGAAACTTTTATTAGAATCCTACCGTTAAGTATATACCTCTATCCCTGCACGACATCCACAACTGGATGCAAACGCCTTCCGTCTACGTTTGGGACTGCAACTCCGCCGGCACCATCGTTCGACATTTTGAAAGATATATGGAATCTCAAGAATTGAATTACGCGGAAAAGAAGGCCGAATTCGAGCATCGAACCGGCCATGTCTACAGTATGAAAGAGCCGGATTTCACTGATTGCATCCAACTCGGAGCATGTGCCGCTGGCGAGCTATTGCCGACGAATCCCGACCTCCCGGCTGATTTATTTACGTCGTGCTTGACGACACCGATCCAGACATCGATGATTTGGTACGTGTTGAAGTCAGGGACAAAAGCCAGATATCACGAGCTGATCCAAGAGTTGCCTGGCACCCCGACAGATAGGAAGTCGATCCTCGGCGAGTTGAATTGGATCTTCACGGCTATCACGGACAGTATTGCATTGCATCGGCTACCGAAGGACGTTTTTCAAAAGCTGTTTCGACAAGATTTGCTCGTGGCATCGCTGTTTCGAAGCTATTTGCTCGCGGAGAAGATCATGCGCGATCATGGCTGTAAGGTCGTGAGTTACCCGAAATTGCCGTCAGTTTTTGATCACCCGCTGTGGAACTACTGGGAATACACGATAGAGTTGTGCTTGATCAATTTGTACAATAACAAGCATAATCCGACGGCGGCGTTTTACTTCAATCATGTTGATTGCTTTTCGCATACTACTTTGAAGCATTCGAGTGAGTTTTTTAAAAGTAAACTGAATGGAATTCGTATCGAAAGTCCCAATTTCAGTCCTCGTCGACCAGCTCCGCATCGGCGACACCCTGCCCTACACGAGCTTCTTCATCGAGCAGCTGAAAGCCTTCGATGCGTGGCTCCAATTTGATGCCATGCGGACGGAACCCCCGGATCAGCTCCCAGTCGTCTTGCAAGTACTACTATCTCAAGTTCATCGTGTCACTGCCCTGGAATTACTCGCCCGCTACCTCGATATGAACACCAAAGCTGTTCTCGATGCCCTTTTTGTCGGTGTCTTCCCATACGTCCTGAAGCTCCTTCAATCAACAGCGACAGAACTGAGGCCATCATTAGCCTTCATATGGGCAAAGATCCTGACAGTCGATCCCAAATGTTGCGAAGACCTGCTCACCGATGGCTATAGGTACTTTTTGGACATTATCCGGGACAAAGATGTCGCCCCACGGCACAAGATTATCCCGGTTTTTGTCATTTGTACGCTGATGAAGCACTGTCTTGAGTAAGTTTTTTGGTTTTTAAACTGGGGCGTTGTCTATCTCGTTCTTTTGTTACAGCAAAGCCCAAGAAAAGTTCCACACCGACGACTACCTCGAAATCGTCATCGACCTCCTCTCCCAATACGACGTCCGAGCCTGCAAGATGCTTTGCGTCTGGCTTCTCATATCGCTCGGCATGCTGTGGCACAACAACGACCCCGTAAGATGGCAAGCCGTTCGAATCATAGCCCCGGAGACGGTCTCTTCCATGCTCCATGACGAGGTCCCTGAAGTTCGCGCCGCCGGCATCTATGCGCTCGGTCTTTTCATGAGTAACCGCGCCGCTGCGAACGAGCACGCTTATACGGTTGGTTTTATCTTTCATTTTATGTTTATCTATCTTTTACGACATTCCATGAGTGTTCGTTCCTTCTGATGACGTTCGCAATCTCTTGCTTCGTCGATGATGTTTTTCAAAAGCGAAAATAATGATCAAAGCCCCCCTGGGGCACCCCTTATAGGTCAACTATGCCATTGTCGATCAAATTTGTGAGCGTTGCGCGTGGGATGGAAGCGTTCTCGTCAGATTGGAGCTGGTCGTCGCCATCCAATGGTTCGTCCTCGACTATGACCACCTCTTTGCCAGCCTGTATCGTGATTTGGACAAAAACGTGCAGCAATACACGCAACAAATCAAGCCACGGAATGGAGCCGTTTCGGCGAATAGCACTCCCATTGCGAGGAACAACATTGTGAATGGGAATGGAACTACGCGGACTCCGGGCATGGGCGGCTCGTTACAGTCGAATCATCGCATGACGCCGTATTCGTCATCGTTGTCGCTAGATGGGATTCTACCGATGTGTACGTCGTTTCTTTCGCCGATGTTGCCGCCGCCGAGACCGACCGATTTGCCAGAGGAGGAGCCATTGAGGGAAAAGATCTTCCGACAATGGCGATACCTGGAAAGAAGGGCCATGAGGGCGCCATTGGAGCGAATTTGGGTCGTCGTTTTAAGGCTGTACTTCGATCCGATGCAGCAGGTTCACAGTTTGGCGAAGGACTTGGTCCAGCTGGTCATTACGAGGGTCGAGCAAATTGAGCAGAAAGTGTCGTCGCAAGTCAAGTTCACCATCGGCTCCCCGAACCACAACAGCATCCCCTTGCCGACTGATGCCGTGAGTGTGGTCGACAGTCATCGACGGCATGCGCTGAGCCGGACACGGACCCCCTCTTCTGGCGGAGAGCAAGTGAATAGGACCCTGGAACGCGTCGAGACGCCGCCGGTCACCCTGACTCCGAAGCGTCGTGTCAATGATCGCGATGGCAGCCGGCATTCATCGCTCCGAGCCTCCAGTGCGCCGACATTGGACCCAGTGATAAAGACAGAATTTGTCGAATGGTGCTCCAAAGCGTTCAACAAGCCCATCTATCGCACCCTCTACGAATCCGATGATGGCACCCATGGCTCGCATTGGATGATCGATGGCGTGTCAAGGACGACGAAGATGATACCATCTGATTGGGCCTCGCATACCGGTGAAGGCGTGGAACAGCACGCTTACAAGGATATCGAATACCTGAGGAAGAACAATGGCCCACTCTTGCCGAAGCTGACTCTGCGCGAGCCCGATGTCTACTGCATGAGGTGGTCCTATTTGAGGCCGTTTATCTACATTTGTGATGGCAGGAATATCTATGGCTACAAAACTGATGTTTCCGGACGACAGGTCTTGCCAAAGCGGAATTTCACGATCAACGTCAATGAGGATCAGCTTTTCGATGACCCCATGGTCGATGTGATCGTCGTGAATGAACGGAATCACGAGTTGCTGCTAGCCTGCACTCGAGATGGTTTGATGAGCGTCTGGGACCCCTGCTTCGATGAACACGGTCACAATGTTAAGGGCGAACCGAAGATGTTGACGTCAAACCATTTGCTGAATGATCAGACGCGGATTTTCCCTTCAAGCACGCTGAAGAAGAAGAATGTGGCTGTGAAGAGGAAGAATCACACGCTTTATGAGTAAGTAAACTGGTTTCTAGTAGGTCAATCATAATAATAATTGTCGATTTTTCAGTTGGGACCAAACAAACGGCCAACTCATCGTTGCCGGCAACGTCCCGATCGTCCGTCAATGGGATGCCTGGTCCGAGAAGACCCGTCGTGACATCCCTCTCGACCAGAATCGCAATCGCGGCCTCGTCCAATGCATCTGCACCAACGACAGCAAAGACCTCCTCTGTGTTGGATTTGACTGCGGCGCCCACAACATCTACGATCTCCGATGTGCCAAGAATGAATGCATCATGCGGCATCAGGGCCTCCCAGCCGTCACTGGCGCTAGCTTTGTCCGGAGCAACGTCCTTGCTGTTGGCTATGTTGATGGCTCTGTGAGAGTGTTCGATACCCGGCAGTATCAGGACCCCATTGAAGAATTCTGGGCGGATGAGGTGCCGATAGTCGTGCAGGCTCAATCTCCGACAAGCTTCCCATGGAAGCTGAGTACACCACCGTCAGTGAAGGTGCCATCGAGGTGTATCGAAGGCCATGGTGCCATGACGAAGTTTGTTGGGCATGAAAAGAATTCCGTGAGTTTTGGCGACTTCTTTTAAATTTAAACTGATATGGTTAATATGCTTGTTTCAGCTGATCGCCTGTGCAATGTCTGACGCGACCATCCGTCTCTTCGATCTCAGCGGGTCGACCCGCAAGCCCCTCGGCTACAACTTTGTCAGTGGTGCTCCGATTCCTGGAACGCCGGCGGCCAACCCCCAGCACGTGCCCAGGACCGTCGCCATGCAATTTCATTCCCATCGCGTCCATCTCGGCGTCGCTTCCAACGCGGTCTTCGCAACCCCCGAAGGAACCACCGCCACCACCTGTATCGTCGATCTTTACCACGCTCAAGCGGGACTTTAACCACTTTACTAACGATATTTCATAGCCTTATCCATTACAAGGTTGTTTATCATCCGCCAATGTGCATCTTGCCATGGCCGTATCCCGGTCAAATGCCATTCTTTCAAACTTATCATTTTTTGAACCACTAACTTTAGATACCCACCCACCTAGAGATTTCATTAGTTGTAGTCTTACTGATTTCATCTCCTGTACATACATGTATATACCTTTCTTTTATGGTTCTACACTCAGTCTTCTGTTTGTTGTACGATAACCTCGATCCTTTTTGACTGTGTCAACCCTCAACTTTGCTCAATGCGCCTTCTTTCCCCGTTCTATCAGCCACGCGTCAACAGAATGATAACTATTAGCTTTGCCTTGATTCAAACCTCCTGCTCACTGCCAAATTGGAGCGCCTCAGCCCGAGTCCTCTCTGCGTAGATACTTCAATGCCCTCTAGAGATTTATTTACAGAGTCCTTTATCCAAGTTGTATATTACCCATACAAATCAATCAATTACTGACTTTTTGACCATGTACCGTCCTCCGATTTTAGTGCGTGTTTTTCCGTTCTTTTTGCTCAAATACGAAACAAAGACACAACGTTAAAGGCTACCTATCCCATATAACGAAAACCTCTATCTATTACTACAGCCAAGGGTTACTGAGTGTGTTGTATACATAGCTTACTTGCTTATGCATAGATTTCTATTGATGTTTTTATTAATTGACAAGAAAAGTTTATTAAAAATGGAATTTATCATGTTTGGTGAGATGGGATGGATGGGGACTGTTGAATTTACGGATCCGGTTTGGATATTTTGAGGTTTGATTGTTTTATAAATGATAAAACTGCAAGGAGGGATTAAGGTATGTTGCTCAAATCCCGATCAATGATAGTGTGCCTGTCGATTCGAGGCGTGCGTGGGCGTGGACCACCGTCATCGTCTGGATTCGCTATTCCAACGCCAGCGCCACCAGCCAGTGTCGCGGAATTGAAGGTATCGGAATCCAAGAAGAAGGCGCTCAATGTAGCTGTGATCGGGCCGCCTAATGTCGGCAAGTCGGCGTTGACGAATATGCTGATCAGGGCTGATGTTTGTGCTGTTAGCAAGAGGATGGATACGACTAGGAATGTGGGTTTTTTAGGTTTTAAACTGGAAAATGCCTTGAACTATGCTTAAAGCTCAAATCCATTTCAGAACACAGTAACCGCCCTGACCGAACACGAATGCCAGCTCGTCGTCGTCGACAGCCCGGGTCTTGTCGGCATCAAACATGCTAGGGATGTCGTCGGTGCCCATGGGGATGCCGCCCTGCTTGCCGACCCGGAGAAGGCCATTACTCGAGCCGATCACCTCCTGATCATCCATGATGCCACACTTCCAGGACGATACCTATCGCACAGATTGCTCCACCTCCTGCATCGCCATTCACATTTGAGCGCTTCATTGGTCATTAACAAGATTGACTTGATCCATCGACAGTCAGATTTACTCGAACTTGGCCGATTGCTGACCAATGGCATCGTCGGTGGCCAGGCTATCCAGACTGCTGGGGTGAAGTTAGGAAAACTGGGGGCAGTGGAGACTAAATCCGAGTTGAAACTACATGGAACACAGATGGACGGCAAGGACGAGAAGTGGAAGCTTATGTATCAGTAAGTTTTTACAGTAAACTGTGGAATACTACTTCTGTTGGCAATTTCAGACGCCTCCTCCAAAAGCCCACCCACAAAGTATCCTGGGGCGAAACGAAGAAGCTCTTCGGCTTGGAAACCGGCTGGCCCAACTTCGATCGCCTGTTCTTCGTTTCCGCGATCACGGGTCGTGGCATCGATGAGCTCCGAACCCATCTGCAACAAGTCGCGACCCCTGTGGAAGGCGACTTTGCCCTCGATGAAAACGCCGTCACAGCCAAGCGCCCCAAGCAGCTCGTCGCCGAACACGTCCGATCCGAGATTCTGAATGCTCTCCCCGGTGATGTCGCCTACAACCTCCGAGTCAATGTGATCGAATGGAACGGCCCAGCCGCGAACGCCGCTGATTCTGATACCCTCCTGGAAGTCGTCGTCGACGTGGACTGCGACAAGCGACGATGGGCCGAGCTCTTGGCTGCTGTCGTGCCCCAGATCGAAAAGGCCGTGGCAGAGCACCTGCGGAATCTGTTCGGCTTGGAGGCTCGGGTTGCTGTAAGGCCGAAGCATGCTAAAGAGGTCGTTGGGGTGAAAGTTAAGGTTGCTAATTAGAAAACTGCAAAGAGATACTTGTTTCGTTGTTAAGTTTGAATGTTTAGTTTTGAAAGTTTTATAAAAAGTCAAAATACACGTGTCTCTCATCCTATGCAATTGCCAACTATTTTTTGAACTGAACCTTCATCGCGGCCTCCTTGACTTCGACGTATTCCAGCTCGGCTTCCAGCAAGGCCGTGTTCTTGCCGGCCTTCTTTGCACGTTCAATCTCATCCTTCAACATGCGACGTTCCAGGTTTGCCGAGAGGAGATGTGGGGGAGCGTTGAGGATTTCGTCGAGATCACTGGGTTCGCTGCAATTTTTTGAATAAACTGCCATCTGTCTCTCAGAAAAAGGTCTTACCGTAAATACCCAAACCAAAGCACAAAAATAGCTATGCTTGACAAAGCCGAAATGAGCTTCGAATACTTGTAATGATCGGAGGAGTAGTAATCGGGCTTCCAGGTCGACTTGCCGAGATTGAAGTTGCGGCGATCGACGCCCTGATAGGCTGCTGTCTCAGAGAAACGTATTTCGCGTTGCTTTGGCGGTGGTTTGGAGGCGAATCTTCGAACTGCCAGATTCGCGACTGAAGGCAGCCTTAGGCGATGCCAGAGCTGAGCCATGGTGGCTGAAATGGTGGTGTAAAAACTGGTACGTGACCTCCGGTTACAGTAATTTGATGGAAAAAACCACGATTGAAGCAAAACTGAACATCTTGAGTGATCAACTTATAAATTTTTATCATAACAAATAAACCAAAACAAAACTCAACAAGCAACAAAATCGACAGAGGTCAAAACATCAATATAAAAACAAAGAAGTGAGTAATTTAATAAAGAGTGAGGCCCTTTTTCGCGTTCCAGTGAGCGACAAGGTTGACGCGGAAGGTCGAAAGCTTCTGATCCAGCAGTTTCAAGATCTTGGCCTGTTCCGGCGTCAACTTGTCGCCGGCCTTGCAAACTTCAAAGTCTTGAATGAGCTCAACGTTGCCCTTTTCGAGCTTGGTGGGGAGGCCGAGTTTACGCAATTGGGGTTCGACGGAGAACGGAAACTGGGGAAGCGGGCCTTCGGGCAGGGAGATGTCTTGATCGACTTCCTGGCCGGCACGAGCGTAATCTGAGTCGGAAAAGTCTTTGAAATATCTGAAAACTGAGCGTTACGAACGATGGGTAGAAAATATATAAAATTTTACTTTTTAATCGATTTCACATCCTCGTTGGTGAACATGAGCCCGCATTGACCCTTGAGGAGCTGGCTAACTTTGTGGAGGCCATCGGCTTTCTCGGTGGCGGAATCACGACCAAGCGCGACTGCCATGACGTTGTTTTTGCCGAAGAAAAAGCGGGAATTTGTCTTGAAGTGTTGACGGATCTGGAGGGGGAAATTATATATTTTTTAAACTGATGGTAGACAGTAAACAAACCTCTGTCATCTTGGTAGATCGCATGGCATCAATGGAGTAAACGAAGACATTTTGGTACTTGTCGACGGCGTCCTGGATCTCCGAGATGATGTTGTCCTTGTGCTCGCGGGTCTTCTTCTTGACCTGGGTCAAGGAGACTGAAAGGGGGGAAATAAATGGTTTTAAAACTGTCTGATCAAACTGTACAAGGGGCTAACTTACTTTCTTTATCACGACGAGACTTAGGCATGCTGAAATTGGACGAAAATCAACGAAAAAGCTGACTTTCTGCGTGAAGCGACGCTGAAATTGAGCGATGGGGTGAGAGTCGGTTGGGGACACTTTGCCAAGGTTTTGTTTTTCGTCTACTGTAAGTTTGCTTGCGTATTGAGTGGGTTTTAAACTGATCAAGTTCGATTTTAGATGTCTTGGAATTCTCCCATGAGCGTTTTGAGGATGTAAAATATGCAAATTTATCCAGAATGACCCCAAACAAGCCCGCTGGAAAGCAGCGACCGCTCCACATCTCCGCACTCTCAGCACGAAAGACGATGAGCGTGCGGGTCGTTCGTTGGGGGTTGCGCGGGATGCTCGGAGGGGTTTGCGGGAAGTGGTCGCTTTTTGCCTTCGTTCTGGCCAGTACAAAAGCGCTTTTCTTCTCAGCTTTATCACTATGCCTTCGCCATCGTCGTGCGGAGTCCATCGCGTTTTCCGTTTCCGGGTTTTCGGTTTTTTTCGTCTTTAAACTGGGCGAACACTCCACTTTCCGCGCTTATATATCCCACTTCCAACTCCTCATCCTCCCTCATTTCCAGACTCCCCCATCAACGATGTTTGACACCGCTGAGGATAACCGGCCACGGGACAAGTTTCCTCGGGAAAGGACCGATTTCAACCGACCACCACGGGGTCGCGAAGATTTCGGCGACCGGTAAGTTCTAGCTTTCTTCGAATATTTGAAAGCAATCTCACCCTAGAAACTATTACAGAAACCGACGCGATAACAGCTTCCAAAATGGCTTTGGCGGTGGTTTCAAGCGAGGCCCGCCCGGGGGCAATCGTCGGGATGACGAACACTCCATCAAAAGGAACAAATTTGAGTGAGTTTACTTTTCCCCTCGTTTTTTTCATATATAATCCCCCTTCCAGAGGCGCCAGCGACACCTACGACCCGCAGTTCAACTCAAAGGATGAGACGAACGCGTTCGCGCCCATGATGACGTTCCGGAAGTTTTTGATGACCCAGGAGGACGGTGTATCCGATAATAACGAAGCCGTCATGAAGTACAACGAGTACAAGAAGGATTACATCAGGAACGCGGCGGCTCGGTTCTTCGAGGCCCACAAGGACGAGGAGTGGTTCCATCAGCGGTATTTCCCGGGTCAGATGGAAAAGCGGACCGAAGAGCGGGTCGAAGCCGTGAACAAGCGCTTGGCTCTGTTCAACGAGCTGATAACCTCAGAAGATTTTAACTTCTCGCTGGACTACACGCACTCGGAAGCGATTATTCGGCTGCTTGACATTGGTAAATATTTCCTTATTTCATTCCTACACGTAGCGGCGTCGCTTCGGTCCGTTGTGGGCCGGAGTTGGCGAGGGGGTCCGAGGGTAGAATTTGATGAATTGAGAAGGGTTGACAGTGTCCCCGAGAATGAGAAAGGGGAATTCCCGAGCCAAGAAAGGCATAGCATAGCACCTGGGGCACTTTGTGGGCAATAAGAATGAATGCTAAAAGCAAACAAGGTATTAACAAATTTATTTTAAGCCGTCATCAAGCTCGAAGGAGGCTCTGACGAGGACATCGCCGCAGCTCGCACAGAACCCATCGTCGATGACGCGATCACGGAGTTGTTGAAGCTGAATGCCGACGCTGCCAACGGCAACAAACATCCTGCGACGACGGAAGGCGCCAAGCTGCTCGATGCCCACAAGACGACGAGCATCTTCTTCAAGAACATCCCGACGAGTGTGTCGATCCAGCAGTTGGAAGAAGTCTGCAAAGGCTTTCCCGGATTCCTGCGTCTGGGCCTGTCCGACCCGGTACCGGAGGCGAAGTTCGGCCGTCGTGCTTGGGCCAGCTTCCGCCGCGATGTCAACGTCAAGGAAATCTTCTGGGGTCTCAAGGGTCAGAAGATCGGCGATGTCGATCTCGGCGCTGCCGTCAATCGTGACATCAAGAGACGTGTTCGTTGGGTCAATGGCCTCACCCGGCATCGAACAGTGGCGCAGAATGACTTGAAGCTGGCTGCCAAGCTGGTTGTGTTGTTCGATTACAAGAACGGGTTGTACAAGGGCGAAGACGAGGAAGCCAAGCCAGGTGGGTCGATTTTACTTTATAATGAAGCATTAATTTCAAATATTTAGAACCCCCAACAGATCTGGAGCTTGCGATTGCTCGTTCAAAGAACCCTGTCCTCGAAAACATTACCGAGTTTCTCATCGAGGAGGCCAATGCCGAGGAAGACGTCCTTCTGGGGTTGAGCGAATCCTCGACGGCTCAGAGCAAGCAGACTTTCGAGGTTGATGAGGATATGTTGAAGACGCTGGACAAGATTGTTCTTTACTTGCGGATTGTGTACTCGTTCGACTTTTATGGGCACTTGAATTACCCGAATGAGGATAGCATGCCGAATAAGTGAGTTTTAAACTGCCAATCGTTTGACTTGAATGAATTTTTTTGTTTTCAGGCTCGGCATTATCCACGTACGCGGTGTCCCCCCAGCCGAGAAGCCCGACCTCGGCCGATCCACAAACGGCGAAGTCTTCGTAGCACAGTCGGACATTGACAGCTACAATGCCGAGTTTGAGGCCCACATCGAGCCGTTGCTCAAGTTGGAGATTCTTTCGGAGGAGGATTTGGTGAAGCTGGGGAAGAAAGACCCGGAAAAGTGAGTTTTTTTAAACTGTCAGGCTCTCTCACGTGCAATTTTCTTTCAGAGCCGTCGAAGAATTCATCGAAATCAACACAGTCGAACTCGGCAAAGACAAATGGCTGTGCCCCTTATCCGGCAAGAAGTTCAAGGGCGCCGAATTCATCCAGAAGCATTTAACCTCGAAGCACCAGGACCGTCTCGACCTCGAAAAGGACAACGCCATCTTCTTCAACAACTACATTGCTGACCCAGAACGCCCGCACGAGCCCGAACCCAAGCCAGCTGCGCCCCCAGCGGCCTCCTCCGTCCAGTCATCCCCGGCCGGTCCAGATGGCGGCCCCTCCGGCGATAACAACAGATCCCGTGAACGTGTCGTCGTGAGTGAACGGTCCTTCCCGCGATTCGGCGGCGGAGGCTTCGGTAGCGGTGGTTTCGGACGTGGTCGCTTCGGTGGCAGTGGAGGCGGTGGTAGCCGTCATCAGGCATCGTACCGCGATCTCGACGCCCCAGATGACTCTTAATTAATAATTCCGTTTGTACTGCATGATCTGTGGAACCTCACTCAATATTGTTTAATAATCTGGCTTTCCACCATCTCCAAAAGAACCTCTATTCTATTTGTCCACTTGATTGTTGTCTCTTGAATCTCCTCCACAATTTTGGTTATTTATTTGCCCTTCCAAGGTTGAGTAAAAGTGGCGTTTTTTCAAAATATTGCTAATGGAAAAGCAGTTTCACAGTTTTCTTCTGATTGACTTTATTTCCATCTCCAACGCAATGTTTTATTAACTTATATTTTTTGTTTTGCAGTTCGTCTTTTCCGTAAATGAAGCAATTATCATGAAATTGGTGTTGATAAAGGAGAATCTCGAGGATCAGCAGAGGTTGGACACTGTCTTTCAACGCGTTCTGAAGGTGACGGCTCTGGAGAAGAGTGTTTTCTGGCTGAGGGAGAAGGCGTTTGAAGTGTTGCCGAGTGAGGAGATCTTAAATACGGTCGTGGCCGGGGATGTTGCTGGGATGAAGTTTGTGTATTTTGAGGGTGGTGTAAAGAAGGCGTTGGCGAAACTGGCGGCGGAAGTGATGTGGGTCGATGGTGATGAGCTGGCGGGGTTTGGAGGCGTTTTTGTGGGTTTTTTTAAACTGGAGAGTGGTACTGTATGTAGGATTTTCAGCTCGAACTTCCGGCAGGTACATTTGAACCCGATTTGGTCGACGAATTCATCGCAATGCTGCTTCAAATCGAAAACTGTCTAAGAGAAGCTGGGGAGAAGAATGCTCATGCGGTATTGGTGGCTGATGCGAGGACTTTGACGGCAGGGTATTTGGAGCTGGTGAAGGATTGGCTTGAGGAGGTTGAATTTGAGGAGATTTGAGGTTGTAAACTGTTTGAGACAATAAAACTGGTACCTTCATCTTATTTGGCACGCAATTACAACATGCACGAATCGAAAAACTGAAAATTCGTCTACTTAGAGGGTGAGGACGTTCAAACTCTACACCCCCAGCACAAAGTCGACACAATACAAACTTACTATGATCTTTTAAAACCTCCCCAACCATTTCGAGAGACGTTTAAACATCAACTGACTCACATCCCACATCATTTCCCCCTATTTTTCGTAAACTTCCGCTCGAAATAGCCCCCAGTTACCCGTTTTAAGATCAGTTGTTGACTGTGACCCAACTCGAACCACCTTTTTCCGACAATAGGCGTAGGTTCTTCGTGGTCACAACCCCCATAATACTTCCAATCACTCTGAATCAACACATTTTTAACCGGTTGTTACTATTTTGCACTACTTTTGCATTGTTACCACCCTTAATGTACTTGGTCACTACAAGTGCAACCTTTCGATCAGCCCTTTGTCCTTGAACGAAGACAAAGTGAGACCGATTCAACGTGACTTCAACGTTATTTTGCTTCCGTTGTAACAATTAGAGGTTACTACTAGTCATAAAAATGTTGCAATGACGTCCAGATATTCTAATCGAATGTGTTTTTTTTCGAACTCAAGGTACAAAGGGCGTTCTGAGCGCAGACGGTTGCCGTTTTTTGGCGGTTTTGGAGATGTCAGCCGATGGAGTAGGTGTCGAATTGATAGAAAGTGCAGTTCGTTCGTTCATTGCACTCCTACATGTGCTTTGACGCAGATTCAAACCTTGAAGGATGGAAAAATAGACTTTTGCAAGCTTTCGAGAGTTGATCGAAACGGGCAAAATTCTATTTTAAAGTGACAAAAAGGTCGCCAATGCGGAGGAACATTGGCAGTTGCCAGTTTACATCGGCATTTTATATTGATAAAAACTGGGGCAAACCGTTTACCGTCGTTGATAAAGCATAAAAAAGTTTGCAAATAAAAACTGTAGCGCCACGATTCAAGAACGTCGAAAGATAATGAATATCAACACAACGACCTCCCAAATTAGACTCCATCACGTTCATCACAGATTACGTCCACGATTCTGTGCTTTGACGACACCCGCGATTTTCTAAACCACCGCAGTCTAATGCGTTTGAACCTTCAGCGGAAGGGAACATTTACTATGAACCTTTAAAAACTGTACTGCGTTTGGTTTGGCTGACAGCTGTTTTATTGCAACTCGTTTATTGCCGTTTTTCCAATATATTGAGTTTTCTGTTCAATGTGGAGTGTATCGCATTCAATGTTTCTAATTGAAACAAAGGTGGCCCTGAACTCAGGTTTTTTCTTTACTGCTTTCGAATTACGTCCTTTGTTTCAAAAGGAAATCATGCGATTTTCTGCAAATTTTAATTGTTTTGGTTGTGAGTTAATTTAAAAAACTGCGAAATCGTGCCTATTGTGTTAAAAAATAAGTTATACTATACTTTTTTAAACTGTAATTATCGTCACTAAACGAAATAACTCGATTTTGACAAAACCGATGAAAACACAAAAACTGACTTCTGTTGGTGATCGTACCTTGTACAATAGATACGTCGAAACTTTACTTTACCGAGAAAAGTCAAAGAACCGGATGAAAACCAAAATGGCAGTCACGTTGTCGTCACCTGCAAAACAGTTTCGAACTGTTTTTCTGGTACGCGAAACGCAAACAGTTTCAATTTTTGGAAGGCACCAACGAGTTTGCTTTGTTAGAATTGGCAACCTTACCTTTTTTGTTTTGCTTATCAAAAAACTGGGCCTCGCAATTTTGCATCAATAACTTTTTTCCTTCACTTCACAAATTAAAAGACAGAAATGACGTTTTGAGCAACAAACGTGGTCCCAAATGTATCGATAAACTCAAGAATCAAAATCTCCAGATTCGATGAAGATGCACCCGTGCGTACGGTGACTAATAAGATCATAAAAAGAGCACGGCTGTCCAGAGGGGTACGATCGCCCAAGAAAAGGGCGGAGATCACTGTAGGGGCCGCCGCTGCTCGATCGGCATAAAAGGCCTGCCAGCAGCAGTGGAAAGACCATCTAATAAGTTTCTTCTTCATCGGCTTCTGACACTTCTTGACTTGTGAGCTTCACAGGTTTATATGGAAAAAGGTTCTCAACGAACTACTCCGAAACTTGAAACCGTTCAACTCATCGATGATGATCCCTACAGACAAATCCACCATATTGGTAAGCGTCGTCTTGCTGGTTGTCGTGCCATTGTTGGCTTCTGGTGAGTTATAAACTGCTTCTTGATAATCGATAGTTTTAAGTTTGTTGAATTTTAGCCAGACCCGCAGCTGATCTCCCCTTGCCAGCCTTCGAAAACCACCCCGGCGACCTGACGGCAACGCCAACACGTGCCCCTGTCGCGGCGCTTCCCATCGCCGTCATTGAAACCTGCACGCCTGACTGCACCGCGCCGCATTGCACCACCGAATGCAAGTGCGCCTTCACCCATCGCAACGTCACCTCCAAATGCAGCCCTCCCAAAGATTCTGCAACAGCCAGCCTCTGCCAATTATGGTTCGAAACGTGTCCTGCCTACAATCAGGTTAACTACAACGGAGCATCTGTGAATCAGGGCAACCGAGACGCAGGCGGATAACAAATCGATGCGCTGTTTTCCCAACCAAAAATCAACTCAATCATGTATTGGAGGCCAGTGGTTGCAACTTTGGGGCGTCCTTTGATTTCTGAGTTCTAAATTTTGATCCCAAGGTTCCTTAAGTTCATACATGCCTACATACCCCATATTGCGTTATCCAGGAGCCGGAAACGGCTCCAGTGATACGCTACGGGAAACTTTTGCTTTATCTACCCCCATATGTTCGTTTGTGTTGTTATTTGTGAGTTGAGTGTTGCTAATGAGCCAAATAAAGTTTACAGAAGTCATAAAATGTATAGGTGAAAAAACTGCATGTGTTTGACTTCTTCGATTTATAAAACTTCGTCAAAAACAATCAAATTGACAAAAAAACAGCAAAATGTAAAGTTAGATCTGCACATGTGAACGCACACTGTATACAATTGCTTGTCTGTCCGTGTGTCCGACTCTACAGAAAACAAGCAAAAAGCATGCAGCGTGCATTCATCGATGCAGGATTGCCCCCGTCTATTCTGAAAACTTTCATAGGAATCTTACGCGTATAAGAACCCTAAAACTTCCTAATAAGAAACTTATAAGGACAGTAAAGTTCCTTACCTCATAAGGCGCCTTATGAAGTCCTTATAAGGTGCCTACACCACCTTATGAAAGTTAGTTCCTTATAAGGATCCGACTGGCCCTTACAAGGATTCTTACTCCCTGTAAATGACTTTCTGATAACTTTCTAACCTAGTTCCTTAAGAAAGTTTTAAGAATAGACGGGGTGTAGGTGAAAGGGTCCCGAGGACGAAAGGGTCCCGCCCTATGTCGTCCTTAGTTTTTCCTGAAAGTCTTTCGACCCGTCCTGAAGAATCTTACTAAGAATCTCCGAAGAACCTTGGTTGAAGAACTAAGGCAACTAAGGTTCTTTAAAACGGTTTTCCGCTTTTAAGAACCTCAGTTCAATTCCAATGAATTACAACGGTTCTTTGCAGGTTCGTTAAGACCAAAATTGGGGGATGATTCTTGGCGAGCTTTGTAAGGTTCGTAAAGGTTCTTATTTTTCCCAGGTTCTTAGGAAGACTCTACGACGACACGGGGCGCTCCATGAAAAAAACGCACGCGCATGCGCTTGCTTGTCTGTCCGTAAGGTGGACACACAGCCGCACAAGCAAGCGTATGCAATGTGCGTTTTTTCATGGAGCGGGACCCTTTCGTCCTCGGGACCCTTTCACCTACAATCTCGATGCAGTACATTGTCAAAAAGGGGTTAATTTCAATTCAAAAAGTCAACAAAAACAAAGTAAAAAATGCCAGAGTCAATTTTGGGTGGCATTTGTCATTGCATTCTTCGCTTCAATTTCTTCTATCTGTTTCGTGATGTAGGAATTCGGAAGAAACTTCTGAATCAAAGGCTCAAGTTTCATGGCAACTGCGTTTCGTAGTGGAACATTCTCCTTCGGAATACTTTTGATCTTGGCGAGCTGCACCAACAAAGCGCTCTGAAGCTTCTGGATCCGAGCGGCGTCGCTATTGGGGTCCATGTACGTGAAAAATTTGCGTACGAGGCGTGGAGTTGGTGGCAGATGACTGAATCCACCACGACTGGCCGAATTATGGCTTGACGCCATCGGCAAAGACCTGTTGATCGAATTCGAACTCGACGCCATCGGCAAGGACCTGTTAACCGCAGCGAAAGGCGCTCGCATCGGCGTACTGTACGGGGTGTAACGGTTGCTGTAGCGTCTCTGGACCACTGCGACTTCTGGATAGTTCTCGACAACTTGGGGTAAAATCTTCTTTCCGCTGGCATCGATCTGTACCGGAACGCAAAGATGGTTATGATCCTCGAAAAGGACCGTTAGTTCCATGTCCATTGTGTTCATATTGAGTTTCAGACGCATGTAGGATTCACAATTGAGCTTAAGGGTTGTCGTATGGTGACGCTTGCCTTTACCTGAACGTAAAAACATGTAAAAATGGATAAATGTGCAAAATAAAAGTAACTTACCACGATGGCGAGAATGTCCGAAATGCTGGCATTTCAAAATTGCGTAGTTATATTTGAACTTTTTCACCAGATCCGGGTTGTTGGGGTCTTTGAGTTTGGATGAGCCATCTACTGTGTACACGGTGCACGTCCTTTTCTGATACGCCTTGAGTGCCGCCGAAAAGTGATGAAAGTCGCGGTATCTGGCGTTCAGGTAGATGTCATTGGTGTAGACTTTAGGAGCCATTGTGTCAGAAGAGGCGGATGGGATGAGGGAAACATCGGGTTTGACGTCAATGGGCTCCATCGGGGTGTTCTCATCGTTGGACATGGTTACGGGAGGGTTACTGAAATAGTTGAAAGTAGAGCAATGTTAAAGTTTGTAATAAAAACGGCAAAGAACGCGCAAAGGAAAAGAAGGCGCGAAAATAAATATATTAAAATAGATACATCTCACAAGTCGTTGGACGTTGGCGGTATGAGCTGCGCGACCGCAATAAACGAAAATCAGTGCTGGTTGGAACACCACGAAGGCCATTAGCCGGGCCCGTACATGCTCGTAGGGCTCAGTCAGTCGGCAAGGTATGCGAGACGAGTTCGTGGTGTGGTGGGAAAAGCTGTCTGCAGGGCAGAAGTCGCAAAAGTTGTATACAGATTGGAGCAGATCACGGCCTGACAGCAACATTGCGACGCTGACTCTGACTCCGAGTCGACTCACAATGACTCTGACTTAGTAGGAGTCGACTTCAAGCAATTTGACCGAAGTCAGAGTCTATAAACTTTCGAAAGCGTCACAATGGACCGCAAGTGGATTTTTTTAAAACCCGCGCAAATGAAAATTTAAACTTTGCGCACGTTTTTCTCAAATACTAGACATTTGATCCAGATCAACTACCGTTCATTCTGTTGCCGTAAGGCTAACAAGTTTTTCAAACTCAACCCGATCAAAAACGATAACCTTTGAGCCGAGTTATTTGCCGTTGTAGCAAACCCCCCCAGTTCCACTGTGGTCGGGTCGTGAGACATGTCGACGAAAGAAACGCGTGCGATCGATTGCGACTGTACGCAACAGCAAAAAAAGAAAAAGCACACTGCTGCAGTCGCACCACACACAAGCTTACCAACCACCATTGGAAAAGTTTACAAAATAGTCTAGAAGTATTCTAGGTGGATATAAATAACGTTGTTTTCTAGAAATTCGAAAAAAATCGAGGCGATAAGACTAAAAGAAGAAGAAGAACGGAGCGTCAAAACGACTGCGCACAGAGTGGTCGAATGACTCACAGCTTCTGTGCTACCCATCGGGGGCCCTGCGCAGGCCTACAGTTCCCTCACCCCCGATAAAGCCTGATGGTATGTGGGGCTGTGTGTTTTGCCGACGTGCCCTTAGAGATCGCTGGAATCGGGTCTGCCGTTGGCAGTCTTACGACAGTCGTTGCATTGGGCATTAGGACACAACTCGATGGTCCTGTACAAATCACGCAGTTGACCAACATCGGTCCAGAGGGCTCTTTGGCTTAGAGGACGTGCCGATTTCTTAGCTTCATGTACACCATGTCCGCGAGGGGTAGAAACCAAAATAAAGGAAAAGCACCCGTTTACCGATAAAAACACTTGAATATCTAGCAAAAAAATTTTGTCGATTAATTGATTTTTGGCACGGTCAATAAAAACAGCAATTTTTAAAAATCAATTTATTTTAGAAAAGTGAAAATATAAAAGTTGGTAAAACTGATAAATTAAGCTAGGGGTAATTTGTACTCAAATAATGATAGAAAGAGTAATGAAGGGAAAAGGCACAATAAGAGTAAGGATTACTGCTTCGACATCATATTGGCCATCAGTTCGAAAGCGAGAACCCTAGGGTCATTTGAAACCAACTTCAAAACAGGTATAAGCTGCATGGCGACTTCGTTACGTTTCTGGGTCTCGTGTTGAGGGATGCTGTCATAGATGCACTTGATCTGCGCCATCATCTGATTACGCAGTCTCTGCATTCGCTCGGCTTCACTTTCCGGGTTCATGAACTTGAAGAGCTCTTGATTGAGTCGCTCCAGGCTGGGCGAAGGCTCAGTCGACACGATTGGCAAAGACTTGTTGATCGCAGCCAGTGGCGCTCGTGCAGGCTTACTGTAGGGAGTGGGACGGTTGCTTTTGACCTTCTTGGCGGCCAAGACTTCTGGATCGTACGAGACGACCTCGGGCAGAATCCGTCTGCCTTTCGCGTCGACCTGGGGCGGGGCGCAGACATGGTTGTGTTCGGGGGCCCAGACGGTGACTTTCATCGTCATTGTGGTCCTGTCCAACTTCAGGCGCAACCGAGACTGACACCCGAGTTTTAAGGTGTTGGTGTGGTTGCGTTTGCCGGTACCTAAAATAAGTGTGTAAATACTAAGTAAAAAGATTAGAAACTAAAGGTACTTACCACGATGCCGAACTTTTCCATGCTGGCATTTAAAGACGACGTAGTCGAACTTGTATTTTTCTACAAGGTCCGGGTTGTTGGCATCCTTGAGAGTTGACGAACTGTCGACTTTGTACACGGTATGTGTTCTTTTTTGATACGCGGCGAAAACTGTTGAGAAGTGATGGTAGTCCCGATAAACGGCTTCTTTGAAGTTGTCATCGGCGTGGACAGTGGGTGCCGATGTATCGGTGGCGTCGGATGAGGCAGACGAGACGAGGGGAAGCTCGGGTTTGACGTCGATGGACTCGATCGGGGTGTTCTCATTGTTGGACATGGTTACGGTATAGATCTGAAAAAATATAGGAATGCAACCACTTTATATAGAAAAGCAAAAATAGGCACGAAGTAAAAAAACGAAAACGAATGGAGAATGAGAACACCGCTTTGGTCGTAGGATTGCGGTGGAATGAGGTTTGGATAGCTGAGCAACGGCTTTTAACGTATTCCATTCCCGCGCAGGCTAGAAGCCGCCCGATGGCACTGCCCGATGTTGCTTTCCGGGCTTTTTCCGCAGGGAAAAGATAAGCAAAGCGCGCACTTAGACAAGGCGCATGGTGGATCCCCCTAGTGGTATGATGGGAAAATTTCTCCAAGGCAGCTAAGGGAAACTGTAGGCATCTGCCCATCAAGGTAGACAGTTGTGGCAATGCGTCTGGTATCCTTTCCAAAGACTATAATAAGTAACTACGGTACGGTAATCAATGCGTTTACAGTTGTTTTTTAGTCCAAAGAACATGTTTAGGCTGTCGCATTATTGAGTTCGCAGTCGTCCTAGGGGGCGTTTTTTCTTCGGCGTCCAGTAGGTCAGTCCATCGATCTTCAGGTAAAGCAGATATCTTCTTCGCGTAGTTCCATTTTCGACGTCGTGCAGCTTTAACCCATTCCTTCAGCTTCTTTTTCCTTTTGATCGTTTTCGATGGGATCTTCTGGATTAATCGTACACGTAGCAGCCATTTTTCCTGCCGTCGTTGTCCTCCCCGAAGTTGCAGCTCCGCTGTTTTTGTAAGGGCCCATGGTTAGCAGCCGTGTAAGACTGTTGGCAGCAAATCCGTGTTAACCAACTTCCTTTTGAATGATTGGTATTTTGCTAGATTAAGAACCAAGACAACTTACGACTGGAGACCACGGCAAATGCTTTAATGCACAAAAAACTAATATATAACAAATACATTAGGCAGTCTGCAATCGGCATAAAAAATTATTTGAAAAAAACACGATTTTTGTGCTTGCAGAATCTGGTAGATGCAGGGGTTGATGCTTTTCCTTTTTACAAACTGCCAATACTGTGGGTATACTGTATATCTCCAAATGCTTCTTCTTGGCCACACCCATCTCGTCCACGTTGACCTTGCGCAAGTCGACAGTGCCTCTTCCCGAGCCTGATTGCATGTGCGTCGTTTGCGTGGGCCTGTCAGTCTTGCCGGCGTGCCCTCAGAGACAGTTTCGACTGCTGGCGTTGGCCCGGCTGGTCCAACGACCGACTGTCGCGTCAAAGGACAAGCCGACTTTTAGCAGCAAATCATCATCATCTGCCCATTTCTATGTAGAATTTCGCCGATTCTTCCACAATTCCTTTACGTGACCATGTGTATTCGCGTCTGCCATCTCTCTTCACTTCTATTTCCGTTTTTTGTCCAAAAGTAACGCCATTGCTTCAAACTTTGCCGTTTTCAGTGACTCTCCCGTAACCATGTCCAACGATGAGAACACCCCGATCGAGCCCATTGACGTCAAACCCGAGCTTCCCCTCGTCCCGTCTACCTCATCCGATGCCACCGATACAACGGCACCCACTGTCTACGCCGATGACATCTTCGAAGGCGCCAGATATCGGGACTATCATCATTTTAGAGCCGTATTAACGGCCTTTGAAAAAAGAACGCATACCGCATACAAGATCGACGGCTCATCGAAACTTTATTCCAAGGACCACCCGGATATCGTTGCAAAATACGAATACCAATACGTCAATGTTAAGTGCGTACATTTTGGTGTTGCTCGTGTTCGCTGTAAGTAATTTTTTTTTATTTTTCGATGATATACGCTAAATTGTTTCTTCTATTTTCAGCTCAAGGTTTACGGTGCTACACAAAGCACAAACCAATTGGATGCGAATCCCGGATGAAGCTTCACTACAGATGGGCCACCCAGGATATGGAACTGACGCGCGGTTTCCTTCATCACAATCATGTCTGTGGCCCGCCACAACTTGATGCCAAAGGAAAAGAGCAATTGCCTGAAGTCATCGGCTATTCTCCAGAAATCGTGCAACTGTTAGCAGAATTCAAAGGTTCAAGAGCGCGAAGAGGAGGCCGCCCCACCCCCTACAGTAGACCGGCACGAGCGCCACTCGCTGAGATCGACACGTCTTTGCCACTGGCGTCGGATCAACACTTGGACAGCGAGGATGAATCCGGCAACCACACATTGCCAATGACGTCGACCCAGAATCAGAATGCAGTCAGCGAGGATGAATCCGACGACAACACACAGCAAACCGTGTCGACTGAGGCTTCGCCCAGCCTGGAGCGACTCAATCAAGAGCTCTTCAACTTTATGAATCCGGAAAGTGAAGCCGAGCGCATTCAGAGGCTGCGCAATCAGATGATGGCGCAGATCAAGTTCATCCACGACAGCATCCCTCAACACGAGACCCAGAAAAGGAACGAAGTCGCCATGCAGCTTATGCCTATTTTGAAGATCTTCTTGAACCCTCCCACAGTTCTTTCCCTGGAACAGATCGCCAACGAGATGTCACGACAGTAAGCCTTACTTTCACTGTGGCTGTCACTCACCTCCTCATTACTTTTTTACTAACTTCATCACTGACAAATTTTTCAAAACTTCCTTCCAAACACTACCGCTACTTACGCTCTTTTCTCTATAAACTTTGTTGATTTCTTCGTTTTTTTTATAATAATTGCTGTCCATTTCTGAT
This sequence comes from Panagrellus sp. LJ2284, assembly GCA_024447225.1. Taxonomy (NCBI): domain Eukaryota; kingdom Metazoa; phylum Nematoda; class Chromadorea; order Rhabditida; family Panagrolaimidae; genus Panagrellus; species Panagrellus sp. LJ2284. The sequence continues at coordinate 5,690,066 of JAMRYC010000005.1, read as the reverse complement.
TATTGAACGACATTTTTATACTTTGTAGCACTTTATACTGTTTTGCAATAAAGAGAAGGTTACAAATGTTAAAACTTTAACGTGTTTCAAGAGTCTTTTCGGTCCGGTCGTGCTTTCTGGGCTTAAACCGCAGGGTAGAGCTAAGCTAAACACGCGCTTTGGCGGAGGCACATGTCGCATTCCTTTAGTTGTATGATGGGAAAAGCCGCCTTCAAGGCAAAAATCGCGGAAATGTATGCATGTGCCTATCGGGGCAGATAGAAAAGAAAAGGCATATTTGATTGATTTCCTGCACATGTCGACAGTTCGCTCATCCCGACAAAGTGCGTCGTTTGCGTAGGCCTGCCTGTCGCGTGCCCTCAGAGACTGTTTCGATTGGCTTTGGCCCGGCTGGTGCAACAACCGACTGTCGTGTCAACGGACAAGCCGACTTTTCGCTGCAAATAATCATCATCTGCCCATTTCGACGCAGAATTTCGCCGATTCTTCCACAATTCCTTTTCGTGACCATGTATATTCGCGTCTGCCATCTCTCTTCACTTCTATTTCCGTTTTTTGTCCAAAAGTAATGCCATTGCTTCAAACTTTGCCGTTTTCAGTGACCCTCCCGTAACCATGTCCAACGATGAGAACACCCCGATCGAGCCCATCGACGTCAAGCCCGAGCTTCCCCTCGTCCCGTCTACCTCATCCGATCCCACCGATAGAACGGCACCGACTGTCTACGCCGATGACATCTTCGAAGGCGCCAGATATCGGGACTATCATCATTTTAGAGCTGTATTAACAGATTTTGAGAAAAGAACGCATACCGCATACAAGAATTCTGGCGGCTCAGAGAAACTTTATTCCGAGGACTACCCGGATATCGTCGCAAAATACATATACAAAAACGTCAATGTTGAATGCGTACATTTTGGAGTTTTTCAAAGTAGATGTGAGTAATCGTTATTATGTTTCGATTTTTGATGCAATCTTCAATGCTTCTTTTTTCAGCTAAATATTTCCGACACTACGATAAGTACAAAGCAATTGGATGCGAATCCCGGATGAAGCTTCACTACAGATGGGCCACCCAGGATATGGAACTGACGCGCGTCTTCCTTCATCACAACCATGTCTGTGCCCCGCCACAGCTTGATGCCAACGGAAAAGAGCAATTGCCTGAAATCATTGGCTATTCTACAGAAATCATGCAACTGTTAGCGGAATTCAAAGATTCAAACGCGCGAAGAGGAGGCCGTCCATCCCCCTACAGTAGGCCGACTCAAACACTGCCAATCGTGTCGACTGAGCCTTCGCCCAGCCTGGAGCGACTCAACCAAGAGCTCTTAGAGTTTCTGAATCCGGAAAATGTAGCCGAGCGGGAGCAGATTCGGAGGAATCAGATGAAGGCGCAGATCAAGCTCATCCACGACAACATTCCTCAACACGAGACTCAGAAACGGAACGGAACCGCCATGCAGCTTATGCCTGCTTCGAAGATAGTTTCGAACAACCCCCGGGCTCTTGCTCTGAAACAGATCGCCAACGAGACGTCGCGACAGTAAGCCTTACATGCACCGTGGCTTTCACTCACCCCCTTATCCAATTTTTTACTAATTTTATCTTTAATTTTTCAAAACTTCCGTACACTACCGCTTTTTACGCCCTTTTTTCTATACTTTGTTGATTTCTTTGGTTTTATTATATTGACTGCTGTCCATGTCTGATTGAACGACATTTCCATAGTTTGTATCACTTTATACTGTTTTGCAATAAAGAACCTGATGCCACTGGTTTTCTCAAATGAAAACACACCCACATTAGCACGCGTTGCATCGATTAGCTAACTAAGGTCATAATTAGCGTTTTTCTATATTTCTCATTGTTTGTGGTTTTCTGCGTTAACAAGAGCTGAAGAAAACAGAAGTTTTAAATATTTCATTTATTACAGAACAGAGAGAGTTGAATAAAAACGATGCTAATGCAACAAGATAAAGAAATAATTAAATCAACAAAGTTAGTATAAAATGTATCGTGTAATCTAATGTTAGTGCATTTAAAAAGATGTGGGCCAATTTGTACTCGAATAATAAAAGAAAGAATAATCAGAGGGTAAACAACGAAAGTAAGGCTTACATCATGTTGGCCATCTGTTCCAATGCACTGGGGTCGTTTAAAACCAATTTCAAAACGGGGATAAGCATCTTGGCGACTTCGTTCCGCTTCTGGGTGTCGTGTTGAGGGATGCTGTCGTGGATGAACTTGATCTGCGCCATCATCTGATTGCGCAGCCTCTGCGTCCGCTCGGCTTCACTTTCCGGATTCATAAAGTTGAAGATCTCTTGATTGAGTCGCTCCAAACTGGGCAAAGGCTCAGTCGATACGATTGGCAGTGTGTTGTTGCCGGATTCACCCTTGCTGACTGCATTCTGAGCCGACGGCATTGACAAAGACCGGTTGACCGCAGCCAGTGGCGTTTGAGTCGGCCTACTGTAGGGAGTGGGACGGTTGATCTTGGCTTTCTTGGGCGCCAAGACTTCTGTATGGTGTTGGATGATTTCGGGCAGAACCCGTCTGCCTTTAGCGTTGACCTGGAGCGGGGCGCAGACATGGTTGTGTTCGGGGACCCAGACCGTGACTTCCATCAGCATGGTGGTGCGGTTCAACTTCAAGCGAAGTTTTGACAGACACCCAAGTTTCAAGGTGTTTGTGTGGTTGCGTTTGCCGGTACCTAAAATAAACGTGTAAATACTAAGTAAAAAAGTTTGAAGTTAAAATTACTTACCACGATGGCGAGGATGTCCAAAATGCTGGCATTTAAAAACGGCATAATCGTAAACGTACTTTTCTACAAGACCTGGGTTTTTTGCGTCCTTGAGCCTGTCCGAACCGTCGACTCTGTACACGGTATGTGTTCTTTCTTGATACGCGTCAAAAACTGTCGAGAAATGATGAAAGTCGTTGAATCGGGCTGCGTGGAAGACGTCATTGATGGCTTCGGTTGAGGCAGACGGGACGAGGGGAAGCTCGGGTTTGACATCGATGGGCTCGATTGGGGTGTTCTTAGACATAGTTACGGTAAAGGTCTGAAAAAATAAAGAAATGCAACCGATTTTTATAAAAAAGCAAAGATCGGCGCGAAGAAAAAAAACGAAGACGAATAAATAACCAGAGAAGGTGGACACCACCTCGACGGTCCGAATAAAGGAGAATGACATCACCGCTGTGGTCGTAGGAAGGCGATGGTATGAGGTAATGAAGCTGCGCAGTGAGTATTTTTACGTATTCCAAACCGCGCAGGCTAGAAGAAGACCGATGGCACTGTCCGATGTTGCACTCTGGGCTTTGTCCGCAGGATAAAGACAAGCAAAGCGCACACTTAGCGCAGGCTGGTGGACTCCCCTAGTGGAATGATGGGAAAAGCCTTATCCAGAGCAGCTAAGGGAAGCTGTAGGCATGTGCCCATCGAGGTAGACAGTTATGGGAAAAAAGCATATTTGATCGATTGCGACTGTCCGACGGCTACAGATACCGTGTAGGTTCAAAACTTTTTTTTAACGGTAAATATGTCACCTGTTGTCGGCAACTACGGTAACCGTAGATAAAACAATCAAAACATGTCTTGAGAAAAAACCACGATAGCTTTCTTTAGTTATGAATAATGCATTAGAAATAACATTCATTCTCAAGCCGACGTCAAAAATCAGGGCCAAAACGACATGTCACAAAGTTGTTGTATGTTTCTGTTTTTGTCATTATAGCAGAAAACTATACTTACCATTAATGTCGATGATAATAACAAAAGAATTTAAATTTTCATTTTTGTTTCATTTCAATTTTTTCTTTTCTTGGTGAACTTTGTTGCCATAGATCGATCGATTGACCGCGCACATCGTTGTCTGATGCTTTCTATTTTTCCCAAAATGCAAATACTGTGGCTATACTGTACCGCTCCAAATGCTTCTTCTTGGCCACGCCAATCTTGTCCAGCTGGACCTTGCGCACGTCGACAGTTGCCTCTTCCCGAGCCTGATTGCATGTGCGTCGTTTGCGTGGGGCTGTCTGTCTTGCTAGTGTGCCCTCAAAGAGAGTTTCGATTGGCTTTGGCCCGGCTGGTCCAACGATCGACTGTCGCGTCAACGGACAAGTCGACTTTTTGGTGCAAATCATCATCATTTGGCCCTTTTCGACGCAGAATTTCGCCGATTCTTCCACAATTCCTTTTCGTGACCATGTGTATTCGCGTCTGCCATCTTTCTTCACTTCTATTTCCGTTTTTTGCCCAAAAAGTAACGCCATTGCTTCAAATTTTGCCGTTTTCAGTGACCCTCCCGTAACCATGTCCAACGATGAGAACACCCCGATGGAGCCCATCAGCGTCAAGCCCGAGTTTCCCCTCGTCCCGTCTACCTCATCCGATGCCACCGATACAACGGCACTGACTGTCTACGCCGATGACATTTTCGAAGGCGCCATTTACCGCGACTATCACCAATTCTCTACAGTTTTCGACGCGTATCAAGAAAGAACACATTGTACAAAGTAGACGGTTCGTCAACTCTCAAGGATGCCAAAAACCCGGATCTTGTAGAAAAATTTAAGTACGATCGCGTCGTCTTCGAATGCCAGCATGGGTCAATTCGGCCTCGTGGTAAGTAACTTTTATTTTAACCTTTTTTACTTAGTATTTACAAACATATTTTAGGTACCGGCCAACGTAACCACCCAAACATTCTCAAACTTGATTGTAAATCAAGGCTGCGCTTGAGGTTGAACAGAGCCACCATGACTATGAAAGTCACCGTCTGGATCCCCGAACATAACCATGTCTGCGCCCCGGCCCAAATCGACGCTAAAGGCAAACGTATTCTGCCCGAGGTCGTCTCGTACGATCCAGAAGTCTTGGCGCCCAAGAAGGCCAAGAGCAACCGCCCAACCCCCTACAGTAGGTCGGCACGAGCGCCTCTCGCTGACGTCAACAGATCTTTGCCAATCGCGTCGGATCAACACTTGGACAGCGAGGGTGAATCCAGCAACAACACACTGCCAATGACGTCGACCCAGATTCAGAATGCAGTCAGCGAGGGTGAATCCGACGACAACACACAGCCAACCGTGTCGACTGAGGCTTCGCCCAGCCTGGAGCGACTCAATCAAGAGCTCTTCAAGTTCATGAATCCGGAAAGTGAAGCCGAACGGATGCAGAGGCTGCGCAGTCAGATAATGGCGCAGATCAAGTGCATCTATGACAGCATCCCTCTACACGAAACACAGAAACGAAACGACGTCGCCAAGATGCTTATCCCCATTTTGAAATTAGTTTTGAACCCTCCAACGGCTCCTGCGCTGGGACAGGTGGCCAATACGATGTCAAAGCAGTAATCTTTACTCTTATTGTGGGTTTCACTCGACTTATTACTTTTTTACTAACTTTATCACTGCCATATTTCCCCAAAACGTCCCTTCAAACACTAACGCCGTCAAATGTCATTTTCTTTATTAACTGTTGATTTATTTTGCTTGTTTATACTAATTACTGTCCATTTCTGACTGAACGACGTTTGCATACTCTCTACTGTTTTGTAATAAATGGGAACATTCACACTTGTAAATCACTGCTATTAGCAACTTCAAAGGTCTAAAACTGGAATTCGCAATCGTACGCAACCCTTTCAAACCGCCGAATCACCGCAACTTGATGACATTGGTCTACACAAGTGCAGCTACACCCACGTAATCACAACATTAGCACGCGTTGCACCGGTTAGCTAATGTCGCTGAACTTGGCTAAAGTGAGACCGTTCTGACGTGACTTCATCTAATTAGCGTTCAGCTTTGTTGCCTTTTGTTTGCGGTTTTACGGTTAAACAAGATCAGTAATTTTAAATATTTCTTCTATTTTAGAACGGTGATGGTGAAGTGAAATTCGTGTAATTACAACAAGATAAAAAAAAAGTAAATTAACAAAGTTAGTTAAAAAATATGACGTGTGAATGATGTTAGTGCATTTTTGGAAAGAAGGTCTAGCGAAATTTGTGGCAGTGTGTGTGCAATTCGAATTATTAATGAAAATGTAATGAAGGGGTGAAAGCTACAATGAGAGTAGAGCTTATTGCTTTGACATCCCATTGGCCGTCTGTTCCAGAGCAGGAACCGTGGGAGGGTTCAAGAAGATCTTCAAAATAGGCATAAGCTGCATGGCGACTTCGTTCCGTTTCTGGGTGTCGTGTTGAGGGATGCTGTCGTGGAGGAACTTGATCTGCGCCATCATCTGATTGCGCAGCCTCTGCGTCCGCTCGGCTTCACTTTCTGGATTCATGAACTTGAAGAGCTCTTGACTGAGTCGCTCCAAACTGGGCAAAGGCTCAGTCGACACGATTGGCAGTGTGTTGTTGCCGGCCTCGCTGACTGCATTCAGAGCCGACGGCATTGGCAATGAAGTGTTGACCGCAGCCAATGGCGCTCGTGCCGGCCTACTGTAGGGAGTAGGGCGGTTGCTCTTGGCTGTCTTGGGCGCCAAGACTTCTGAAGTGTAGGGGATAACTTCGGGCAGGATTCGTCTGTTTTTAGCGTCGTACTGAGGCGGAGCGCAGACATGGTTGTGTTCGGGGGCCCAGACGGTGACCTCCATCAGCATGGTGGTGCGGTTCAACTTCAAGCGAAGTTTTGACAGACACCCGAGTTTCAGGGTGTTCGTGTGGTTCCGTTTACCGGTACCTAAAATAAGTGTGTAAATACTAAGTAAAAAAGTTTGAAGTTAAAATTACTTACCACGATGGCGAGACTGTCCGAAATGCTGACATTTGAAAACGGCATAATCGTACTTGTACTTTTCTACAAGGTCCGGGTTTTTGGCGTCCTTAAGGGTTGCCGAACCGTCGACCTTGTACACGGTTTGTGTTCTTTTTTGATACGCGCCGAAAACTGTGGAGAAATGGTCAAAGTCGCGATAGCTGGCTCCTTCGAAGTTGTCTTCGGCGTGGACTGTGGGTGCTGTTGTATCGGCGGCTTCTGATAAGGCAGACGGGACGAGGGAAAGCTCGGGCTTGACGTCGATGGACTCGATCGGGGTGTTCTCATTGTTGGACATGATTACGGTAGAGGTCTGAAAAAATATATCAGTGCAACCACTTTATATAGAAAAGCAAAAATCGGCACGAAAAAAAAACGAAGACGAATGAAGAATGAGAACACCGTCCTGGTCGTAGGATGGTGGTGGAATGAGGTTTGGATAGCTGAGCAACGGCTTTTAACGTATTCCATTCCCGCGCAGGCTAGAAGCCGAACGACGGCACTGCCCGATCGTGCTCTTGGCTTTGTCCGCAGGGTAAAGATAAGCAAAGCGCGCACTTAGACAAGGCGCATGGTGGATCCCCCTAGTGGTATGATGGGAATAGCCGTCTCCAGGGCAGCTAAGGGAGACTGCAGGCATGTGCCCATAGACGTATTGTGGCAATGCCTTTGGTATTCTTTCAAAAAATCACAATAAGTAACTACAATACGACAATCAATGTGTTTACAGTAGGCATGTGCCCATCGAGGTAGACAGTTGTGGGAAAAACATATTTTATCGATTGCGACAGTCTGACGCCTACAGATACCCTGTAGATTCAGAACTTTTAAGTTAAACATAGTAACCACAATATGGGGTAAAACGTCAAAAGACGCAAGTTCTAACAGAGAGATTTCTATCAACGGTAAATCTGTCACCTATATTGTCGGCTACTACAGCAACCATAGATGAAACAATCAAGTCTTGTATAATGAGAAAAAACCGCGATAGTTTTTTTTTTCAGTTATGAACAGTGCATTAGAAACTTTGTCTAAAGTTGTTTGATGCTTTTTCTTTTTAGTTAAAATGCAAAAAAGGTGCGTATACTGTACTGCTTCAGATATATTCTTTTGGCCCCACAAATCTGCTTCACCTGTACCCCGCGCAAATCGACAGTTTGCTCATCCTGACAGTCTGATTGCATGTGCGTCGTTTGCGTGCGCCTGCCTTGCCGGTGTGCCCTCAGAAACTGTTTCGATTGGCTTTGGCCCGGCTGGTCCAACGACCGGCTGTCGCGGAGAGGGACAACCCGACTTTTTGCTGCAAATCATCATCATCTGCCCTTTTCGATGCAAGATCTCGCCGATTCTTACACAACTTATTATCGCGAGTACGTGTATTCGCGTCTGCCATCTTTCTTCGCTTCTACACTGAAAAAAATAATGTGTCATAACTGTACGTTATACTTTTTGGTGCAACGAATGCGTTTGATTTTGTGCAACGAAACCAATCGTTGCTAAAAGTATGACGAAAACGCCACAATTAGTACAACGTTAAAAAAATCGTTGCACAAAAAGTATGACGTTTTCGGTCCTTGAGGGAGAGGAGCTCTCTTTCGTTGTCTCGCCCTTCGCCCTCTCGCGCACAATAAGCTATCGCTCAATTCGTTAGGTTTTGGCACATGATAGCCAAAGTCAGCTTCAGAAACTTGAAGCGCCCGCATCCACTACCAGATGTTGGGTTTCTAAATTTTGAATTGAGTTGGCTTTGGCTAATTCCGACCTAATGCATCAAGAATATTGGTTTTTTAACCTTCGTATTGTTGCTTTTTTCAAAACCAAAACATTATACTTTTTTCAAACGAAAACGTTAGACTTTTTCAAATGAAAGCGACGCACGATGCGTTGCCCAAAATATGTCGCAAACGTTATACTAAGTGTGTCGTTTTGGGAATGTGTCGTTTTCGTTATACTTAAGTGCAGCGCGCACTTTCATGGGACTTTGTATAACAAAAACGACACACTTTTTCGCTTAAACGTCATACTTTTTTTTTCAGTGTATTTCCATTTTTTGTAGAAAAATACGCCATTGCTTTAAATTTTGCCGTTTTTAGTGACCCTCCCGTAACCATGTCCAACGATGAGAACACCCCGATCGAGCTCATGGAAGTCGATTCTGTGCTTCCACCCGTCTCGTATGCCTCATCCGACGCCACCGATACACCGGCACCCACTGTCTACGCCGACGACATCTACGAAGGGGCCAAATTCCGCGACAACCACCATTTCGCCACAGTTTTCGGCGCGTATCAAGAAAGAACACATACCAAATATGTAACATACAATTCACGAAGACTCAAGGACGACAGCGGCCAAAGTTTCATTGACAAATACAAATACGAGCGCGTCGCTTTCAAATGCCAGCATAGCAAACCTCGTGATCGTGGTAAGTTACATTTGTTTTGAGCCAATTCAGCTAGTAGGTACACTTTTCTTGGTTTAGGTAACGACGAACGTAGTACGCAGATCAACAGAATTGATTGTAAATCAAAGCTGCACCTGAACTTAAACCGAACCCAGAATGCTTTGGAAGTTATGCTCTGGATCCCTGAACATAACCATGTTTGTGCCTTGCCCCAGTTCGACGTCAATTACAGACCGATTACGCCTCCGATTATCCCCTACACTGCAAAAGTATTGGCCACTATAGAAGCCAAAGCCAAGAGATACCGACAAACCCCCTACAGTAGGCCGACACGAGCGCCACCGGCTGCGGTCAACGGGTCTTTCCCAACTGTGTCGGCATTACACACCGTTAATGGCGTCCGGTCAGCATTTGGTCAGTGAGGGTGAATCCGGCAAAGCTGCGCCTGCAGTTGAACCGAGCCACCATGATGCTGGAAACAACACAATTTTACCAAAACGTCCCTCCTAACACTAATGCCGTCAAATGTCATTTTCTTTATTACTTTTGTTGATTTATTTTGATTGCTTATTCTAATTACTGTCCACTTCTGACTGAACGACATTTGCATACTTTGTATTATCTATTGTTTTGCAATAAAGAGAGACTTTCAAAGCTGTTAAAAAATCATTCATTCAAGTTCTAAAGCCAAATTAGTCCCTTTCAAACCTCCGAATCACCACAATTTGATGACATTGGTCTTCCCAAGTGCAGCTACACCCACGTAATCACCACATTAGCACGCGTTGCACCGGTTAGCTAATGTCGCTGAACTTGGCCAAAGTGAGACCGTTCCGACGTGACTTCACCTAATTAGCGTTCAGCTTTGTTGCCTTTTGTTTGCGGTTTTACGGTTAAACAAGAGCAGTAATTTTAAATATTTCTTTTATTTTAGAACGGTGTTGCGCAATGGCCGTAAACGGATTTCACTTAGGCTACACGATTGAAGACGGCAATGCCCGATCGTGCTTTTTGGGCCTGGTCCACAGGGTAAAGATAAGCATAACGCGCAATTCGGCGTAGGCAGATGGTGCACTTCACTAGTGGTATGATGGGAAAGGCCGTCTCCGGGGCAATCGCGCAACTGTATACACAAACCAGTCGAGATAGTTGGGAAATGAAGTACAATCAATTTTCTGGGACTGCACTTACAGACACCGTTTAGATTTGTTAAAGTGGTGGGTTGTGGAAAAGACGCCAAAAGATCTAAGTTAACAAAAGTTGTGTCCACAATTAAGACAATTCTGGCATCTGTATGGATATAACAAACATTGCAATCATATATTACAAATAATCAGAGTGTGCATTGCAGGCACGTGAAAATGCATTAAAATAGAACCAGTACAACTTCGTAGTTACATCCGATGTATTAAAAGTTTAATTCATCTACAAATCATCGCTGAAAACATAACCAGAGCGATTGCATAAAGTTGTTGTATACATGATTCATACTTTGCGCTTCGTTTTCGACAAAATAACAAGAAAATCTGCTATTGTCGTTTACCATAAAAAAAAACCATTCACATTTTTATTAATTATCAATTTAAACTTCTTTCCGATAAGCCAGTCATCGATTGACCGCACATAAAGTTGTTTTATGCTTTTCCTTTTTACTCAAATTACTAAAAAAAAACGTGTGTATACGTTTATAAATGCTTCTTCTTGGCAACACTAATCTTGTCCAGCTGGACCCCGCGCAAGTCGACAGTTCGCTCATCCTGACAGTCTGATTATGGGTGTGTCGTTTGCGTGGGCCTGCCTGCCTTGCCGGCGTGCCCTCAAAGACTGTTTCGATTGGCTTTGGCCAGGCTGGTCCAACGATCGACTGTCGCGTCGAGGGACAAGCCGACTTTTTCGCTGCAAATCGTCATCATTCGCCCATTTCGACGCAGAATTTCGCCGATTCTTCCACAATTCCTTTTCGCGACCTTGTTAATTCGCGTCTGCCATCTTTCTTCACTTCTGTTTCCGTTTTTTGCCCAAAAAGTAACGCCATTGCTTCAAACTTTGCCGTTTTCAGTGACCCTCCCGTAACCATGTCCAACGATGAGAACACCCCGATCGAGCTCATGGAAGTCGATTCCGCACTTCCCCTCGTCCCGTCTGCCTCATCCGACGCCGCCGATACAACGGCATCCAATGTCTACGCCGATGACATCTTCCTAGGGGCCAAATTCCGCGACTACAACCATTTCTCCAGAGTTTTCTCTGCGTATCGAAAGAAAACGGACACTTTGTATTCAAAAGGCAGTTCAAAAAAACTCGAGGACCCCAACAACCCAGATTTTGTTAAAAAATACGTGTACGATTCTGTTGTTTTCGTATGCAAGTTTGGCAAACATCGTGATCGTGGTAAGTTACATTTATTTTGAGCCAATTTAGCTTGTATATACACTTTTTCTTGGTTTAGGCACCGGCAAACGTAAGAAGCAGACCAGCAAAATTGATTGTCGATCAAGGCTGCGCCTGAACTTGAACCGAAAGACCAAGTATCTGCAAATTACTGTCTTGATCGACTTACATAACCATGAATGTGTCTCGCCTCCCTACGACGCCAAGAACAAACTGATTCCGCCCAAAGTCATCCCCTACGCTCCAGAAGTCTTGGCCGAGATAGAAGCCAAGAACAACCGTTTCACTCTCAACAGTAGTTCGGTACGAACGCCACTCGCTGAGGTCAACAGGTCTTCGCCAACGGTGTCGGCTCAGAATGCCACATCGCCAATGGCGTCCGGTCAGCATTTGTTCAGCGAAGGTGAATCCGGCAAAGCTGCGCCTGAAGTCGAACCGAGCCTTCATGATGCTGGAAACAACACACTGTCATTTTTTAAGCCTGATCCTTCGGCCGATCTTAATAAAATGAATCAAGAGTTCTTCAAATGGAATGATGATTATTATGATTTTTATTGTCTGTATCAACTTTAACCAAAACGTCCCTCCGAATACTAACGCCGTCAAAAGTCATTTTCTTTATTACCTTTGTTGATTTATTTTGCTTGTTTATACTAATTACTGTCCACTTCTGACTGAACGACATTTGAATACTTTGTTTTACTTTCTACTGTTCTGCAATAAAGAGGAACTTTCAAAGCTGTTAAAAAATCATTCATTCAAGTTCTAAAGCCGAATTGGTCCCTTTCAAACTTCCGAATCACCGCAACTTGATGACATTGGTCTTCCCAAGTGCAGCTACACCCATGTAATCACCACATAAACACGCGTTGCACCGGTTAGCTAATAATGTTGAACTTGGCCAAAGTGAGACCGTTCCGACGTGACTTCATCTAATTAGCGTTCATCTTTGTTGCCTTTTGTTTGCTGTTTTACGCTTAATTTGCTTTATGCTTTCTTTTACAAGAAAATATGTCATTGAGCCACAATAAACACGGAAATGAAAACTGGTAAACACGGCAGCTTTAGGGGAACCCCATTTGTCGCGTGGAATTGGTCGGTTTCAAACGTAGCCCGCTTCCGTCGTTGATTTCTCGTACTCATGGACCCTAAATCGAACCGAACCGTCGGGGCAGCTTTTTCAAACGAAGCCGTCGGCGTTCGCGTAGTTTCGGTAATGATTGATGGATTGTCGCCTTCGAGTGGATGGAGGCTACAGAAATTTATTATGTATTAGAAGCATTTTGTTTATTTGTATCGGTACAAAGGAATTTGATAAGTTCATCAGTTTAGGATTTGAAGTTTTTTGATTTTAAACTGACGGTAATTCTGGTGATGGTAGTAAGCCCGATTTTCTGTTCAAACTCAAAGTACAAAGTGCGTCTGATCGTCCGCAACCTGGACGATGCCCAACGTTCCCGAAGATGTCAGCCAAAAAAGCGGGCGTCAACTTCTTAGACGATTTATTTCGTCCGCTCATTGCGCTCCTACATGTGCTTTGACACGGACTCAAACTTTGAAGAAAAGAAAAAGCGACTTTTGCAAGCCTTCGGGAACTGATCGCAACTGGCAACAACCTTTTTATAACTTAAAAGGTCACCGATTTGGAGGAACATTGGCAGTTGTCAGTCTACATCGACGAGTTTGATTGATAAAAACCCTTTTCTTGGCGCTGACTTTTGCAGCAATTTCCAAAAATCACTGCAAACTCTCTAAAAATCGTTCTCCTCCCATCAGAAAAATCAAACTTTTTTCTTCCCGCATCAGTGTAACGAACAATTTTTTCTCGCACACAAGCACAAATATGTAACAGAATCGGGTTCCGTCTCGCGAGATGGGCCGTCCGTGATTAATGGGAGCACAGAAAAAGGCTGTGCCCTGCTTTTTTGCGGCGATTGCCCCCGGGCCGTAGCCCTAGGTACGCCTGTCCTGTGGAGCATCGCCGCTCCGAAGGGGGAGATGACTGCACCGACCCATGCGGGATGGAGATGGAAGGTGGTCATGATCATTGGTGATGCCTCTAACATGAAGGCAGGGGCAGCGACACAGCGTGCAGAGTGCCCCGGAGTGCGTGATGTATGCTCCGTGCTGCAGATGCCCGCAGAAGGGTCGGTCAGCCGAAGGCGCGTGCATTCACCGAAGCACAAATGTCGTTGGCGGCGGAATTGGGAGTCGGTGATAACAGGAAAGAGTGGAAAAAAGTCGGAAATACTGCGGCGTATTTGCGCAAAGTTAATTTATGACAAAGTTTTTGGTGTGCTCGCAGTACTGAGAAATATGTATGAGCACAGCTTTATCACAGTACGTTGGATAGAAAAAAGCTGGTTATGGGGTTTGAGGCGGTTACAGTATGATCTAGCATGTGATTTGGAGAAAAACTGAAAGCGTCTTTACCTTTTTTAAACAATTTTTTTAATTTAAACTGTACTTTTTTTGTTCTGCTCAAAATCGTCAACATAAAATACCCTACAGTAACCATCCAGTCCCTCAAACCTCCCTGGCTCCCTGCCATAACCCTCCTCAAGCTGTCAGTCCTCGACCCTAGCCATAAATTAAGTTTTTAAACCTGTTCACTTCACAGTGCCTCCCGTGTTTCATCCTGTGATTTTTGAAGAAGCACATCATGCATGATTGTTCCGACCGATAAGGCAAAGCGCCAAAAATGGCAACACAATCGCCGAGAACGAAAGCACAGGGCGCGCCGGCGTGATAAACGATGGCGGCAACCCGCTTTGCCGAATTTAACCTTTGATGATTAAAAAATAGACTATTTTCGGCTTTTTGAGGTATTTCAGAATGAACTAAACTGTAACTCAGCACACAGAAGCAATAAAACACACCACAAAAGTCGTACCCCACAAAATCCAAAACCTTGGTCCCAGCACGAACCACACACTACAAACTGCTTACAACACCTAATGAAAATCGGAACCAATGCTCGCCAAAACGAAGAAGGTCAAATTTTCAGAAGTGCTTTCAGAGAAATGGAGTTTGTAGAAACTGATTCTACAAAATAGTAGAAAAAGTTGTCGCTACTTCCGAAAGTATTAAATTTGAAAACTGATACGAATCGTCCGTCTGTGACGTAGCCGTTCCAGAAGAGATCAAAAAGACCATGAACACAAAAAGGGAACAAAGTCTAGCCGAAAAAAGTTTGTTTTCATCACATTAACGAAGTTTCTTTACCTCGCCGAGTGACAAACTGCCTGATGCTAAGCCCGATATGTCTGCTTTTTAGAAGTTGTTGTTCGTGTTCCCTTATTTCACCGTTTCACTGTTTCACAACACGAGTGAATTATGCATCTGTATTTCCTGTTTAAATTAGAAACATGAATGACATTGGTGAAAAACACCGATCTCTGCTCGTCGTAATCGATCAAAACATTTATCCGTGGAAAGCGTGTTTCAGGAATGAGACCAGGAAGCGGATTGCTGCAGGGCATTCGTGTCAGCTGTTTTAACTGTAGTCTATCTTACTTAGAGCCCATTGCAACTGTTCACGGAACGGTGGCTTTGAATTTACAAGACATCACACTTGGATGTTTTTAAAAAATAAACTGTAAAGACTGCGAGCTAGATGTAAAACATAAACCACAAAAGCAGCTTCCTTGAAACCAAAAAGATCATGTCTGCAGAATGACCACATAGTTCGATCACTCATGCCACTCCTACCAGCTTTTTGCAGACACTTTTGCAGTGAAAACACGACAAATGACATTCTCGAAGGAGAAAAAGAATCTTTAAAGTTTGCAGGAAAAGTAAAACAATCTCTAAAAATCGTTTTATTTCTCTTCGCTGCCCAAAATAAACGAAGCGAGAAAAGAGGGGCGGGTTACGGTAGCATGTCGATGTCGGTGTCGACTTTTAGGAATTTGCGAGGTTACTTTTGAGGGCAGCGAGATAAGGTGATCTTTGAGGAAGTAAAATGAGGGTACAGTAGGTTGGGGAAAACTGCCTGTTGGATATCGGCTTGGTGTTTAAAAATAGTGTTAAAAACTGTACTTATTTTTACTATTTACAGTATCGAACCGTTCAAAAAATTTTAAATAAAAAAAATTATTAAAAAAACTGTAAGTTGTCCATTAAGGTTGTAGAAGTCTACAGTACCCAAATCGCCCAATCTCGCCCGCCAAAACAACAACAATCATAACAACGTTTGTCATCAAAGCCAATTCTCCAAAAATCTATTTGTGTTTTGTCGCCACCACATCGTCGTCGTCACATCAAAAGCGTGCTCGGTTCATCACATCAGCGAAGGCGAATCACTCGTCCGTCATACATCACTACAATTTGTTCAGCTTCTGCGACTGCAGCGTCCGTCCGCACGCCCGGTACAGCCGTGCCCTGATGGATCCGCAGCCGCGCACCGCTAGCTGTTACCTAATGCATCAACCCCAAAGATACGTGATTAGGCATACAACATGCACGTAGGTACCTATCAGGGCGTTGAAGGAAAAAGGCTATTTTTTGCGCCCATCACTACAATTACAATGAAACTACTAAGTTTGGACGGTTGCGAGACCGACAACAAACAATAGAAAAATTGGATGTGACAAGCGTTCCGACAAGGGTTTTGAAGTTTTTATAAACTGATGAAAACGGCTAGAGTTATGTTTGACAACTGGTAACAGCTCCTATAGTATGCTGGAAACTGATTTTGTCAAGATAGGTATAACCTATTTTAGAATTTTGACTTGTTTTAAGATCAAAAAAGCGCAAACATCACTGATCAGACAGAAAAAGTGAAGGCCGCTTTGAGGAGAGTCAAAAACTGTTTCGTAAGGACTAACTTCAAGTAAGATTAGCTTATACCGGTTATCTGACTCATCTAAACAGTTGACTTGTTACGGTGCATCCATGCTTCGACAAATAACTTCCGTGCGTACGTGCCTGTCACGCGTCGGTCATTCATCCGATTCCATTGTGTTCTAACGAACTTGTGTGCTTGTGTTTTGGTCGATTGTCAATCAACTTACATGCCTTTCATTACAAAAATAGCCCCTGTCCACGTAGTCTAAGGTTAAAGATTTCCCCAATCTTTGAAAAGCCGCCAACAACCTCTAATGAAACTCGTCTGAGGTTAATGAGGTCCGACAGAAGCGTTCAACAACCAGCAAAAAAAGACTCTGTAAGTGACGATGATGCCCAAAATAGGAAGGAATACCCTCTGGCATGGGATCATCGTGACTCGTGAGGGTTCTACGTGTTCGGTTCCGAGGGAAAAATAAGGTAGGGTATCACTCGACGCATTCGTCACTTTTCCGACGACGACGGAAAAAGATCATCAAGCAATGTCCGTCGTGTTGCGCGAGGGAGGTCGGGAGCGAAGCGAGAAGCACTTCCATCCATCATGCCCGGCGGCGAGGGTCAAAGTCTTGACGAAATTTGAGTTCTATCTAGGCTGTTTTGCCCTGGCTCGAGCCTCGAGACTGATGACAGCTCGCAGACTGGGGGTGCTTCGTCATCGCTGAGAACGAGTTCGAAACTGTTTTTGAACTCGTTTTGAGGACGAAATTAGAATGGAGATCAAGATTCAGACGTGGGAAGGTGAAAACAAAACTTTTAAAGGTTAAAAGTTTGGAATTTGAGGGGTAATCGATGGCTAATCGATATTTGAAGAGCTAAACTGCCTCGAAGATATTTGACATCGTAATTGTTGCCAGATAAACAACATCAACCACCCCACAAAACCAAACGACTAAAAAGTCACCTACAGTACCCCAAGTTTGTCAACAAAAACGGAATCAAAAGTGCAAGAGACCTAAATTTATCAATCACTGCGTACATGCCTACCCTTCTACAGGCATTCTGTAGCCTTCCCCGATCAACATTGCTCCTGATAATGATTCAATGCCTGCATCCGACTCCATCACGCTCATCACACATCACCTACGTCCGATTCCGTGCTTCGCCAGTGCCTGCGCTCCCAAAATAACCCTTGCAATCACGCACACTTGAACCCCAGCAGCTTCCTTCACCGAATCTAAAGAAAGAACGCGTCTACGGTGCCCTGAACATTGGTTTCTTCCTCTTTCTAAGGTTGCATTGCACAGGGCGTAGGCCCTTTTCTGACGGAAAATCGTACGATTCTAAGTGAATTCTTGACTTGGTAGCCGAATTCTGTCAGAATCCGACTTCCAAATCCGATTTCTATCTGTCGGGGTTTCATCATGCTAGGGCAAGGATCACCTTATTTCGCCATAAGCTTCGCCCCATCAAAGGTTGTAGCCGCCGCCGACGGGCTGTCAGCGTTCTTTGGACCGCCTCCCATTTTCTTCAAAAATCACACAATTTTTGCTGATTTTCAGAAGACAAGAACCATACGCCTGTGCGTGTCTTGATTGATGAGATCACGAAAGCGAGCGCCTCGTGGCGTCTGTCCGGGTGGAGGCTGGAGGCGGAGATCACTCCCCCTTGGCGAGGGGCCGCTCGGTCGGCATAAAAGGCCTGCGAGCAGCAGTGGAAAGACCATCCGCCTTCGGCTTCTGATTCTTCTATACTTGTGAGCTCCACAGGTTTATATGGAAAAAGGTTCTCAACGAACTACTCCGAAACTTCAAAACGTTCAACTCATTGATAATGACCCGCATCAACTATTCCGTCATGTTCGCAAGCGTCGTCTTGCTTGTCGTCGTGCCGTTCTTGGCTTCTGGTGAGTTAAACTTCAACTTATTTGATTTTGAATTGTTTTTAATTTGTGAATTTTCAGCCAAACCCGCCGCTAATCTCCTGGCTGCCGCTTGTGAACGCAACCCCAGCCTCTCCATGTGTGCCGGCGCTGCCAGCAACTCGGACGATGCCGCCTTCCGTGCCGCTGACGCCCCCATGGATGAGGACACGCGCTTCATGCGCAGCTTCCCCAAGATGGACTTTGACGAGCTCCAGATCAACCGCTACTGCAGCCGTCACCAGAACCACTACACACACTACTGCGTCGGCAATGGCGAAGTCAGCAACAAGCTGGCCGATAAGATCGCCAAGTTCTGCCCGAGCTTCGAGAAGTACTGCCCCGACTTGGCCGACAAGCTCATCCCGGCCAAGACCCAGCCTAAGCGTCGTGCCGTCGCTGCTGGCGTGCCCTTCGTCATCCCGCCGCCACTCCCCTCCGCCGGTAGCGGCTTCGGCGGCCTGGCCTTCGACTCGCCTCTGCCTGCTCGTGACAGTGACGTCGATTCCGTCCCGGAGCGCGCCCCCGAAACGGCCCTCAGCCCGGCCATGATCGCCACCTGCACCCCGGATTGTACCGCTCCTCACTGCACCACTGAATGCAAGTGTGCCAACACCCACCCGAGCGTCCACGCCAAGTGCAACCCTCCCTCGAATGCCGCCATGGCCGGTGTCTGCCAATCGTGGTACGCCAAGTGCCCCATGTTCAAGCCCGTCAGCTACTAAGCCGCTGTCATCCACTCTACTATCCAACCCATCCCATCCATGATAAAATGCCATAGCACTTCCGCACACTCCACGACTTACCAAAACCGCACCACTACGGTAGACTGATCTCCGGGCCGTGGCAGGCCCGCACTTAGATGAACTCACAAACACGACAACTACTCGAGTATTCCCCACTATCACGTCCCCTACTACGACTTTAGCGTCGAAGCGGATAACACAACTTTCAAGAACCGGCCAGGAACTCCCTGCTCGCCCCTCCAACCCAAACAAGGAACGTTAATCCGCTCCGACTAACCCCCCTTTGCACCACACTGCTTCAAGCAGTACTGTAACTACAGCATTTTCTTGGACATTGTATTATTTGTACTGCTAATTGTTTGTGTTGACAAATAAAAATTAACAACGAAACTTGATTGAATTGAAAAAAGAACAAAAAGAACTCAAAAAATTAACAATCAAAATAAAACTTATTAAAATTAAGGATAATTTACATGCCTTTGAGGCTTATCAATTACAAAAAACGAAATCTTTGCAAAAAAGAGCTACAAATCGGGGGGAACATTCAAAAAACTAACTATAAACCGGGATAAATTAATCAAAACCTACAAAACGAACTAGCTCCGCGCTTTCTTAGCACGGCTCTTTACTTTTTCAACGGGCGCCAACGGGAAGATGCGACCGGATCCTCGGGCGCCTTGAATCGTCGATATGATGAATCCATTACCTTTGACACGCGCCAAGGCTTCGCAGTTTTGATCAAAGTCGGAAACGGTGTGAATCACTGACTCGCCGCCCCAGGCCACCAAAACATGGACTGCGGCTAGCTGTTCGTTGTGGATGGCGTAGTGGAGGGGTGTTTCATTCTGAAAACTGGTTGTTTACGCTGATTAGATAGATGTAGTGGTTAAACTTACGTATCGATCACATGCTCCAATGTTGGCACCTTTATTCAACAGTTTTTGGACGGCTTCAGCATTGCCGAACTCGGCGGCGAGATGGAGGGCCGTGACACCGCGATATCCGAGATCTTGTCGTTCACCGGTCCTGTCGACGTCGATGTTGGGGTAGTGGAGGAGTGAATCGACGATGGGAAGGCCGCGCTGACCGAGACGGACAGCTTTGTGGAGCGGGGTATCCCAGCCATCGAACATGACATTCGGATTGACTTGGTAAATGGTGAGAAGCTCTTCGACGATATCGGGAAGACAAGCGCAGACGGCATCGTAGAGCGGCGTTCTGCCCTCATTGTCGGTGGTGGTGACACTTCGGGGATCCATCAGATAACGAGCGACTTGGGGTCGGCCTCGGCGAATCGCGATTTGAAGGGGCGTAACGCCAGCTGGAAATACATAAACTGTAATTCGTAATCGTTTGAGATACGTCAAACTCACAATCATCCCGAACACTCGTCGATTCCCCAGCCGCAATCAGATCCATTACATCCGCCATGATATCACTTTCGTTCTTGTCAGCGACGCAATCCGCGGCCCAATGAAGCGCATTTCGGCCGACGTTGTCACGCAGTTTGAGGCAGACCTTTAACTCATCCGGCCATTTGCCACCGATCAAGCCACGGTTGTTGTACGCCACCCGTTCATGCAGCCTCGTGAAGAAGCGATCCCGGGACGGAGCGGCGACAAACGGCGTCAGATCAACCATATCACGTACGATGCCCTCATCGCCGGACGACGAAGCCGCCAATCGGGGTCGTTTGGGCTCGGTGCCGCCGCTGTTGGACGAACTGGTACCGGCTTCGTAAGGATCTTCGGGTGAACCAGGACTCGATGAGTACTGTCTGGTCATCGTGAACTGGTTGGGCGTCGTTGGCAACACTAAAGACGGTCGTGGGTCTGGTGAAAGTTCAAGGAATTGAGGGAAAATTAGAGCTATGCAAAAGAGGTTTGGGTATTTTTGGGGTTCTGGGGGTGAAAAAAGTTTGAAAATAGTAAACTGTCGATAAACTTACACGGAGTTTTGTTGTCACGACTCGGCGGATGATAGACATGTGTAACATCGACGTAGCGACGCTTTCCTCGGTAGGCATTGCTGACGGTCACGACGCCAAGGAGAATGGCCAGAAGTACTGCGATGCCGATAATGATGGCAAAGGCGATTTGGAAGGGGTTGGAGGGGGTCGGGGCTTGGTAGGGCTCGGCGAGGGCGCGCTTTACGCGGACTCCGAGGGAAGAGAACAGCTGAAAACTGGATTGTGGATAGGCGGGTTAAAAAAAGAGACATACATCTTGGGCAGCATCCGTGGCAATCAGATTGGTAGCAGCCGTGACACCAGACAAACAGTGTGGTTTGGAATCAGTGGTGAGGGATACATTGAGGGCTCGGGACAGCTCGGATTCGAACTGACAGCCGGATACATCGACTTGGAGGTGGACTCGGACGAGATGAGGGTTAGTTTCTGAAACAGTAAACTGTGGTAACTTTCAAAACAGGCAAAACAAACTCACGTCGAACAATTCTGCCACTGCCAACCTTTCCAATATCAATCAAAGTCGTATCACCAGTCTCCGGATTCAATCGATAGATTTGCAAACGGCCCTTTTCATCTTTCCGGAAAGAAACTGAAGCACGCAGATACGATGAAGCACGCATCAGAAAACTGGGTAGAAGATCATTGACGAATCGCTCCTCATCGACATCCAAATCCAGGACCAAATCATCGGAAAACGGCGCTTTGTCGGCACAATCGCCTCCATCGAAGCCACATCCGGGTAGATTGCATTCAGGATCGCAGATGCCGTTGCCAAAACGGTTTTCACAGGCAAGACTGGCAGGACAGATGGCAGTGGAATCGTCGCAGTCGAAACCATCGAAAAGACACTCTTCCGTGTTGCAGGCAGCGTCACAATGGCCATCGCGGAAGACGTATTTACAGTACTTTTCGTAAGGGCATTGTTCAAACGGGCGAGGAATGGCAGCCGAGCAGTCGCCGCCATCGTAATCACAGCCGGGGAGGTTGCATTCGGCGTCGCAGATGCCGTTTCCAGCTCGAAGGGCACAGCCAGCAACGTTGCACGTTTGGGTTTCTCGAGCGGCTTTATCGGCAAAACGGTCGACATCGACTTTTTCGGCACAATGACGACCAACAAATCCAAATGGGCAGTGGCAAGTGAAGTCAGTAAGGCCGATGTTTTCGCAGGTGCCGCCGTTTTGGCATCGCTCTCGAAGGCAACGGTCGGTTTCGTGCTCACAGCGCTTTCCGGAGTAGCCAGGGACACATTTGCAGAGGCCATTGGCGCCACAGAGACCATTGTGAAGGCAGGAAGTCGGTGTACAACGACCTTCAGAAGCAGCTTCACAGAAACGACCGGTAAATCCAGGCGGACAGGTGCATCGGAAGTTGCCACGGACGTCGATCATGAGGCAGGAGGCGCTGTTGGAGCACGGATTGAACTGGCAGGGATCGGTGACATTGAGCTCGCAGCGACGGCCGAAGTGCGTCGATGGACAGGCGCAAGTGAAGGAGTTGATGCCGTCGATGCATATGCCGCCATTGAGACAGGAGGACTCTGTGCAGTCGTCAATGTTGTTGGAACAGAGCGGGCCGTCGAAACCGGCATCACAGACGCATTGAAAGCCATCAGGGGTGTCGGCACAGGTGCCACGATCGCAGGGGACATCGGAACAGGAGGTGACTTTTCGGTCGCAGTAATGGCCAGCGAAGCCGGGAGGGCATTGACAGAAGACGGATCTGGAAGGTTATAAACTGATATTGCCAACGAACGTTGCAAAAACAAACCTCAAATTAGAACTCGGCAAGCATTCAGCCCCATTCCGACACAAATCCATCAAACACGGGTCTTCTCGAGGCGTATCACAAGTTTCGCCGGTAAATCTCGGCTGACAAACACAGGATTCAGCCCCAGTACTCGGATCACGTTGGCAAACACCTCCAGCAAGGCATATTCGGCTCCGACAACCCGGCGAGAACGGCTTTACCTTGTCACAACGCTTTCCAGTCCATCCAGGCTTGCATTGGCATTGGAAATCGCCGAGTAAATCCATGCAAGAACCGCCATTCAGACACGGATTCGGAGCACATTCATTCGAATAGCGATCGCAAAGCTCGCCAGTGTAGCCACGCTTGCATTCACAGTGAAAACCGCCATGAGTATTGATGCATTTGCCGTGTTGACAGGGATTTATGGCACTGGCACATTCGTTGATGTCGGTGGAGCAGTCGGGGCCCTAGAAAAGGTCGGATTTGAAGAAAAATATATATAAAAACTGTCGTTTTCAAACAAACCGTAAAGAAACTCGAGCAAGAACACTTGAATGACCCCGTATGAGGCATCGGCACACAAACGCCATCATTACACGGCTTCGGAACGTTGAAACAAGGGTTTTCGAACTGACAAAACTGGCCAATGCGATGAGGAGGACATTCGCACTTGTACCCGCGCAAGATGTCGACGCACTTTGCCTCGGGATGGCACTTGTTGACCTTGCAATCATCGGCATTCTTCTCGCATCGGTCTCCAGAGTAGCCAGGAACGCAGTGGCACGAGATGGTCATCTTTGAATCGCTACAAGTGCCGCCATTCTCGCAGAAATGCTCGTATTCTGGTTGTTGACATGGTCGAAGTTGAGCACAGTTTTCTCCTGCAAAATTCACCCATGTTTAGCCATGATTCGAACACCCCAACCTTCCCAAAAGCTGTGGTACCTACCTCCGAAGCCCCGAGGGCATTTACAGCCGGTTGTGGTCGGAGAACCGCCGTTCAGGCACGGAACAGCCGGCGGCAATCCTGCGCAACCGTCGGGCGGGCATGGCGTCGTCGATCCGGAGCCAAACCGCAATGAACTGCTCACGATCAGCACCAGCAACACCGCAGCTAGGCGAAGATGCTTCATTCGAGGCAGGACGAGCGTCTAAACGAAAAACAACGTGGGATTACGAAGAAAATTGAACGAAAACGAAAACTCGCGCTCTACGATTGAAACGTTTGTTCCGCTGTGCGCACGCGACGTACTCCCGCCACGATTGGCGCTAATCATGGGTCAGCTGGCGGGTGCGCTTTCTTCGCCGATGGCGATGGTTTTCGCGGCGTTTCTTCGTGATTCTGTCCTTTTTGCGCCTTGAATCGCCGACAGTTGTACTTTTTTCTTGTTCCAATCGGGTAGGTATGCTGGTAAGCTCATTTTGGGACAGAAAGTAAGCCAGTTGACTGACAATAAGGGTGAAAATGAGGAAATTTTTATTTCGTCATATTTTGTAAAACCGACAGCGATGTATCTGTATTAACTGAGGTACGATTTGTTTGAATTAACATAAGGGTATACGTAACATAGTCGTTTATTACAAGTCAACTGATAAAAAAACAAAAAAATAAAGTTTATATTAATAGTGATCCTTTTAAACAATATTCATCCATAAAAGACATTCTTGAAGGTAAAAACTTAGAAAATATTATTTGATTTGCATGCAGTAGCACATAAAAACCTAATCTGCTGTTTAAATTGTTTAGAAAGGTTTTCATGTCGAAGTAAAATGGAAATAAATCCCAATGGCGGAAAATCAGAAGCCTGAAATATAATTGTTGTTGCATTTAAGAAAGGTAAAATAATTTAAGCTTACTCAATGTTTCCATTCTTTAACAAAGAAATCATGGCATCGAAAAAAGCGGTGTATTCGTCCTCTCCAAACAATCCAAACTCAAACAGCACGTTTTTGACGCATTGACTTTTGTAAATCAATTTAAAAGCCTGCCTCCATGAAATCTCCATCCCATAGATACTTATCCGCTCGAAATTGCCACTGATAAGTTCCAATGCCTTAAAATATGCTTCTTGAGAGTCCAGATGAATAGAGACTTCGCTGCCCACGTAGCATGGTGCCATTTTTGATTTCAAGAAGGTCGATGACACCATTGCTATCTTATTTATCACTTTGTAAGAGGGTTTTTTTGAAGCTCTTATTTCTTTAAGATGACAAACAAAGTAAACAACAAATAGAGAGTTAACGAAGTTAAGGTTGGATCGGTATTTTTTAACAGCCTTGAACGCAGTGTTTCCGGCAGATTTGAACGTAGTAACATCTTTTGGCGGAAGAAGTTGAACAAGTCGCTTTTGGTATTCATAAGGTAGATCAATGAACGGTACGCGAGTAGTAAACGGGTTTTGAAATTCAAGTAGGAAAATTTCTATTTCATTTTGTATTTTCACGCCGTGAGGTTCAATGGAGTTGGCAACTTTGACACGAGCTTTCTTAAAGAATGCAAGTTCGAAACAGAAATCGACTTTTTTGTAAGCATCCCAGCAAGCTTTTACTTCATACAGTTTCCGCAACGCTTGTGTCAAATATTGGTGTTGCTGTTTTAAGCTCAGAATCAATAGCGATCTAGTCTCGGACGACAATGAAGCGGTTTTCTTGGCGGTAAAACGTGGTTGAAGTAATATCCATTGAATTAGAACTCTCTGTAGGCGATGTTCAGCCAATACAAAGTCGTTGTAAATGCGTTCATGCATGGTGGGATGTGAACTAATCTCACAGTAAGATCTGAATAATGCAGATCGATGACAGTTGTTTTGTGGCCGGCTTTTCAACAAGCTATAACGAATAGTCGTACACAGTGATCTCTTTGCGCAAGGCAAGGCGGCTTGCAAATGTGGCAAGTTTTTGTCGGTGGAAGTGGCAGGATCTGGCCAAACAATTGTTCGAAGCATTCGCGATTTTGGGAGCCTGTTGGTTTTTACCGACAATTTCGATGGGGTTGTAAGCCGTTTTTTGCAGAGTCTCGAGATTTTGGATCTTTCGGTTTTGAGTTTCTCATGTGCATTTCTACCCCTGACCCAACAAAAATTTTGCTTTTTAACTTTATGTACCTACAACACAGACAAAACCTTTGCAAAAAGCATGGTAAAATGTAAAAGTATTTCATCTTATCATTAAATCAACCATACTGTTTGTGAATAAAATTTCTTCATAAAGGACTTCATTGGAGTCAAGAATTTTGAAACTATGACTAGTTTTCCATTGGCCGCAATGTGCAGGAAATATCCCAAATTACTGTCACGGCGGTTAAGAAGTGCTCGAAACTCTTCTAAAAAGGGAAAATGCCACTGCCAATAATAAAAAACGAGAAGCCTGAAAATGCATTGTCAATAATTATAAATGAAACCCAATAGTATGCACGTACTCGATGTTTCTGTTCTGCAATAACAAAATCATAGCATTGTAAAAGTCATTGTATTCAGCTTTTTCAGCGTCACCAAACCTGTATGAGACGTGTCTAACGTATGGACTTTTGTAAATCAAATTAAAAGCTTGCTTCCATGAAATTTCTGCCCCAAGTATTTTTATGGTTTCAAAGTCGCCACTGATGAATTCCATTGCCTTCGAATACGCTTCCTCAGAGCCCAGATAAATAGAAAGGGTAGTACCGACGTAGTACGGTGCCATTTCTGGCTCAAAGATGTCAACATCATCCATAGCAACCTTATCAATCACTTTGTGAGAAGGTTTCTTCGAACTTAAAATTTCTTTGAGCTTATACTTGAAGTAAACCAGGTATAGCGAATGAACAAAATTGCAATTGGAGCGGTGTTTTTTGACAGCTTTGAATGCGGTGTTTCCGGCAGATTTGAACGAAGTAACATCTTTTGGTGGAAAGAGTTGAATTAGGCGTTTTTGAAATTCGTAGGGTAGATCATTGAACGGTAAAGGAGCAGTTAGCGGGTTTTGAAATTCAAGTAGCAAAATTTCTATGTGGTCAATAACTTTCGCGCCTTGGGGTACCATGGAGTTGGCAACTTTAACACGAGCTTCGTTAAAGAAATCACTTTCGAAACAGATAGCCATCTTTTTATAAGCATCCCAACAAGCTTTTACTTCATACAATTTCCGCAACGCTTGTGCCACATGTTGGTGTTGCTGTTTCAAGCTTAGAATCAATAGCGATTTAGTATCGGGCGACAATAACGCGGTTTTCTTGGCTGCAAAGCGTGGTTCCAGCGATCTCCAGTGAATAAGCACTCTTTGTAGGCGATTTTGGGCCAATAAAAATTCATTGAAAATACGTTCATGCATGGTGGAATACTAAATGACCTTACAGTAAGATCTGAATAATGCAGATCGATAAGGGCAGCTGTTTTTATGGCCGGCTTTTCAACAAGCAATGACGAAAACTCGTACACAGTGTTGGCTTTGCGCAATGCGACCAGATGCCAGCGTCTAAAGCGATCGTAGGTGAGTGTCTGGCAGCTCTGGCCGTAAACTATCCGCTTATTGTAAGGTTGCACGATTTGGGACGCCTTCTTGTTTTTGCCAATATTATTCAAAACTTCATGTTTGATCCGGTTTATTTAAATCATGTTTCTAATGACTAATTGTTACATGTCATACGAAAAGTTTTAATCACAACTCAGAATCAGATTAACCATAACGTTCTTGTAAAATAATAGCTCATAGAAAAACTCCATGAAATTAAAAACTTTGAAACCGTTATTTTGTTTCCGTTCCCATTAAGCTGCACGAAATAACCCAAATGACTATCAAGGTTGTTGAAAAAGTCTTTGAATTCTCTTATAAACGGAAAAAACTGACAGTGTGTAATGATGAGGAGTCTGAAACTAAACTTGTTATCTGTGTTCAAACTATATAAAAAGTTGCACCTACTCAATGTCTCTGTTCTTCAGCAACACAATTAAACCATCAAAAAACGCAGCAAACTCATTCCTTTGAATTTTACCAAAATCATAAAAAACGTTTTTGACACGTTGACTTTTATAAATCAGATTAAAAGCTTGTTTCCATGAAATATTCAACCCTTCAATTTCTATCCGTTCAAAGTCGGCACTGATAACATTCATAACCTTGGAATAACCTTCCTCAGTGTCCAGGTCAATAGAAAGGTTATTTGCCACGTAAATTGGTGCCATTTTGAAGTTTAAAAAGTTGACCTCGGTCATCGCAATCTTGTCAACCATCTTGTGTGAGTTTTTCTTCGACTTCGAAATTTCTTTGACAGTATCGATAAATTGAAGCACGGATAGCGAATTAACAAAGTTAACATTTGATCGGTGTTTTCTGACAGCTTTGAACGCAGTGTTTCCGGAAGATTTGAACGTTGTAACATCAATTGGCGGAAGGAGTTGAATGAGTCGCTTTTGGAATTCATAAGGCAAATCATTGAAGGGTGCACGGGTAGTAAACGGATTTCGAAATTCAAGTAGCAAAATTTCTATTTCATTTTGCACTTTCTTACCTTGAGGTTCAATGGAGTCAGCAACGTTGACACGTGCTTTTTTAAAAAATTCGACGTGACAACAAAGAGCAAGTTTTTTATAGGCGTCCCAACAGGCTTTTAACTCATACACTTTTTGCCAAGATTGTGTCACACGTTGGTGTTGCTGTTTCAAGCTCAAAATCAATAGCGATCTAGTCGCGGGCGACAATGAAGCAGTTTTCTTGGCGGCAAAACGTGGTTGAATTAGTTTCCATCGAATTAGAACTCTCTGTAGACGATGTTCAGCCAATACAAAGTCGTTGTAAATACGTTCATGCATGGTGGAATACTAACAAACAATAAGATCTAAATGTTACAGACTGATGGTAGCTTGTCGTTTTATTGGTGGGCTTGCGACACGTAATGGTGGACAGTCGTACACCGTGTTGGTATTGCTCAATGCTTGGCAATGTCGCCGTCGAAAGTGATCGTAGGTGGAGGCGTCTGGTTAGTTTTTGTCACCAAAAAGCGAAACCATTGGCCAAAGTGTGCACAGTGTGAGCCGCCTGTTACTTTTTTCTTCTTCATGGCAATTGTTTTTGTCTGCAGCAACAAATCAGCATGACGTACGTTACAAGCATTTTTTTATTTAAACGATTCAGATTAACCTGGCACCTTTTAAATCAAATTTACACATATAAGAAGTCAATGGAACTAAAAACTTAGAAAATATTATTTTACTTGACGAGCCATGCACAAAATAACCCAAGTTGATGTCAAGGCTGTCTAACCAGACTTGAATATCGTGTACAAATGGAAAAACGTTCAAATCGAGTAAGATAAAAAGCCTGAAACTCAATCGATGTTGTTAGTAATTGCCAACATAACAAAAAAAAGTCTTACTCAATGTTTCTATTTTTCAGCAACTTGATTATACCATCATAAAAAGCAGCGAATTCATCTTCTTCCATTTCATTAACCTCATACACAGCGTATTTGACACATGGACTTTTATAAAACAGGTTGAAAGCAAGGTTCCATGAAAGTTCGCTACCATAAACTTTCACGGTTTCATAATCGCCACTGATAAGATCCATTGCTTTCAAATACCCTTCCTCGTCACGTAGATGAATAGAAAGGTTGGTTCCGACGTAGATTGGAGGTACTTTTCTCTTTTTGAATTCACACTGCGTAATTACGAACTTGTCAACTACAGTGTGAATCTTCTTTTTCGACTGGAAGATTTGTTCGGCATCAGAAAAGAAGTAATAAATAAAACACGAATGGACGATAATAAAGTTAAGACGGTGTTTTTTGACAGCTTTGAACGCAGTGTTTCCGGAAGATTTGAACGTAGTGACATCTTTTGGCGGAAGAAGTTGAATTAATCGCTTTTGAAATTCATAAGGTAAACTATTGAATGGTACGCGGGTAGTAAACGGATTTTGAAACTCAAGTAGCAAAATTTCAATGTGATCTTTTATTTTTAAGCCATGTGGTTCCGGAGAGTTGGCATTTTTAGCTTTGATTGCGCAAAAAACCTTGAATTCTTCAATTACAGTGTAGTAATACATCTTTTTATACGCATCCCAGCAAGCTTTTACTTCATACAATTTCCGCAACGCTTGTGCCACATGTTGGTGTTGCTGTTTTAAGCTCAAAATCAATAGCGATCTAGTCTCTGGCGGCAATAAAGCGGTTTTCTTGGCGGCAAAACGTGGTTCCAGCGATCTCCATTGAATAAGCACCCTTTGTAGTCGGTTTTGCGCTTGTACAATGTCATTGTAAATATGTTCATACATGCAGATCCACGGCATGACACAAAACAGAGGCAAATATTACAGATCGATGGCGGACAACTTTTTTTTTGGTCAGCTTTCGACAGGCAATGATGAACAGTCACTGCGTTGGCGGCTTTGCGCAATGTCTGGCAATGTTATATTCGAAAGCAATAGGTAGAAGTGTCTGTTGGCTCTGCGGGCAGAAAGCTCGAACATTTTCTAATACAGTGTGCACGATTGCAGTTTACTCTTCACCGACAACCATTAGCTAGGAACAGTTGGTTTTTTTAACTTACAGAAACAAAACAAGGTTCTTTCTACTTATTAGATTTACTATTTTTAAAACTGTTATACTCAAATTCAAATTCATGCGATTGTGTTTTTAGGAAGTTTGTTCTTTCGAAACTCACAAAGACACGCCGTTACTTAAATCAATCAATTTTTATTTGTCCGCAAATTTTTAAATTAATGGTGATCATCAAAATACAATTTATCGTTACTTAAATCACCCACGACTTGTTTAAAACGTGCTGTGACATATGATAAGTCATACGAGACAAAAACTTAGATACTATTAATTTGTCACCCTTCTCACAAACGAAAAAACCCAAACTGCTGTCAAGTTTGTCTAGCAAATGTGCAATAGATTGAAGATAGTAGGATTGGAAGATACGAAGTCTGAAAAAAGCATTATAAAAAACTAAATAAAGGTTTAAACGTACTCAATATCTCTAGTCTTCAGTAACAAAATCATATTATTAAAAAGTTGATTGAATTGGTTGCCTTGAAACGAGCCAAGTTTGACCGTTGCATATTTGACGCGCGGACTTTTGTAAATCAATTTAAAAGCCTGCTTCCATGAAAATCCTCCTCCGTAGATTTCTATTCTTTCAAAGTCGCCACTGATAGTATGCATCGCTTTGAAGTAAGCTTCATTATTGTTCAGAAAAATAGAAAGTTTGTTGCCGACGTAGAATGGTGCTAACTTTGGTTTTAAGAAGTCAAACTTTGAAATTATCATTCTGTCAATAGCCTGGTTACCAGTCTTCTTCAACCTAAATTCATTTTCCTCAGGGTTGAAGTGAACCACGAATAACGAATTAACAAAATTAAAGTTCCGACGGTGTTTTTTGACGGTTTTAAACGCAGTGTTTCCGGCAGATTTGAACGAAGTAACATCTTTTGGCGGAAGAAGTTGAACAAGTCGTTTTTGGTACTCATAAGGCAATCGATTAAATGGAATTGGACCAAAAGTAGGATTTTCAAAATCAAATAACACAACAGCAATCTGATTTTTTATTTCTTCGCCATAGGGTTCTAGAGAATCGGCAAATCTAGCACGTACTTCGTTAGTAAATTTCTCTTCTTCGTGAAAGACAGATATTCTATTATATGCATTCCAACAAGCAATTAGTTCATGAACTTTTTTTAAAGCTGTTTCCACACGTTGGTAATGGTTTCGCAAACTTAGAATCAATTTCGATCTAGCTTCGGGCGACAATACAGAAGTTTTCTTGGAAGCAAAATAAGGAGCAAGTAATTTCCAATGAGTCAGTACTTTTCGAAGGGCATCTTCAGCGCCAAAGAATTCGATATATAATCGTTTAAACATCATGGTAAATACCTAGACAAGTCTGAATATCGTCAAGCGAGCTTTATGACTGGCTTTTTTGGACAAGCAACAACGAACAGTCGTACACTGCGTAGGCTTTGCGCAATGGTGACCTTGCCAGTGCCAAAAGCAATCGTAGATTGAGGTCTCGGTCGATTCGGTCGACAAATGTACTCTGTTGCGATTTTGGAAAGCCTGCTCGCTTTTACATTAT
The DNA here is from genome assembly GCA_024447225.1 of Panagrellus sp. LJ2284. Taxonomy (NCBI): domain Eukaryota; kingdom Metazoa; phylum Nematoda; class Chromadorea; order Rhabditida; family Panagrolaimidae; genus Panagrellus; species Panagrellus sp. LJ2284. The sequence continues at coordinate 5,658,271 of JAMRYC010000005.1, read as the reverse complement.
ACAAAAACCGCCGTTTGATTTATAAAATTGTTTCTCCAATTATTGATGCAAATATTGATTTAAAAACTGGTTTCTCAGTGCTAGATGTTTTTTTTTATATACACATCTTTATTATTAATCGTTGTATGTACAGACACTATTTACAGCAGTTAATATTACTTTTTCACAAGACTTTTGGACTATAATTAAGGAATGAGAACTCAAATGAGGTTGAGATAATCGGATTTTGGCAATTAGTTGAAAAACACTTATGATAGAAGTTGCATCTGTTTCGTGGCAGTGGGTTAGGAAAGAAAAATGAAGGTTGTTGAGGGTTGCACCATGCGCGCCATGGCCTATCGAGGTTTGAAGCTTTTGTTGAAGTTGAAAGTGATGAGGAGCGGGTGGCAGGCAAACAAATGAGTTGTGGATCAATCCCAGAGATTAACACAAAAGGAAGTGCTTCAATTTGAACGATAATTTATACAAGGGTAGGCGGTTTCTGAGTTGAGGTATTCGGGGGGAGGGCTGGCTAGCAGAGGAGCGGGGTCTTGGCCTGAAATGGAATTGATTTTGGTAAAAAAAAACTGAGTTGAGCGTTAGGGAATTGTGACATACCGGATAAAGACGAAATCGATCAAAAGTCTCAGAAAGCTCATCGAAGGAAATCTGTTGAAGGGCAATGTAGTCCTCAAAGTTGGCCTTCTTGGCACAGTAGACGCAGTAGACGTTGAATTTGTTGTGGCGCTCTTTGACGAAGAGGATGTTGAAGACCTCGACCTGGAAATGGGGTTTTGTAAACTGAGCCATCCGTATTAATTCACTTACATCACACGTTTCACAGTAATGCGCAATCTCGCCCTTGATTCGCTCCTGGAACTTGACAGAGCCCGGCTTTCTTGACTCGACATGATCATACACCATGCGACTGAAGGCCAGTGACCGGATCAACACGCCCTTGACGACATTGAACATCTTCTGATTCGAGAACCTCACATTCGCGGCCAATTGCCAGCACAGATGCTGCATCGGCACGAGGGACCGGTACTCGGTGAGCTTGTTCCATTCGTGAGCGTACAAAGACATCTCAAGCTGCTCCGGCGTCATGGGGCCAACATTCCAGGCGACGTTGTTGCACCAGCCGACGGACTGGACCCAGTGGACGCAGCCGCCACCGACCCAGACGATATCGCCGGCTTTCTGGGTGAACCGATACACAGGGACACGGGCACGAACGAGATCCTCAAAGTTGGGCCACCAGGATCCTTTCATGAGATCGATGCCGCGATCCTTGCACATCCGATCAATGACGGGCCAGTACTCGTAGTCGACGCCGAACCATTCACACTCCCCAGGGCCTATGTTGATGTTGACCGACGCGAAGCAGTTGTTCTCCAGATGCCCAGGGGTACGGCAGCCAGGGACCTTCATGTAGAGCTGGACCGTGTTCATGCCGAGGACGGAGTGGCCGAGATGGGTCAACGCGTTGCAGGAGGCCGAATTCCGGGCAAAAGCTGGCATCTTGTTGAGCTCACGGAGCTGGGCCGCGAACTTTGTTTCATCACTTAGGTCGACGTTTGTGCCAAATTTGACGACCTTCATTGGCATGTGCCCGGTCGGGAGATCATCAGGGCCACCAGCCAGCTCGGCGGCGGCTGCGAGCTTCGCGGCGGATGCATTCACGGCAGCTTGGCCACCAGTTCGTCGTCGCTTCGCAGGTGGACCATCGGCTCCGACTGCCTTTCTTGCCATGGCAGCAGCTATCGCGGGATTCGTGACGGATAAAAGTGATGCAGCCGGTGCCGTCGTCGCAATAGTGCCCAAGGGAGTGCCAGCAGCCGCCGCTTCTGCCGCTGCGATGGCATACTTTGAGCCAGTGCCAGCCGCTCGGAGCCTCACAGTCTCTTCCTTCAACGAATGCCGGAACGATTCAGCTTGATATATGCCATACCGGCGGATATTCGTCGAACTTCTCATGGAGAAGCAGTTCCATGAAGGCTGGCCCAGCTGATCTACATTGATGTCACCAGGCATACGGTACTGGGTCCGAACTTCGACAGGGTAATCCGGCTGGAGCTCGATCAATGTCTTCGTCGAAAATAGGCTCAAATCCATCCGCAGCGTCGTCGCAAGCCCCCGGATCAACGCTATCGGCGCCTTGTAGCAAAAGGTCTGCAACTCGTAGGAATTGGCGTCCTGGATCTTCTCGACCTTGATCAACGGCGTCTTCAATCCAAGTTCCTCGACTTTGGGCCGCTTTTTGAAGGGAATAATCGGCGGCTTCGGCGGTGGAACATGCTCATCAAAGATCGGCGGATTGTACATCTCCGGCTCGGCCAATCGAACTGCACACTTTTCAAAGATCTCCGAAGCACAGACAGTAATCGGGACATGGATCGGCGCCAATAAGGAGAACGTCTGCGGCAATGCGGCGCCCTTCGGTGGTGGCGGCAAATCCTCGGCTGCCGTGTGTGGCGCTTCTGTATCATTCAAAAAGGCATCGAAATCGTCGCCAGCCAAAAACGGGAACGTCTTCATCTCGGGGCCTTCATTCGAGAGCATCGTTTCCTGGGGCCGTGGAGCTCGAGGCTGTGGGGCTGGTCTGGGCTCGGCACGACGTGACTTTTCCTCCAGATGATGCAAAAGTTCGCGCTCATTACTCTGGAGAAGCTCCTCGTTCAGACGCAAAATATGCATAATCTCGCGTTGGGTGTCGTTGAGGCCCTCGAAGGGGTACCTCACGGCATAGGTTGCCGTCATTTCGGACATCTTCCAATGATGACTGCCAGTCACACGATACAGGAACCTCTGAGCCTTCAGAACCTGCTTAAATAGATGGCCCTGGTCGTTGGGGATGCCGTCCTGCCACGCCCTTTCGAGATTTGGCAACTCGAGGGTTGGCCTGAAATACAAAAAAGTAGATTAGATGAACCAATAATCAGCTGAGACGGATTTATGATTAGATGACAAGGTCATTGCGCAATCTAAGGCGGTTAAAGCTAATCTTGACGCGTGAAATACCACCCTCAACTTCGCGAAAACGGCCTCCCATGAAATCACAGCCGCAAAATAAGAAAAAAGTGGCACTGTCCTTTGAATTAATCCGGCCCTAATCCCAATGAAATCTGACGCAAAAACCGCATATAGTTTAAAGCCCAAAACGTGCGCCTTGAGCTAGTTCGTCGTTTGAGCCTTTTTAGGCATAGCAATGTAATAATTACGGAGAATGGCAAGCTTTAGGGGCTGGGAATTATGTCAAATCCGCGCTAACTGATTATTGTACACCGTACAAACCGGCAATTGACGCACTTAGAACGGACTTCGGTTTAAAGGGCAGGAAGGGTGACCAAGTCCACGTACTTTTGTAGTGATAAAGAAACAAAAAACTGATTAAAAAAATTGGCTTACTTCTGGGGTGGTTGCTGTGTATGTGGATGTATGGGTAGGGCTTCTGGCTTGCCACGGACAAGTACGTGAGCGTTGTCGGCGATGGCCTTTTGAAGGTATTGAACGCGACGTTTGAGCGGCTCGGGATGAGCTGAAAAAGGACATTGTTTGTAAACATGGTCAAAGATGGTATTACTGGAATGTTTGGAAAGCAGATTAGGAATGGTAAACAAAGATATAAACTGTCCAGATAATTTTTGAGGCATGTATCAACTGATAACAAAGACAAATTCCATGGAAATTCTTCAAAATCCAGTCAATTGAAAAGAATTTGTGATAAAAAGCAATCAAAAAAGATAATTATAACCCCATAACACTTAATTTTACGCATTAGAAGTCATTAGAAAACTGGGAATTTGTCAAGCCAACCATCAATGAAACAATCTAGCTTAAAAGACCTGGTCAACGACGCCCTATGACAACATAAATCTCATTTTAATCAGCATACACAAACATTCCCAGAAACCATTAACCGATGAATGAACCGTAAAAAAGTACTTTGAAACTAAACCCAAATGAAAATTAAAAACACAAACGCCCATGCATACACATAATTAGTAGTTCGTAAGCACTTTAACTAGTTTCAAGTTTCAAACGGAAGCAGCTGGCAAAGTTCTAACAAAAAACGGGCCAACAGGTGCTCCACCACCTCACAAAAACTGCTTTGCCCATTGAAGATTGTGTCTATTGCACCCCCTGGCACGAAGCAACAAAAAGAATACAAATAAATAACAGATGGGGTTGAAAAAACAAATACAAAAGAAAAAGGATGCCTCATCATTAAAAGGAAGCTGGTTAATCAGAGGGAAAAGACACCGTTAATAGAGGGAGACCAAACTGCAAATTGATAGAGGCTGGGATGGGTAAGCTAGCTAGGTAGGTGGACATACACAGATGAGTCATCCCGGAACGAACAAAAGGAAGCGCGTCACCCTCGCTCTTTGCACGGTGTTTTACCGGAATCACGTTGTTGAACGGTTGTAGGGGTGGAAATCAAAGAGCGACCTGGCTAGCCTCGATTCGATTCACGTAAAAGCGAACTTATCACCAGTTCCGTAGTGATAAGCAACATTGTCTTGTCGAAAATGGGTATGAACGCATAGCGTAGGGTCAACTTTTTTACGTACTTCGAGAGTCGCTTTGGTGACACACAAAAAAGGGCATAAGAAGTGAATGAATTGACGTGTATGACGTAGGTTTCTATCTATTCAAGGAAAGGGACACGCAAATGGGGTTTGGACTGGATGGTTTGGTGTGAAAGTTTAACAGAATGCAACAAAAAGCATTAATATCGAATGTAAAACAAAAAACTGAGTCCATTTGCAACTTCGCTAAATCTTCTGACCTTCTGGCGCCACCTAATTATGAAAACGGACATCCAAACGCAAATTGAATTCCGCGTTGTTCCGCGTTATTCGACAATTGACGCCATATTTGGGCGGTGATCGATGTTACTTAACGCGAGCGCCGGTAGCGCATCCAAAAATAAGAACCCCGACAAGGACGTATAAGGTAAAAGTAACATACGGACGGAAGACGACCCTAAAGATCAGTCCAGGGTCGTCGAGTTCCCCCTTTTTTCGAGTGATGAATGAACTATGTATTGAAAAAAAGGGACATGCGACGAGACGAGACTCAAAAAAACGTGTGGCCGGGGGCGTCTGACGACCTCACCTTTGATATCAAAGAGTAGACAACAGACGGAAGCGGGAAGTTAGTCGAGAGGAGCAGGGCGACAAAAAATGAGAGCAAAAAACAGGGGCATTCGAGAGTAGTAGCCGTGGTTGAACACGTATGTCAGCGGAGGAGAAAGCGAAACCCATTTTTGGTTTGTTTAACCCTAATTGATTCGAAAATGTATTTGTATGCGGGGGTGGGAACGTGAAACAAAGGGGTTTCACAGAATAATGAAAAATACAAAAACTGTAGGACAAATGTTTTATGTCAAAAAAAACTCACTCGGATTGCCGTTGATACTCTTCTTGTAGCAATAAAGAGCCTCCGGAAACTTCAAATGGTTCTCATACAAGTTTCCAAGACTGGCCCAGGCAGCGCTATGCTTATCGTTGACCAAAAGGGCACAAACAAAGGATTGAAGTGCGTCGATATCCTGACCCTGCCTTCGATACAGAACACCAATCGAGCACCACGTGTCAGCGTCGTGATCGTTGTTGTCGATGGCTTTGCCGTATTCCGCGAAAGGGATGTCGTTCTTGGTTTCGGTCGTCGACAAATAACGGCCAAAGTAGTAGTACGAGCGTGAATTGCCCTTATCAGCGTCAATGGCCTGCAGCAGATAGCGCTTGACTTCGGCGAGTTGCGCGTCGCGGCTTGGGAAGTTTGATGTTGGGGTTCGGTAGGTCACCCAGCCTGGAACATAATGGTAATAAATAAAAACTGGACACTGATAGTCGTGTTAAATTTTAAAAAAAGCCAAAAACAACCCAAAAAACGTAAAACCCTCCAAAAATCGCTCCAAAAACATCAAAGCTCTGCAAAAATCGTCGTTGTTCATAGCGACAAGCCCCCACATTGCTATTTGCAATGGCTCCATAAAATGCAAAAGCTAACAATTTAATGCTATGTACGACTAACAGCCAAAAGGCATGAATGCGTGCGGTCGCAAGCTCCCTGGCTATACACGTTGGTGGTCAGTCCTAGCCTTAAATAGCCACGTACAGCCATGCCGCCAACGGAAAACAACACGTTGCACGTCGAAGGCTGCACATGTGGGGGATAAACAACCGAAAATTGGTATGCGTAATGCGTGGTAAATTAGAATGGTCAAAACTTAATCCCCTAATCAATCAAAATTAATTAAAACTGCTGCCTTGTTGATATAGAAGCACTGTAAAAAGACCCACCAAGAGACCGATAAACGTGAGCCAAGATCTTGGGCTCGCGTTGAATCGCAGAATCTCGCTCAAGTTGCTTGTACTCTTCGATGGCAGCCTTGTGATTGCCTTCGGCGTCGGTACAGTGCGCAATGTGGAAGCGGATTTCAGCCTTTGAGAAGAGCAGCGAATCCTGGGCGTCGTCCAAGGCACGATGAAAGTGTTGTCGGGCAAGGGCGATGTTGCCGAGGCACTTGAAGGCGATGCCGAGTCGGACGTGGATCTCGACCGCGACTTCGATGTCACGCTCGATGTACAGGAGGGTTGTGAAGGCTTCGATGCACCTGAAAGATGGCTAATTTGGGTACAATTAACTAAACTGGAATGCGTGTCTGAGCGCATCAATAATTAGTAGAACTATAGAAACGATCGATAATAAACTGAGGCGAGCAACCTTAAAAATTAACGCAATTCAATCAATCGATCAAAAGAAAAGCCCTTTTCGACAAATCGTCGCAAAAAGGGGGGACCGTTTTGATCGACTGACGCGACCGACAGTGGTCACTCGACAGGTCACTCGGACCGTCAAGAAGACATTCCGCGCCTCCGCGATCTTCGACGAACACGAGGTGTGTCTGTATGTCGTCATCGAGGCGATTGCAATCGGCGGTGATCGGTCAGTCGGCAACCGCGACACGGCTACCTCTGGCAGCCAGTTCCGATTACTCAAGCCGGCGAGGAAAGCAAACTCGTCTTTACTTGAAGGTCGCGCCTTTGCTACCAGAGACACCGTGCCGGTTTTTGTATTTGGTTGTTTTTTGTATGGCACTTTTGGTGACAGAATTGGGGGTGGGAGAGGCGAGGGGTGTCAATAAGGGAAATTTTGGAAGTTAAACTGTATCCAATCATAAGAGCTGCGCGTAAAAAGAAACAAAACTGGGTGATAGCTGAAATAAAACCCAAAAACGCCTGGAATCCCAAACGTGCTAACACACCGCGTGAAGCCCTGAGGCTATTTGAGCGTGTAAACTCGCACATTGCATCGATCTGTGAGCGCCTCAATGCAATGCAAAGGATACGCGGAAGCAGGCGGAAAGGGAAAAATCAACTGGCATCGGTTGACACCGCATATCCGTCGCGGGTGTTAGACCAGCTGGGGCTTGTAAAAATAGCTTTATAACACAATTGCAACGAAAAATCATGATTTTTAAAACTGTAATGCCTCAGTAATCCACGAAAAACCAAGAAAAACCCCAAAACCGCCACCCATCTGACCACTGCCATGGCAAATAACCGCTGCCATCCCTCACTCGGGCCCGCATTCCGTCTTGTTTGCAGTCGTTTTCAGTTGGCGATTTGCACGCAAAAAGCAGTGTAGCAGGCACCCCCGCAACCCAAAACGGCACGGAGTGAGTCGTTGTTTTGGTGCCATCGTTAGTGGGTTTTACCGAACCGGACAGCTGCCGCCCGCGGGCTCGCTGGCTGGCTCGTTCCTCACTTCGCGCAGCAGCAGCGGAACTGTATCGATCCCCGGACCCAGGATACTACCAGGAGGGAAGTGAAACTCGCAGAAAGACAAAGACAAATGACCTCAATGAAAGTGCCAGAAAGCGCAATGTTACAGAAGACAGCCTGTCGAAGGTCGGTCGACTGGCAGCAACAGGGGTGGGGGAGTGATTTGTTAATGTTGACATTAAAACTGAATGGAAATAGACTACTACAGCGCGTAAACTTTCAAATGACATAATGACAGCTTGTATCAAATCATTTTCAAGGGGGTTACGGTAATTTCGGGGATGTGACATGTCTTTAAGTATTCAAAAACTGGGGGTAGAGATAGAAAAACTCACGCATTTAGTGCCCGGAAATGAAAATAAGCAATTCCAATTCCAAATAAGCCAGGCCGATCAGTGCGAAAATGGCGAGGGCGAAGGCGGAATGCGCGTTGATACGCAAACATTGCTGAAATTTGATTATCAAAACTGCTTATGCGGAACATATTGGAAAATTAAACGACAATAAACTGACAACTAAATCCGAAAAGCATACTCACATTTAGTCCAATCACCAGCCAACAAATTAGTATGCCCAAGTTGAATATAAGTCGAGTAGATGTACCTCCTCAACTGTTCTTCAAGCTTTGGATTACGCTTTTTCGGGTCTTCTTTGGCCTCATTTTCCATAGTTTTGCGCTTCTTGATGGCTTGTTCGAGACGGGCTTCGTAAACGCGTCGGGCCTGGAAATTATATATATAAAAACTGCCACGATGAGATCAATTGGGCTCACTTTATATAGCAATGCTTTCTCGTCGAATTCACATGCTTTGGAAAACATGAAATGACTGTAGCTGTAGCTAAAATATATAAAGTTTGTAATTTAAAACTGGTGCTTTATCGTTCGGGCGACAAACCTGTTGATTAGATGAAGCTTCTCTTGCTCATCTGGCCGAAAATCAGGCATTTCCGTGAACGTATCTGCCGTCCCGATCCCATTGAGAGCCGACGCTTCGAGTCCATCGATGACCAGCTCCGGTTCGACTTCTTTCTCGGCAGTGGCTGGCTCTGGCGCAGGTGCCTCGGGCATGGTGTTGAGGAAGGCCTCGTCGAAGAGGAAGTTGAGTGACTGGTCATCCTCGGCCATGATTATCACTTCGAGCGGATTTTAAAGTGATAAACGCGGATGAGGGTGCACGAGTCACGCGTCGGTGCGAGGCGAGTGCAGAGCCGGAGGGGAGTGGATCGATGGGAAAGCACGAAGCGCGTTGACAACTTTTGGCCAATGGCAGTGGACGCTGAAATGCGTGAGTTCGCACGCACCTAACACGCAGCCGGCGGCGGTGGGTCTGTCCGTGACTGGAATGTTGGTGGTCGCCCCTCGGCCATAGGCGGCTGCGTGCGCACCGCGATATGGCTCTTGTAACGAAAAGACAGAGGGTGAGGTTTGAATTGGCGCGAAAGAATGGATTGAACTGACGGGAGGGAAGCGATGCGCGCGCCAACGCATGACTCGAAAAAACGGAACCCCGGGTTCTGCGGCGCGTCACTGCAAATTTCAAAGTCGCGATTTTACGAGTTTTGCTGATTTTATTCCACCCTCACCCCCTTCCAGGCTCGACGACACGACATCCCCAGAGGTGCCCCGATGGCTCCCGTTTCGAAGAGCGCGCCCTTCGGCGGTTCAGGCGGCACAGCGAGTCTCCAACCGGCGTACAGCATTGAAACGCTCGCAGCCGGAGAAGGTGGTCAGTTTTGTGCCTCCATTTCTAATCAGCTGTTCTTATCAGGTCTGTTTTAGCTTCCGTCTCGAAGGAAAACGTCCCACCCATGGACATTGCCGCCCAAAACACAAGGCAACCCATCCATGTTGCTGTTTTTGTTGATGGCAGTGAGGCGGATCGGGAGGCCTATGAAATTGCTAAGGTTTGATTTCTTTTTTATATAAACTGCCTTCAATTTGGTCATTTAGCATTTCCTCAACCTCCAAGTAGCCACCTCGAAAACAGGCCGCGAATTCATCGGCCACGACAATGTCGCCTTCGTGTTTGTCAACTTTGAAGCCGGATCCTTCCGCGAACTCCAGCAATATCGATGCATTTCGACGCAAGCCCTCAAAGTACACTACCACAAGCAAAAGGCAAAACCCTTCCCACAACTCAAGGCGAATAGGCCGGTGTATTGCTTCAGCATGACCGGGCTCGGATTCGCACTTCACGGATTCCAGACACACAATGTTCGACGCGCCGTTGATTTGATCCATTTCATGAGTGGCCATGTAAAGCGGAATTACTCGTCCGATTTGAGGCTCATTTCAAAGGATACACGAGGCGAATCTTATCGGGTTGGTGTTTTTTGGTCTTTTTGAGGGAATTGGAAGTAATCTGAGGCAATTTACAGTTCGCCGTCTCACTCGGGCATCGAGTCCTGACCAAGGAATGGCTGGAAGAGTGCTGGAAACGGCGGGATGATATGAATTTTGTGGCGTCGGACAAGGATTTGGTGGGTTTTTGGGCGGTTTTTGTTTAAACTGAGGTATATTGTTACGGTTTCAGATGGATAAATTCTGTCTAAAGTGCTTTGGCGGTCTTTGCCTCTACTTTTTGGGCTTTGATGGCCCGGAATTGGACGAATTGCGCGAAAAAACGAAGGAAAATGGTATGTTTTTGTCTTAAACTGCCAGTTTTTTTTCACCTATCTCAATCTTCCAGGCGGCACTGTTGTCGAAAAGCTCGAAGACGCGACCCACATCGTCATCTCGCAGGATGCCGTCTCGAAGACCTCTCGCGGCGACCTCCAGGACAAGCACAAGGCCCCCGCTGATGCCCATTTCGTGACCCTTCAATGGTTCTGGAAGTCGATCCATTACGAATTCTGCAACTCCGAGGAGCTCTTCCCGGCCTTCACCAATGAGCTCCGTTATGCCAAGTCCCACAAAGCCAAGCAGCCCCGACGGACGCAGAAGTCCCCCAATGGCGATCTCGATGACCGGAGGCGATCGAGGGGAAAAGGCATGTCCAAGTCGGAATTGGAGAAGAGCAATGCTTCCACCAGCATCCCGGATCACATGTTCAGCAGTGAAAGCCTGGATAGCGTGGCTTCTGTGCTGCCGCCGACCCGACGAGATAAGCGGTATTATGTTTGCATGGAGATGCTGCAAACGGAGGAGAATTATACTAATTGTTTGGAATTGATTGTTTCGGTGGGTTTTTTAAACTGGCCAGTAGTCCGTCGCATCTTTTAATGCTTTTTCTTTAAAAATTTTCAAAAATAGGGTTTAGTTTTGACAATTTTGGCTCCTACTCTTTTTTCCTACCGTATACCCCGCTCTAATATCGTAAACTGCCACAAAACGTCGTGAAATGATCTTTCAGCTCTTCAAAGAACCCCTGGAACGCATGGTCGCCGAAGCCGAACTCAAGGAAAACGCCAAAGAAAAAGACCGCCCAGAACGCCCAATCCTCACCAAACAGCAAATTCTCGTTATTTTCGGCAAGATCCCGGCCATACTCGACGTCCATCGCACGATACGAAGCTCTTTATCCACATTGATGAAAGGCTGGGATGACCACTACGATGACGCTCAGATCGGTTGGGTTTGGGCCGTTCGCGAGGGCGAGCTCAGCAAAGCCTATCCCCCGTATGTTAATTCCTACGATGAGATCCGCGAGATGTTGGAGACGTGTCTGGATGAGGTCCCGAAGTTCCACACCTTCGTCAAACTGGCCGAAAGTGATCCAAAATGCAAATCGCTGAAGATCACGTTGAAGGACATGTTGATCAAGCCGGTGCAGCGGTTGCCGAGCGTTGTTTTGTTGTTGAATGGTGGGTTTTAAACTGGATGTATCTGGCTAAAATGTGTTGTTTCAGAGATTATCAAGCGAACCGACAAAAGCCACAAGGACATGGTCGGTCTTCTGGAAGCTGTGAAGCGTGTCCACAATGTCCTCCAATTGACAAATGAAAGCAGAAAGCAGACAGATGCGTATTCGCAGTTTCTGAGCATTTGCAACCAGATTGACGACTATCCAGCGGCATTGATCAACTCGTCGAGGACGTTCAAGATGCAGGTGGAGGTTATTGGGTTGAATGGAGATGGATTCTTCAGTGATTACAAGGGCAGGAATATCACGCTGTTTATGTTTAATGATTTTGTGGCGGTGAGTTTCTTTTTTTAAACTGGACGAGTGCTGTTAGGGTAAATTTCAGTTCGCCAAGAACCGCATGAAGACCTCCCTGAACAGCACCATCAGCCCATCCATCTACGGCTCGACCCGCGGCACCCTCAATCGCAACATGTCCTTCCTCCGATTCCGCGAAAAGAAAAAGTACCGTCTCCTCTCGATGCATCGCGTGCCCGATTTCCGCCTCATCCGCTACGACGAAACCACCGAAGTCGTTATCGTCAAAATCCGCGTCGAAGACGGCGACTACCTCTTCGTGGCCCAGCCCGACGGCGAAACATCGATCACCGATCTGATCGACTTCTTCCGTCGCCTGTGCCAACTCGCCATCGAGCTCTCCGGCAAGGGTGTCACCATGGAACCCCTCACCGACAGCGTCCTCGACGGCATAAGGCAAACCGCCCTTGAAGACTACCAAGTCATCGAAAGCGCCATGGCTCGCGGCACCTTGAAGAATGGCGGGTCCATCCGACGGCGATCCACCCTGCGAAGGGCAGTTTCCAACGTATCCATCGGCATTTCGAATGGGTTGAGCAAATTTGCGAGTCGCGCCCATCTCAGCTTTATCAATGAAACATCCCTGTAGCTGCGATTGAGTGTTCAAAAGGTGCCGATGCCGTTCCCGGGTGCCGTCGTCGTTTTTGCCAGATTCCGTGAAGCATTGACTCCCCTTCAACCAAACTTTATCTCCTCTAAACTCGTTTGTTGTGCTTATATATCTCTCTAAGCTCGGGCATACCTCTTTTTCTTTCTTTCCACTGTTTGCAACTTGGTTTTACGTTTTGTATTTGTCGCATTATCTGCCTTATTATCGTTGTTTTTATCTTTCGTTTTTTGAAATTGAATCCACCTGAAAAATGTTAAATTTCCGAGTTTCTTGTCTTGTGCGACTGATCGATTTTATGGGCTTTATTTGTATTTGATCGGTAATGCATCTGCGCCATTTAATCAAATGTAGATAAATCTGATGGAAAACTTTAAACTGGAAGGCGTGTTACCTTGTAATACAGTAATCTCGTTCGAGTATGGAATTAACAAAAACTTTTCTTTGTAGCAACATACGAAATTTTCAACTTCAGATTTTGTTGAAAAAGCCTCAAAATCACAATCGCGTGTCGGACTCCCGCTTCCGACGACAACACTGACATCACAATGGTTGAGATGCGTGTCAAAGTCATCTCCACAATGGCTGATTGATTAGACCGGCTTGTTATGTGGTCCCAGGAACAACGGTCGAAGATTTTGGGGCTGATTTTGTTTGACTTGAGGTGTGTCATTGTCATACGAAATCAACCTTGAGGCAAACATGTATTGTTTGCTTCTTCCAAAAACATTGGGAGTTTTGGCTTACAGCGTTTTTCGGGGCTTACATGTGTTTTTTAAACTGGGGTTCTGCATTTTGCAGTTTTAACAGATTTGTGGTATCAACGACAAATCCATCCTCAACCCCGATAAGCTTCCATTATCCGATGCTACGTCAAAACTGCGACTTTCTTCAAACTCATTTTGACACCTCCTCCTTTTTAGTTTGTCTTTGCGTCATTGACTAGCAGTAGTTTGCGCTTTTACCTTGACTGCGGTGAGCTAACTTGGGAGCCAGACGGTGACTGTTGGTCTGGCCTTGATTATTGGCTTCCTGGATTACCAGATTCGATTCGGTGGTCGCGTTTTCGTTTAAATTTTAAAACTGATGCCTATCAGAAAATTGTAAAGCACTTTCAGCCCCAATGACAACCATCTACCTAGTCCCGTCCTTCAACTCCAACTTAGATCGGCTCTCAGCAGTTTCCGCCATTGATCACGATGCTGACGAGCGCCTCATAAACGAATTGTCATACCTGTGAGTTTTATTGGCTTTACTGCTTTTCCGGGGCGAGGACATTGTTAGCAAACTTGGATTGAGACATTCAATGGTTAGTTACGTCGCCTGCTTTGGTTTTTTGAGAAGTTTTTATGGGTCAAAAACCTGCGCAAATACAAGTTTTGCGTGGGCTTTTTTACCGTCGCGCTTCTGGGTGAATGGATTTTATGTTCACGCGAGGTGTATTACTTTCGGCATGGCGTGATTGGAGGAAGTTTGTAGATAAAAACTGTCCTCCATCTTACTTGAGCTTTGCAAGGGTTCGTTTTGTCGAATTATTTTCACCATTTGCCTTGCCACTTCCCTAACTTCGTTCCCATCGACATAGGGGTCCAAACGGTTTATCCAGTCAGGCAATCTTTGTTGTTATTTTCGTGCCAAACCACTTTTTCCAATCCTAGCATTTCCGATGCATACATGTAGTAGCTTTCCGCTTTTTTGTGTTGCGTCTCGCGATAACAGAGTCGTCAGTCGGTTTTGACGGCGATGACCCCGCAGTGCCGTCGACGGAGCCTGGCAGCTTTCCCACCAACTAACCACCCTCGCCGTCCACGGGGTCCATCCTTCGATGTTTTTAGGGCCTAAAGCTAGGCTATGAACGAGAAGAGCGTGTCTTTAAAGTCCCGCCTTACTTTTCTTTAAGAAGTCAAAACTAAACTGCCATTTAGCCGCGGTTGAAATTCCTTTGAAATCTATGAATCGTTTTTAAACTGCTTTGAAAATTCACTTCAATCCGACAATGTCCCAAATCCAATATGCCCTCCCGGAACGCATGGAATCCGACTATTCCCTCCGACCTGGCGATGCCGATCGTGTCTCGGCGGTCAGCTTCATCGACGGTAATGACCGTACTGAATACCTGTTAACGCCGTTGGCCAAGTCTTTGTCGTCGATCTTCCAGAAGGAAGAACTTGGTAAAAAGTATGTTTTTATTGCACAGTATTTTTGTTGGGGTTTGTTTAGTATCAAAAAACTGGAAGCATTACGTGGGTTGTCTGTCTAGTCGACTTCCGTTCCAAACTTTAATCCCTACAACCCATAAAGTCACCCCTTTTATACAATCAATACCCAAAACATAGCCTCCAAAAGCTGTCACAGACAAATCTGGCGGACGTTAGCTCAACGCAATCTTGGAAACTTGATATTGGCTTGCTTGCTTCTGTCAATTTTTGGACTCGGACCACCAACTTTGCGCAAACAACAGGGACTGTAAACTACAAAAGCAAAGCAATCTTTGACGTTGATGAAATGGTTTTTGTTCTTTAAACTGCACCCATAGTGAAACTGACTTTCATGTAAGTGCTATAAAATTTGTTTTCAAAGAAACTCCTTAAACTTGCTTCCACATGTTAGCATGTGTTATGCATTACACTCTCTGTGTGGCATCAAATAGTCTTCGTAGTTTCACGGGGTACTTGCTTGCCATGTTTTCTGTCATCAGAAATTCAATTACGACCTTTTAAAAACAGAAGACGACCTTTTGTTTTTGAAAAGTTGTATTAGCCATGCCATCTCGGAAAGGCAATTCGTTCGAAACAGACTAATTTAGAGTTGTTCAAAGTTATGAGCCACTATTTTTCTTGTGTATAGTTGAAGCGGAAAAAGTGGCCATGCTGCTGGGTCGTGCCATTTCCGACGTGTTCTATCATAGGCAGTAAGAGTTTTTTTAGCTTCGACTTCATTAGCTTCGAGAAATGAGGAAAAACTGAGCGGAACATGGGCATTTGGCTGTCATTTGGAGGGTAATGGGGTTGTTTTGGGTATTGGGGTATAAAACTGGAGACAAAATTATACAAATTTGATGAAAGCCACAATAAACACACTCAATAAGATCAATTAAAACTGGCGTACTGGGACGTAAAAGTAAACAAAAAGTAAAAGCAACACAGATTTGTCGCCAAAGCCCCCAAATTCCCTGAGGACCGGAACTTGTCTGACATGCCATGCAGCCACTTTTTATCCACACTGAGCAAACCAAAGTAGCCATTTTCTGCTCGGCTTGAGTGAATTTATGATAACGACCTAAGCTTAGACGCCTCTAGACGGCAGGAGCTCTTTGAATTTCGACACTTCAAGTTCCTATTATCGGTTTCGTTTTTACTTTCAAAGGGTGCCACAAGTTTAACGTATAAAACTGAGAGTTGGTTCCACGGTCATTGATGGTTAGCTGCTAAAATTTTGCAAAGAACAACTTGTGTTTTGACTTATCCGGCATTTCAATGGACACCAACACCAATTTTCACCTGTACCTAGTTGGGATAAGCCGAATGTAACCCACCCAACCAGTAGTACGTCGAAGCCCCTTTCCGGAGGCCGTATATTTTTATACTCTTTTAAATAACGAAACAAGTACGTAGTGTGGCAGTCATTGCGCTGGTGCTCGTTAGGCAGTGCCGTCAACAACGCGACGAACCTTCATTTACTCGCTACGAAGACACATCAGACACATTGCCCCCGTATAGATATGCCCTGAGGCAATGGTCACGTTATAGCGCCTTGTTTTTGCAGCGGTTTTATGAGAATTGTCTCTTTTTTGGTGGTTGTTTTCTAAACTGAAGACTTTGTCGATTTGGAAATGGAGATAATTGTGACGGATTTCGCGACTGGTAAAACCATAGAAGAGTTACGGGCATCGGCTTTGTTGAAATCTCAATCAACCCAACAGTCGACACAGGATACTTCAAGAACGGAAGAGAGTAATGGTGGCAAATCGCCATTGGAAGCGCTGTAGGGGGATTTTTTTATACTTTTGAGCAACTTTGAAACTGCTGATTTGTTGGTTGAGGTAATCTAAACTTTTCAGGGCCCGCATGCAATATGGCACCGACCAAAGCCTCAAGTCTCGCTTACAGCAGTATTTCCTTGAAAACACTAAATCCAGCTTACGAATACGGCTTTTCAACTTTATTATCAAAGTTATTTCATGTATACTCTACTGTGTCAGAGTGATTCAAGACAGCGGCAAGTTACCGGAGCATGTTAAATTAAATAATGACTCGGATATTCATTAGTATGTTTTGATAAACTGGAAACAACTTGACAACTTTCATTTCAGCGAAAAAATCCTATGGGTCGGTGCTGACGAAGGGCTATGGCTGGTCCAAACCATCGTCGCTATCATCAGTATCTCAGAAACTGTGTTGATATTTTATTTGACTTATAAAGGGTCCATTTTTCGACTCCTTTTCAATATTCACTTCTTATTGGAGTTGTCTACTGGCGCTCCGTTGATCTTTTCGGTGGGTTTTTGAAAATTAAACTGACGCTCAGAACAAATCGGCTCTTTAGATCTTTGTTCCAATCTACCGCCACTTCTATGTCCCAATCTTCCTTAACTGCTGGCTCGCTAATAGCATCCTCGATGACATGTTACATGACTTCCATCGCGTCAGCCAGGTCAACCACTCCGCGTTGATGCGTCAGATGGTTGGCTTGTTGAGCGTTCTAACATGTCTCCTTTTCTCTGGAGCTTGTGGCATCGAGCATCTTCAAAGATCCGGAGAACGCCAATTCGATCTTTTCATGTCGTTCTACTTCGTTATCGTAACTATGTCCACTGTTGGCTATGGTGACCTCCATCCTGATTGGTGGATGTCTCGGCTCTATGTTATCATCCTTATTTGTGTAGCTTTCTGTGTGCTTCCATCGAAGATAGAGGCATTGAGCCAGACTTGGAAGGAACGTGAAAAGGCTGGAATGGATTACACGAAAGGCTTTGCCAGAGGTGAAAAGCATGTCGTTGTGACTATCACGCATTTGGATGCGGATTTTATCGCAGATTTTTTGAATGAGTTTTATGCTCATCCGAAGCATGCGGTAAGAACTTGTAAAACTGTAGCGAGTAAGGCAATCTGTTTTAGGGGTACTTGATCGTCCTCCTCTCACCCTCTGAGCTCGACAACCGTATGAAACTACTCCTCAAAATTCCACTTTGGTCTCATCGGGTTCTCTACGTTCGTGGCAGCGCCCTTAAAGATGACGACCTCGACCGGGCTCAGATGGCCACGGCCAGAGCTTGCTTCATCTTATCAGCGAGATACATCCAGAAGAAGAGTGATTCTGATGAACAGACGATTCTTCGATCCTGGGCCGTAAAGGATTTCTCCCCTCACGTCCCACAATACGTCCAAGTCTTCCGACCTGAAACTAAGATGCACATTGAACACGCGGAAACTGTCATCTGTGAAGATGAGTTCAAATATTCCCTTCTTGCAAACAATTGCATCTGTCCCGGTATCAGCACATTCATCACATTGTTGATGCACACATCTCGTGGCGAAGAAGGTCAAAAATCAACGGAGCCTTGGCACAAAGTTTATGGATTCCATTCCGGAAATGAGATTTACGACGTTGTAGCAGGTGATAGTCGGTTCTTTGGTGACTTTGTTGGGCGGAGCTTCAGTTATGCCAGCTTCTATGCTCATGAAATGTACGGTGTAAACTTGCTTGGAGTGAAGAGAAGCGATCCTGGTGAGCAGATCACGCTGAATCCGGGACATCATCACATTATTCAGCCGACAGATCGCTTCTATTACGTGGCTTTAACCAATGAAGAGTCGCTTCCGAGCAGTAAGAAGTCCGCAATGAAGATTCTGAATCAATCCGGAAAACACATTGCTCATCGGAAATTGCTAATGCCTTCCGGAGGGCATGAAGCTGAGAAACACGCGAAGTTGAAAGTTTGGCGAAAGCGAAGAATGATGTTGAAAAAATCCAAAGGGCTGCAATCAGATGCCGAGAATCTGATTGGCGATGAACTGCAAAAACCACCAGAACAGAGCAGTCGGAAGAGTTCTGTAGGGGTGGTGACGGGCGAAGTTGATTTGAGCAGTAGCAGCGATGAGGAGTGCGATGTTTGTGGTGTTGAAGGTTGTTTGAGCGAGAAGTAAGTTTGGGGTGGTTTATCTTTTTAAACTGCGCGGAGAAGTATCACAAAGAACTTTAGAATAGTCAAAACCTACCCACCAATAAGCTCATACATCGGAACCTCAGCTACAGTATGCCACACAATGAAGACAAAACGGGATTACTGTTGCCTACAGATCGATAAAGTAAGTCACGGTAACATTATTTTAATATTACAAAAACAATAAACTGACGATAGGCGCAAATATAAATATAACAAAAACATTCCAGCCATGCCAACACGACAACTTCAACAATCCAGGCCAATACGGCTGGAAGAACCCTGCCATTATTGTGGCTGTCGATAAAACTTCATCCGGCTTGTACAACCTTATTTTGCCGTTAAGAGCGTATTATCGACCTGTACATGAGTTACAGCCAATTATTCTCCTTTTGGAGTTGGAAGACGATAAACTGTAAGTCAAAGCTGGATTATGAAATCGCAATCCACCATTTTCAGACCCTCAGCAACCTTCCTCGATGTCATTGCCTGGTTTCCCATGATCTACTGGATGCAGGGCAAAATATCCAGTTTGGACAATCTTCTGAAGGCTGGCATCTGTCTCGCTGAGCATGTTATTGTTTGCAAAGAGGGGGCGATGGCGACGGAAGAGTTTCTTGCGGATTGTAGCACTATTTTGACGGTTCAGAAGATTCATAGGTAGGGCTTCTTTAAACTGAGTGTGTCTTCCACTGAATCTTTTAGAATGTTCCCAAAACTCCGAATCATAACCGAATTGACGCACGCTTCAAACATGAGATTCATGCAGTTCGACGCATGCGACGTCTACGCACTCCAACAGGGAAAATTTGAAAAGCGTGAGCGTAAACGTGGATCACCGATGCCGTACATGTTCAGATTGCCGTTTGCGCAGGGTGGTGTATTCAGTGCTAACATGCTGGACAGGTTACTGTACCAGGCTATTGTTAAGGATTATTTGGTCGGATTTTTAAAGATTCTGCTTGGGATTGAACAGACGCCGGGCAGCGGGTATTTGGCGGCGGTTGGTGGTTTTACTTTATTTAAACTGACAGTTGATTTTATTGGTTTTCAGATTCAAATCACAGAGGACGACATGTGGATCCGCACTTATGGTCGCCTCTATCAAAAGTTGTGCGCGTCGGTGGGGGATATTCCAATTGGGATTTATCGGACCAAGTTGATGGATTGTAAAACTGTAGGTTTCTTGAGTATCACCAATTATATAGTTATGGGCTCTAGATTTCAATCGAAGTCGAAGCGCCGACAACCTCCGGCTCTGCCTTGGCCCCAAACACATCCTATCCAAACGCGCCCGGAACACGCTCGCAACAGATTATCAGTGATCTCGTAAAGGCGAGAATGCAAACACTTGGCATGCCGGCGGGTGATTACGGTAACTTTTTAGTTTTAAACTGCACGCAGAAAATTATCTGATAATGCAATTTGCAGAACACAGACAAAGGGAGCGAAAAACCCTGAGCTATGTCATCATCAATCCCCCGAGGGAGATGGAGCTCGAAAATGGGGACATTATGTGAGTTTTTGGAGTTGGAAAACTGAACGTGGTTTGTGTATGGTGTTGTTTTAGCTACGTCCTGCGGGCTCCCGTCAAAGAAGACGCCCGCAACAACCGCATCAATCCGCGTCGCGGGCTTCGGCGCGGACAACCGAAAGTCAGCGACCACACGAATTTGCTTACGGCATATCCGGATGATCGCAGTGTATCTATTAACAGTGTTAAATGAAAGTTGTAAACTGTACATAAACATGATTAAATTCACTCAGAAAGAAATAAAAAAATAGTTAAAAATATCTGATTTTGAAAGAAAAATCATCGGAAATGAAAATGGTTATGATTAGGAGTAAAACTGAACATTGGGATGATCACGTGAACGGCATTTTAGTGCAAAAAGAAAGGAAAAAACAACGAAAAAGTTCAAAAAACGCATCGAAAAACCGAAAACCCAAACCCAACTTCACCCTTGGCAAAGCGTCCCCAACCACGAAAACACACCACTTGATTTTGCGTCGCCGTTCAATCTCGTAATTGTACCGAGTCGATCGACAATTTCCACCTTATCTGACGTCCTTTACGTGTCAATTTTCATATCCACATTATCTATACTAACTGCTCCCCCATTCCAGCCCTTTCCCCAATGGCGATTGCACCAAATCAGTCCACCGGGCGCCGCTTTTGGTCGAAGAATGTCGGGGGCAAGCATCTTCTCGTCGCTGAAACCGTGCCCAGCGATCAGACTAGCAAAACTGGTCAGTTTCTGGTTTTCATTCCTTTAGCATATCTTAATCAAACCCTTTTCCAGCTAATCAAACCATCACCCTGAGCCTATTCGACAGTCGAAGCGCCGCCGTCGCAGTGGCATCAAAGACGTTCCCATGGAACGAAAGCGCATTACCCGAGGTTGGTTTTTATATATTTTTTATTCGTTTTCGCACATGCAGCCCCTTCCAGGTTACACTACAAGAGCGACCAAGCTTGTTGATCATTTTGAAAGGCAGAAAGTCGGTCGCCCAGCTGCCGTTCACCATTCCGAAGCGCACTATGCTGAAACTGCCCGAGGGGACACGATTCAAGGCACCTGTGAGCGTCAAATCCAGCTTCACGTCAGGTGATACGCGTCCGAAGGCTGGGCAATCGCTTTCGTTTATTGCTTTGACGGTTTTGGAAGAGGTTTGTTTGGTTTTTTATGCCTAAACTGAGGCGGTGTTGCGAGATTGCTTGTTTATATTATGCTCTGACCAGTTCAATCGATTTCAGCCAACCTCTGACCAGAAATGGGAGAAGCTCATCGATGCATGCAAGCAGGATCGTGACCCGACAGTGTTCAACTTTTCCGTTACCGTGCCGAAAGAGGACCAATTGGCGCTGATCAAGATTGTCGTGGATCGGTTCATCAAGGCCAAGAACGACGATGCTTTGATGGTCTTTTTGACGTTGATCGAGCAGCGGATTGTTACGACGAGGTTGGTTTTGGGGTTTATAAACTGATATACGACAATTTTTCAGTGCATTTGGCGATATTCTGTCGTATCTCATCGAAAAGGACCTCTACAAGCTTCTGATCGCTTTCATTCGATCCAAATCGACTGTCGTTGTTGATGAAGCATTTGTGCATGTTTTGAAGTATGCCATTGGGTGAGTAGAAAAAAACTGTACGCCTGTAATTAAACGTTTTAATTTCAGCCTGAAGCAAGATCAAACGGAAGAAGTCTTCTTCGGACTCGTCAGCAAGGGCTTTACCGCCTCTTTCCTCCGCAAGCACTTTTCCGAGCTCCTCACCGCCGCGGAAGCCGTTAAAGTCCTGAATCTCGGAGTTGATGTGCTCGATGCCAAGGCTAGCAATGATGTTGTTTGTGAAAGGGTAAACTGACCTCCGTTTGTTCCGTGTTTTATCATTCCAACTTTCCAGATCATCGAACTCCTGCTCTCCCTTATCGACAGCAACTGCGACAAGCTCATCTGGGAAGACGACGCCTACGCCGCCCTGAAGCGCGCCAAAGACTACGTCCAAAGCATGGCTGACATGACCTCAGCCTTCACGCGACTTCTCAGCAAGAACAAAGCCCTCTCCCAACTGCCTGATCTGGGCGCCGGTGCCGAAACGGACTACGTCATCCAGAAGGTTGCGTTCACCAAGACCACTGAATCGTTTTGAATTGCCTGTTTGTTGTTTTGTGACGGTTTTACTTTGTTGATTTGTTACCTTTTTAAGTCTGTTAAAGTTGGTTGAGTTTTTAAACTGCCAGTATTCGATTCTTGCGTTTAAAACGCTTTAAATACCTTAATTTCATTTTGATTGAAACCAAGCAATGCAAATTGTAGCCATTTCAGGGTGGCCTGCGAAATGCGATCAAACTTCTCGGTGGTGCAGCGTTGACATGTATTGCAGGTTACTTTTTACGGTTTTAATTGGTGCTTTCACGGTCTATGCCGCCCCGAGCAACACTAACAGTACAACTGAAGCGAGCGCGACGACAGTGAAGTTTCCGTATGCCTTTCATGTTGTTGCCCCGGAAAAAGTGCAATTGCCGGCTGAGGATAGTGTTGTTTTGAAGGTGGTGTTTGATGATGGACCTCCACAGGGTTCGTTTTGCCATTTTTTTAAATGTTTTTAAACTGATCATTGAATTGCAGCCAACTTGACGTATTATTGGCAAGCCATCGATGGAAACAGCTACGCCGAAGCCTACGACAAACCGACCCTAAAACTGACTCAGCTCGCTCCCGGTACCCTCCGATTCCGCGTCACTATCACCAATGAAGGCGTCTCTGCCCATGCCGATGCCACTGTCGACGTTCTGGCTCCAACAAAGGCCAATGACCCGCCAATTGCTGTGATCAA
The DNA here is from genome assembly GCA_024447225.1 of Panagrellus sp. LJ2284. Lineage (NCBI taxonomy): Eukaryota > Metazoa > Nematoda > Chromadorea > Rhabditida > Panagrolaimidae > Panagrellus > Panagrellus sp. LJ2284. Next base: position 5,635,223 of record JAMRYC010000005.1, on the reverse strand, counting down.
GCCAGCAAGCCCTGTCCTCATCGACGATCGCAGTCAGCTAGTCCTCGATGGCGAAGGCAGTCGCGATGAAGACGGAAAAATCGTCAGTTATGAATGGCATTTGAAAAAGGGTCCTACAGTCCAGCTTCCGACAGCCTTGAACACGCCGATTTTGACGTTGGCTCATTTGAGTGCGGGCAATTACACATTTGGGTTGGTTCTAAACTGCCCTATTCGATCTCAAACTTAAAATACGTTCCAGCCTCAAAGTCACGGATGATGCCGGCGGATCCGATGAGTCTTCCGTTGATGTTTTGGTGCACGAGGAACGCGATGACCCTCCGAAAGCACGCATCAGTCTGTGCGGCGATTCAGCCCAGGGCAGCATCACTGTGAGGCTGCCGTTGGAATCGATCTACCTTTGCGGAAATTCGTCTACTGATGACATCAAGATTGAGTCGTACAAATGGACACGAACTGACAATACGAATTTGCCGATCGATTCGACAGGGTCATCGACGTCGATTCTGAAGCTGACCAATGTCCAGGCGAACGAGCTTCAAGGGCCGTATACTTTCATGCTGGAAGTTTTCGATTCCAAGGGACAGGAGGATAAAACGACCATCAGTGTGTTTGTTAATCGTGCTCAGAATTTGGCGCCGAGTGAGTTTGATTTTACATAAAAACTGGAAGAATTTTAACGTGATATTTCAGAAGTCAATGCTGGTCAAAACATCACCGTAATCCTCCCCGATAACACCGCTATCCTCGATGGCATAGTGAACGACGACGGCACCATCGTGGCCTACAAATGGACGCAGATTGATGGTCCAACGACAGCATCTTTGGTCAACAGTGATAACGCTAAAGCTACTGTGATGAATCTGCGCGAAGGTGTTTACACCTTTGAATTCAATGCGACCGATGATGGCGGTCTGATCGGCTCAAGCAAGGTTTCCGTCATTGTGGAACGGTCCATGAACCAAGCCCCAGTTGCCATCGCTAAGAATGTCGCCGTCACGTTGCCGAGATCGATTGTCGCCCTGAATGGCTCCCTTTCAACAGATGATGCTGGCGTTGTTCGACATCAATGGGTCCCGTTTGATGATGTCCCTGCGTGTATTTCCGCCCTGGATGAAAGCGATTCCAAGCCCGTGTTGTTGCTAAATGGCCTTGTCGATGGTGAATTCCGGTTCAATTTGACGGTTTTCGATCAACAGGGGCTGTCCAATTGGACGGTAGTCACATTGACAGTGTCCAATGGCGACGAACAGGCAAATGCCGTTGAGATTTACCTTCGGCAACGGATCGACGATATCACTTATCGGCTCAGAAGGAAGCTGGAGGCGAGACTGAGCGCTGCATTGACGTCTTCGATCAGTGAAGCCGCCGTTGTGTATGTGCACTTTACAGAGTTTGGACAGGATCCGAAAACGGGCAATCTGCGGGTCGTTTTCCATGCTGAGTATTCGAAGGATGCTAAACATTCATCTGGGCAGTTGCCGGTCGTCGATGGCAAGCAGGCTGTCGCGATTCTGCAGAAGGAGGTCACGATGGCCGAGGAGTTTAGCATTTTGCAGATTGATGGATTGTGTGAGTTTTTAAACTGCTTGCTCGAGCTTACTTTTGACATCGTTTTTGTTTTTACTTTAAACTAATACGCCGATATTAGAAGATTTACTTTCAGATTGCCACCGCACCTGTTCCTTCCACGGTCGTTGTGACAACTTCACCAAAGAATGTGTCTGCGAAACTTATTGGATGCCCAATATCTTCATCACCTACTCCACTGGCCGCCAACTCGACTGTTCCTGGTCCAAGCTCTACTTCGTCATCGGTCTCACCACATTCCTCTCCCTTGCTATCATCATCGTAGCCTGCTTCTGTGCCAGTCATCGCCATCTCCGACGCCATCCCCTGTGCAATATTCTCGCCCCCTGCATCCAGTCAACCAAACAAAAACTCAAGCGTCGTCGATTCCGCCGTCGGCAAGCCCGTTACCAGCCTCTCGACACCGAAGCCGCCATGGCCGCCTTGAGTTCATCGTCGATGCCCTCAGAAACCGATGAAAAGGACACCCTGTTTGATTCGATGGCCCTCCGTGAACGCCCTGCGCGTGATTGATATTCATTTTCACTATTGCCAGTTTACTTTAGTTCTATTACTTGTAATTAAACCTTCACTTGTTGCCTTACCCGTTTTTGTAAATCTTACCAATTGGTTCTATTTGCTTGTATTGTAGTCATTCAGCCATTCCCGACGTGCGCTTTTTTCCGCTGCTTCTCCCACTTTAACTCTATTCTGGTCTGTCAAAACGTTATCTCTGGGTATTACCCTCGCTCACTTTGCACCGTTTTTGAATCTACAGTTCTCTGTTATGTTTTTTATTAATTTTTTAAACTGATGATGTTTATCAAAGCCAAAGAAAAGTGAATATTTTCTTTTTTTGAGATTTAATTAGTAGTAGTGTACTTTTGGCACTGTAATACTTTTATTTTTTTAAACTGATATTGGTTACTTACGGTTTGCTTACAGACTAATTTCCTTCACATGATGCTGCCAAATTGGCTGTAGGCTGTTTTCTTCTATATTATTTGTCTAAAAACTGAAACTCGTGTTGCCTTTTTACTGATTCCTGGCAGCCATGGAAACGCACGTGCCGACCGCTGAGGATCATTGCCGAATTTCGATTCTTGTTCGAACCCTCGGCTCCAGATCTCCGAAGACGTTCAACCGATTGATGGAACGCTTGAGCCGGATTGAATCGATCCAAGTTTCTGACAATCCGAAGCGTGTTATTTTGGCCAATTTTGTGACGCATGCCAATCCGGAGCTTATTAAATTTGGCGATTTGCAGGTTTGTTTTTGGTTTTTAAACTGGCCACCTTTCCCACTGCATTTTTAAGGCCTACCGCAAAGTGTTCGGTTTCATCGGCGTCGCAACTGGCATCGGATCAGCTTCAAACAGCATTCATGAATCCCTCCGATCTAATTCCGTGTTCGATGGCCCTAGCAGCAGCAATAACTCGACGATATCCATCCGATCAGAGCTCTCGAGGAAGGATTCCGCGCCCCTTGACGCTAGCCTTGACACGATTCATGATCAGTACAAAGCGGTCAAAACTGAATTGGAGACAACAGCCGGACTTGTCGACAGTCGATGCGTGTTTCTCGGGTATTCTGACACGTCGGATTGCAGTATTGAGCCACGGGAAGTCCTTTCATTCGGGTCGTTGGAGGAATCTGAAGAGCTTGAAAATGGCGTCCGTGAGTTGCTGAGATCGATCTATTTCATCCTGGAATCGCGTCGAATCGATACATCCTTCGAAAAGATGGACTCCCCGCCATGTCCGATGCTTCCAGAAGAAGAGAAAACGCGCGTCGGCACGGAGAATCGCGCTTCTCGCAACTTTAAACGCAAATGTATTGGTCGTTTACGGAAGCAGGTCGCTGATTACGCCCTTCTGACGGGTTTGCCATCACTGGCGCTGGATTCATATACGCATGCCATTGAATATCTGAAGCAATCCTCTGATTTGCTATGGCTCGCGGCAGCTTATGAAGGTTTCGCCTGCGCCGCGATGGCCATCAAATACAACGAAACTGCTGAGCGTTGGCGGCGACAAGCTACGATGCATCGGGTATCGACGATGACCCCGGATCAGATTCGGAATAGCCAAGAAAAGGCCCAACACAATTTGGGTGTCACGATTGGACATCAACGGTATCGATCTGACGAGGATCAACGAGCGGTGGCGACGGCAGCAGCCGCGGCGGCCCAGCTGATCGAGCAGGACATCCAGCAACGGAAGCAATACAAGAAGACATGGCTTTTGACGAGTGATCGATCGCCGACAGGGAAGTCCATGACGCCGGAGGAGATTCTGGCGAAATTTGTGGATGCTTTGGAGCACTATGAACGGTTTTCATTCGCCTCTTATGTGGAGTATGAATGCATGGTCAGGGCGTCGTCGGTTTACCGGCACCATCGGAAGTACATTGAAACGGAGATGTTCCTGAGGGAAAGGGTTGGGAAGTACTTGGATGACAGTTTCACGCTGTTTGACAACTATACCAAGGCTCAGATTTGTATGGTTTATGCGCAAATTTATCGGGAGGTTGGTTTTTTGCTTGTTTGGTGCTTAAACCTTTGAGATCTCGAATTCCAGATCGGATTCCGTCGCAAAACATCCTTCTTCGCCCGTCTAGCAGTCCTCTTCCGTCTCCATGTCGCTGACAGTGAAGCCCGTGGCGAAGCCGATTACAAACTGGTATGGCACCACCGAATTCGCAAACATTCCAAAGAAGCCAAGATCGCTGCGACCAAGCGATTCTGTGACTTCTTTTTCCCGTCTTTTCTCTCCGGGGCCGGGTGTTACGAGCTCGGAGGCGTGATGGTCGACGAGGCAACGACGGCCGGCATGAAGTTGGGCGCAAAGGTGACCCCCTGGTGCAACAGTCCCTCTCTTTTTTCACTGTTTTTCGTGATTCGCGCTTTATGTTGTTTTTCCACAGTTACACCTTCTTTGTGATTCACCACCACACATGGCATCACTCACCTATTCTGTCGTCATCGTCGTTTGAAACTGCATGCTTGATGCGACTTTTTTTGATGGTCGTGTCTCGCATTCACGTGTGCCTCGTTCATCGTCCGTCTGCCAACATCCTCGATGCTTTTTTAACTATCTTAAACTGGCAATTATTCCGTCTTGTGATAAATTTTAACTTTTCAGGTCTACCCAATCCTCTACCGTACCCTGCCAGGCTACGGTATTGTCGACAATTGTCGAAACGCGGCCCAACATGGCCCGGTTTCCGTCCAAGTCAAGGCCATGCACGAGGTCTACATGTCGGCGCTCCGGGCAAACTTCATGGACGCAGCGATCCGGCATTTGTGCTACATGTTGCAGGTGTATTTCCCGGAGTTTGATGATGCCGCGGCTCAGAAGACGCTCGATGATTTGAAGCGATTGGTCGACAGTCAGGATAGATTGCATTCGTTGGCACAGCATATCAGCCTTGATCAGAGCGGGATCATCCTGCCTCCGCTGCAAATGACACGGTTTCCGACGCTGAGTGACTTCAACATTGTCCGTCTGCCTCCACAGTTAACGCCGAGAGTTATTACGGCGGCCAGTGGCGCGCAGAAGATTTTTATTTACTCGCCGTTCCAGAATGATGATGAATCTAATGGTTGGTTGAAGTTAATTTCCGATCTTTTTTATCCATATTTGGTATTTCAGACATTCATTGGGTAACAAACTGTCTGTGCGAGGTCTCCGTCCGCGTGTTAAATCCACTTCCGATGAAGCTCGAAGTCCGAAACCTCGCCCTGCTGACTGAAGGCTGCGCGTTCGAAGCGACTCCATTGAGATTGTCCCTGGAAAAGTACACCCCAGACAGCGAACCCGTCGAAATCAAGCTTCTCGGCTATCCTCGGGCTCCTGGAAAGCTCACAGTGACTGGCTACAGTTGCGAAGTTCTTGGCGTCAGAAATGTATGCTCCATTCGCGAGGTTTTGCCTCTGACATCGACTAATCATTGCACTGGTAGCAATTTGACGAATGGGGAGGACTCCAATGCCGAAAAACCCGGCAGTCAGTTCACCGTCGAAGTTTTGGAAGAATTGCCGCTGCTCGTTTTGGAGACATCACTGCCACGGGCACCGACGACTGAAGATAATGTGGAAAAGGTGGCGGAGGCGACTGTTTTTAGTGGACAGACGTGAGTTTTTATTTGATAAACTGATGTGAGTCGTTTCAACCGATATTCTTTCAGCTTCGATCACTCTGTTTTCGTCGTCAACACGCATCCAACCATCACGATCAAAACAGTCAAACTCGAAGTCCGTCAGCCAACCGTCTTTGGTCCCCAGCTTATCGAACTGACAAACATGGAGCTCACCAAATCGAATAATCAATCCTCGGACGTGACACCGATGGCGGTTTTGCATAACCTTGCTCCAGGCGAGCGCAGAGAAGTTCAATTCCACATCTTTGGCATCGATCCGGCCAGCATCGCTGATGATAAGGCTCTCGGCGCGGAGCAAAAGGTTCTCATCAAGCCAGCTTTATCCCCGTCGACAGAAAGTGACTTTGAAGCGACGGAATCAACTCAATCGGCTTCGGCAGACAGTGAAGTTGGTCTCGGCACAAATCGAAACTCTGTTGTTTCTTTCAATGATGACGCATCGGCACACAATGATGCTTCCGGCACTGATCGACATGATTTGATCCCCTACACTGGTCGGCTGCTCACGGCTGATTTCGCCTTCCACTACATTGCCGATATTGTCGGCCCAGAAAGCGTCCAGTACGAACGGACAGCCCGATTGCCTCTGGCGATCTGCATCGTCCCAGCTGTGACCGTGTCTCGATGGCAGGTCCTTCCTGGCGACTCTCCAGCTACTCGATATGTCGTCATTGATGTCACGAATTCGACGGATCTCGACGCCGAATTGACGTATTCCGCAGATCGAAGAATGATAGGCGTTCAGCCCAAGGAAGTCTGCCGAGTTCCAGTGCTTTGCCCTTGCTGTCCTGATGTGTCTTCGAGGTCCTTCCGTGAAGCGACGCAATACGACAGCCACGTTCGACAGAAGCAGGAGATTGATTTGCTGAGAAGGTCGCTGGATGCCCACATTGCGAAACATTTGCAAATTCGATGGGCCATTCCACAGTTGAATTACGGCGGCATTGTGCCGATTGGCTCCATTTTGGCAGAGGTCGAGTTTTTGAAGCAGTTGGTCGTGCCGACGGTGTCTGTTTGTGAGTTTTTTGGTATTTTAAACTGGTGGTTCATCGCCTGTGTTTTTAGATGCGAAAGTCAACGGAAACGCAAATCCAAGTGAAGACGACATCACTGTCCGCATTGGCGAGCTGGTTGAGGTTGAATTCTTTATCACCAGTGTTTTGAAGGGTGAGATTTGTTAATTTTGTTGTATTTGAAAAACTGGCTAATGGGTTTTTTTGTTCAGGTACCAAATCTCTCCACGGACAAGTTTCCCTCCGATGTTTCCACGATCTCGGCAATGGCAGCATCCTCGACCGCCCTGAAAACATGGTCTTGTGTGGGCCTGTTAGCACGCCTGTTGTCATTAGTGTAAGTTAAAACTGAAAGGTGTAGCTTTATATCGCCATTATTTTTCAGTCGATTGAATCCAAATCCACCGAAAAGCCCCTCGAAAACGGCAACATATCTTCCCCCGAAGCCCAAAACACTGGCACTACCGTCAACTTTGCCTTCCTATTCCTTTACGAAGGCACCCACAAAGTTCGCCCCGTCGTCGGTCGTCCAACCGTCATCTGCCCAGGGGAGCCCATTCTTGGCGAGGATGAAGTCTTCGTTCCCACATTGAGCTTCAATGTTGTCACCAAAGTCGGTTAATCCTCGACTTATCGGTCCCATCGTCTTCCCAATGTGCCAACCTGCCAGCAACGTAAGTTGTAGAGCTACTTATGCTATAGGTTCCAGCCACTTTTTCATTCTATTTTCATACGGATCCTTACTCATTTATGTACATGCGCGTGTCAATAAGGTTGTTGTTTTTGTCAGATTCCGGCCAGAAACTGTGATACAAATTTCTAGATTTAGCTTCCATTTTTTACCTTTATTACGTGTTTGCGTCTTTTTTGGCATCAGCGTAGTCTATAAGCAGTGATAAAAACAAATCGGAATTGAAATAAAGTCTATTTATTATTTAAATTTCCGTGTTTTGCACCTGTGGAGTTTCTGTCTGGCGTAATTTGGCTTCGGGGGTTACAAATTGACGTTATTTTAGAAAAGTGCGTCGAGTTTGGGGTTTTACACTGGTTGTACTCGGCACGCGGGCGACAAAACTAATGGGACTTGTCAAAGTTGCTGTAGTCTCGAAGCGAGGGGCGTGACCAAAGCTGCTGAAGATTAGTTCACGAACGGATTTTGACATAAAAATGAGCAGGAAAGGTCGGCTGAATCGAACGACGTCAGTTATCCATGGGATTTGGAGGTACATGGTGTCGTAGAGAGGGTCGTACCAGAGTTGTTGCAGTTCGAGGATGAAGAGGATTAGCTAAACTGGGATTTCGTTTTGCTGAGTAAAAAACAAATATACAGTTTAATCAAGGTTTTAAAAACTGAGACATACATGTATGACAGCAATCATCGACATGGCTACGGTATCTCCGCACGAAACAACGATCAAGCCAATCTCCGCCCTCTTCAGGGCTTTTTTAGCTTCAAAACGCTGAACATCGGTGCCAGTTGATTCTCTATTCTTGACAATTCGCAGTTTAACCAAGCACATGACATTAATTAGTAAAGTTATGATGGCTGTGATGGCATAGTACACGCAGAGTACAAGGGAATTGTGGTTGTTCTAAAAGCATAAATGTAAACTGTGGCTCTTCTGACTTTCGACTCACAAAATACCAATCCAAGCTTTTCTTAACAAAAGACCAAGCTACATCGCTATCAACGTTGAACGGTATTGTGTAGATTTTTGAAATCAACAAATGCCAAGTCAACAAAAACGGAATTCCAAAACTGATCAATATTGTAGTCCGGATTGACTTTTTCCAAAAAACTTCATGTTTTGTCGGAAACCACAATGCTGTAAACCTATTTAAAGCCGTAGCCAACACAAAAGTTGGTCTGACGTACTCGGCATAAGTATAATAAAAATACGGCACACTCCAAGCATAAGTTGGTTCAATGTTGGCAAAAAATTGGCCAAATGCCGGGGTTAGGGGCACTTTGAAGATGAACAGGAAGACAATGTAACCGGTCAGGTCCTGGAATTAGTGATTGAAAAACTGCAAATAATGCGTGAGGGGATTGACTTACCATAAATGCCATAAACTTTGCTATCACAAAAAAGGAAGACGAAAATTGTTTCTTATTTGATGGATGCATCATTTGGATAAAAATGGTCAAATAAATCGCCCAGCAGATGGATCCATAAACAAAATAGATAACAAACAAATATGTGGGTATCATTTTGATGGTTAACAGGGAAGTTGTGACACCGTTGTAGACGCATTTGGTGGGTTGTGACTCGACGAACGGTGAAAAAGAACATGTTCACGATAGTGCAGGTGTTTTTCATTAAAACTTATAAGGTTAACTGATTCATCCACCCGCTTTTTGTTTGTAACCGTAGTAAAGGCTAAACATTGGTGTCTGATGGTGACCCGTTGAAGTGCAACCTTTCACTTTTTTTAGTTTAAACTGGCTCTGCCGTTTAAATAAATATCTTTCTTTTGCACATACGTAATGCCAAAAAATAAATCCATCCTCAAAATTTAAATGCAAATTATGCCATTCGAATTTCTTAAACTGATCCGAGTCCTATGATTGCCCGCGCGACGGATTCGGTAAAGGCCCTCAGGCCGATTGGCGCCCCCTTTTCATCACGATGGATTCATCGTTTGAGGATCTCCGAGATGTCGTCCTCAGCGTCATCGCCGTAACATCGACCCTCCTCATCAGTGCCACCGTATCATGCGCCAAGAAAAAATCGACACCTGCCCCAGGCGGAGGACCCCCCACACCTGCAGCTGCTGCCGGAAGCGGAGGCACAGCTGTACCGCCACCTCCACCGACGCCACCGAATCCTGGCGAGGGCAGCAAAATAGGTGGCGTTAATAAAGATGCCAGTTTTGTAAGTTTTTTTTGCTTTTGCTTTGTGTAACAGAAGTTGTTACGTTTCACGTAACGTTTTCGTTACGCATAAAAAATGTAAAAATTTCTGTTATATTGTTGGTTTTATAAAACTGAGCTATTGTATCTGTCTTGTAGCAACAAACGGAAGATCCAGATCTAAAAAGTCGAGAAAACTACGACATCAAGACGGTCGACGAAACAAACTACGCAAGCAAGCAAAAAACGGGGGCTGCTTAATCGAATCTTTGTTTGTTGAACATTCACTTTTTCTTAACTTTACTTATCCTTTTGTTTTTGAAGAATATTTTTATAAAGGCCTTTACAATGCGTCGTTTAGCGGTAATTGAGGGTTTTTGCGGAAGTTGAAGATGATTGGTGGCAGATAGAGTACGAGCAAAGGTCGACTTGAATTTTGTAGGCATTGCTTATCGAAAGACAATATTTATGGGTTAAAACTGAGGTGCTTTTTGTACGACATAACATTGCTCATTCTTTGTATGAAGAATTTGGACACAAGTCAGATGCATTTTTATGTTTTCGCCTGAAACTGCACATGTAAAGGCGTATGGCACGATTATTTGATTTAGTTTTATATGTAAGGAAAACTTTCTATGCAAAAGTAACAACAACATTACTGTTTTAAGGACCACATTATCTAAACTGTCCATTATTTTGTTGAAGGCCTTGCCCATGGCTATAACCTGTAGCTTGCTCTGCCCGTCTACAACTTATAGCCCACCGTTTACGGTTCGACGACTCCAGCTTCAAGTTCCAACAGTTTAATTGTACCGCTTTAGCCTGATTTCAACCACAAACTGTACTTACGTACTTTGCCATCGCCCTGTTTGCTTCATGATTACACGTTTTGAAGTATGCACCTTGGTTATTATTATTTTGCTTCCTTAATTTTAATTCAAAACCCACTGTCTGCGGGTGTTGTTTTCTACGAACTCACGCTGACAACATAGTTATTTGGCCTGTATCTTACCAAAAATGCATAAATAACTATAAATTGTTAATTTTTTCTACGTCAGTTTACCGTACTTCGGACCAGTGAGACAAAGAACCCGAAAAGGCGTGTATTTTTTGCGATTAGCGCCTTCCTTTTCATGCCTACCACATAATTGACCCAGAAAAAGCCTTCACACGGCACACATTCGCCATGCATACATCACTGCAAATCTTATTTTGCTTAGATATTTTTATTAATTTATTGTTATTACCTTTTTGTTTCGTCAAACTTAAACGGATTAAGGGCTTTTTTCATCGAAATGTTTGGTAGGTTTTGATTTTTGGTAAACTGGGAAGCCTGTCCTCGACGTATAATTTTATTTACTAAATCAACCCTCTTGGACTGTTGATTTTCCTGTTTCAGGTTATTACTGACAACAATTCACGTATCTTTACTCGCAGTAACTTTGAGTTCCATCCCAGTGTTGGTTAGCAGCTTTATTGAATCAAAAACTGGTGCTTCGATAAGTGCATGCGATTATTGGGGCGATACATTTGGAACATTTTTCAACAATTTACTGACCGGCACATTTCTGACAATCTACATTGAAAGGCTGTTGGCAACCTATTTGCATGAAACTTACGAAAAGTCATCAGCTTACGGTGCTTTGGTGTTATGCGCGGCTTTTGATTTGGGCTTTGGCGGGATTTGGCTTTACTTTTTCAAAAACAGTAAGTTTTTTTTATTTTTTAAACTGGTTGACGAAACAAAAATACACCTTTAAACCTTATTTTACAATTTTTATAAACTGCCAGGTTTTTTTCGCTCTTTCAACATCGTCACTGTGTTATGTCCCCTTTTCAGTTGGCACCTACAACGAATACGCCGTTACTTACACGTATTATTCTGCCTACATTTTGATAGTCGGGGTGAGTTACTTTTTTTTGTATGAAAAGAACGGCGGAAACGGAGTCTTGCAACTTTTTAAAGTATTTTTGTATCAAAAAGTGGTTCCGAATGTAGCCTAAATCTGTCCAAGTCACCAGACTATAGTGGTCTTTGTTTTCTAAAACTGCGACCCGCATATCTTCAGGTCCTCGCCACCGTAACCCGCTGGAATGACTCCCTGCAACACCTCCGAAGCGACTCCACCGATATCCACCTCTCAGCACGCTATCAAATCTACGAAAACGTCCGAACAATGAAACTACTAAAACCACTGACCATTTGTAACATTTGCGGCGTCCTGGGTTCCGGTCTAATCATTACCCTGGTGAGGAAGAATGTCATTTCCGTGCATGTGACGTTCATCCAGTCCAACGTGTATTATTACCTGGTGAGTTATACATTTTTAATGAAGAAAAAAACTGTTCAAGGAGCGAAAAAATGCAGAAATGCACGTTTTTTCCACAAAACCAATTAATCTCAACAGTTATGTCGAATGTTTACAGCTGTACAATGTCTATGGAACGTTTTCAATTATTACATTCCTTCGAGAATCAATGATCTTTCGACCTTTTAAACGGCTACGAAAAGCGTTCCGAAAATGGAAAGGCACTTCAGAGAAACGGGTTTCGCCTTATTCAATGACCTCACCAAAGATGAGGAAGGATGCGGTCGGGAAGTTGGTGCCGATGAGGGCTGTTGATGAACAGAAAGTCTATTTTGATCAGTTTAAACAAGTTTGGTAGCGGTTTTCATGTTTTATGGGTATTTTTATGGAAAATAAACTGTTCGAAGTATTACGAGGGATAAAACAACATTGTAACTTCAATTTAAACTGTCATGCGACGATGAGGGCAACATTACAACTCAAAACAGTGCCTAACTTTTTCAAAAGAAAACTGCGACTCGCGCGTTTGTATCGTTGGCAAAGTGTCCCCAACATCAAACACACTCCTGATTTCGGTTTCAACATTTTATATATTTCAACTCTTTTTTCATCCATTTCTCCCCGCCATCTGTCACTAAACACCAATTATGGCATCTCAAATCAATCTCAATGGACCGCTGATACATCCAAGGCTAGTAAAACTGTCACGCGTTCCCCCACGAACTCAAAATTCCGCATTTTAGGATCAAATCCATGCTGGACGAGTCCAAACTCGACCTTTCCGACGTCCAAGAAACCCCAAAAACATTTATCGACCTCGAGGAAAAGATCGAAAACCTCACCGAGAACCAGAAGCTCGCCCTGGTTGAGCTCTGTCTGGAACGCGTCTCGCTCGCCGTGTTTGCTGGCTGCATCAAAGTTGAAAACTGGACTGTTGATGGGGAACATGCTGTCGTCAAGGAATTTGCGCTTACTCCCACCGATTTCGACATCCTCCAGTCGATCATCGATGAAGCGGACCTCTGCTTCGATGCAGATCCACTGGGAGTGTTGGTCAAGCTGCGGAGAGGCGTCATCGACGTGCATCCGCTGTCCTACTACGTTCAATACTTCTTGGTCGCCGTGATCGCGACGTTTTCGACGTCGCCGTATCCGGATTCGAACCCAAAGCTGCTCTTGGCCTATGCGAAGCTGCTGTATGTGTATGCGTCGATTCAAGTCGATCCGTGTCTTGTTGTGAAGCAAAAACTGGAACAACTAGTAGGCAGTCAAACTTTTGCTTATTTTATATATAATTTTCCAACTTACAGCACGAACTATCCTCCGAAACCATCACCGATCTCCCCCTCGAGGCCCAAATCGAGTTCCGACTGATCCTCGCCAATGCTTTCCTCATGTTTTTCGACGTCCAGCGAGCTTTGGATTCTTCCATTGCCGCGAACTCGCTGTGTGGCATTGACGTGCAGTTTACGGGGGAATTGGGCAAGCGGACGTACTTCCAAGTTAATGATTTGCCGCAGCTTTTTGCTAATGTGGGTTTTTGCTTTTAAAACTGGAAGCATAATAAGATTTAGGCCAATCTCCGCGAATCAAGCACGCCATCGACCTTCACCACCCTACCTCCAGCCGCCGACACTCCTCAAGCGCTCCGTCTCGATGACGATACTGTCATGCCTGAAGTCAAGAAAACTGTTGGGAACGATGTCAAGAAGGTCGAACTGTATCCAGTACACTTGGCATGCATGGTGACCTCGCTCGTCGTCATGCAACGTAACGAAGCCCCGGATGAGATCCTCTTCGAAAAGCTGGAAGCCTTCATCCAGGAAGTTCTCAGCTATAAGCAGGTCTATGGGGTTCAGCTAAGAGCATTGTTGGCTCGCTGTCTTGTGGAATCCGATCGGAAGCGCAAGGTTGAACGGGCTGTGATGCAGGCTGAGGTTTTGAAGAATGATTTGCTTGGCGTTCATACAGTTGAGGGTCGTAATGAGGTTGGTTTTGTTTTTAAACTGTTATCAGTTTTATCTGGTCATTTACAGGAACTCTCGACATCCCAATACCGCGCCCGCTACCCGTGGCTTCTCGCCAGCAATGCCAAACCCTTCTGGTCGTACCTCCGTTCCTATGCCACCCTCCTGCTGAAACTGGGCTCCGTCGGTGAAGCCATGCACGCCTACAACTCCATCTACGACTACGACGCCCTCGTCGAGTGCTATATCAGTCTCGGTCAAGCTGACAAGGCCGAAACGATGGTCCGAAACTTGCTGGCAGTCAAGGAAACGAGCTACCGTCTCTGCCTGATGGGCGACATCACAGCCAATCCAGCCTGGTACGAGAAGGCCATCACGAAGAGCCACGACAACAGTGCCAAAGCGCGAACAGCTCTGGGACGGATGCTGCTCAAACGCGGCGATTTGGAGGGCGCTTTCGAGAATCTTCAACGCGCGGTCCAAATCAAACCACTTGAAACGAAATCGCTGTTTTCTCTTGGCCATGTCGCCTACAAGTTGGAGCGATACGCCGAAGCCGTCGCTGCCTACAGGAACTGTGTCAACGTGGAGCCGCAGGATTACGAATCTTGGAACAACTTGTCGGCTTCGTTTGTCCATTTGAAGCGGCCTGAACAAGCTCAGCGGACTATGAAGGTTTCATACTCTTTTCTTTATTAAAACTGTGATTACTCTCAAATTATGCTTCCAGGAAGCCCTCAAATTCAACCGAAACCACACCGAAATGTGGCGCAACTACGCGATCATGTCGATCAACGTCGCCGACTACGCTCAAGCCATCCAGGCCATCAACGAATACCTGGAGCGTGCCCGCAAGCCAGATGTCGCTGAAATCGTCCAGGAACTGCTTCTAAACATCATCCAAGTGCGGACAGAAGCCGGATTCAGCGTCCTTTTGAAGGAAGCCGTCGCGATGATGGGTCATTTCAGTGCCAAATGCCTGCTCGATGCCGATACCCTCTGCTGCTACGCGTTGCTCAAGAAACCCGTCGAAGGCAGCACCGATGTCGTCGCCTATGAATCGTACTTGGCTACCGCGAGCAAGGCTGTTCAAAAATGCATTTCTTCATCTGTAAGTCGCTTAAACTGTATTCTGGTTAACATTCAGTTTACTTGCAGCCCTGGAAGACCGATTCCGATGCCCTCTACAAGACGCTCCAACAAGCAGTGGACATGGTCGTCGCTGAACGTGCTTTGAATGGTATTTTGACTGATGGCAAGGTGGGAGTTTGGAATTTTAATTTCGTTTTTAAACTGTTATGATAAATGACATGGTTTTTAGAAGGTCCAAGTACACCTCAGTCGAATTACGTCGATTTTGAACACTGCACAAGAGAACTTCGACCTCGACGACGTGCCTAACAAAGAGCAGCTGAAACCACTGATTGTGTTGGCTGATTCGTTGATTTCCGAGTGATTATGTTTTGATTGTTGTTGTTGATTTGTTTTTGTTAGTAAAAAGTTTATATTTGAGATGTTTGGATTTGCAAAACTGAGCTGTCGTTCCATTTGTGAAAAAAAATAAAAAAAAAATTGAAAAAGTAAATTTTATTATGTACACACAAACAAACGACCAAATCAAGAAAATTAAAACTGAATAATAATAACACAATGTAAAAATAGCAAAATACCCGTAGATAAAAAAATATTTGAACTAATAAAAACCACTCAATACATCCGTGAGTCAGAAATGTCCGAGGCGTCGACGTAAGCGTTGTTGGCTTTGCAGTAGTCGATGAACTTGTACCAGTCAGGCGAGACTTCCAAGCTGCGGCCATGTCCGATGACAATCAGGAGTTGTTGAGCCCGAGAGAGGGCCGTGTTCAGCCGTTGGCGATCTTCCATGAATCCGAGGGCATGGCCATTCCTCACAGCAGTCATAATGATGACACGACGCTCGGATCCTTGGAACTTCTCCACGGTGTCAACGGTGACTTCGGACGAGGGGCCCAGAAGGTGGCGGATCAGCTGGGTCTGGGCCGTGTACGGCGAGACGACGCCGATCTCGTGGGCTTTGACGCGGCGGGACCGGAGCAGGGATTGGACGTAGAAGACGACGGCATTGGCTTCGGCTTCGTTGGAAGAAGATCCATTGCTGTCGGTGTGAACGCGGCCGTAGACGTTCTCGAAAAAGACCGGGAACTTGGACGAAGGGAGGCGGTGCCAGTCGTCGAGGGAGTCGTGGCCGGCGGGGCGAGTGAACTCCAGGGTGTCGTTGTAGAAGATGTTGGAGACGACGTTGACAATGGCTTCATGGGAGCGGTAGTTCTTCGTCAGCTGCACCATGTTTCGGCTGTCGCTTCGGAAGGCTTCGTTCTGGTAGAGGCGCGACAAGATTGAAGTCTTATAGCCATAAGCTGGATCATCCAGAAGGTGGACTGAAGCCACAGGGCCCAGCTGCATCGGGTCACCGGCGACAATGAGCCTGGTCCGGCGGCTGGCGAAAAATGCCATCGGCATCCATACCTCCATCTCAGCGGCTTGTCCGGCTTCGTCGACGATGATGTAGTCGAACTTCTCTTCCGCATACAGCTTCTTCAGTGATGGTGTTGATCCAAGCGTTGAGATGACGATGGAGTAGTCATCCAGATCGATGTCTTCCGTTGAAATCCGGAGCTCTTGGCCATCTGACTCGATCCTTGCGTGACTTCGGAGTTGTTCAGGCACCAGCGACAGATCCAGAGTCCGCGAAACGTGCCGGTAGAGGGCGTCATCTGAGCTCTTGCCAAGGCCTTCCTTCAGAAGCCCGCAGGCGATGTGGTCAGCTGCCTTGTTGGACGGTGTGCAAATGAGCACCCGGTCACCGAGTCGGACCAGTTCAGCGATAGCCTTAACCAGGGTATGGGTCTTCCCGGTGCCCGGAGGGCCGAACAGCATGAAGACATTGTCGGCATCTTCCCGCTTGATCTCCTCGATGGCGGCCTTCTGTTCATCGTTGAGATCGGCCATGGACGACTTCGGCTGCACGGGAAGATCATCGAGACAGATGATCGAAGAAGAGTTGGAAGAAGCAAAGGCTGACTTCTTTCCATCCATCTCATCGTCCAGGCAAATGATCGAGGGCGAGCGGGACCGAGAAGGTGCAGAAGCAGCTTTCGGAGATGAAGCGATCTGAAAAGTCACCTTTTATCCAAAATTCAAGAAAAATTTAAACGAAAACTCACTTTGTAACCAAGTTTTTCTTGGATAAACTGCTTCTCGGCAACGCGAGCAATTGCTTCGAGCTGGTTCTCCTGCGCCGTAGTGTTGACGTCCAGGTAGAGTTGGAATGGCTGAAAAGAATACGGTAATTTTGACTTCCAAAACGTGAATTCAACTTACCGATTGTTTGAATGAGTCCAAAATGCAGGCCTTAGAAGTCAACCTGACTTGAATGAAGTCGCCGTTTCGTTGAGTGATGCATCCATAGATGCGTCGACCCAACGACGGCTTCTCCTTCTTCGCCTCTGCTTCCATCGGCGCGTCAAGGCACGCATAATTGACGATCTGCAGTTGGCCGTCTTCGTCTTCTTTTTCGTCTTCGGGGCCCTTGGCGAGGAAGATCCCTTCTCGCTCTTTGACGAGCTGCCAATTTGCATGGGCCCCGACGGTCAATGACACGATCACCGTGACCATTGGCTTGCCCTTCTCACCAGCCTCCTGCTTCTTAGTCGCGATTACGCGGTAGCTGTCCGCGAATCGGACTTCAGAAGCAATAAGCCGGTCAGCAAGAGGCTTGTCTAGCTGAAAATCAACGATTAGGATTTTTGCAAATGAAGAATAATGAATATGTTACTCACCTGGTCTGCCAGCTTCTCGACTTCCACGAAAGCGGCAAACTTTGCCGCCGCGGCCCCGATGTTGGTCGGAGCCGCTTCCAAATCCTTCAACAGGTCGGCGTGCTTCTCGGCGATGAGAGCTCGGGTGACCTCGCTCTTTTTCGCAGCACGACATCTGAAATTGGTAAGTTTTAACAAATTCAAGAAACTTTCGAAACCAAAAACTTACTGTGGCCGTTCATACGGTCCTCGGGGGCGTTTAGAAACGCGACCGGCAGAGGCAGAGCACAGGGTGCTGCGACGCTGGTAGCGCGTGTTTTGAACCATTTTAACTGAAATAGTATTACTGTAACATTGGAAAAGTGATAAACACGATGTAACAATCAGTTCTACACGATCAAAACACGATCTCGCGGATATATGATTTAGAATTAGCAAAATGGCAACTGCTGAGGAGTTCTAACGCATCATAATGCCGCAAACCATTGCATTTTTAGACATTGTATTGGACATTGATTATAGAAAGAGTAAAATAACAAAAATTTCAATAAAACAAAGCCAAAACAAATGTTCTAGCCTTATTTCAAAACGGCGTTTAAACAAGAAGCTCTTTAACATTACGGATACGGAATGCCCTTAAGAATAGCCATCGAATGATGTACAACTTGTCTCAATCGACCGACTGAAGTTCAATACACAATGCCAAGAGGTCTACGGTACCAAAGCAAGCTCAAGACTGATGAAAGATAACACTTTCGTCTTCTATTTATGTGGTGTGTGTAGATCGCGCCCCATCGCCACGGTCGAAACACGATTTTGCGGATATATGATAAGGAATCTGACAAAATGACAACTGCTGAAGTATTTTAACGCATCATAACACTGCATTTCATTGCATTTTTAGACATTGTATTGTACATTGATACTAAAAAAAGAGGAAAAATACGGAAATTCTAATAAAACAAAGCCAAAACTAATGTTCTAGCCTTATTTCAGAATGGCATTTCAAAAACAATTTCTTTTTACATTACAGATTTCGAATCCACTTCCGAATAGCCATCGAATGATGTACAGGTCGTGTCGATCGACCCACTGAAGTTCTAAACAAGCTGCTAGAGGTCTACGGTACTCAAGCAAGCCCAAGACTGATGGAAGATGACACTTCCGTCTTCTATTTATAAGGTGTGTATAGATCCCGCCCCGTCGACATCGATTAAGCTTAGGTCAGTCAGGCGGGAAAGCTTCATATGACATTACCAGCCAAAAACGCGCAGAACGCATGCATTAGCTAGTTGATTTACATCTCTGCGGACATTATCCTAGCTTACGGCCTGCGGCGAAGCCTGTCGGGGGGTTATTGTCCCACGCAACGCTACATACCTCAAGAACAACTTGGAGAAAGAGGCTTTATCAGGGTGAAGCTGATATGCTTGATGCTTACGGATGACGCTTGAGGTCCTGATCGATTGGACTTGGACTGGAATCAATCAGTGTTGGAACCCGAAGTTAAGAAGAATGGATAAAAGCGGAGCTAAAGATACTGTACAAATTCAGATACTGTATAAATTTGCTATCATTTTTTTACTGTTTTTACGGCACTTTATCGATTAGATTTGTTAAATATTTCGGTTTTATTTGTTTCTTTGATGTTTTAAACACATTATCGTAAACTTCATCTTTACCGATTATTTCCGATCAGTTAGGCGGGAAAAGCCTTTTCGGACATTTCCGGCCAAAAGCGCGCGAAACCAATCAAAAGCCTCGTTAGTTAGTTATGATTAGCACGTCTACGGTTACAAGCTTACAGTGTTTGTTGAAGTCCGTCGGTGCGTATCGACTTATGCGACACACACACAAGCCAATAACATTTCCACAGGTTATATTATCTGGATGAAGCTAAAGCTTATGGACGACGCTGTTGAGGTCTCCGATCGATGTTATTTCGTTTCCACCTTCGGTCCTGTCAATGCTTAAAACTATGATTGCGCTTTCCTTTCCTGTTGTCATGACAGTTCACATTATAACCTGTCAAACTAAATGACTTTCTGATCTAACCAACTAAGCATTTGCGCAACAGGTTTCAATCAATGCCAACCAGAACCATGGAGTGCTTAGTCGAAGACAAGATGGTTGTGTCTTCGTTTTTTTAAGTGAGGCTGCGCGCTGGCATTGATCTCCCGCTTTTTGTCTTTAATAAACGTTGTCATACCTACGTCATAAGTTAGTTGTTTTTTCAGATATTTTCAAACAAAAAATGGAACAAATCGACTACCAGAAGTATATTTATGTCCATTACCTTTTGAAACTTTTGTTAAGAGAATGGAAACAACTAAAACTCTGCTTCGAAGTCAAATTGGCTACTCACATTTCACCCCCATTCATACAGTTATTGGTTCTAAACCGAGTCAAAAGTCGCATCAGTATGGCAATTTTAAGTTTAACACGTGTTATTACTCAAATTAATAATATTTGCACAATCAGACGACTAAATACGATAAGAATGGACCTACTCCGCAAACCCAATGTGGGTATTCTTTTGACTGAAATTGCATGTAAAGTAATAGATGAAATTGATGTTCTAATCACAAAGTTAGAAGGCCCTGAACCCATTTCATTCAACCAGCTGCCATACAAATTCCAAAACCGATTGGTCACCCTACTGCCGCCCTCAAATATAGTGAATTTCAAGGAGGTGGGAAAAACTGCGACAAAATACGCAAATCAACGAGGAGCCTTTTTCAAAAACCTGTTGGTAGTCAGAAACAGTACAGATTATAAACATATTAAAAAATCATATGGAAAAAGAAAGTATTATGATATCTACATTACCAGTCGTTTTCTAAACTTTGAAAGATGCTACGTGCAGAGTTCCCTTTACTTAACTATAAATTCAACTGAGAATTATGATCGTGCGGTTAAGAATGTTTATGGTGATTATAGTGGTGTGACGTTACAAGGATCCTATACTTGGAAACACGCAATTTATTTAATGAACCTCAGCAAAAGGGCGAAAGATGTTTCGTTAATGCTCGGAATGCAGATTGAAGTTGAAGAATTTAATGATTTTTTTGAAGCCGCTATGCAGTGGATGCAACGGAAACACACCATATTGTAAGTAAAGTAAAAGCAGTTAAATGTGTATGTATGCGTCATTAAAAGAGATGTTTCAGAATTGAGATTGACTGCACTGCTTTGGATGTTACGTTTCGATCGCGTTTTACAGCTTATGTTGAAAGTCAAACAAATCTTAAAACATTTCTAAAAGATGAATATGTTATTGTTAGTAAGGAAATACTGCTATAATACATTTTATGATTATCTATCTTTATTTTTTATAAGTTCATTGAAATAGCCAAGTCTCAAAAAAACACAATCAAATTTATTGCCAATCCAACGAAAAAAATCAGTAATCAATTTCATAATTTTATATATAACTTATACAGCAAGAATTTAATATGACATTAATCATGTTTAAAATACAAGAAAACGAAAATGAACAGACCTTCTTCTCTTCGAAGAAGCATTAAATGCAATCTGATATGATACAACCCGAACAACCCATACTGGCTGCTTCTAGGTAAACGTCTGCGTCTGTTACCGGATGCATGCCGGTGTCAGGCGTATACGTTCTGCCGGTGCCGGATACCGGCACAAAGCTCCCGACAACATCATCAATGACTAAATACATGCCGCACCGTAAACGATCACAATACGGGTAGAGATAAAATCGAAACTCAGAAGAGCCTGCTTTGTAGCACAAGCCGGTATCTGTGCAAATGCACAGATTGCACACCGTTGACGCTACATCTAAAACTGCTTCGTCATGCTGTGCATACGCGCTCTCGGCCGTCTCATAATAACCGACTCGGCCGTCGGAGCACAATGAACATGTAGATACTAAATTTGCTCGATTATACATTTCTTCCACATACACGATGTTTTATGTATACTTACCTTCATAAGTAGATATATTAAAACCTGGCACAGGTGAATTATTCAGCCGTCGAAATTCGGCGTCGGTAAGAAGTGGAACGATATTCGTTTTAGGTGCTGCGCATGTTGCCGATTTGGTCGTAGTGGCACGCGTTGATACAGTCATTGACCTGGTCATTGCCAGAGTCGTGGTGGTGTCAAGTTCCGGAAATATAGGGATGGGGATTTCCCCACCCCCCGTTGCACTCATGGGCAGGCATGCTGATGCCGAACCATATAAAGCACAGATAATGACGACCCAAAACATAATCAGAACTGCTTAATACGGTTCATTGTTATCCATTTATATATTCACTTCGAAGTCAGCATGGTATCACATGGTTTTGATCGTGCAAGTCAGTTTTCCACGACGCCTTCAGATTGACTAATTTGTTTTATCCGAATGTCGAAAAGATTGGGAACATAAAAACCCCAAAAAAACCTATGCGTTTGGATGTAACCATTTCTAACACCAAAAGTGGTACATTTTTTTATCGAAAGGACGAGTCAACTGGTTTTGATGCAATAATTAATTATGAGAAAAATGCATGCTAAGCAGGCTCAACTCTTTATTATGTTAACAATAATAATCGACTTCAATGTTAAAAGCTAGCGTTTGTTAAATTTACAGGATTTTAAATATGTATATTATTGCATACGACGAGTATATGACCATTTTTGAATACGCGGTTGATGACAACGTTAGCTTTTTAAAGATGAGATTTGAGTATTGAGTAATTACCTGAAAATTTGATAAAGTGAGTGCTCGTGAAGTTTTCCTTACTTTTTGTGTACACATTCTCTGCTGCGCATTTTAAGGGGCAGCAACTGAAGATGCAGGGATCTTTGGCATGTAACATTTCGCCGTTGCATCATAATTAGCACCCAAAAACGATGCGTATTGGTTACAAACCGTTTCCGTAATAAGCAAAAAGCAGACCCCCCTTCCGTTTGCCCATCCATAAGGGCAGACGCCTTGTGCGGTGTAGACTGAATTCTGCAATAGTTGTTGCAACTCACTCAGTTTTCTGCCCGGGACATCCACTTTCGGTCCAGTTTTTATGTAGTAAGAACATATCATCGCTTCTTTTAGGTCGCGGATCATCGTTAAAAGCGTGCAATTACGGTTTTCCTTGATCATCTGCACCCCCATGCAGGCCGCATTCTCATGACACTGGTACAAGCAAAAGGTTAGGTTGGTAGTGGTGTAGCCATGGATGACGTCGGAAATGATTTCTACACCGCTAAGGTGCAGAAAGCGCTTCTCTCCAGTACAACTAGGTACA
Organism: Panagrellus sp. LJ2284; assembly: GCA_024447225.1. Lineage (NCBI taxonomy): Eukaryota > Metazoa > Nematoda > Chromadorea > Rhabditida > Panagrolaimidae > Panagrellus > Panagrellus sp. LJ2284. Next base: position 5,612,295 of record JAMRYC010000005.1, on the reverse strand, counting down.
AAAAAAATCGCGACGAGGAAGAACCATGCAGCCATGTCTGCGGTTTGGATGTCACACTGGTCGTCTGAACCGTTTTAATATGAACTGCTTGAGATGTCTGAATCTCGTTGTTAGGGCAGACGTAATAATCGTTGTTAAGCAGTTGACAACTGAGACAGACACATATTTTACAAAACCAATAAAAATCTTGTGTCTAATACATGCAGTTTCCCAGTCGTTGTTCCATCGGGCTCAAAATTATGTGAAATGGCATGGCAACGCAGAGCAAAAATGCCGAAAAGAGCAGATTGACAATGGAGACAGCAATAATTCAAATAACGAGACGACACGCCCATCTTGAAACTACGATTGCGCATCCATGTTGCCATGACAATTTCACATTACAATGTGTAAAACCGAAAGTCAAGTGCAATTGCCGAAATGCACGTATCACCGATTTCTAGCTTTTCGTTAAAAAAAACCTGCATTGCTTGTCAGCTTCATAGCAACAGTCTCGTACGCCCTACTAACGGCAAGGTTTACATATGTGGGTGGTGAAAAATGAAGCGGACAGTTTTATGGAATGCGTTGTCTAAATAATTCTGGGTTGGTTTTTTTGGTTTTATTGGTAATGAAAACTGCCAAACTGGTCACAATGGAAACTTTAGCGAATCCAACCTCTCATCCGAAACAAGCGCGTCCGCGTCTTCGCCATCATCAACACCTTCTTGACGGCCATCAATCTGATCCTGTTCATCGGCTGCATCATCATCCTCGGATTCGTCATCTTCGAGGTCATAGCCGTCAAGAATCGCAGTAGCGTCGACAAACCGTGCATCTACCAGTGGTCCGAGTGGAGCGAGTGCTCAGCCACGTGCCGCGGCTTGAATGAAACGTCTCCACCAGTGAAAACGCGTACCGTGGTCAAGGATTCGATCATTCAGGCTCGAGGCACCAAGTACAAGTCGTGTGAGAGTGATCTGGAGGACAAGACCGATACGGCGCCGTGTAATACGCACAAGTAAGTTGATGGTTGAGTTAAAAACTGCCACGTGGTCGTCTAACTGTTGACTTTAAGATCAACTTTTTAATTTTTATCATTAAAACTGGGATCTGCCAATTCTACATTTTCAAAAATTCATTGCCTTTCCTTCCAGATGCCCCCAAAAGCTATCCTTTTTCAAATTCGTCGGCGACTTCCGTCTCGACGTCGGCGCAGAAGAGGACAGATGCTACATTATCCGAGACGTGCCCATCGGCGACAACCTCATCGAGATCGACATCACGGATCTGCACGTAGAATGCAATTGTGGTGCTGAGTGCCAGGCGCTGATTTCGACCCAGTGAATATTTTGACTTTATTTTCTATTGTTTTAGTAAATATGTTTCAACTTAATAAATCTACGTTTATATATTTGGAAAACTGTCCCATCTTGTCTGCTAAGCGATAAATATTCGCAGTGCTAAAGCTGGATTGAAAACTTCGGTAAATCTCAAGCCATTTCAGTAAAACTTGTTCTGTTTAATGCATCAAAGATGGTGGTTGAAATGTATAGTTTGGTTTTTGTAATTAAAACCGGGATTTGTCTGTAAAGATACCGTATTTATGGGTCACATTGGAAGCTGACGTTTTAGAAAAGTCGGTTCCATTGTTGAAACGTCAAATCAGGTGGCGTATGTACATACTTTTCTGTCTATAACTTTGATATTAACATAATTGCTACTCAAGGCTTTTTTTGTTGTTCACGTTTTCTCTGATGACGGTGCGAACAATCTGGGGTGTTAGCAGATTTCTAGAATGGCTCGCGGGTGAAGCTTGGGTGGTTTTGAAAAACTATATTAATAAATACAATGTGGTGGAAGCATTTCATAATGAATTATACACAAAAAACCACGCTTCAAAATTTCATGTTCGTCTTTGCAAAACAAACACCATTGAAACTCAACAGACCGACGAAACACACATTAGACATTGCTGCAGATAGTATATAAAATATTTTTCGAACCGTTTAAACAAGATCGTTTTGAGCAACGGAATTTCGTTGTTATGGCAGCAAAGGTGTTGAAAAGAAGAGATTGACAGCTGAAACAGCAATAATTCAAATCAAATGAGACGAGACGCTCTTCCTGGACTTACACTAATAAAAAAGGGTTGCGCGACCGTGTTGCCATGACAGTTCACATAAAGATGCGTAAAACCGAGAATCAAATGCAGTGCACGTATTATTGTAATTTATAGCTTTTTGTTAAAAAAAGGTCTGCATCGAATTTCAATAGCAACAGTTTCGCTGCCCTGTGCAAGTCAAGATACACTTGTGTGAGTGGCAAAAAAGTGTGTTGCTGAAAAATTAGATGGTTTTTCCTCTGTTATGTTACGGAAATGTATAAATGATGCGTATTGTTGGATTTAAAATGATATTCGCCTCCTGACAAAATACCGATGACTACAAGTTTTGTATTTAATGTGCCGTGTTGAAACCTGCGTAGCAGTTCAACTGACGGTAAACTTTTAACCTGCGTATTATTGACCATGATCCGAGATGTACACAAAACAATAGTAAAGTTAAATTTCTGCACCTTTCTGGTGTCCAAGTTGAAGCCGACCACCTCTACAGCTGAATAACCAGCAACCTTACGGCATGGATCGTTGAATGCGGCTTTAACGAAGGATGTATCGGTTTCCAATGGATCAAGAATGAAACAACGTGTAAACTACTAACAATTCTTTGCAATGTGTAAACGCCTATCAGTGTCAGTTCTACATAAAGATGGTGCAACGGTAGATGTTTATAGAAGAAACCTAAATGAGTTTCAACAAGTGCTGCAAATTCGCGTCTACTTCGATCATGGTTAGTTATAATAATAAAGACACGTGGAAATTATTAATAATAGTTCAAAATTTGCAGAACAATGCGCTCACGTTGAAACCTGCGTAGCAGTTCAACAGACAGCAAAAATTGGAAACTGTAAACTGCCGACCATGATCCGAGATGTACGGTCAGAAAACCATTCGGTCTCAGATTGAAACTGCGACAGTGTTGAAGTGTAGCTGCTTCGTTGTTCTGGGCCTTATTGCCCTGCTCGGTGTTACCAACGCAACATTCCGGAAACTCAACGGAGTCCACCTTGTCGCGGATACTTTGTACACCATTTCCGTTCCCAAACATTTGGACTGTATTAAGGAATGCGCTCCTATCGACGCCTGTATTGGCTTTGAATACCGGCCTAACAACACGACGTGTCTGTCGGCTTCTTACCATGATCCGGAACGCATACGACGCGTACGAATGCCGCTACTACATCAAAACTGATGCAGTCGTCGTCGTGAGTGACTGTTTGAATGAACCTGTTGAAACCTGCGTAGCAGTTCAACTGACGATAGACATTCAACCTGCGAATCCCTGACCATGATCCGAGATGTATGTATTATAATTCTGATAAGTTGAATTAAACCGCATACGAAAAGCAGCATCGGCGACAAGTTGAACGGTATTCGCTGAGGGTGCAGGACACGCTGGAGCAGCCGTAGTAGTAGTGGTGGTCGTAGTAGACGTCGTTGTCGTAACCACCACGGTGGTTAGTTCGGTTGTCGTTGGAAAAAACGTTGGCAGTGGGATGACGCCTCCATCGCCCACAGTGGGCGTGGGGGGGCAGCCGGATGCCGTGCCGCATAAAGCAAAGAAGATTAAAGTGGCAAACATTGCAACTGCTCAAAATCAAAATCACGGTTCTTCACTTTTATACCCGCCGTTTTGTTCTCACAGGATTTTACACGTGCACGGTTTTTGTCATGACACTTTTAGGTTGACTAATTTGTTTCATCCAAAAGTTGCCACATAAAGGAGCGTAAAAACGAAGAAAAAAAATAAATGAGTTCAGAAATAAAACTTATCTTACGCCAAAAGCAGTACGCTGTGTGATCAAAAAGATAAGACAACTGGTATTAACACATAATTAATTATGAGATGATTGTCTGCATTATTTTCTGTGTTTAAAGTTTGAGCCATCTCATGTTGCAAAAGTTTTTTACATTCACCACTGCTTTTGTAAAAACCGCAAAAACATTGTATTTAACGTTTTTTTTAAAGTCAATTTATTTTTCCTTGTCAGACTTATACATACAAGTGCAACGATAAGTTTTATTAAAAAAATAAATGATAGTTATCTTGACAATGTTTAGTATTATATATAGTGAGTTGTATGTTGCTGTGCCAAGTGTAATGATTAGTTAGGCCATACATTAGTGTCCTCGCTGTGGATCAGGGCAATAGAGGAACAATAATCAGTATTCGTAACTGTACCAAGCGGTTCCATTCTCGCGCAGTTTTGGAAAGTGGCATTTAATCAAGTCGTCATAGGTAGCTTGGAGAAAGGAGGCATACTCATCGCAAACCTCCTTAGTTGTAGACCAAACACAAATTCCTGACAATTCTGTAAATCCATAGGGGCAAACACCTTCCGTGATGTAGACCAAGTTCTGTACGTACTGCTCCAGTTCGGTTAAATATCTGTCATCAATGAGGACGACTGCATCAGTTTTGATGTAGTAGCGACATTCATACGCATCGTATGCGTTGCGGATCATCGTGAGAAGTCGGCAAGTGGTGTTGTTCGGGCGGTACTCAAATCCGATGCAGGCGTCGAGAGGAGCGCACTCCTTAATACAGTCTAAACGGTCGGAGACGGAAATACTGTATAAGGTGTCGGCTACAACGTGGACTCCATTGAGCTTGCGAAACTTCGCATCGACGAGGTAAAACAGGGCAACAAGGCCCAAAAGAACAAAACAGCTACACTTGAACATTGTCGCAGCTTCAAACTGAGGCCAAATGGTTTTCCAAACCGTTTCAATAAGAGCACCTCGAGACGTCTGAATCTTGTTGTTATGGTAGTCGTAATAATCGTTGTTGAGGAGTTGACAACTGAGACAGACACATATTTTATGGAAACCAATAAAAATCCTGCCTGTATCCTCCGATAAGTGCATTTTCTCAGTTGCCGTATCTTCGGGTTTAAAATTATGTGAATCCACATGGCAACGCAAATCAAAAAAGCTGAAAAGAGCAAAGTGACAATTGAAACCGCAATAACTCAAATTATGAGACGAGTTGCTCTTTTTGAATCTACACACAAAAAAAAGCGTTAACTTAAGTTTATGCGAGCGTAATGCACAAACGCAGAAGATTATGCTTTGCGTCAACTTAAGTTTACGTTTTCTCTAGTAAACGCAAAGCATAATCTTTTTGTGCATTACGCTCGCATAAACTTAAGTTTACGCTTTTTTTGTGTGTACGATGGCGCCTGCATGTCGCCATGACAATTCACATTACAATGTGTAAAACCAAAAGTCAATTGAAAAAAGTGCACGTATTATTAAAATTTACGGCTTTTTATAAAAAATGCGTCTGCAGCTCCATAGCAACAGTCTCATCTGCCCTAATTTTATAAAATCAAGGTACATATACATGGGTAGTAAAAAAGTGTATTGTAGCGACGATTAATGACTTTTCCAGTACTATGTTACTGAATAGTATGATTTATGTGTCTAAATGAATTCGAATGACTGCCGCTCAACGATGTGGTTGATTAACTACCAATGACACCAAATTGCACCTGCGTTGAATTCTGCGTAGCAGTTCAATGGACGGCGACCTCCAAATTGGTGATCATTGTCTGAGATGTACACAGACAGCTGGACGATTAACAATTGAAAATGCAGAAATGGCTGGCTTGATTTTCTTGGTCTTGCTTGCCTTTGTACCGCTCTATTGGGAAATATGTGCACCGTATCAGTGTAGAAGTCTGTGCTGACCATTTTCACAGCTAGACTACCAGCGACCATGCGGATTGCATGTTCAAATGCGCGGATAATGAAGCGTTTATCGGCTTCTACATAATTATTTTTTATACGTGCACGCGTAAGCGTTTGAAGATGATCAGCGATTTGCGGATTTCAAAACAGCAAACTTGTAAAAAAGCGCCACAGTTGAAACCTGCGTAGCAGTCAACTGACGGTAGACTTTCAACCTGCGAATCATTGACCATGATCCGAGATGTACACGAAGCAATGAACACAGCTAGTTCATCCCGTCGCTCTACTAAGATTGTCGTATTTAAACGGTTTTACAAACCATTTTGTCTCCTATCGGCACCGCAGACATGGCTAACTGGATTTTCTTGACTCTGCTTGCCTTTGTCCCAGCGCTGTGTAAGGTCAAATTTGTGCACCTTTCTGGTGTCCAAGTCGGCGCTGACCACCTCCACAGCTGGACGACCAGCAATATGTCGGCCTGCATCATTGAATGCGGATTAAACGAAGAGTGTATCGGTTTCCAGTGGATTAAGAATGAAACCACATGTAAGCTGTTAACAACGGTCCGCAACATGTATGACGCTTATACGTGTCAGTTCTACATAAAGATGGTGTCGACCGTGGAGATTTACGACAGAAACCTGACCGAGCTTCAACAATTACTACAAAACCTTGTCTACTTTGATCATGGTTAGTTATAGTTATGAAGACACTTGTAAGTTATTAATAATAGTTCCAAATTTGCAGAAAAATGTGATGGCGTTGAAACCTGCGTAGCAGTTCAACAGACAGCGAACAGCGTAAACTGTTAATTCTTGACCATGATCCGAGATGTACGTTCAGACAACCATTTGGTCTAAGATTTTAACTACAACCATGATCAACAAGGCTACCTGCATCGTTGTTCTGGGCCTTATTGCTCTGATTGGTGTTACCAATGGAACATTCCGGAAACTCAACGGAGTCCACGTTGTCGCCTATACCTTGTACACCATTTCCGTCCCCGAACGGTTGGACTGTATTAAGGAGTGCGCTCCTCTCGACGCTTGTATTGGCTTTGAATACCGTCCCAACAATACTACGTGTCGCCTTCTTACAATGATCCGCAACGCGTACGACGCGTACGAATGCAGGTATTACATCAAAACTGATACAGTCACCGAGGATGTTTGAATGCACCTGTTGAAACCTGCGTAGCAGTTCAATGGGTGCCAGACTTCACAACTCGTAGATTATTTACAATGCTCCGAGACGCACAAAGCAATGAATACAGCTAGTTTGTCTCATCTGACTGTGAGGGGAAGCTGACCTTCATGCACCTTACCGGTGTTCAAGTTAGTGCCGATCACCTCTATAGCTGGAAGAGCAGCAACCTTACGAACTGTTTGATCGAGTGTGCTGACAAAGCCGCCTGTATTGAGTTCCAATGGATTAAAAATGAAACAAAATGCGAAGATCTAACTCTTCAGTAACTGATACAAAACTGCATACTTGGATTACGGTTAGTTATGATTATGAGAACACGCGTAAACAATGGTTCCAAATTTGCAGAAAAAATGTGATTCCGTTGAAACCTGCGTAGCAGTTCAACAGACAGAAACCATTGGAAACTGTAAATTGCTGACCATGGTCCGAGATGTACGTTTAGACAACCATCCTGTTGAACATCCAGCAGATGTCATTCATGGTTATACTACATCTAACCTCACTTTTTGTTTGTTCCAATGTAATGAAAACGCGGCGTGTAGGGGCGTGCAAATGGTCAAAGAAAACCGTAACTGTACGCTATTAACGATGGTCCGCGACCTGAAAGAAGCGATGATCTGCTCGTATTACATAAAAACTGGACCAACTGCTGTAAGGTGGCCAAAATGTTTGACCATGATCCGAGATGTAAGTGGAGCAGTACGGATTTGGATGTAACATTCCCACTTTACGTACAAACTACAGCTGCTCCAACTCGACTTCTGAAGTCTGTTTAACAGAAATGGGTAAGTATTGGTCATTACTGTTAACCATGATTCCACATGGAAAACTTATCTTACAGTTACAACGATGAATGATTACTGTTACCAAGAAGCAGAGTGCCATCTCGCATACATGCATGGTGAAGAAGAAATATGGCACGGATGAATGCATTTGTTGAAAACCTGCGTAGCAGTTCAACATACGACAAACATTCAGACCTGTAAATGGCTGACCATGATCCGAGATGTATGTTCAGAAGGTTCTGCAAAGCGCCGACGATGAGGCATGTATTGCCATAAAATGGAGTTCAAAGACTAGAACTTGCAAGCTGCTCAAAACGCTTCGCAACGTGTATGATGCATTCGAATGCAGATATTATCTAAAAGTCGTACCGACAATCGACATTTTTGGCAGAAACCTCACGACTTTGGAACAACTGGTGCAAAACGTCATTTACAACTTTCAAACTAACTAGTCTTACGGATAGTTAATATCCCCAGCGATATGTAATGTCGGAGGAACACAAGAATCTGATGATTATGATCATAGATGTACGCGAAGCTTATATAGAAACTGTGGCAACGGTTATAATTGTCGGCATGTTTTTAGAACGTAACGGAAACGGTTTGCAACCAATTGCTTCCATTATTTTTAGAATACTTATGGATTTGAGTGTTTGGATTCACTGTTGTTGGCCTTCAAAATTGACACGTATTTGAAAATATTTTTTCCAGTTGGTCGTGTTGTTATATCCGGTTAAGTTTTTATTGTTTTCAAACCTGTTTTGATTGCACTTATTTGAGAATGTATACTGTTTTGGTGATTTGAATAAATTTCAGATTTGCATGGATTTCTCTAAAACTGTATTCAGTATTTTGCGGTGTATCGTATTGCCGATAGACAAGTTCCCGGTTCAATCAATCGACTTGCCAGTACACAGTCAAAATGGAGAAAGACAATCCAAAGGAATCCAACCGCGTGCCTGACACGTCTAAATCCTCCGTCAGCCAGCCCCAGAAATCCGCCGCCCCCAAAACGGAGCCCGTCCCCGCGGATGCCACTGATGGCATTCCCGACGATTCGGCCCTCCAGGAAAACACCCTCGATGCGGACCCCAATCCGGCCGAAGTCGGCGAATTCACGGAGCAGCTTTCCGACGTCAGCGATGGCGATGACGACCAAATGCAACGGACGGCGTCGCGGAATGCGTTGTCTACATGGTATCGGGTGGGGTTTTGGTTTTATTGGTAATGAAAACTGAGGTGACGAAACGAGGCTATTTAGCGAATCCAACCTCTCATCCGAAACAAGCGCGTCCGCGTCTTTGCCATCATCAACACCTTCTTGACGGCCATCAATCTAATCCTGTTCATCGGCTGCATCATCATCCTCGGCTTCGTCATCTTCGAAGTCATAGCCGTCAAGAATCGCAGTAGCGTCGACAAACCGTGCATCTACCAGTGGTCCGAGTGGAGCGAATGCTCAGCCACGTGCCGCGGCTTGAATGAAACCTCGCCACCGGTGAAAACGCGTACCGTGGTCAAGGATTCGATCATTCAGGCTCGGGGCACCAAGTACAAGTCGTGTGAGAGTGATCTGGAGGATAAGACTGACACGGCGCCGTGTAATACGCATAAGTGAGTTAATGGTTGATTTAAAAACTGCCACGTGGTCGTCAATCGTCTAACTTTAAGTTCAACTTCATATTTTCTATAGTTAAAACTGTGCGTGTCTGCTAAAATCCAATTTCTTTCCCTTTCCAGATGCCCCCAAAAGCTGTCCTCGTTCAAATTCGTCGGCGACTTCCGTCTGGACGTCGGCGCAGAAGAGGACAGATGCTACATTATCCGAGACGTGCCCATCGGCGACAACCTCATCGAGATCGACGTCACGGATCTGCACGTGGAATGCAATTGTGGTGCTGAGTGCCAGGGGCTGATTTCGACCCAGTGATTATTTTGACTTTATTTTCTGTTGTTTTAAAGCTACATATAAATTTTAAAACTGTTGTTATGCCAAGCTGATCATAAGATAGTCGCAGTGCCAAAGCTGAGCCAAAAAGTCAGTAAATGTTGGGCTTTTCAGTGGAATTTGTTCTGTTCAATGCGTCCGGGGTGGCGGTTGAGGCCGTATTCTGTAATTAGGTTTTTGGAATAAAAACTGGGTCGCGGGAATCTTCTGTATTACCGTATTTATAGGTCGCATTAGAAGTGGTCGTTTTAGAAACGTCGGTTCCGTTGTTGAAACGCGAGATTAGGTCGGATACTTTTCCGTCTATAAATTCGATATTAAAAACTGTAAATCATCCTGTGGTTTTACGTTTTCCCTGATGACGGTGCGCCCAATCATCGTCTCCGTCGGTGGTGATAACGGATTTTTGGGATGGCTCTCGAGTGAGGCTTGGGTGGTCCTGAAAAACTGCGACATTGTCTACTCTTATCATTTCAAATGGCATCGCAAGTTCAGCAGCATACATTAGCATCATTTTTACCCTCATCAGCCACCTCTCCTGCCGACGGGTCCTCAACGACATCCCCTACAGCGACTGGGGACTGTAAATCCGTAGCCGCAGGAGATATCGGCTCGAAATCGGCGCAATCCTCGACCTCACTGCCAGGAGCCGTATCAGAATCGGTACGCGGCGTCGTCGAGGCAGTTAGTAGCTCGCTACTGTCACCGCCTGAGGCTAGATCGAAGTGGGGGACATCGGCTAGGGAGTCTAGAAGCGTCAAGCGGGGGGTTACAGCGAGGCGGGGAAGCATTGTTAGATAAAACTGTGCACCGTAATTCAGGCTTACCTTCTGTTGACATGGCACCGGCTGCACTGGCTGAACAGGATACTTGACCACAGCGACCTCAGACGTGTCAGTATCCTCACCTTCAGATGCTTCTTCGCCGTCAACAGCTTCCTCGTCAGTGGAAAAGTCTTCCTCCTGAGCGATAACGTCCTCCGCAAAAGTCAATTGGCGTCGCGGCTTCTCGACGCCTTCCTCGGATTCACTTGACGAAGTTGCCGAACTCTCAGACGGGTGTGCTACGACGACGCGAGGGAGGCCAGGCGCTGCAAGGGATACAATTCTACATCAATTTTTAACTTAAAACTGAAAACTTCAAGGCGAAAGCATGAAAAAAGACAACCAACAGCAGACCCCAACATTCGAGAAGACACCTAAGTGCGAAAATCGAAAAACGAAAAAAGTAAAAGCAAACAAAGCTGCTTAGCGCTGCTTAGCACGGCACAAATCTGCCGAGGTGGCAGTAAGCTGATGCAAAGACAGGATTTCGTAGATGCCGAGAAGGGGCTGGAGCCAGGTAGACTTACATTTCTGCATATTGGAGTGGGTATCCTGGGATGGGGAGTAAACTGCTGGGGTGTCTGAAGCGTGCAATAAAAAATTACGGTAAAACGAATCGGAACGGCGGCAAACAAAAGGGTTAATTGTGGCTTGTTTGCACAAGGTAAGGTTGTTCGGGGAATGGCATTGTGAAAAAAGGGTTGAAAACTTAAAACTGGACTTTCTAATGTTTTCAATCGATTCAGTTTAAAATTATATGACTGAAAGGTCAAAACTGCAGATTTTACCACCTAGTTTCATTTTTGTAAAATATTCAAATCAAACACCTCACGAACAAATACATCAAAAAGAACATTTTTATAAGAATGGTATTTTCAACTTCGTTGTTTTTTTTTCAAAAAATTCGAATCATCGCCCGGCTTAACTTTGCAAAAAGAACAAAACTTTGCATCGCCTGACTGCAAAAGTCAGTCGGCCCAAGCTTCAAACACCTTCTTCGCGATCGTGCGTCGATGCATGGCTCGATGAATTGAAAAGAAGAAGCTTAGAAAAACAACAAAAATCCGACAACAGAACGGACTGTTCGTTTTTTCGAAAAAAAAACAAAATCGTGCTTTTCGATTGAAAAAATCAACATTTTTCGACATTTTTTGGTAAACTGCAAATGATCATCCATACTTTGTTAAACTTTTATTTGGTAAAAACATCCAAAGACATTATAAACCTCGTTGATCCGGAAATACACACTTATTATAACCAACTTTGAATTCAAAATACTTAAAGTGAATCGCCAAAAACAGCAATTACCAAAATAAAGAAATAGCTATTTTAATTTTGAAAAAAAAACCAAACCGCAGACGTCTGCGGACCCGTAATCATCGGGATGGTTAGATAAATCTTTGAAGACATGCAAATCTTTTGTGTTGTAAGGGCACTTGAAGTCGATCAAGAAGGCAACAAAACTTTTTGGAGGGAATGGAAGAACACTTATTAGAGTAAGGCTGGAAGGGACCATTGAGTGGTCTTATTAGTGGAGAAGGGCACTTTTCTGGGCCTCTTTGGTGCCATTGTCGAGGCGGACGGGCGTGGCCTTGTTCTTCTGGAGGAGCGGGACGGCGAAGAGCATGATGCCGGAGATGAAGAGACACACGCCGCAGAAGCCGAAAGTGTAATCGTAGCGGCCGGTCATGTCGTAGAGCTTTCCGGCGATCGGAGGGCCGACGAAGGTGGCGACGCCTTGGACGAGGAGCAGGAGGCCGAAGGCACTGGTGAGGCGGTCGACTCCGACCATATCGACGAGGACGACGGAGGTCAGACACACGTAGGAGGAGATGAGGAAGCCGAAGACGAAGCAGTAGCCCTTGAAGATGAGGGCATCGGTCATGAGGAAGACGACGCAGGAGATGACGCCGGTGATCATGAGGGCCCAGTTGTAGATCCAGAGACGGTTGCGAGGCACGTCCTTGCCCCAGGAGAAGGGGAGCTGGCGGTCGGAGACTAGACCGAAGACGATTCGGCCGACGATGTTGGCAATGCCGTAGAAGGAGACCGTCTGGCCAGCAGAGGCCGAGGTCAAGCCTAATGAGCGTTCGGCAAGCATAGGCATGAACATCGGGGGAGCGTTGAAGCCGATGGACGTCAAGAAGTTGGAAATAGCGAAAAGAAGGTACACCGGATCAGCAAACAGGCTCAAATCAAGAATCTTTGTGATAGTATGCCAGATAGCCACAGCCCGGCTCGCACTCGTCGCCTGACTGTCCAGATTCTCTTCACTTTCATCTTCTTCAACCAAAACAGCGGCCTCTTTCGTCGACGCACTGCGATGCCGTTCCTTCACGCTGAGCGTATGCGAATGGAGAGATGAAACGGAGCGGAACTTCTCGCCCTCCTTCTCGTATTCCTTCAATGCTGTCACAGAGCCGGGGTAGAAGACGTCCTTGACATTCAGGTAGCCAGAGGATTCCGTCTTGGTGTCGGCACGTTGCTTGCTGGCAATGCCTTCACCGAGAGACTTGTGGCGAGCGAGGTTGCTGGCGGAGGAGACTGATTGGCTGTCTTCGGGAATGGTCTTCATGCCACCTTCAGCGGCATTGATGTCATTGTGAGACAGGGCGGCGCGGATCGGGGTCTCAACATCGCCAATGTCGAGCGACTTCTTGGCCGGAATCTCGTTGGCATTGTCCTTGTCGAGGGGCTTGGTGCCGGCTTCGGAGGACTCGTCTTCTTCGTCGTCATAGATGGGCGCGAATTCGACGGGGCGGTAGAGACAGCCGACTGGGACGCACAGGAGGACGATGCCTGGAATGGAGGGGGGTTGAAAAACTGGACGTCGGAAGATAACGGATAAGACTTCCGCGGTTTTTGTACTTTAAAACTGAAACAAGAGAGCACGCCGTCAAAAAACTTACCAGCATAGATCAAAAAGACATTCCGCCAGCCAAAGCTGTTCATCAGCACGCCAATAAGCACACCGAAAACAGCCGTACCGACACCGGCACCGCAAACTGTGACGCCAGTAGCCAGGGAACGGTACTTCTCAAAGTACATGGTCACAATAATGATGGCAGGACAGTACATGAACCCGAATCCGGTGCCCATAACAATACCGACGCTGATAATCAGATACAGGGTTGAAGTCGCGAAATAACTGGCAGCACATCCGGCAGAGGCGATGACAGCGCCGATGATGGTCGTCAAACGGCAGCCAATACGATTACAGACGGCTGAGGCGACAGGGCCGGCTGCGAGCATGAGGCCGGTCAGAAGGGATAGGATGACCGATACTTCGGCATTGGAGCAGTTGAATTCCTGCAATTTTGGGGTTTAAACTGTTGAAACCAGTAGTTTAGGGTAGATTTTACCTTAACAATAGTCTCGGCAATGACACCAAACGAATAAACGAAGCCATCGGCAAAGACGTGGATCAAGAAGGACCCAAATACGACGACCCAGCCATAACCGCCGTCGAGGGCGACGGGTTTCCAGCCGACGGGCTTGCGTTCGGCTTCCACCGTCATTGTGAGCCTGGAAACGGTTAAATTTTAACGTGAAATCATAAAACTGGCCAGACGCGATCCCAAAACAAGACAAAAGCCCGTCTAATAGGTGTCTATCACCGCCTAACCCCCTCCTAAGAAGGTGTGCAAACGAGCCTAATCCCCTCGGCATGCCTTCTCGATTCTCGATTTCCCACGATAAAAATCGGCTAAAATGCATCGCACGATACGTAAACGTCAGAATACAACCTCTGGTGGGGGTTGACAGGCGTGAAAAGGACACTGATAAGGGCAGGCAGCGCGACGGAGGCCTGTCGTCCGCGATTGATTAATTGGTCGGCACCCGATACAGGGCCATTTAGAGGTACACTGATCCTACATGCTGATATGACGTTGAATTTGGGGGGTTGGAGGGAGGTTAAAGGGTAGAAATGAGGAATTGGGGTGGTTTAGACTTGACAAAACTGATGGGAGGGCTTGTTAAGCGCAAATTACATTGAACAAACGGTACAATAGAAAAATGTCAACGTTTAGACGGGTCTAAGCAAAGTTCGAAACGCGCCCACCAGCTGAGTAAATACACAACTTACAAAAGCGTAGGCAATCAATGCTAATTGCAAAAAAACAACAACGTGAGGAAGCGCTCGATGACAGGCAAGCGGAGCTAGCACGTGTTTGAGGGTTGTTTTTCGAAAAAACTTTGGGTTGGATCATTAAGTGATAGCTAAACTGTTAGGCACTCTACTTAAACTCGACAAAACTACGCATCAAAAGACAGTGCCTTAGCCAATTATCAACAAAACCGGCCTTTCCCACCGACCATGCCAAAACGCGGGGATTGCAAAAGGATGTTTTCACCTTCAAAGCGTCCACAGTCTATGTTTTTACATCGATCACGACTGAAAAAACATTGAAAACGAGTAGTCGTGCCGAATCAAAGTGCTTTCGCGGTGCACTTCTTCGCTTCCGCCAAAACCACAACATCTCAAAATTCCACTGCTTCATTTTAGCGATAACGAAGAACATTTTTCTTCGAAACAGTCATTGTACGCCGAGGTGTGACTTTCACGTGCAATGAGCTAACTAAAACATAGACTGTCGAGCGCCGGGGCAGCGGCCAGGATGCCACAACAAAGAACACTATTCAATCCTGAATGCGACAGTATGTGGCGGCGATGGCGGTGTCTAACAAAGGGAAACAGAGCGAAATTTGGTACTCTATATAATTATATGGAGCACTTGGAACAACGAGAATCGGATAGGACAGGCAATAGATCAGTTTTGAGGGAGTAGGGCTGAATGTAAACATTGTAAGTGACCTTGGTGGATGAGGGTTCACGCCTGCGCTGACTTGGAGGTAGTAATGAGGAAATGGAATGGAAGTGGGACCGGTTTTTATTGAACTTTAGTTTTGGGTTATGACCGATCGGGAGAGGATCGATGATTGGGGGTGGAAATGGGTGAAAACTGATGGGCTATGGTTTGTGGTCCAGTTTGAGGAAATGCGCGGGAAGCCATGCCGCCAGAGCCAGACAGAGCACACGTTTAGGAATGTCTGGCGCTGGCTGTGGTTTGGTTTGGAGTTGCAATTGCGCAAGCAGGGAATGGTCAGTGAGGGTTGCGTTTTTAGGTACAAATTAGAGGTTCGGGTGACCTTTTGAAGTTCTATGTAATGTAAACTGGTATGTAGATCGGCTCGTCGTTTACACAGTAATTGAAACGAAACACGCAAAAGAGTGATCCTACATAAACATCAGATCAAAGCCGCCAAAACAGCAACCGCCATCCGATCGAAAAGCCTCGAACGTTCAGTTCCGCCAGTCCCAAACAGCCAAAAAGGTCGTTCCCAGTTGGCTTCGCGCCGGCTCGCTGCCCCCGCGCAGGCAGCCAAAAGGCCAGCCCTCGTCACTTTGGTTTTGCTTTGGCTGGCTCTGGCGTCAGGCTTATGCTTGTCGCGGTCAGTGTGATGCAATTCGGTGCCGACAAGCTAGCTGTTGTAATCGAGCATCGCCGACGACACGTATAATGCCAAGGGAATGCGGGGGAGGCACAAAAGATTGAATGTTCTTTTTAACAAATAAACTGTCCATTCTTCTTTGGAAACCTTTAAAAAACAAAAATTAATTTTTATAAATTTAACTTTTTTGCTTAAAACTGAAAATGGATCGTTGTTTTGGATCAAAAGTCTTTTCAACAAAGACCAAAAAACACTGTCCTGAAGTGACACGGAGCCTGGAAAAGTAGCCCTTTTTTTCCGGAAGCGTGTGTAGACAGAGCCTTTGGGTCCTAATTTAATGTAAGTGCGACGAAAAAAGAATTTGGCAAGCGAAAAAGGGGCTTTATTTGCCTTTTTTTCGACTGAAGTTGAAAAAACTAAATTTAGTTTGAAGACGTTTGTTGGAAAAATTAAACTTTAAATTTTTTTCAAAACGAAAAAAATTGCTTAAAAAATTAAGCGATATTTTTAACAAAAAACTGCTTGAACGTGTGTGTAGTATTGACAAAAAACACAGTTAACGCACCACAAAAACCGTCTCCACACCAAAAACCATGCGCTCCTGAAAACACAAAACCCAATTTGGCACACATGTCCTTCAGAAAAGTAATCCTCGAAGAAGCTTGACATTTGCCACGCTTTCAAAACAAAATGTCAGCGTTCTCATTAAAATTTAAAAACTGTGCTTTTGATTATAGAATGTTCGTGAGAATGATAACACAATCCGTAATAATTATGATCATGTTTCTCAACGCTAGTTGACAGTGTGCCAAAAAGATACCTACAAAACATGGTCAATGAGGTTGGAGCACCAAAGACAAGGGTCGATAAACCATAAAAAGCAAAGCTACAACTACAAAAGGGACACGATACAAAAGTAAAGTGCAATTTTTTGCGGCCGTCCGCCTTATCAGTGGCGATGTGACAGCACCGTTGACATGTGGTGGGAATGGAAAAGCATTAATTAATCGTCTGGAGAAAACTGTTCAGTTGGTGCAAGGCGCTGATTTGTGTTAGGAATGTTGCACTTTGCCGTTCGGGCGGGAACTTGACATTAAAGACAATAAAGGTGATTGATATAGTTAGTTTTAGAATGGGGTTTGGTTACAATATGTGAATGGAAATAAAACTGACGTCTTAGTTGATAGGCATTTCTAACAATAAGCTCAAAAAAGAAGCGTAATATCAAAACAAAAACCCAGGATCAAGAATGCCACCAACCAATATAAAGCCCCATCTGACCGGTGCCCCGCCTTTATATTAGTCAATGACCTGAGGCTGTTTGGGAGGCGCAACAGCTGTGGCAATCGGTGGTAGACAGCTGAGAAAGTACGTGTAATCCAAGGGCACTGATTGGTGACGCCACTTAAATGCACTGATTGGCATCAAACGTAAACTTAACAGACTTTTATGTGGTTGGTTTCATTGATCGGAACACTCGATCTTTTGGTTTTGTTTAAAACTGCTTTTTATTGGCTTGTGTGGTGATGGTTTACACGAAATGCTTGCCGATTCCATCCAAAATTCACCCAAACAAGCCCTTCCGGGCTCTCAATTGTCGTAACTACCCGGAAAAACAACAAAGTGCCCTTCTTGCATCACCCTTTCTTCAAAAATTAAACCCGACAAAGTCATTATTTTGTGAAAAACACAATTTTCCAACGGTGAGACTCAAAAAAGGGAAAAAAGAGAACGCTAAACAACAAAATTGTTCGCTTTTTTTAGCTTGCAAAACGAAAATAGTGGCAATTTCGTCATGTTGGTGTAAACTGACAAGTGAGGGTGCTCTGAACAAATTATTAGCGCTCCGTTGCACATAATGGACAGAAAACTATTTAGCTAACGTAAGCGGTAATTTGTCTGGGTTATCTAAAAAGTAGGCTATTTGCTATCTAATTGTTTTCGGTTTATTGTTTAATGTAAACTGCGACTGGACATCTTTGTGGAGTGTTGTAACATAGCTCAAAGCAATCCCAAATGACACAACATCGAGCCAGATAACAGCGGTGATTTGTTGTTCGCATGCATTTTGGCGACAACGGCCCTCAGGCTGTGAAAATCGTGCGACATTGTGTGAAAAAAAGGAACAGGCGGTGATCCGAGTGATTTTTGGATGCGCCCAGCCAAGAGGCAATGTCCGAATCACGGGATTAGCAAATGATCTATCTACTCGAGCTAACGTTGCCAATGGCAGCCGATAAAAAAGCGGGTCGAGAGAGCAAAAGCTACGTGAAGAGGGCCACTTTCGTGCTTTTTTATAATTTGTATTTATAGACAGGCGGAAGAAGGTTGCTATTAGTCTACGTGAGACGGGTGATTTGGGGTTTGGATGAGAAAGGTAGGGTTTATTGAGTTCAAAAGAGGTGTAAACTGACCAAACGGCTGTAAAGAGTAAAAAGAATGGTCGAAAAAAGTAAGCTTACCTTCGCTTGACCGATTTCACAACCTTGCGTCGAATCGAATTGAAATGAAGTGCAGCCATGTTTCTTTTTAGTTGTCAAATAATACAGTAATCTTTCAAAGTTTTCAAATTACACGAAAAGATTTGTCGAATTTGAATTTGAGTCGCCCGCGCGTGGGCTGATTTGGAGGGAGTTCTGATAGCGTGGACAGTTTCTGAAATTATTATTAAAATTAAACTGCTGTCTCGGATATTGAAACCTCTGCTAAACGTCATCACGCAACATTATAACCAAATATAGCCCATTTCCAACCCTTCAGGGCCTCCAGACAGTCCCATCCCTCCCCCGGGCACTATGGCCAGCTCAGCTTACCAAACAGTGATGAACACTGGGCCTCAAAAAGCTGGAATGATGTCTGTCCCGAGCAGGCGTTCCCCTTTTTTGCCTCCGCCCCGTCCGTTGCCAGCGGCACTGCCAACCCGGCCAGCTTTCAACACTGGGCCACGAGAACACGTGCCTCCCGGGTCTCGGTCGGTCCGGCATGCATTCCGAGGTGCCATGATGAATCGGGTTTGTAGTCTCTGGTCGACTCCGGCAAAGAGAGTCAATTTGTTTGAGCCAATCCAGAGAATGGAACGCGGCACGGCACGTATTTGGGGTCGCTTCGAAACTTCCGGAATTGGCCATTTAGGCTGTTCTAAACTTTTAAAAAACTGTTTGAGCGACATCGCAAATCTATTGTTGTCAGCTGACTATCTTCTCACTGTGCCACGAGACAACAAAGATACCTACAGACGCAAAGGATAACAAGGGTGGGTGGCTATCGCCTGAGGCATCATCGTACTTGTTGACCAAGGATCGACAACCTGCCGATGAACTTTTTACCTACGTGCAAAACGATGTCAAGCATCAACTTGTAAATATTTGTGGTTCGAGAATGATGATCTCGGTTTTTGAACAGTTTGGGGTGGATTTTTTGGTTTGAAAAGTCGATATCAAAAAATAAACTGAACCTCTTTGAGCTCTGTGCGACCAAATATACACATTTTTGTTTAAAACTCAGCTTATCTTAATGTTTTTCGTTTAAATATAAACTGGTCTATCGATATCATGTAAAAAAACTACGTCAAACAAACAATAAAGCACCGAAAACCCCGCAAAACTTGCCAGCTTCCACCTCTCTCTCCCACACCCAACTCAAACGACGCGCGCTCTCTGGCGTTGTGTCCAACGCCAAGGTTTTCGTGTGCGTCCTGTTTGGGCTGCGCTGGCCTCACTTCTTTCCTATTTCCACCCATTTTCATCAATTTTCGCTTCATTTCTGTTGTTTTTTGCCCATTTTTGCCGTTCAAATTATCTTCAAACTGTCTTCAGAGCTTTCTGGCACCTTTCCGCGGCATTTCAGCTACTTTTGACCCGATATTTTGCCCTACTTCGATCGATTTTCTGCGTTTTCCTAATTTGCGTCGTTCCGTATATATATTTTTCCGTTCCTCGTCATTTCAAAGCTTAACTTTTGCTTTTTCCAGGTAATCATGGGTGCCTACAAGTATATGCAGGAGATCTGGCGCAAGAAGCAGTCAGATGTGATGCGCTACCTTCAGCGCGTTCGCACCTGGCAATACCGCCAGCTCGCGGCCATCCATCGTGCTCCCCGCCCGACTCGCCCCGAGAAGGCCCACCGTCTCGGCTACAAGGCCAAGCAGGGTAAATATCTGCTTATTTGGTTGCTTTCAATGTACTCATTCTGTGAATCTTCTAGGTTACGTCATCTACCGCGTCCGTGTCCGCCGTGGTGGCCGCAAGCGCCCAGTTACCAAGGGTCAGACTTATGGTAAGCCCAAGACCCATGGCGTCAACCAATTGAAGTTCGCCCGTAACCTCCAGTCTGTTGCCGAGGTAAGACACTACTTTTTATCGTTTCATTTTTTATATAAACTGAAATTTGATTTGCAGAGCCGTGTTGGTCGTCGTTGCGGCGGTCTGCGAGTACTCAACTCGTACTGGATTGGCCAAGATTCGACTTTCAAGTTCTTCGAAGTTATCCTGCTCGATCCCGCTCACAAGGTCATCCGTAACAACCCTGACACCCAATGGATCACCAAGGCTGTCCACAAGCACCGTGAAATGCGTGGTCTTACCTCTGCTGGCCGTAAGAGCCGAGGCCTCGGCAAGGGCCCCCGATTCGCCAAGACTACTGGTGGTTCCCGCTCAAAGAACTGGAAGCGACGCAACACCTTCGTCGTTCGCCGCAAGCGTTAAGCTGTTTCGTTTTATTGTTGTTAATTGTCTTGTTGGGGAGGCAGTTTTTTATAACTTGATTATATAAAAAAATTATTGTTATGATTGAAAGGTTGGCTACGCGAAGGAGAGTTAACATTGTATGCGATCAATGTGGCTTGTTTAAGAGGATAAAAACTGCGAGAAGGATAGGCAGATTCTAATTTAAACTTTATTCAATTTTCTCACCGATAAATGCAAAATTATTTTGTACCTAATTAAAACAAACTTTGTACTAGCCAAAGCTAGGGTTAATTTACAAGAAAAACAGACTCGTGTTAATAAGTGAAGCAATATAATACTATTCTTTGGCTTCGAGGAATACTTTTTCAAGGATGTGCACCACGTTGCGAGCCATGACTTCAGTGTGCCGAAGGACGAAGGCGTGCTCACAGTTGTCGCTGTCGATCGTGACCATGGAGTCGCCGAATCGCTTGAGTTGTTGCTCGGGGGCTTCGCCAGGGACCCAGCCATCAATGATGCCATAGTAGAGGAGCAGCTTTTCCCGATCCGTCGCGAAGAGGGTCTCATCGTGGTCGAGGATTCGGTCCAACTCGTCGCGTGACATGTGGATGATGTTTCGAATGACGTTTGTGTTGACGATCTCGGTGGCCGCATCGACACAGCAATCCGGGACAAGGCCACGGAGGAATGGCCGGACGAGGATGCGTTTGAAGGAGGTTGGCAGTAGCCATAGCCAGGAGCAGATGGCGCGGGTTAGGAGGTCGTGGTTGTCGAAAAACTGCAAAATCGGGGAATTTAGGATATAAAAAGTCAGCAAAAAACCCAAACCTGAAGCGCCGTATACATCCTCCGCCCATTGGCAGTGGTAGCCATATTCTCAAGGGTCGGAAACAGGCCCACGCACTTCAACACGTTGTAGCCGTCCTTCTGGAGCTGCGGGAACACTTTCAACGCGATGTAGGCTCCGATTGAATGCCCAATGAGCACTGTCTTTGAGTGGATGTTGATGAAAGCTCGGCAGAACTCGACCTTGTGTTGGATTTGGTCCTGGAGGACGTAGCGGGCTGAAAACTGTCATCATGGTCTTGCACTATATATAAAAACCCCAAAACAAACCTCCATATTGCCCGTTGCTATCAGCCCGCTTCTCTGGAGGCAACTCGACGTGATTCAAATGACACACGGAGACAAATTCAACCCGATGATGATACCCGGAACCGAGCATGACCTCCATCAACTGCTCGCCAAAGTACTCGTAAAAGCGGTCATTACCCGGATTGCCTGGAATCATGACGAAGCTGAGATCGGCATTGACGCCCGGACCCTTCTTGAAGTTGGCCATCTGAGTCATACGGGTCCATCGGGAAGCGACTTGCACCCACAGGGTGTCTTTGATCAGGGGCGTCATGGGGAGGCTAGAAAGGGAAAACTGTATGAATACGATCGAAGAACAAAACTGCACTGTTAAAAACAAAAATTTGAAGAACTGACCTCTTATTCCAGCCGGATCAAAGAAAAGCTACAGTTAACGTACTTTATACTTTCCTCTGATCAATCGATGCACGCAAATATGCGTTTCGATAATGATTCAGGAGGGACCGGTCCGTCGAAACGATGACGATTCTCGATAGCGGCGTTTTCGTTGAAAAAACGGTCAGCGAGTGGGGAACACTCTGTGTGGACAGAGTGTCCCTTGTTTGCAACGTTTTGACTGTTCAAACTTTGAAACGACATTGTATGGTTTTTCACTATTTTTCACCACATCGATTAAGCTGATCACTTTATATGCACAAAAATTAAGCATTTACAGTTAAAAACTGAAGGGTTAACGGTCGTCGGTCAGTGCTGGGCCTGAGGGTTTTGATTGCCGGGAGCGGGAGCAGGAGGCGGGTCCTGGACGTTGGGGTCGGCGTTCTCCTAGAAACGCAATCATTTTATAAACTGGTTGATACTGGATCACGTAAAACGCCGTTAAAATAAAATTAACAAAAGCTTACGTCGTTGGGCGGGTCGTTGGGCGGCGGGTCCTCAGGCGAGGGCGCGCGACTGCGCCGCCGTGGCCGTTGTGGTTCGTCCATGGCAATCAGTGGTTATGACAGTTTCAAATGAATTACAACCACTGGGCCTGCGTGGTCGTTCGAACAAGGTTGAAATTCGATCACACTCCAGAGAGATAAACCGCGCGAGGGTAAACTGCGTTGATTTCGGAGGTGGGACTGGCCTGATTGGGTGAGTGAGTGATTGGCGGGCCCTTCCAAGCAAACTCGTACTTTCACAAAAGGTTTACAATTTTAGTTTATAAATTAATAAACTATCAACATGTTGTTCGCTTACAAATAACAGCTATTTATAAAATTTGTTACAATTAAAAATAACGTTATTAACAAAAGAAACAAAACAGATTTATCAGAACAATGTTTACAAAAAAACAACACAAATTATCACCACTCGATTGATTTGTAAACCACAACCAGTTCGTCTAAAAAGTGAATATTCAATGCAGTCCGAGCTTTGATAACGGTTTCAAAACGAGAGCGAAAAGATGCATCCAAATGATGGTATACCATACGAAACCTAAAAGAACAAAAGTTAAGAAAGTCAAAAAATTTGAAGTTTACTTACATTATAACTGATTTCTTATTAAGCAAGCACTGCACAACAGCTTCAAAAAATTCATCAAAGTCTTCTACCGGTAGCTCTATGTAGTACCACAAACTAGTGAACTTTATAAACTTGCTGACGTTCATCAAATGAATTGCATGCCGCCAAGTATAAAAACATCTAAGATCCACAAACCTATAATCGCCAGAAACAATGTTAACAGCATGATCAAACGTTCCTACAGAGTCGCTTTCTAAGCATATACCACCGCTGATGTAATAATTGTCCAATTTTAAAAAAGAATTTGTGTTTAAGAAGTCATAATACTTGTCTTTTTCGTATGTTTCGGTAAACAAAGATGAGTAATCACCGTCTGTAACTGTTAAGCAATTCGAAAACGTTTTGCCGCGTCGTTCTCCTCGTCGTTTAACAGACTTTGCAGCACCGTTTCCAGCCAAGGTAAATGCTGTCATGTCGTAAAGTGGAAGTAGGGCTACCAATCGACTTTGGAAATCATATGGAAATTTTTTAAATGGAATGGGTTCACTGTTTTTAAATTTTAATAGCAGAATGGCAGCTTCACTTTGAGCAACGAATCCAATTTTGCGTAATGAATAAACGTCGTCGAGTAACGCTCTTTTTTCAGCATGAAAATCATGAACGGTAAACATAACAGTAATATAATTAATAGCATTGGATACATTCGACATAGCGTCGTTGATCTGTTTACAGAAAATTGTCAAACATTGGACCATAATCGATTTAATGGCGGGAGAAGTACTTTTAGCCAATTTAGTAGCGAAGTAAGGTTTTAAAACTTTCCATTTCCTCAATTGGATGTTTACATGGTATTTAATAAATGTATATTTTTGGTTGAATGCTGGGTTTATGGAATCCATGCTTCCTAAAAATTAGTATTATTAAAAAAATGTCAAAAAACGCGTTTGCAAAAACACGATTAATGAGAAATCTTTATCGTAACAAACTGTGTACAAGCAAACGCAAGGAGAGAGCAACCATGTGCATGATTTTGGCGCCGTGATCCGTACCATGGCTTCGATCGACATCCTTTCGCAGATGCGCGCACAATTGTGTTTGGCAATCGCACTCATTAACTTTACTTAGGTTCATTTTACTACAACTTTACTTAGGTTCATGATTGCCTGTTCGCTGAAGAATCAAATATTCAACTGGAGTAGAATAATCGGACCTATTAACAAAATTAGATATTCAAACTTTTCGAGTTTACAACAAAATTTGTATTTATTAAATGATGTATAAAATACAATAGTTTATGAACACACAAAATGTTATCAGCTCCGTTACATAAAAATGAAAATAGATTTCAGTAGATCGATTTTTAGATCGCGAAATCCTCGTATAACAGCATTTGTTACAACTCATCACAACATTAATGGCTTGTGAACCACAAGCTGGTCATTTAGAAAGATTATACTTAATTTTGTCTGAGCTTTAATAACGGCTTCAAAACGAGAGCGAAAAGATGCATGCAAATGTAGGTAAACCATATGAAACCTGAAAAAAAAAGTTATCTAAAGTCGAAAAATTAAAAGTTCGCATACATTAAAGCTGATTTTTTGTTAGAAAACCAGTGCACAACAGCTTCAAAAAACTCATCAAAGTCTTCCACTGCTAGCTGTATGAAGTGCCACAAACTAGTATACTTTATAAACTCGCTGACATTCATCAAATGAATTGCATGTCGCCAAGTATAGGAATATCTAAGGTCAACACAACGATAAGTGCCAGAAAGAATTTTTACAGCATGATCAAATGTTTTTACAGCGCGGCTAAACAAGCACACACCATAGCTGCTGTAATAGTCGCTCAATTTAAGGAAGTCACGTGTATCCAAGATATTATACTGCTTGTCATTTTTGTATTCTAGTGTAAACTGAGGAAAGGAATTGACTTTAGAAACTATCAAATAGAAAGAACACTTTTCTCCGCGGCGTTTAACAGATTTCGCAGCACTATTTGATTTGATTTATTACGCTCTGGGCGTGCTTTTCATGGATAAGCAATGACTAATGACAATACAAAGAAAGTATGATGTATAATTTAAGAGTAATACACAAGTGTTAAACAGGGGTAATAATAATATTACAACGGAAAGTGAGAGCTTTATGAATGGACAAGCCATTTATTGAAGCAGCACTATTTCCAGCATAGGTGAGTTTCGTCAATTCGTCACGTGGAAGTAGAGCCACCAATCGAGTTTGGAATTCATAGGGAAGTTTTTTGAAAGGAATAGGTCCTTTGTTTTTACACTTTTCTAGCAGGACGATAGCTTCAGTGCAAACACCCCTTGCAAGATCGTACAAAGAACACCCTGTGTTTTGTAACTCCTTTTTTTCAGAATGAAGTTTATAAGCCGTGCAAATGATATTAATATATTCGGTAGCACGTTGTAGACTTTTCATGGCGGCAGCGATCTGTTTTCTGAAACGTGTCAAACATTGGACCATCACAATATTAACAGCGGGAGAAATATTTCCAGTCAATTTTAACTCAAAGTAAGGTTTTAGAACTTTCCATTTCCTCAATAGGACGTTTACATGGTATTTAATGAATGTATATTTTTGGTTGAATGCTGGGTTTACGGAATCCATGCTGCCTAAAAAGAAGTTATATTTAAAAATGTCAAAAAGCGCGTATGCAAAAACACGAGGTATGAGAAATCGGTATCGTAAAAAACTGTGTGCAAACGCAATGAGAGAGCGGTCGTGTGCTTGATTTTGGCGCTGTGGTCCGCAAAGCTTGCGGCCATGACGTCGATCGACATCCTTTCGCAGATGCGCGCAGTATTTTTGGCAATCGCACGCACTTGCAACTTTAGGTTCATCATTGTGTGTTCGCTGAAGGATCAAGTTTTCAACTGGAGTAGGATAACCGGACCTGTTTACAAACTCAGTAATTCCAAATTGTATATTTATAAAATGTTGTTTAAAATTCAATAAATCTACAAACACAAGAAATGTTATATGCTCTGTTACGTGAAAATAAAAATTTGTTACAACTAGAAGCTGTGAAAACGTAAGATTACAGCTTTATGGTCTTGTAAACCACAACCTGGGCATCTATTGAGTGAAAATTCAATTTGGTTCGAGTTTTGATAATGGCTTCAAAACGAGGAAGAAATGTATCATCCAAATGATTGTATACCATATGAAACCTAAAATAACAAAAGTTATCAACAATCGAGTAATGATTCCACTTACATTAACGCAGCTTTTTTATTAAGCAGCCAGTGCACAACAGCTTCAAAAAATTCATCAAAGTCTTGTACTTCTAGTTGTATGTAGTGCCACAAATAAGTGAACTTAATGACTTTGCTAACGTTCATCAAATGAATCGCATGCCGCCAAGTATAGGAATGTCTAAGATCAACATAACTATAAGTGCCGGAAAGAATTTTTACTGCGTGGTCAAACGTTTCTACAGCACGGCTAATCAAGCATACACCATAGCTGCTGTAATAGTCGCTCAATTTAAGGAAATCACTTGTATCCAAGACATTATACTGCTTGTTACTTTTGTATTTTAATGTAAACTGAGTCAAGAAATCAACTTTTTCAGTAACAATCAAGCTGTTAGAAAACGTTTCTCCTCGTCGTTTAACAGATTTTGCAGCACTCTTTCCAGCCAAGGTAAACCGTATCAACACGCCACGTGGAAGTAGTTCCACCAATCGGCTTTGAAACTCATAAGGTAGTGTTTTGAAAGGAATAGGTTCATTGTTTTTGAACTTTTCAAGCAGGATATCAGCTTTAGTTCTTACATTGTTTGCAAGATTGTACAAAGAAAACCCTATAAATTGTAACTCCTTTTTTTCTAATTGAAGTTGATTAACTGTGCAAATAATATCAATATAATCAGTAGCACGTAATAGACTTTTCATAGCGGCGGCGATCTGGTTTCTGAAACGCGTCAAACATTGGACCATGACCGATTGAACGGCTGGAGAAATATTTTTAGTCAATATTGTCGCAAAATGTGGTTTTAGAACTTTCCATTTCCTCAATTGGACATTTACATGGTGTTTAATGAAAGTAAATTTTTGGTCGAATGCCGGGTCAATAGAATCCATGTTACCTAAAAGTTGATTATTAAATAAAGGAAAAAAATGAGCAAAAGAAAAGAACACAGTGACCGTGTGCTTGATTTGGACAAATGAATAGGAAAGTGTGTATGGTTTCAAACTGCGCGCGAACCTACAGACGTACATACGAAAAAACAAGAACACGGTGATGAGGTGTTTCGTTGGTCCGTCTTACGGTCGGTGGTATAGACGGATTGCTCGAACACTATTGCAAGGGTGCAGCTTAACCTTATAGTTTAGGATCTTCATTGTTGCACAGTACACAATATCGGATTCAAAAGTTTATTCAAAACAACGAGAAATACAAAAATTTGTAAAACACCAATCTTACAATTTTTTACAGCTTAAACGGCTTGTGAACCACAACCTGGTCGTTTAAAAAGATAATATTTAAATTTGTCCGAGTTTTGATAACGGCTTCAAAACGAGAGCGAAAAGATGCATCCAAATGTTGGTAAACCATGTGAAACCTGAAAGAAGAAAGATTACTTAAAAGTCAAAAAACTGAAAGTTCGCCTACATTAAAGCTAATTTCTTGTTAGAAAACCACTGAACTACAGCATCAAAAAATTCATCAAAGTCTTCCTCTTCTAGCTGTATGTAGTGCCATAAAAGACCGAATTTTATAAACTTGCTGACGTTCATCAAATGAATTGCATGCCGCCAAGTATAGGAACGTCTAAGATCAACATAACGATAAGTGCCAGAAAGAATTTTTACAGCTTGATCAAATGTTTCTACAGCGCTGCTTCTTAAGCATACACCATTGTCGATGTAAAAAGTGTCCAATTTGAGAAACCAGTTTGTATTTAAAACATCAAAATTTTTGCGATTTTTAAATTTTTGTGTAAATAAGGGATCAGGTTCGGTTACTAACGAGTAGGTTGAAAACGTTACTCCTCGTCGTTCTCCTCGTACTTTCACTGCTTTTGCAGCCCTGTTTCCCGCCAAGCTAAATGATGTCATGTCGTAAAGCGGAAGTAGGGCCACTAATCGGTTTTGGAATTCATAGGGTAGCTTTTTGAAGGGAAGAGGTTCAACGTTTCTAAACTTTTCTAGCAGAATAGCAACATCGTTTTGAACTGTGATTTCGAGACTGTATAAAGAAGTGCCACTGTTAAATAACTCCTTTGTTTCGGAGTAGATTAAATAAGCTGTGCGAATCACATCAATATAATCGACAGCTCTGTTCAGATTTGATACGGCGGCATCCATTTGTCTTTTGAAAGTGGTCAGACATTTTATCGTGATTGATTGAACGGCGGGAGAAATATTTTTAGTCAACTTTGATTCGAAATAGGGTTTTAGAACTTTCCATTTCCTTATTTGGACATTTACACGATACTTAATAAAGGTATATTTTTGGTTGAATGCCGGGTCTATAGAATCCATGCTGCCTAAAAGTTAATATTTGCAGAAAGTCAAAAAAGCGCGATCGCGAAGCATATAAGCAAAGTCAAAAAGACACAGTGACCATGTGCTCGATTTGGACAAACGAATTAGAAAACGCGCATGATTACAAACTATGCACAAATATACAAATGTATGTGCATACCGAAAAACAAGAACACAACGATCATGTGTTCCGTCTATACAACCGGCATAGGGTCGATGGTTTGGACGGATTGAAAAACGTTGCAAAGGTGCAACGTAACCTCACAGTTTGAGATCTTCATTGTTTTTCAGTACAGTCTATCGAATTCAAAATTTTATTCAAAGAAACAAGAAATGAAGAAAACTTTGTGAAATACCGTTCATACACTTTATCATAACTTTAACGGTTTGTGAACCACAACCTGGTCGTCTAAAAAGACAATATTTAAATTTGTGCGAGCTCTGATAACAGCTTCAAAACGAGTACTGAATGATTCATCCAAATGTTGATAAACCATGTGAAACCTGAAAGAACAAAAGTTAAGAAAATCAAAAAATGAAAGTTTGCTTACATTAAAGCTGATTTTTTATTAAGCAGCCAGTGCACAACAGATTCAAAAAACTCATCAAAGTCTTCCACTTCTATTTGTACATAGTGCCACAAATAAGTGCATTTTATAACTTTGCTGACGTTCATCAAGTGAATCGCATGCCGCCAAGTATAGGAATATCTAAGATCCACAAACCTATAATCGCCAGAAACAATTTTAACAGCATGATCAAATGTTTCTAACGCATCGCTTCTCAAGCATACACCATAGCTAATAAAAGAGTTGTCCAATTTAAGAAAACATTTTGTTTCTAAAACATTATAGTTTTTGAGATTTACATATTTTTGTATAAATAAGGAATCGGGTTCGGTTACTATCAAGCTGCTAGAAAATGTTTCTCCGCGTCGTTCTCCTCGTACTTTGACTGCTTTCGCTGCACTGTTTCCCGCCAAGCAGAACTCTGTCATATCGTAACGAGGAAGTAGGGCTACCAATCGACTTTGGAACTCATAGGGGAGCTTTTTGAATGAAATGGGTTTGTTGTTTTTGAACTTTTTTAGCAGGATGTCGACATCACTTAGGACTACGATACCGAGGTTGTATAAAGAAACGCAACTTGCAAATAACTCTTTTGTTTCAGGGTGGATCAGATGCGCTGTGCGAATCACATCAATATAATTGATAGCATCGTTTAAACTCGAAAGGGCTGCATTCATCTCTTTTTTGAAATAAGTCAGACATTGATTCATGAGTGATTGAATGGGTTGAGAAATATTTTTAGTCAGCTTTGTTTCAAAGTGTGGTTTTAGAACTTTCCATTTCCGCAATTGGACGTTCACATGGTACGTAATGAATGTATATTTTTGGTTGAACGCCGGGTTTATGGAATCCATGCTGCCTAAAAGTTAATATTTGCAGAAAGTCAAAAAAGCGCGATCGCGAAGCATATAAGCAAAGTCAAAAGGACACAGTGACCATGTGCTTGATTTGGACAAACGGATTAGAAAAGCGCGCATGGTTACAGACTGCGCGGAAACATACAAATGTATGTACATACGAAAAAAACAGAACACAACGATAATGTGTTCCGTCTAAACCGCCGACCGTGTGGACGGATTGCTCGAGCGCCATTGCAGGGGTACAGCTTAACCTTACAGTTTGTTGTCTTCATTGTTACTCAATACAATTTACCGGATTCAAAAGTTTATTCAAAACAAAGAAAACTTAAAAAAATTCCTATAACGCCGTTCATTCAACGCACCAATACTTCAATGGCTTGTGAACCGTAACGTGGCCGTTTACAAAGACAATACTTAATTCTGTCCTAGCTTCGATAACGGCTTCAAAACGGGACGGAAAAGATTCATCCAAATGTTGGTAAACCATGTGAAACCTAAAAAAACCAAAAGTTAAGAAAGTCGAAAAATGAAAAGTTCGCTTACATTAAAGCTGATTTTTTGGTAGAAAACCATTGCACAACAGCATCAAAAAACTTATCAAAGTCTTCCACTTCTAGCTGTACGAAACGCCGCAAAAAAATGAGTTTTGTAGATTTGCTAACGTTCATCAAATGAATTGCATGCTGCCAAGTATATGTACGCCTAAGATCAACATAAATATAATCGCCAGAAACATTTTTAACAGCATGATCAAATGTTTCTTTAGGACCGCTCAACCATAAACCGAATTCGATGAAATAATTGCCAAGTTTTAGAAAATCATTGGTATATAAAACATCATAAACTTTATGATTTTTAAATTGTTGTGTCAACGAGGGAGAAGGCTCGGTAACTATCAAGTCAATTGAAAACGTTTCTCCGCGTCGTTCTCCTCGTGTTTTGACTGCTTTCGCAGCAGTCTTTCCCGCCAAGCTGAACGATTTCATATCGTGAATTGGAAGTAGGGCCACCAATCGACTTTGAAATTCATACGGTAGTTTTTTAAATGAAATATTACTGTTTTTAAACTTTACTAACAGTAACTCCGCATCGTCTTCAACCTCGATTCCGCGATTGTAAAAAGAAGCACCGTTGTCGAATAGCTCCTCTGTTTCAGAGTGGAGTCGGTAAGCAGTGCGAATCACTTCAATATAATCGAGAGCATCTTTTAGACTTTTCGTGGCGGCAGCGATCTGTTTACAGAAAAGCGTCAAACATTGCGCCATGACCGATTGAACGAGGGGAGAAACATTTTCAGCTAATTTTGTCTCACAACACGGCTGTAGAACTTTCCATTTTCTCAATAGGTCGGCTACACGGTATGTAATGAATGTGTATTTTTGGTTGAATGCCGGGTTAATGGAATCCATGCTGCCTAAAACGTTTTGCCTATTATTAGAAGGAAGTTCAAAGCAAACGCAAAAATAGGAAATAAAGCGACCCGTGGGGTTTAACAAACGAAATAGGAAAACGCGTACGGTTACACAAGAAATACACTAACGAATGCCACACTAGGCAATTATGTGCATGTGCAGTAATAAAGCAAAGATGGTAAGGTGCCTGCCACGCGATGTTGGAATGTGAGCGGGTCTGGATCTGAAGGTTGAGTCTCCAATCCTCTGTTTATGCGGACCGTGCGGTGGTCGTGCATCGATCGTGAGGAGGCGGGGAATCCCTTGGGACTAACAGATAAGTCGGTATAAGGTGTGAGGGAAAGGAAGGTGCGCGGGTCGCTTGGCACAATACCAGTGGGTCAAATCATGTGCAGAGGTTATGTCGTCAAAGAAGCATAGTGCAAATATGGGAACAAGGTACAAAGTTCATTGCAATGCTTGCGGCGTTGCGACACCGTACACTCGAAAAAATGCTGTGACGCCTGCATGCCTTCAAAGTGTTTCTGTGATGCAAAAATGACAGAAAAATGATTGAAACATCACAATTTTAGAGAATCGTCACAGCGATGTGACTTTTGCATCACAAAAATAACATCGGTCATGCGGGGATCACTTTGCGGCGACGTTTTCGTTACATCACTTTTCTCTGTGTACAGTTTTGATTTAAAATTTTATTTAAAAATATAAAAAAAGTAATATCATAATAACACATCAAGGCAACTTGAGTTCCTTATGAATAACTAAATATCCACCTGGACAGGTCACTTTAAAGATTGTCCGACTTTCAACATATTCTTTAATTTGAGCTTTAAAGGTAGCTTCTAAATGAGCACACTTCATATCAATCCTGCAAAACCAACTTTATAAGTAAAAAAAAACAAATTTTTTAATTTACTTACATCACGACATTCTTCTGCTTTTTCAACCATAGTACAATAGCTTCAAAAAATTCCTCATAGTCTTCAACTTCAAGCTCAATTGCATTGTTTAGAATAACGAATCGCAAGCTTTTGCTGGCGTTCATTAAATGAATTGCGTGCTGCCAACTATACGGACCTTGTAACTCTAGTGAAACATAAAAACCGTCAATAATTTTGACTGCACGATCAAACTTCTCTGGTGAATCCAATTTTAGAACCAGTATATTATTGGCGTAACAATTATCAAATTGGAAAAAGCGGATATCACTTATGATATTATCATAATGCTTGGTATGACCA
Organism: Panagrellus sp. LJ2284; assembly: GCA_024447225.1. Taxonomy (NCBI): domain Eukaryota; kingdom Metazoa; phylum Nematoda; class Chromadorea; order Rhabditida; family Panagrolaimidae; genus Panagrellus; species Panagrellus sp. LJ2284. Next base: position 5,579,401 of record JAMRYC010000005.1, on the reverse strand, counting down.
TTGTTTTTATATGCCTTATAATGATCGGCATGGCTGCACACTACAGTGCATCGGGAAAATACTCCGCGTCGATTTGCCAAGTTATTTGCAGTTTTTCCCGCATTTTTAAAAAGCGTCATATCGCTAGGTGGAAGAAGGACCAACAATCGGTTTTGAAATTCATAGGGAAGTTTTTTGAATGGAATAGGTTGATTTCTCTTTTTTCCATTGAACTTTCCCAGCAAGACACTAATTTTACTTTTAACGGCTTCGTAGGTTGCGTATGTCTTACGTCCTAGATTGCGCTGCTTGCGTATTTCGCGTATTTTTTCCTCTTCCATTCGAAAAACGACGCAGACCAAGTATATATAATCCAAAACATGCAACATAATAGAACTAGCTGCTTCAATACGCTTTTTGATTTGAGTTAAACTTTTGATCAGCATGCGTTTGACAGTGGGCGAAATTTTAGAAATATTGGCCAACTTTGCTTTGAAGTGTGGTTCGAGCTGTTTCCATTCTCTTAATAGGGTTTTCACACGGAAGTCGACATAAATGAATCTTTGATAGGTGTTTGGATCCATGGTTTTGTTGGGGCAACTGAAAAATAAAGAAAAATAAACACAGCGCAATCGGTTTTATAAAAATGCAAAAGCGCGAGAGAGATATTGCTGCAAACAGAAAAAGCGTTCCTACATTTCTTCTGTCCGGTCGAAAGCGCCCGCGCAATACCTTTTAATCAATGTCAAATATGCTTACACAGCTCACGGCGACATGGCCGTAGTTGTGGGTCTTCGTTTATTAACAAGTTACAATTGTATATAAAATTTGTACAAAATAAATAAAACCACTACTTTGAAAAGTTTTGAAGGCCGGTTCGCTCACAGAATTGGCGCAGCACAAAAAGTCATAACATAAACATAAAAAAGTCAGAACATAACGATAAGCACAGTTATTTATACCAAAACTTTACGCGTACAAACAATAACGTGATTTGCAAAGTTCACTTGAAAACTCGTTCCAGCTTCAACGTAGTTTTTGAAGCGAAAATCGAATAATAAAACTTCCAAATCCCAATAGTGAATTTCAAGCCTGAAATGTTATATATGCATTCTCGAGCTTGAAAATATTGATCTACTTACAAAGTTGCTCGGCTTGACAGTAACCACTGCACAACAGCCTCGAAAAAATTATCAAAATCGTCTTCTTCGATCTGCATTCCATGGTACAGAGTCGCGTGAGTCATGTTTTTACTGACATTAATCAAATGAATCACGTGTTTCCAGGAATAGGTACCTTGAAACACTAGAGAAGTGTATGTACCAGAAACAATTTTAACTGCGTGATCGTACTTTTCTACTGAGTCCATGTTTAAACAAAATACACTTTTAACGAAGCAACAGTCTGTGTTCAAAAAATAATTAGTGCTACAAATTTCATAAGCTTGGTATTTGCCATAAGCTTCTTTTACAGTTTCATAATGCATACGGTTTGCGACAACGATTAATGTAGAAGCAAATAAACCTCGTTTTCTAACAAAACTTTCAGCAGTTTTTCCGGCAAATTTGAATGTGACAGCGTCGGATGGCGGCAATATTGCCATCAACCGTGACCGAAATTCGTATGGAAGTGCATTAAACTGAAGCGTGTCATTACTCTCAAATTTCTCTCGCAAGACGTCAATTGCGGATAATATTTTAGTGGTAGAACGAGCTAGATAATTACCCATTTTAGGTTTAAATAGTAAGTCGAAATATAGTGAATTGAGTTGATAAATTTTACAAATCTCATTTATACAATCTAGATAGTCTTTCAAATTTTTATTGGCACTTTGAATGCGTTTTTCAAGTCGTGTTAAGCTTAGAATAAGGAACGACTTGACAGTGGGAGAATTTTTGGTGAGCTTTGATTCGAAATGGGGTTTTAGTTGGTTCCATTCTCTTAATAGTGATTTTAGATGACAGTGGACGTAAGTGTATTTTTGGTAGTCAATTTGATCCATTTCAAGGTAAAAGCGTTTAAAATAATTCTTGAGGAATATAAAAAGTGCTAATAGGCCAACAAACAAACGATACGACTGTGACTTGTGGACGAAAGCACGCGCGCAAAAGCTTCCATTCGATGTCAAGCATACTACCGTATTCTTCTCACTAACGAAAAATAGGTTTTTTCTTTTAAATAAAACGTTTTATAAACTGGAACGACCATAATAGAATTTTTTATTGATAAACTTCACAAGATCAGTAAATTAAATGCAAAAAAGTAGTCGCCACGGATCACCTTTTCTTATCAGCGCCAAAACAATCGCCACCGACAGCCGCAAGCGTTTGATATTTGGGGTCGTTCGTGCCGGCCTGAAAGTTCGTTTTTTTTAAACTGAGCTAAATCACTTCCGTTCATACCCTCTTGAGTTGATCTGCTGCCGGAGGCGCTTTAGGACCACCGCCACCGCCTCCACCACCTTTCTTATCAGCTCCGAAACAGTCACCACCGACGGCGGCCAGTGTTTGGTATTTGGGATCGTTGGTGCCGGCCTGGAATTCAATATTAAACTGCAAAAAACTTTCGGGATTTGAAATTAAAAATACCCGTTTAAGTTGGTCAGCAGCTGGAGGCGCTTTCGGACCGCCTGCACCACCGCCTCCGCCGCCCTTTTTGTCAGCTCCGAAGCAGTCACCACCGACGGCTGCGAGGGTTTGGTATTTCGGATCGTTGGTGCCAGCTTTCTTATTTTGATCAGCCGGTGCCCTCGGGCCACCACCACCGCCTCCGCCGCCCTTCTTATCAGCTCCAAAGCAGTCTCCGCCCACAGCTGCCAGCGTCTGATACTTTGGATCATTGGTGCCGGCCTTCTTATTCTGGTCAGCTGGTGCCCTCGGGCCACCACCTCCGCCACCGCCTTTCTTGTCTTCGCCGAAGCAGTCACCGCCGACGGCAGCCAGGGTTTGATATTTGGGGTCATTCGTTCCGGCCTTCTTATTTTGGTCGGCTTGTGGCGGCGCTTGGGGTCCTCTTTTCTCGCGCTTACTGTTGCCACCGCCCTTCTTATCCGCGCCGAAACAATCCCCTCCGACGGCTGCCAGAGTCTGGTATTTCGGATCATTGGTTCCAGCGACGCCGCCAGGCTGAGCGGGGGCGCGTGGACCGGCACCACCACCGGCTCCACCCTTCTTATCAGCTCCGAAACAATCGCCTCCGACGGCAGCAAGGGTCTGATACTTCGGGTCGTTGGTTCCGGCTACACCTCCAGGCTGGGCAGGGGCTCGCGGGCCTCCACCGGCTCCACCACCGCCCTTCTTGTCGGCACCGAAGCAGTCTCCACCGACGGCAGCCAAGGTTTGGTATTTGGGGTCGTTGGTACCGGCGACACCGCCTTGGGCTGGAGCTCGAGGACCGCCACCAGCGCCACCTTTCTTGTCGGCACCAAAACAGTCGCCTCCAACGGCCGCGAGGGTTTGGTATTTGGGGTCGTCGTGTTCTGAAGAGGGTTGGTAGCAGCATAAACTGGTGTTATCAGATAAATACTTACGTACGACAGCACCAGCCTTGGTAGGCGCCCTGGGGCCTCCGCCACCGCCTTTTTTGTCGGCGCCAAAGCAATCGCCACCCACAGCTGCCAGCGTCTGATATTTGGGATCGTCGTGCTCTGAAAGAGGTTGGAAGCATTTTAAACTGAAAAGACAAGGTATAGATCAATTTCTTACGAACGACAGCACCAGCCTTCGTAGGCGCCCTTGGCCCACCACCACCACCTCCGCCTTTTTTGTCGGCACCGAAGCAGTCTCCACCGACTGCGGCAAGGGTTTGGTATTTAGGGTCATCGTGTTCTGAATTTTGTTATTATTAATTTTTAAAACTGCTCCTCATGTGTTTAAAACGTACGAACAACACCCCCAGCTTTCGTAGGCGCTCGCGGACCACCGCCTCCGCCACCACCGCCTTTCTTATCGGCTCCAAAGCAGTCACCACCCACAGCTGCCAGTGTCTGATATTTCGGATCATCATGATTGACGACGCCAGGTTGAGCTGGAGCTCGTGGACCACCACCTCCACCTCCACCGGCCTTTTTATCGGCGCCAAAGCATTCGCCTCCAAGACCAGCGAGAGTTTGATATTTTGGATCGTCATGGTTGACGACGCCAGGCTGAGCGGGTGCTCGTGGACCTCCGCCACCCCCGCCGCCTCCGGCTTTTTTGTCAGCACCGAAGCATTCGCCACCAAGGCCTGCGAGGGTTTGATATTTGGGATCATCGTGGTCTGGAAAACTGACGTTACGGAACCCGAGACGAACAGCTTGAACTTACTGACGACGCCGCCCTGTGTAGGTGCTTTCGGTCCTCCGCCACCGCCACCGCCGCCGCCTGCTTTCTTATCAGCGCCGAAACATTCACCACCAAGTCCGGCTAAGGTTTGGTACTTCGGATCATCGTGATTCACAATGCCAGGTTGAGCGGGTGCCTTCGGACCACCGCCGCCGCCTCCACCAGCGCCGCCAGCCTTATCGTCGCCGAAGCATTCTTGGCCCATACCAGCCAGGGTTTGGTAGTTGGGTTCATCATGGGGCACGATGCCGCCGCCAACAGGGGCTGGTCGACCTGGAGCAGCACCGCCACCACCGCCTCCACCTGGTTTCTTGTCAGCGCCGAAGCATTCTGGGCCCATACCGGCCATTGTCTAAAGAAAACTGTCACTAATTAGGCATTCTTTCGATTTCGAGAATTCCGCCAACCTGATACTTCGGATCATCATGCGGCACAATGACCCCAGCCGCATTAGCCGGCGCCTTCGGGCCGCCCGGTTTCGCACCACGTGGTGCGGCAGCAGCCGGAGCTTGGCCCGCCGCTGGAGGAGGAGGCGCACCGCCACCGTTTCCGTCATCGTAGCCCTCGTCGCCGTTGTAATCGTCGTCGTCGTCGATGTTGGACGAATCCATGTCCGAGGGATTCTTGGGCGGGAAGTACTTTCGACGACGACGTGGTGGCGCTTTCTGAAGTTTAGGTTTTAAACTGCACGCCGTGTACACTAGAAAAACATACTCTTCTTTCACAATTGATGAAAAGTGCTCCAAAAACGAGGAAAACATGGCCGAAACCAGCAAGGACCAGCCAGAACAACCATTCCTTGAAGCCGCCGAGATTAACGATGTCCGACACCATCGGCACGCACGGATCCCACGAGAATGGAAGTGATTCTGGAGCCTGGGAGTTTGCGGTTGGATGGCACGTAGGCTTGATTGAAGGGAATTTGCATTTTTTTGTGCCATGGGGTTTTTCGGTTTTTATAAACTGACTTTTGAACTTTCTTACAAACAAAAATTGAAGTAATGGCATGGATAGTCAATGAAACCTTTCCAAATTTAATTACAGTGCCCCCTGCGCGGCTATCCCAAATCCGATCAAAGCGCCTCCCAAAACAACACATGTCAACCCTGCGCAACACGCTTTTCATTAGCATTGGACCAAAGTCATTACGGCACCCGGACCCGATTGTGCAATACCATGACCATTATTTAGTCAACCTTGTATCAAAGCCGGATTTGCCCCAGATTTGCCAAAAACGCATGGCACAACAGTCTTGTCGTTTCCCACCTGTCTCGAAATGTCGCCCCCGTCTCGAGCTGCTTCATCCAATTCGACTTCCATGAAAGCTGATGTTGGAGGTGGATTGACAGGAGCTTCTTCGAGCTATGCCATCTTTTTCCATGAAACTCAAGCAAAGTTGCGGAAACTTTATCCGAATTTGGCCTTTGGCGAGTTGTCAAAGTTGATCAGTGCGCAGTGGTGTGCACTTGGTGAGGCTGAGAAAAAGGTTAGTTTTGCTTTTTGGTTTAAACTGTACCGGTATTTCAATTCGATTTTTTGTAGAAGTATCGTCAAAAGTCAACTCAAGCCCGTCGTGATCGCCTTCGCGGAATCGCATTTTCAAAGCTCAATGAACTTGCGTTTTTAAAACAACCCAAACATACTGTAACTTCAACTACTACAGTACCAGTTCAACAAAACTGCCAATCTTATCAAGTTTCGTATCACCAAACTACAGCTAACAACCATCAACAGCATAATCAATATTATAATTTTGAAAACTGTTACCCTGGTCACCTGCCCTATCACAAATTTGACTATCATCAGAGTCAATAATTTATTGTATCACATGTGCGTAAACAAGTATTTCTTTGGCAACATAATAAACTTTTTAAGGCATCCTCAAAACCCGTGGGACTCCTATGACAAAAATGAAAACCTATGACAAAAACAAAACCCGATTATGGCTATCAAATTAAAGTGAACTGTCATGATCAGAATAGTAAAATCGAAGTTTGTCCGCAGGTACACCCGCGGCGGCTTCAACCTGCGCGAGTTTACTGTATGCGTCGGCACGGAAAGTTGATTGCTGTTCGACATCGACAGCCCGGGCCCAATGTCGACGAAGCATGCAAAATAAAGTGGCTGGCTGTATTTCGAGATACATTTTATGGGCGACAAGTTCGGCGCGGGTTATCAATTGGGGCAGATTGCCGACTCCGAACACGCAGGAACTGGCGACATTTTTGCCTGGAAAGAGTTTTTTTGGTTTAAAAACTGCTCAGAGTGTCGTTTGTTTACCGTAACAAGCTCGATTTTTGCCATACATCCAAAGTTGGAAACGCGAAATGTAGTATTGCGTGGGTTGGAAGACCTCTCCCGGTTGAAGGGTCGGTGGGTATTGGGAAACGTTGCTTTTTTTGTTGAGTTCGGCCAGTCTGGCATGCAGTAATTTGGAGCCGTCGAAGCTACCGGGGATTGGAATTGCTAAAACTGATGTTATCCATTGTTGCACAAAAAAAACAATCCAAACCTTTCGGATTTCCAAAAATAGTCCCCCACATGGACTCATCCGGACAAAACGTCAGCTTCAAATACTCAATCAACTGTCTCACTTTTTCCGACGCAATGAGCTTATTAGCCCCAGCCCGTGGAAACGTCGCCGACAAACTCGACTTAAACAATGGCACTGGTGGCGGATTCTTCTTATTAACACGACTCCGTTGCATTTGAGCAATTTCGCCATTGAAAGTGTTGTTCAATTGCTTGAAAATGCGGACCATTTCCAAGTTAGTTTTGAGTGGAATGTCGACTCCGCTGAGATACTGTAATGATTTTTATGTAAACTGTTGGTTACAGTTTAGGGCAATTACCTGAAAGTACTTCCAATTATGCTTCAACGACGCCAGCAACTTCAAATTGTTGAAGACAGCTCGGACGATTTCGTATCCGCCCCATTTGACTTTGGATTGGTGCTGGAATTTTTGTTGTTAAAACTGCTCGATAATGCGGATAAGGTGAAAACATACCATGATATAAACATTGGGAAGACAATCTCCAAGAATGTTCATCCTCCGTTTAAACTCGTCCGAAGCCTTGCCATCGACCGAAAATGCGTACACATTTTGGGGGTGATAGAGGGCGCTGAGCATGTATGTGACCTTAAAACGTATTTTGTTTAAAAACTGGATCTTAGTATTTTTTTTTGCATTTACGTCAAAAACATTTTTTTGCAAAAAAAACCTCCAAAACGTCATCAAAAGGCATATTCTTCATCAAAAAAAGCCAATAAAACATCATTTTCTCATCGTTCCCCAGCAACAACCATCAAAATTCTTGCAAGAAAACACAAATATGACATACCTGGTCTATGTTTTTATGCACAAGAGCACCGTAGGCCAAGGGATATTCCGCTTCTTCGAGGCTGAACGGTTTATCCGGGAATACAAATGCTGATTTTAGAGCTTCGCATCTGAAATTTTGGATTTAAAACTGTTAATTTGACTTGCGAAGAATTTCACGTACTGGGTGTAGTTGGCATTTTCAATATCATTCCAAATGGTGGAATTGCGCAGATCTGGATAGACCCATTTACTAGCTGTGTTTATCGCCTTGCTGTCATTGTTAAAACACGCTTCGCAGTTTACTGTAGAAAAACCATTCATCTTTTGAAGGTTTTCGTCGATTTTTGAAAGAAATCTACTCGGATTTGATTCAATTTCGATGGGTTTTGATGTGGATGTTTGGGGTTGTGATGGGATGTCATCGTTTATTGATACTCTAAAACTGACAACCCCTTTATGATTAGTAGGCAGATTCGATAACTTACAGTTCCTGTGCATCATGTCCACTATACGTAAATCCCAAAATAACAAGTGCCGAAACAGCTCCAACCCAACCAAACGTTTTTAGCACCCTGCGCCACTTGACGGAGATGAACGCCATGTCTTTAGGGTGTGTTCGACGCCAATGCCGATGTCGATGCTGACCCTTAAATGCCAAAATGGATTTAAAAAAACTTTGAGTGTATGGCGAGAGACTTTGCCGGAGGGGATGTCTTCATTCGAAACGCCTCGAAGGATGCATGCACAAACACGACATAGTACACGTAAAAAACATAAGGAAACACGGAAAACATGCATTTGGCATGTAAGAAGCGTGAGAAACGGAGCTTTCATCGAGATGGGGCTCGAAATAGGATGGACAATGCATACAATAAAGAGCAGTGCCACGGTGTTATGGAAACGCAGGCCTTTTTTGGTTCTTGGATCTTGAAAACTGTCTCTGTAGAGTGGAGCTGGTGTGAACTGCTTAAAATTAAAAAAGTCCAAGTCATCAGGTAAAAAAAGGAATCCGTGTTGGGAGTTTCCAACACATAAAAATGAATGACACATTCTCAAAGTCGTAAAAGCCGACTTCATGCCAAAAGTAAAGCGATTTTCCAAAGAAGAATTTGAAGCACTGTAATGACATGTCTACAAGTTTCAGATAGACAGAGCTAGGACTTTTCATTGTTTCAGGTATTTGTACATTGTTCAGGGAATCCACGCATTTAAAATTGACGCAGTTTTGAAAATCCTGAAAAAAAAAGCAGACCCGAATCGTGAATGTGGAATTATAATCGTATAATTTTACGATGATTGAAATTGGTATGGAACTCACGTGAAGAAAGACCATCTAAAAACCGCACAAAAAATCTCATAATTTTCAATGACTGCATTAAAAACTGGAAGTTTCAGCCGTTAGTCGAAATCAAGAAAATATCAAAAGTTTAGAATGAACCAAAATTGAAAAGTCAATCAAGACACACTGATCACCACAACGGAGGTGCTTCAGGCAAGAATCACGGGGGCGATATTTATGTAAAGTAAATGCAAAGCGGACCAAAGTTTCCATTTTGATCTGAATTGTGTTTATGGGCGTCACTGAACACACGGAACTATTCGAGGAAAAGCCCTTTTTTGTAAGTGTTCGGGGTGATGTCATTTTAAAGGGTACTTTTAGACTTTTGTAAACTGATCATCAGGTATCGTCAAATGTTAACAAATGAAGACTGAATTTTAAGGCACTTATCTATCTTTTACTTGCTTAAAATTGTGAATAACGACTGGCGGTTTGTATAACAAATCAAAGAGGTCAAGTTTTTATGGCTTTTTGGACGAGATTGTGTGAAGAAACAGAGGTGTGAAAACTGCTTTGATGACGAAACAACAGACTTGTTGTTAAGGGATAAAGATATGGACAATGATAAGCAACTTTAACTAAAAACTGTTCCTTCGGCCGACCTAAGCAAAAAACTAACAACTGTTGACTTTGGGGGTGTTCCATGAATCAAACCAATAAAATCAACATTAAAACCGTGGTTATGACCTTACACGACCCCGCGCGTGTCCAAATACTTGCAAGCATTGTTGAATCAAACAATTGCCGCGCCCACATACTCGGCAAACCTGTGCACACAACGGTTACACCGTACACATTCAAAATTAACACCGATGTCTGATCAACATGGATATGATGCAGCACGTTGCTACGCAAAATGAGTCAGACGACCGGATAATCTGGGCCAGATCCGTCCAATAATACGTGCTACCTTTTTATGAACGAGGAAACGAAGCACTTTTAGGTTGTGTTTTGGATGGGCAATCAAATGAACTTATGGCTTGAAGTTTTGAGTGTTCATTAAAACTGTAGTTTACTTCGAAGAGATAAACTTAGACAATCGATAGCCATAACAAAGACAAAACAAATAGGATATATAATTTCAAGTCAAAAGTCACATCAGTCAATGTTTACGCCAATGACCCCGTGAAGGAGGATTTAAAAAACGTCTGTCTTGGCAGCCATGTGTTGCCCCGAGACTCACGTCTGGTGCACTTTCACCCTTTGATCCAATTTAAGTTCAACGTTTGTTTACATGTGTGTTGACACCCCTAAGCCCATGGCATTTGTGAAAACTGCTGTTGGTGGCAAACGTACAGAGGGGTAACTTGAAACTTCTTTGAAACTTACACGTCTTGGAAATGTTCTACAAGGTTTTTTAGACTTAGATTTGCTGTCACACATGTCTGAGATAAAGTTGAAAGTATTACAAAAACTGTATTTAATCGTTCAAAAAAACACCAGCAACCCCAATCCACCTTATATGCAAAGTTTGCTTGTCCAATCTATAATCATTGTCCACAAGTTTCATGAAATGTTTATTTCGTTGTTTGAAAGTCGTTTACCAGCAGGCTTATTCAAAAAAGATGATCGAGAACCATTTTTGGAGTGTTTTGGTCCCTCCAATGCAAACCAGTTGTTTTGCCGCTGGTAATAGGCCTCTGTAGTTTCTGCTGCATCGTGATAGTGTGCACTTGTCGGTGTAACTTTTGAGAATCCACCAGCCTTGTATATTCGAACGATGGCAAAAACGTGTGCTGTCAGGGTTTGCAAAAAGATGGCCTCTGATAACCATGCGTAGGTTACGAAGGCCTCTGGGGTTTTCAGGAGCTGAAAAGGGATGTACTCATTATGTAGCATTGGAAAAACTGATGTGAGAGGCTCGAGGTACAGCAGATGAAATATGGTCAAAAGTATAATCAAAAGCTCATGAGAGGTCAAATATTTGACTAAAAGTGTGTAAAACTAAAACTGCGACGCGAAGTGTCGGATGAAAACTCACAAAGTTAACAACAACAATGAGTGCATTGCTCAAAACATAAAGAAACCCAAATCCGAAAGCAATCGGAATGAAGCAATCCATAATTTTGACAGTTTCCTTCAATTGGAACTTCATCGAAAGAATGAACTGTTGATTGTAATAGTTTACTGTACCCGCCCTAAATCGACGTGCAATTCGAGCATTCCAGACACGAATAACAATAAACAGGACGGCTACGATAATTGTGCCAATAACAACGCTAATTGTGGTTACCTAAACGTGATTTATTACTTTTAAACTAAACTGTAGGTTCTGTATACAAACCAAATATGATTTAGTGTTGTAGCTAGTTTTGGCCCCTGACAAAACAGACGAACTCATCGGTCCAAAATGGTAAAATATAGCGAACCAGGCAAGACCTGCGTAGGTTGAGCTCTGCAAAATTTATATTTCGGACTATAATTGGCTATGAAATTGTGAAATAATCACTTGAACAAATGTTCATTTGTTTATCTTTAAAAAACTGAAATTGTTATTGCAGGACAAGGGTCAGTAAAACTTACAAGTAGCAAAAGCATAGCCAAAACAAGCATTGGTCGGTTACTGTTTTCGTATTTTAGTACAAACATTGTGCAAATAATCCGTTCAATGGCAATCATTTGAAATGAAGCCACATTTGTCACGTTGCAGATGACGGTGATTAGGCGGAGAACTATTATGATGTGGATGTTGGCCAGGCGGTCGCAGGACGAGGTTACGGGCACTGATACTCTGGAAATATTAAATTTGAAAATTGTACGTTAACGGCCTCTTGGATGGTAAAGTATAAAAAAAATATTTCAAAAGAGTCAAAAGACAAACCTAAACAAATCATAAGCATTAATCAGTATGTACATTATACAATTAATCATCAAAACAACCCTAATAAAGTTAATAATGATGGCGGCATTTGGGTGAAACATTTTTGAGGTCTTTTTCTGAAAACACGATTACATTTTTTAAACTGCGCTTTGCCTTGAAAGATTGCTGATTGCCTTACCTTCAATCGACTTTCAAACAAAATCAACAAAATTCCGGTCAAATCAATCGCAATCTTAATCCCTTTAACGCACTTGAACGGCAAACTATCAGCTAACATTTCAACATAGACACATTTTGTCGCCAATTCTGTAGACATGGTGGTACTCATCACCGTCGGCGGGGAAGTAATTGAAGAACTGCGTTATTTTAGGTATTAATAAACTGGTTTACCTTCGTTAAGAGTTTGGACTTTGTAAGTGACGCCTTTCAGTAATTATCCAGCTTAACAAAACAAAGTTTGTTCTTTAAAAAGGTAGGTTCTAAAAAGGGCGTGCCTCGAGACACGTACTTTTACATTTGTTGGGTGCGTCACTAAAGTGGTTTAACTATAGAAGAAATAAAAACTGAACAGCGCCATACAGTGACTTCTGAATGAATTATAAAAACTCAAACAACTTTTGGTTCAGAAACACTTTAACACTACTTTTGCACAAAGAAAAACTGGCCGAAAAAGTTAAAAAAACAAAGAGAAGTGTAAAAACGCGATCCACATGAACGATTACGAAAAGCATAAGCTTCCGAGTACATTTGCCTTTTTTAGCGGAAGTGTTTGTCTGGCGAAGTTTGAATGCCTTTGAATGAAGAAAACTAAATTATACAAAAAAACGGCATTGTAAGGTTAGTTTATTCAAACAAATTCAATTAAGATTAGAACGAGATCAATCCTGGTAACACTATACAAAAACCATAAGACTCTGATACATTTTTGTATGATACCAATAAACGCCTGTGGGGGTGGGTCGAACTACAAATACAACCGGCAAAAAAGTCATGACTGAGTTGAGCTTTAGCAAAAACCTATTATAAATAACTGTGAGGCACCGACGGGGGATATAGGGATGGATTGGAATAAATCTATGCGTAGTGATGATGAGTTAGTTGACGATCAACTCGCCCCAGGCTTTCAATCGGTTCAATTGGTTGCGCTTCTTGAACCAGGCATACATTTCGGGGTCTGTTGGGTCGCATTTGCCGTGCCATCTGGAATGGGATTGGGTGTGTAAAAACTGACCTGTCGGAAAAGAATGTAAAAAACGAAAAAAACAAACCTCGATTTACAGTAGAACTCGGCAAACTCCAAATACCGCATCTTCTTATCCCAAACATTCGAATAGATGTCCGACGCAGATTGCGTTCCAAACGGCTTCTCTAAATCCATATCGCCATGGATGGCATAGACCCGAGCGCCTTCGGCCATGAAGGTGACCATGCCGAGATAGGCCGTCCTCGCCATGCCGCCACGAATATCGAACATCAATCCAAATGCCTTGGCAAGACCCTTGAATTCGCGGGGATTCTTGTAGACAACCCGATAAGAAACTTCCTTGTTTGAAACTGTAACTTTGGTCCTATTGACCAAATCATCCAGTGAAATGACCATCGACGACCGTAGAATATGGTCCAGATTGGCATCATAGCTGTCCTTCCTCAGGCGATCTGTATCGACCAGGCTGAAGTCGACAGGCTTATCAGGTAGCCTGATTGAAGCGAGGAAGTTCTTATATAGCCCATTTGAAGACCCTTTTCCGGCGAGTTTCATGTTGTGAGAAGTCCGTGAAACTTCTGGCCGGATGCAGACACGATTTTTCCGGATCTTTGAATCTCGAAGCCAGTCATCCCAGTATGCTTCTGGCCAGATGGGAGACAACTCCTTCCATGTTTCAGCCGAGAGCATCCATCCGAGTCCAGGGAAGAAGTCCGTTCGATACAGCTGCTCACTGTGGCCGCGATCTACGAGATTCGGGTTGCCATTGTCGTTCCAGGCCGAGATGCACCAGATGGACGGGTCTTCGAAGAGGAGGTGCCGGGTGGAGCGGAAGTAGGAGAAGAAGTCTTCGGCGATGTCGAGATCGTCTGAAATTATAGATTTAGTAAACTGCAAAGAAGAAGCGCAGGACAAACAAACCTTCAGTGATGATAACAGTCTTATACCCGCGCTTGAAAAACACCTCATCAAGAGCAAATTTGTAATGTTGAGCAATGAAAAAGTAGTTTTTGGCCGATTTATGGGATGGGCTGCCGATACCGGTTCGTTCGCGATGCTAAAACAATAAGTTTTTTTTAATTATAAACTGTAGTCAACTTAGTAAGGCTTACCTGTATACTGTACACCTGCTTTTCATCCGAAACAAATTCATTAATCGTCCGGGCAACGAAATCATTGTCCCCATCCTGACTAACAATAACTGGAAACTGTTCAGCGTCAGGTCTGTGCTTCAGAATCTGCTCCAAATGGTTCCGAATTGCCGCGGCTCGCGTGGCTGCCATCACCAGGACTGCCGTCGGCGCCTGGGCGATGGATGTTGCCGTTTCCTTTGGCAATGCCTTTGGATGGACAATTTTCGGAACGACGACGTGGACTGCTGGTTCATTGCCGAGCACTGGAGGAGCGGCATTTTGGCCGAGGAGTTTACGGTCGATCTGGAATAAGGGGTTTTTAAACTGACTATTTGTGAGGGTTCATATTCGTTTAAAAAAATATATGAAGACAACACCGACCTGTCCCAATTTAGCGAATCCTTCCCCTCTCTGAGTCAGAAGAACATAAAATGCCGACAGGATCAAGACAGCGGCTAGTAGGATCTTTCTAGAGTGGCGTGTGCAGTTGATTTGCCGACGGTATCGTGTTGGCAGGCACGGGAGTTGAAACTGGAATCGAGGGATTGATTTGAAACCAAAATTCAAAACAAAACCCACCATCGAACCAAAAGTAAACTTGTATGGCAACGACGAGGATGATCCGGGTGGCGTTGACGCAGCCTTTTGCGGTATTAGCGACGCCGGACCGTCATAAGCTTTGATCACCCTGAAAAGTGGATTATTTGATCCCGGAATTGAGTTTTATATATTTTTTTTTGGTTTTTTAACACTGTGAACCATTGGTTTTCCATAAAACACACTAACATTCAAAAAAACGTTCTTTAAAGGCAATCAAACACAAGAAAAACATGCATCAGCGTCGATTCAAAATATAAAACTCGATAACAGCGCGCGTGAAAACTGTTCTTCAGAAAATATGAATGAAAAGTTCGTTCAAACAATCTATCTATCGCATTGATCGATCTTTTTTCCCGTTGTCAACGTATGTTTCGACCCCAGGAAACACGACGAAGGACAACCATGGTCGAATGGGTTGTAGGAATGGAATGCACGTGTGGAAAGACTCGTCGGAAATGATGGCCCTGCAGGCCTGCGCTTCACCCCCGACGCGATCAACACATGTAGCACGACGTCCGCCGCGGCCGTCGCCAGCACGTGTAAATTAGCAGGGCGATAAGTACGCGGGGACGTGTTTCCAGGCCTGCCCCGACGTGATAAGAGCAAAAGCAAAGGGTTGGTCGCCGGGAAACGAGCGAACGTGGTAGGTATTGCCGCCGGCTGCGACCGAGGAAGTGCGTGTTTTGTTCGACAAGGGTGGGGTTGGCAAAGTGTTCTGGACGGAGGGGTGCGGCTTGGTTGCCTCGGGCTGTTTGGGATTGTTTTGCGCCGTCGGGGAAACGCTAATGCAATTGTGGACGGGATTGGTAGGCTGGCTAGGAGGGGGAATTGGTTTCGGTTTGATTTGTTTACAATAAAACTGTTTTGCTAGATATTGTTTCCGAAACAATAACGATCAAATTTTGGGAAAACAAAAACTGTCAATAATTAAGCTTGAAATTTTAAATTAAAAAAAAAAAACAAATAGTACAAACCCTTTTACCATTGCTACAAACGGTAGCACGAAAACTGTATTTGGAAAAAGGCAATGGCGTCTTCAATGGGTCAGTGACATACTGTAGCGGTAATTGCTGAAAATTTTAAAACTAAACTGTGAAAACCGATTTCTGCAATTCACGGAATAACACGTTTGTATACTCGGATCTTCTTACAAAAGTAAAAACACTGAAAATTACTATGGATCACATACCAGATAAATATCGCCTCGAAGTTATCTAGTTTCAACCTTTTTTTGCTTCCGCTAACCCAAATTAACCAAACAAAATTTTTTATCTATTTCAAATCAATTTATCGCCCTGGATAGATAAACATCTTTTTTCACGCCGACCTACCTGACCAGGTCCCGTCATACACTCAAATTGACATGTGGCAAGCGTGGATTGATTGCTTGGCGTATTTTTAGCCGAACACTTGCAATGCGGCAATCGTTTGAAATTGGTTTTCTGGGCCGATTGAAATGGACCAAACGCAAAAAAACGCATCATTCAAAATTCATTGAATTTGAATGGAAGTTTTAATGTTTATGGGTTTTAAAAACTGAGGAAAAATACGGCTGCCGTAAGATTCATAGCAATAATCGTTTAATGTAACAAAATGCACCAGAATGCAACCCGTTGTTTGATCATTAGGCAATTATCTTGCAGAAATGAGCACTGATAAGAAAATTGTTTCGGTGAAAAAGTACAAAACACAAATTTTGTCAGTTTCAAGTAATTTACAGAGTTTAAACTGGGTAAACCGATTTGATTGTAAAACTACACATTGAAATCCCCATTCCGTTCACCAGAAACGTTCAAATCAAACCAATTGGCCCCGAAACTTGTCCAACGTGAGGCACCACGAGACTGGAAAGTAAATTGGTAACGTTTAGCCTCCATTTGTTTGCCTATGTTCGTGAGTTTCAAATTACACCCAGCCGTTTCGGGAAGCCAAAACAATGCACAAAAAGTGGGAGGAAGCCCCTTTTGACGGCGTGAAGGATGCATGCCATGAAAGGCAGACAGCAACAAACACGAAGAATGGCTATGGTCATGCTGGAGTGCTTCCAATATTGGTGGGGCCGGATGTCTCGGAACTGGATGCAGGATGCTCTCCGAAGTGGGGTAATAAACAGTCCGAGTCGAGCTGGACATGAACACATTCGACAGCGCGAGGGGTTGGAAGGTCCGGAGGGGTTTATTTGGAGGGGGAAATATGGTTGTTGTGGTCAGGATGAATTGTTTTTGGAAGAAAATGGGGTTTAAACTGGTAATAATAGAGCTGTGCACAACGTAGATCATTTTTAATTTGAAATTGTTTAAAACTGACATTAAATCGGAACCGTTAACATCCCTTAAAAACCCAATAAACACCCCCTAAAATTCATAACATTCTTCACATTTACCCTTCCTACTTCCTAACAGCCTTCGCAGACCCTCGATGGCACGTCTCAAGGGCCCATTTAACTCGAGTAACAACTTCTCGCACCGCGTTAACCGCCGTCAGCCTGTCTCGAAGTCGGCATGCCCTGAGGGTCCTAGTGTTTCCGGGCAACATCCGACAGTCGGGAAGCACACGAATCAATGACGTCCGCCAAACTGCAAACTTCTCAAACTTTGGCCGAGTCACAAAACACTCCACCTACCTTTTGGCGACAGATGGGCGGATGTTTTCAATGGCTTTGAATGAAAATTGAAAATGAAAACTGCAAAAACATTATATCGTGGCCATATTTTATGTATTCATAGCAGGCTGCACTTGTATTGTCATGATTTGATGGGCGGGGTGTGGCGTTGCCTCGGGCGTTTGGAATTGGTTTTGAAGTTTAAACTGCGAACTCTTTTGTCAGGCAACGTTTTGAAATACAGTAATAATAAAGCATGTTAAAAACAGGCGACGAAGAATTTTTAACTTTCATTTTATAACTTGTAAAAAAATAAAAACTACACCATATTTGACTTTCTAACTTCATCGGCAAAGTTGGCTGCTTGTTCTTTGTATTTTGTTGGCATTTTTGCCTAAAAAGTTTTTAAATAAAACTGAGCTCGAACAGTCGAATGACTTACCCGTATGTATTCTATAACACAAGTGTGAATAAACACATACTGTGCTTCTGTCTGGACGGCAGATGCTCGTTGGTTTCGGAGTTGTTGGAAGACTTCTTTCATCTAAAGACAATTTTTGACTTTTTAAATTTTAAAAAACTGGAGTTGAGTCATAATTGTTCAAAACCCACACAAATACCATGACCCTTGTTTAACCGATGCATGCACGTATCAATCGCGATCACAGTGCCAGTCCTTCCAATTCCCGCTGAACAGTGTAATACACAAACGCCCGGTGGCACTGACCTAATCAGCCGCAATACTGCCATGGGTCTTTCCGGGACGCCTCGATCCGGCCAGGATTCCATGTGGATTAGCTTTACGAGGTTTGAGTTTGAACAGCCTGCAATTTCGTTTTTAATAAACTGTCCCTTAGGTACATGACGATTACCATCCGGAAGTATTTCCAATGTATAGACAGTATTCTTATCATCGGTCGTCTCCACTTTCTTGTTATTGATGAACATACACCCATAGTTTTGGTACGAACCCAGCTCATTTGGAAAATATTTCCCGCATTTTGGTTTGCCGTCCTCCATAAACTTGCATAACATTACAATTGACGTCGCATTTTCTTGGTAAATCATCCGCCAAAAGTCGCCGATCGTCGCTTCTGTCGGCCCCTGGGTCGCGATGTATTGCCGTTCTAGGTGGTCCATTTTGACGTAATTTGCGTGGATATAGTCAGTTTCTGGGGGTACATTTAAAGTTAGAACGACACGAGTGGCATCGAGGCAGACGACATCGCGATATCGATTTTTAGGGATGTTTTTGTCGAAAATTTCGTGTTTGAAGTCGGGCGCTATGTAGGTTTTGAGTTCGGCGAATTCTTTTCGGAGCTCGGGGACGCCTAGAAATTCATTTTTATAAACTGACACACCGTATATACCAAATTTAAACCTCTCAATAACGTAGTCTTAACAAAATCCGCCATAGCCAAATCAACATCCACCGGCACTATAGCTCCGCCCCTCGCCATCGCAGTTACAGCTGTCGTTGGAGCGCCGACGCCAGTAGCTGAATTGCCGCCATTGGTCGGGGCCGTCGTGCCCTTCTTTCTCGTTCCAGCTCGTATTTGGATCTTCCCCTTTGAAACCGGCTGTTTCGGAGCTCGTGCCGTCCCTGGATCAGCCTCAAGCTCGCCGCCTGCCACAGTAGCGTCATCCTGAGTCTGTTCGGCGCCACGTTTCTTGCGACGTCGTGTCTGGCGTTGGTTGCCCTCGGACTTGACGTCCCGATTCGACGTCTTCTTCGGGGGATTCACCTTGGCGGAAGCAGCGTGTCGATGATGACACGCAATACGTGAGGAAAAGCAAAGTAATCAAAACGGCGAGGGGCCAGAATAGGTGGGGTTGTTGTTGATGGGACAGTGCCGTCGATGGGTCTAAAAACACTCTTCTTGTCAGTCTTTATGGAAATTTTGGTCTTTGGCACGGTCAAAACCCCCGAAAATGCCCTTCTAGAATCATTCTAACCCTGATCCACCACCATGCTGACACAAAAACTGATCTCCGTTTGCCGCGTTTCACCCCTAATCCGTCGAAGCCTCCACCAAACGCCGCACAACGAGCACGTCCGCGCCGTCAATGCTAATGCCAAGATCGCTGACACGGCCGACTACAAGCGCGAAGTTTTGTATCGCTTCAAACTGCCTAACAACAAAGAGATAACCTTTGAAAAATCTGACCCCAAAAAGGATGCCACTTTGCTAAAGTCGTTTTTCACGGCGTACTTTGCTGATAACGAGCCCATTGGTCGCTATTATTATGGATATCCGGATGCTGAGAATGCCGTGGCTGACTATTTGGAGCCTTTGTATTCGTTTGCTGTCTTGGCCAAGGTTGAGGGGAACATAATCGGTGGCAGTAGCTTCATTACAAAGAAGTTGAACTCGCAACTGTTGGAATTGCCGGAGTTTCCGAAGGATTTTGGGAAGAGTAGGTGGTTTTTTTGTTAAACTGACTTGAATTTTTCATTGTTTTTAGTCATCGAAAAAGGCCCGACGCCGCAATTCCGCGCCAATGTCGTGATCAACTACAACAACGCCTGTGAATCCGTCATTTCCTACTACGCCCCATCGCCCTGCACTGTCAGCATGCTCAATGGGGTCGCTGTGCACCCCAAATTTCGGGGTCTTGGATTGGCTAAATTGTTGAATATTAGTGGTTTTCAAGTTGCTTATGAACAGGGCAGTGATTATGTTGGTACTAATTGCACTTCGCCTGTTAATGCGCAACTTTTTTGCGATTTGGTGGGTTTTTTCTTTAAACTGTTTCTTTTTAGTGATCATATTATCATCTGATTATTTTCCAGCCCGGCCAAAAACTCGTCCACAAATTCAAATACGCCAACTACCAAGTCAACGGTGACCGTCCCTTCGCCAAACTCGTCCCGAAAGACGCCTTCAATGGCATTTTCTTGATGGATTTGAAGCAGCATTGGCCCGAGTATCAGCGATTGTTGAAGTCTGTCTTGAAAGAGTACAAAAAGTAGTTTTTTTTTACTAATAAAGTGGTGTCAAGTCTACAACGTGGTTCAAAAATAACAAAACAAGCGATTTATTTCATCAATTTCAAAGTCACATACAGTAATGAACGGTCGGGGAGCGCATGCTTCCTGGCTTCATCGTCCCTTTTGTGCGTGCAAAACATTGGCTTCGAACTGACATCAATTACAATTACAGTAGGCCTCACTGGACTGCTATTTTATGAGAACAAAGTTATAAATTAGCAAGGTTATATATAAACTTTCAAAAATATACAAATACAAAATCAATGGTGGTGCTTCAAGTCAAGCGAAATACGAGATGCGTGGATAATTAAAGCGATATGCGCCATTTTTGGAGTTTTATCGATGATAAGACTAATCGGATCAGACGACGGATTTCATGGCTAATGCTGATGGAGTGACTAATAAGTGCAATCATGTTGTTAGTAATTTGTGAACTGTGCAAAGTGCGTGTAAGTGTGAGGAGTGTGTGTGGTGGTGGTGTTACGGTGGATACAGTACTGTTGGCTTATTTAAAGCTGGATTTTGCCTGGAAAAGCTTGGAAATCATCGCCTTCAAGACCATCCAAAGCTCGGCGCACCAATCGGGGTCGGACGAAGCCGCGGAGGCCGTTGCGACGGAAGCCGACGACGAGGTTGCGGAAGTTGCGGTGTTCGGGGGCGACTGAAATGGAAAATTAAAAAAACTGGAGCATGTCTGCTATTCTATTTTAACAAATTTCTGTTAAAAACTTACGTTCATTCCGTTTCCTGAGCCCAAAGCCATCCTCATCCAGACTGTCCAAAGCTCGCTTCGAGAATCCGAAGCCATCGCCATCCAAGTTATCAAGTGCGCGCTTCTTCAAACCAAAACCATCCTCATCGAGACTATCCAAAGCGCGTTTCTTCAAGCCGAAGCCGTCTTCATCCAGACTGTCCAAAGCTCGCTTTTTAAGGCCGAATCCATCGCCATCGAGACTGTCCAAGGCGCGCTTTTTCAGCCCAAAGCCATCGCCATCCAGACTATCAAGAGCTCTTTTCTTCAAGCCAAAACCATCTTCATCAAGACTGTCAAGCGCTCTTTTCTTTAAACCGAAGCCATCCTCATCCAAGCTATCAAGGGCCCGCTTCTTCAAGCCGAATCCATCACCATCCAGCGAATCTAAGGCCCTTTTCTTGAGACCAAAGCCATCGCCCTCCAATCCGTCGAGGGCACGTATCCGGATGCGGTGTCGGTCGAGCAGAGGATGTACCGGCGAGCACTCCACTACCGATAAAACTGCGAAAATTAATGGAATCTAAAAGTTTTAAACTGTCATAATGTTTACCCGCAACTATGTTTAAAAAAACTCACAACAACAATGCTCAATCTGCTCACAAGACCCATTATGTCGTCGTTTATGTCAAAGCCACACTAACAGTGTGTTGGGTTCCCTGCAATAACAAAATAACATTAAACTGGATTCTTTATAATGCGCTATATATGCCATTCATCGAAGCCTTTAAAAACCACGCTGACACACGAATATGACCAAAAACAGACAAGTATTACGAATAGACAGGTGAAAACCCGCTAACTTTTTGAAAGATTAATCAGCCAATCTAACATTTGTGAAAGTGAACTTTTTCTGTTTATATTTTGGCGCCTTTGCCGGAAATGGGCGAAAAAATAAAGGCCAAAGAAAGGGGTGGTCGTTCCCACGCAGTTGAATGGGCACGGTGTGGCATTGGCCCGCCCAGGAATAGAAATCACATTTTTATGGGATACGTGTTAATTTTTACATGGCAAGCGTGTTTGAGATACAAAAATGATAGTATGGCATAAAAATGTAATAGGATTAGAATTAGGGGGTGGGGGATGGATGAAAGTACAGCTCAAAATGATGCTTTTGTACTTCCAGAGATGTGGAAATGGACAGTTTTGGCACGGAGGTGATCTTTATAGCTTGGAGGGGGTTGCAGGGATGATTAATTATGAAAACTGTTGATATTGCTGTACGGGGGAACAAAAAGACCCTCAAAATTTGCAAGTTAATCAACGCTAATCCATCCCAGCCGTCTCAAAAACACATCTATGACTTGATTACTCACATGTGGTGTGTCACAATATTGCCTAAGGACACATTACGTTACATTTGTTGGTCATCACTGCCGATCAGTGTGATCGGTGATCACTAAATAGTGTTCGCAGATGCTTGGCTCTGTCTCGACGAGCGTTTGCAAAGAACGACTGAACGGCTTGCATTAGTCATCGGATCAGATCGGCATCCGGGTCAGCTGTTTGGACATGCGCCAATTGCTTAACGTCAGGCCACAGGGATCGGCGACACGTATCGGAACGCATGCAACTTGGCTTGGGACCAGGAAATTGGCGATAAAAGACACCGAGCTTTGATAAAATGCCAGTGTTTCACGTACTTGCTAACCGCGGGGGAAGCATAAAGTTCGTGGGAATGTTTTTCGAAACTTTTTTACGGGGGAAAGACCGCTTTATGTAGCCTAGCTAAATGGCAGCCTTTCAACAACGCGGGAAAAGAAAGATATTAACGAACAAATGAGGTAATCATCTAGCCGGACAGAGGCCATTGTGAAAAACGAAGGGATAACTTCCGAGAAAAACACCCAACTTATCCTAATTCAAAACCATGACCACCCACCCGACCCATTGAAAAACTTATTTGTGTCCATTGGAGCGCCACCATGAAGTTAAGTAGCGTCATTTAGGGCACGGCCAGCCGACTTCAGACAGACCTCATTACCTACTCCCACGGGCTTGGAGGCTTCATCGCGCCGTTAAGGCAGGGTAAAAGTACACGTCTACCACCCATCATGGGAGTGGCATTCTATTTCAAAACTGAGCCTCATCTTATGATATTGGAGCGACTTTAAGCGGATCCAACAAAAGGCGGTCCTTAGCCCCATCAGCCGGAACCCTTCAAGGTGTCAAGCCCGATCAACTCCACCGAAAACTGCCTAAAATGCAAATGCCATAATGGCCCTTTTGACGTGGCCCCTACGTCCGCATTTCAAAGAATACGGTCATAAATTAAACGCCCGAAAAAGATAAAGACACCACCGGCTGCCATGGAAGCCGCGGCTATGATCGTCAGCAGGCAAAAGTGACGTTGACATTTAAATGTGCCATCAAAAAATGCTAAGTAAATGAAATGGAAAGCATTGCCACAATGAATGAATACGGAATTAGGCCGACATGGGTATGATTAGCTTTTGTCTGGCCTTTTGCCGTAGGGCGGGCTGTGATGACACAAGATGGCTATGACAATGTTCTTTGTTATGCGTGTCGGTATTGAAATGGCGGAAAAACAAGCATTTGCTTTTGGGCTGCCTGGGGAATAATGGCGACCTTGGCGGATATGATAATTAGTAAGCGAATGATAAGGGAATATTGTCTGGAAAAACTGACTGGAACATGTAAGACTTCAGAAAATGCGACGGAAATACGGTAATGTGCGGTGAATTATACAAAAATGAAGGAAATTGAAGTCGTCGCATAAAAGGATCCTTGCACTTGGCGCATTAAGGTTATTTGTCCACGTTCTTTGCAGTTTTAATTTCCCAAGAAGCATCCGGTCACTTTCATTTCACGCTGGACGCATGTCATTAGCCTTTTAGGGCATTAAATGGGTGGATGGGTACGGTGGCACTTTTGTGCAAGGGAGGTTTATCTGAATTTTCTACGGGAATTATAATATAATAAAACTGCTTCCAAAAGTTTGATATGTTATCAATTTGTTAAAAATACTATTTAAAAAACCTTTTGACCATGTTTTTTGACTTTGATCAAGCATGTCAGCAGTCCGACCCGAAACAAAAATGACGTGAGTCAGACGCAGACAGCTCGCGATGTCCAATCTGACATAGAGGAAGCTATTTTTCAAGGAATGATTTGAACAACTGTTTAACCCAACCCAAAAAACAAAGTAGACCTTCAGAAATGTGCACGAATGTCTGGAGACGTTTTTTAACGGTAGTTGTAGTTGTGTATGTCACATGATAAAACTGCAGAATGGGTGGCGCGGAGTTACTTTCAAACGAAAAACAACCAAAACCTATAAAGTTACCACGCAATGCTAACTTTTAAATTTGATTTTCGAAAAGCATTCTATGAACTGGGTGGACCATGCAGACGCGGAAGAAATGCACTTCCGGGGTGGCAGGCATGAACTTTGAAACTTTTATGGTACTTGGGTTGTGATTTTGATTTTATAACTGAACAGACTTCAGTGGTATGGCTCAAATTACTGCGCATTACACAAAACACATTTCAAGCCATTTATATCCAGAACTACGAAACATGATTGATGTTATAATTTAAATAGATACATGACACACATAAGGGCATCTATCAAGGAGAAATGTGACCTTGGCCTCCACGCGATTACAGAGAACGGGTTATGATTTTAGAGAACTGCCATCAGAAATATTATAATTTATAATATTGGCATGCACAGCTTTGCTGAGCTTGAAATATGGGTTATAAAACTGTTTTCTTGCGACGGAAATCAAAAGATTGATGAGGGAAAAACCTATTGTAAGATTTTCAATGTAGTTGATCTTTGAACTACAAATATTACGTTTCATCCCATGCGTAAAACAAGAATTTGGTGCAGGTCTGTGTCTCGACACGACTTTCTAAAGCCTGTTTATCACAATGAAACTAAGCCTGATGTCCAATTACGCTCTGGAACTGTACAGAACAGACTAATCTCTTTAAGAAATTACAACGCTAAAATTGGCAGCAGGATAGTGTAATCCTCTTATTTTTGACTGCAATTTGATATGGTTTTGTAAAAAATTTAAACTGCAGCAAATTTCGTCGGAACTCATAACAAATTAAAATGCGACAACAAGAGTTAAAAAACGGTAATACATTCATACGGTAGATGGGAAAATGAATAAATGGTAAAGTCAGGCACCTTGATTTCAAAACGTGAATAAAAATAAAACGTGTGCATCATCGAAAAAATTGGATGACTTTTTTTTATGAAATTCGTTTAAGATATTGTTTTCAAAACTGACATGACAACAATGTACAATTCTACGCAAAACAAAAGCCAAAGCCATTCCGTCACAATTGCACGTTCCCACCAGCCAAATGTTGCATAATTATTTCCGGCCTAATTTGGCCGTCAATATCATTAGCATAAAATGCGCGTAAACAATGCCATTTAGCCTTTTGTTGTGACTTGGCTGACTGATGGCACTCGTAGTAGCCATTGCAACCGTAAAAAGGGCATTCCAATAGAAAAAAACCGAGCCAAGGGACAACCATGTTTTGGGAAGTAGGCCCCACGCTGTCTTATCGTATTTTCTGGACAACAACCAATGTTTAGAACCATGTTGGCACAGGGCCGGGACAAGACAGCGTACATAGTTCCCGAAACCTTCGAGAGTAAGTCGAATTAATAGCATTTTATGCGGGTGCCGAGAACCCGGTTTTTTACGTCGTGGCGGGTCCGTCGGGGATTGATGGGCCGGATGCCGTCATCACGCTCGAGGGGAGGCAGATTCTACGCACGACCGATTTATCATTGGGTTTCTAATAGTAGACATGGGTTTTAGTGACGTAAAAAACAGGCGAAACATGTGGGTTCGAGTTATTTTTAAAGAGGGTTTTATAAGTTTTGACACGTTTGCCGCCTACTTTAATTCGCTTCGTCTTTACATATGAAAAACTGTCTGACACGTGCCTTGTTGAAACTAAATCAGATCAAATTCAAAGCAGACTCAAATATCAAGCTTCACTTTTCAAGTGCATTTGAACCCAATTCAGCGATGAGGGTGGCATCAGTCATATGAAATGTGATTCCTTCTTACATAAAAAAAAGTGTAAACTGGTACAAAATTTGTTGCGGTAGAAAAAACATCCCAAGAAACACTTCCCGACCCAAACCCATTGTAAACTGAAACACATATCGACATTTACAGTAACCCACCTCTTTCAAAACCCTTTCCCAGAAAACAAAAGCAACATCAACATATCTTATTTATCATCAAAGTTGTACTTACTTGTACTCTTTGAGAAAAAACCATCAAGAAAGATCCAAAGAACCACGATATCACAAGATGCATCAGGATCCTCGAGGGACCAACTGGCTTATGCCTAGCTTCTGTTGTCGTCGTGCGTCAACCAACCCCCCCCTGAAGCCGATGGCCAGACACGGGCTTTAACGTGCCAGGAAAGGTCATGTGTTGACTACAAGAAAGACTTCAATTATGTAGGCCGCAAGACATGACACAACAACTGTTTTTTATCAACAATACTGGATGTGTATTCCTATGAAGGTTTGATCCTACAAAAATTTCAAATTTCAAGTTGCAAAAACAAAAACTGTCTCCTATCAGTTTGAGAAGGTTGTCAACAACATTTTCCCGAATTCTTATAACCAAAATTTGCCGAAACGTTCCAGGAAGATGCCTTGGCAAATGTGATGGATGAGCCCGACAGCTTGAGCTTTAAAGGGGCCTTGGCCGGTTTTTAATCGTTGACAACGAAAAGCAACGGGCGCCTAAAAAATACATGAATGATGGTGGTCGTTAGGACTCGGATGTCTGGAAACATTTCCATCCTCCATTGAGAATGAGCAGGCGGGCTGCTGATACATGGCATCTGTCACCATGCAAACTGTCAAAAGCAATGTTTTTATGGGTTCAGTCGGTTGACCGGAACAAAACATCGAGAGTTATAAACTGCGCTCACATCGTGTATCAATAAAAAAAAACAATACACATTACAATGCAAAAGTTGCAAAAATTACTGTACAAACCATAAATATAGAAATAGTGAAACTGTCGTAACCGTATTTTAAAACCACAAATGATATCTACTTCCGGGGTTTGAAGAGGTGTCAAACTTCCGACAGCCGACATGGAACTTGGCAAACCTAATTAGACTTGCGGTGAACCATACTTTGTGATGTGTGATGTGTAAACTAGAATGGACAACTGCTTTTCGATGACGTTTTTCACCTTTTTGATAAATGTTTGGCATTTTTACTGTAACCCTTAAGGAAACTAATGTATTTGTAAAAAAATTTAGGATCCTATTCATTTTCGATGAAGTTTTGCATTCCACGATCAATTTATCGTTGGATTTTCATTGGTGTCCTGAACAGCTTGGCTTGCAACAAAAGTTGGCAAAAGTTTGACCTCTCATGAGAAAGTTATGGACAATAAATTCAATGAGCCGGTGATTATGGGTGATAATATTTATTCTCCCAGCGCTGGAGGGCAAAACAAAAAAATTCTAATTTCCCCTTATTCAACGTCGCTATTAGGGCGTCTGTCCTTTGTTTACTACACCGACTATGCTCACCCGCGCGGCACCTTTCCTCGTCCGAGGTATCCGAACCAATGTTTCCCGTGTAAAATTGCCGAAAAAGAATGCCAATGTCAACATCACGGATCCTAATCACGGTATCAAGCGTGAAATTTTGGCTACGACGAAGCTGAAGGATCGCCGCGTCGTCACCTATGAACTAGCTGTGGATGAAGATACGCCCCTTGTGTCAAACTTCCTGCAATCATTCTTCATCGTGAACGAATCCCTGGGTGCCACCGTGGGCTTAGATGCCGATGACGCCAAGGCCATTGCCGAAGTTATAATGCCGAAGATGACTTTTAACGTCATGGCGAAGGTCGACGAAAACATCGTTGGTGTCTCGTGCTTCGCCTTGGAGGAGCACAAGGAACAGATGCCGTTGCCAGATTGGCCAGCTGATTTTGGCAAATGTGAGTTTCCTTGCTAAAAACTGGCGGTCTCGGAATCGACGCATTTGTTTCTAGTGATCGACGCAGGCCCCACAAACCGCCGCAAAGCCAACATAGTTCTGAACTACGTGTTCACATGCGAAAAATCAATTTATCATCACGTCCCAGCGCCATGCCTTCTGGCACACGGTGCCTTGCTTTCCGTGCATCCAGAGTATCAAGGCCAAGGTATTGCAAAGATTCTGGATCTGAGCGCTTACAAGCAGGCGTATGAACGCGGTGCTGACTATGTTATCAATACGAATAGCTCGATTGCAACTAACCTTATGTCTATGAACTTGGTGCGTTAGATATTACAAAACTGCCAAACCATTGGTACTCTTTACAGCCCGCTCAAAAGCTCATCCAACAATTCGAATTCGCCAAATACGTAGACTATGGCACGAGGCCTTTCGAAAACATGATCGATGGAGCCAAAACCAGTGGAATCTATACTGTTAATTTGAAACAATCATGGCCCGTGTACGAAAAAGTTTTAAAGGACGCGATTAAGAAGCGTAGTTGAAAGGAATAGGTGTACTGATAAGATACTTATTAAGAGATGTTTTTGGAATAAAACTGAGGAAAATACCACAAGTTTTTGAATTTTGTCTTTTATATAAATTTTTATTCTAACTGGAGTTATAGTGTTATTCCATTGTTTATTACCCTAAAATATTTTTGACTTCTGTAGGACGCGATTAAGAAGCATAGCTAAAAGGGATGGGGTTATAGATAAACTACGTGTCGATTCTTTTTGAAATAAAATTACAAATCACAAAATTATAAATCGCACCACAGATAAAGAATCAGTAAACTGCAACTTGTTATACCTACAGTTGAAATGTAAAACCTACGGGAAATCGCGTTTTGTAATGTGCGATGTGCAAACTGGATTGAACGCATCCATTTGGTGAGGATTTTAGTACATAAACTCATTTTTTTCCAGTCACCTCAAGGAAACTAATACATTTAAGCGCAAATAAAACAAACTGAATTTAAATCTTGTAAAGATTTTGCATTTGTACACGTGCGTTTTCACAGTGTAAACAACGACCGTCTAGACAACAGACAGAAAAGTTCAAAACTCTATTCAGATTTACTTTTTCATCTCGCCGACGATGCTCACCCGTGCGGCGCCCTTTCTCGTTCGAGGCGTCCGATCCAAAGCTCGCCATGTCAAATTGCCAAAAAACAATGCCCACATCAATATGCTGGATCCGAATCACGGTATCAAGCGTGAAATCTTAGCTGTCACAAAATTGAAGGATCGCCGCAGTGTCACGTACGAGCTGGCCGTCGATAAAGACACGCCTCTGGTGCAGGACTTCTTGCAAACTTTTTTCATTATGAATGAATCTCTCTGTGCCACTGTGGGCTTAGATGCCGATGACGCCAAAGCCGTAATTGGCGCCTACATTTCGAAGTTGACTTTCAATGTTATGGCGAAAGTTGACAAAAACATAGTCGGTATCTCGTGTTTTGCCTTGGAAGAACACAAAGAACAGACACCATTGCCGGAGTGGCCAGCCGATTTTGGCAAACGTGGGTTTTTTTAGTGAAAACTGGAGATTTAATGATCATAATGCCAAGGGTTTTAGTGATCGACGCAGGCCCCACAAACCGCCGCAAAGCCAACGTTGTTCTAAACTACGTGTCCCATTGCGATAACTATATTTATTACCACGTTCCGGCGCCGTCCCTTCTCGCCCATGCCGCCTTGTTTTCCGTGCATCCGGCGTATCGAGACCAAGGCATTGGATTGATAATGGACGTAAGCGGGTACAAGCAAGCCTATGAACGGGGCGCTGATTACGTTGTATGCAACAACACTTCGATGGCGACTAACCTTATGTCTAAAAAATTGGTAGGTTTAGATGGTACAAAACTGGGGATTGGGTTGTTTCATGTTTTATTTTCAGCCTGATCAAAAGCTCATCCAACAATGCGAGTTCGCTAAATACGTCGACTACGGCACGAGGCCTTTTGAAAACATGATCGACGGTGCCAAAGCCACTGATACTTTCATAATTGATTTGAAGAAGTCCTGGCCTGCTTACGACATAATTTTGACAGAAGCTATTAAGCAGCGAAGCTAACTGAAAAGAAAAAAAGATAGATTACTAATTTGGAGATTTTTTGTGGAATAAAACTAAAATTGTGTTGATATTTTGCATTTGTACACGTGCGTTTTCACAGTGTCAACAACGACCGTCTAGACAACTGACAGAAAAGGTCAAAACTCTATTCAGATTTGCCTTTTCATCTCGTCCACGATGCTGACCCGGGTGGCACCCCGCCTTGCCCGATGGTTCCGATACAAGTATACCCATGTCAAATTACCGAGTTACAATGCCAATGTTACCATGCCGGACCCTAATCACGGCATCAAGCGCGAAATTCTCGCTGTGACCAGGCTGAAGGATCGGCGTTACGTGACGTACGAGCTAGCCGTTGAGAAAGACACGCCTCTGGTGCAGGACTTCTTGCAAACCTTTTTCATTATGAATGAACCCCTCTGTGCCACTGTGGGCTTAGATGCCGACGACGCCAAAGCCGTAATTGGCGCCTACATCTCAACGTTGTCTTTCAACGTCATGGCGAAAGTCGACGAAAACATCGTCGGTGTGTCTTGCTTTGCCTTGGAAGAACACAAGAAGCAGATGCCGTTGCCGGAGTGGCCAGCTGATTTCGGCAAATGTGGGTTTTTTGATGATGAAAACTGATTCTCAGAGAAGAGTTTCTAGTGATAGACGAAGGTCCGACAAACCGCCGCAAAGCCAACATCGTCCTGAACTACGTCATGCAATGCGATAAATACATTTATCATCACGTTCCGGCGCCATCTCTTCTCGCCCATGCCGCTCTGGTTAATGTGCATCCGGCGTATCAAGGCCAAGGCATCGGGATGATCATGGACGTAAATGGATACAAACAGGCCTATAAACGTGGCGCTGATTACGTGGTATGCAACAATACCTCGATGGCGACTAACCTTATGTCTAAGAAATTAGTAGGTTTAGATTTTACAAAACTGCGGGGTAGTGAATCTATTGTTTCCAGCCTGATCAAAAACTCATCCAACAGTGCGAACTCGTCAAATACCTTGACTACGGCAAGAAGCCCTTCGAAAACGTGATCGACGGCTCCAAAATCAATGCCACTTACATAATTGACTTGAAGAAGTCCTGGTCTGTTTACGACAAGATTCTAAAGAACGCTATTACGCAGCGAAGCTAAATGGAAAAAAAGATACTGATACATTACTTATTTGGAGATGGTTTTTGGAATAAAACAGGGATTAATAGTAGCACACATTACAGTTTAAACAGATGTGTTTTACACGTGTCTTTTCACTACGTAAATTGCAACCGTCTAGACAACAGACATAAAAGTTTAAAATTGTATTCAGATTTTTTTTATTTTCAATCTGTGTTTTTTTTGTCATTCATTCATCCATCTCGTCGACCATGCTCACCCGTGTGGCACCCTTCCTTGCCCGACGCCTCAAATCCAATGCCGCCCATGTCAAATTACCAAACAAGAATGCCCATGTCAACATGCCGGACCCGAATCATGGCATCCAGCGTGAAGTTCTTGCTGTGACGAAGCTCAAGGATCGCCGCGTCGTCACTTATGAGCTGGCTGTGGCTGAGGACACGCCCCTCGTTTCGAACTTCATGCAATCCTTTTTCATTATGAATGAATCCCTAGGTGCCACCGTGGGCTTAGATGCCGATGACGGCAAGGCTATCCTCGACGCCTACATCCCGAAGATGGCATTCAATGTCATGGCGAAAGTCGACGAAAACGTCGTTGGTGTCTCGTGCATCGCCTTGGAAGAACACAAGCGGCAGACGCCGTTGCCCGATTGGCCCGTTGATTTTGGCAAGTGTGAGTAATTTTGTTGAAAACTGATAAACTGTTATTCGAGAGTTTCCAGTGATCGACGCCGGTCCCACAAATCGCCGCAAAGCTAACATCGTTCTGAACTACGTGTTCCAATGCGATAGGTACACCTATCACCGTGTTCCGGCGCCGTCAGTGCTTGCCCATGCCGCCCTGCTTTCCGTGCATCCTGCTTATCAGGGCCAGGGCATCGGACTGATCCTTGACGTAAGCGCCTTTAAGCAGGCCTATCAGCGTGGCGCTGATTACGTGGTCTGCATGAATACTTCGATTTCGACCAACCGTATGTCTAACAAATTGGTAGGTTTAGATGTTACAAAACTGTACACAAAATGATTTTAACTTCTAGCCCGCTCAAAAGCTCATCCAACAGTGCGAATTCGCCAAATACGTTGACTACGGCACGAGGCCCTTTGAAAACATGGTCGACGGCTCTAAAATTAATGGGACCTATATTATTGATTTGAAGAAGTCCTGGCCCCTCTATGAAAACCTTTTACTGGACGCTATTGAGCAGCGTAGTTAAATGAGAAAAGAGATAGCGTACTTATTTAAAGAATGTGGTTTGAATAAAATTGAGTAAAACGATAAAACGAGAAAGTTATGGATACAATTCTCGACGGAAGTTTGCATGTCATTTTAGGCGATCTCAAACGCGAGATAGTGCACAGGTTGTATTTCTTGAAGTTTAAAAACTGCCATCTAATGCATTCGGCACGTGTATTTCCACAATGTACACGACGACCGTCTAGACAACAGACAAAACGTCAAAATTCTATTCAGATTTTCATATTTCCAATCGTCTAGATCGTGTTGTGATTTTTTGTGCCATTTATTCACGTCGTCAACCATGCTGACCCGTGCGGCACCCTTTCTTGCCCGCGGCATCGGATCCAAATCTACCCATGTCAAGTTGCCGAAAAAGAATGCCAATGTCAACATCCCGGATCCGAATCATGGCATCAAACGTGAAGTTTTGGCTACGACGAAACTGAAGAATCGCCGCGTCGTCACTTATGAACTGGCCGTCGAGAAAGACACGCCCGTAGTGTCAAAGTTTCTGCAATCCTTCTTCATCATGAATGAACCCCTCTGTGTGGCGGTAGGTCTCGATGCCGAGGACGCCAAAGCAGCCATTGAAGTCACCTTACCGAAGCTGACTTACAATGTCATGGCAAAGGTCGACGAAAACGTTGTTGGTGTCTCGTGCTTTGCCTTGGAAGAGCACAAGGAACAGACGCCGTTGCCGGATTGGCCAGCCGATTTCGGCAAATGTGAGTTTCCTTGCTGAAAACTGGCGGTCTCAATGTTTGTTTCTAGTGATCGACGAAGGCCCGACAAACCGCCGCAAGGCCAACGTCGTTCTAAACTACTTGTTCCAGTGCGAGAAGTACACGTATCATCACGTTCCGGCGCCATCCCTTCTCGCGCACGGTGCTATACTTTCTGTACATTCGGCATATCACGGTCAAGGTATTGCTAAAATTCTGGAACTGAGTGCCTACAAGCAGGCCTATGAACGTGGTGCTGATTACGTGATCAACATGAACAGTTCGATCGCGACTAACCTTATGTCCATGAGTTTGGTAGGTTTGACTGTTACAAAACTGGGGGATACTTATTTTTCCATTTCAGCCCGATCAAAAACTCATCCAACAATTCGAATACGCCAAATACTTCGACTACGGCAACAGACCTTTTGACAACATGATCGACGGCGCCAAAACCAACGCCATCTACACCGTTGATTTGAAACAGTTATGGCCCAAGTACGACAAGATTCTGAAGGACGCGATTCAGAAACGTAGTTGAAAGGGATCGAGGGTACTGATAGGATATCTACTGAGAAATTGTTTTTGAAATAAAACTGGAGTTTATTTTTAGTCGTTTATTAGTCCCTGCAAAGATGACGAATAGTTGTTATTCAAAAGTAGAGAAACGTTAATGTTTTTTCGTTAGCTATTGAAATTGTACTTTGACGATTCTTAATATTCTGTAAGAGCAAACCCCGTCTTTCCGCTAAGATTGGTATCGCAAAC
Source organism: Panagrellus sp. LJ2284 (assembly GCA_024447225.1). NCBI lineage: Eukaryota > Metazoa > Nematoda > Chromadorea > Rhabditida > Panagrolaimidae > Panagrellus > Panagrellus sp. LJ2284. Next base: position 5,545,392 of record JAMRYC010000005.1, on the reverse strand, counting down.
TTTGCGGAGCGGAATCCACTCGTACGCATTAATCGAATGCTCACATTATGGCAATTATTTTGCCCTGTGGTATTTGGAACTCATTGAACAAAGTTATGACGTTTCATAATAAAAAACTGTTAATATGTGAATTAAAATTTTGAAACGACGTACTAGACGGCAGACATAAAAGTTCAAAATTTTATTCAAATTTTCTTACGTGCCATCGTCGATGATCTTGTTATGCTTTTCTGTCACTCATTCATCTGGTCGACCATGCTTACCCGTGCGGCACCATTCCTTGCCCGAGGCCTCAAATCTAAGGTAGCCCATGTCAAATTGCCGAAGAACAATGCCCACATCAACATGCCGGACCCGAATCACGGCATCAAGCGCGAAATTCTGGCTGTGACGAAGCTGAAGGATCAACGTCTTGTGACGTACGAGCTGGCCGTCGAAAACGACTCGCCTTGTGTGCAGGACTTCTTGCAAACCTTTTTCATCATGAATGAATCCCTCTGTGCCACGGCAGGGCTCGATGCCGAGGACGCCAAGGCCCTTCTTGATGCCTATATTCCAAAAATGACTTTCAACGTCATGGCGAAGGTCGACGAAAATGTCATCGGTGTCTCGTGCTTCGCCTTGGAAGAGCACAAGGAGCAGACGCCATTGCCGGATTGGCCAGCTGATTTTGGCAAATGTGGGTTTTTTTAATAGTGAAAACTGTCAGCACAATACATTGAACTGTTCCAGTGATCGACGAAGGCCCGACAAACCGCCGCAAAGCCAACGTTGTCCTGAACTACGTGTTCCAATGCGACAAATACACTTATCACCGTGTTCCGGCGCCGTCCCTTCTCGCGCATGGTGCCATACTTTCCATTCATCCGGCATATCAAGGCCAAGGCATTGGACTCATTCTGGACATCAGCGCCTACAAGCAGGCGTATGAACGCGGCGCTGATTACGTGATCAACATGAACAGCTCGATCGCGACTAACATTATGTCTATGAATTTGGTAGGTTGAAATGTAAAAAAACTGAGGGACGTTACACTTTCCAGCCCGCTCAAAAGCTCATCCAACAGTGCGAATTCGCCAAATACGTCGACTACGGCACGAGACCTTTCGAAAACATGATCGACGGCGCCAAAAGCAACGGCATCTACACCGTTGACTTGAAGCAGTCCTGGCCTGTCTATGACAAGCTTCTAAAGGACGCTATTGCGCTGCGTAGCTAGAGGGATAGGGAAACACTGATACTTACTAATTGGGGGATGCTTTTTGGAATAAAACTGAGACCACCTATTTGAATTTGGCATTTAGTCTTCATTAGAACTACACATGTCATTCAATTTGTGTCAAATTTAGTCAATCCAAGAAACCCACAAGATAATTACAGTGAATCAAAACTCAAGGCGGATCCGTCTCCCTCTCCTCGGATCATCTTCACGATGGATTTGGCGGCACTTCGCGGCGTCTTGTTGGCATTGATCTCGGCAATGGCCCTCATCAAGTCTTCATCTGTCGTCGTTGAGGTGTCAAAGGTCGATGCCATGCTTGTAGAATGTCGGCCCGGCTCAGATGTTAGATAAGGGTGTGCCAGAAGTTCGTCGACTGTGGCGCGGCGGCGGTAATCTTTGACGAAACATCTCTGAAATTTGGTTTTTTTGAAAACTGTAAAATTGTACGGATTTTCTACCTTCAAAACATCCAACAACTGCGGATCCGCGATGGCTCCAAACTCGGTCGGTGTCGACTTGATGGCTTCAATCTTGGCCCAAACATTGTGCACGTATTGGTAGGGCAGCTTGCCATAAACGAGGTGATACAGGATGCATCCAAGCGACCAGACATCAGCAACGAGGGGGATTTTGACTTGTGAACTTCCACTGGCCTGCGGGGTCAGCATTTCCGGGCTCATAAAGTTGACTGTGCCGGATTGGTTGTCCTTGTAGGCGCAGGTGTACTCGTTGTCAATGTGGGTGGCGATGCCGAAGTCGATGAGTTTGAGGAAGCCTTTGACGAGGAGAAAGTTGGCTGGTTTGAGGTCGGAGTGGACAATGTCTGGAAGAAAACTGTTGCTTCTGCACGTAAACGGAAAATCGACTCACTTTTGTCATGAATAACCTTCACACACTCCAGCATCTCCTTCCAATAGAACTTGATCATGTGGGGGTTGATTTCGGCCTTTCTGATGTACTGTTGGAAGTCGCTGTCGCCATGTTCGAGGACAACAAACAGACGGTTGTGGCGGATTTCACTGAAAAAACTGCTATGTGGAGTTCAGAAGTCAAAAAAACTTACTGTGCATGCATTTTGATAACATGGTCATTCCCCTGGAGCGACTCCAACAACTCGATCTCATTGATGAAACTCTTCTGCGAAGACTCGTCAAACTTGCTCAATTCGACGACCTTCACTGCCACGAGGCCGTTAACCCGATCAGATTCGCAGAGCGCCGAATAGACTGTACATGAGCCACCGGTGCCGATGACTTCGAGGGTGCGGACAGAAAGGTCTTTGACTTGGTAGGTTTCAGGTTCGTGTTTGGGCTTGGATAACGCGTTTCGATGGGCGGAATGGGAGCGGGCTGTTGATTTGACCGGGGAACGGGGCTGGAATTTTATTGTTTAAACTGGAAACTGTATCGTGTAGCCCACCTTAACAGCCTTCTCTGCCGACGGCGGCCTCGCCGCAGCCGATTGTGTCCGACGAATCGGATGTTCAGATGGCACCGGCGTCGCTTCAGTGATAACCTTCTTCTCTGGAGCCGGCAATTTGGGCGGTCTTTCGCGTAGAACCGGCGTTTCCATCGGGACTACCGACGTCGTTGGCCGGGTGGCTGCCGCCTTTGCCGATTTGCTTACATCCCTGACGGAAGAGGATGCCGTTGTCGCCGGTCTTTGACTGCTTTCCGTCGCGCCCCTTCGTCGAACAGTCACATGCGGGCTGATACGTGGCGTTTGGAAATCCGTCCCCGGATCAACGGGCTTGGAAGGGCCTTCAGCCTCAGACGGCGCTCGACGACGCGCTGTAACATGCGATGTAGGCTGTTTTGATGCGGCTGGGGTGATAAGGGATGGGGGAGCGGCGTTTTCGTTGTTTTGGCGACCTGCAATATTGAGAATTTAAAACTGATACGTCAAATTTGAAATAGAAAACCCACGATTCTTAATGTTCGCCAACATCGTCTCCAAATTCTTCCTAATTTCCTCGCCTCGATTCCTGAAAAACCAAAATCGTAAAGTGGCAGCGCAAGCTGTGGTCAGTCGGTGGTCAAAAAATAGCCACTGTCCAGTGCCAGCGGTGTGCCCTCGGCAGCCAAAAACACGTTTGACTTCTTGCCGTTGTCATGGGGGGTTCTCTTTGTGTCCTGGGGCGGACTTCCGGTTGACCACTTAAGAAATTTTTGACTACAGTGGACGGAATTTGAGCGGACAATGTGGGTTTTGACAGGGGAATTTTATATGGGTGGTACAAAACTGGAAATGCTCTGAAGAAATCAAAACAAACTTACGGATGAGCCATGTTGAATCCAAAGTCGAAGCAACTCCCGAAGAATCGATGATGCCGGGTGTCAAGAGCGTGAAGGGATGGTGGGGGGATACAGCCGGAGGGTGGTAGCTGCGGATATATAAAACGCATTTGCTGGGAAAACCGAACTGAACCGAACCTCTTGTGACATTTCAAAAATTAATCCCCTTTTAAATCGCTGAAAATTTGTGTACAGACCAATTAGAGGTCGTAGATGACGAATTCACCCCTTATTTTGTATATGGACGCCTTCTGAATCCGGCAGGCTCCAGAATCCGCCTGACAGAATCCATGACATCAAACCCCTACGTATTAAGTATCAATCAACTGCCCACATCAAGGCGATTATTTTAAGACCAAGTAGACCAGTATTGATTGATTTTAACAAAAGTTATAACGTGTCAAAGTCGAAAAAAACGACGAGATAGCCTTTGGCGGACTATAGCGCCTCGGGGAGTATACCGCGCAAATTTTTAACCATATACAATCGATGTAGTATCAAAAAAGGAACATTTTATTCCTTGACAACTTTTCATTCTAGGTTGGGGAAAGCAGTCAAAACGGGCAAAAACTAATCACTGATAACGGTTCATTACAAATTTTTCGGTTATCCAGCGCAACTATAAGATTCTGTGTTGCTAAAACATGGCAACTATGTTATTCTTCAAAACCAGAAAAAGAAATTTTTTTTGCTTACAAATTTATTGATTTAATTGAAAATTAAGATTAATTTCTAAAATTTTTTTTAAATCTTCTATTTTTGCAGTAATTGACTGTTACTCACGGTGACTTACTTTTAATTAGTGTATTACATCATCTGTACACTAGAAAAAAGAAATTTAATGAAAAGGACTCGAACCTAGCATCGTGATGACGCGAGCGCATGGTCAACCACATCCGAAGTTATAATGACACGCACGTCGTCGAGGGTTCGGGCTCCTGTTGCAGTTATTTCTTTTTTTTTGTCATTTAACAATTAGTTATGTGCACTGATACTTTAATATAGTTACGTCAATGCATTTACTACAAGTTTTGCAAATAAAAAAAAAGTTTTAAAATCTAAGCTTAATTTTCAATTAAATCAATAAATTTGTAAGCAAAAAAAATTACTTTTTCTGGTTTTGAAGAATAACATAGTTGCCATGTTTTAGCAACACAGAATCTTATAGTTGCGCTGTATAACCGAAAAATTTGTAATGAACCGTTATCAGTGATTAGTTTTTGCCCGTTTTGACTGCTTTCCCCAACCTAGAATGAAAAGTTGTCAAGGAATGAAATGTTCCTTTTTTGATACTACATCGATTGTATATGGTTAAAAATTTGCGCGGTATACTCCCCGAGGCGCTATAGTTCGCCAAAGGCTATCTCGTCGTTTTTTTTCGACTTTGACACGTTATGACTTTTGTTAAAATCAATCAATACTGGTCTACTTGGTCTTAAAATAATTGCCTTGATGTGGGCAGTTGATTGATACCCAATACGTAGGGGTTTGATGTCATGGATTCTGTCAGGCGGATTCTGGAGCCTGCCGGATTCAGAAGGCGTCCATATACAAAATAAGGGGTGAATCCGTCATCTACGACCTCTAATTGGTCTGTACACAAATTTTCAGCGATTTAAAAGGGGATTAATTTTTGAAATGTCAGGGGGGTGTTCGGTTTTTCCAGCAAACGCGTTATAAAAACAGAGGGAACGCACAACGAAGATATCAAATGCGGAGACTGCGCGCGTTTTGGGTGAAGCTGGCTTTCGCGGCGGGAGTACTTTGGGGTCCATCGAGCGAGCAGATGAAGTGTGTTTAGTTCTGGAACTCGATGCTTACTTTATCCTCATTTCCGCTTCTACTTCCATACGAAATGTCGCTGTTTTTCTTCTGGACGTGCTACTCAATCGTTTGATTATTAAACTGTTTCAAATTTATTGATTTATTGCGTTTTCAAGTCATTTTTTGTCCATTCCCCACTTTACACCCCATTCCCAACATTTTTATATATATTTCTCCCACAAAACCCCCAATAACAACCCCCCTCCATTCCAGCCATGTCGACCCCCGAATCCGCAGAGAAGGACAACGTCAAGAACCAGCAGAAGATCGTCAACGGCTTCAAGGAGCTCCGCGAACACCAGCAACACCTGCTCGCCGAGCTTCGAAACACCGAGGCCGAGCTTCGCGAACTTCACGCCGTCCTCAAGCTCATGCAGACGGTCGATCCCGAGCGAACGACCCTAACCCGTGTCGGCTCCATAATGACCACCAGCAAGGTCGGCGATGACATCAAAGCCAAGGTGGCCCAATTCAACAAGCAAGCTGCCCTGCGCAAAGAACTCGAGGAGAAGGTCATCAAAAAGTCCGATGAAATCAATGAATACCAGAAGGCCAACAACATCCGCGTCCTCACCGAAGAAGAAGTCAAAGCCCTCGAGAATCAACGACTTCGGGAACAAGTCAGCGCCGCAGGACCACGGCCCGCCGTCGCAGCCCAGTAAATGCTTTTTTGCCGATCTTCGTATGTTTTCTTCTTTCAAGTTTTGATTTTCAATATGGCTAATTGCTTTTTTGAGTTTTGTTTTGTATTTTTATTTTTATAAAACTGTAAAGTACGTGGGACTATCATTAATATTCAAGTAGGGACATGTTCATCCTTTCGATGCGACGTTAGACCTAGTTCGACGCCTTCAAGCCAGTAGGTTACAAAGTTTCCAATGCCCTGAAAATTTGATTTTAGAAAACTGTGAGGATAAATTTTTTGTAGTACATTTAGTCGAATAGTTTTCTCGCGTTTAGAATGTCGAAATTCCGGATAAAACTCCGATAAAATTGCTTGCGAATACATAGTCATTTGGATGCAGTCAGGCTGACCACTGTTTTCCATCTTTGCCGCGAGGGTCACCTGAAATTAATATTTTTTTTAATAAAAACTGGCCAGCTTCACATTTGTAGCTAAAGTTCTGGTTTTCTAAACTGCTTGTCGATTTATGTTGGATACTGTAACGAACCGTTTGCCCAAAAACACAATACCGCGGAGCCGTGACACCAACAACGCCAGTGAAGACGGAGCCTGTATTGAATCCCCACCGACAGTGGAGATGCTGCCCCGGGCGATGGGGGATGATGTAGCCTGATAGGTACTGAAAACTGTCATCGTTTTGTAAAAGTCAAAAGTATTGCTTACGTCTCTCATTTTCAAAGCAATCATCGCAATCTCCTTCACGTGGCGTTTATCAATCTTCTCCGGCACCCCACTGGCTACCATATAGGCATCACCAATAGTTTCGACTTTGTAAGCCTGATGCTCGCCAATAATGTTGTCGAAAGCCTTGAAAACGCCGCTCAAAAGTGTAACGACCTCCATGGGTTTTGATTCCGAGCACAGCGACGTGAAGCCAACGATGTCAGAGTACATGATTGTGGCCTTTTTGTAGTTTTTTGGAGGTACCATTCGGCCGAGTTTGAGCTCGTCTGCTACTGATCTAAAAAATTTTTAATTCAAAAACTGAATTTACTTTTCATCATTGCAAGAACAAACTTTGGTAGCAATTCGGTCAAAATCTCTTCCGACTTTTTCTGCGCTTCTTCTAGTTGTGATGTTCGTTGGCGGACGAGGTTTTCGAGGTTGTTATTGTACTAAAACTGGTTCTTAGGATAACAAAGCAATGCTAAAAAGCCCTTACCTGTTCCATATTTTTGATCATCTGATCTACTAGCGACCCCGGCATTTTCAAAGTGGCATCGGTAATCTTCCTAACCATGTTAGCATCTGGTCTGACCTGCCAATTACCATCAAAACACTTGTGAATCAGACTTATTAGGTCAGGATGCTGATCAGGAGCGTCTGGGACAGTAGGGTAGATCGGCAGATGCTCCATGGCGGCTTCATTGACGATTCCGACTTCGTTTTCTTCGACGCCGTCCAGGCCTTCTGTATCTGCTAAACTGGCGGCTTTTGTTTAATTGTTAATAAAGTCTGTAAAAAACAAACCCCCATAAAGCGGCTTCGCCTGATTAACCGGCGGAATGTAATCATAAGCCCTCTTTTTAAATAAAATTTCAAATAATAGAACACCAAAACTATAAATATCCGAAGCCCGACCCTCATCATTAGGAATGTCGATTTCTGACATCTTATTAGACGCCTGTGCTCGGGATATTTTGGCTCTTATGTTTGGGGCGAAATAATGCAGCTGTGCATCTGGAATGATAGGGCCGCCATCGGGGCCAGTTACCATCCCTGAAAGGCGCCATCGGTACAGCATTCGATTGATGCCGAAGCCGGATAGCTTTAAAATCCAGTGGGAGTCGATTAGACAGTTGTAAGGGGTGAGGCTGCCGTGGAATCCGACTGGGGAGGAGTGCAGAAAGTCGAGGCCCTGGAAGTTTTTGGGATTTTAAACTGATAGTTCATTGACAGTGTGGGTACCTTAATAATATCTCTGACAAAAGCCCCTGTAACATTCTCCTGAACGACGCTAGAAGTATCCTTCTGAGGTTTAAAGATGATGTCAGCTAGATTTCCTCTGATACAGTGCTTCCAGATGATGAAGGTTTCATGGGATAGGTCGACTGACATGCCTATGAAGGCGTTCGTGTTGTCGTGGACGGCTTGTTTCATCTGAAATTGAGGGGTTTTAAACTGTCCATTATGTTGTCGGTATGCTCACATGAAACAACAACTGATGATCCCTCTTGTCAAACACAATCTTCTCCCTTAATTGGTACGCTTCAATATACACATTGACCTGCTCCACCATGGCTATCAATCTCTGATGATAATGAGATCGGAAGTCGCTCTTTGAGGATCCAATTGCCGGCGTGCTTATCGAACCTCTTTTTGCTCCGCCTCCACTTTCGCCTTCTTGTAATGAATGTACACTTGCTTGAAAGTCTTGTGAGCTCCCTCTGAATTGGTCGTCAGCAAACTTTATCATGTTTCCGAAGATAGCCCATGGCATCTGCTCCGTTTCGCCACTTCGGATCTTCCTCGCACCCAAAAAGATGATCACAGCCAAGGACACCGCGCTCATAACTGTGATAACTATGACAAGTGTCCCTTTTTGATCGCAAAGTTCACCATTGAACCCGCAACTTGGTGTATCTGGCGGAAGCTCCTTCACGAAAGCCGAGTTTGGCTCTGCGAAGGTGGCCACTAAGCTGGTGCATCGGCCATCGACATCTTGCACTCCAATGGGACAGGAGTCGCTGTATTCAATAGTTAAGAAGCGGGAAAGTCCATTTGACTTTGTTATTGAATAGACGGAGTAGGGGGCTATACGCTGATTATAGGAGTCGAGAGGGATTTCGCCAAAAGGCCCGGTAATCCGCTGATTACGCATTATGCCGAGCAGGTAGAGGGCGTCTAGGGCTAGAGATGCATTGCCGTTTGTGTCGTTGAAGGCTTTGGAGAGATAGTGCTCGTAGACGAAGATAGATTCATAGAATTGGGTGTAGACGAGGGTTTCGCTCTGAAATGGGGATGGGTTGATTTTGAAAATGGATGGGTGTTTGGACGATTGAGGCGCTACTTTATCACGCTCAAGCACGGGGTTCGAGCATTGTCAGTGCCAAAATTTTTTTTTAAAAAAACTGTCGTGCGTCGGAAACTCACCAATGGACTACTCCTTCTACCAAGTGTCTGATCCGTAAAAAGGTCAATTGCAGTTTTGTTGTAATACTCATTGACGAGCTGAAAAAAATAAACTGAAGCTTACTCAATGTTCTCCCAAATACTCACCACAATAGAGTCCTTAAACGTATCTATCAGCCCCGGACTGCTCACCCACGGCTCATCGATCGGCTCCCCAGTATACTGTGGAATGATAATCACCGGCATGTAATCATGGGAATTGTCCCCGACGATAGAATTGAATGCAATCATGAATTCCGTATGCGCAGACAGTTTTGTCCCCAAAAAGACGAAGATAATTCGGGCATTGTTCGTAAATTCCAACAACTTCTCATTCAGTGCCGTACTGCTTTGAGAGACCGCAGCACTAACATCGACATCGTGAAGAATCTCGACAGACCGCTCGGCCAAGACACGTTTGATGCTATCGAACGAGCTTTTGAGGATGTCCACACTGTCGAAACATTCTGTACAACGGATGATGCCGGCTTTGCCCCAATTAAGGGTCTGCATGACGGCAGCCAGGTTGGTTGCGATGTTGGTGGCTGACATGGTTGACATTTGGATGATACTCGACATGTCGATATCGAGGTGGTAATCGCGCCAGAAGTTGAACTGGAGGACGTCCCAGGACAGGGAGAGGCCACTGGAGATGGCAAGGTCTGAAAAAACTGTTCGAAAGAATGCAGCGTAATGATAAAACGCACCATCTGAACACACTGGACCAAAAAAGGTACTAATATTGTGCGTGTAATACAGTTCCACGGCCAAGGCAGCTCCATCGGCACTGTTGGTTCCGGTGCCACAGCCTTTTGAGGTGTCGGTATAGGGGCTGCAATTGTATGAATTGTAAAAAAAACTGTTTACATTAGAAAAGCATTAAAAACACCCAAAAGCGATTATTGGTTAATCCCCCAAATTTACACCCTTCAAACTTCTACTTTCCTTTCTTAACCAACATTTCGTTACCGCAATTACTGACACCCACACATAAATACCAAAGTCCTTTTTGCGGGCAAATTATAAGCTTATAGTTTGTTCACAATTATCGTTTTTTTTCGGAGAAACGTTATCGATTTTTCAAGTTTCGAGAAGGAAAGACAAATTATTAGTTTAAACTGCATTTCGTTTTGGAAAAACTTACACTAACGAATAAGTAGCCCTGTTATGGTTAACAGCCATTCGATTGAAAAAAGAGACACCATCGGAGAGAATCTTGTTATCGACAATGATGCCAACGTTGATGTTGGTCTGACAGTAGAGTACTGGTGGCAGTGTAAATACAAATAAAGTAATGAAGAACATTTTGGCAGTGTGGTGATGAGGTGTTGTTATGTTTCGAGGGGTCACGCGGGATTCCATCGACGCCGACGGCGCATGCTGGCGGGTGCTTTTCAGGGGGTTAATGGTTGCCTGCAATACGGTATGGAGTTTAAAAACTGTAGGCCAACTTGTCTATTGAATTGATAACTTGTTTTACATACACTAAAAATAACGAAAAACTGGTCCATAAAAAATTGCGAATGTGGTTTTCAAAAAATTACCACAAAATACTCAACTAAAATTTCAAAAAGGCAGACGCTTCGGGATTAACACACCTATTGAAATCCACTTCTGAAGAAGATAAGGTAGTTTCATTAAAGGCCAAGAGGAAACGAAAAGATGCCACGACCGCGTGAATCTGCCTTTTGGCGAGCACCCTTCAAAATGTTACCCAAGTACGTGAAAGCCGCTAGTTAGATGTGCCTCGAGGGGATGCCGGAGATGACACAGGGCACCTGGGTGGCGATGCCGGTGCCCATGGCAACTCGTTTCGGGTGGTGGGTAATCTGGGCCTGGAGCACATGAGCCTAAGAGGACACACTTCTGCGCTTTGGACGCCGCAGGCGCTCATTAGCCGTCGACGCCCGCCCCGACGCTGCTTTGGAGACGTGAGGGCGAAGGTAATCTGGGTGTTGATAGGTATTTTGTCGCTTTACATTGTGGGTTTAATGAGGAGTTTGGATTGGGTATGGGGTTGCATGTTCTGTGAAGTTTTAAACTGGTAGTTCGATTGCGTAGTTACACAGGTTTATCAACAAATGTGTTATTTTTAAACTGCAAAACGGTCCCGCATGGATAAAGTATGTTTCGCCATTTATTGTATAAATCAAAACTAACTCTACTCAGCCAAAGAACAAAAACACCCCCGAAACAATCATCGTGAAGGCAGAAACGCCGGCCATGGCAGCGCTGGCGACGAGGCAGTAGAATCGGACATCATTGTTGTTTTTCGAGGCGCCTAAATATAATCTATTAACAAACTGCAGTTCGAGATGATGAAGGATTACTCACCGACACTTCCTCCATCATCCTCCTCCAATGGCCGCGTATATTCACTTTTAGGTCGGAAACTTCCCGAACTCGGTGCTGTTACGTTCGATTTAGCGCTTGGGGCATCCACGCTTCGACGTTTCTTTCGACTTGCGCCGCCTCCGCCCGTTGGCACTGGCGGTTTCGCTTTTCGCTGTAGCGGTGGCGGGTTTTGAGCGGATTTCACTGGGGACTTTGGCGGTGGCGGAGCGGCCGGCGGCGGCGGTGGTGGGGGTGCGTCATTTGCGCTGAAGGGGGTTTTAGGCTTTTTAAACTGTTTGTTCGTTTGGACATCACAACAACAATCTTAAACTTACGCTGGTAGAGGTTCATATTGGTCGCCCATGACTACTGTAGGATCCTGAATAGGATTGAGTTATAAACTGCCACCGTGTTTTGACTCAATTTCCAAATTTGAATAACTTTCAACCATTTTTTTGCAATTTCATTCATCAATTCCAACTCTTCTCACCCCGATGTAGTGCACTCTTACAACCCCATCCATTTTGTGACATCACTTTGCTTTTCGCTAATGAAATACCCAACCATTGAACTTTGTTAGCTTTGCAAAGAACGACGGAAAAAATCACAACCGCTCAACCTTCCAAACTCGGCCCTGAGAGTTCTGTTTCACGTATTTTTACACGTACAACCTCGCAGTCCGTCGTATTTTTTTACTTGTTTCGAAATCGGTTGATGTCAAGGACTGCCTGCGTGCATGCCAGCGGTCCTGCCCTGCCTACAGCCTACAGCCCCGACATTTCTCTCCCCTTTTTTCAATAGTTCTTGTTTCCTCTCGTCTTCTTGCCAGCAACACCAACGACCACCATCGGCCGACGAGGCCGACAGCCTGCGAAGGGCCCCTGGGCGACCCCAGTTCCCCCTCGCAACGAACCGCCAGCAACACGTTGTCTCAACGGTCTTGTTGGGTTATAAGTTGATCGAATATGTGGTTTTTCCCGTGTCGTCGTCGTCGCTACGAACAGTCAATCGAACATAGTCATCAATATGAGGATGACTACGTGATTTTTGGGGGTTTTGGTTTGTGAAAACTGGGCCTCTTTACGTCTTTTATTATGAAAGCCATACATAAACCCACGCCTTTCACCTTCTTCAATACACCTGCTAAAAGTACAACGCTACAGTCGGCCTTTAGGTTCCAAAATCCAAAAATTTACTTACAATAACGCACACTTATTCAAACTGCTTACTTATTTCCGCGCCCAGAAGGTTCCATGTACATAATTCTGTTTCCTAATTTGTCAAAACTGAGTGTTGTATTAACGTTTTTGCCTATTTTTGGTCACATTAACAGAATATTATTCGTTAGAACTCGATTTAAGTGTACTTTATTTATCTTTTCCAAAATCTCAGTTGACTTTTCTAACCTTTGATGCGCAATGGAACCACGGATGTACCCCAGCAAGAGCGACGTTGAAAAATCAACACAGCAAGTTCGCAAAAACGAACCTTGCATCCGATGTGGGCTCTCTTTACATACATACATTGCTCTTGCGAGCTCATAGAACCGACATCGAAATAGAATAGGAAATGGAATTGATTGGAAGAGCTTCTACAATACAACGTCATGTTGATAATTGTTATCATGCGCGTGGTTGACCTTTTTGTAGGGGCTTTTGAGTTAAATTTTGATTTGAGCAAAACTTTTTTATAAATTTATTAAACTGTGGATTTATGCTTCTTGGTAACTTCAACAATTTCGTGCCAACATTCGAGTTATAAACTGTAATGTAGAAGATATCAAATTTCAGCCCGGCACGTGAGCCAGCGAACCCATGGTCATGGTGACAATGTCGTCGAACAGCTCAAACGATGTAATGCCAATGATCGTGGATTCGCAAAAAAGTTCACAAGAATGTGTCGTTTGTAACGATGAGAGTGATGGTTTGCATTTTGGAAAACACACGTGTCGAGCGTGTGCCGCTTTCTTTCGGCGCACGGTTTCGTTGAAGTTGGATTATGTTTGTAAACATGATAACAAGTGCGAGATTGTTAAAAGTTGGTTTTATATTTTTATTTAGAAAACTGACGTCATCAATCTTCATTTCTAGATGCCCGAAACATGTGCCGCGCATGCCGCTTCCAAAAATGCCTCTCCATGGGGATGTTGACTTCTGGTAAGTCTTACTTTTATACATTTATAAACTGGTGAAATTGTCGTTTAGCGGTTCAACACGCTCGAGATGGCCTGGGAAAACGCAAGGAAGTGACCCAAAAGCGGGTCAAACAGCCAGAGGTCGTAAACAACCAAACTCCATCCTGCTCGTCTTCAAGCACCCCGGATTATAGCATGGATGGCAACATGTGGTCGCCGCCGCTGATTCCGGCCAATTCCCATGGTTCTCACAATTCAGCGACTTCGAGCGAGAACAGTCTACCTAATGGTCAAAACGGCAATGGAAATTCCAACGGAAATAACGGAGCTTTCATGCCAGTTAATTTGGCAAACTTTTCGAATCTGGTACTCTATCCCCCCAAAGCAAATACGACCGGAACGGTCGGCCAATCCCAAACGTTGCAGCATCTCGACGGCAATAACGGCGTCTATCTAGCAAATCCGATTCAGAATGCGGAATTCAAAGTGCTCCACCGAATGGTCGAAGGCTACAACAACTTTTTGAGTCTGCGTCGCGCGAGCTACACGTTGATCGACGATATTCCGAGGTTTGCCAATGGCGATCCGGAGGTTTGTTGGGGTTTTGAAAACTGGTGCGCATGAACAGATATATTTGTAGTCAGTCCCTCCAGCAAATTTCGCAACATGCAAGAAGACCTGCCGCGTTGAAGCCAGCCTTGTCATGGATGTCGTGGTCAAGTATTTCCATCCATTTGATTCGTTAATACCTCAAGATAGAGTATGTTTTGGGCTTTAATTTAACCTGATGTCAATTTAATGTCTGAATTCAGATAAAACTCTTCGAATCCTTCTACTGCTTCTTTTCCAACACCGAACGCGCCTACCTCTCCTATCAAAAGTTCGGAAACGAAGAAGACAATGACCGTTTGATCATGCCCGATGGTGGCTATGCTGTCATCAGTGAACTTGACAAGTTTTATATTAATGCTGCAAAGGGAGATCCGGTTCAATTGGCACAGTAAGCGTTTTCCTTATAATTTTTAACTTAAAACTGATAATTTTGGTGTAATCTCTTTTTAAGTTTTAAACTTAAACTACACCATTTTCAGAATCTTCCAATCTGCCATGTCGTACATAGTCAAGCAAATCGTCCCACACATGACCCGCATCCAAATGGACGACTACGAGCTCTGTGCCCTTCTCGGCATGTTTTTGTGGCGTGACACTGTTTCTGACCTCACCCCCGGTGCCGTGGCACAGCTCCACCACACACGGGACAGCATTATCAGTGATTTGCATCTGCATTACCGTATGCGTGGATACGTTGATGCCGATATCTCGGTCAAGTTGGGAAATTTGTTTTTGTTGATTCCCAAACTTGAGGTATGTACTTTTTTAAACTGACTTCACCTCATCATTCTTTTTTTTAGCAATCCCTGAAACTCATCCGCGAAAACTACAGCATCGCCGAGCTTTTCAACATGATCGAGCCCGACGGATGTTGCAAGCGGTTCCATGAGAAAAGCGCACAGTAATTTTGTACAGTAATCGTTGGGTTTTTTGGAATTTATTTGGAGAGCTTTGAGGAGTTGTTTTTATCGATTTTTGAAATTTTAATAAAACTGAGATATCGTGTATTCTGCATTATTAATTGAATTTGATGGCAAACATGGCCGCTTTCGTAGCACCATCGCAAAGGTCAGTGAAAACCGGCTCCCCGTTGACTTTGAATTGGTCGTACGGAAGTTCAAACAGAATCTCAGCGCCCATTTTACTGGCGATCTTATACGAACCAGCGGCAACGCAGAGCGATACAATCACGTCGGGCTTCTGGACGGCGAGGTGTTTTGTCACGCATGGGACGAAGGCGCTGCCGATGCCTTCGCTAAAAATTTTTTTCAATAAACTGGGTGGACGTTCCAAATGAACTTACGCTTGTAATGCGGGATGAATCGCAGCAGCTTCAATGATGGCAACACGCTTCGTCGTTTTTGTCAGGAAGGGCAAAGTTTGGAAGCAACATGCGCGAATGAAAGCAATCACGATGTTCATTTTGGGGGAGTAAGGCAGCTTTTCGGCATCTGAATTAATGAATTTTTTAAAACTGTGAGGTCAGATGAGCTGTCTTCTTACCTTTGGCATAATCGCTTTTAAAGCTTGCTTTCGGATTTTCTAACCCCACTTCGCCACGACCAAATACATGGTCGAATTCGGGGGCATCGTGCATTCCGCCCATCTGGAATTCATAATTTTATTTAAACTGTACCCGATTAGTAAAATTTTTTAATACCCCTGTTCCAACAAGACGATTACCCTCATCGAAACACATAATAATATTCCTCTGAGCTATCATGAACTCGGCCATTGGCACCAAAACAGGGTATAGTTCGTGTTCTTCTGGGTCTGAAATATCGTCTAACAATAAAACTGAAAACATAACCGGAATCGTCATACCAAGTTTCTCAACAATATTACTCGTCTTATTAAAAGTCTCCGCCCAAAAAGCCGTAGCCATATCGAAATCGGTATCATCCGCGATCTCAAAGCGATACTTGTGTCCATTTCGGGAGACCCAGTCTTTCAGAACTTGTCTCTGACCCTGACGAGTGTCGATGTAGAACCCGTCAGCACTTCTTTCGGGTTTTGTGAAACGGCCCCATCCGACTTTGGAAGCATATTTACGATTGAGGGAAATCTGGGCCGATGAAAGACGGATTCGCGTGGCAATTTTAGTAAACATTGGAATCGAAGTTTCAGCTTTATGACGTGGAAGTTCTGTCTAAATATAAACTGTTGCACACTCTGAATATAATCAAAACTATCAAATTATGTATTGGACCACGGCGCTAACGAAGCAAAAAATCTAAACTTGTAAACATTTTTACGCTACTACAATTGCATGAATACATGTATATAAGTGCACTTTTAGTCGTCGATTCGACCTTTTATAGTTCAAATGTTGTTTTAAAACAAAGTTTTAATTTCTTTTTTTAGATTCTGTAAAAAGTCGTTTCCCTATCCCATGACAGAAAGGTCTGTCGGAGGGTGTGAAACTGCGAAAATTAGCAGAAAATACAGCTACATTCATTGTTAGTCAAATGTGAGCATGAACAGTTTCACACAGTTCGATGATCAATACGTCCATAATAACAAAAGAAACACAAAACTGCGTGTCAGATCGATTCACAATAATGCTCAAAACACAAAGATTTATTATCTGAGATCGCAATGTTAAATTAATTACATAGTTTTGTTACTCGAAACTACCAGTTTCGGTCGTCCTTCGACTAAACTTTGACGGTCTGTGCACTCCTAACGGGCCGTCGGAATCAGCCATTTGTCGTCCGATGTTTGCGATTGCCTAAAACTGTACTTAGACGCTGATGTTGAATGAAAATAGCTCACCCTCTCAATATCAACCCCGCTATCACCAGATCCAAACACGCCTTCCTTGACACACTGTACATGAACCCATGCCATTGCGCCAAGGGTGATCAACTGGACTAAACCGATGAAAATAAACATGAATCCTGGGAAGAAGTGTACAGTGGCTCGATAGATGTTGTTGTAAACGGCAAAGGTTACGATGAAGGCAACATCACTGGCAATGCCAAACAGGGAAAAGGTTTTGCCGACTTCATCTGGGGGGACGAGCTGAAAACTGTTATTGAGAATTTATGGCTTTTTTGATCATAAAACTGTTCAGGTTGACTGATGATTTAAATTTAAAGAGTCAATATTACACACCTGAACAATAAAAGAAGCCGTCGCCGGTTGAACAAGCCCAGTAAAAACACCAAAAACATTAGCCAGCCACATGTGCCATGTTTTTGTTGACAAGCCAATGGCTGTCGTTCTGAGGGTTCCAGAAATCAATGCAATGCTAATGATTATTGTTTCTGGTAGGTGGAGGCGGTTTTTAAAGAGCCACAGACCGAAGATTGTGCCGATTATTACTAAACTGATACCCCGTTTTTTTTCAATATAAAAATAAAAACCCACAAACAACAAAACCAAAGGCATTCCAATACCCTAGATCATCCGTGGTCCAATCAAGGGCGCCATCTGCTGCACGTCGGAAAACGTAGCTGTTCAATACTTGACCTTAAAACTGGCGGTTAAACGTCACTGGCAAAAATCTGACCAAACCCAACTCATTTGTGTCTCGACAGACGCCGTGCATGTCACCATAATGGTCCAGGCGGTAATAAAGATAAAGGCTCGTCGATGACCGATACGCGGTCGAATGTATGTTTTGACGCCTGATTGCAGGTGTTCCCAGATTTCTTGGAAGAACTTTTTAAGGGTGTCTGGGACGGGGTTGGCCAAGGTTACGATGGATTCTGGAAAATTTTATTTATCAAAACTGTTTGTTCTTTTTGGCGTGGCTAACATACGTCTAGATCGTCGTTCAATCTCGCGAAACCCAGGCGACTGTGGAATCTTCCAAATCGTATACCCAAAAGCCAGGCAATAGAAAAACAGTTCAATATCCATGGCAATGGCGATTTGGACATCCGGCAAAACAGCAGCAATAAGGCCACCAAGTACACTGGCCACCGATTGAGTCACTGTGAATATTCCGGAACGCATGAGTAAGACGTCGGAGTCACGTGTTGTATCGGCCAGGTAAGCGTTACAAGAAACTGGAATAAGTGCTATATAGCCACTTAGACCAGTAAAAATGCCAGAAACTGTTGTAATCCAGTAGGGGGCTTTGACAGATCGACTAAGGGTCAGCAAATAAACAAATTCGGAAACTGCAACACCAACAATACCGATCAGTATCGTAAACTGACGTCCGTATTTATCGCCGTAAGAGCCTAAAATCGTATCCGCCAATACTGCCGGAACCAAATAAGCCATGGCATTGTACAATGACCATTCAGCCGCGTGTTGTTGAACCTTGTCTTCGACGTCATCGTTGTCGAGATGGTAGCAATTTATGTACGAAATGTTGTCGTAGTAGATTTCGCATATTCTATAAACTGATTGAGGTGTACGCGTAAACAGTAATCGCATAGCTAATGCCAAACAAAAACCCACCGTCGATAAAGCTGTGCCGACTGAAAAGTATTTCCAAAAACCCATCCAAAATATACCAAAAAGATAATCGGATACACGCCCAAATCGCTTATGGCAACTTTAAATTGAGCAAACCGCAAAGCCCATTGAGACTTGGGCGGTGGGGTGTCTTCCTCGACGGGTTCCATGGGTACTGATAACTTTTCCTAGACTGACAACAGGCACAGCTGACAATCGATGACTGTAGAAAGTGGAATTTGAAGGTAGTAGGGGTTGGAGTGATAAACTGAGAAGCGTAAAGTTGTGTTGAGGGTATTAGTGATGCTTGTGATAAGGGTTATTGCAACAATGGCGGTAAAGGTTAAGAGAAAAAACGTTTTGGGCGGGATAGGGGAAATGGTGGTCGTAAAACAACAACAAAACATCAATGTAAACTGTTACATTCACCTGGCATACTTAAAAAAGTTTTATATCAGCACGTATGTATCAAAAGTCAAGACAGGTCATCATTATGACAATGTGCATTCACGCGTGATCACTTATCTCGACTTTTTCGAGTTGCTGTCAGTCTGCGTTTTTCCTGGAGATTGGGCATACGATGGGCTAATGGGGGATTTGTAGTTGGGGACTGTCTTCAGGATGCTTGTGCCGGACTGAAACGCCCGTTTTTAAATGTAAACTGAACATGGAGTAGTTAAATGCATACCATAACATTGCAAGCCGGAACCGGAACATTCACAATCACCTCATCCATCCCTTTTTCTTGAAACTTCAACGCCAAAATATAGCCTGCCCCGACAGATGCGGCAATCACAACCCACAAAGGTAGC
This sequence comes from Panagrellus sp. LJ2284, assembly GCA_024447225.1. NCBI lineage: Eukaryota > Metazoa > Nematoda > Chromadorea > Rhabditida > Panagrolaimidae > Panagrellus > Panagrellus sp. LJ2284. The sequence continues at coordinate 5,525,951 of JAMRYC010000005.1, read as the reverse complement.
GTCGGTCTCGAAGTGAACTCCAACTGATCCAAAGTGACATCGCCACCGCCAAGATGGTCATCGACAAAGGTGTCGAAAAAGACCGATTTCATCATCTGGGCAATCATCTGAGGATCGGCACGGAATCGCGGCGACGTGAAGGTGCGCGTGGGGGAATGGTAGTGGATAGCGGCTTCAGCGCCACCGGTCAAGACTTGGAGGAAGGTGTGGCCGCCTTGGGAAGGGCATAACTCAAAGTTGTTTCTGGAAAATTTAACTGTGGTGTTAAAGGTCCTCGCATTTCATAAATGTCACAACAAATCATAAACTGAATCTTGAGAACGTCTTGCAAATTAAAACATACTCAGAAACAAGGACAACAAGCCCATGGGCAGCTTTAATATCAAGTTGGGAGCAAAACTTTTTCCCCTTCGGCACGACAATCGCCTTGAAGTTCGTCGATCCAACCACAGCCTTCACAGTTTGCAGGGTCGTGTGATAAGCGGGCAGGTTTGAAATAACATAGACAGTGCCTCGAAATGGGACAAAAATTTTGGCATCGATGACATTAAGACAGTGCCATAAGGTCAGTAGAAAGAGGATCGACCAACGCGGGGGCTGCATCGCGGCGGGAATGGGGTTCAATTGGTGTAAAACTGCGGAACTCATCATTCAAAATGCAAATTTCTCAACGTTTTAACAATTTATTAACAAAATGAAACATGCCAAACATAACAACCCGTAAAAAGTCAACAACTTCAACATTTACTGATCAAAGACGTCTTCACATTGGGAACTGGCATCTCAAGAGGGTCGAAAATGCCCATTTCCTGCTCGACTTCTTGGACAGTCTTGCCTTTGGTTTCGGGGAGGTATTTGTACATGAAGAAGATGAACCAGAGGAGGGTTACGGTGAAGACGAGGAAGCTATAGTGGCCGAGGATGTTCTAAAACTGTTCGTTGACATCTCCTGTACTAACGGAAATGAATTTTAAACGCACCGTCATCGGCAAAAAGAAGATCCCCACAATCCCTCCAGCGATCCAATTGCACATCACTGCAACAGAAGCTGCAGTCCCCTTGGCATGGGCCGGGAAAATTTCGTTGCAGAAGAACCAGGGAATTGGGCCGGGTCCCATCGCGAAAAAGACGACAAAAAGAAGAACCCAGGCGACGGAGGAATAGGATCCGAAGGTTCGGACTTCGGCGGGGAGGGTTGAGGTCTGTAATTTATATTTTTAAACTGCATCACGTAACGCTTAAAATCTACCGATAAACACATGCTAACAACAATCATAACAGTGCAAACACACATCCCACACAATCCAGCCAAGAGAAGCACTCTTCTCCCGAAATGGCGGTGATCCATCAGCTTCGCAGCGATGATTGTCATGCCGAAGTTCAATGCATTCATGAAAATGGTGGCATAGAATGGCATTTTCCCGGTGAGACCAGCTTCGGTGAAAATGCTTCTACTGAAGAAAAAGACCGCACTGATGCCGCTGAATTGCAGGGCTAACATAAGCATAATAGCGATGATGGTTCGGAAACGGTAGATCGGATTCCGGAAAAGTTCAATCATGCTAACCCGCTTGATTTGATGCGATTTAGCGGCTTCTCGTCTGAGGAAATCCATCTCAGTTGCTACATCTTCATATCCACGGAGTCGCTGGAGGTCGTGGGTGGCTTTGTGTGCGTTTTTCCGGACTGTGATACTGTATTTGGGGGATTCTGGGCAGAATGGAAGAATTACAAGTTGGATGAAGCCTGGGATACAGCTGACGGCGAAGATTAGCTGCCAGTAATCGACGTTTCCGAGGAATTCTGGAAGGCCTACGATGGAGGAAACAAGCATGGAGAAGGTGAAAGTTAGCTGATGGAGGGATCCAAGGGCACCTCTTTTTGTAATGGGAGCGATTTCGGTGACAAACATCGGGACGATGGCACTTCCGAGACCTGAATTTTGGTTTTTTGCGGTTTTTTTGAAATGTAAAACTGGGTGTATAGCGACATACCACAACAAACCCCAACAAAGAACCTCCCAATCGGCAGCAACTGATAAACATCAACATAGCGTGCTAATGACATCACAGCCACCCCCACAAATAGAATGATGTTGTTCAATAACAGTGCGCCTCGTCTTCCAAATTGGTGGGAAGCGTGTTGGGAAATGTAGCCACCGACAAGGCCACCGATATTCAGCTGACCAACGGTCAATGACCACTGGAAATCGACTTCTGGCTTGGTCAGAGCTGTGCCGTACATGCGATTGCTGGAGCCATTGACCCAGTTGGCGGCTTCCTGAAATTTAAGTTTTAAACTGCGTATTCAGCTAGCTGGTATCTTACCAATCCAATAGGGTTAACACATCCCGTGTGAAACCCACTCTGAAAACTAGACCCAAAAACAGCCGCGAACACTGTTACAACCAACAGCAAAGTCCATCGATTATGGAAAGGTTTGCGCAATTCGGCTGCCAATTCATCATCGGTAAGGGTGACGGCTTTAGGGGATGATTGTTGGAAACTTTGTTCGAGGGGTATGTGTTTTGACATCTTAAAACTGGGACTTGAACTACTAAGCGACAAAAACAATAACAAAAACAATCAATAAACATTTCACGAACAATGTTTCGATTCACCTTTCCTCCCGACACCCCCTGTGGCGCCTGCCCTTTTTATGAATGCACCTATTCACGAACACGAACAATAACGACCACGCTCAATGTCTCCGGACCCCATTCAATACGCATAACTCGAGACACGCTCCAACTTCCTTTTTCGCAAAAACGGCACCACACCCTTATTATTTTTTGTTTTGCAGTTTTAAAAAGGCGGAAAATATAATTATGTGGATGGGATATACCACGCAATTATGCATCAAATTCCTCACGAAGCAAAAATTAAACTGCTGGCTCTAGTCTTTATTTTTAGTGAATCATTAAAGAAAAAGTTGTACGGAAAAAACCAACTTCAACCTTTACACGACATTTGCTTGCTTCGAGCAGAGATAATAAAACAGCCATCAACCTGGCAACCCGTCCCACACGTGGAGGTGGGGTGTTGTGTTGTGTCTGTGATTATCACCCGAAAAACATCAAATTCAACAGTGAGCGGCTTATAGCAAACATTTTTTGGGTGTACCATTGTGCTTTTGGTGTTTGGACTGGTGGCTATCAGTGGGCTGTTCGAGAGGGGGAAGTGATCAAGCGTAATGGCTTTAAGTTTTACTTTTTTAAAAACTGATTGTGTGTAGATCTAATTTTTAAGTTAGGTTATCAAAACAGTTTTGGGGTGTGTTGTACATCAGCCCACCTGACCTATGAAGTACAGCCCCCCTTGTGCAAGCGGGAGTATAGCCCCCCTCAGCCTTTTCAACAGGGGGGCTGTTGTTCTACATCAAGGGGTGCTCATCTTCACTATCCCAAAATCAATTTTTCAATCAAATTTCTCAAAAAAATTAAAATTTGAACTTTTATTGTAGGGGGGCTGATCTTCACTATCAGGGGGGTTCATCTTCACCATAAAACTTTTATGTTGTACAACAGACCCCCTTGATGATGAACATGAGGCCCCCTGATGTTGAACAACAGCCCCCCTGATAGTGAAGAACAGCCCCCTGATGTTGAAGATGAGCCCCCCTTTTTACCCCCACGATTTTTTTGGACTTACCGGGGGGTGCGGGGGGCGGAGCCCCCCGCTTATTACTTAGACTTAGACTTCTCAGACTTAGACTTAGACTTAGACTAAGTTTTAGACTTAGACTCGGCACCTTTTTCTGGCAGGGGGGCCGATCTTCAATCATAGGGGGGCTGTTGTTCAATGCAGAGGGGGGCCGTACTCCCGCTTTTCCTAGGGGGCTATAGGTAAGGGTCTAGGGTGCCCAAGTTAAAGAGACCCCGGTTGGGACTTGAGCCCCCTGCAAGGTGAAAATTGAAAAAAATAGGGGTAGTACAGCCCCCCTTCACTAGGGGGGCTGTACTACCGTATTAGTATAGCACCCCTTACGAACAGGTCCCCTTTTCACCTGCAGGGGGGCTGTTCTAAACAGGTGGGGGGCCATAGTACCTAGGTGGGCTGTTGTACAACAGACCCCAGTTTTGTTTCAACGTCACAAATAAGCAAAAATATTTGGTTTAAAAGTTTGATTGTGTAAAAACTGGACCAGGTTGTAATGAATTTTGTTTATTACATCAATAATATGTCACAAAGCAAATCCAAACCTCAATCGATAATTGCACACATGCGACAGATACGAAAGCGTATTCCAAAGCCCAAAACACATTTATTGTTTTTGTATTATGTTGTTACTGTAGGTGTGAATCGCCAGCCAGCGCGTCATCTTACTCGAAAGACTTCGATTTGGCCGATAAGGTCACTCGGATGATGGAAGTCTCGTGCGTATTCCCGGGGGATTCGTCGAGTGTCGAGTTGTTCGAGCCATTCCTCAATCTCGAAGCCGAGGTCCACGTTTTTCGTGACTTTTCGCAGGGATGGAATATGGATTAGTACAGTTTGGGGTTTCAGGAGGGCGCGTAATTTGTGCCAGCCAGCTGCCTGGAATGGGTATCGGTATTTTTATAAACTGGGATTGTCTCGTTAGGGGTTACCTTCTCTTCTGGCGTTACCAAAGTCCGAAAAACATCATTCATAAAGACAAAATTCGCTTTCGCAAGAACTTTTTTCTGATTTTGAAACTTGTCATGCACAATATTGACCTTATCCCACAGTTTATGGTCATCAACGATCTTTGTTTGGACATCGCAAAGCTTGCCGTTTGGCTCGATGCCAATGGTGTCGCCGATATTTGGGCTGAAATCGAATTTGCGTACTGTAGAGCTGCCTATATTTGGCAAGTTGGAGCTAATTTTGGAAACTTTAATTGTATCAAAAAGTGTAAAGCGAACGGAAGCACAATGTCTCCAACATCAGCCGGAAGCCACCCGCCACCCGATGCTGTCACAGACACATGGAAACAGCCGATGAGTCAAAGGGCCCGCAAACGACGCCCTCGGGAAAACCCCCCTGCGGGCATCTGGGGCCGAAGGGTGCAGACCTTTGGACGTCTTCATGACAGATTGACAATGAATGTGATCGGCGCAGGCAGGCCAAAACGCGGAAACTACGTGAAAAATGGGGTGCCCTTAGCACGTTGTAAATTTTGGAAGGGAGAAAAATCTGTTTTTTTACTACTTTTGGTCGGCTTGGAAGGCTTCAATTATGCAGGCTTTGGTCTTGGTTGGCTTTTCGATGGAAAAAACGTACCAGTAAAGTGAAGCGGCGTAAATCACGCCGCCCAAACGACTGCCAATATCGACAAACACCTTGTCATCCAGGCGGAGGCCTAGTTTGGGAAGCAAATATGTGAAGATATATCGTAACTGAAAACTGAGAGTCTATTGAGCATGTTTATACAGTACCCAAACCTCACCTGAGTCATATTAGTCGAATGCGACACAAACACCACCGATTGCACATCCCGGGAACCGCACGAGCCACAATAATACTTTGGTATCTGCTCGTCAGCGATGAGTTTATCGACCTCAAAGTCGTCATAGAGGAAATCGTCCACTTCAATTTGCACTTGGTCGCTGTCACCATTACTGATGACCGACGGCGATGCCGAAGTTACGGAGAGACGGCAGGGAGTGGATTTGCGGTCGGACGGGGTTAGTGAGGGGCGCCCGGTGCCGTTGGTGCCATTTGTGCCGTTTAGATGGGGAGTTATAGCGTGGCCATTTAGAAGGGAAGTTGATTTCGGGAATGATGAGGGTGTGGTGGCGGAGGAGGACGGGATCATGGAGGGGCGTTTCTTTGATTTGAAACAGGCATCGATTGGGAGCTGAAATTGTGAAAACTGACGGCTTGTGCTGCAGGTTAGTCAAAACTTAATAAAATTTAACTAATAATAATCCCCATAAACACTATTTCCAAGAATAAACTGACAGTTGAGTGAAACTCATGCTTTTCAAAGATCCCAAACCCCTAATCAAATCAAAAAAAGACCCCCATTCACAAACTTTCAAAAATTTGAACCATGCAATTGCGCTGCGCCCGCAACGAACACAATTGCATTACGCCTTTTTCGTTCAACTTCGACTTTGGCGCCGGCTAAAGTCTGCATGATGGCACCAAAGTGGTTTAGAGCGAAGATATTAGCTTTTGAAAATATGAAAAACTGAATGTACTCAATGGCTTTCAAAAACTTACCATAGCCCTCAACTCCCTCCGAATCGCCTTCAACTTCTGTTCAGCCGCATCATCATTCGGATTACCGCCTTCCAGAGACCCGAATCCGTCGCCGATCCAGCCAACAAACGATGGCACTTTTGAGGGAGACAATCGTGCCAGAATTGTTGCAAATTCTTCTTGGGCTTGGAGAAGGGTCATTTCGGTGCCCATCCTGGAATTAAGATTTTTTGAACTAATATAAACTGTTCCCGTTTGGTATGAAAAGGCGTTAATAGTTCAATATAGTTATGTTTAAGAAGTTCAAAACTGTACTTCGATGGACATTAGGCATAAAAAACATTATTACAGTACCAAAAAGCAGAAAACAATTAGTAAAAACAACATCAAAACACTTCAAAAACCAACAAAGGACCCGCCGCAATTCAAAAACTACTTATTACTAAATAAAACAGAACGCTAAAAGCAATAAACGCCTTCCCAAAACGCATAAAATCATGTCCTTCGACAATGGGGTTAACAACCAGCCGGGGTGGGCCGAAGCGTCGAAGCAAAAGCTATGATGTTGCGTCTGTGAGCGAATTTGGCGGAGATGCAACAATACAGACTTAAAGGAGGCGCGAACGCAAAGCTTCAAGCATGGGGGATGGGGCCATGGCAGATGTGTGAAAATGAGCGAGAAAGCAAAACGTGCCCCCGGGACATGGCAAGCTGAAAAGGGGAAGCGTGGCCCCCGGGCTGCAAAGTGTTGATCGATGCCATTTGGGAGAGGGGTGTCAGACTTAATAAGTCGTCAGATAAGGAACTGGGGTGTCGTAATTGGGGTTTGGAAGCTTTTTGGTGTGAGAAAACTGTACGGAGGTGGTTTTTTACACATCAAAAAGGTTAGAAATGATAGAAATCTAATCACCTTCGATAGCAGCAGCACTTGGAGGGATTTCCGATCATGGTGATAATAAGTTTTTACAGTAATATTTGGTAAATAAACTGCTGCGTCGAAAAATTTCAGTGGACCCGGAAAAGCTTAACAATACGTTGTACTCAAATTTGCCTTGAGGCGTTTGACCAAACCGCCAGGCTTCCAGTCGCGTGTCTTGAGGGTGTCAAAATCTCAAAATCGATGACGGATCACAGCTGTGTTGAGCTGGGCAGCAGTCCAGGGCCTACCAGCCAGAGTTATCAAATTGCGGTTGTAGGAGGAGGGGCGGACGCTCGGATCTTTGACACTCCGTTAGCTGCTTGTTGTTGTGTGACAAATTAGCCAGAGGCTATGGGGTGCAGATGTGGGTTAAAATGACGGTCGAGTTCGGGCCGATCAGATGGTCAGGGTTTATTTGTATGGCTAAACTGGTGGGCGGGTTACAAGAGCCGTATTCACCACTTTCTCAGATCAGTAATTAACAGCAAATCATACGGTAGCCAATATCCGGAAGACCAATTTCCGTTTTGAGTGAATAAACTGGCTCGAACAAAAACAATTTTTAAACAGTCAACCCACAAATCGGTCACCAACGGAGTCAACAGGCATGAGTCACGATGGGTGATGAACCTCAGTCAGTGGCGAAGGAGGAGAACGTTGTACGCAAAGGAGAGCCTTCGGACACCGCCGGAGGGCAGTTAAGGCGGGAGGAGTCGACACATGAGGGCGACAGCAGACCCACGGCGGTGAGGAGGCGTGTTTCTTCGCCGTTGGCGCGGCTCTGAATTTTTTCCCACAATTACTGATGCCAAAGCTCCCGTCGTCGAGGCGAAGGCACACTTTTCGAGAACGGGACGCCCTTTGGCAAACTAAATTCACATCAGTGCAAAGCGATGTGATGGTCAAAGATGGCTAAGCTAAGCTAGAGTTAGGGTTAAGTTTGTTTTGGTTGAGTTCAAGCGGCTTTTGGAGAGATTCAAAACTGGGGCGAAGTATTCAATTGTTAAACACAAGCAACATTGATTTTGATAAAACTGACATGTTGAAATTCACGATGTTACATTGTTTCACAATTACCGTCGCAAGAAGCCCTGATTTCCCAGTCAAAAACTCGATTCCCAAAAAACCCAAACTCGAACGCCCAACCCTGACAGCCTTGACGGAAATGGATACTTTGGAGTGGAATTAGAGCACCCCCTCGAGGGCCGGCAGATCTGTGGCCGTAAGTAAACACGAAAACGACTAGAGTAGTGTGCCTGCGGGCACCCCGGCTGAGATCCTCGTCTTTATTCATGCCGGTGCGAGAGTCCATGCAAAATACGGGAGTGACTTGCACAATCAGACGTCACACGACACCAGTCCGAGGAAAAAGGGAAACAAAGCGGACGGAAATGCCCACGGCTTACATTAGCCAACGAAAAGGAAACTTCCGGAAGCGGGAGCCCGGAATCGGTCCAGGAAAATACGTTTACAGGTTTTTTTTGGCTGGATGGAGTCTACAAACTCGGCCATGCGGGGATAAGATATGAAAACTGTTCATTTTTTTTGAATGGCGCATGATAGTCGTTGAAAATACGTTTATTGTTCACACGTAACTGACTAGATGAAGTAAACAAGTGAAAAACATAGAATTACAGTACCCCATCGGATTCAATTCGCCTTGGAATCATCATTTTTGAAGTAATCACCCTGGTACCGCCCCAAAGAAGCATAAAAATACAAAACCCCTAGGCAAATCCCGCCCACAACATCCGAAATGAAGTGCCAATTGTCCGCCACCCGACTCGCACAACAACCAATTGCAAAAACACCGAAAAAGACAATAACACAGATTTGGAAGACGATTCGGAACCCAATTTGTGACTGGTTTGACGCCCGTCGCAGGAAGTACATGAAAAACAAGACCGGAAGGACGGCGGCGGCGGCATGCCCAGAGGGAAACGACATCTGCGCGTTGCGGGCACGTTTGGCCGGATTGGCACTGCATTCAAAGCTCGAAATGAATGCGTCTGGATCAAGTCCACAGCTGCTGACATCGGGCTGGCACATGGCGAAGAAGTTGGGGCGGAGTCGGCCGACGGCACATTTGAGGAGTTCGATGGCGAATGTTATCCCTCCGAAGGCATTGATGTAGTCCAGGTAGACAATGGTCGAGTTGCGGATGATACGGGCGAGTTGGTTGTCCCGGAGGATGTCGCGGATGGACAATGGGGCGTCGGCGTCCAGCCAGAATGCGCCGAAAATGGCGAAAAACGGGAGCGCGAGCGTAATGGCCAGCAGGAGCTTCGTCGGGATGGAGTTGTCCTGGTAGGGCTGCAGGAGGGCCGGGTCGTTGCATTGGAAGCCGCGGGAGTTGGGCGGGATTCTGCGGAGGACGATGAAATAGATGGCTATGATGATAGAGCAGAGGACAGTGATGTCGATGATGGCGTTGATGCCGGCGCGGAGGAAGGTCGTGTGGCGGGGGTTGGAGCGGCCGGTCAGGGTGTACCGGTGGAACCAAGTTGTTGAGACCAGGGGCGGTGGCATCTGGAAAGGAAAACTGTACGTCACATGTGTTTCAGGAAAAACAAATAAAACTTTTTTAACGCCAAAACACGGATTAAAAACGCGTTTTTAATGAAAACGTAGCAATATTACGAATTTCATTAAATAATTTGTAAAACTGATCAATTAGCTTCACGTAACATTGATAAAGCCAATACACTGTGTTTGTCTATCTGACCAATTTGAACTTTTTGAAACTATTTTTGTTTCAAAAAGCCCAACATCGAACTTAAATTTAAAACTGCCAATTGATCGAAAGCTTCACATATCTACATGGCTTTCAACGTCAAAACTGAATCCTACGATTTACATCACGAGACGCTTCAGAGTCGTCTCCTCCCTTTGAAACGCCTCCGACTATGACTTCAAACTCAAAGCCAACAATAAATCAAAAAAGTTTATCCTCCAAACGTATCAGTCTACAAAATACTACAAGGACACGGTTTCTTGACCGGTTTCTCCACCGGTGGCTTGTCATTATTCAACGGTGTCGATGACGTTTGCCTTGTCAAATTTGCCCCGCCTGCTGCTGGTGATCCGCACTTGCTCGCCTTCTTGCTTTGTTTCGGGTTGGGTGGGGGTGCTGAAGGCAAAGGATTCGTCGGTGGCGGATTATCCGATGACTTTTCCTTTTCCTTCGTTATCGACTTTGACTTCTTCTTCTCCTTTTGCTCGTCCGTCGGATTCGACTTCGGCGGTTTGTCCTTGTCATTTGTTGCCGCGCTGACATTGGCCGGTGGTGCTGCCGCTGCCGGTGGGGGCGGATCTGTCGGTTCTTTGGAATCCTTGTGGACACTAGCCTTGTATTGTGATTCATTCTGTGTTTTCGTTGTTGTGGTCTTTGTTTGGCCTGCTTTTTTTCTTTTCGTCTTTTCTGTTGCGGCACTTGATCTAGAGCTGGAATGGGGGATAAACTGGTGAGCAGATAAGAGTGGGCTTACTCAGATATCTCGATGTCATCATAGCCAGCCTTCTTGACGTTGGCATTCTTGGCGCCTCCGGCGAGGGCAGACTGCTTCGCGACATCCTCGATATTCATGTTGACGGCAGGTCCTCCGATCGAAACAAATCCGACACGCCTTGCGGTGTCCCAGAAACCGGCCGCCCTGCCGACATGCCAATGGTGCCGAAGAGAGGGAGGGACTGATTACTGGCGGGGGAATTTGAATGGCCCCGCCAGGATTCAGTTGACTAGGATTTGGTGGATCTAACGACTTTCGGAACTACAATGCTATAAACTGACACCCGCAAAATATGATAGACTACTCCTCAGATAAGAATTGGTTTCGATAGCCCCCAAAAACCCCGTCTATCAAAACCAATCCCCAAAAAACGTGTCAAAACATCATCAAAATCAGCTCAAAAATCATCTGGTCACTCCCCAATCGGCTCGTTCTCCGGAGTCGAGCCGCCCCTTACTCATTGCATCACATCAGCCGTGAATGACTCGGTCCCCCATCTCGTTATCAGTTCAACGTCTCCCCAACAACTAAGAACAGACCATTCAACCTCTGCTCTCCTCCGAGGCACCCAAAAGACGTAAATTCACGCTGGGCCCAGTAGCTGCCATCAATCTTTTTCCCACCATCACCGATTGTCTGGCGTCTAATTAGCTGGAATCATATTACGCTCCTTATCTATCTTGTCGGGCCTTATAAGCGACAACTAAGACAACTTGGTTGACGAAACAGAAGCCGCTTCCGTGCTTTTGTTCATTGTCCTCTTTATTGTTGTACTTTACTCGGTGGTTACCGACTGGCTTGAGGTTGTCATTTGTGGGTATGAGTTGTATTGTTAATTGTTGTTTTAAATTTAAACTGTATGTCGACTGACCTAATCTTCGCTTAAAACCAGCTAAAACCCTATATATAGAATCGTACCCTCCCCATGCCCTCCCTGGCCTGCGTGTCTGTCAACTGAATCCAAACTAATGACAGCTCACCACGCGGACGGAGGCCGTTCGCAGCTGGACATTAAGTCCGGAACACACGCCATCTACGGCACCACGGCCCACAAAAATGCATTCCTCTGGGGCGCGTAAACTCGAACACAAACCGACTTTAAGCCCTGAGGCAGTTCAAACTTTTTGCTAACCTCTGAGAGCGGTATTGACACGAGAAGGCTCTTGTTGGGCCCATTTGCGCCATCTTACATTAGCACTGACTCATGTGAGTTGGAGATTCACGACTCGACACGACACGCGAGATTTGTATGTAATACAGTTTCTTGGTCATCAAAATGCCGAGATTGAGCGAGTATCAATTATTGGCGGTGTCAGCGGCGGTCCAATGTGAGGACTTTTTTGGGTAGGTTTTTGTTTGTTTTAAACTGGTGATACGCTAATACTGTCTACTAAGTAAAATATGTAAGTTAAAGTCTAAAAATACAAAACTGGTATAAAAATTTTCTCTGAATAGGCACAAAAAACAGAATAACAAAATAAAAGGGCGCATAATTAAGGGATTCTACGCTTTTAGACCATTAGAACAATGGGTACATTTTAAAATGAACAAAAAACAAGGGCATAAATTAGTAATCAGTTTTAAAAAAGAAAAAATTTTTAAAGTTTGGGGAATTTTTTCAAAGTTAAACTGCGCGTGAAAGAATTCCGGATTGATTACGTAAAAAGGTAGGTAGACAAGACTTTTTCACAGAAAACACAAAGTACAAAACCATGAAAAGTGCGCTTATCAAAAAGTAGCACCAAAACGCGAATTTTTCTTAAAACTGCGCCTATCTTTAAACCGATGGTAACGTCAAGGATAATAGACAACTTTTTAACAGAGAATTAAAACTGTAACCTCGGAGATTGAAGCGTTTTCGAAAATTTCTCCATCAATCATCGGGCAGCTGCAACATTTTTTTCAAACCTTGCTGGAATGACCGTTGGCCACACAATGCCAGCCGGGCGCGGGGATCCGCCCGTGTGCGCTTTTTTGATGGCCGTCGCCCAGAGCCGCCAGCCAACTGCCGGCGGCGGTCAACACGCGTCCGTTGTCGTCGTCGTCGTGTTTTGTTCGGCTGGCTGGTTCTCCATTTCCGTGGTCGTTGAAGGGGCTAATCGCCGCTGGCTGGGGTCGGGTCGGAGTACCCCCAATTGTCCCCGATACTGATATCGACGTGTTGGGCTGGAGAGTTGCTTCATTTTGATCGAAATTAAACTGTTAAAACTGGACCAAATCTGTAGCTCGATCTGTAAACACGTCTCTACCCCTTCCTATCCAGATAGTCGTGACCTCCGACCCATCGGGGGACAAAAACAACCCTTCGATTGGGCCAGACAATCGGGTCCTCTTCCAAACACTTGACTCATCTTGCTTATTTCACGTGCTTTTCAAATTCCTTTTCGTGTCCCATTTAATTTTGGGTCGTTTTCAGAATGTCCGGCGGCGAGGAGGATTTCGATCCTCCAACAGTGAGCGAGATCAATGGCAAGGGTTCACACAAGCTCAATGATGGCACTGAGGCTTTTATTAAGAAGGAATTGGGGTTGGTTTTGATTTTTTATATATAAAATTTTTATGTTTTTGCTTTTTTATATATGAAAACTGCTTGTGTTGATTTCTAATATATAAAAACCTAAATTTCACATTTAGGGAAGCCTCAATCTGCGCCAAGATCGACGACATCGGCTGGCTGTCGTTCATCTCATTCGCCTGGGTGTTTGACTACTTATGGAAGGCCTTTCGTGGCAAAGTCGATCAGCCGACGAGCCTTTCTTGCAGTATTTTTGATTCGGCCAATGTTAATATGACTCGGTTTGTTTATTTTAACTTTAAAACTGACCATATAAAGGACTCGCCGTTCCAGCCTCGAAATAATGTGGAAAGAAGAGCTCAAGACCAAGCCAGAAACCCCCTCCCTCTTCCGAGTCATCCTCCGCTTCATGAAATACCGCCTCATTTTCGCGTGCTTCATCTTCTCGCTGTGCCTGATCTTCGGCTTCATCGGCCCCACCTGCCTGGTCCGAGGTCTCATCGCATTCGTCGAAAAGCCCGCCCGCAATCCCGATGGCACTGTGGACTACTTCAGTGGCGCCGTCATCGTCGGCATCATGTTCATCGTCGAAATCAGCCGAGTCCTCCTCTACGGCGCTTGCTGGGCCGTCAGCTACCGTACCGGCATCCGTGTCCGTGGTGCCGTCCTGGCTCTGATGTACAAGCATTTGATGAATTCGCGATCCCTGAGGAACATGACCCCGGCCGAGATTGTCAACGTCTGTGCCAATGATGGCCAGAGGCTCTTCGATGCAGTCACCTTCGCGCCGTTGGTTCTCATCGGGCCATTTGTCCTCGTCGGAGGGCTCGGATTCTTGTTAAAAGTGATCGGATGGCCGAGTATTGCCGGGATTTTGGTCTTTATCGTCTTTGATGTCATTCAGGCGGCGTTGGGCATTACGATGGTCAGGTTCAGGAAGCGGGCTATCGCTAAGACGGAAGCGAGGGTGAGTTGGTTTTAAACTGTCCGCCAGTTTGAAAAGGGTCTTTTCCAGATGAACCTCATGGGCGAAGTCATCCGCTCAATCCGAATCATCAAAATGAATGCCTGGGAGAACCTCTTTGTCAACCGTATCACCAAACTCCGCGCCGAAGAACAACAATGCCTCAAAGTCGCCGGCTACGCTCAATCTTTGGCCATTGCTTCTGGCACTATCGTCCCTGTCGTGGCCACTATCGCGACAGTGTTGGTCATTGTCGCCGTCGGCTCCGATCTCAAGGCCAGCGACGCCTTCGCAGCCATCACTGTGTTCTTCGTCATGTTGTTCGGCATCCGTATGATCCCCTATGGCTCGCGTTACCTCGCCGAGGCGCTCCAATCTGTCCGAAAGATCCAAGCAATGCTGCTGTCTCCGACGTTTGACCCTGCTATCCCGATGCCGCGGACCCGTGACATCGCTATTCAGATGAAAAACGCGCGATTCGTCTGGGATGTGCAAGAACCCGAGAAAGCCGACAAGCCCGAATCGACCGAAAATGGAACCACGGAAAACGGCACTGCCACCAACACTGACGAAGAAGCCACCCTTCTCGAGCAGACTCCCCGCCCTGACTTCGCTCTGGACCAGGTCAATTTGACAGTCAACCGAGGCGAACTTATCGGCATCTGCGGTAGCGTAGGAAGCGGAAAGACATCTCTCCTGCATGCCATTGTTGGCCAATTGATCCCAGAATCCGGTGACTTCGCTCTCGGAGGCGGGGCTGTCTTGGCTGCTCAGGTTCCTATCGTTTTGAACCAAACAGTGCGAGACAATATCCTCTTCGGCCTTCCGATGAACACCCAACGCTACTACCGAGCCATCCAAGCGGCACAACTCTCCAAAGACCTTGAAGCAATGCCGAAAAACGAGCAAACCGAAGTCGGCGAACGTGGTGTGACCCTTTCTGGTGGCCAGCGCGCACGTATCTCACTGGCAAGAACTCTCTACGCCACGAAGGATGTCTATCTTCTCGATGATGTCTTCTCGTCAATTGATAAGAACGTCGCTGACAAGATCTTCGCCAATGCCGTCAAGGAATTCCTTTCTGATAAAACTGTCTTGCTCGTGACAAGTGACGCTGAATATCTTGCCCAATGCGACCGAATCGTCTACATGTCTGAGGGCCGTATCGCCGGAATCGACACCCATGAGAAGTTGATCGGTGAAAACGACGGCTACAAGGAGTTCTTCGAGCACTACATCCAGCCGACACAGTATGCTAGCCGTGTTTCGAGTCCTGATGGCGAGAAGCCGGCCATTGAAGACGTTACCGAAGAGAAGGAGACCACCGGAAGCACCGACAAGCTTGCCGATGACGAAGAAGACTACGGCCTGGCCAATGTGTCCAAGTCCATCTACGCCGAATACATCCTGGCCGCTGGCGGTTTTGCCATCTTCAGCGTCGTCATTGCGGCTTTCATTATCAACGTCGCTTCAGGCATCTTTTCGACCTATTGGCTGTCCAAATGGATGAACGATGTCCACAAGGATGTCAAGGCCCCCAATGGCACCGTGTATGCTCAGACTTTTGCCAATCAGCCGGATTTGTCCTTCTATGTCATCGTCTATACGGTGTCGCTCTTCGTGCTTTTCTTCACTGGCTTATTTAAAGCCATGATGTTCGTCAAAGTGTCTCTGCAAGCTTCTACCAACCTCCACAACCGAATGATGACCACAGTGATGTACGCTTTGACCAACTTCTTCGATGTCACCCCGACTGGCCGAATTCTCAACCGATTCTCGAAGGACATGGACGAAATCGATGTCAAACTTCCATTCAGCGCCGAAGCCATGCTTCAAAATGTCATTATCTGTGTCGGATTCTTGGCTATGATCGCCTGGGTCTTCCCGGCTTTCTTGATCGCTTCATTGCCGCTGTTCGGCATGTTTGCGCTGTTTTTCCTGTGCTTCAGAGCCGGAATCCGAAGCCTCAAGCGAACGGAGAACATCTCCCGATCGCCGTTGTTCTCCCATGTCAGTTCTTCGCTCGAAGGCCTGGTCACGATTCACAGTTTCGCGCAGACGCCGAGATTCATTGATGGATTCAAGACGAAACTCGATGAACACTCCGGAGCGCTGTTCCTGTTCCAGTCTGCAATGCGTTGGCAAGCTGTCTGGCTGGATCTGCTCGTTGTCGCCGTTACCATCATTGTTTCGACTTTCATCGTGCTGTTCTGCGGTACTATTACGCCCGCTGATGCCGGTATGGCCTTGGCTTTCGCCCTTCAGATGAGCGGTGTCTTCCAATTCGCTGTGCGATCGCAGACTGAGTTGGAGTCGAAGTTGACGGCGGTGGAAAGGGTTTCTTATTATTACAAGGTTGGTTTTGGCTTTTTTTGGTTTAAACTGGTCGGACCACTGAGTTTTTAGAACATCGAAGGCGAAGACAGCACCGAAGACCCGACCATCCAGCCACCGAAAGACTGGCCCTCAAACGGCGACATTGCCTTCCAGAACGTCACAATGCGCTACCGTCGTGATGCTACCCCTGCTTTGGATGATGTTTCCTTCGAGATTGACTCCGGAGACAAGGTTGGCGTTGTTGGCCGAACTGGCAGTGGCAAGAGTTCCCTGGCAAATGCGCTCTTCCGGATGTATCCCCTCGAAAGTGGCAAGATTACCGTCGCTAAGCTCGACACTGCCGGAATCGATGTCCACGCTCTTCGACGAGCGATGGCAATCATCCCACAGGACCCGATTCTCTTCGCTGGCACACTTCGATTCAACCTGGACCCGGAAGAGAAGAAGACCGACGACGAACTGTGGGCCTATTTGGATGGCTGTGGCCTCAAGGACACTGTTCAGACGCTTCCGGAAAAGCTTGACTTTAAGCTGGAAGCTACTGGCAGCAATTTGAGCGCTGGTCAGAAGCAGATGATTTGTGTTTGCCGGGCGTTGTTGAAGTGAGTTTTGACTATTTTAAACTGTGCTCATTTCTCTGCGTAATTTCAGGAACGCCCAAATCATCGTCCTCGATGAAGCCACCGCCAACCTGGACTCCGCGACCGACAAACTTATCCAGGAATGCATCCGTGAAAAGTCCGCCGGCAAGACCCTCCTCCTCATCACCCATCGCCTCGGCAATGTCGCTGATATGGACAAGATTGTGACCGTTGAGGATGCCAAGCTCAAGATTGAAAACAAGCGCGGCGCTTCAGAGCCGCTTTACCCCACTTTGGCGCCCCCGACGCCGACCACGAAGGAGTCTTCTGAGCCAGCTCCAGAAGAGCCCACACCCACCACGACCACCAACGAACCCGAGCCTTCAGAATCAGAATCCCCGAAATCTGAATAACCGTTTTACCGAGCCAAGTTATAATCACATTATGGAAACCCCTTTTCAACCATACTTACCTTTTCTTTTTTTCAAACATACACCGGGTATTATTTGATTTAAGCTTATCGACCCTTGAGTTTTCTTTTACAGTATTGCCAATCTTTTTGTGATGTTTTGAATAAATTGTTGTTGCTTTAAAACTGCTGTAAGAACCGGTTTGAAAATTGATTAAAATAACGTATTTTACAATTTTAAATTGTTATTTTGCTATTTAAAACTGGAAAACCTCCAAGACTTAGTTTTTTACCTGATGTTTGAATGTATAGAACGGATAGTCTGGAAAAACCGAGCAAATTTGGGCTCCCTGTGACACTTCAAAATTCAAAGTTAATATTTTTGGCTGGAAACTTTGTATCAGGGTAATGCGGAGCCGTAGATGACGAATTCGCTTGAAGTTTTCGGATTTGACGCCTTCTGAATCCGCTAGGATTCAGAATCCGTCTCGTGAACTTCATAAGCCGGAATCCCATTGTGCGCTATATCAATCGACTGCCCGCATCACGGTGATGATTTTGTCGCAAAAAGGACGGTAATTGGTTCACGTTTAAAAAAGTTATGGCACGTCAAAGTCGAAAAAAACGACGAGATAGCCTTTGGGAGCTTCTAGCAACTTTAGATGGCCCTATATCGGAAAATCCGATTACAGGGTGTGATAGAGCTATGAATGAAGCACCTTTTGTTCATTGGAAGTTTTTCATTCTAGGTTGGGGAAAACTGTTAATAAGAGCAAAAACACTTTACCACAAAATTTAATTACAAATTACTCTGTCAATTTGAAAGTAACAATAATTCTGTTTTCTAAAATAGTTGTAATTAACAAGTTTAATGCATTGGTAAAGATTAATAACATTACCTTCAAAATTAAATTTAAAAGTTACAAAATTTGATTATTTAAAGAAAAAAACAAAAAAAAAAACTTTACGGTTAAAATATACGAATGTAACATTAATTATGTTTATAACATACTTGGATTTACACTAGTATTTATGGAAAAAAAGTTTAAGCACAGCGGACTCGAACCAACGGTTTCTCGGCTGCTGGATTAGACCGGACCTGCTTGACCACGCATGCACATAAGGAACATAAGGAGCAAAATTAATTTGTAAACAAGCACACGAAGTTTAAAGTTACAGTTCTTAAATTTTGCATACTTAAAGGATTTGCTTAAATCTATAATTTCAGAAAACAAAATTATTGTTGCTTTCAAATTGACAGAGTAATTTGTAATTAAATTTTGTGGTAAAGTGTTTTTGCTCTTATTAACAGCTTTCCCCAACCTAGAATGAAAAACTTCCAATGAATAAAAGGTGCTTCATTCATAGCTCTATCACACCCTGTAATCGGATTTTCCGATATAGGGCCATCTAAAGTTGCTAGAAGCTCCCAAAGGCTATCTCGTCGTTTTTTTCGACTTTGACGTGCCATAACTTTTTTAAACGTGAACCAATTACCGTCCTTTTTGCGACAAAATCATCACCGTGATGCGGGCAGTCGATTGATATAGCGCACAATGAGATTCCGGCTTATGAAGTTCACGAGACGGATTCTGAATCCTAGCGGATTCAGAAGGCGTCAAATCCGAAAACTTCAAGCGAATTCGTCATCTACGGCTCCGCATTACCCTGATACAAAGTTTCCAGCCAAAAATATTAACTTTGAATTTTGAAGTGTCACAGGGGTTTTCGGTTTTTCCAGATTATCCGTTATAGCCGGTTTCGGGAACCAAAATTTCACAATTGTAATACCAGTTGACCTCGAACTGCTTCTTATAAGTTGTTTTGTAGTTGCGTATTTTGTGTGACCCTCAGGGCTTCCGTAAATCTGGTTACGGGAAGCCGAACACCGGCAAACTAATGTCACGCGATTGTAGGCGTCTGACTATGGCCGACTCCTCTTCGGGGCTTCTGGAGTACATTCTCGAAAAAACGAGGAGGTATACTACGGATTTTTATTAGTTTTATTTTATAAACTGCTTCTTGCATTACCAATATTTCTAATTCTTTTTTGCTTCAACACTTTTTAGTCTGGTTGATCTAAAAAATGAGAATTCATCAGTTTTTACTATGGAATTGCAATTTTTTTACATTGTTTATGTATTTCGCTCTGGTGTACTGTATATCGGGGCAAGTAAACGTAAGTGTTGTAAATTTTCGTTGTTTTTAAACTGCATAGAGTGATCGCGCGAATTTAGCTAGATCAAAACCTCGTCGTCGGAGTGATAATGCCATACAATCAAACTGATTTGGAAGGCTCCATGGGATACAGAAGGACGGCAGGCGCTTTGAATGTGGCCTGGAAGCGCGTTCAGGCAGAGGGGATTCTGCCGACGTCTACTATTGAGTGGGTTTTTCGGGGTTTTTTAAACTGCTTTCGACGTCTTGTGCCGTTCAGGTATCGCTTCTATTTCGGTGCCTGCGACGAGACCGAAGCCGCGGGGCAGACAATCAGCATCATTCGAAATGCGTCGATGGATGTTGTTTTGGGGCCGCCGTGTTCTAGTGGTATGTTTTTTTTTGTCATTTTAAACTGCTTCGACCTGTAATAAGCTATGTTTCAGCCGCCGTAATGGCTGGTCTGATTGGCAGTTTCTATGACTTCCCAATCTACGTCTGGTCAAACATCCTAACTTCCGATTTGTACGATTCCGAACGCTTCCCCACCATTGTCAGCGTCGCGATCAACACGAACAGCTTTATCAAAGCTGCCGCATCCATCATGACGTATTTTGGCTGGGAGGAATTTGCTTTCGTTTATGGGCTTCGGAAGAACTCGGCCGTGGCACAATGTAGCTTCTTTCAGAGTGATATTGATGTGAGTTTAAACTGGTACGCGACTTGACAATGAATTTAAAATTTTAGGACTTCATCGCCAGTAGCGCCAATCCAAACCTCACCCTCACATACAAACGCGATATTACCGCTGGCTTGGATAACCCCACCACATTGGCTCGGAATCTTCTCAATATGAAAAATCAGGCGAGAAGTAGGTTTTTATTGAATAAAACTGCGATAGACCCATGGTTTTAGTAGTAATAGGCTGCTTTGAAAGCACCGCCGACTACCGAACCTTCGCCAAGACCGTCATGGATAATGACTTGGACACGGATGAGTTTGTTTACATTTTGATATTGACGCAGTCCAGGGGCTACAGTAAGCTTTTAACGATGAAAACTGCGGTTTCGTAATTCGAATTTTACAGATCCTCAAGGAACATACTTCTGGGAAGGCACCGATGGCCAAGCTAATGCGATTCAGAACACTTTTAAAAACATTTTTGTGGTAAGAAACTGATTGCATCTTCAAGTGCTTTAAAATTGAGTGTTTCAGATTGACGTCCAAAACCCAAACAGTTCATACGAAACCTTTAACAATGATGTCATCCAATCAATGCACGACGCCCCATTTTATTGTGACACAAAAGGCGACTGTCCAGATGCCAATATTAATGTAAGACATTTTTGTAAAACTGGTATTATGGCGCAGAGAGATTGACTTTTTCAGAGTTCGGTCCAAGCCTCCTTTCTCGCCGACGCTCTCTACATCTACGCCACCGCCGTCAATAGAACTATCGAAAATGAGGGCATTGGATACATCCGAAATGGCACTCTTTTAGTCAATCGTTCTCGGGGCAACTTTAGTGGATACAGTGGTGACATCAGACTTACTTCTGATGGTGAGCGGGTCCCCGTGTTTGAGTACTATGGTCTCGACACGAATGGGATGCCAAAAAAGTTGTTTGTGATTCAGGAGATTGGGGGACAAACTGTAAGTCGTTTACGTTCCTTTACATTGCTAAAACTGACACGTTTAGATTCTCGAGCCAACATTTACGAACGAAGCCACAGAAGTATGGATGAACTACAACAATGTCAGGCCTGGATGGAAGCCAAAGTGTGGATTTGACGGTTCAGACTGCCCGGCGCCGTTTATGCAGAAGAACTATGGCTACGTCATTGGAGGAGTTTTGGGGATAGCTTTAGTGATTGTGTTCTTCTTATTGATTGCGTATTATATGTATCGCTCGAAACAAGAGCAGTCGGCGAATTTGGACAAGCTTTGGCGGATTGATGCCGTGGACTTGATTAAGCCGACGGAAAAGGTAGGGTTTTTTTGTAAACTGGAAATCTGCTATCGTTTCAAAACATATATTTATTAAAGAAATCACAAAAAGACAGCAAATTTTTTAGACTGAGGCAATGAAATCAATGCGTTCGATCCAATCCGGCGTCAGCTCAACCTCAACCCGCTTCACCATGGACAGTAAGCGTGACACGACAAATCACATGTTTGTCTACTTCCATGGCGAGCCTGTCGTGGCACGGAAACACAAGTCAGCGCCGAAGTTGGAGATGCGGGATCACTATGAACTTCGAAAAGTATGTATTTAATAAACTGTTGGTTGATCCTCAGGTCATCGTCGTCTTTTTTAGATGTCCCAACTCGATCACGACAACCTATGCCGATTCATCGGCGTCTGCCTGAATAACTCACCGTATCTTTCCGTTTGGAAGTACTGTGGTCGAAGAAGTTTAATGGTAAACTGTCGTGAATGGTATTATAACCTAAAATTTTGGAACTTTCAGGACGCCATCGAAAAATCAACAGTCCAAATGGATTCCTTTTTCATAATCTCCCTAATCCGGGACGTCGTCGAAGGCTTGAATGCCATTCATACCTCAGATTTCCAACAACACGGCTATTTGACGTCAAAATGCTGCCTCATCGATGAACGATGGCAGGTCAAGATATCGGATTATGGCTTGACGGCTTTTAAGCGGTCGGAGTTGCGGAATCCACCATGTTTGTCTTTTTTTAAACTGTCAGTTTGGGGGGTGAACTGAAAGTTTTTCAGCCCTAATATGGTGTGCTCCCGAAATACTCCGCGAAAACGACCTCATCGGATCGGCTAAAGGTGACATTTACAGTCTGGCTATCATAGCTTCTGAGGTGATTTCGCAACGGCCTCCATGGAATTTAGGGGAGGCGGAGCTGGATGCTGATGGTGGGTTTATAAACTGGACTTATCATTACGATCTCAACTTTGATTTCAGAAATCGTTTATCGAGTCAAAAAGCGCTCGAATCCTCCATTCCGCCCTGAGTTGATAGTCGATGCCAACATCGAAGTCAACCCATCTCTGCTTGTTTTGATTCGAGATTGCTGGTCAGATGACCCCGAAGACCGGCCAAAGATTGCCGTTGTTCGGAATGTACTGAAAGCTATGCATAACAGTAAGAGTGGGAATTTGATGGATCATGTTTTTAGCAGTGAGTTTTGGCTTTTTATTGATTTTTTTAAACTGATGGTAACTTTCAGTCCTTGAACAATACGCAACCAATCTCGAACAAGAAGTCGAATCCCGCACCCGCGAACTCGCCGAAGAAAAAAAGAAAGCCGACATTCTCCTATATCGAATGCTGCCCCGAACCGTCGCTGATAAGCTCAAGCTCGGCCAATCCGTCGAGCCAGAAGGCTACGACAGCGTGACCATCTTCTTCTCCGACGTTGTCTCATTCACGACCCTGGCAAGCCGATGCACACCCCTCCAAGTCGTTAATCTGCTAAACGACCTGTACACGACCTTTGACACGATTATCGACGAACACAGCTGCTACAAAGTCGAAACCATCGGCGATGCGTATCTTTGCGCGAGCGGATTACCGATGCGAAATGGCAACATGCATGCGCGGGATATCGCCGAGATGAGTTTTGGCTTCCTGCGATCTCTGCGGACGTTTAGAGTGCCACATTTGCCCAATGAAAAGGTCAACATTAGAATTGGGCTTCACACTGGGCCGTGTGTCGCCGGCGTGGTTGGATTGACGATGCCGAGATATTGTTTATTCGGGGATACGGTCAATACGGCTTCGAGGATGGAGAGCAATAGCAAGCGTGAGTTAATTAGTGCTTTTGCGTTTTAAACTGGAACGAATTTCAGCCGGCCGAATCCACATATCGTCAGAAACAAACCATTATCTGATAGACATCATCGGCGGCTATCAGACGGAAAGCCGCGGCGAAGTGTTGATCAAAGGCAAAGGCGTTATGGAAACATACTTTTTGTTGACGCCGGAAGAGTTGGAGAATCAATAATATTTGTATATTTTTTAAATAAAACTGTCAGACTTTTCCAGTACATTTATTGATAAAATTTTCAGCATAAATACAAACAAGCAATAAAAAAACAACAAAAAATCACACATTCGATAACCTTTCAGACTCATTTTCAACTTTTTCAACAATTAAGCTCGGAATAACAACAGGCAAATTCCCCTTCCCACTTTCAATATCATTATTTACAGTATCCCCAACCACCGGGGCTACAGTATTCCCATTAGCAGTCCCTTCACGGGTCCATTCAGCCGGTTCGGCCTGCCCAAAAATGAGGAAAAACACATTAGAACAGATCAAACCAGCAGCATAAATGAAAAATACGATAGAATATTGGGCATGAGTGCCATCGGGGGTCAAAATTGGTACAAGATAACTACCTCCGAAAAGGCTGAGACATAATAGGCATTGGATTACGGCCATAACGGTTGGGCTGTACTGTTTGGAGACAAGGACGGCTGACTTCATGAAGCCGCCGACGTTGAAGCCGATGAAAGCCAAAGCTAGCAAGATTAAGATAACAGATAAAACTGGAACTGCTGGTGGTACAAAAGCATTTACAATAAGCATAGATCCACATCCGAAAAAGGCGAGAGAATTGAAAACACGAACTTTGACAAGGTTGCTGACGGATGTCAGACGGTCGGAAATTGCTCCGGTTAAGAATTTGATAATAAACTGTAGGATCAATGGGATTGCAGATAAAGTTGATCCGAGTGATAGTGGAAGTCCACAGACATAGACAAGATACATGGGTGTATAAGTAATACAGAATTGAGCGATGAGGAAGCTGAAGCAGGTCGGAATCCAGCAGGCCCAGATTCTGATATCCGTGAAAATGGCTCTATAGGGCGGGTTATATTTGACTGGGACCTGAACTCGACCTGCTGAGATCCGGGACACTTCTTTTTCGCTTACAAATTGATGCCTATGAGGTTCATCACGGAAATTATAAGTCCAAAGCGCACACAAAACGGCACACACCCCCGCATGGATGTAAAAAACAGCATCCCAGCCGAGGGATGTCGCGACGGCGCCGGTCACTGGCATTGTGAAGATTGCCGAAATTTGGATATATCCTGTCAAGACACTCACGAATAATCCAGATTCCATTAAAGTCGACCAGGTGTTTGTTATCATTCCAATTACTGGAAACGGATTGGACAACGTCGTTCCTTGGATGATTCTCAATACAACTAGTAGCTTAAAATCAGTAACAGCGACAATAGGCGTCAAAGCAGTGGTTAAAATAGACAAAACACCCATCAGTGTCATACATTTATGGGCACCCCACTTCTGGAGCAACATATTCAATGGCACCACACCGCCGAGGCCTCCGATAAAAACAGCTGCGAATAGGGTTGACTTTTCGACGGTGGAATACGGTATCCGTCGGTCTTTGATGGCCAAATCACTGCTCATGTAGTCATCAGCAGTTTTGGTTACATTTGGATCATAAATTGGCGATGTAGTGATGTCCTGAATCGCGATGGACGTCGCGTTCCATGCAATCACGGACGACATGATTATAGCGAGGAAAAGTGCGCCTTGGATAAGGACAATGTAGCGCGTTTTATGCCCGCAGGAAGCGATATTGCTACGACACTGCACTGCGGCATCTTGGTAGGTCGCCACCGATGGCATGATCGGAGCTTCATCGGAAGTGTCGGATGGCATTTCAATTGGAAACGATACGGTCATTTGGTGATTAAAACTGCAGCAATTGCCAAAATGTTTAATAAAAACTGCAAATATTTTTGGTTTAGGGCAAAACAGTTGCAAACAAGTTCAAACTTACTGATAACGCAATCACCCCAGCATTTTATAGTGCTTGCAACTCTCGGAAGTGCACTCATCTCATCCATATGCAAATGTGCCATAAACACATGCAAGCCGGGAGATGTGTGATGTGCGAACAATGATATTACATAGCGCCAGGCCTGGGACACATGGTTTGAAGTCAAGTTCAAGTGATGATGGCTTCATTTGCATGAATTTTGTCTGTGGACTAGAAAATAGAGTGAAGCAATGCTACGATCATCGTGTTAGAAGTTTGATCACTATGATCTGACAGTGTTTTTCGGAGGTTAGCACTTTTTGTGTTTGTAGATTTTGGTCATCGTTTACAAAGAACAGAATTTTGGCGTTTTGAAAGAATTGAGGCATTTACAACACATTTTTCTTTTGTTTAAACTGACGCGTATATCCGCAGTAATTAATTAGTCTCACATTTATCTTTGCAAAATTAACTAACAAACATCAATCACAAATAAAGAAAAAGCACAAATGCATAACCTGAACATTCAATTAAAACTGTTTGCATGACACGTGGTCATAAATAAGAACTCATTATACCCGCATTGATAATTTATATTTACACTTGGTAAGGATTGTAGAATGCGCTATACTGTAGGGTAGAAGGTACTTTTGAGGTGACCTATGCGGGCTCGGGCTTCATGGGAAGGTTGTCCTCCAGGATGGTGTCGAGGATGAAGCTGCTGTCCAGCAGGCTTATCTCGGGCAGCTGGCCACTCGTCTGTTCATGCAACTCGACAGCTATGCGCATCATCATGTCGAAATCGGACACGTTCTCGTTGTCGTCGGTGGTGATGGTCTTGGATTCAGGGGTTTCGGTGGGTTCGGTCTGAAATTTGGGGGGTTTAGTTAATGTAAACTGTGAAACATACAATGAGTTCGTAATTATAATGTCTAACAACTTTTTGTATTCACGTAAAACTGTGAAGAGGCAAATTATCGATGTCTGCAAAAGAAAAAACCTCGCGACAAAGAGCAGGCGGCCTAGTGGAGCACGTGCACTCCAAGGCAACAACATGACATTAGTGCAGTTCTGCCTGTTCTCTGATAATCATAGTTTTTGTAGACTCGACTTTTTAGAGTGCGGAAACGTGCGGAACTGTATCATTGAGCTATTATTTGCAGTTTTTGCTTGCTTCGATTTGCGAAATTTCGATTTGTATTTCAAAAACTGCTGTCCTGTTCCGATGTTGTTAGCCTCCAACTAACATTTCGTCCCCCATCTTGCATGCTGATGACACCATCCTCCATCCCTCACTCCCCGGCCAGTGACAACAAAAAACCCTCCATCAAAGACAAGGGTAAAAGTGCAAAATGACCTGTTCGCATCGATCCCCCAATCGTAGTACCAAACAGAATCAACCACCATTCACATTTATAGGCCCCCCTATATTTGATCGCGACGTCGCAACAACGGCTTTGTCAATGTCTGCGCCCGATGAACGCCAAGATCGACACCGACCGTATTATAGAGTGACCACCAGCCCCATCCGACCGACGACTGACCAGTCGAGCTTCGATTTTGTCGCCAGGAAAAGGTTTTGCGCGAAATCTATGTTGGGCATCATTGCATTGTTGGGCTGAGATGAGATGGAGGCTAACAATGAGTTGACAGGAGGGAAATTCATTACGCAAGAGTTAGCGGCGGATGGAAAAAGGAACAAAAAGTTAAACTTGAGGTGTTTTTTGAAATGCGAAGAACAAAACTGCAAGCAGATCTATTGAAGATCAAAAACTTTTTGATTCCACATTTCGCATTAGACAATTCGAAAGGCGAAAACATTGCTATCATACGACAAGAAGTCACATGGCAACAATAACACGTGTTATTGCTCGTTCTATCCATTTCCACTTTTTCATAATGGGCAAACTATGCGTCAAAAATCGAAGGACAGTATCCATTCGCACAAAAAAGTTCAATGATTGCTCAAAAACTGCCAATACGACATTTTCAACACAAAAACTGTTTCAGATTTCAACATCTTTAATTTTGTAACTTTCAAAATTCCAATTTCCATTGATCGCTATTCTAATTGCGTGCGCGGGCATCACGTGCACGCGCGCAAAATGCAGATGATGAACCTCCAAAAAAGGACTGTTCATGTATGGTAAGTATGTTATTGTCGTCGTCGCGTCGCACACATTTCCGTGCTTCCCCTGCCTTGCCGCTTTCGCAACAACAACGACGTTGATGTCGCCACCATCAGAAAGCGTAGCCGTATTCCCCGCTTGCAAGTGTCCTCCACATTTTGCATGGAAAACAAGAACTATGGAAAAGAAAGAAGGAACAAAAAAAGGGGGGCCCCCGAGGCCAGCCAGAGGGGGGTGCATATTGGTAAATGCCGCCGGCGAACAGACCCAGCAAGCCCCGTCCAGCTCACAGCGAAGTAGTGTTAGTTGAAAACGAAAACTCATTCCGAGCAAATATAGCTCCAACCGAGCCAAGCAGCCTGCGGTCGTCGTCGTCAACGTGATCGCGTCATCCGATGATGATGGTGCGTCAGCGTGTGCGATGCGTGTGCGCGTGTTCTGATGAGAGCGGATGCTGTGCTGGTTCAACGAAATAACACATATTGACGGTGGTGATCCCAGGGTTATCAGTCAGTTTTGGGAAAGGCGTGGGAATATGTCGCTATTACGGGATATCGTAAACTGCTCTGATAACTGCGCAGAATACGGTAATTAGACCATGTCCGACTAATCTTACGCAAAAATTAATAATTGGAAAAAGGCTTTCGCGTACAAAAGAAGCATCAACGCACACATGCAAAATTAATAAGCAGTATTTTTGGAATGCGTTTTTTTAGACTGACGAGAAAAATATTCTCGTCAGTTTGATCTTTGGTCGAAAGTAAGGGCGCGCGCACACAAACAAGCTAAAGCTTTGCCGCAGGGGGAAGTGAATATGGATAAACTGCGCAATTTTTTGACTTTTTTTAACAAACTACAGTAAAACTGTCGAAATCAAACTACGAGAAAGTCCAAAACTAACCTTATTTCCACGTCGTTGCCGCGCAGCCGCCTGCAACACCAAGCCTTCCAGCTGCTTGGACAGATCGCAGATGGCACTCCCATGATGCCCTCCGGCGGTGCTTTTCCGAACGCCATTACGCTTGCTCAGCCTCTCGCTCCGCTTGAGCCGGTCCAGCTCCCGGCCCTGACGCTGGTTGCGTGCAACTTCGCGCGCGACCGCCGACTTCAAATGGTCAACTTCCAGCTCATGCTTGCAGCTATTAGCCTCCAAACGGCTATAGGCCTGCTCCAAAGCGCGTTCGAGGGTGGCGTTCTTCCGACGCTGCATGGAAAGCTCCTTCTGAAGGCTGCGAATGCACTGGAGTCGGGCTTCATTGGTTCGACGGAGGCTGATCTTGGACGGCGCAGTGTTTCCCCAATCACCGTTGGAAGTGCCGGAAAGGTGCGAAATCTGGGACTTGGCTTCGGCGAGCTCGACTGCGGCCGTGTTCACGTCACATTCCAGCTTGGCGTAACTCGTTTGGGCACGGGTTGTGAACTCGAGGAGATGGGTGCCAGTAGCTTCGATGGTGGAGAGGACTTTCTTCAGCTTTTCAAAGAGTTCTTCCGGGGTTTCACGGGGCTGCTGAAAAATACAAGTTTGAATTAAAAATTCAATCAATAAAATGCAAAAAAAGCTATTTTAAACCAATAAGAAAGCAGTCCGTCCCCGCTGAGACTACGCATTGGCAAAAAAGTGTGTGTACACAGATACGGTGACCCATAAAGCTGAGCCTTTTATAGAAACAACAAAAAAAGGGCCCCACAAACCTCGGGTTCTTCATCGTCGGTACTTTCTGAACGACGTTGGCTGTCCAACTTCTGCGTCTGGATGTCATCCAGAAGCTCCTTGGCTTCGTGGGTGTAGTTGAGTAGTGCTTGATTCAGGACGAGACAAGATTCCATCATTTTGACTGGAAATGAGGGTAATTGATAAGGTGAGGTTTTGAAATGAACACGAATGACGTAAAGTTAGTTTAAAGAGGGCCACGACTTTGTTTTCAATGTGAATTCATATTGTTAACATCAAAGACCTCGCAAAATAAGACCCTACAGCCATTGGGATAAACATATTGTGGACTAGACTGTTAGCTGGGGTTGGAAAACATGCGTTGGGGGTGGTTAAATGGGGTGGGGTACTGTAGAATTGTAAAACTGAAATGTATTGATAGGGTGTATAAGGCCAAATAATGGATTCTGGTATCAAATTCGGTAAATTTCAACTATCCCAGGTCGGTTTCTGACGCGGATACTTAGCAAAAGGCAAGGAAAGAGCACAGTGTCTGCCCCCGAGGAGAACTGGCCTTTCTTCTTCGTCTTCCTCTGCGCCTCGGAGGCGCCGCCTCGCTTTCCCCCCTGCCCCGAACGACTACTTCCATCCCAAGCCCGCAACATAACGAGACGGGAGAGGTCGAGCCGCGAGCGAGTCGCCGCCGCCGCCGCCACGGTGGTTGTTCGCTGGTTCCTGCGGCAGTTTGCGAGTGCGAGATGACGGGCCTGGGCTCCCCCCTTGGCCGGCTGCAGCCAAACAACATCCATTGCATCCCGCAACCACCCGAAAGCATTAGCCACCGACGACCGGGAAAGCGAAGCGTAGGGGCCGAGGACCGCGACGAGGGTGCGCATCATACGTAATAACAACAGTAACTGTTGTATTGTACACCCCATAAAAAGGGGGGCAAAAGTGTTCACCCCTTTCTTAGGCCCGGAGAGCTAGCCTACAGTTTCCAAAAAAAAACGTAGATAGGCGCATCCGCACACCCACGCACCCCCGCTTTTCCTTTTTGCCTTGAGGGCCTGAAGCACAAAACCAAAATGGGTATCCGTTAAACAAAGGCATGTTGAATTTTGGTTTGCATGTTTTGATGCGTTTTAATCGAGAAAATGAAAGGCGAAACGTTTGATGGGTTTGAAAAGTGGGGGCGGTGGGACAGTTTGGGTTTGACATTCGATAATTAAACTTAGCATTTCTGGATTTAAAGGAAAAATGTTTTGTGAAGATGTTTGAAAAAGCCAAACACAAAAAAAGACCAAAAGCCAACATCCAAAGAAGCAAAAAGTCAAGAAAAAACACATGAAATCCAACTCAATACCCATAAACAAGCACATTATGTGTTACTTTGCTCATGAGTGCGGGACTTTCATGAAACTCGCGCGCAAGCCTATTGTGAAACTGCGATTACGGTATGCGTAGTGGCATTTGGAGAGATGGTGAAAGGCAACTAAACGAAACTGATATAGTATTGGAATGGTTTTGAAAACTGAACGGAAGTTACGGTATGAGATTGAAGCATCTATGACGACATCGCAACCAAATCCCAAAAACAGTTTGGTCAACCAAAACCCATAAAGTTGAAAACTGTCAATTCTTCTACGATCAACACAAAATAGCCTTACGTGACCACTTTCCCCAAATTTATTAAACGAAAACCGAACAATCTGCCTGCAATCGGGCCTAGTCGCAGTGCCAAGCGTTCTTCGACATTTTAGAGGCGAAGGGGGAGAGAAAAGGAAAAGGGTATACAACATTGCAGTTTTGCGCTCGGAAACGCCGCGGAGTATGTCATTCGCGATGAATGCTGCTGTTGTGAGTGGGGGTGGAGGCGAATGCAATCCAAAATTGTGTTTGAGATAAAATTTTGTTTGACCATTTTACCGGAATTGGGGATACATGAAGGGGTTAATTATGAATTTTGACTAAACTGTAGCAATATTGGAGGCTGGCAGTCTCAAAAAACAAAGTGACTCGGACCAATGTTGTCAGCTGAGTGGCCGGCCGGCAAGATGATCGGATGAGACCAAAGATGAAAACAGATGAAACGCACGTGTTTATCGGGTTGAGGGTTGAAATGGATGCTTTTGAGGTGACTAAATAGGTGAAAAGGGCAGTTGGAGGGGATTTGTAATAATAAGGGTGGGGGTGGTAAACTGATAAAGAATGGCTAAGAAAAACTTAAAGTTAAATTAAAATTAGGCGATTATGTACCCAATTCGAGGGAAGGGAGTAATCGCACTCTGGGAGAGATAAACAACGACCAGTCAACAAGTGACGCAGAGAGAAGACTAAATGTAAATGAGCGTTGACTATGAATAAGCAGCAAAAACATGCTCGCGGAATGGGACTATGCAAATTTTGAAAGAATAGGCTAGAAAACTGGGCTGTAAATGTCGTCCGGTATGCAAATTTCATCCAAACAGTCGAGAAGGTTATCTCTCCCGTTTTCACGTTTACGATTTTGAAACTGTCACAGGGGATATAATGTCCCCAAAATAAACTTCCGCTACGCACATTACATATTTTACCACGGTGTGCGTCCGTGTGCTCCCACCTGGTCACTTTCTCCACTGCGACACTTTCTCCGCCAACCTTTCACGCGTGAAAGCCTGCCGCTTCTTGGCAAAGTGTGCACAGTTCATTACTGCGTCCAGAATTTTGAGAAGCTTCTTTTCAACCCATCTTTGATTCCATTTTGTATGGTTCCAATCTTCTTTTAAACTGTTAACGAACCTTCCTTGATCTTCAGTATGCTTAAATTAGCCGCCCGCTTCGACTCCGTCTTGACGAGGTCTTTCCAGACCACTTCTGTCAGGTTCGTTTTCCTCGCAGTCTTTTTATATATATTTTTGTTAAACAAACCCTTTCCAGCTCGTCCATCTTCATGAAACGTCAAAAGAAGGTCGATCCCGAGGTCGCCAAGGTCCGTGAAGCCCGTAAGCGCAAGAAGCTCGAACGTGAGATCCGACAGATGCAGAAGCACAGCAAGAAGCCCAAACCCGTCGAGGAGCTGGCCATTGATGTTGCTTCGGCTAAGAATTTACAGTCAGTTGCTTTCTTATTTTTAACTTAAAACTGAGAAATACTTGTTCCTTGCAAACTTTCTTCGATTATTTACATCTTAAAACTGTAAATTTATGCATGATACATTGCAGTGAACGCCTGCGTACCCCACCAACAATCTCCGAGGAAAAGGCCGACGAACGCGCTTTCACCCTGAAGGCTTACACGAAATTCTGCCACGAACAGCGTCTCGCCGATGAACGCTGGCTCCGACGAAGCCTCAAGGCCCAGGATTCCGCGTTGAATGAGCTGAAACGGATCGCGCCAGAGCTGTATGAAGCCGCTGTGCAGCCGGATACAGGTTTGCTTCCGTTGAAGATGCAGGGACCGTCTGTGACGCCGCCATTGAAGGAGTACCAAAGCCCTGATGGTGATTATGTTGATACCACGAGGACGTGGTCGTAGTTGTTTTTGTTTGTTCGTGGTTTAGATTAGTTTTTTATAAAAGTATACATATTTTTTGGTTCTAAAGACGTATAATTTGTAAAAACTGAGCGAGCCGAGCCGATTAAGATTGGCGTTTTTCACTAAAGCATTCAAATATATGAAGTTTATAACAAAAAAATATATACAAATCACATGCTTTTCATGATAAAGTACAAATCGGCAAAGAAAACAATAGCGGCCAAAATCAGCCCACAAACAACTCGATACGGCAAATCCAGGCTCGGGACCATCATCGGCGCTCCGTAATAGGCAAATGTGAAGGCGCCGCCGACGGTCAGCATCGTGTTGAAGACGACGGTGCCCTGGCGATTCATCTCCTTCCAAACAGCGCCGAATTCGTCGGTTTGGACGTCTTTGTCGCGGATCACGTTCTTTACCATTTCGTTGTAGATGCGAGATTCCTGAAAGGGAGTTTTGGTTAAAGTAAACTGTCCAATGGTACAAGTAAATGTTACCTGTTCAAGTTGATACTTTTCGAGACGCTTTTCCAAGGCAGCTTTGTCTTCATCGCTGAGAAGGGGCTCCGGTTCGCGGTGTTTCGGCCGAAGTCGATGCAGCTTTCTGAAGGCAGCATAATCGGCGTCGACTTGGACCATCTTTGGGGAGGAAAAGATGGGTGGAAGTGGCGGAAATCGATGGAAGAGGGGGGAAACAGCCGGTGGCTATGGGGTGGTCGGGTGCGTCGAAAGAGCACAGACCGATAAGGCGTGCATGTTGCGCGCAGGGTTGGGTGGGGGGTTTTTGAAAAATTGTTTCTGCTTTTTGCAAATTGGCATTGACGTCATAGGTAAAAACATTTTTTTTTTGAATTTAAAAACTGGCATTGGAAGTGTCAAAAAAAGATGCATTTTTACATTTATCAAAAAATATTAGCATACAAAAATTTTACATTACCAATCAAAGATGTAAAAACTGAATTTGGTTTGATCTCTTTTATCAAACTTCGCGGCGACATGGAACCCTTTACCGACGAATTAGCTGAATCTCGGCCCCGTTTTGGACGATGCTTGAACAGTAAGTCAACTACCGTATCCCTTTGCTTCTTTAAAACTGCCCACCGATTAATTCAGTATTTCCATCCCAAAAAGACAACGTCGACCCCCAAACAACATCCTTCAACCGCAAAAAGTCCTTCACCTTCAAGATCAGAGGTGTTGAAAGATTTGTTGATGGCTTCGTCCTCTACAGTCCCCCCTTTGGCGTAGGTGGTCTCATGTGGCGGATCCTGGTCAAAGTGGTGTCAGTGGACTGTGATGGTAAGCTGAAGCGGCATCTGGGGTTCTTTACGAGTTGCTGTTCGCATCCGTATTCGAGGTATTGTTAAACTGACCTGCCCGTTGTGATAACTGTTTGATGAGTGTGTTTCAGTAACTGGAGAGCCACGGCCAAAGCAACGCTGATCACAATCACATCAATGAATACCATCTTCCAGCGCCGCCAAACGGAACACGAATATTCTGCCAAGAATTACGATTGGGGGTATTCACAATTCGGTGCACTGGAAGATATTAAGAAGAACTGCTTTCGCGATGATGTTTTCAAAGTGCGGATGGATATTGAGGTTATCAAGGTTGAATCTCAGTGGGTTTTTGTTGTTTTTAAACTGATCCGTAATTTCACTTTTGAAATGCTTAAACCACGCCCTTTTTCTTAAAACTACAAAAAAACGCAAGCTAGCAAAAGTTTTAACTTTTCAGAACCCTGCATCGATTCATGAACACCCTAATCACCCGCGTCGACGCTCCAATGAAGCGCCTTCGCGAAGGCTACGTCGATGAAGCCATCCAACTCAATAACGACGTTCTTCGGGAAGCGATGGGTCGGAGTGCGTGGGTCATTGAAAAGGTCAAATGGCAGGGACAGATGCTGAACAAGATGAAGTTGAAGCAATCCATCAAACGCATCGAAAAAGGCGGCACCTTCAGCCCGACTAATGACCGTATCACGGTGAAAACGGCGTTGATGGGTGTGCCGTTGCCGAAGCATTTGTCGAAACAGCTGAATCTGCTACCGAAAAGTGTTCGAGTCGATGTTACGGCGACAAAAGTGCCTGCGGCTAGCGTTCAGAAGAACAGCGGAGACAGTGATGTTGTCTGTACTGGAGCAGAAGGCTGTACTTGTGAGATTTGTGTTGAAGACGGGATCAAAACGCTGAAAAGCAGTCTTTCGAAGGCGTCAGTTGGGAAGTCAGAGGTGGAGACGGTTAAGGGTATGAAGGAGGTTTGTTTTTGGACATGAAAACTGGCTGACAACTGATTTATCTTGAATTTCAGCGGTCAGAACCCCCCGAAGACCCCGCCTACTACACCCCTAACAACAGTACCTCCGAATCCTCCCTATCTTCCGACAGTGGCGACAGCACTTACGTCAATACCGACATCTCAGAATCCTCCGACCCCGAACCCACCCCAGAAGACTCAAATCCAGCTACGAGTCTACTCCCAATTCCGGCTTCAATGACCGAAGACGAACTCTTTCCGTCCCAATTTTCGAAAAAAGTCTTCTCTGAAGCCGCTACCCTGGCCAAAATCAAGTACCCCGACCTCGGATGTGATGTTGACGAGCTTCTTGGCAAGATGCCCGATGGTAAAACCGGGATGGCCGGGTTACGTGATGTTCTTTTGCAGACGTATTTTATCAAAATTCTGCAGGATGAAGAGGAATTGGTATGGCTTTTATCGATTTTTGAGTTTAAACTGAGAATGTTTTCTTCAGCCGTTCGAAACCTTCTGCGAGAACCTCAAAACCGAAGCCACCAAAAACTTCGAAAAGATCCTCATCACCGTTTTGGACTTTTTCAAACACGTCATGAATCACATCGCCAAAATCTCCACCGTAACCCCGCCTGAATTCACCTACGACCAGCCCAGTTATGAAGTCGGCACCGACTGCTTGGAATGGATCGACAAGTGCACCGATTTACTCGCCGACATCATCGAAGTCCAATCCAATGACATGGAATCTCGTCGAATCAACCAGCTTATTGAATTCCAAAAGCAACAACACGACATCACAGATTCCGTCAAAGACCGTCACATTGCCATGCTCAAAATCCGGGATGAAGCTATCCGATTGCAAATTCAGCTGAGAGAGCTATTAGTCGAAGTGGAGAAGCATGAGGTTCAGAATCGGCGCTTCTGTCAGTCGCAAAATGACGTCCGAAAGAAAACTGACGAGTTGATGGCCATCTGCGAGAAGCGCGAAGCCGATCGGGTCGCCGTGATGGACATGGTTGAGTCGATCGACAAGAATAAGGCGCTGTTTGAAGATGTTTTGGACGAGTTGAAGCCTTTTCGAAGGGAATTTCATAGATTTCGGACTGGGTTTAACGAAGCTGCGGCGGTTATTCAGGAGGGCATGGAAAAGACGGCGAAGATTGTGAATCACAAGGTGCGGGCGTTGAATGAAGTCAAGAAGCAGGCTGAAAAGATGCAGAGAGAGAGGGAAGAGGTTGGTTTTGATGAATTTGGCACGTTATCGATTTTTCTAATCATTTCAACCAGATACGAAAAAATGTACTATTTTGATCCGAAATTTTAGAAAAGCTAATTAAAAGGTTTTGGTTTAAAAAACTGACTTTTTTTGTTCACCAAGCGTTCAAATTACAGATCATAAACTCCCGGAAGGTCGCCGAAGAAAAACACGCCAAAGAGATGCGTGCCCTCGACCGGCACAAACTCATCGATCTCTGTGGTATGGCCCAGGACGAAGTTGAAGAATTTCTCGACCATTGTGACGACGCGATACAACGCCGACGTCAACTCATCCGGGCTTCCCAGAGCGAATCCGAGCGTTGTGCTTTCAGGGCAGAAATTGAAAAACTGCGTGTGCTCCGCTTAGAAGGTAAAACCGCATTGGCAATCATAACGAAACATACGAATGAATGTTTGCGTTTGTTCGACGCTGGTTCCAGTATTGAAGACTTGCCGGGAGTTCCGGTGATTGAACTTCCGGAAATACCGTATTTTTAACATTGTTTTTTGTTAGATTTAATAAACTTTCATTAACATTTTTCACCAACCACAATAAAAAACGTAGCAATTCAAAGGAAACGTGTGATTAAGAAAACTGCGTGTTATCGTATCGCCTTCGGATTCAGAAGGCCGAACCACTTACATTTTGTGGTTAAACCGACCTGGGCGGAGCAATAAATCGATGACAATTAAGCTGATACAGCTTATGGTTGACCGTTTGCATGGCTAATACTGTCGATCGCGCGCAATTTCCTTCAGTGGCGTCTTTCCAACACATCCAACACAGCGTCGCATCTTACTATTAGCTGATTTTCTACCTGTTTATTTTGCCAGCCATGCTTTACCCTCTTGAAAAATTATCCTATGGTCTCCGTCGACGCCTTCGTGAACTTGTAACTCCAACTGAAGCATACGCGCTTCAAGTCGCGGCACCAAACTTTGTTGGACTTCAACCCATCCAAAAATGTAAACGAAAGCATCACATTCGATTTTTAGCGGATAGGCAAAATCCAAGCCAATTACTGATTAGCCAAAATTATAGTAGAAGTTTTGAGAGCCTCGACTCAGATCAGCTTATCATTGTCACTGGCGGTGTGGTGTTCCTTAACTTGGCACCAATTCATAGGGACACTTTATTCGCGCACACTATATTCGAGCGTGATCTACCTGTCTCGCTTCTTGATTGCCATGTAGATTCGCCATTTATGGAGAGTTTTATTTTCCCTCTAAAACACAATATTGCTACGTTCTGGCTAGGCAGATGCACAATTACCACCGAAAATGCGATAAAACTGATACGAGGTCTTCCAGTCTTTCAGTCGCGAGATCGTTTCACCATTTACGATCCTCCATCAATCAACGTTTGGCTTCAAGCGTTTAACGAAGTGAAATCAAAACCGCTTACACAATTTTTTGTATCTAGTAGTCGCGGATCGGCATTTGACTTTGACACTGATACTGTTCTTAAATTCATTGAAGTAAGTATATTTTGTTTTCAAAGACGGTTTTAAACAATCACTTTCAGCATCAGACTGAAGACTTCACTTTAATTCTGCGACTGCAGCACGGAACTTCATTCGATGAAACCGTGGAACAACTCGAGACTATGTTCCAAAATCGTTTTAAAACCGCCGATTACGTTATTCATCCGCGAGTTGACAAGCCAGTTATACCTGGAGGGAGGAAAGTTGCAATTGGTTCTGGATCCAAGTGGCGGTACTATTGGCCTAATAGACAACAATAAAAACAAAAAAACGTAAAAAAATTTACTAATTTTGTCAATTTCTTTATCTCAAAACTGTTTTTTTTATAAATATATTTTTCATGTTTTGCAGTTTTCAATAAATTATACCCTCCTGTGCGTTGAGAGTGAAATCTGTCACAGCGAGTCACACCGTGTCACTGACCACTTTTTAAAAAACTCTTTTATTCGGCCTGTGGCGGATAAGTTTTAATAAATTTTTGATTGAAGGTGTGACTCGCCGAGGGCTATCGATAGAGACCAGAAGCGCCAGGATCGGTATTGAAATAGCCGAGAAAATGCCATCCAAAGTTAGAGATCAAACACCGTCGGCTTGGCAAAGTGTCAGCAACGTCCAAATTCGCGCCTGATTTTCGTAAATCCGCTTTGTTTGATCCGTCTTTTCATTCAAAAAGTTGCTTAACCGGTCAAGAATCATGATGGAAGTGAGAAAACGGCAAGAAAATGGTGGGAAACTAGAGATTTTGACGGATCCAGGTTGAACCAGGACCACACACCGCGGACAACCGACCAAATCCGAGCGTCAGTTTTGGCACCTTTATTGTTTCTTTTTCGTCCTATCGTTACTTTCCAATGTTCCCTTTACAGTGACGAAGGTCTAGGAACAATGAAACCAACTTTTGATAACAAACTAAAGAAGTTAATTTTCGACGATCTTTGATCTCTAACTTCGGATGGCATTTTCTCGGCTATTTCAATACCGATCCCGACGCTTCTGGTCTCTATCGATAGCCCCCGGCGAGTCACACCTTCAATCAAAAATTTATCAAAACTTATGCGCCACAGGCCGAATAGGAGAGTTTCCAAAAAAGTGATCAGTGACACGATGTGACTCGCTGTGACAGATTTCGCACTCAACGCACAGGAGGGTACTGTTTTTAAAACCAAAATTAACTACATCGTCGCAACGAGCGGCAAGCTAATGGTTTAAAAAAGCATTGTAGCCTTTGACGTTGTTTTCTCAAACCACGTAAGCAAAAGTAGCCCGCCCCAGTTGGTGTCATTAAGCAAGGGTGACACGTGTCCCAGCACCTGTGTGACCCACTTCACGTGTTTGTTGTTTATTGCTTTTGCTTTTGCGTTGACTCAATGCGTTTTGCAACTGCTTCATTGTGATCGTGGGGGTCTCGTCCGAATTTGATGCTTCTAAAACTGTTACAGTTGCAATCACTATCTGATGAACATAACTATCTTACCATCAATAGCCTCAAATTGCGCTGTTAGCACTAATCCACGTAAATCTGCACCTGTGTACCCATCTGTTTGTTTCGCGAGTGCGTCAAACTCGACGTCATTTGCGACATTTTCGACTTCGCGGCACAAAACGCGTAATGTGTCAGCGCGATCGGATTCAGAAGGCGGATCGACTCGGATTTTGTGATTAAATCGACCTGGGCGGAGCAACGCGTTGTCTATTAGGTCCATTCGGTTGGTCGCGGCGAGGACATAGACGCCTTCATTGGCGGAATCAATGCCGTCGAGCTCGGTTAGAAGTTGATTCACGACGCGATCCGTGACGCCGGTTGAATCGTGGCCGCGTTTTGGAGCGAGGGCGTCGAATTCGTCGAAGATTATTAGGGAGGGCTTGGTTTGGCGGGCTCTGGAAGAGGGTTTTGAGAGTTAAAATTAAACATTTAAACTGTTGGTCTAGTTGAACGTCAGTGTTATCTGATAAGACTTAATCCCCAAAAACTTACTTTTCAAAAAGCTCCCTCACATTCTGCTCACTAGCCCCAATATACTTCGAAAGCAGCTCCGGCCCTTTCACCGAAATCACATTCAAAGCTGATTCAGCCCCAATAGCTCTGGCTAGCAGCGTTTTCCCGCATCCACTGGGCCCATGTAGCACCGCTCCGCCGCCCAACCGTAATCCACACTTTCCAAAAAGCACAGCATACTTGCTCGGCCAGATGAAAACCTCTCTCAGCTTCTGTTTCACTTCTTCCAGCCCTCCAACATCACCAAAATCAATCTCTTTCACATCACTTCGCTTGACAATGCGCTTCCCAGCCGATGGCGTCGCCGCGATAGCTTCCGATAAACATTCCCCGAAGTCAGGGTTGCCATTTCCAATCTTTGCCCTCAGATTCAGATGGGTCCTTTCCGCGAGTTTCACGAGATCCCCCAAAGTCAGCCCCTCCAGGGTTGTGAGCTCTTCGCTGGTGAGTCGCAAATCAAGTGGCCATCGATCGTCACCGAGAAGTTGCTTCAGAACCGCGATTTTGTCATCCTAAAAAAGCGGGTTTTATCATTAATCAGTCGTGAGGGTTTCCAACCGGTCGGGTTGACATCGGCGAATCAACTGATTGAACACGTTTTGTAAGAGTTCAAGTAGTTAATCAAAGGGGGCATTTTTCGGCTGTACTTTTAGGGTGGCTTTTGTGAACTTTTACAGGTTTTTGTACGGGTTGTCATTTGTAAAACTGTCCTGAAGCTGTTAGTGGTAAAGTTAATCAAGTTTTTTTTGGTTTACGGTAACTTTATGTTGAAAATTTACATGTTTTAAACTGTTTTAAACTCAGGATTTTTAAAAATTAACATCGTTGTTTGTTTGCAACTTGATTGTCTAATCCGGCTGTTCAAAGATTCCTCTGATAAGAATTTCCGCTGACCCAAATTGGCGCACTTTACGCTATCTCGGAGATGAAGCAATCAGCTGTTTCTTTGATTCTTATCAGTTTTCGATGCTTGGAAACACGTTGGAGGCGTTTTTTGAAGTGTAAACTGCTCATTTTTAAAATTCTGCATCTTGTCCAACGTCTAAGACCGCACACAGTTCACTTGCTTTCTCCCCCCTTCTCTGTAAATAGAAGGCGGGCTGATCCGACACTTGCGATTAAAATTGCAATATGAAAAGGGTTTCCGAGCGAAAGTCGCAGTCTGCCCCCCGTCTTCACGCTCGCGCAGACGGATGTGCCGTCCCACCACCCGGCTGGCGGCGGCTACTCGACCCCCTGAGGGCGTGTTCGACCGGAACGGGTTTATCGCCAGTTCGCCGGCGGGCACATCGATCTATCTTTCCATCTTTTTTTCCATGATGTGCATCACGTCAGGCGCGTACATACCCCTTTTTCGTCCTTTTACGTCGTCGACGTCAACCCGGAGGCCAGGCTGACGGTCACTTGTAATACAGTTCACTTTGAAGTTACACATTGGGTATATCGGCGGCGTGTGTCGTCCTCGTTTGACCTCTGGCGCGCGCTCGCGTGGCGTGTGCTTCTGGCGATCAGAGGCAGATAGGTTGTTCGTGTTCGCGCAGTTCTGAACAACCTAGGCGTCTGTCATCCAAGGGGTCGCATCCAGCGCGTTTCACGTTTTTCCCAATCGGTTTTTGTCTTTTGTCGTCGTCATCGGTGTTCGAGACGATCGTCCCGACCTGCCCAATTGCCAAAATCACCGCCAACTTTGACACTTATTCGTTTTCGGTGCATCGTCGCCGGCACAGTGCTGCCATGACCAAGACGCAGTCGACGCATTTCGGGGAGCCGTTATCGGCGGAGTCCTTGAAGCTGGTCAATGAAGTGCGCTTGAGATTGACGCAGCCGATCCATCCGAATGTGAGTTTTGGGGTTTTTAAACTGAATAATTTAGGTTTTACAATTGTAGTTCGACACCGACTTCAACATCTACCGGTTCGTCTTGAACGCCGAGCGCCAGCACAACAAGACCAAGGAGATCATCGAACAGGCTGC
Organism: Panagrellus sp. LJ2284; assembly: GCA_024447225.1. Lineage (NCBI taxonomy): Eukaryota > Metazoa > Nematoda > Chromadorea > Rhabditida > Panagrolaimidae > Panagrellus > Panagrellus sp. LJ2284. The sequence continues at coordinate 5,484,355 of JAMRYC010000005.1, read as the reverse complement.
CAAAGCTGTGAATCTGCATCTACGGTATCGGAAGTGTCTTCATTTGGTTAGTTTGAGCTTTCTAAACTGTCTCTAACTGTGCTTCTTCCAGGACGAGATCCCAGACATCCCCTTCGCCGAAAACCCCATCTTCCGCCGCCGCTTCCTGCCCCATGGCGAAGTCCGTCGCGAAACAGACGCCTCTGGCCGAATCCTCTGGTACGTCGAGTACGCTACCATCACTGTGGAGGGTATCGCCCACGCTCTTCGATCCTCAGCCGCTTGCAAGTACCAATTCTACCAGTTTGAACACATGCTCCGCCAGGTCAACGTCCAAGAAGAAGCCACTGGCAAGCTTAGCAGCCTTCGTCACATTGTCGATCTCACCGGGTATGAAATCAATCCCTTCATGATGCTCTTCGTCTCAAATGGCACCCTATCGTACTATTCGAACCTGTTCCACTATGAAAACTATCCCGACCTAGTCTACCCCATCGAGATTGTCAATGTCGCCAAATGGGTGCACATGCCGTACAAGATCGTGAAAGCCATGATGCCGGCCGGGTTTTCGGACCGGTTCCGCCTGTATGACAACCAATTCATGGCGACATTGAAGGACGAAATCAAGATGGAGGATATTCCGGAGTCGCTCGGGGGCAGTAACAAGGTCAGTTGGACTTGATAGGCATCTAAGGGGAGTTAATTGGGGCGATTTTTGGGTGTATTTTAAAAACTGCGATCCTCAACTCCGCGATATTTCAGGAAATCAAATGCATTCCCGCCGAGACTCTCGAAGAAAAAGACTTTTGGAAGCCCACCCATGACAACATCCTCGAACTCCTGGAACCTATCGGCATCTCGGCCAAAAAGCAGAAGTACTTCAAAGTCGAAGTCGGCGAAAACCAACGCAAAACACTTTCCTGGTATTACAAAACCGATGGCGACATCAACACTGGCGTCTTTTTCGACCCCCTTTCATCCGAGCACAAAAAAGACCCCAAGAAGAAGAGCCACGGCAAAGACCACGAAGACATCGATGCCTACAGCAAGGAAATGGTCTACCCGTACCTGAAGATCACTGCCAAACTTGTCCATGAATTCGATTACGTCGACCTGGAAGAGCCGGGAACCTATTTCCTGGTCTTTTGCAATCGGCACAGCTGGCTCCAACGCCGAACTGTGGACGTTCTCTGCCAGATCAGCAATGCCGACGGGTCCGAAGCCCGACGCGTCTATCTTGATGGTACTCTGTCGCCGGTTCCCGAGGACGAGTCTTTGATGAAAGCGCTTGATTTGCGTAACATCAGAGATTGATGCCGTAATGACGCTGAGCGAAGCAAGGCAAGGAAATCCCCACTTATTGTACACGTATAATCCATCATCCATCCATATCATTTACTTACAAATGTGCAGACTGGTCAGTCGTCATCGATGTCTTTCCGTGTTTTGACTGTCCGAATTTTGAATTAAAAGTATTTTCTTTTGTTTTAAGAGTTTGTATGGTTGTTAATTGTTTGATAAATCAATGAAAACTGATGCGTGAGCGATGAAATCAAAAAAATAACTGACCTGATTCAATGAAACCACTTCGAAAACCGAGTCAAACAACCTTTTTGAATCCACTGTCAAAAGTGCTGGAGGCAGGTCATGGATAGATTTTGCTGTTGCGACGATACTTACGTCAGGTGTGGAGAGAAGGGCTTTCGCGATGTCTGAAATGGGTTTTTTTAAACTGCCAAAATATGTTTTCGGTCTTACAGTAATAAACTTTCGCCACAAACTTCGACCGATCTTCATCATCCAGATTGACATTCAAAAAGTCAATGTTGTCCAGAAATAAAACTGATGGTTTCCGACATGTTAGGTGTTTCAAAGCATCAGAAAGTTGCTTCTGCACTGTTTCCACCGATTTGCCTAAAAAAACTGACGCTAATCCCGTATGGTATGCCAAAACGACTCACTTTTCCATCCATTACAATTAATGTAAACAGAAAATACACAATTCTCCAAGAAAAGGTGATTAGCAATCAACTTTAATAGCGTTGATCGCCCACTGCCGTGATGACCAGTTATCAGTGCTCGATATTCTAGTTTTGACTTGGCTGAGATAATGATTTCGTTGTAAATTGTCGTAACCTGATCTTCCTGGTTTCTGAAATGCATTTTATTTAGTGATTGATGCAAAAACTGGAGAGCATGCCTTAGTGCAGATTTCAAAAAATTTTGAGTCCCAAAGTTTGTGAATGAAACTTCTTTTTCCGCATTTTCTGATGGTTTTGGCCGCTTCAAAGCCACTGTATCATCGTTTGGATAAACTGCAAAAAGTTTTGGTACCGCATCGGGCCAGAAGATGTTACAAGTATCATCGGAATTACGCGATTGTACTCGCAATGGCTTTGTCGTGCCATCAACCGGCAAGTCGACGAGGATTCCGTCTTCAGGGACAACTACTGGTAAATAGACATCATCGGAATTAAAATTTTCAAATAACACGTTTCTGACTTTTTTAAAGTCAACGTCAAAAGCGTCTCCATCAATATCGGATGCAGACTCATCAGAAACGTACAAGTCTCGGACAAGGGTGACATCAGATGGCGTCAAATAGTTGATTTTTACGGTTGTGCATTCTGTAAACTGAAGCTGATCGTGTTGTGAGATAATACAGTGATCTGGATACTTCTGAAATACAAAACTGCGTAAATGGTTCGGATTTTTGAAAAAAGTTACCTTTAATAAGTCAATAACTTCTTGAATGTACTCATTACATGATGATTGCGGTAATTCGATTAGAAACAAAAACTGCTCTAATGGTTGACGGACTTTCACTAACGACTTTCTGATCATCGATGAACGCTCTTCATTCAATGCAATTATATAATTTTGATTTCCAAATTTTAAATGTTGGAAGTCAAAATCGACCAAGTCGGAGCTTAGGATCCGAAGTTCTCTGGAATGTTCTTCAGAGCGTGTAAACTGCGATAAAATTGTATTGGTAGAATCGCTAATTTTGTCAGCAAAACTTCTAGGAGGCCCTGATTGTGAGTTTGCAGAGTCATGAATCGATGTCTTTTTCGATTGAACTCGAGGAGCAACCAGGACTTCGGTCATGTTGGACGCGATTACGGCACCTTCTGGGGCGTCTGCTGGAGTTGTGGATACTAAAGATGGTTTTTAATATATTTATATACAAACTGATGCGCTTGTGTAGATGACATACAAACTCGAAATTTGACAGCAACATTCTGCGCCACAAACAACACAAATTGCATTCCAGTCGAAACAATTCTAATTTGATCAAGAAAGAGGTCCTCAATGACCACCGCCGTAGTTTCTATGACGTTCCAGTCTTCATAAGTTTCGGGATATATTTCCATAGATGTGCAATTTGGTATCTGGGACACAGGTTCGAGGACGAGTTCATCGCCAGCGGCAACACCGAGAACATGGGCAAAAATTGGGTTCAATTGAATGAAACTGAATGGCGCTTGTTCGCCAAAAACTTGAATTACGAAGGTTGCTGGGTTGTTGGCATGGATTTGGGTGCAATGGAAGACGCCAAAGGCATGGGAGGAGGGCTAAACTGAGCGATAATGACTGTTGATTGAGATTTAAACTTACTGTAGTTGTCGGGGTCCTCAATAGGTACCCAAAACAGTTTAATTGTGCAGGGTTTTCGATAATTTTAACAACAAACGTCATCTTGGACGACAAATATGGAATATATAAACTGGAAACAAATTGTCTAGAGTGCGATCGACCAAATATGTGCGCCCATAGACAAGACTACAGATAGTGTTGGATGGTACTACAAACTTCAGTACATGTTGTGCGATAAGAAAAACTGAGTCCATTCAACAACTTTAGTATAAAAACTTTATTTAAATAAAAATTAAATTACATCAAACAAGTGTCAATAAACTCATCGATTACGATGGACCCGAATGTACATGCCAATGTACCCAATGATGTAATACCCAATGACGAATGCGAACATGGCCAAAATGTCGATCCAAAAGTTGCTCGCATCGAAGGCATAGCGCTCCAGAATCTCGTCGGAGGTTCGGCAGGTTTCGCCGATGCACGTGTTGTTGGACATGCCGCGCCATTGGTTGATTGCCATGGCTTCGAAGCCGTATCTGAAAGAGATTTTAAGTTTTAAACTGCAATTCGATTGATTGGGTAACGTACTTGAACCAAGAAAGGTACTGTGTCCATCGAATAAAGACCGGAATCTCGCCAACATTAGCCAGAAGGCCACCAGTCAGCGACATCACAGTCAAAACGGGGCCAGCGATACTGATGGCGACACTGTAGGATGGGGCACAGGTGGACAGCATGACGCCAAAGGCACTGGCGGATTGTTCGACGAGGATGGCAATGCCGATGCAGACAATGTAGTTCAGGACATTCGGGGTGAGGCCGATCATCCAGTAGGACACGGTCATCATGACGAAGCCATCGATGATGAAGACGGGCATGTAGGAGAGGATTCGGGCGAAGTAGTAGGCGGAGACGGAGTAGAGGCCGTCGAAATGTTCACGGACGACGAGAGGGAAGTCGTTGGGCATGAAGGTTAGGATTCCGAAGAGGGTCGAGTAGGTTAGCTGGAAGAAAACTGGGCATTGGGCATTACTACTTCAAAAAACCAACCTCAGCAACCAAATAAAACAACGCTCCATTAATATTAGCAATTCCAACTTCATTCATCGTAGTCCGAAGATACAGTAACCCGACAAACAGCCCCATGACAATCTTCTGGATCATCTTAGCCCGAGCCAGGGACGGATTCCGCTTGTTATCGATCATTGACCGCTTCAGAATCAGCCGAAATTGGCTGAAGAAGCTAGCCCTCTGGCGCGGCTTCACCTCGCCCTTGCTGAATCCGTCATAGGTTAGTAGTTTTTGGTAAAATTCCGACGTTTGAGGCGATTCCATGAAGGCCTTGCAGACTCGCTGGATACGGTCAAGAGCAGCGTCGGAATTGCCGTTTTGATGGTCGACAGCCAGGACGTCGATGATGTAATCGGCTGGGTTGTAGTCGGACGGGCAGACCAGCTCCAGGGAATCGAAGAATCCGAGAATGTCGCGCGGGGAGCCCATGTAGGCGAGGTGGCCATTGCCGAGGAAGATGACCTGGAATGATGTTTTTAAACTGAAGATAGTAGAGGTTACGGTATTTTCGACCCACCACATCAAGCATATTGAAAATCCGCGAACTCGGCTGATGAATCGTGCAAACGATAGTCCGCCCACCAGCTGCCAGCCTCTTCAACGTGTTCATCAAGTACTGGGCCATGTGGCTGTCCAGACCGGTCGTCGGTTCATCGAGGAAGATGATGGACGGGTTGTCCAGGAGGATACTGGCTACCATGAGACGTTTGGCTTCGCCGCCTGCAATTTTGAGGTTTTAAACTGCCGGTATTTCCCATATTGTTAAAAAGCCATACCCGAAATGCCCTTCTTGATCCCGCTCAACCCAATAATCGAATCCCGACACTTGAACAGGCCCAATTCATCCATAATCTCCGAAATCCGCTGTTTGATGTCACTCTTTTTCAGCCCAGCTAACCGGATCCCGCCCTGGATCATCAGATGCTCGTACACAGTCAAAGTGGGAAGGAACAGCTCTTCCTGTTGGACGTAACCGCTGACATCGCCGATTTTGAGCTCGGAAGACCCGCCAATGATGGTTTCGCCCGTGACTTCGAGGCCATTGAGATTGCGGCCCATTAGCGCGTTTAGGAGGGTCGTTTTGCCGGCGCCGCTGAAATAGATTTTCATAAATTTCATTTACAGAATGAATACGGTTATAAAAACTGAAATAAACAAGTGGAAAGGACTCACCTAGCCCCCATCAGCGCCACAACCTGCTTCGGCTCGGCCAACCCATTAATATTGTCCAGAATGACCCGATCGACCGGCCCTGGCTTCGTGACCCGAATCCCATGCCAAGCGAGGGTCATCTGGACGACATCCTCACCACTTGAATTGGTGGCATAGGAGCCGCGTTGGCTACTCGCCGGAGCGGAGAGCAATGGGGTGCCTTCTTCGCTTTTTGGCATCGCGGAACGGGCTGAAATTGGATAATTTTAAACTAGAAGAAAGACTAACTTGTCAAAAACGGATTCCAAAAGCATAAAAACAAAATCAATCATCAAAACATTGGTCGAAAACCTTCCACAAGGTAAACATTGATCAAGCCACCCCTCAAAAAGTCATCACGAAACAGATCAGCGCGGGCAACCGCCAGCCAGCCAAAGCAAAAACGGCGCAGACAAGGGACAACCTGCCAAAAAAAGTGCTATCTTATCGGAGCGGGGTTCGCTGGTCTTGTTCGGTCTGTTTCGAGAGACCTTTTAGCAGAGATCGGAGGAAGCGTCCACTTTTACAAGCAGATTACCGAACAGTAGGTCGAATAACTGCACTGATAAGCGGCTATGAGGGGGTTGGCTAACGGTTTGGATTGCGGGAGACAAAAAACTGGGTTGACGACTTCATGTTGCAACAACTTACGTTAAGTACAGACACAAAATCAGTAAAATTGTTAACACTAAACTCAAATAACAAAATATTGTCGAAGGATTTGGGCTGTGATTGAAGGGGAGGGTAATTGGAACCTAAAAACTGTTATTAATAGTTCATGAAATTTATGCAAATTGTGTTCATTGACAAAAAACTGACCATCGATATTTCTTTATGTCAGTATTGCATACCATGTCTTGCAGAGTTTCGTGACAAGATTACGAATGCGTAACTTTCATTTGATTTCGAAGCTATTGACGTGTTTTGTAAAGTTAAAACTGTGCTTATCTAGTTTCAGAAATGGTCAAAGTCACCTTGCTCGGCTTCCCGTTCAATCATTTCAATCGCCATCGCGGCTACAGACGCCACAAATGTGTTGATGACTTCGACCTGCCAGATTTCAATGTTCCAGATGCCATCAAACTCAAACAAGTCCTCGCATCACTCAGCTTTGGTGAGTCTGTTTGTCTCTTTGATATCCCGATTGCACTCTTTGAGTGACGGATGTCTCAATTTTCTTCGAAAGTCTGTTCCGAGATACAGATGCCCTCAGGGAATTTGTTTACATCTGTTCTAGTCATGGTTATTTTGCTATAAACTGCGGAGCCGGAAGTATCGACATTCGTGAAATATAACTTTAGCTATTATTTAGCTTAAATTATGATTTATTATACAATTTTCTTGTAAAATTTTTATTTAAAACTGTTTGTCCTCTGATATCAAAAACCAGCTTTAACCCTTTCCAAAAGCGCAAAGATCAGATAAAACTTCCCCGCAACCTCTCCACGCCGAATCCGATACCCCGTTCCGCCCCCTTGAAAAACAAGAAGCTCATCGCACCCTTTTCCATCTTAACACCCTCCAACGGGTTCAGACAGCCCTTTTCAAATCTTCCAAATCCAGTTCCCCCGTCCAGGCTGGATGGATTGAATACTTACACTTTTCGTTTTTCACTTTTACGCTGTAGTCTTTCTTTGCAATTTGCAATGCCTGAACTGTGTTCACTATGTTCTTTTTTACGTAGTTCTTTTCAATGCAGTCAATGTAGAAGGTGGTTGCTTGATTAGTCGCCTCGTAACCAAGGCCCATTCACTTTATTCGACGGATGGATGATTGCCCGTGGCCATGGCCATTTGTCTGGTCGAGTTGGCGGTTTTTGTTGTGTCAGCTTTTATTGCAAACAGACCGACGCTACCTGGTTTTAGTGTTTTTTGTTTGTTAGATAAAGAATGGGGGCTTTGTTGGAGATCTGGGGTGGTTTTGGAGGTGTCAAGTTTTTGGGTACAGTTGGTTTTGGAATGTGGGGGTGGCATAAGGGGTGAAAAACTGGGGTTTCGGCTGTTTGAAGCAAATTTGTGTTTAGATAAACTGAACTGTTTGAATCAAATCAATATTAAGAAAACTTGTTTCACCACTCAATACAATAGAAACAGTCTGCGTGGAACTGAATGAATTGCGTCTGTCCAAAAAAGGGGACCCCTTTTGCGTGTGTTTGCTCATTCGTCAAGTAAATCGAATCTTTATGGACCATATAAGGCTGTTGCAAGGCTCTTTTTGATAAGCTTGGAACATTTTTGGTTTGGTTATGCAAGATTTGTTTGAAAAACTGTTTGTTTCTTTACCATTTTGTCGGTATAAACTTTTCAAGCCATCAAAGTTGGGGTCCAAAACCGATCCCAATCCATCCCAAACTTCGCGCACCCATCTCCACCAGACGACCCCGGGTCCTGCCGCCAGCGCGACCTTTCCGTCGTCACTTTTTTGTTGCCCTTCCATCGTGTCCGGTCGCAGCTTTTCCGACGACTCGAGTGAGCCGAGGAGGGATCGATTTTAAGTTTTAGCCTCTTTCGTTTTGTTGTATTTCATTTCCTCCCATCCATCCTCCGCCCGAGGTCCTGTTTACCAGAAGGTTGAGTTTTATTACTGGACCGACCATCATGCCCTGGCTAGCCTCGAGTCGACCCTCAAGTAGCCTGGACCCTGGGCTTCACCGTGACCATGAATGCCCCTCCTAACTAAAGTAGGCCAAAGTCTCGAAAACTAAAAAGAAGAACGGACGACAGAAGCGAGGGAGACATCGTTTTGGAATGAGATTACGAATTTGGAAGGGACTAGGGTCGAGTTAGATGAAAACTGGGAAGAGTGCTAGGGCCTGAAGTTTTCCGATGGCATTGTCGTTTGGGATAAGTTTGGAGGAAAGAGGCGAAGTTTAATCGGTGTAAATTTCTGTGACTTTTAAAATTTTGTTGTTTTTTAAAACTGCGCCTCTGTTTAAGTGATCTCAAACCCAATTTTCAACAAATCTATATAAAACTGGCCAACTCTTCTGTTCGTTTCATTCCCAACCCAAAACCAGTTTCCCCAGACATCAGTCTACGGTTAATAATTTACAACCAATCCATTCTGTTCACGTACTTACGTTTCACACTTCCCATTGATCCATACATAATTCTGCTCATATCGCGCGACAAAGGCCCCCTTTTAAAAAACACCGATGGTAAGGTTACCGAACACGTTTCGACCAGTCCCACCACCACATACAACCTGAATAACAGCTACTTTTTGCGTTATGTTTTACTTTTTACTCCTACTTCCAAAAAAATTCTGTCACGTCGCACCGAAATCCCTCAACCCGAACAGAGTTAGCCTGCTACCAACCAGCTTTACGTGTTTGTTTCGTGGGCGAAACATACATATTATTTGTCATCTGTGGACCGACGTCGTTTGCTTACAGTCCTTTTTTGTGGGGGCTTAATGGGGCCTTTTATGGGGTTTGGGAGCAATTTTAAGAAATCGAATCAGAAGATTTTGATTTGATTTTGAATTTTAATTGGTTCTACGTGCGACTTGTTTATTGATCTTTTCGCGGTCGCGCAAACTTGACCAACGTGTTTTTGGTTATTGATTGATTTGGCGAATTTGCGTTATGATATGTGAATTTTATTAAACTGAAAGGATGTCCGAACATAAAATTATTCAGAACCCCACCAAAAGTCATCCCTGACCATGAACCTCTCCTAGTGAATCACCAGTGTTCCGTCTTCGTGGCAGCCGTTCCAACTCTAGCGCCGTCTAAACGCATTATTACTCACTGAAGACAGGCCCCCATTCGTCTGCTGCCTGCCCCCGGCAATGGCGACAACAACACTCCTTCAACGGGACGTATTTTCATGCGAGAATCTGGCAGCGCAACTTGAGGCTACTGACGCCGAGAAAAGTGGGTTTTTTGTCAATCTATATTCGTCATTGTGGCACAGAGCTTATTTGGGGATAGACTTTTGTAAACTGGCTGTACTGTAGGATTGCCAATATTAGAAAAGTAAAAGTTGCGTGTGTACTTTCGCCTTTTTTGTTCGGAACTCGGAGTAGAATAGAAATGACGGAAATGAATTCAATAGACTCCTTTGGCGTTTTGTTTGTCTGCTTAGGGTCCCGCACTTATTGAATTCGTAACATTAGGGCTCTGCAAATAGGTGTCAATCGTTTATATGACGTGAGAAAACTGGTGATACTTCTTTCTGGTAAATAGTTTAGGTGGCATTTGGCATGGGTATCCAATTATTTTTTGTTGGTCTGTTTTATGTGAAATCGAAACGTAGTTTCCGGCTTTTCGGTGGATTCGATTTTAACGAGAATGTATGGACACGCAATTCGTCTTCCAAAACGCCACCTTTATCCGGTCTTCGAAATAGGGAAGGGCAAAGGCATTTATTTGCTCATCCTAGAAATAGCTTCTATCCTGGGCCTTGGCATTTTGAAACAGCTTGGCTGTTTCAGGCGTTGCGCTTGATGAAACTGAAGCAAAAAGCGTTTTTTTAGAGGTCCAAAGCCGCTTTGAATTGGCTGTCTCGGATGCGCTGCGCCACTTTCGTCGCTTAACTGCGAAGAGCGGCAACGCAATCGTGTCGAAGGGGTAATGAAACCACCGCGCGCGCGCGCGCTTTTCCTGTGTGCTGCCTGCAGCGGCGGCGGCGCAGTGCAAAAAAAAGTACACTGGGGGAATGCCGTTGCCAGTGCCGACGACGTCGTCGACTGACTCGCGCTGTGTGAGCGGCGGCTTCACACACTAACGTTAGGGATGGAGGCGATGCTGGAGGCCGGCAGCGTTGCTTGAAGAGGAGTTGGGTTGACTGCCGCCAGCGGCGACGCACATGGGCATGGACTGCGGCAATTTTGCGCTGGTTTTGGTATGCTGGGGGCTGTGAAGCTGGCTGGGGGATTGTTTCCGGATGGGGTGGGGGACTTGGACTGTCTGAGGGGCTGTGTTTTTGGGTTTTTTAATGGGGTCGATTTAAACTGAGGCTGTTCTTTACAAATTCGTCAATAATGCGCGTTTTTGCCACTTTCTAATATATATAAACTGACTCTCTTTGCCCTTTCCTCAAGTTGTAGCCATTTCCAAACATGACTCATCCCCCACTATCCATCCATCATTGTTTACCCCTCTTTGTCGTTATTGCGAGATGACCACTGTTACTAGTCGTCGTCATCGACGTTGTCCTCGCCTCAGGCGACCGACCGGGCTGCGTGGAGCGCGTGAAACCCCGCTTAAGTATGCATTGTGTTTGACGACCTCCGACCACGTTCTCCCTTTGCTTTTTACCTCTGACTCGGATCACCATCGCGTACTGATACCATCCTCATCTGTCCATCTCCAGCACACCGGTATGCCGTCCCCAACCGATTCGGGTGATTCGGGCTCGGCTTCGTCGCTGTTTGGTTCGGGCCAACAGCGCCGGTCGTTCTCCTCGGCAACGCCCAACTTCAAGCGGTTTATCGTAGATAAGAGTCGGAAGAGTTTGAATGCGGTTAAGAGTCGAGCGGCTTCGTTAGGTAGTTTTGAGGGATAAACTGCATTCTTGGTTTCTTGTACCTTCATATGTGCTAACCTCATCCATTTCCAGGAGGCGAATCATCAACCCCATCGGCCCCACTACCACCACCAACCTGTCTCCCATCAACTTCCACCTCGACTTCCGTCACCAATGGCACCCCACCAGCCTTGTCCAACAAAAACGCCACGACCTTCGACCAAATATCGTACCTCGGCTGCTCCAAGATCAGCAACCCGCTCAGTGAATCCGAAATGCTGCAGATCGTGGCCAACTTCAACGCTGAAAAGGCCCATGGTGCCATCCCGATTCGAATGGTCATCCCGAACTTTGCCGGTGGCACGGTTCGACTCTGCGAGGAAGCGACGAATGTCGAGATTTCGAGCTTTGCCATCCAGCGAATCCGATTCTGTGCCCGTGGGCAAGTAAACTCCGCCGAACGGGCCTGTTTCGCGCTGTCCTTCACCCAATTTACTGGTGTCGAGGAGCTCAATCAGTGCCACGTCTTCCGATGCCATATCCCAGAAACTGCGGGTCGGGCATTACTCTGCTTTGCCAATGCTTTCCGAAACACCGACCCCAACGTCGTCCCCAGCATGCCGAGCACGCCATCTGCCCCAAATCTTGCTGGAGCTGGTAGAATCGGCAATGCGACCCCGGCGCCGATGGGCATCGAAGAAGAGTACCAGTTTGAAGCCTTTCTGGAGCTGAAAGAAGAAGACGCCAAGAAGGGATTCATGCTCTGTCCGGTAGAGAGGAACTGCTTCAAACTTCGTCGAGACCGTGAACGCCGTGTCGTCGTCGTAATTAGACAAGTATCTGGCCCAAGGCCATTAGCTGTGAAGAAGTGCTTCGGGTTACTGTTGGCCCCTGGCCGCAATCTCCGCGAAGCCGACATGCATTTATTGGACATCGAAAGTGACACCCCGGGCGAGGGCAATCGGACCTATATGATTGAAGGCCTCTGGCATCCGACGGCCCAGAATTTTGAGGTATTGAATACGGAGACTCCAAAAGGTTGGTTTTTGATTCTTTAAACTGCCATGAACTGGTAACGATGTCAAAATGTCGATTACTGTATTTCAAAAACTGGCAGATCTGTTTGAATGTTCACATTTCCAGAAACGCGGGTATACTTAACGGTGGCAGCCGACGTCATCCTGGAAGGAATCAATGAACCTGTTCGCTTCAACATTGAGTGCAAGGCACGTGTGTTCCAGCAGTACGAACGCTTCTGGTACATTACGCGGAAAGCTGTCAATGAGAGCTATTTCTTGACGATTAAAGTGAGTCCTTTTCGCTATCTTTATCATTCGGGGTCCGGGTTTTGGGGAGACAGCTGTCATGGGTTTTGTACTTTCGGATTTTTATTGTTTGAAAACTGAGAGCTGGATTTTTTTGTATCTGTCCGACACCGTAGTTGTTAGAAAGTTGCTAATTTTATTTTTTCGAATAGTATTCCATTATCCTTTTTTCAACTTAAAAAACTTCAATATTCAAGATTTTGTAAGTAGTCTAAAAACTGTTCATGTATTGCTTCAAAAACAAGTCCAAAACCCCATTCTAAATCACACGTAAACAGTTTGCCTGTCCTTTCCTATCGTTCGCTGGTTCGATTCTATTTCGCCTTCTCAGTATGTCGATGGCTTGCCTGAATCACGTGTGACCGACGCTGCAGTGTACAGGCAAGCGTTTTACAGCTACAGCCTTCCGGGGAGGTCGTCGATGTGAACGTGAGGCATCGACCGTTTTTGTTTAGTTTCGTTGGTGTTGCCTGCCTCGGCGTCGTCGACCGGCTGGCCGATAGTAGCGTTAGTCTCGTTTTTTGTGTTCTCATTTGTTCTGCAAAACGGAATGGGATGGCTGTGAAAAAAGAGAGAGACAGCCGAGGCGGAGTGCAAAGACAAAACGACCGAAATTGATCGAGAATAGAACAGCGACCGACGGCAAAGCCCTTCCTTTTCGCTGCTACCGATCGGGTTTGTCGTGGATCGCTGGCTGCCACGTGGGCTGTTTCCACGTATAACTTCTGAATTAGCGGGTTAGGTGCTTGAACTTTTTGGTCGAGAGGGGGTTTAGAGGGGTATTATTGATGTAAACTGGGCCGCGGATGGGCTAGTGGTGGATAGAGGGGTCGCGAAGCACGTCTTTGCCCACAGGCTATCCGAGTTCGATTCGAATAGCCGGGTAAACAAAAGACGAAGCACTTCTTCCTCGTTTTTTTGTTCCCTATTTCTTCGACGTCGAAGAAAAGTGAAAACGAACGACCGAAAGCGTCTTCGTCCACAAAGCCGACACCATCTTGCTATACTTTCACCCTCCTTTTTTCCACGTTTGAACCGAACCCAAACTTTTTACGCGCCGACTGCCTTCAAAACGACCCAAAAGTTGACCGTTGCCATCTTTGCTGACGGCATTTTCCGTACTCAGGGGACTCATCTGCCAAACGCCCTCCAGTCCATTGACATTCGCCTTTGGCAGTCATTAGGGTTTGGGTTTCTTGTTCGCGGCTGGCATTTTATTCGATTTTGAATAACGTCTTGAAAACTGTTTTGTCTTTTTTGGCGTATTAATCAATTCTGTGTTTCCAGATGGACGAATCTCCCTCCACATCCGCGGAAGCCCCTTACAAAGTCGTCCGATGTGAATCCGTGACCGAAAGGGAGCGCACCATCGCTACTCGGGCGTCTGTTGGCACTTTGCGGTCCCCTACGAAGCTACCGTCTCAATTGCTGCATCTTGCCGATGAAAACGACTCCGATGGCGATGAACCCCTGCTATCTGGGTCGGGATCGGTCAATCGTGAATGTCCGGAGAGTGTTTTGACGGAGTGGACGGCATTGGTCGATAAATGGGTCGAAGATCAGCATTCTCGGCCGCCGAAAGTCAATGAACTCATCTATGACGGTGTTCCGGATGTGCTCCGTGGGAAGGTGTGGCAGCTTTTGGCCAAGGTCTATAAAGAGGATGATTTGGCTAATACGTATCGGATGCTTTTGGATAAGGTTGGGTTTTTTTTTATGAACTGTAACGTAATTGGTTTTTGTTGAGTTCAAACAACATCTATTTAAATATTACATTTTAAAAAACTGTTAAGCTGAGTCTGTTTCAGGAATGCCCGTCCGAACCCGTGATCCTGCGCGACATCCACCGAACCTTCCCCGCCCATGAATTCTTCAAGGAAACCAATGGCATCGGCCAGGAGTCCCTCTACAAGATCAGCAAGGCCTACAGTGTCTATGATGAAGAAGTCAACTACTGTCAAGGTCTCAGTTTCCTTGCAGCTGCCCTGTTGCTTCATGTATGTTTAACATTTTAAAACTGTCGCTTCGTTAAGCGTCACCTTTTAGATGCCCGAAGAACAAGCCTTCTGTGTCCTCGTCAAAATCATGTTCGACTACGGTCTGCGCGACCTTTTCAAACTCGGATTCGACGCCCTTCACCTTCGATTCTACCAATTGGAGCGTCTCATGCAGGATTACAACCACGAGCTGCATAACCACTTTGTCCAGATCGGCATCGAAACCCACATGTACGCATCGCAATGGTTCTTGACGCTGTTCACGGCGAAGTTCCCGCTTCAAATGGTCTTTTTCATCGTTGATTTGTTTCTGGCCGAAGGCGTGAACACAATTTTCCACATTTCGCTAGCTCTGCTACAGGATTCGAAGAAGGAGTTGCTCCAGTTGGACTTTGAAGGCGTTTTGAAGTACTTCAGGGTGGCACTGCCGAGGCGGTATCGGACGGAGTCGAATGCCAAGGATTTGATTCATAATGCTGTGAAACTGAAGGTTCGTAAATTTTTTTTAAAAGATTAGGTTTGGAAATGCCATTTTGGCTTTGTTTTGGTTTAAAAACTGAATCATTCTGCTATGGAGTTTTAAATTTACTAAAAAAATAGCTTCGGAGAGTGATTTTTACTTTTTAATTGCTATTTAGGGGTTGTTTTGATTTAAAAAAACTGTATAATTTTGTAGCAGCATTTTTGAAGCCTTGAATCTAATCGCTAACATTCCCGCTTTCAGATCAGCCACAAAAAGCTCCTCCAATACGAAAAGGACTACCACAGCCTGAAACAGCGTGAACTCGAATCACAAGACCCTCTCGAACGCCTCGAAAAAGAAAACATTCGCTTGCATGAGACGATCAGGAGGTTGGAGCACGAGAATGATGACCTCGCTCACGAACTCGTGACGAGCAAGATAGAGTTGCGGAATAAGCTGGACTCGGTTCGTTTTATCAAAATTTATGGCCGTTTAGGTGTTATCATTGACACTTTTGCATTTGCAGACGGAAGACCAACTGGAATCTGCACTCGCGTCCATCGAACACAAGACCAAGGATCTCCTAGAACTCGAAGAGCAGGGCAAGATTCTACGTGAAGAGAATGACATGGTGAAAGACCGGTGCCGTCGGGAGATGACCCGCCTTGAAGCTGAAGTCAGCCGATCGAAGACGCTGTCAAATGACTACAAAAAGATTGTCAGTGATCACAGTAAGCGGATTGACGAGCTTCAAAGGCGGTATGTCGATGAGAAGAAGATGGTCAGCGCGCGGATCAACAACTGCGAAACCTGCACGGCGTCGCTGTCCGATTGGCTGGTGGAGTCGCCGAGGAAGTCACCGAATGGCTTGGATTCACCGGATAGCAACGGATCCAACGGCGCGGGGCCTCTGACTGTCATGGACATGATGTGTAAGCTGGAGGAGAAGCAGCAGGAGATTCATCAAATCGAGATGGAGTTGGCTGAGACGAAGCTGGCTCTCGTTCAGGCCCTGTGCCACAACCAGGAGATTAGCCATCAGATGACGGCATCGACGAGTAGTGAGAGTGGTGGCAAACCGGCATGGTTCAAGAAGACGATCTCGTCGATTCGCGAAGTGGGGACTTCGTTGAAAGGCTCGCAAGCCGTTATTAACGGGCATTCACCCATAACGACTGGTGATTAACTTTTTGTGTTTGTAATTTGTAATTTTTTTTCTGCTTTAACCTTGTTTTTAATCAATGAAGATTTGTATAAATGTGCAATAACAACTTTGCCCTCAGGGTGTTTCATAATCCCTTTTTACTTTGGAAGGTTCAGGAAAATGAGGTCGCCATTGCGTGATAGACAAAGGTTGCCGGCAGTTTCAAACTGAAGATTGGCGCCATTTTCGCGCGCGAAGTCAAACCGTCGCGTGACAGCACTTTGCATTCAGATGCCTATGACGTGTCTTTTCATTCAACGGATTAGGAAATCACATTGAAGACTTTTGGCGCGCGAAGGACCACTCTGGGAAAGCGGCTGGTTCGTATAGTTTTTCTGACATTTGGCTTCCGTCGAAGCCGCGACGCGACATTTGGTAGGCGTCAACAGCCACCAGCCAGCCAGGTGTGGGTGGAATGGGATAGATGGATGCCCAAGAGCAACTTTCGGAACTACAACATGCCTGCGCAAGGTCGCCCTCTGGCCTTGTGACGCGCCCCACGTTGCCTTGCATCCATCGTTGGCGCCAACACCGTGTATGCCTGCCCTACCGCCTTCTGACTATTCTATTCCCCTTCCTAGTTCCGCAAGACATCAAACAACAACACCGTTGAGTCGGCGTTATACTCAGCTCACATTTTCAAATTGAATGAAAAAAAGATAGCAAAATGGCGCTATTTGCGGTGGGGGTGCCCTTTTTCCGATTGTGTAACTCACCCACGCCTTTCTCTTTTCTAAAGCTAAATAACCGACAAAATTGTATTTCATTTCAGCAGCACGTTTCTTTTTTCTTTTGAGCCTTTCTAAATTCGACCCCCTTTGCATCTATTTTAAAACCAGCACCACATTCAACAAAGGAAAGATGATGGCATTCTTTCGAGAAGCACTTTGAAGAAAGCAAAATTCGTTCCTGCATTGATTCATCAATGCTTGGAGAGCGACGTCAAAAGATCAACGGAAAGCAGAACAACACGTAATAAACATGTGATAAGCATGAACGGCAAAAAGTGTTCATACGTATTTATCAGGCTTGCATTGCTAGGCGGAAAAAAACCGCATTCTCATTGCATAATAAGTGTTTTTCTCATCATTGCATCAATGTTTGCATACAATTTGGAGGAAAAAAACAGTCATCTTCTATTGACAGTTGGTGTTTCGAAATGGCGAGAAAGGGCGTCAAAATCCCATGAGATTGCTATTACCGTGCAGGATGAAGGCTATCGTAAACTGTTTCAAGTTGACGCGGAAAAACAATGTATTACTACATTCTCACTTCTAATTTCAACTTTAATCTAAACTGCGCTTAGGTGACGACTTCTATCACAATTGCCTTTCTATCTATATCTTTGCATTAACTAGCCTTATTTCCCTCTCTTTCTCGTCCGAAAATTGAGGTTCTTTGTTCCCTCATTCTCAATCGTTAGACGCCACGAACAAAACGCGACTTATGATGGACTAGCGATGTCGGGTTTTTCGTTCGAGACGGTTCGCGTCAACTGACATCAGCTATACGGATGTCCTCTGGCCTTGCAGCCAGCCCGATGTTGTTCATCATCTCGCCCGCTGAGCTGGGGCGAACAACGCAACGTTGCGGTGTCCTTTAGCCTCTGGTGGTCAGTAGTTCGCGGACCTAATCGTTGCGCCGACCTAACTGACTGCGATTGCAAGAAACAACGACGCCCCGACGGATAAGTAGTAAGCACCAACATGCCGAACTGAATAACATAAATGCAACCTTTCAAATGTCGAGTTCGAGCGAAACGGAACGAACGGACAGAGTGAGGAAATAGAAACGCCCGAGGCTGCAATCAAAGGCAATGAAAAACAAATATGCAAAAGCACGCATGTTTTGCATTGCCTTTCCGTTGAAACGTTGCAGCGAATTTAGTCCATTAACTAACCTAACTAGTCAGCGTAAAAGCGTACTTACTTTACGCGATGAACTATTGTACTCGAGGCTAGAGCATACTTACTTACATAAAACTTGCTGTTTTATGTAAGTGAGTAAGCGAACCATAAAGTGGCTTTACATTAGCCGGCTGCACTCGTCCTATGACACATCTGACAAACATTAATAGAAAGCTGACTGTCTCGACCGCGTGGGTCCGATAGTCAGCGATTAACGACGCCTAAGTTAACGACTATTATACTACACGTCGAACTTGACGCCTTCTAATACAACCCCGATGTCTCATCGAAACCTGTCAATTGCTAAAAAAACGGGCGATCCTTCAGCGGTGCTCTCAAAGGGTGTCGCTCCGGGAAAAGTCAAGGTGACGAAACGAAAGAAAACAAAAATGCATGTATGATGATTGTTTGCCGGCCACCGTATGTGTATATTGTTGTGCCTTGAAGGGATGAATCATATTTCCTCGTCAGCACACCATCGAGCGAACGATACAGCGGACCGAGCCCGGGCGGTCGGTCTTATCATGAAGGCGACAAACATCGGAAACGACAACGCCTACATACAAATCGAATAGAATCACGCAAGTACGGCCCTTATGGCTCTTCATCTATACACTATACACGTTGACACCATACCACGCATGACTTGCCGTGACGGTAATCCGGAGTTTGCGGCGAGATTCTCGGGAACCTTCGGGGCGGCACTTGATGGTCGTCGTTAAGTGAGTGGGAACACACTTGCCGAAGAGATTCATCATTGTCAAGGTGAGCGAAAGTGAAAATTCAGACTTTCTAATCTCCTGCGCCGAGATTAAGATTAATTCCATTTATCAACCAACGTGGTCAAAGTCCGCTGACTTAACACCCCCTCGGGCTATGTCTCGAGAATACAAAGACAAAACAGAACTGACAAGCAAAGAAAGTACAAAAACATGTGCGCACGATGCGGGCCGTGACTCAAAAAACTTCAAGTTTGTTTTTGCACGCAAACAACGGAAGAAGTTTTTTCCTGCACAACAGCAATAAACATCAAAAAATGAACATGATAGCTAATGCGCTTTTGGTGTTGTTTATCACGTAACCGATGATTGTATTTTGTTCGCCTTTTTGGCGGGAATGTCATACATTTGCGTCTTTTATCTCTCTTCAATCAAACGCCTTTGGTTTTGGTTGCATTTGCAACGGTGCAAACAAAACTGTAAAAGGACAACCTTACGGAAATACACCCAATACTCGGAAAAAGCCAGTTAGAGACATTTGACCTCCGAAATCTAAGGCATTGCTTTTCCCTCATCCGTTAGCTCCCCAAAGGCGCCTGGTAAAATTGCAATTTTGTGTATGAGGCGAGTAAAATAATGAAACGACTTCGCGCTCTTCGAAACGAGCCTTTGCTGTCGCGGCTCAAGGAAAACCTCTACGGCACACACATCATGTCTGGCATCCTCCTCACTTCACGCTATATTTCGCAATGGCGCTTTGCCAGCCAGCCGGTGGGTTGTCCTCAAAACACCACAAAGCAACCAGCGTCCCCTGCAATTGGTACGCGTACCACCGTTTTTTACCAACCCAAAATTAACATAATATACAAAGAGTCGCGTTTCTGAACGCCCCAGATTCTTGCGATCACAGTGATGTACAGATTGCTCACAAAAGTTTACTGATATCCGAGAAAATTACCTCTTTTTGCGTGAAAAACATTGTATGGGGCCACGCGCCCGCGGCCTCGTCGGTCCCTTCTTTGCTCCAAGAGGCGGGCAAGGAGAGCGCTCGAGCGCGTACCAATTCCAAGGGCTGGCGACAGCCCCTCGGAATTGGTACGCGCGATGTTGCGTCCCCCGGTCTTTTTCGGCGGCAGTCGGCTGTGGCTGCGCTGTGATGATCGGCTGCGCCGTAGCGGGTCTTTCCAGTCATCAATGGCACTCTCATTTCCTCAATCTCACCATGGCATCATCGATCACAGAAAGCCTGGAACACGGACTGATTTCCCGAAGTCAACCTTGCCCAATCACACAATACGGTCGCCCGATATGCATGTGCGTGTGTGCACATCTCGCTCTCGCGAGAGAGGGAGGAGAGAGAGAGACGTGAGCCTCGAGGGCCCGTGCGTGTCTGTCCGGGCGGTCGGCGCGTCGCTCGGGGTTCGACCGGTGCCCATTTCGGCCTGCCCTCGGTCCGTCTCCTGACATCACGTTTTTCGCGTTTCTTGCTCGTAGCGATGGTTGGGCTTCGTGCGGGCAAAGTATTTCAGTCGTCGTGTTGTGGTTGGAGTTGAGTTAGTTGTTCGAACTTATCAGAGTCACCAGCCCACTGTGCGGATGTATCCCTCTCTTTCCACTCGTTGTTCATTCCCGCTTTTTTTCGTTCGTGCTCGTTCTCGAACTTTGTCATCATTTGCGTTTCCTTCGTTTCGAAGCTTTCATTGTATCTCTTCCATTTTGCAGGGCTACTTCGTTTCTCCAACCACTACTTGTGTAACGCCTCATCATGTCCGACGGCAAAGAAGAACTCGTCCAGCGCGCCAAGCTTGCCGAACAGGTCAGTTTTTCCGAACCTTCGCGAACTTTCCATTTTATCGATTACTTTTTCAGGCCGAGCGTTACGATGACATGGCCCAGTCCATGAAGAAGGTCACCGAACTTGGATCTGAACTCTCAAATGAAGAACGCAACCTCCTCTCCGTTGCCTACAAGAACGTTGTTGGTGCCCGCCGTTCCAGCTGGCGAGTCATCTCCTCGATCGAGCAGAAGACCGAGGGCAGCGAGAAGAAGCAACAGATGGCCAAGGAATACCGCGAGAAGGTCGAACGTGAACTCCGCGACATTTGCAATGATGTTCTCGAGCTCCTCGACAAGTTCCTCATCCCCAAGGCCGGAAACCCAGAATCCAAGGTCTTCTACCTCAAGATGAAGGGCGATTACTACCGTTACCTCGCTGAGGTCGCCACTGGCGAAGACCGCAACGGTAAGTATTTGTCATGGTTTTTCACACCCTACACGGTTCTTAACTCGAGTTACTGGTTTTGGCTAACATCTACCGAAAGACTAACTTGTCGAGTCCCATAATCTTACACCACGGTGACCTGTGTTTTGTTTTAGCCGTTGTTGAGAAGTCCCAGCAGTCGTACCAGGAAGCCTTCGACATCGCTAAGGACAAGATGCAGCCCACCCACCCCATCCGACTTGGCCTCGCTCTTAACTTCTCTGTCTTCTACTACGAGATTTTGAATGCTCCCGATAAAGCGTGCCAACTCGCCAAGCAGGTACATATTTTATCCTTTTTTCAGGCTTTGCCGGGCATGGCCAATCCTCCTACGGTGAGGCCCTCGAGTTGGCCAAAAGCCAGTTGAATCCCACGGATGCCGTTCGTCTCGGACTTGCCCTGAACTACTCCGTCTTTTTCTACGAAATCACTGCTAGTCCCGATCGCGCCTGTCAATTGGCAAAGCAGGTCTGGTGGAGCTGTGCCCGGCGGCCTCTTTTTATCATTACTTTTTCATATAATCCTTTGCTAACTTGCTCCTTCTTTTCAGGCTTTCGATGATGCCATCGCTGAACTTGATACCCTCAACGAGGACTCTTACAAGGATTCTACTCTCATCATGCAATTGTTGCGTGATAACCTCACTTTGTGGACGTCGGACACCGCTGCCGATGACCAAGAGGGCGGAAACGAAACGGGTGAAACCGGCGGCAACTAAGCGCGACAAATCTCGGCGATATTCCAATCTTGTTGAAACAAAACTTTTTCTAGCCCTTTGTAATGTTGCACTAACTCTCATCTCGTGATCTAGACGTCTTTATTTTTATTTTTCTATAAACCCTTGATTGTTTTTTGCTTTTTTCTCACCGATCAGTTTCTTCTATGGAATCGGAGTCTTGAGGCTTTACACCCGTTGCTTAAGGGTGTTCCTCCACTATTGTGCACACTCCTACAGCGATGATCTTGTCTTTATCCACCGAAAAAATGTTTGTGTATATTTATCTCGCGCCCGTAAGGAAATTGTTCAGCATAAGTTATTTTAAGGTTTTATTTCCAGCTCTTAAAATAAAAAGTATTTTGAACACACGGTTGTACTTTTTTGGAGGACTTGTAAGTGCAGTTGCTGAATAGCCTGATGGGAATATTCAGTCTAGCATTACGTGGGTTTGAGCGGTGTGCGTTGTAGGATTGGTGTTGGGTCGCGGTCGGGCGACGTGGCCTTGTTCGTTGGCGAGCCATGCGATGAATTTTGTGCTTCGTCGTTCGATTGGTGTTCGGGGCGAAGAGGAGTTGTAGTTCGGGAAGTGCGACAAGCGTGAAAAGTGATTGTTTGTATTAGGACCTTAATAGGATCGTTTTTTAGATGGCCTCCGCGTCAGATTCCGGCTGGTTCCCCACCACCGAAGGCGAATTCGTCCCCTGGTACGGCAAGCTCGTCCTATCCCTCCTCAAAAAACACGGCAACACCCCGAACCATGTCGCCTTCATCCTGGATGGCAATCGCCGCTACGCCAAAACCCATGGCCTGGCTTCCGCCGTTGATGGCCATTCAGCCGGATTCGATCGCTTGACCCATGTCCTGGATTGGTGCCGTGAAGCCGACATCCGGGAAGTCACTGTGTACGCCTTTTCCATCGAAAACTTCAAGCGCTCCAAAGAAGAAGTCGACGGCTTGTTCGCCATCGCCAAGGCCAAGTTCCAGCGACTTCTCAACGAGGAAGCCATGCTCACCGAGAAGAAGGTCTGTTTCCGCTTTTTCGGCCAGATTCACATGCTGCCGATCGACCTCCAGAAGCTCGTTGCACAAATTGAGGAACGAACGAAAGATTATACAACGTAGGTTTTACGCTTTTTTTGGTTTTTGGTGCCTGCGCAACGATTCTTGGTGCCTTTTTCGGTGTTAGCTAACTTTCGGAATATATAATTTCCCCGCTCTAATTACCGAGTTTATCGGTTTTGATTCACATGTTTTTGCGGGCTGTTTGTTCTCGGGAAGCGGAAAACAAAATTGTTTTTGTCAGGGTGGGGGCTGTATTTGAAGCACCTGCACTATTACAGTTTTGTCGACGGACCCCTTTTCTTCATGTGATATTTTTAGTATTGGGCGAGAGGAGTTAAAAATAAGTTTTGTTATTTTCGAATTTGCTGGTGGTTGGCTAGGACGCGTGACATGTGGGTCGTGTTATATCCACTTTGAGGGGCGCTGCAGTGGTGGCTTGGCTTCCATTTATGGCCCTTGGCTTTAGGAGCGAAGATATTTCTGGCACACTACTTGCCTGAGGCGAGCAAAGACCAATGGTACGCGCCCCAATTCCCTTTCCATTTTCAGCGGCTTCGTTAATGTCTGCCTGGCGTACACGTCCCGTGCCGAGGTTACCGCCGCCATGAACGACATCCGGTTGGGCGTTGCTGAAGGCCTCCTGCATGATGAGTAAGTATAACATAATGGGGACATTGGCCATGAAGGCGTAAAAGGGCATTTCACACGGTCTAGACCGATAATGAGCACCTATTTGGCCCGTCAGACCCATCAAAACACCATTTCGACCACCCAAATGGCAGCCAATCCACTTCCAGGGACATCTCAACCCACCTAATCGACGCCTGTCTCGACACCCGCAACAGCTACCCCGTCGACATGCTGCTCCGAACCAGCGGCGAACACCGTCTTTCCGATTTCCTTCTCTGGCAATCCTCGAATGTGTTCATCCACTTTGAGGACGTTCTTTGGCCCGAATTCACGTTCTGGCACTTTTTGAAGGCCGTGTACGCGTACCAATGCCATGCTGCTGGTATTGCCGAGATTGAGGAAGTGTTGAGTGAAGCTGAAAAGACTGACACGGGTAGTGAGTCAACTGAAAACGAAAAACAAACAAAATTTCTAAACTGGTTAGAATCTCGACGTGCCGAACAAAGGCGAAGTCTTTTGGCTTCCGTTTGAACTTAATATCTGTTTTTCGCTTCGGTAACTTCAGTAAAAACGATAAAAATAAACTTAATTTATTATGACGTTCTTTTCAATATGTTTTTTCAATGATATTATACGTAATAAGAGGCAATAAGTGAAAGGCTGAGGAAAAACACGTTAATTTTGGGTCGTAATCTACCGTAGTAGATACAAATATAGAAATTGAGAGTCCCGTTGTGGCCACTTTGAGGGCGAATAAATAACAACTTACAAAATGTGCAATTAGAGACGAGAATCACCGTATTGGCCTCTTCTTGTGGGCGAGATAGAGGAACAAAATGGAGGCAAGTGCGGAAAGGAGGAAGATTACATCGAACCAGCGATGGTAAAAGTTGAATTGGAGGTCGCCCAGGATGGTCGTTATCACTTGGCGGTATTCGAGGGGCATGTTCATGCGGATTAGGAGGACTGACGAGATGAAGTACATGCCCTGGAAGTTGAAATTGTCTTCAAAATGGATGAAAATCGAAAAAAGGCTTACCATAATCTGGGCTAAGATCAACACAATCAAATTCTGTGATTTCCGATTTGAAATAGCATTGAAAAACTTGGTCAAAGTGATCAAAAGACCTCGAACTGACGTCACTGCGATGACACCAACCAGGGCAAAGCTGACTTGTTGGGACCAGAAGCGAGCGTCGATTTCGTAGCCCATCCACATCACAACGATTTCAATGCCTTTGGTTACGGGGTCGATCTTGCCGACTCGATTGAAGACAATGTTGATGGTGCAGATGAAGATCTTCCAGACGCAGTAGATGGAGAAGAAGTAGCCGAGGACGTTGAAGTAGCGACCTTGCAGCGTTTTGGAGTACTCTACCCGGTCCTGGAAGCCATCTTCTATGTTAAAAGGTCAAAAGTAAGAATAACTTACCTTTCCATTGTTCAATTCAACCATTTCCAAAAACAAATGCCTCCCAAACTCTTCCAATGGCTCAATTTCCGCCTTTATCGTGCCAATTTGATCCCGTAAACCTGTTCCGAGGGAAGCGACTGTGCCAATGACTCGTCGGAAGAAGCCTTCTTCGCGATTACTGCCTAAAAAATAGTTTTTTCAAAAATAAAATATATAAAAATCATGCCAAAACGTACTCATCGAAAAAGCGCTCTTGCTCAAATCAGCCTCCAACTGCAACAACCTCCTCTTCTTCGCAATGATCATATGCAGATTCTGACGCACCTTCTGCTTCATCTGTTCGACGTCTTCATCGGTAACAGGCCTCATGAAGATGGTCATGCAAGTGTAGGGCGCGTTGACGGCACCAAAACCTGATAATACCGCCATGACAGTCACGCCGATGACTCCGACTCGAGAAATCGCTTGCTCGATGGATAAGATTCCATGTTTTGTTGACAGAATCGGAAAGTTGTCGCCGATCTTCCAGAAAAAGTAGATAAACACCAGCCAGAGGACGACTGTTGTCCCGGTTAGGACCGCTGTTGACGCTAAAAATGACACTTTGAAACTAAATTTCAAGCTTAATATGACCCACAGTTGAACAGACTTCTACAGCAACTGAGAAAGAAGTAAAACGGCAACAAGAAAATCAGAATTACCAGCATCGAATGTAGAGCAAACTGCCAGGCCATTAATCTCGATCTGAAAAATGTCTTTTTATATATTTTTTTTGGTTTAAAATGAAAATTTGACTCACGTTGGATTCATTATGTCCACAATCTCAAAGATGATCAACTCAAACATGACGCAGGATAAGGCAAACGTCACGGAGAAGCTAATCTGGACCATCCGCTGCTGGACTTCATAGTCCTTGAACAACTGCTTCATGAAAAACAGCCATCCTAACCCGAAGAAGGCTATCTGTGAACCCGCAATAACCCCGGCATCGTAGATATCGATGCCTAACATTGGGATTTGGATTTTGAAGTTGGGAAGATACGTGTTTTCCGGAAGGGGAGGAAGTGGCTGGCTTGAGGAGGGAGAGATCAGTGGACGATTTGGGGCCACAAGCGGTTTATATTTTTGATATAGCAAAAACTACACAGACAGGGCGTGTGAAAAAGGATATAAAGTGTGTGTGCTTTTTCGTGGTAGGAGTGTAATTGGCTGGTGTGTGAGGCGATGAGACAGCCATTGAAGAAAGATGGAGAAAGATTACAGTTGACGGGGTTCCCATCGCGAACGACAGGGGTCCGCTTGAACGAAGCTTGCGTCTTTTACGTGCAATGTTGCGACTTCTTGAACCTCGGATTCTCGCGTGATCCTGCCCGTTCCATCCCTCTAAACCATCTAAACGTGTCCCCATCGTCATAGCGCGTGTCTTCAGCCATCATAACCAACATTTCGATATATAAATCACCCACTTTTCCAGGGTTCGCGATGTTGTCTCGACTTGTGTCATCGCGCAGTTACTCCGCTGCCGCCGGCGCTGCCCGATCTTCCTCCTTCGTTGCCCCGACCGAGGAGAAAGTTTCCCGTCTGCCCAGCGGCATCTCCGTCGGATCCATCGACAACGCCGGCCCCGTTTCGCAGTTCGTCATCGCCTACCGCGCTGGTTCGCGTTTCGAGGGCGCCGATGAAGCCGGTCTTGTCCACCACCTCCGTCACGCCATCGGCACCGACTCCAAAAATTACTTGGGTGTCAAGCTTCTCTGGCAAACCGGCTCCATCGGAGGCACGTTGAACTCTTCGGCCACCAAGGACTTGCTCTTGGTTCAGATCAACGCTGTGAGTCGATTTTTATATATTTATTTCTTTCCAGCATTACCGAACTAGATCTTTAGCTCCGCAACCATGCCCCGATTGCTCTCTCCCTTCTCGGTGAATTTGCTCAGCCCGCCCTGAAACCCTGGGACGTCATCGACAACGTCGCCAGCTTCAAGAACAGCCTCGCCGCCACCGATCCCTTCGACGCCACCGTGGAACTCCTCCATCGCGCTGCCTACCGCAACGGTGCCCTCGCTAACTCCACCATTGCCCCGCTGTACACCGCCGGCAAGGTTTCCCCGAAGAAGTTGGCCAAGTTCGCCGCGAACCGTCTCGTCGCGTCCGAAACCGCCATCGTCGGTGTCAACGTCGACCACAGCCTGCTCCTCCAGTTCGCGAATGAACAGAACGTCATCCCCGCCGGTGCCGGCTCTTCCTCCATTCCCGCATCCCCCTACATCGGTGGCGATTCCCGTGAAGCCTCTGGCACGCCCCTCGCTCACGTCGCTATCGCCGGTGCCGGTGTCGGCCTCAACGATGCCCGTGGCGTCGCCGTCCAAGCCGTCCTCTCCGCAGCTATCGGCGCTGGACCCGCTACCAAGTACTCTCCCCACACCGGCAACGGCATCGTGACCGGCTCCGTCCTCAAGGCCGCCAACAACAACCCCGTCGGCATTGCTCCCATCAACATTTCTCACAGTGATGCCGGTCTGGCTGGCGTGTACCTCGTCGCTGAGGGCTCCAAGATCGAGAGCTACATCCGTGCCGCCGTCGAGGGCTTGAAGCAACTCGCTTCTTCCGGAGTCAGCGGAGACGCGCTCGAAATCGCGAAGAAGACCGCTGAATTGAATGTGCTCATCCGTGGCGAAAACCCATCGACCTTGGCTTCTGATCGTGCCGCTCAACTGCTCGCTTCGGGTTCGGCTCAGACCCCTGTCGAGATTGCGCAAGCAATTGCCCAAGTTTCCGGCGATGATGTCAAGAAGGTTCGTTTAACCTTTGTAATTTTTATTTTTCGGCTTCTTTTTTTCACTGACGCATAAAACGCGCGTTGAATCACATCCCTTTCTCGAAACCCATTCCATTTGTTTATACTTTTTACCCCCTCTAACCGCCGCCCGCCCCTGTTTCGATACAATTTGTAATCGACTTATTTTCAGGCCGCCTCGAAACTCGTTTCGAAGCTTTCAGTCGGTGCCTATGGCTTCACCGCGCACGTCCCGTACGCTGACCAACTCTAGGAAAACACTATTAATTTTTGGATTCATTAAGAAGGGATTTTGTAAATCTAGTAGTTCGTGTGTCGAAAAGTGATTCATAAAATACATGTCTAAAGTTTTATGTGTTCGGTTGGAGGTTAATGGTTACATTGCCATCGATTCTTTATCTTTTCTTCGCTCAGAGGTCGTTGAACTTTGCTTTCACGAACACTGAAGTTTGTGCACATTGATTGCATTACCCACTCTCGCGCCCCGTTTTGCTTGTTTACGCGTTTTTTGTTCACTCACTCTCGACTCTCCCAACGTGCTGGATGTTTCGCTCATTTTGTTATTTTCGATGTCGAAAGGCTGTTTTGCAAAGGCTAAGGACCGTCATTGATCTATCTGAACGATGACTATTCGATCGACCCGTGTTTTTTTAATCTAGATATATGTCCAATAACGCCGTGTGTACCTTTTGGCTCTGTGGACGGATATGACTAATGCGAACCATCCATCTATGCGCCTACACGTGACCATTACAGCCCGAAACCGATTGACGGATAAACGGCCTCTGAGCTGGTTCTTGCCTGCCTAGCTACCCCCAATTTGCAGGGAACACTGCAGTTTTTGTCGATAATCTTTCCTCCTTCTGTCTGTGTGGGTCCGTGCTTGGTTGCACTGATAAGAGCGGACCCTCACCAATCTTTCTAGCCATTAGATACTGTCTGTGGTCGCGATTGTTTCTAAAGTTGATACGTCGCGCGCATTTTCTCGAAGTTTTCACTTTAAATTTTGCTTTCAGGCTTAAACTTCGACACGAAAATGACTTTTCTCACCGGTGTGGTGATTGGTAAGCCTTTTTACATTATGTTTTGATGATGATTTGCTTACTTGGAATGGTTTTTCAGCGTTGCTTGCTGTCAGCGCTTCGGCCCTGAACGCCACCGTTCCCAAGACGAAGGGTCCCTACTGCATTATCTTCAGCGGCGATGTTTCGGGCATTATTAGCTACGAGACTACTGTATGTTTGTATTTTGCAGCATGAAAATATAAAAATTGTTTACAGAACAACGAAACCAAGCCCTACAAGTTCAAGGTCCCGACCCTCACCGACTCTGATGGCCAATGCTTGAAGCCCACGAACGGCTCGACAACCGAATCCCTCGTGCTCCGATTCTACCCCAACGACGTCACCCCCAACTTGACCGCTGCCGATCCCTGGACGCTCAAGATCGTCTTCAAGGAAAATTCCGAGCAGACCAACAACGCCTACACCATCGACAGCTACTCGCTCCATGCCATCTTTTACGAGGGATTCTTCGTCAACGCTACCGAAACCGAGTTCACCTACGAAAAGTCCGATGCCGCTGAGCTCGAATGGGCCGGTGAACGCACCCTTGGCTTCAAGTGCTCCAAGACTGGTCTTGCCTTGACCCACGACTCGGTCGTCTCCTTCGAGGACTTGAAGGTCCTTGCGTTCGCGCAGCTTCCCAAGCCCGAATTCCCGGAGGGCCAAGGCTTTCAGCTCTGCAAGCTCGACATCCGCACCTCCGATGTCGTTCCGATCGTCGTCGGTGCCTGCCTTGCTGGTCTCGTCATTGTCGTCCTGATCGCCTACCTCGTCGGCCGCGCTCGTGCTCGTCGTCAGGGCTATGCTAGCGTGTAAATGGCTTTCGGCGGCAACGGCAATCGACCCTACTTTCATCCAAAGCAAGCCTGATGCTTGTAGCAGTTGCGATTTCGGTCCCAACTCGCCAAGTATCATGCATGATTGCTTCGTCACTCTCTTTACCTATGCAACGGGAAAACGTTATTTAAGTTGTGATTGTAATTAGTCTTCATTCTCTGGGCCCTTGAAACTTGTACTCCTATGGCCAATTTATCACTTTTCCAATTTGGTATATTTATTGTTTGTGTAATTTTTAAACTGTAATATCTTTTTCGTAGTAGAATCTCGAATAAGTCGTGCCTTTTCTATGTATTTTATAAATTTGAGTGTGTTTAGTTTGGCGAGGAGGGATTTATCTACAGAGTTTTTGTTCTCTGCTTACTTTAAACTGTGTTTTTGCGCGTTTTACTTTAATATTGATCGCTTTGCAGGACCCAATCAATCCAACAATGTCGGATAACGTTCCTACTTCCTACCGTGAAGCCCGAAGCACTACAATGAGCTGGGCGGCCCCCGACGCCGAGAGCTACGTCATCAACTTTGCGAAGCCGCCTCCGAAGTTGCAGGTTCGCGAGCAGAACGTTTCCCACAAGAAGTTTTACAATGACTTTGGCGATCTTTTTGCCTGATAATCGGATTTTGGAATCCGATTGAACTGTACATTTTTGATGCGTGTTCTTTTGTGGATTTTGATCTCGTAAATGGAAATAAACTTTGAATTTTTGAATTGAATCAAGTGTTGTGGCGTGTTTTCTTTCACAAAGTTACTTTTTCTGTTTCCCTGTTTTTGGATTTTGTTAAAATGTTGTGTTTTCGCAGGTCAGATAATGCTGCGTCGGCCAATCTTAGCAGCGTCATGTCGGCCAAGGCGGATTCGCAGCCTCGCTACGGCCACCTTTCCGACGCAGCAGCAAGCTACGGTCACAGTTGGCGAAGCGGAGGTCACATTTCGGTCGGGGCACATGGCTCGATTTGCTGACGGTGCTGTCACGGCGGAGACGGCCGATTCAGCGGTCTTGGCGACGGTGGTGTCGAAGCCGAAGTCGAGTGGTGGAACTCCTACGGACTTTCTTGCCCTCAATGTCGATTACAAGCAGAGTGCCGCTGCAGTTGGACGCATTCCGACGACGTATTTGAGGCGAGAAATGCAGCAGAGTGATGCGGATATCATCGCGTCCAGGATCATTGACAGGTCGATACGACCACTGATTGCTGATGGGTATACGGGGACGACGCAGATTCTGTGCAAGCCCATGGCACTCGATGAAACGGCAGATGGCGTCGTTTTGGGTCTGAATGCTGCGAGTGCGGCCCTGGCCGTGTCGACAGTGCCCATGCGAGCGAAGGTGGCAGCAGTGAGAGTGGGGATCGTCGATGGACAGGTTGGTTGATCGATTTTGAGGGTTTGATTTGTCATCAAAAGCTGTTTCAGATTACAGTGAACCCGCCTATGAACGCCTTCACTCAAAGCCCACTGAATCTACTCGTTTCGGGATCCCGTGAGAAGAGGCTAGTCATGTTGGAGATGGAAGGCGACCAGATTCGGACAGAAATCTTCCTCGAATCGATTGAGCGTGCCTTCACACAAGTCGACAAACTTCTCGATCTTTTCGACGACTTTGAAGCGAATTCCGACAAGGAAAAGACTCCCATCGATTCCGCCTACGCCGAAGCCACTGCCCCCATCAAAGAAGCCATGCTCGATCTCGTCAATGACCCCCTAACTTACATTCTCCTCGATCCGACCCATGATAAGACCTCCCGTGATGTCGCTATCAATGAGCTTCGGAAAAGTGTCGTCGATTCCCTCTATGACAAGGAAGGCACTACTAGTCAGAGCATGTTGAATACCGTCTTCGCTGATCATGTCAAAAGCACTCTCCGAAGGCTGACCCTCGACCTTGGCCAGCGATGTGACGGCCGTCAACACACGGAATTCCGGCCGATTTCAATCCAGACCGATGTCTACAAACGGCTCCATGGATCGGCCATCTTTCAACGTGGACAGTCCCAGGTGATGGGTACGGTGACTTTCGATTCGCCGGCGGCTGCCTTCCATCCAGATTCGGTGGCACAGTTGCTCGGAGCCCAGCAGAAGAAGATGTTCATGCTTCATTACGAGTTTCCGGCATTTGCGACGAATGAGCTGTCGACGAGTTCGCGACCATTCAATCGACGGGAGTTGGGCCATGGCATCTTGGCGGAAAAAGCCTTGAAGTATGTTGTCCCCGATGACTTTCCGTATTGTGTCCGTCTGGCTTGCCAGGTTTTGGAATCCAATGGCTCGACTTCGATGGCATCAGCCTGTGTTGGATCTCTGGCCATGTATGACGCCGGAGTGCCGTTGAAGGCGCCAGTGGCTGGTGTTGCCATTGGAATGGTCAGCAATGACGAGGGAAAGTATGCCGTTTTGACGGATCTGGCCGGCATTGAGGACTATGCCGGTGATATGGATTTCAAGATGGCTGGTGGGTCACTTTTTCGATGTTGCTATCTTCATTTTGAGTGTTTCAGGCACCGCTCGAGGCTTCACCGCCATGCAACTCGACCTCAAAACCCTCGGCCTGACCCCGGATCAACTCCGTGATGCCCTCGTGGCCGGTCGAGGCGGTCTGGACCACGTTCTCGGCAAAATGAACGCTGCCATCGATAAGCCGCGCTCCGAATTCAAGCCCACCGTGCCCATTATTGCCACCATGCCGGTCCCAGCCCATAAACGCAATGTCCTCTTCCGTGGCGCAGCGTACAATGCCAAACTCATCGAAGCCGAAACGGGTGTCCGCGTCTACGTCGAAGACGACGAAAGCGTCGGTCTTCTCGCCCCGAACAAGGACAAACTTGCCGCTGCGAAAAAGATGATTGAAACGTGAGTCCAATCGTTATTTTTCCAATTACCGTACCCCTTTCCAGCCTCATCGAAGAAAACACCTCCCTAGACCTGATCTTTGGCACTGTCTATAAGTGTGAGATTGCCGAACTCGCTGAAAACGGTATCTACGTTCGTGTAAGACCGGGAACTCGGCCTGTCTTCATCCCGAACAGGAATCTCGATATCCGACGTGTTGCACACGCTTCGGCGCTTGGATTCAAGCAGGGCGATTACGTCCATGTGCAGTATCTGGGGCGAGATGATGCGAGTGGACAGCATCGGTTTTCGAGAAAGTTGTTACAATCATTGAATCAAAAACAACAGGATTTGAATCGGAAGTAATAGGTTAACACGTAGAGTTGTTAAGTTTAATGTTGTTTAGCATTGAGATTAGGCGTTTTGTTTTGTTATCACTGTTTTTGGAGAGTTTTGGTTGAAATAAAATTGATGTTGAGAAAGAGTTGGTACTGGTGTGAGGGGTGTAATTATTGGTTAACTCCGTTTGGGTGATACTTTTCAATTTTGCTTTTTGTCGTTTTTATGTAAGTTGTTCTAATTACAGTATGGAAAACGACGATTTCGATTCGGCGTTGAGTGACCTGTTCGAGATTACGATGATTGCCGCAGCCGGACATCCGCCTCATCTGATGGACCGCTGGGCAGAGCTCTCGGTTAGTTTTTTGCCATTTTTTGTGGAATTGTCTCATGTCGATTTGTCTTTCACTTGTTAGCTTCGGTCACTTGAAGATGCCTGTTTTTGCCCTTTAATTGCTTGTTTCACATTGAAGAAAACTTCAAGGTGGGAAGTATAGTATGTAAGGCGTGGCATGTTTCACAATGGCGTGCCAGGCACATGCCTCAGTCTGATTCGATGAATGGGGCCTCGAGCGCTTGCCTGGGTTGTCGCCCCATGCTTACCTATAGCCATGCTGATTTACACCTTTGAAATGTCTTAATATTTGATAATATTGATGTTTTGCAGGAAAAAAATGACAGAATTCTCGACGAACTCAATGAGGAAAAGCGCGAAAGGGAAATGAAAATCAAGGATATCTTGCAAAGCCTCGACGAAGACGACGACGATTTCGAGGAGTCTCTGAAGGATCTCGATCTCGAGGATGTCACGTGCACGTGCTCCACTTCGACGAACGGCGTTGAAAAAGACGTCATGGAAAACACCCTGCGTCTCAACGAACTGCGGATCAAGGAACTCGAAGAGGAAGTCCGTCTTACTAAACTTAAACTTGAGAAGCTTCAGAAGGGAAAGGAACCTTCCACATCGATGAATGACACTGAAAAAGACGCTGAAACTGATTAATTTGATGTTTGGATTGACTGTATTTCACTTTGAAAAGGTGATTCCGGGTTTTTGATTACTTTGATCTCTGTTCCATTGCCCATTCTGTGATATGTTTTACTTGTTTTGAATTTAAGTATTAAATTAAGTTATTTACTTTTGTTTGTGAGTTGGAATTATCGGTTAACCATTCCGAAATTACTTTTCAACTTTTCATTTCTTGTTTTCAATGTTTTTCTTGCAGGATGGCAAGCAGCGATTACGATAGTGACGCGCTCACGGCCGAGGGAATCGCCGCAGCCGGATATCCGCCTCATCTGATCGACCAATTGGTCGACCTCTTCGTAAGTAGATTTATCGATTCTTCCCTTTCAAATGCTTTGTGTTGTTTTGAAAAAGACACATTTGCAATGTCAGATGTTTTGATAAATCGTATGTTTTGCAGGAAATCAGTGTCAAGGCCATCGCCGAAAAAAATAAGGAAATACACGAATTGGAACAGAAAGTTAAGGAACTTAAGATTGCCAAGCAACTTCTCGCCGAAAAAATGGAGGAAGAGCGTCTCGAAGAGCTTGAAATGGAGAAGCTTCAGAAGGAAACGGAACCCTCCACTTCGACGAATGACGCTGAAGA
This sequence comes from Panagrellus sp. LJ2284, assembly GCA_024447225.1. Taxonomy (NCBI): domain Eukaryota; kingdom Metazoa; phylum Nematoda; class Chromadorea; order Rhabditida; family Panagrolaimidae; genus Panagrellus; species Panagrellus sp. LJ2284. The sequence continues at coordinate 5,449,865 of JAMRYC010000005.1, read as the reverse complement.
AGATGCCAAAACCAACTGAATTTGAAGTTTGGCTGTGTTTTACTTTGTAATTTTGATTCCGGGTGATTGTCTTTTTCGATCTCTGTAGCATTGACCGATCTGTGCCATGTTTCACGTGTTCTGAATTTGATCATTAAATTGAGTTATTTGATTCTTTGTTTGTGAGTTCTAAATATCGGTTAACTCTTTCCGAGATTACTTTTCAACTTTTCTTTTGTTGTTTCTATGTAAGTTGTTTCAATTACAGGATGGCAAGCAACGATTTGGAGTTGGCGTTGAACGACCTGTACGAGGTGATGATGATTGACGCTGCCGGGTATCCGCCTCATCTGATGGACCGCTTGGAGGAGATCTTGGTTAGTTTTTTGGCCTTTTTTGTGTTCTTGTCTTGCATGGCTGAGTTTAAGTTGATTTTGACGAAATGCATAATTGATAATACTCATGTTTTGCAGGATAACAATGACAAGACCCTCGACGAACTCTATGAGAAGAAGCGCGAATTGGAAAAGGAAATGAAGATTGCCAGGCAAAAGCTCGAAAAGGCCCAAAAAGATCTCGAGGAATCGGTGGAGAGTATGCGTCTCATGACGCTTGAAATGCAACAGCTTTTGAAAGACCATGAAGATGCCACGTCCGCCCCGTTGACTAGCGTCGAAAAAGACTTCATTGAAGACGAGCTGCGTCTCAACGAAGAGCGTATCAAGAGAGCCGAAGAACAAATCTGTCTCACTAAACTTGAACTTGAGAAACTTCCGAAGGGAACGGATTCTTCTACGTCGACGAATGGCACTGAAAAAGACGCCGAAACTGATTAATTTGAAGTTTGGATTGGCTGTTTTTCATTTTGTGTAGTTGATTCCGGGTGTTTGACTAAAGTTTATGATCTCTATGACCTTTTCGATCTCTGTTTCGTTGCCCAACCTGTGATATGTGTTACGTGTTCTGAGTTATAATTAAATTAATTTATTCATTGCTTGTTGCCACTTGGAAATATCGGTTGACTTATTCCCGAGATTACTTTTAAATTTTTCGTGCTGTTTCAATGCAAGGTGTAGCATTCAGAATGGCAACCGATTTGAATCGAGAGTAATAGGTTAACACGTAGAATTGTTAAGTTTAACTTTGTTCAGCATTGAGATTTGAAGTTTCGTTTTGTTATCGCCCCTTTTTGGAGGGTATTTGGTTGGAATAAAATTGAAATACAAAAAGTTGGTACTGGTTTGAGGGGTGTAATTATTGGTTAACTCCGTTTGAGTAATACTTTTCAATTTGTTTTTTGTTGTTGTTTTGTAAGTTGTTCCAGTTACAGGATGAAAATCGACGATAACGGGTGGGCGTTCGTGGGCAAGGTGATATTCGTTGTCGCAGGCGGGTATCTGGTTTATAAGATGGCGACTTTTGTTAGTTTTTTTTCAATTGCTTTGTTTTAACTTGAAAGGCACCTTTGTAATGTCCGACTATTCAATTTTTCAAACATTTTTCAGGAAAACTATGATAAGACTCTCGATGATTGCCTTGAGGAACTCCGCAAATCTGAACAGGAACTAGATTTTGCCCTGCAACGCCTTGATGAAGACCTAGAGGAAGTTTACAAAGCCCAAGGAGGAAAGCGTATCATCACGGATCCTGACCTTAACAAATCCTTGGAGAGACTTGACAAGGCTCTGGAGATAAAGGGTCGTTTTAAACTTGAATTTGAAACGGTTTTGAAGAAAATGAACATCACTTTGGAGAACGGCCGTGAGAAGAACGCCAAAACCGACTGAGTTTCAAAATTGGATTGGCTGTATTTCATTTTGTAAAATCTGTTCCGGGTAATATTTTGATCTTTGTGACCGTTTTGATCTCCGTTCCACTGCCCGTTATGTAATATGCTTTACGTGTTTTGAGTTTAAGTATTAAATTAAGTTATTTATTGTTTGTTGCGAATGGATTTACCGGTTGACTCGTTCCCGAAATTATTTTTCAACAATTTTTGTTATTTTTATAAAAGTAGTTCCATTTACAGGATGGAAAACGACGATTACGGGTGGGCGTTCATGTTCGAGGTGATGATCATTGCCGCAGGCGGGTATCTGGCTCATAAGATGGCGCTTTTGGTTAGTTTTTTAAACTTATTTTTGTTTTCCTGCCTATTTGCTTTGTTTTGTTTTGAAAAGGCACCTTTTCTATGCTTGATTATTCCATAATTCAAACGTATTGCAGGAAAACACTAAGGAAACTCTCGACGACATCCATGAGCAAGTGCGCGAATCGAAACATGGCATGGAGGCTGCCAAGAAACGCTATGAAGAAGCCCTGGAAAGAAAGCGTATCTGTGATCTCAAGCTTAAAAAAGCCCAAGAAAGACTTGACAAATATTTGGAGAAAAAGCGTCTCCGTGATCTTAAAATGGAGAAAATTGCAAAGAAAATGCGCTCTTCCACTTTGGAGAACGGCCACGAAGAAGACGCCAACACCGACTGATTTGAAGTTTTGATTTGATTGGCTGTGTTTCACTTTGTAAAGTCTATTCCGGGTAGTACTTTGACCTCTGTGACCATTTTGATCTCTGTTCCACTGTCAAATTTGTGATATGTTTTACGTGTTTTGAGTTTAAGTATTAAATTAAGTTGTTTTATTTTGTAAGCGACTTGGAATTACCGGTTGACTCTTTTCCGAGATTACTTTTAAACTTTTTTTGTTCTTTTTATGTAAGTTGTTCCATTTACAGGATGGACAACGACAATTACGGGTGGGCGTTCATGTTCGAGGTGATGGTGATTGTCGCAGGCGGATATCTGGCTCATAAGATGGCGCTTTTGGTTAGTTTTTTAAACTTATTTTTGTTTCCCTGTCCATTTGCTTTGTTATGTTTTGAAAAGGCACCTTTTCTTTGCTTGATTATTCCATAATTCAAACGTATTGCAGGAAAAAAATGAGGAGACTCACGACGACATCATTGGGCAAATTCGCGAATTGGAACATGAAATAGAGGCTGTCCAGAAGCGCCACGACGAAGCCTTGGAGAAAGAGCGTTTTCTGCTTAAAATGCAGAAGATTATAAAGAAAATGAACTCGTCCGCGTTGGAGAACGGCCACGAAGAAGACGCCAACACCGATTGAGTTTCAAAGTTAGATTGACTGTGTTTCACTTTGAAAAATTGATTTCGAGTAATTATTATTCTGATCTCAGTGACCATTTTGATCTCTGTTTTGTTGCCCAATCCGTGATACGTTTACTTGTTTTGAGTTTAAGTATTTATTAAACGAAGCTTTTTATTGCTGGAATGAAGTGTGTAATTCGACCAATTTTCGAGATTACATGCAAAAAATGAATGTTGAGGCTGGAATAATTTGTAATGTTTTTTGTGCTTTTAAGACGCGATCTGGAAGCCGATTTAGGAGAGCCCATCCCCGATTTTTACACTTGAAAATGTTTTGAGTCAGAAACGTTGGCACTACTGGGGAGGGTTCGAAGTCGGAATAGGGAGGTTCAAAAGTTGCGGATTCTGGAGATACAGCTTCTCAAAGTTTTGGGGGTCGGTTATGTTAACGGGTCATTCCCAAGGTCATAGGACCCTGCTTTCTTGCACCGGGGGGTAAGACCGTCATCGGATCGAAATTTGCGTTTTTTTCGGGTTGTTTGGACACTCGGATTCACGTCAGACGAATACTGATTTCTGCCTGGTGGTGGTGGCATTGACTGGAACTGGAACACAAATATGGGCCGTGCTTTGATTACTATTTTGGTTGTTTTTATTTTGTTGGTTGGAGCTGTTCGGGCAGAATTCACTTCGGACTTCGAAGGCTTCCTCAAACAGAATTACGGCGCCGAGTTCGCTAAACAAATGACGCGGATCGATATAGGAAGGGGGTCGTTGGGAAGTTTTGGAGGGAAGTTTAATGCGGAAGAGAAGATTTCTAAAAAGGTTTGTTTTTTCATAAACTGGTTTTAAGCATTTGATTTTTTTGAAAAAAGTTTGGAAAACTTTATTGTTTTTGTGAAAAGTTGAAACTGTTTTTTTTTATATTAGCCTATTGTTTTCATCCACGGCGCCACATCTTGGGCCAACTTCTTTCTCCCGCACATTGAGTTTTTCCGGAAGCACAATTATTCACTGGCAAACCTTTACGCGACGACGTATTCTGATGGCGGTCGAACGCCCATGAATTTGTTGGATATGCGTTGCGAGGATGTCATTTTGGTAACATTTCTTGATATTCAATTTTTAAACTGGTTGGATCTCCGAATTTGACCTTCAGATCCGCAACTTCACCCGTGCCGTCGCGGCCTACACTAATTCCACCGTCAACATTATTGCCCATTCCATGGGTGTTGCCATCGGTCGCAAGGCTATTCTCGGCGGAAGTTGTGTTGATACCGAGGAATTCCTTGGTGGACCTCTGACTCATTTGGTTGAGAATTTCATTGGAGTGGGCGGCGTTGGCTATGGGCTTGAGCATTGCCCGGAACATTTGCACGATTGCAACAAGAAGAATGGGCTTGTTTGTGATTCTGAATTTTTGGTGGGTTATTTTGACTTTATTTTTTTAAACAAAACTACAATGGACTACCCTCATCTAGAATCAAATTGGCCAGCGCACCCAAGGTCACACCAGGCCAGGGTCGTGCTGAAAGTTACTATGGGTCGGTCGTTTACACCGGTGTACGCGCGCGTTTTTTGAACGCACCCATGCACGAGTCGGGTCGTGGGTTCATTTCAAAACGCGCGCGCGTACACGGGTGTAAACACGCGGTCCCAGTGTAACTTTCAGCACGACATTGGCCTGGCGTGACCTTGGGTGCGCTATCCAATTTGATTCTAGATGAGGGTAGTCCATTGTATTTCTTTAGATCGACGTAAACTCGCAACCAAAGAAATTCGAAGGCAACCGAACCTTTGTCATCTACTCCCCCGATGACCCTATTATTGGACGCAAATGTTGCGGCCATCTATGCTCCGACATCAATTTTAATGACGGCGTGTCAAAGCATCTGGGTCTGGACCATGTTGCAATAATCTTTAACACGATGGATGTGCAATTGAAACTGGTCGAAGGCGGGTCTATCTTGCCACTTAACGCTTGTACATGCAAAGTTTAATGTGAAGGCTTTTGGAACGCTTCAGAACATTGATCGAGTAAAAATATTAAGCTTTGGAACTGTACTTTTAGTGGTTTATGAGTTCGTTTACCAAAACTGTTTTTTTTAGATTTTTTTTGGCGTCAAGTGAAAACAGTACTGAACCACTTATTATGCAATAACGCTATCCGCGTTCCAATTCGCCTCAGCTTAGCCAAACCCGTTCCAAAAATGTTTGTATTGTCGCACTTCTGTTTTACAATGTTTCAAGCAGTTGCACAAACATAAAAAACTACATTTCCGGTGTGGTTAAAGCGTTTTTCCGGGGGTTTGGCCACGGGCAATGCGTCCTAAACCGAGATTGGTTTACAATTCATGCATATATTTTGAGAATAACGTGTTTTGAGGCACGTCGAGCGAGACTACAGGTCGGTCGTCGGCTGTCTCCGGAAAAGGGCCTCTGCGCCGTTAGTTATGCAATGGGGGCCTTTTTGCGGGCTTACAAAAGAGACTATAGTTGAAGCTTGCAAATTCGAGTATACATAGAAGGCTGTCGTGTTCGACGTCATACGATTACGCCTTTGACACCACCCACCTGGCCATAAAAAATCACAATGGGTGGATCGCCTTGAATTTCCATGTAAGCCGGTATACGATAGCTTCAAAAAGGGGTGTCTTTTGCGTGTTTCGACGCCGCTGACGTGTACTTAAGCCAACAGATCGGTGCAACTTTGACCGATACTTTCGCTCTGTGTTCTGTTTTGACTGGATAGATAAATAGACGGATCCAGAAGGTCCGCCTTGAAAGAAGGCGAGCGTCATTGGATCGAAATTTGCGTTCTTTTCGGGTTGTTTGGACACTCTGATTCACGTCAGACGTATCTTTTCTGGAAGACGAGGTTAGACAAATACTCATTTCTGCCTACTGGTGGTGGCGCTGGTTGACTGGAGGTGGAACGCAAATATGGGCCGTGTTATGATGACTATTTTGATTGTTTTTATTTTGATTGGAGCCATTCGGGCAGAATTTACTTCGGATTTCGAAGGCTTTTTAAAACGAAATTATGGCGCCGAATTTGCGGAACAGATGACACGGATCGATATGGGCATGGGGCCATTGGGCAGTTTTGGAGGGAAGTTCAATGCGGAGGAGGAGATTTCGAAAAGGGTTGGTTTTTTTGTTTAAAATGTAATGTAAAACGTTTAATTTTTTTGTTTTTACATGAAAAAAAGGTTTGAAAAGATGAAAACTTGTTCGGTTTAAGCCAATCGTTTTCATCCACGGCGTCACATCCCGAGCCAGCTTTTTCCTCCCGCACATTGAATTCTTTCGAAAACACAATTATTCACTGGCAAACCTTTACGCGACGACTTATGCTGATGGCGGCCGAACGCCTATGGTTTTGATGGATATGCGTTGCGAGGATGTTATTTTGGTAACATTTTTTGATTTTTTTACTTTTAAACTGCCACATTACCCGCACATCCATTTCAGATCCGCAACTTCACCCGTGCCGTCGCGGCCTACACCAACTCCACCGTCAACATCATCGCCCACTCCATGGGAGTTGCCATCGGTCGAAAAGCCATCCTCGGCGGAAGTTGTGTTGATACCGAGGAATTCCTGGGCGGATCGCTGACTCATTTGGTTGAGAATTTCGTCGGCGTGGCTGGTGTAGCTTATGGGCTTGAGCATTGCCCGGAGTTTTTGCACGATTGCAACAAGAAGAATGGGCTTGTTTGTGATTCGGACTATTTGGTGAGCTATTTTGCCTTTATTATCGTTTACAAAACTGACAGAACTGTTTAGATCGACGTCAATTCGCAATCGAAGAAATTCGAAGGCAACCGCACTTTCGTCATCTACTCCCCAGATGACCCCATTATTGGACGCAAATGTTGCGGTCATCTATGCTCCGACATCAATTTCAATGATGGCATGTCAAGGCATCCGGGTCTGGACCATATTGGAATCATCTACTTCACGATGGATGTGCAATTGAAACTGGTCGAAGGCGGGACAATTTGAACACTTGTCACTTATCACTTGTTAATTTTGATCTTTTTTTACTTTTTTTGCCATTGAAACACATTACGGCTGGATAGATTTTTTATTGATGACTATATAGAAAAGTTGTGTATATAAAACTGAGAACACGATAGTAGCATATGAATCAGATCAGGGCAGCGACGAAGAACGCGACGGAAGTAAGTCAAACAGTGGATCCGCTGCCGGATCGTCATAAACTGTGACATCTGAAGCCTCCCTCTCAACAGAAGCCAGATCTTCGTTGTTCACATTGTTTACGCTGCCTTCGATGACCATTCTGATGAAATCGAGTTGGTCATGGATGCCAGCCATCTCGGCATAGACAAGCTGCTTGACGGTTTCGGTGATTGTCAGGACGGCATTGTCGAGAAGTTCCTTGACGTTATCTTTTTTCATGTTGCGGATAAAGTCGACAGCGTGTTGACGGCGACGGAAACGGGCGACGATTTTGATGTCGTACTTTTTGCCAAAGGGATTTCTGAAAGGAAATTAAATAAATGAAAACTGATCATTTAGACGAATATGATTGCTTACATGAAAACATCGTCAAACTCATTAGGATAGAACATGCGATGCCGGATCGTTTTATCGGACATTTCATAGCCCTTGCATACGCCGGTGACACGAGGACCATCAGGAAAGCCGGTGGCGACGAGGTAGCGGCCTGGAAATTCAAAAACTGGTGGTGTTTAAAGATAGTTCTACATACCACGAGGAATAAAGTTGTTGACCAGAGTGGAAGACACACTTGAAGTCGACATGGTCCGAATGAGGCACCACAATAAGGTTTTGTACGGGTTCGAACTGGCATAAGTAAAATATGCAAATTTTTGGTTTTTTGTTTACAAGTTTTGTTCATGCAAACTTTGTAATGCCACTGCATGAAACTTTTTTTTATTTGCTGTTGTTTGAATTTCCTTTTTAGTTCAAATAAACTGTAAATAATCGACTCTCTTCTGTAGCAACATCAAAAAAGCTTCGACTGTAATGATTTTTACTGCCGCCTCTCAAGAGTACTTTGCGTACTTCAAGTTTCCGACGCCTGCTTTCACATTATCGACGCTTCTCTGCCGTAAAAACAACATAGCCGTGCCGATCGACGCCGCTTATCTTTTGGATCGCATCGGATGTAAATGTAAACAGGAAATACGGGTCTATTCTTTTCTAACTTTCAGTGAGAATAAGAACTGTTGGTTTATCAGAAACTGTTGATGTCGATTGCTTCTTTCTTTCACAACTTTGAATGAAATTTATAAAACCTGATAATTTAGTTGTCATTTTCAGCGGAATCATTAATGAACGATCCTCCGCTAAAGCCGTCCCGACAGCGACATGATGCTACTTCTGACCCGCCAATGATTGTGGCCAACACAAATACCCGTTTCTGCGGAGACACCGCGAATTCCAATTATCAATCATCGACTGTAGCAGTTACGAATCCAAAACTGTCTTCTCAATTGACATCACGAACTGAGAGTTCAACCACGACTATCCAACAAAAACCCTTCATTGCCGAAGCCATCAAGCCCAGTTTTGGTGAAACCAGATTCCTGATTTTTGCCAGACAAGCCCCCCCTTCACCCGATATGCCGGCACTGGTTAAAGTTGGCGATTTCACGATTATCAACGATGGCGAGTTTGTTTTTAATGACGTCTTTGATAAACTGGACGCGGGTCAAATTGTGATTGTGCTACAATACGATCCCGCTGACGAACCGATAATCGAGAAGATCCCGGCGCCCAACATGTCTCGAGCGTTGAAGATTCAGTTTACTGACGCGAAGCCGCTAATTATCAGTTGCTTAACGATGCTGACTGATGTTCAACTTGATAGACAAGGAAGACCGACAGAGTGCCGCTTTATTGACACCGTCAGTCGGCAGGAAAGGTACTTGCGGAAGGCTCTAATACCAATGCTTGCGCACAATGCAAAGACTCTGGAAGCTGGAACCCTTTTCTGCGCGTATTACGTGAACTACGGCCCCGGATCACGCTTCATTGCCCAACGGAACATGTACTTTTCGCCATTGGTGGTGACGCCGATGACTGTTCAGCATGAAGTTGTGCCGGAATGGAGTGCTGTGGCGGCCATGATTCACAGAAAGAAAAAAGGGATTTGTTTCCACCAACGCGCCGGGATACTTGTCCCGTTCGCACAGGGGAAGAATTTTCATGCCGTTTCGGTGCGCGTTTATTTCCCGTTTCAAACGGGAAGGCTTGTCCACCATCGAGCGTGGACAGTTATCCCCTTTTTGTCGGGGAACCAATTACCATAAGCGCGAGGAATCGTTTCCCTTTGCCAACATGGAAACGAATCCTCTTTTGTTACCGTAACGCACGCACTTTTTTTTTACTTTTTTCTTTTTTTGTTCTTATTATTACACATCATAGAAGACAAATTATTATTATGTTACATTTATTGTTACACTTTTAAATAATAAATAACAAAAGTTGAATCACAAAAGTAAATTAAAATTAAGTAAACATCATAAATTGAAGTAAATTATTATTCATTGAGGATAAGTTCACGTTTCTGACGTCATTGAATTCTTAGGACAGTTGATAGTTTCGTAGACTTCAGTCCTAAAAAGAGAGATATTAGAAACTGACAAAAAAATTCGGGGAAAGTCAACATACCGAACTCAACGACTCTTTTCTGCGTTATGATACATTTGACCTTTTTGTGCCGATCCGTAAAGCACTTCCTAAACAAAAGCAAAAAAACTTACATGCATTACGAAGACTCTGAAATACTTCAAAAGTGTTCATGACCTAAGTCTTGGGACCCTGTCAACACTTAGACACTTGGGCTGTTTCAACTGCCCAAACACTTGGAAAAGGGGCGGTGAAGGCCTCTGAAGGCGCGTTCCAATAGTGATCGGCAATGCAGCAACTGACGTTTTGGCGATAACCCCTGCCTTTCGCATTCAAATTTACCAAAAACAAGTACAAATGCAAATTTCTACACACATTAACATTACATTTGTAATTTCCATATCGAATTGGGGACCACGACACCCTGCTGATCGGGAAAAACTGTCCACGCTCCGCGCGTGGAAATCCTTCCCCGCCAAAAACGGGACAAATATCCCTCCTTTCCAAACAGTGAAACACGATTTTTTTCTGTGTTGGTGCTGTTTATGAAGATTGCCAGAAAACTGCACTTAAAATGGAAGGCGACGTAAAACACGAGTTGATTCGTGTCGGTGAGTTGATGAAATTGTCACTGATAACGGCAGGATGCGTCAAAAACAGGGAGAAACGTGAAGCCGAATTGCTGACGAGACCTCAATGGAAAATATTGTGTGATGGAAATGTTGAAATCACGGTATGGCAGAGGCTGAAGGTGTTTCAAATGATAGCAGTTGCCTCCTGTTACGTGAAAGGTGGCTTTATTGTGGTCAGACGGCCTGAGGACAAAGTTATGGTTAGCATTGTCCCGGCAACTTTTATGATCACTGCTATTGAATTCGATGAAGAAGATGAATCCATACTGTTAAAAGCTATTGCGTCGATGAAAACTGTTCATACTTCGTTTGGCCACAACTTCATGGATACCATTGGTGATAAGGAGCTACTTATCCAGCCGGGCACTAATGCTGAGATGGGCACCACGCTTGCTGAAGATTTGATTCATGGAAAACTGAAACTGTTACTAGACCATGAGAATATTGCTATCAGCATCTTCAAAGCAATCTTCGGTCAAAACATATCGACAACATCGACAAAGCCAGACGAACTGATAATTCTTGATGATAAACTGACGGAAGATCAAAAGAACGTCATCAACAAGATTCTCGGCAAGCAATTTCCTGTCATTCATTGCGAAGCCCCAGCAGGTTGCGGAAAAACGGCAATGATAAGCGAAGCTTGTCGAGAATACTGCAAACGTCAGTCGAGATGGATTCCGTTGCTGGTATCCACGGCCAATGCGCCAGTGCTTCATCCTGCAAGAGCGCTACAGGACATGAAAATACCCCCACTGGTGCTGGCGTCGACAGTTGCCATTGCGAAAAAAGTAGGTGAGACTGTTGACGTTGATGAGAAGTGCACACTGATGAGCCACCTGCAACGTCTGATGGAAAATGAAAAACTAACGGGTTCCGACAGATTGGTTGTTGAAGAGGCGCACTCGATAGAGGTCAAATTAAAACAGGAGCATGATTCTGAGGTTTACGCAGCTGACCAACTTGATCTGTTGCCGCCACAACATGGCGTTGATGACGACGTGGATGATGGTGAAGTGAACGATGTCTATGAAAGCTTAAAAACTGATGATAGGTCTATATACCGTCAAGTGGCAGCCGGAATCGAAGTAATCCTACGCCTCTCGCCGCCACCTCTTATCGCCGCTACCACGGCAATGGCCTTCAAATACGCAAACGTCCTCAAGGACCATGTCAGATTGTTGCTGATCGATGAAGCGTGTACTGTACCCGTCATCCACGCCGCTGCATTGTTGGCAAAGCTGAACACCATCGAAAAGCTAGTTCTAATCGGAGACAGTAAGCAATTGGCAGTTTTCAGCCGGAATCTGCCAACTATCGTCAAAAACATGGGGTTTGAAAGCGTGTTTTCTAAATTTTACAAAACTGCATGTACCGGAATAAGTCGCAGCGCCCTTCAAACATCATTTCGCTTCCATCCGGCAATAACTAACTTTGTCAAAAACATCGTTTACCCGGACATCGACCTCAAATCAGCTGTAACTCCAGAAGCACGCTCAGATTTCCAAAGGCTTCACCCACTAAACACAACATTGCCAGTCGTACTGTTGACGGCGACGGGTAAAGACCGTCAAGTATTTCCAATCAGTCGGACAAATGATAGTCACACTTTCAAAACTGTAGAAGCTCTTCGGACCATGTTAGAAGCTGTGTCCCCGACCACCACAATTGCAGTGATTTGTCTTTATCATGCTCAAAAAACTGATATTATTCAGTTATCTGGCGAAAACATCAACAAGCGAGTTATCTATGCTTCCGTCGACAGTTTCCAGGGCCAAGAAGCCGACATCGTGCTGTTGGTGACGACGAAAACTCGAGATACTGCTGACAATGCATTCCTGTTGAAAGAAGAACGCCGAAATGTCGCATTGACAAGGGCCAAGAGTGGTTTGGTTATCATCGGCGACCCAATGGCACTGATTCAGAATGAAACTTGGAGGCCGGTTGTTGAGAAGTTGCAAGATGCAGGCACAATCGTCGACCATCTCTATGTCCGCTAATCGGATGCGGTTTTGTCATCGATAGAGCGACTGGTCAAAAGCATCTTGCTAGCCATTGTCAAGTCTTGACCATGTGTGTGCCTCCGAACTGCCAGCATTGCGCCGCTAGCCTTGCGCAGACTATTACAGTACAATCGATAGGTTCAACAACTGCACGAAGTGTGTACATCCGAGCTTCCAAACCTCGCGCAATTGGAAAAAGTTATATTTCAATCGTTGAAAACCATATAATGGAAACTGATAACGTAAGTTTCCTGACTTAGTATTAAAACGGCAAAACAGCAGTCATTCCCCATTTCAGAGCCTTCAATGCCACCTCATCAAAGAAGTAAAAGTCAACTGTTACAAGTTGTTGAACGTCTCCATTTCGCCGATTTATGGCTTTGCGTTATTTCAATATAATAATTATAATATCAAAGCACTTCGAACGACTGTGCTTGAAAAACCAAAAGATGGTGATTCCGACGAACTTGATGAATTTGAGAACAAGGATCGCAATGTTCAAGAAGTGAGTAAAATTTATATATATTATATAACAAAACGATAATCAGATAACTTTTATTTTAAGATCATCGGTCTGTTCCGAAAGCTGAACTGTGAAGGGCGTCTTCTCGCTGAAGCGATGACTGATTCCTACGTAAGCTTCTATGATGCTTGTGCTGTGATGAACAACGCATTAATGCCGAAGAAACAACGTCGCAAAATACGTCGATTACACATGATTAAACTGTCAGCATTATCGCATACAATCAGTATGCTCGAATGGAATCCAAAGAATCCGGCGATGCTTGCAGCTGTGACACCCGAAACACTTTACACCGTTTTATTTGACTTTGAGGTGAGAATCCATTCGGTTGTTTTTATATGTAAAAACTAAAAGGTATTTTAAGCTCGAACTGAGTTACATTCTCGCTCAAAAGGACATGACGACATCGATAACAGCTATTTCATGGAATCCAACCGGAACACAGCTGACCGTTGGCGATGCAGAAGGCCGAATCTACCAATTCAACCCTCAATTGCATCTAATTCGATTTGTATGCCCGCCTCGTTTGATCCCGTCCGTATTCCCTGACAAGTTCGCGTGTTCTGGCATTTGCTGGGTGTCGAAAACGGAACGGATCGTCGTCTTCACGAGTGAAACTTCCGACAAGTTGCATCTGACTAAACTCACAGTCAAACCCCACAAACTACCAAAATGGACTGTTTGGGATGTTTTGCCAACGGCAGACGGCACAAGATATACGAAAACTTTTAACTTTTTGCCTGTTTTCGAATGGAATGTGGTAAGTTATATTAAACTGCATCGTCCTTTGTATATGTGTAGTTGAATTTTCAGGTTTTCTTGTCCTCGCCATGTCTCTCCGAAGTCTTCACGTTTGGCGTTGTCAACAACGCTTGGCAGCCCTTGAAATTGGATGAACGTTTCACCATCAAAGCTCCACTTAAAAACGACTCAAATGCCATATTCCACAACGCAGCTTCGTCATCAGCATCATATTTTCAAACATCCAAAAATACGTTCATAACTTCAATGTCGATCAACTACTCTGCCAAACAGACTGTTAACACCGACCCATTGTCTCAAACGCTGCCGCCGCCAGTCGTTTATGTTACAACATCAGATAACAAGCTTCTGTTATACCACGTAGTATCCCTAAATTCTGATCGAACCAGTCTTTTTAAACCGGCTAAAGCCATCGAAAAAGAAATGGTCAAATACGGTCCAAAGGCACCTGACGGAGCTTCATCATCATCTAGTGATTGGGATGACGATGAAGATGACAGCGATGATTCATGAGCTCGATGGGAGAGAAAGCAAGAACGGGTACGCAGTGAAAGGCAGCTACCCCGTTTGCTCTGAAAATACTGTACTAAAAGTTGTTTGTGGCCTCATGTCAATCCCGTCAAATATACGATTGTTTAATTTTTTGTGTAATTGAATAAAAACAAAAAAAACTGATCTACGTAAGCTGAACTTGCATTGTCCATCCTATGATCATGTGCGTCCACCATGCTTGACCGCCAATAAAGCACGGCCAAGTTTGCGCATTAGCTAACATACCATTGAATCGATTTAGCTCCAGTGTCGTCTGTTGTGTGCGCTGTGAAAGGTATAAATAGGTGTATACCAAACATTGCATTATTTCTCTGAGTCGATTGAATGCCGAGAATGGACACTGATTACGTATGTTATTTTATTGCATTATAACGAAAACTAACATTTCGATAATTGTTGTTCATTTCAGAGCTTCCAATTCCGTCTCATCCGACAAGTCGAAATAGAACGCACAAAGTATCTAAATGTTTCAGTCTCGTCGGATTATGGTTTCGCTTTGCTTCTTAAAAGTATCAAACACAACAACTTCGATGAAGAGAAAGACATCATAACTGAACAGATTTGGACGGATGTCATTGAAAGCCGCCAATATGACAACCCCGTGATTCCTAGACATTATGTCAAAGGCGTAGCTAATAAGTTGTCGATGTATGAGGATAAGATACGCAAGGTTAGAAAACTGATTGACTAGATAATGGTTGAAATAATTGTCAACATTTTAGAAAAACGACCTTCTTTGCAAACTCAATTGCACCGGACGTGTGCTCGCAAAAGTAACACATTATTCTCATATATCCTTCTACGATGCTACTAAATTGGCACCAAAGACGATGCATGCCATTCGCCCGCTCCATGGTGTCACGATATCAAAATCACCGGCAAAGATCAAGATGTTGGAATGGAATCCGAAGAATGCAGCAATGTTTGTCGTTGCGTTCACCGAAACACTTTATACAGTGTTGTTTGATTTTGAAGAGGAATCGAGTCGTAAGCTGGCAAAAACATTCATGAATGCACCGATAACAGCTCTTTCGTGGAACTCTGCCGGAACGCAGCTGTATGCTGGTGATGCTGACGGTCGGATTCATCAATACAATCCTCAATTGAAGTTTATTGGAACCGTAAATCCGCCGGACTTGATCCCATCCGTCTTTCCGGACAAGTTTGCGTGTTCTGGTCTTTGTTGGGTGTCCAAAACAGATCGGATTGTCGTATTTTCGGATAAAGAATCCGACAAGTTGCATCTGACTAAACTAACTGTCAAACCCAACAAACCATCAAAATGGACTGTTTGGGATGTTTTGCCGGCGGTGGAAAACAACAGGTGTCACAAAACCTTCAACTTTCTGCCTGTTGTTGGTTGGGATACTGTATTGATGTCCTCGCCGTGTCTTTCCGAAGTCTACACATTTGCCCGCATCAACAAAGTTTGGCAGCCTCTAAAATTAGACGAATGTTTTACTATCCAAGCACCAATTGAACCAATATTTGTCAGACCTTATTACAAAATAAGAGAACAATCATGGTATTTTGCTCATCACAGAAGGAAGGTCGAATCGATGCGTGAAAGTGTTCCGCCCATGGCCAAAGATCTTCACAAATTCAAAAAGGCGTTTATTACTTCGATGTCGATCAACTACTCATCCAAACAGAACGTTATCACTGGAAAAGGCCAAACAATGCCGCCGCAGCCGGTCGTTTATATAACAACTTCACATGGTGCCCTTTTGGTCTATCAGATGGTGTCCCTGTATTCGGATCGGCCCAGTCTCGTCAAACCGGCAGAAACCGTAGTCAAGGAACTAGTGAAAAACGGCCCAAAGGAGCCATTCGGGTATTCGGAAACATCGTCAACGGATTCAGACGCATCTACCAGCTATAGCCATTCATGCAGTGAGTACGAATTTGAAAAAACATTGCGACCCCATCGACGACAGAAAAAAGGGACCAGTACAGTTAATTATGAGAAAGATGCCGGAACGCAGACCAACTTTTATCACAGAAGTTCGGCCATTATGAAGTTGCGCAAGGAAATTATGAGACTTCGGGAAATTGACATCAATGCGAAAACAGACTTGGTAAGTTGTGTAAAACATTCTTTTTGCCGATATTTTTAATTAAATTTCTATCCTTTTAGGCAAACTACACAAGTCTGCGGCTCATCGAAGCGGGCAAGCTGTCAGCCTACGGCGTTCTCGAAGTCTACGCAGCTGAGAATGAAAGCTTCAATAAAATCCGTGATACAAAGGAACGCTGGTCGGCAATGTATCACGGAGACGTCAAACTCATCGCGGAAATGAAGCGGTTGGATTGCAAGTTATCAGCCGACGAGTTCGTGGCCGCTGTTTTGTCGATTCTGAGCAAGCCAGTGGCCAGGTTCATGAATTTGGACGCTGACGGCCTCACAGTGAAAGGCAGCGACTTTTTTCGCGTTGAAAATACTGTATTGGAAGTTGTTTGTGGTGTCATGCTTGTCAAATTTACGATTGTTTAAACTTTTTTTCCTTAAATATATGAAATCTTATTTTTTTTATAAATAAAAACTGAATATATAAATCACAAATGTACGCCACACCTACCATACCCAACATGCACCATGTGCGTCCATAAAATATCAAACCACCAACATCGTCAAGTTCGCGCATTAGTCTAGTACCTTGCACTCGATAGATTTGTCGAGTGTTGTCTGCTTTTTGCTGCGAGAACTACCATCGGAAATAGCAACACCTTAGCCGTTTGAAAACTCGTCATGGAAACTGATTACGTAAGTTTATTTTACCATTTTTTCAAACGTGATCTTACAGTAATTCCCCATTCTAGAGTCTTCAATTCCGTCTAATCCGACAACACGAACATGAAACCAAAAAGTATTTGAGTGTCACGATATCGTCGACCTACGGTTGTGCTTTGACTCTCACAAGTAATGAACACAAATGGCGCGACGAGGTGACATACTACACCGGTATTAAAGAAGTTTGGACAGACATGCTTGAACGGCGTAAGTATGAAGACTTCGAGGACTTTCGTAGTAGAAATTATATTTATTACAAAGACAATAATAAGGTTAGCAAAAAATATATGCATATTACGCAACGGGTTTTTATTTATATCAAGTTTATGCAACTTTTAGATTAGAGCGTTCATCTTAAAAAACAACTGCGACGGACGTGTTATTGCACAAGTAATAAGCTTTTCAAAAATAAGTTTCTTTAGCGGGACTTCGATGACACCCCAAGTACGTCGTCCTCATACAGTACGTCCGATACACGGGTTGAAACTATCAAATTCTTCGGCAAAGATAAAAATCTTTGAATGGAATCCAATGAATCCGGCAATGTTCGCTGTTCCGTTGGCCAAGACAATTTATATTGTGTTGTTTGATCTCGAGGTAGGCTTACAAGTTTCGTATATGTAACCTTATTTTTTATATTCTAGAAAGAATCAAGCCGAATCCTTGCAAAAATGGAGATGAAAGCACCGATAACGGCTGTTTCATGGAATCCAGATGGAACGCAGTTGATTGTGGGCGATGTAGAGGGTCGAATTAACCAATTCAATCCTCAACTGAAGCTACTTCGAACTGTGAATCCGCCTGATTTGACACCATCCGTGTTCCCGGACAAGTTTGCGTGTTCAGGCCTTTGTTGGGTGTCGAAGACGGAACGGATTGTCGTATTTTCGGATAAAGAATCCGACAAGTTGCATCTGACTAAACTAACCGTCAAGCCCAACAAACCACCAAAATGGACAGTTTGGGATGTTTTGCCAGCCGTAGAAGACAAAACGTGTCAAAAAACTTTTAATTTTTTGCCTGTTTTCAAGTGGAACACTGTACGTTCTACAATTCTAATCTGCTTTTTAGAAGTAATTTAGCTTATTTTCAGGTCCTAATGTCCTCCAAATGCCTCTCCGAAGTCTACACATTTGGCATCGTCAATAACATTTGGCAGCCTCTGAAATTGGATGAACGTTTCACCATCAAAGCACCAATTGAACAAATACTCAAACCTGTTGAACATAAGCCCCGTCGCTTTAACCGTCACAGAAAACAGGTCGAACCAACGCTTGAATCCGTCTTGCCCACTTCAGCCAATCTTCACGAATTCAAAAAGACGTTCATAACATCAATGGCTATCAATTACACGTCCCAACAAAGCGCTTTCGTAGGCCAAAGCCAATCTATATCGCCACAGCCAGTCATTTACGTGACGACGTCAAACGGCATGCTTTTCATCTATCAAATGGTATCACTGTACTCTGATCGTCCCAGTCTTTTTAAATCCGCAGAAATCGTCGACAAGAAGCAGGTGATAAATGGGCCGGATAGAGAAGGTTACAATTTATACAACAAATCGTCCACGGATTCGGACGCATCTACCAGCTACAGCCATTCAGGCAGTGATTGGGAAAGAGAAAAAGCTAACTACACTCATCGACGACATAAAAAAGGCACCAGTACAGTTAATTATAAAAAAGACGCCGAAGCGCAGGCAAACTTCGACGATGAGGGCCCGGCGATCATGAAATTGCGCAAAGAACTTATCAGACTTCAAGAAAAAGACATCAACGCCAAGAAAAACCTGGTAAGTTGTGCAAAATATTCTTTCTGCTGATAAGTGTAATTTAATTGCTAATTTTTTAGGCAAAAATCACATATCAGAAGCTCATTGAAGCGGGAAAGTTGTCAGCCTACGGTGTTCTCGAAGTCTATGCAGCCGAGAATGAAAATTTCAACAAAATCCACGACATAAAGGACCGTTGGTCGGCAATGTATCACGAAGACGCGAAACTCATCGCGGAAATGAAGCGTTTGCATTGCAAGTTATCAGCCGACGAGTTTGTTGCCGCTGTTTTGTCGATTCTGAGCAAGCCAGTGGCCAGAATCATGAACTTGGACGCTGACGGCCTTACAGTTAAAGGCAGCGACTTCTTTCGAGTTGAAAATACTGTATTGGAAGTTGTTTGTGGGGTCAAGCTTGTCAAATTTACGATTGTTTAAAATTGTTCCGTGTAATTTAAATGTCGATTATTTGTAAAATTCGCACTTGTGTCGTTGCGATGAATAAAAATTAGTAAATAGCGTACGTCTCGTTGTTAGTCACACCCCACTGACTGATATCGATCATGTGCGTCCACCAAAGTCTGACGGTCAACATAAATTGCATCGCCAAGTTTGCGCATTAGTTTATTACCCTGTGTTACCCTGAAAAAGCCATACTTTCGCCTTTTGAAAGCTCACCAAGCTAAGCTCTTTTGGCACCTTAAAAGCTGAACATGGAAACTGATTACGTATGCTTTTATAACTTTACCAAACCTAATCTCACAACAACTCTTGCCCATTTCAGAGTCTTCAATTCCGTCTCATCCGCCAACACGAACATGAGACCACTAAATATTTAAAAATTTCAATTTCGTCGACTTACGGTTGCGCTTTAGCCCTCAATCACTATGAATGGCGAAGTGAAGGAGACGACTACACTGTAATTAAAGATGTTTGGACGGACGTGCTTGAAAGTTTTGAATACGAAAACTTTGATGATTTTCGCCTTTCTAGTAACAACTACATCTACAAAGAATATATTGGTACAAGAAATAAAACGGACAAACCCGTTGCCCTGAAAGATAATTCTCATGGCAAAAGGTTTGTCATAAAACATAACTGCGACGGACGCGTGGTCGTGATACTAAAAAGTTTTTCCAAAATTGAATTCTATGGCGCAACTTTGATGGCCCCAAACGCAGGTCGTGGACGTCGTGTTCGTCCAATACATGGGTTAAAACTATCAAATTCATCGGCAACGATTAAAATGTTTGAATGGAATCCGAAGAATCCGGCAATGTTTGTTGTTGTGTTGGCCAAGATACTGTATGTAGTGCTGTTTGATTTGAAGGTTGGCTTTTTGGGTTTCTAATTATTTATAATTTAAACTTTTATGTTCTAGAAACAATCGAGTCGAATACTAGCCAAAAGGGACATGAAAACACTGATGACGGCTGTTTCATGGAATCCAAATGGAACGCAGTTGATTATAGGCGATTCAGAAGGTCGAATCTACCAATTCACCCCTCAATTGAAGCTGATTAGAATAGTTAAACCGCCTCGTTTGATCCCATCTGTTTTCCCGGACAAGTTCGCTTGTTCTGGCATTTGCTGGGTGTCAAAGACGGAACGGATCGTTGTTTTTACGAGTGAAACTTCCGACAGGTTGCATCTGACTAAACTAACTGTCAAATCCAACAAGCCACCAAAATGGACAGTTTGGGACGTCTTGCCAGCGGTCGAAATCACAGAAAACAGCAAAACTTTCACTTTTTTACCAATTTTCAAATGGAACACAGTAAGTTTAACAGTTATATATGCTTACACCCACACAAATCGTATTGTTTCAGGTCTTAATGTATTCTTCATGCTTATCAGAAGTCTTTACATTTGGCATCGTCAACAACGTTTGGCAGCCATTAAAATTGGATGAACGTTTCACCATCAAAACACCCATTGAACAAATACACAAACCTGAAAAGCTTCATCGGAAAGCATATCGTCGTTGCAGAAGAGATGGCGAACCAACGCTCGAAACCGTTCCGCCCACTGCTTCTGATGTTCACAAATTTAAAAAGACGTTTATAACATCGATGGCTATCAATTACTCATCCCAAAGAAGCGTAACAACCGGCCAATGCCCGACATTGCAGCCACAGCCAGTCATTTACGTAACGACATCAAACGGCATGCTTTTCATTTATCAAATGGTGTCACTGTACTCTGATCGTCCAAATCTTTTCAAACCGGCAGAAATCGTTGACAGGGAATCTATAAAAAATGGGCCGTATGAACTCGGCTACAATATACACTACACATCTTCTACCGATTCGGATAAAAGTTCTACCTACAGTTCACATGACTGGCCACCAGAGCCCAAACCTCATCGACGACAGAAAAAAAGAACCGGTACAACAAACTATGAAAAACATGCCGAAGCGCAGGCAAACTTCGATGACGAGAGCCCGGCGATCATAAAATTGCGCAAAGAACTTATCAGACTTCAAGAAAAAGACACCAACGCCAAGAAAAACCTGGTAAGTTGTGCAAAACATTTTTCCTGTTGATAACTGCAATCAAATCTTTATTTTTAGGCAAACATTACGCGTCTGCGGCTCATTGAAGCGGGCAAGCTGTCGGCCTACGGTGTTCTCGAAGTCTACGCAGCAGAGAATGAAAGCTTCAACACGATTCGTGATATAAAGGACCGTTGGTTGGCAATGTATCACGGCGATGCCAAACTCATTGCTGAAATGAAGCGGTTGCATTGCGAGTTATCAGCCGACGAGTTTGTGGCCGCAGTTTTGTCGATTTTGAGCAAGCCCGTGGCCAGAATTATGGATTTGGACATGGACGGCCTCACAGTGAAAGGCAGCGACTTTTTCCGTGTTGAAAATACTGTTTTGGAAGTTGTTTGTGGAGTCATGCTTGTTAAATTTACGATTGTTTAATTTGTGTATTATGAAATGTTCACATTAGTTGTAAAAGTTGGTGTGCCGTTGTGAATGAATAAAAGTTAGAACAGAATGTACATCCTGTTGCTAGCCACTCCCACACTACCCAATCTTGATCATGTGCGTCCACTAAAGTCTGACGGCTAACATAAATAACATCGCTAAGTTTGCACATTAGTCTATTACCTTACATTCGATAGACCCAACAAGTATCGTTTGTTGTGTGCGGCAAAAAGCGAGACATCAGTACCCGGAAAAGCCATACCTTGACCAACTCATCCGGCTAAGTTATCTTAATCGCTTCAAATTTGAATATGGAAACTGATTACGTAAGCTTTTTTTAATTTACGTAACTTGATCTTACAGTAACCCTTGTCCATTTCAGAGTCTTCAATTCCGTCTCATTCGAGAAACGTTTAATGGTTTTTATACCTACTATGGTCATGAGCCCAAAATCAAACGTTTAGCGATTTCCTCGACGTATGGCTTTCTAACGATTGCGGATACCGAAAGGGAGTTCGCCACCGCATTGACAGATGTCTTTGAGCAACGGCAGTATTGCAATCCCGAAGAGGGTAGTTTATGGCACAGAGGACGAGAGACAGATTACACAACGAAGGTTTGACATTAAATCTATGAAATACAATTGCTTTACATACTGTTTTCAGATAAGTTTGGTTAAACTTGGGTTCAATTGTAATGGACGTGTACTCGCGGTTGATGCAACAACGCGAAAGGGGTCATTTATATATCTTTATGATGCTGCTGTTCTTGCTCCGAACTTAAGTTTTGTGGCTTATGCGGTAAACAAAATTAAATTAGTCGGCCCGATGCCAAAGGGACCTGTTGAAAAGAAACCGCTAAAGCCGGGAACAGGTTCATCAGAATCTGAATACTACGAACGACCAGAATTAAAAACTAAGATTACGACAGTCGAATGGAATCCAGCAAATTCGCGAATGTTAGCTGTTGCGACGTATGAAACGTTGTTTGTCATTTTGTTTAATTTGGATGACGCTTTGAATCATCGCATACTTGCCAAAATGGACACGACAGCACCGATAACAGCCTTTTCATGGAATCCGGCAGGAACACAGCTAACCGTTGGCGACGCAGACGGTCGAATCCACCAATTCAACCCTCGGCTGAAACTAATCTTTACCGTGAATCCGCCTGATTTGACCCCATCCGTGTTCCCGGACAAGTTCGCGTGTTCTGGTCTTTGCTGGGTTTCGAAGACGGAACGGATCGTCATTTTCACGAGTGAAACTTCCGACAAGTTGCATCTGACTAAACTAACTGTTAAACCCAACAAACCACCAAAATGGACTGTTTGGGATGTTTTGCCAGCGGCCGAAAGCACAGAGTTCGGCAAAACGTTCAACTTTTTGCCCATTTTCAAATGGAATATGGTAACTTCAATTACTCTAACTTTACGTGCACAAGTACAATTGTCTATTTCCAGGTCCTGATGTCTTCCACATGCCTCACTAAAGTTTACACATTTGGCATCGTCAACAACGTTTGGAAGCCTTTTAAGTTGGACGACCGTTTCACCATCAAAACGCCACTCGATAAAGGCCAAAAGACAGTCATAACATCCATGTCTATCAACTATTCATCGCAGAAAAGCGTTTCCATTGGTTCGGAGTTCCCGAATATGCCGCCACAGCCAGTTATTTACCTAACAACTACAAATGACAAAATTCTCATCTATCACTTGGTGTCTCTAGATTCCAATCGACCTATTCTCTTCAAACCGGCGCAATCGATTGACAAAGACAACCTAAAAAACGGTCCGGCTCCGAAAAAAACATATGAATACTATACAGACACTGATTCCGACGTTCAAGAAACTAATTACGTTAGTGATCATGATTCACTTGATGATAACGTTTACAGTGACGACGACGATAAGGGCGACACGGTTGATGATTTTTTTCAAAAATATCAAGGTTATAACAGCTACGACGATAATGATTCTGACGACAGTGATTCTGACGACGGTGATTACGGTTATAGTCGCAACAGAAAACCAAAAGCTCCCCGGCCAGTAGTGTATACAAAAAAGAAGTGTATCAGTACGGAAGTAGCCACCAAAGACGTCAACATTCAGGTCAAAGTGGATCATGACGGCACTTCCGATGAAGCGACTATTTTAAAACTACAAGAAGAAATTTCACGAATGCAAGAAAGTATTCTTCGAACAAATGATCAAGTGGTAAGTTACTATTTTTTGTTACGAACTGTCTATGATGCTCAATATTTTAGGCAAAAGCGACATGTTTGAGATTGCGCGCAATGGGAAAGTTATCAGCTGCTGGAGTGCTTGAAGTTTTCATCGCCGAAAACGATAAGTCTAACAAAGTCATGGATATTGGCAACCGTTGGGCAGCAATGTATCGTAGTGAAACCAAACTCATTTCTGAAATGAAGTGTTTAGATTGCAAGTTATCGGCTGATGAGTTTGTTTCCGCCGTTTTGTCAATTCTAGACAAACCAGAATCCAAAGCATTGAGTTTGGACCCTGAAAATGGCATCGGCATAAAAGACAGTGTCTTTTCGAAGCCAGAACAAACCGTGTTGGAGGCTATTTGTGGCGCTATGGCTTGCAAATTTATTATTCTTTGATTTTGTTGAGTGATTAAAGTTGAATTTGTTGATTGTTTGTGCTGTATGATAAAACACTGTATTGGATATGGTTTGTGATGTCACTTAGCTCTGCGATTAATTTTGCTGTGCTATCAAATAAATGCAAAATTTGTAAGGTTCTCGTGTCACCCACACCCACATTACCTAATCCGACCCACTACGGTAGATGTATGTATGCCTAATCTTGTTAGGTAGTTGTGTGATTTGGACTATCTATGGAATAAAAGAAAATGTGTTGAGACAACAATTGCATTTTGTATCGATCTGATAAAGACATCAGTGATTTGCATTGCCTTCCTGTTAATTTTCTGCTTCGTCTCTTACCTCTCGCATCCGCCAAAAATGACTTTCAACCTTTCAAGCTTGTCTTTCGCTGTGCGACGAAACTTCATCGACTTAGTGCCGTTGAAGGATCTGACCATTTTGCGTGCACAAAGCGTTGCTGCAAAATCGATGTCAAAGTTCCGAGGTGACTTTGTTAATGATTTGAAAGTGCAAACCGATGCCTCCAAAGACTATCATTGGTTTAGTTTTATCTCGTATTCTGAGATATTGAACCGACAGTTCAACACCACCCCATTGGAACGCCTAAGCGTTCACATGGGCTTTGACATTGTTCCAGAAGCCTTGCTTTCGAAAATGGAAAAATGCTATCCAGACCTTTATTTGACGAGAGAGTACGACTGGACGGACGTCATTGCATTTATTCATGCCGGTGTTAGATGCGTTACGCTGAAAGGTAACATGAACCTTCCGGTCAACCAGATGGAAGAGTTCCTGGGACGTCTGATGAAGTCAAACGTTAAAAAGTGAGTTTTTTTATTACTGTAACTTTTGAACAACTTCTTTTCCAGAGTCTGCTTTTATAACGACAACTGTAAGAAGTCTTGGCTGCCAACTGCCTTCGAAATTATCAACAGGCACATCGGCGTCACTGTGAAAAGCGTGGAATTGATGGAAGGGTACTACCCAAAAGTTAAGGCTACGACTGATGACTCAGTAATCGAGTTGGTAACGGTTGACCCCGATTACGAATTCGACAATCCGATGGAAGGAGACTTTGTCTATGCAGAAATGGATCTCTTCTTTCTTGGATAATTATGTTGATATAGATTTTAAAGTTTAATAACGGGTTTGTTTGTAATTAATTGTTTGTAGTTTTTGATTGTGCAAAATGAAGTAGATTGATTAGTTGGTATTGAACGATGCAAGTTATGGGGAGCATGATACATTCAAGGGTTAACATGCACGCCACACCCACCATACCCAACATCGATCATGTGTGTCCATGTACTATCACACCGCCAACATCGCCAAGTTTGCGCATTAGTTTATTACCGTACAATCGAAAGGTTTAACGATTGCCGTCTGCTGTGTGCTACGAAAATTACCAAACCCTCGCAAAAAAAAGAAAAGGCGTACTTTGGCTATTTGAGCTTACCAAACTAAACTAAGTATTGTGGACCGTTGAAAATTGTACCATCATGATAACTGATTACGTATGTTTTAAAAAACTTAATAAACTTAGATAATAAAGTAACTATTTACTGTTTTAGAGTCTTCAATTCCGCCTCATCCAACAACACGAACGTGAGGACAAAAAGTATTTGAATACTTCAATTTCCTCAACTTACGGTAGCGCTTTAGTTCTCACAAATAGTGAAGAAACATGGCGAGGCGAAGGGCAATACTACACCTATATTAGGGACGTTTGGACGGACTTTCTTGAACGTCATGAATATGTAGACTTCGAAAATTTTAATTATCGTAGTAAAAATTTCATTTATAATGAACGCGATGATAAAGTGAGTAAAAATATGCAAAGGTTTTTAAAAAAAATAATGTTAACGTTTTTCAGGGCAAAAGTTTTATCATAAAACACAACTGCGACGGACGTGTTGTCGCGGTAGCGAACAGTGCTTCCAAAATACTTTTCTATGGCGCAAATTTGGTAGCCCCATATGAAGAATGTCACCATAGCGTACGTCCGATTCACGCGACAAAACTATCAAATTCATCGGCAAAGATCAAGATGCTTGAATGGAATCCAATGAATCCGGAAATGTTTGTCGGCGCGTTGGCCAAGACACTTTATACAATGTTGTTTAATTTTAAAGTGAGTTTTCTGTTTTTGTATATATAATATTAATCTTTATGTTTTAGG
Source organism: Panagrellus sp. LJ2284 (assembly GCA_024447225.1). NCBI lineage: Eukaryota > Metazoa > Nematoda > Chromadorea > Rhabditida > Panagrolaimidae > Panagrellus > Panagrellus sp. LJ2284. The sequence goes on along the minus strand of JAMRYC010000005.1, from coordinate 5,423,373 downwards.
AACAAGCGAGCCTCATACTAGCCAAAAGGGACATGTACGCTCCAATGACAGCTGTTTCATGGAATCCAAAAGGAACGCAGTTGATTGTAGGCGACGCAGAAGGTCGAATCTTTCAATTTAACCCTCAACTGAAGTTAATTCGAATCGTAAATCCGCCTGATTTGACCACATCCCTGTTTCCGGACAAGTTTGGCTGCTCCGGCATTTGCTGGGTGTCGAAGACCGAACGCATCGTCGTTTTCACGAATGAAACTTCCGACAAGTTGCATCTGACTAAACTAACTGTCAAACCCAACAAACCGCCTAAATGGACTGCTTGGGATGTTTTGCCGGCGGCCGAAAGCACAGAAAACAGCAAAACGTTCAACTTTTTGCCCATTTTCAAATGGAACACTGTAAGTTCCCCTATTCCAAGCCGTTCACAAATATACTTCTCTATTTTCAGGTTCTTATGTCCTCCCCATGTCTCTCAGAAGTCTACACATTCGGCATCGTCAATAACGTTTGGCAGCCATTAAAACTAGATGAACGTTTTAACATCAAGGCACCAATTGATCAAATAATCAAACCAGTTGAACATAAAACAAAACTGCGCTATGATCTTTTTCGAAACAAAGGCAAACCAAAGAACTTTGAATCCATCCTGCCTACTTCCACCGATGTTCACAAATTCAAAAAGACGTTCATAACTTCAATGTCAATCAACTACTCATCTCAACAAAACGTTATTACCAGCCAGTGCTCAGCAACGCCGCCCCAGCCAGTTATTTATATAACAACGTCAACCGGCGTCCTTTTGGTCTATCAAATGGTATCACTGTATTCGGATCGGCCCAGCCTTGCTAAGCCTGCTGAAATCGTCGACAAATCCAGTGTAAAAAATGGGCCGCATAAACACGGCTATAATTTAGACAGCGCATCATCCACGGATTCAGATGCAAGTTCGCACTACAGTTCACATGACTGGCCGGAAAAGCGTGTGTCGCGACGACAGAAAAAAGGGACAAGAACTGTTGACTACGAAAAGACGGCCGAAGCGCAGGCAAACATGAACGATGAAAATTCGGTCATCATGGAGTTGCGCAAGGAAATTATGAGACTTCGGGAAAATGACATCAATGAGAAACAAGACTTGGTAAGTTGTGCAAACCATTATTTTTTGATAACGAAAATTACACATCTATTTTCAGGCAAACTACACATGTCTGCGGCTCATTGAAGCGGGCGAGCTGTCAGCTTACGGTGTTCTCGAAGTGTATGCAGCCGAGAACGAAACCTTCAACGATATCCGTGATATAAAGGAACGCTGGTTAGCAATGTATCACGGAGACGCGAAACTCATCGCGGAAATGAAGCGTTTGCATTGCAAGTTATCAGCAGATGAGTTTGTCGCCGCTGTTTTGTCGATTCTGAGCAAGCCAGCGGCCAGAATCATGAATTTGGACGCTGACGGCCTCACAGTGAAAGGCAGCGACTTTTTCCGTGTTGAAAATACTGTTTTAGAAGTTGTTTGTGGTGTCATGCTTGTCAAATTTACAATTGTTTGAATTTGTTGTTTAATTTTAAGTTGACTTAGATTGTTTGTGTCGTTGTGAATAAAAGTAAGTAACAAAAACTCAATTTGTCTGTCCTGTCGTTATACACGCCCATAATCTTAATTGAGTGTGTGTGTGTGTGTGTCTTCCGATATCTGACCGACAACACGGCCAAATTTGCGCATTGGCCTATTACCGTAAAATCGTCTAGTCCGCCAAGCTCTACACAACCCGAAAAAGCCATACCTCACTCACTCAACTTAACCCTGATCATGGAAACTGATTACGTATGTTTTCATTCTTTTGGAATTAAAATTAATCATATAAGTTGAAGACTCTTGTTAATTTCAGAGCCTTCAATTCCATCTTATCCGGGAAAAGCAAGACCGTTTTTTTCGCTTCCATAACCCTGCGGAAACTAAGCGTTTAGCGGTTTCCTCGACTTATGGCTATCTAGCAATTGGGGATACTGAAGGTGCAATAAACATCGCGTTAACAGATATCTTTGAGCAACGACAGTATAGGAAATCCGAAAAAAATAATTTCGGCCCTGAAGGGCGAGTTTACGCGGGTTATTATAACAAGGTTTGGAATTCTTATAAAATGTGTTTTACACGCAGTGTTCATTTTTAGATATGTACACCCAAACTCGGATTCAATTCCAATGGACGTGTCCTCGCTGTTGATACTTTAACGGGGCAGAATGGGTCGTTCATACATTTTTTTGACGCTGCTGTTCTCGCACCGACTTCAAACGTTGATCGTTATGCTTTAACGAAGATGAAATTAGCCGATGCAGTGCCTGGGCAAAAAATCCCTGGTAAATGGGAGCAGAGACAGGCTGGATACATTCCAATAAAATTAAAAAGACTAATTACGATGCTCGAATGGAATCCAGTCAATCCGCATATGCTAGCTGCTGCGACGGATGAAACGTTGTTTATCATTTTGTTTGATTTGGAGGTAAGCAAATTAATGTGTGCTACTGAATCTTAACAAATATTGATTTGTAGGACGCTTTAAATCATCGCATACTTGCCAAAATGGACATGGAAACACCGATAACAGCCTTTTCATGGAATCCGGCAGGAACACAGTTGACAGTTGGTGACGCCGATGGCCGAATTCACCAATTCAACCCTCAATTGAAGTCGATTTTAACCGTGAATCCGCCGGACTTGATCCCATCCGTGTTCCCTGACAAGTTTGCGTGTTCTGGCATTTGCTGGGTGTCAAAAACAGAACGCATCGTCGTTTTCTCGAGTGAAACTTCCGACAAGTTGCATCTGACTAAACTAACTGTCAAACCCAACAAACCGCCAAAATGGACTGTCTGGGATGTTTTACCGGCGGCCGAAAGCATTGAGTTCGACAAAACATTCAACTTTTTGCCAATTTTCAAGTGGAATATTGTAAGTTCGACGACTCCAATTCACAAGTATAGTTGTCTTTTTCTAGGTCCTGATGTCCTCCTCATGCCTCACCGAAGTCTTTACATTCGGCATCGTCAATAAAGTTTGGAAGCCTCTAAAGTTGGACGATCGTTTCACCATCAAAACTCCACTCCACAAAAGTCAAAAAACGTTCATAACATCAATGTCCATCAATTATTCATCGCAGAAAAACGTCATTATTGATTCAGAATTCTCAAACATGCCGCCACAGCCAGTTGTTTACCTATCCACGACCCATGACATGACTCTCATCTATCATTTGGTGTCCCTGGATTCAAACCGGCCAAGCCTTTTCAAACCAGCGCAATCGATTGACAAAGACAACATGAAAAACGGTAATGGGCCGTCAAATAGTGGTGACGGATTCACAGATAGTGATTCTGACGTTAGAGAAACTATCTACTTTAGTGAGCATGGTGATAGTTCTAGTGACGAGGGTGGCGACAACATTTGTAGTTTTTTTCATAATTATCGTTGCTACACTTTTGAAAAGAACCGTGATAATAACGGTGGTAAGAACAAAAAGGCAAAAACTGACGTGCCTGTGGTCTACACACGGAGAAAGGGTATCAATACTGGAGTGGCTACCAAAGACGTCGATATCCAGGTCAACTTGGATCACGACGGCACTTCCGATGAAACGACCATTTTGAAACTGCGTGGAGAAGTTTCACGACTTAAAGAAAGTATTCTTCGGACAAAGGAACAACGGGTAATTTACTTTTTTCTGTTTTAAACTGTCAATTTAAACGGAAGTTTCAGGCAAAAGCGACATGTTTGCGGCTCCGCGCAATGGGAAAGCTATCAGCTGCTGGCATTCTTGAAGTTTACATCGCCGAAAACGATAAGTCTAGCAAAGTCATGGATATTGGCAATCGCTGGGCGGCAATGCATCGTAGTGACACCAAACTCATTTCTGAAATGAAGCGTTTGGACTGCAAGTTGTCAGTCTATGAGTTTGTTGCCGCAGTTTTGTCAATTCTAGACAAACCAGAATCTAAAGCTTTGAGTTTGGACCCTGAAAATGGTATCGGCATTAAAGACAGTGTCTTTTCGGAGACAGAAAAAACCGCATTGGAGGCTGTTTGTAGCGCTATGACTTGCAAATTTGTTATTGTTTAATTTTGTGAAATAATTGAAGTTAAATTTCTCAATTTTGTGTGTCACTTGTTCTGCTTATTGTAGTTATAACCTAATTTCAATAAAATTTGGCTTAATTTTCAAATTGTTTTGATTAGTTCCTGAACAACCATACTCACACTACCTACTTTCGATGTGCGTCACCGAATCAACATAGCATCGCTAAGTTTGCGTATTAGCATATTACCGTACAATCGATATATCCAACAAGTGTCGCCTGTTGTGTGCTGCATAAACTGCCAAACTCCGCTGTACGCAGAAAAAGTCAAATGTTTGCCGTTTGAAAGCTCACCCACCTAAGATATCCGGATCAATTGAAAGCTGAACATGGAAACCGACTACGTATGATTTTCTGGTTTTATTTTTCTTGACCCTACAACAACAATTCCCCATTTCAGAGTCGCCAATTCCGTTTTATCCGACAACACGAAGTCGAAGACATCAAGTACTTGAATGTTTCTATTTCATCGACTTACGGTTGCGCTTTACTTCTTAAAAGGAATTACTGGAGAAATAATGGTGATGTACATCAGTACAACGGTTATGAAAACGTTTGGACGGACGTGTTTGAAAGTCGCAAATATGAAGACCCAGAGGACTTTAGTGAAATTTGTACTAATATCATTGAGTATAATGATGGTAATAAGGTTAGTAAAAGTTTTACCGGTTATATTTTTTATATTTTTTATTTTTTCAGGGCAAGAGGTATATGATAAAACACAATTGCGACGGACGTGTGGTCGCGATGACAGTTAAACTCTCCAAAATTGTCTTTTTTGATGCCGCTGTTGTGGCCCCAAATGCAGATCGTGAACATGAAATACGCCCGATACATGGATTCAAACTAACAAATTCATCGGTGAAGAACCTATCAAGGATTAATATGCTCGAATGGAATCCAAAGAATCCAGCAATGTTCGTCGTCACGTTGGCTAAAACACTTTTTACAATACTGTTTGACTTCGAGGTTGGAAAGAATTCTATTTTCGTAAATGTAATCTCAATTATCATGTTCTAGGAAGAGTCGAGCCGCATACTTGCCAAAAGAGACATGTTTGATATTATGACGGCTGTTTCATGGAATCCAAATGGAACGCAGTTGATTGTTGGCGACGACGACGGCCGAATCTTTCAATTCACTCCTCAATTGAAGCTTATTCGAATTGTAAATCCGCCTAATTTGACCCCATCAGTGTTTTCTGACAAATTCGCGTGTTCTGGCATTTGCTGGGTTTCGAAAACAGATCGAGTTGTCGTATTTACGAGTGAAACTTCCGACAAGTTGCATCTGACTAAACTAACTGTCAAACCCAACAAACGATCAAAGTGGACAGTTTGGGATGTTTTACCGGCGGTGGAAAACAACAGGTGTCGAAAAAGTTTTAACTTTTTGCCTGTTTTTGGTTGGGACACGGTATTGATGTCCTCACCATGCCTATCAGAAGTCTACACATTTGGCGTCGTCAACAACGCTTGGCAGCCCCTGAAGCTGGATGAATGTTTTACCATCAAGGCTCCAATTGAACAAATAATCAAGCCTATCGAAAAAAAGAAGAAAAAGTCCCCATCGTGCCATCACAGAGAAAAGGAAGAACCAACACGCGAAACCTATCCACCTACCGCCTCGGATCTTTGCAAATTAAAAAAGGCGTTCATTACTTCAATGTCAATCAATTACTCGTCCCAACAAAGCAATATTATGGGAAAATGGCAAGCGTTGTCGCCACAGCCGGTCATTTATGTAACAACTTCAAATGGGGCACTTTATGTTTATCAAATGATTTCCCATTGCTCATCAGATCGTCCCAGCTTTGTCAAACCGGCAGAAACCATTGAAAAGACAAAAGCAAGAAATGGTCCGCATGAAGACGGCTACAATTTAGATAACAAATCATCGACAGATTCGGATGCATCTACCAGCTACAGTCATTCATGCAGTGATTGGGAGGCAGAAAAAGCGACGTGGACTCATCGACGGCAGAAAAAAGGGACTAATACAATAAGTTATAAAAAAGATGCAGAAGCGCAGACAAACTTCAATCGAGGAAGTTCGGCCATCATGAAGTTGCGCAAGGAAATTATCAGACTTCGGGAAATCGATATCGGTGCGAAGAAAGACTTGGTAAGTTGCGTAAAACGTATCTTTGTGCTGATAATTGTAATCGAATTATCATTTTTAGGCGAACTTTACACGTCTGAGGCTCCATGAAGCGGGCAAGCTGTCGGCCTACGGTGTTCTCGAAGTCTACGCAGCTGAAAATGAAATCTTCAACCAAATCAGAGATATAAAGGAACGTTGGTTGGCAATGTATCACGGAGACGCGAAACTCATCGCGGAAATAAAGCGTTTGCATTGCAACTTATCAGCCGACGAGTTTGTCGCCGCAGTTTTGTCAATCTTGAGCAAGCCAGTGGCCAGAATCATGAACTTGGACGCTGACGGCCTCACAGTGAAAGGCAGCGACTTCTTTCGCGTTGAAAATACTGTATTGGAAGTTGTTTGTGGAGTCATGTTTGTCAAATTTACGATTGTTTAAATCGGTTGTGTAACGAAAAGTTAATATCGTCACTTTGCAATAAAAATTAAATACATAAGTTGCTAATGTACGCCACGCCCACCGAACCCAATATCGATCATGTGCGTCCACTAAAGTCTGACGACCAACACAGCACCAAAAAGTTTGCGCATTAGCCTTTATCCATACACTCGATAGATCCTACAAGGGTCGTTTGTTGTGTGCTGCGATAACTCTCAAACACCGCTGATTCAAAAAATAGCCAAACTTTAGCCGTTTGAGACAAAGCTATCTCTGATCATGGAAACTGATAACGTATGTGGTTTTCACGTTACCCAGATTAACCATATAATAACCGTTTACCATTACAGAGTCTTCAATTCCGATTCATCCGTGAAGAGAATGCTCCTTATTTTCAATATGTTAACCGCCCCAATACCACTCGTTTAGCAGTTTCGTCGACATATGGCATTGTTGCGATTAAGGATATTCCCGGGCATCTAGACAGCGAATTTACGGATGTTCTTGAAAATCGGCAGTTTAAGAATCCCGATGAAGACCATATGTGGCAAGACGAACGAGATTATGACTATGGTTCAAAGGTTTGATATTGTAAACACAATCGTTTGATACAATGGTCATTTTTAGAAGAGCTTGCCAAAACTCGGATTTAATTCCAATGGACGTGTACTCGCTATGGATGCGACAACGCCAGAGGGGTCATTCATATATCTTTACGATGCTGCCGTTCTCGCACCGAACTTAAAAATGGGGTGTTATGCCGTAAACAAAATTAAGTTAGCGGACCCAATGCCACTAGAACCGGTTCCAGAAAAACCGCCCAAGAAATCGCGGTGGGATAATGGGTCGGATTTATCAGAATCTGAATATTACGGACGACCAGAATTAAAAACGCAGATTACGACGGTCGAATGGAATCCAGTTAATCCACATATGTTAGCTGCAGCAACGGAAAAAACGTTGTTCACCATTTTGTTCGATCTGGAAGACGCTTTGAATCATCGCATACTTGCCAAACGGGACATGTTTGCCCCAATGACGGCTGTTTCATGGAATCCAAATGGAACGCAGTTGACTGTTGGCGACGACGATGGCCGAATCTTTCAATTCACTCCTCAATTGAAGCTTATTCGAATTGTAAATCCGCCTGATTTGACCCCATCCGTCTTTTCGGAAAAGTTTGGCTGCTCCGGCATTTGCTGGGTTTCGAAAACGGAACGCATCGTCGTTTTCACGAGTGAAACTTCCGACAAGTTGCATCTGACTAAACTCTCCGTCAAACCCAACAAACCACCAAAATGGACTGTCTGGGATGTTTTGCCGCCGGCCGAAAGCACAGAGTTTGGCAAAACGTTTAACTTTTTGCCCATTTTCAAATGGAACACCGTAAGTTTTACCATTCCAAGCCATTCACAAGTATAGTTGTCTATTTCTAGGTCCTCATGTCCTCCTCATGCCTATCGGAAGTCTACACATTTGGCGTTGTCAACAACGTTTGGAAGCCTCTACAGTTGGACGAACGTTTCACCATCAAAACGCCACTCCACAAAAGCCAAAAGACGTTCATAACTTCCATGTCTATCAACTATTCATCGCAGAAAAGCGTCACTATTGGTTTAGAACAACGAAACATGCCGCCACAGCCAGTCGTGTATCTAACAACTACAGAACACATGGTCTTGGTTTATCACTTGGTGTCCCTAGATTCTAATCGACCTATCCTTTTCAAACCTGCGCTTCTGATTGACAAAGACAACGTTAAAAATGGTCCTCCGCGATCAGGCAGATACGAAAATTACACAGATTCTGATTCTGACGTTCAAGAAACTAACTACCGTAGTGCGGTTGATTCTTATAGTGATAGTTACGGTGATGACGATGACGATTACGACGACGATGACGACGACAAGTATGGTAGTCGTTACGTCAGTGATGATGGTGGAGGCGTTTACCAGAATGGTTGGGGTTATGATGACAGAAAACCAAAACCTCCAAAGCCGGTAGTGTATACACGGAGAAAGTGTATCAGTACGGGCGTAGATACCAAAAACAGCAAAGTCCAGGCAAACTTAGATGACGATGACGACGAATCTGATGAAGCAACCATTTTGAAACTACAAGAGGAAATTGCTCGGTTGCAAGAAAGTATTCTTCAAACAAATGATCAACGGGTAAGTATACATTATTTTCTGTTTTAAACTGTTATTTACATAATATATTTTAGGCAAAATCCACATGTATCCGACTCCGCAATATGGGGAAACTGTCAGCTGCTGGAGTGATTGAAGTCTACGCCGCCGAAAACGAAAAGTATAACGCAATCATCGATATTGGTAACCGCTGGACAGCAATGTATCACCGTGACGGTAAACTCATTTCGGAAATGAAGCGTTTGGATTGCAAGTTATCAGCCGATGAGTTTGTTGCCGCAGTTTTGTCAATCTTGAGCAAGCCAGATTCCAAAAAGTTCAGTTCAGACCCCGGAAACTGCCTTCAAGTAGAAGCAAACGCGTTTTCGAAGGCTGAAACAACCGTGTTGGAGGTTGTTTGTGGCGCTATGACTTGCAAGTTTGTCATTGTTTGATTTTATAGAGTGATTGAAGTTGAATTTGTTGAATATTTTCTGTTTATTGGGCATTTATTGACTTCAATTGTAATTTCTTTATCGTTTTGTAAAAATAAAAAAATGTATAAATTTGATCGCTTAAAATTGTTCTCTAATTAAATCGTTATCAGTCAAATGACGAAGCGTAAACAATTCTCGTGATATCAGCACGGTCCATTCTCCAATATGTATGGAATGTCGTGGAAGATCATCAACATTATCCATATACTCTATCAATTGTGTCTTGAATGGAATATCAAAATAGTTGAAAATTTCAAAATAACTGAAAAGCATTCTACTAATTCAGCTTTTGAAAACAAAACAAACATACTCAATGTCCGTCGATTTTATCAGCTCCATCAAAGCATCAAAAAATTCACTGTATTCCTCAGGCGGTACAACCATTGCTGTTGCCAGCTTTACCCGTTTGATTTTTGAACTCTTATTAATCAGCTCAAATGCCTGCTGCCATGAATAGTCTCCATAAAGCGTGAACACCAAAAAATCACCCCTAACTTTTTCAATTGCAGTTTCAACGGCTTCGTCGGAAGGCAGACTTAAATATACCGTATGCGTAAAATAGTGACGTTCCGGCATTTTTAAAATTTGCCAACCAGTGAGACGGAACATATCCAACCGTCGAAAGCAGTTCTTAAAGGCTGTAAATGCCCTGTCGTAGAGACCTTTGTGCATGTAAGCGAATAATGAATTGGCAAAGTTAGAACGATGCTTCCTCACGGCTCTGAGTGGAGTGATTCCAGCAATTTTGAAGGTATTAACATCAGCGGGCGGAAGTAATAAAATAAGGCGTTTTTGAAATTCGTAGGGCAAGTTAGCAAATGGTACTGGAGACACGTTTTCAAATTCTAACTTCATGATGGCAATTTGTTCTTGGACAGTTTCGGACGAAGCGATCAACGCATCAAAACCTCTTACTCTGTAGACAAGTGTCATGAAACCTTTTTTGCACGCTAGTGAAAGGCGACAGATCTTTCGAAACGTTCTCCAATAATGCTGAAGATCGGTGACTTTTTGACGCGCTACAAAGAGATCGTTGTATAGACGCTGCAGGGTTAGAATAAGGATGGAGCGGGAATTTGATTGTAATTGAAGCGTTTTCTTGGCAGTGAAATGAGGTTCGAGGGTTTTCCATTGACGGAGAAGTTTTAGCAAATGGTATTCTGCGAAGTCAAATTCTTGGGATACACGGGCGAGCATTATGAAATGGTAAAACTGAAACACGTGGACGCAGCAGAAATAAAGATTTGGGACAGGCATTTGGGCAAATGGCGCAAAATCTTGGCTATGCGATGACGGGCCCACCAGATGCCTATAATCGCGTATGTTTAAACTGTTGCGCCGAATATTGCTACATTCCTATTATTAGTCGATGGTTTTTGACTATTGTTCAATTTAAAATGCATTTTGAAAAATTAAAAAGTAAAAATTTGGATTGTTTTTCAAAGCCAAAAAAGTAAAATTTAAAATTTATAAACACCGAAAAAAGTCAACCGTTCAAAAACAAAACTAAGCAAATCCAAAAACCTAACCAACCAACAAAAACAGTTAATCAATCTCAATAGAGCTCCATGAAAGCCCGCGAATCCCGCTCACCGAAAACGAAGAACCGATACATTGACGTGAAGTCCGGATCGCCATGATTCGAAAGCACTCGTACATCGACAAACTGCGCCGTTATCGGCTTCTCCAGATAGAATCGCTGCAGACCGCCGATGGTGGCATTGTAGACCCAGCGTCCGACTCGCTGTAGAGATTCATGGCGACTCGAACGGACGGCAAATGTGAAATGTGCTGGAGCTGGGTAGACATCAGTGACATTGGCATGGCGATACCCGAAGGAATGGATGATGGTCGGCTCATGGAGGGCTATTGAGAAGTTTCCGCCACGGCCGTCCATCTTCCAATGGTCGGTTTCGTTGAGCTTGTGGACAGAGCGATGCAGCATGACGGAGGGCGGGTTTGGAGTTTCATAAAAGATGGGGATACCGGCAAATGAGACTATTGTCTTGTCTTGGTAGGTCGGGGAGGCATTCGTGATGATTCCGCCTGGAAAGAAGGGGTGGAGAAGGGGCTTGAGGGATATTGGATATATAAAACTGAAAAAAACAGGAACTCACCCAGATAATCCGCCGCAAAATCGGTAAAAAACGGCTCTGGCCCCTTTCGACTGACTTCATGCCGTGGTCGTCGACGAAGCTGTTCCCGAAGTACGTCCCCGACGAGAACTAGCTCCGTGGAAACGGGCGGTGGTGGCGGTTGCACAGCCGGCGGCGATGGTAAAGGTTGAGTTTGAGGGGCGTTTTTGCCTGCCAGCCAGCTTACTCCGCAGAAAAGCGCCGTCGAGACGACGAGGAAGACCACGTAATAGGGTCGGAACAATACTTTGGTGATGGTTTGACGTTTGGGAAGGGACATGGCTGAAAACTGATGAACGTTGATGGCAGATCGAAGAAAAAATGAGCAACCTTTCAAGAACGCGAGGAATTCGAAAAAAACACGCACGAAATGGGTTGAAAACTGTTCGGAAATCCGATCCTTGACATTTACATCATAACAGAATCACACGAACGAAATATTGGACGTTTTGAAGAAGTTTTAACTTAAACATTGCCGACGGCGGTAAACCTCAAAAATCAAAAACCCAAATGCGTCGCCGCTGGCCAAAAAACTGCGATTTCTTTGCTGAAACGTATAAACACCGCATCTTCACCTTCCCATACGTCATCTCCATCACTTTGTATTACCACGCAATCAAAATTTCCATCAATTCGACAGCATTTTCCAATTTCAATTTTCAAAATCACCTCCCCCTCAAAGTGCGCACGCACTCAAAACCAGTCAGCCGCACATTGCACGAACACACAGCTTTGGCGCGCGTTTCGTCGTACGAATAACGACTGTGCGGGAAAAGTGTTCCTTCGACGTTGCTTCTTCGCTTCTGACTTTTGACGCTGATTTACGCTTCTAAAATGCCGGAATCCAAGTTTACTAACATTGACAACAATGTCCAGGTGGGCTATGTCCAGATTGCTGTGGATTCGGCTAATTTTGGACAGGAAAAGGTAGGATTTTGATGGTTTTTAAACTGCAGAAAATATACAATCAATTTTTTAGTTTTACACGTGTGCCGAAGGCGATGCCCTCAAATTCTGGTCGCCGACGGAAACCGGAGGCTGGAAGGGTGGTGAGATTGCGAGTAGCAACTTTCGCGGTGTTTTTGCGGTGAATGTGAGTTTGATCACTGTTTCGAATGTTTTTATATATAATTTTCTGTTTAGAATGACTTTTTCGTCGGGGAAACCGTTGCGGATATCATTACCGGCATGGAGGAACATGTCGTCCTTCGTTATGACCACGATGGAGTTGCTGGGGAGCCGCTGATCAAGTTCGGTGGCCCTGTTTCGGCGATTGCGGTTAGCGATGATGGGAAATTGCTGGCGGCTGGGGATGCGTAAGTTTAAACTGCTCCGTTCAAGATGGTTAGCAATGTTTCGTTTACAGGGACTACGCACTGAGGATCATCCGTTTCAATGGCGACGAAACCGAGATCCATGATCGCAAGGACCTCGACGGCGTCCCTGTTGCGTTGAATTTCCATCCATCTGGACAATGGTTAGCCGTTTCGACATCAGAGGGCTTTGTTGAGGTTTATAGCATGACTGATAAGGCTGCTGATCCGTTGGTGAAGGTTAAGTGCATAGCGCAGTTCAATGCTGTCGATATGAAGTGGGTTTTAAACTGAATATAGTGTATTCTTGGGCCTTATTTGATAATTTTCAGTTCAAAAACCCCTCGCTTCCGCGCCGTTTGGCACCCCAATGGCAGCACTCTGATCATCCCGACAAACAAAGGCATCAAGTTCGTTTCAACCTCCGATTGGACCATCGAGCAGACCATTGCCAAGGAGACCGACTTCGCCCTTCTGGCCGTTTCTCCGAACAGCCGCCATCTCGCTGCCGTCTCGAATGAAGAAGGCTTTGTCTACATGTTCCATCTCGGCGGATACACCCTTCTATCGAAGACAAAACTGCCCAACGGCACTTCAAGTCATGTTTTGGACCTTATCTTTAGCCCGAAACACTGCGAAGTCGTGATTCTGGCCATTGAAAAGAGCCCTCTGGTCATGTTGAAGGGTGCTTGCCAGCTTCAAATTACTGACTCAACGACTACATCTGCCCCCGCGCCACTGTATGCCATTGACGATGACGATGAAAGTGTCAAGGCCCTTCCGATGGATGACGATATGGACGCCGAAGATGACGACGACATGGACATTGAGCGAATCAAGTCCCAATACGGCTTCGATCACAATACCCAGGCTGCCAGTCGATCCACGGGACCGACGCTGACTTCTGACCAGATTCAAGCCTTGGAAAAGCTCAAAGAACCGCTGATTCCGGTGTCAGCGCTGTCGCCGCCGACGGCATTTGTCTCTGGTTCGACGCCGGCTTCAGTGACGAAGTCCGGCCAGAAGGAGCGCTTCCTTCAATGGAACTCATTCGGTCAGATTAGGCTCATCCGCACTGAAGGCGGTGATGTTTCGACGGAGATCGAGTTCATCGACATCACCGTGCATTCGGAGATCATACTCAACGAAGACAAATACGTCCTCGGCGACATGAACAACAACCTCATCGCTCTGGCTTCAACTTCCGAGCTGTACGTTTACGTGGTTGGCGCGGATACGGAATCCCGAGAATGGCGAATCACAGTCCCAGAGGATGAGAAGATCAAATGTTTGACGGTTGGGAAGAGCTTTGTCGCTGTTTACACGAGTGAACGACTTTTGAGGATCTTCTCGGCTTGCGGGATTCAGAGGATGGTGTTTTCGGTTGAAGGTTGGTTTAATTAAACTGATTTCTGATTTTCCGGGTGTTTTCAGGCTCCCTGGTCACAATGAACGCCCGCGACAGCCTCCTCGCCATCGCAACCTCCACCGGCTCCGTCTTTGCCCATTCTGCCGAAGCCTTTGAATCCGCGACGAAACTCGATGTCTTCCAAGTGAATCCTCTCGCTGGCAGTCCTCATATCCTTCAAAAACTGCAAACCATAGCAGTCGCTGTCTCCCCAGAAGCATCCCTCGCCTGGTTGAACGTCTCCACCGCCGGCCATGTCATAACCATGGATTCACTTTTCGTCGTCCGAACCCTCCTCCCGGCCGGCGTCTGGATGCCCATCTTCCAGGGTTCGACCGTCATAAAGAACGATTCTGATGGATTCTGGCCAGTTGCCGTCCTGGATTCTGGTGCCCATCTGATTCAGCCGAAGATGCGCTATGTTGTTTGTCGCGGCAGCAATTATCCGAGTGTTTCGAAGAATTTGGTGCCGATCACGGTGCCATGGGATGTGCCGATTGTTCAAAAGGTTGGCTTTTTTTTACTTATGCTTTTGAAAACTGAAAATATATTGTTATAGGACGAAAAGACGACGCCAGAAGAACACAAGCTCATCGTCAGCGAAGCCGTTCTCGCCTCTCAGCAAGGCACTGTCGATCGGAAGTTGTTGGTTCAGCATTTGAGTGCTTTGCTGACACTTTTTGCCTCTGCGATCAAGACAGATCAAGGTGCTTTAGCTGCTGAGTATGCTGAGATTACGCATTGTCTTGAAGGCGTTAACGCCATGGCGAGAGTGGCTTCGAAGCAGGAAAAGCGGGGGATCAATGAACGGGTGAGTTTTGGTGTTTTTATAAGTTTAAAACTGATCATAAGACCATACGGCTCTTTAGATCACCAAAATCGGCGAAAATAAGCCAGAATCCTACCGCTCCGACGTCAAACCAGCCCCAGCCAGCCTCTACGCATCCCATGAAGCCCCCGTCATTCGAACCAATCCTCCTCCGAAGCGTCGCCCTGCCCCCACGTCGAATCCAACATCGTCCCTGGCCCCGTCGCAACCGACCCAACTCTTCAAGCGACGCCCCGTCGTTGTCGACAGTCAGGACCTCTACGGAGATACCCAGCAGGATTCGCAGATGAGCGAGCTTTCCGACACTTCCTTCGATATCAGCCTGTCTTATCCGAAGTCAACTCCAACTCAAGGATCCTGCATCAATCCCTTCAAGCGTACAGCTCCGTCTGATTCTGCCAAGACAACTTCCTCGAATGACTTCTTCGCAGATCTCGCCCCCGGAACATCCGTCAAGGCGCCGACTTCCACCACCACGTCCCAGCCAGCGAAGAAACCCCGGATTCAGCAATCGAAGCTGACTTTCGGCACCGAAAACCGTGTCCCGAATGCGTCCCAACCCGGCAAGAAGCTAACTGCCTTCGATTTGTGGCTCCGTGACAATTCTGATTCGTTGAAGGTTGAATGGGACGACGAATCGGATGACAAGAAAACCTTTGACGAGTTTGCCGTCAAGAAGTTCCGATTGACTGATAAGGCTGAGAAGGCGGTAAGTCGTTTTTGTTTGTTTTTTTTTGATAAAAACTGATGATACAATTTTCAGAGGTACCGAGAAATGGTCGAAAGCCAGAATGCTGCTTCTTGATGAATATTTTGGAAGTTTTTTAACATTTTGAACACGTCTTAACTTTGTAATATTTCTGTCATGTATGTCTAACAACTAACTTTAATAAGAATAAATATGTAGTATGATTTTTTATGTTTAAACTGGCTCTCGTACAGAACTATTGGTATTACTTTGATTAAGCCCATCTAACATGCGGATTACCCAACACTATAGGCGCTAATCTTTTTCAAAGACGGATAGTTCAAAGTTCTTATCAAGTGCTTCAAACACAGATCGCAGTCGTAAATGACTGTACTAAAAGGACCGTGAACACGCGAAAACACTCTCTTGAACGCTGTGCGGGAATGAAAATTCAACGTAAGCCTTTTTGTCACGTAATATTGACGGGTTTCTTTTTTTATATGGTAAGAAACAGAGGGATTTTCGTTAATTGCAATCTAAAAAACATAGGTTTAGATAAAACCCGCGGTATGTTAACGTACCTTTAAATAAGGTCTATGCGACTTGGCTGATATCCGAAGTTTCTTCACGAACCGTATATAACGGATAATCTGGAAAAACCGAAAACCCCTGTGACACTTCAAAATTCAAAGTTAATATTTTTGGCTAGAAACTTTGTATCAGAGTAATGCAGAGCCGTAGATGACGAATTCGTTTAAAATTTTTAGATTCGACGCCTTCAGAATCCGCTAGGATTCAGAATCCGTCTCGTGAACTTCATAAGCCGGAATCCCATTGTGCGCTATATCAATCGACTGCCCGCATCACGGCGATGATTTTGACACAAAAAGGACCGTAATTGGTTTACGTTTAAAAAAGTGATGGCACGTCAAAGTCGAAAAAAACGAAGAGATAGCCTTTGGTAGCTTCTAGCAACTTTAGATGGCCCTATATCGGAAAATCCGATTACAGGGTGTGATAGAGCTATGAATGAAGCAACTTTTATTCCTTGGAAGTTTTTCATTCTAGGTTGGGGAAAGCTGTTAATAAGAGCAAAAACACTTTACCACAAAATTCAATTACAAATTACTCTGTTAATTTGAAAGTAAAAATAATTCTGTTTTCTAAAATAGTTGTAATTAACAATTTTAATGCATTGGTAAAAATTAATAACAGTACCTTCAAAATTAAATTTAAAAGTTACAAAATTTAATTATTTTAAGAAAAAAATTAAAAAAATTACTTTACGGTTAAAATATACAAATGTAACATTAATTATGTATAAAAAATATTTGGATTTACACTAGTATTTATGGAAAAAAAGTTTAAGCACAGCGGACTCGAACCAACGGTTTCTCGGTTGCTGGATTAGACCGGACCTGCTTGACCACGCATGCACATAAGGAACGTAAGGAGCAAAATTAATTTGTAAACAAGCACACGAAGTTTAAAGTTACAGTTCTTCAATTTTGCATACTTAAAGGACTTGCTTAAATCTATAATTTCAGAAAACAGAATTATTGTTACTTTTAAATTAACAGAGTAATTTGTAATTGATCTTTGTGGTAAATTGTTTTTGCTCTTATTAACAGCATTCCCCAACCTAGAATGAAAAACTTCCAAGGAATAAAAGTTGCTTCAGTCATAGCTCTATCACATCCTGTAATCGGATTTTCCGATATAGGGCCATCTAAAGTTGCTAGAAGCTCCCAAAGGCTATCTCGTCGTTTTTTTCGACTTTGACGTGATATAACTTTTTTAAACGTGAACCAATTACGGTCTTTTTTGCGTCAAAATCATTGCCGTTATGCGGGCAGTCGATTGATATAGCGCACAATGGGATTTCGGCTTATGAAGTTCACGAGACGGATTCTGAATCCTAGCGGATTCTGAAGGCGTCGAATCCAAAAATTTCAAACGAATTCGTCATCTACGGCTCTGCATTACTCTGATACAAAGTTTCCAGCCAAAAATATTAACTTTGAATTTTGAAGTGTCACAGGGAGCCCAAAGTTGCTCGGTTTTTCCAGACTATCCGTTATATAAGGAAACGCAAAAAGGGCTGCTTCGTGACCAGTTCGGGCGTAGGTGGCTAATACACCCCGAGGTAGTAACTTGGCAAAACGTTCTTTGAATTCATACGGTAAATCGGCAAATGTTAAGGCTTCAATCTTATGGTTTATGTTGGATACAATTTCAATATTGTTATGGTCGTCCAATGATGTGGAACTTGTCGATTGAACATTGTCGGTAATATCGGCCATATAAAACTGTTTGATGTGTTAGCGTAAGTATAAGATTCAAACAAACAGAACAGAATGTGACATGTGCCAATAATGGACTTCGGCGTCGATGGGAGTGCGCGCAAAACTGTCATGTGCCTTGGCTGTGTCCTTGATTATTGGCTCCTTTCCGGCAAAAATGTCTTCTTCGTTTTGGCACTGTGACCAAGAGCGGATTAACGGTAAGCCCCGAAAAGGTGTAGTCGAATGTGCTTGGCTCAGGCGAATGAACTCTTCCGATAATTACGTCTCACACGACGCACCGTTCCCGATCTCCGACGATGGATTCGGCGACGCAGACGGAGCGTCGACGGTCGCAACTGTCGTTGAATACGATGGGCACGTCGACCCGAGGCATGCCACCGCCGAGCAATCCGCTGCCGAGTGGCCGTGACTACATTAGCCCCGTCGATCTCAGCGACAAACGCTCCTGGCCCCTCGACAACAACAACCTCGAAGCCGCCGACGTCTGCGCCAAACACAAACGTATTGTTGGTCCTGCGAGATCATGAGCTTTTCGAAAGATTGATTTGTTGTATTTTGATTAGACAAATTGCTCATGTTTTGAAGCACGACATTATTATAAAGCCATAATTAAACATATCAGTTTACTTAAACCTCTAAATTACAAATTTATGACACATCAAACAGTTTATTTAAATCTTTATTCACACTCAAAAGTGCCCCTGACTGAACCGTAGTATAGATTGTGGCCCTAAAGAGGGCCGTTGGGATAAAAGGGAATGAATTTCAACAATGTGAAGATCGGGTCGATGAGCCGAGATGGGGCTTAACCGCCGAAACCGTAGAGGGTCTTGCCCTGGCGCTTGAGGGCATAGACGACGTCCATGGCGGTGACGGTCTTGCGCTTGGCGTGCTCGCAGTACGTGACCGAGTCACGGATGATGTTCTCGAGGAAGACCTTGAGGACGCCGCGGGTCTCCTCGTAGATGAGGCCGCTGATGCGCTTGACGCCACCACGACGAGCGAGACGACGGATAGCGGGCTTGGTGATGCCCTGGATGTTATCACGCAGAACCTTGCGATGACGCTTGGCGCCACCTTTGCCGAGACCCTTACCGCCCTTACCGCGACCAGACATGATGAAGCTTCGTTGACGTTGAACAGCGAACTGTGGCTTGTCCCCTTGCTCGGCGCCCGCTTTTATACGGACGAGGCGGCCGGGGGCGGGGTCCGTTTTGGCGGGAACGCCGCCGCAAGCCGACGACCACGAAGAGACGCCGGTCAGCGCCGATCGGAGCCACGCTGTGTCGTCTTCGCGCGCTCGGGGCACGCGTTCGGGCAATGTTGGGGATACAGTTCGTAATACGTAAACTCAGTTTTTTACATACAAAATGACAAGTTATCAGTCAGTGATTGACACATTTTGACAATGTTTTCAAACGACTTATCCACAATTATCTTCGAAAATCAGTTTTTTTAAACAGAGACGTTCCAGCATGCACTGGGAGTTCTGTTTCTGCTCCAATTGACAATAACAGGAAACAATCAAACGGTTCAAATCAATTGGCAACTACATTAAACATGATCATCAGTTTGTTCAAAGTACACAGTAGCGAGGTAGTTTCGGTCATCAACCGAGGTTTGATTTCTGTTTACGTTCTACTGATCAGTTTTTATCAGTTTTTGCTACTCAACATGTTACGTACTCTGTCAAAGCTATGTTGAGCATGACTCAACTTCAACGTAGTGTTAAAATGTCTTTCTTGCAAAAGGTTGTTGTCTTATGCACTAGTAACTTCTAAAATGACATGTGTAACATTTTTTTTAAAATGCTAGTCTCAATATCTTATCCAATGATCCAGTTTATTTCAAAAACAGTGATTTTCTTTAAAAGTCCCTCTGCTTGACCTCCTGTTGGTCAGTGTCCACCCGGATTGTTCGAAAAGCCATCGTCATTCGCGCGCAAAACGGCCCAAACGCATGTTTCCGACCGTCTGAACTTCGATCGATGGCCGATTGTGCAGAACGAGCTGGGGTTCGTGTACTAAACACATAACTTCAGTTTAATACAAAGTAGCAAGACATTATCAGTAATCGCCTCAGTTTTGACAATGTTTCAACACGACTTATTCAAGCATCTTCTTTATCCTACAGTTTTATACAAATCAGTGACGTTACTTGCATACCATGGTATGTAGTCTTGTTTCAACTACGAATCGAAAAGAAAAAAAGATACAAGCAAGTGTATTTTTCATGAAAAACGGTATGATTCTTGTGTGTGACCATCAGTTTATTCAAAGCGAGGTAGTTTCGGGTATCAACAGAGTTTTGATTTCCGCTAACTACCTCCTTCTCCGTTTACCTGTTCAAATTATGTCAGTTTTTACCATTTAATTTGTATTGCAGTATGTAAAAGTCATTTTGAGGATGGCTTAACGTTACGGAAGTGTCAGTTTGACTTTCCTGCAGACGGTTGTTGATGCAAGCACTGATAACTGTCGAATTGACGTGTGTAACGTTTTTCAAGAAGGCTTATCTTTGATTCTTAATATGAAGTCAGTTTATTTTAAAACAGTCTGTTTTTACTTTGAAAGTCCCTCTATTTGACCCCCTGTTGGTCAGCGTCGTCTCGATTGTTCGGAAAGCCAACGTCATTCGCGCCAAAAGCGGCGCAGACGCATGCTTCCGACCGTCTGAACTTTGATCGCGAGCCGATTGCGCAGGACGACCACGATGGGACACAAGCCGAGACGATCCGTTTGGGCTAGGATTGAGCGAGCTTACAACAACATACGGTAATGGATGGACGGTAGAAAAAGCCAAAGGATGCATGACTGTTGAAGAAATCCTAACGAACAATGACGATAGCAATAACCAAAAGCTTATCAGCAATAATGTTACAGGCTTTCTTTTAATATTTGTTACTTCTCTTATCTTTCATTATTTAAATTCAATTTGCTTTTCATCTAGAAACAATAGCCTCGTGAAAATATCGAACGTTTTTGACCAGTCAAACAGTCTGTCTAAACTCACGGCGCCAGAGCGACAAAGAAGCTATTCTACCCGGTTCAGAACGGAGTTTTGGGTCATGTTTTATTGCTGCGACCACAATGGACATTACGGTCAGTTATGCATGCAAGTTTTATGAATACACTTTTCAGTACTTTCATCTCCCCAGTTTTCTTTTTCACATCACCCCCATTACACAAACATTACAAACAAGCAAACCATATATTCACACAATTAAAAATCTTTATTCTTTTAATGACCATTGCGGTCAGACTGAACTCGTAGTTCGAATGTGGCCCTAAAGAGGGCCGTTGGGATAAAAGGGAGCAAGCTTCAGCAAGGAGCAGAGGCGATCGGAGTCGGTGCAAGGCACTTCTTAAGCGCGTTCACCACGGATACGACGGGCCAATTGGATGTCCTTAGGCATGATTGTGACACGCTTGGCGTGGATGGCGCACAAGTTGGTGTCCTCGAAGAGACCGACGAGGTAGGCCTCGGCGGACTCCTGCAGGGCCAAGACGGCCGACGACTGGAAGCGCAGATCGGTCTTGAAGTCCTGAGCGATCTCACGGACAAGGCGCTGGAAGGGCAGCTTGCGGATGAGGAGCTCGGTCGACTTCTGGTAGCGACGGATCTCGCGGAGGGCGACGGTGCCGGGGCGGTAACGGTGGGGCTTCTTGACGCCGCCAGTGGCCGGGGCCGACTTGCGGGCGGCCTTCGTGGCCAGCTGCTTACGGGGAGCCTTACCTCCGGTGGACTTGCGAGCGGTCTGCTTCGTACGGGCCATTGCTATGAGTCGAGACGAGTCTGCGATGCCTCTGCCTCCGTGCTAGCCGCTTATATACGGCCGCGTTGGCGCCAAAACCGTCGACGCCCCGCCTTCCACGCTCGCGCTTTCTGACGCAAAGGCTGACAGGGCGGTGTGTATCGGGGCTCGGTGAAGGTTGGGGGTCTGGAACATGGGAAAGTTTGGGATTCAAGGGTCGGACCACTGATAAGGGGATATTAGTTCTGGGAAGTGTGACAGATTTGCGATATCAGTTATTTCCTAATTACGAATTTGGGTTTTACCGATAACGCAACAGAAGATATTCTTGCGGCATCATACAAGCAGTTTTACATACAAAAATGATGTCGAGAGTTTACTGCACAGAGAGGTGAGCCTTATTGCAGACTGACTACGTTTCTGACGACGGTTCTGTTATGTACAAACGTGTTATCAGTTTTTTTGCTTCTTGTTTTTTTTCACTGATAATGCCGAAAGTTTTTCACAGTTTCTTCCACTTTTGCATAAGTTTCTAATATTCTTCTTAAAAGGCCAATTGTATTTCTGTATTAATGAAGTGGTTCTGTCATTCATGAGACCTACTGTTGTTTGTGTTTTTATTTTGAGCACTTGGTTTTGCACTGAGATGTGTTTCTCTTTCGAATCTCACAAACAGTTTTTCATTTAATTGCGATGTGGTATGCTTTGGCCACTTTGACAAATGTTGATGACTTCAACTTATATATCTGAACTTTATGTTTTCCCCATTTCGAATTAGTTTTTAGTTTTATACAACACTTATATACCAGTTTATACACACATTCAAATCAACCCCCACCCCAAAAAGCTTTATTCTTTAGATTGACTGAACTGAGATCAAATGTGTTCGACAGTTTTTTCTTTATTTTCGATGTTGTATGCTTTGCAAACGCAACAAAATCAGACGACCTCAACATTATTGTCACTAAAACAGTTTATTCACCTTTTTATTTATGTATCCCTTAATTTTTACAACTTCCTGCATTACTTACACACCAGTTTATACACACACATTCAACCCCACCCCACCCCAAAAAGCTTTATTCTCTCGAGTGACTGAACTGAGATCAGATGTGGCCCTAAAGAGGGCCGTTGGGATAAAATAGGATTCACAACCAAACATGATCACATGGAAGTCGCTGGAAGACGGGCACAAGCGAACCGCTTACTTGGAGCTGGTGTACTTGGTGACGGCCTTGGTGCCTTCAGACACGGCGTGCTTGGCGAGCTCACCGGGCAGGATGAGGCGGACGGCCGTCTGGATTTCGCGGCTCGAGATCGTGGAGCGCTTGTTGTACTGGGCCAGACGGGAGGCCTCGTTGGCGATGCGCTCGAAGACGTCGTTGACGAACGAGTTCATGATCGACATGGCCTTGGAGGAGACGCCGGTGTCGGGGTGCACCTGCTTGAGCACGCGGTAGATGTAGACGGAGTAAGTCTCCTTGCGGGACTTGCGCTTCTTCTTGCCATCGGCGCGGGCGACCTTGGGGGTCTTGACGGCTTTCTTGGCACCCTTTCCAGAAGGCTTCGGCGGCATGACGAACGAGTTGGTGAACGAGGAGGTCAGTAGGACTGATGACTTTGCCGGCGCGCAGCCGTCTATTTGTACGGTCCCAGCGAGCCCCGCGCGCGCTCCGCCTTCGCGTTCCCGCCCAAACTGCGCGCCGCGGGCCCGCCTACCGAGGCGGGGGCTCGATGGGCTCGTATAAAAGCGCGAGGGGCGCCGTGGAACAGCATCATTGCTTCATAGCAACTGACTGTTTGTGAATCATGTCTGGACGTGGAAAGGGTGCCAAGGCTAAGACCGGCGGTAAGGCCAAGAGCCGTTCTTCTCGAGCTGGCCTCCAGTTCCCTGTTGGCCGTCTTCATCGACTCCTCCGCAAGGGCAACTACGCCCAGCGTGTTGGTGGCGGAGCTCCCGTCTACCTCGCTGCCGTGCTCGAGTACCTCGCCGCCGAAGTCCTCGAACTCGCCGGTAACGCTGCCCGTGACAACAAGAAGTCGCGCATCAACCCGCGCCATCTGCAGTTGGCCGTCCGCAACGACGAAGAGTTGAACAAGCTCCTCGCCGGTGTGACCATCGCCCAGGGCGGTGTCCTGCCCAACATCAACGCCAGCCTTCTGCCCAAGAAGAGCGCCGGTGAAGCCACCAGCCAGTAAGTCCGACCCCGGATGACGCCGGTCTCGACCCATCTGCTTCCTTGCAATCACTGCATGTTCATTTTATCCCAACGGCCCTCTTTAGGGCCACATTCGATCTCAAAGTCAGTCTCAGTTCCCAGTGAACATGAATAAAGTTTTTGAATTGTGGGGGATTTCGGGCATGTGGGTGGTGAACAGTGTATAAATAAATAGGGGGGTTGTTAGTTCACAGAGGTTCGGCTAAACGCAGTTTTCTAGAAACAAACTTCCGTGAACTTGAAATGTCGACGAAACATTGTGACTTGGAGGGTGTGTTTGCAATTTACAGATGTGCCAGCAACTTACAGTTTTTTGTGTTGGAAAGTGTGTAAATTGATGGGTAATACATACATTGTACAAGTTTCGGTTGTTACATGCAGTTTTCTAGAATCATGTTGGAAACAAACTTCCATAAGCTTGAAGCATTGACGAACTGTGGTTCAGTTTCTATTAATAAAGCACAGAAAAGACAAAGACCTAACGTTATCAGACGCTTGTGGTATGTCACAGCGGCTTGATCGGGAGAACATAACAGACAGAACGTGGCTCGCAAAGTGTCTATCGCCCGTTCTCTGTTTTTAACGGTTATGCAAGCAGTGGCCGACGACTTTTCAAGCGGAAAATGGCTTAATTGAGTTTAAGATTATGAAGTAATGCATTTGTGAATGAATCCAAGACACAGTTTTCAAAAGGTAAAGTCAGTAAACTAAATGTGAAATTGATCGAAAACTGTAGATAATCAATGGATTTCAGTTTTTTCTGTTGTCGCCAAATTCATCTGAACTAGTTTGAACTTTGTTTAGAATTGCTTGTTATAGAATGTTCGAAACAGCGGGATCTTGCGGAACATTACCGATGTCCGCTTTTTTGCTTGTCACACCTGTTTGACCAAAGCTTGGCATGTGGCCAAAAACGCCGATTGCGCGCCAAGGCTTTCCGGGAATACTTGCATCGTGCTGTGTCCGATCGAGGAAATCGGCTTTTTGAGCGGGCAAAGCCTGTTGCAAGCAAAAACGAGCAAGAAAAAGCCGATTAAGGAACAGACAGTTTAAAAATGTCGAAAACGCAAAAGAAAAACTGCAACATTAGTTGGTAGTAAGGGCATCCTAACCCCCACTATGTAGACACAAGGCGATAGTCAGTACGCTTCAAATTAGCCAGATCCTACCACCCACAGAGTCCTGCACTGAAGTCCCTTATTCTAATGTAAACTGTAATTAGATTCTTCATGGTGAGAATAATTCAACAACAGAACAATTTAGTATAAAGTAGCAAAAAACGAACAGTATCACATTGTAACAAAAACTGTATACCCTATGCAGTTTACTTCACAAACATACCATTAAGTTTTTTCAGTCAACGTTCGTCAATACCAACAGTAAAACTTGAAAGCCATTTGGAATGTTTATTTCACACTTACACACCTAATCAGTTGCAACTATCAAAACCAAACACTATACACGCTCAACAGACTTGATAAAATCGACAATGGAATCAACGAAAGCATCTGGTTGTTCAGCGTGAATCCAGTGGCCGGCCTTTGGGACGACATGGAATTGAGTTTTCGGGAACAGACGTTGAATGGCTTTGAAGTCGTCGGTATTCAAATATTCGGAGTTCTCGCCGTATACGAACAAACTGGGACCCTCGAAAGCGCCATCCGAAACGGTGAAGCTTAAAACATTATCGATATAGGCTTCGATAGCGTCCAGATTCAACTTCCAGCGATATTCGTGGTTGCCATTTTTGCCAATGTGGGCCAGATTTGTGAGCAACGAAGCTCGGACGGCTCGATTCGCGATGACAGGCGCGAAGTCTTCACCAATTTGGCGTCGAGACTGCTTCAGATTGACCTTCTTCATGTGTTGGATGTAGCCTTTGATGCGTTTATTCTGCGACCGCGCTACTGGGTTGATGTCTTCGATGATCAGCGATTTGATGAGGTTTGCTTTGCTTGAATCCAGAGCCAGCAGACAGGCAGTTTTGGCGCCCATCGAATGGCCGAGCAGATGCACTTGATCGAAGCCGGTCGCCGGTTTCACCACGGATTCAATGAAGTGAGCGTAATCGGCGGCCATATGGGGATAGGTCATTTCTGGAACATGCGGAGATTCGCCGTGATTTCGCATGTCCACCGCGAAGATTTGATTCCCGAGTTGTTGTTGCAGGCGCTTGGCGATCGCGTTGAAGTTGCCTTTGTGTCCGAACAATCCATGGCCAATGACGAGGGGATGATGGCTCCGATCGGCGGAACTTCCGTAATGGTTGAACGTCAGCGGCACTGGAGACGGATCTGACGGCTTGGGTGGATGGGAAATACCAGAAGCGAGGGTCCTGATGGACTGTTTCAGCGTTACAGGTAGATGGACACGGGATGAAAGCATTGGAAGGCAGTGATGTAACAAATAGAAACAAGCAGACAGATTGAGCTTTGACGGGCAATAGTTCAGTTGGGCAGACAGGGATCGACAGACAATTGAACTCGTGAACTTTTTCTATTCAAAATTTAAGACACATTTTTTGTGTCCGAAGCAGTGGTGAGAAAAGTGCGTCTTCAGTGAGAATATTGCGTCCTCAGCCCTCGTCTTTGGTAGTGCAACGGTTTCGGCGACAATTGCAATTCGCCGAAACCGTAACACCTATATCTTATTTTATTGTTTTTAAACAGTTGAACCATGTTTTTGTTTTAACCGGCTTTACCGGTTCACGTCAGTTCTTGGATGCACGTTTAAGTTTTACTGAAAGCTTTAATATTTAAAAAAACGATGCCTGCAAAGTCAGTGATTGTGCTCAGTTTAGTTATCAAGGCTTTGTTTTAAATATTAATTCATGAATTTGTTCGTTCTCGTATCAGTTTTCCGGCGTTTTTATAAACTGATCGCATCTTGCCCTCGTCTTTCTTTTTTTCGCTTGCAACGGTCTTCTCCCGCTCAAAAAGCCGACTTCGTCGATCGGTCACCGCATGAGCATTCTCGGAAAGCATTGGCGCGCAATCGGCGGTTTTTGGCGATGTGCCAGGCTTTCTTGGTCAAACAGTCAAACAGGTGTGTGCTAATTAGAGTCCATCGGCAACGTTCCACAGTCTCCCGCTGTTTAGAATATCCAAAAAACAAGCGATTCAAAACACCGTTCAATCGCAATCAGATGAATTTAACAACACCAGTTTATCTTTCTCTCCCATTTACTATCATGCATTTCCAACAAAAAGCCATTTTAGAACTGTTCAACATTTTTCAGGATTTTTTGCACGCATTGGTTGACGAAATCCTCCCGCATGGTGTGACAAACCAACAAGCATCAGATAATACTAGGTTTCGTTTCTTCTGTGTTTAAATTTGCTTTGTTAACTGAAACACCACAACGGTCATCGTCGGTCACATAATCTCTTATCCACCAGATTTTAAAGAGAGAAAGGAAACTGGATATGAGTATTCTCTAGTTTTATATTAGCTACGTCGACGTTTCAAGTTCACTGAAGTTCGGTTTCAATCTGATTCTTGAAAACTGTGTGTAGCCTGCCAAAAGTTGTATGATCTAACAAAGAACAACCAATTTATACACAGTCACACCACATCCCCGAAATTCCCCACAAATCAAAGGTTTTATTCATGTTCCTTAAGAACTGGGACTGACTGAACTTTGAGATCGAATGTGGCCCTAAAGAGGGCCGTTGGGATAAAATGAACATGCAGTGATTGCAAGGAAGCAGATGGGTTGAGACCGGCGTCATCCGGGGTCGGACTTACTGGCTGGTGGCTTCACCGGCGCTCTTCTTGGGCAGAAGGCTGGCGTTGATGTTGGGCAGGACACCGCCCTGGGCGATGGTCACACCGGCGAGGAGCTTGTTCAACTCTTCGTCGTTGCGGACGGCCAACTGCAGATGGCGCGGGTTGATGCGCGACTTCTTGTTGTCACGGGCAGCGTTGCCGGCGAGTTCGAGGACTTCGGCGGCGAGGTACTCGAGGACGGCAGCGAGGTAGACGGGGGCTCCGCCACCAACACGCTGGGCGTAGTTGCCCTTGCGGAGGAGTCGATGAAGACGGCCAACAGGGAACTGGAGGCCAGCTCGAGAAGAACGGCTCTTGGCCTTACCGCCGGTCTTAGCCTTGGCACCCTTTCCACGTCCAGACATGATTCACAAACAGTCAGTTGCTATGAAGCAATGATGCTGTTCAACGGTGCCCCTCGCGCTTTTATACGAGCCCACCGAGCCCCCGCCTCGGGAGGCGGGCCCGCGGCGTGCAGTTTGGGCGGGAACGCGAGGGCGGGGCGCGCGCGGGGCTCGATGGGACCGTACAAATAGACGGCTGAGCACAGGCAAAGTCATCAGTTCTACTGACCTCCTCGTTCACCAACTCGTTCGTCATGCCGCCGAAGCCTTCTGGAAAGGGTGCCAAGAAAGCCGTCAAGACCCCCAAGGTCGCCCGCGCCGATGGCAAGAAGAAGCGCAAGTCCCGCAAGGAGACTTACTCCGTCTACATCTACCGCGTGCTGAAGCAGGTGCACCCCGACACCGGCGTCTCCTCCAAGGCCATGTCGATCATGAACTCGTTCGTCAACGACGTCTTCGAGCGCATCGCCAACGAGGCCTCCCGTCTGGCCCAGTACAACAAGCGCTCCACGATTTCGAGCCGCGAAATCCAGACGGCCGTCCGCCTCATCCTGCCCGGTGAGCTCGCCAAGCACGCCGTGTCTGAAGGCACCAAGGCCGTCACCAAGTACACCAGCTCCAAGTAAGCGGTTCGCTTGTGCCCGTCTTCCAGCGACTTCCATGTGATCATGTTTGGTTGTGAATCCTAATTTATCCCAACGGCCCTCTTTAGGGCCACATCTGATCTCAGTTCAGTCAATCTAAAGAATAAAGCTTTTTGGGGTGGGGTTGATTTGATTGTGGGTGTATAAACTGAAATCGGGAATTAATAGTTCAAAAGAAGTATTAGAAAATGTGAATAAACAGGTTAATTAAACTCAATCCTATACTCATAACCTAGTAATTTGGTAGCTAACCACAAAAAAAACTCGTTTGGGGTGGAGTATGTTTGATTTTACAATGTGTGTACAAACTGAAAGGTTGCTGCATCGTGAAAAAGTAACGTAGTTGGTATTGTAGATAAACTGAAAAATACTCGATTGTTGAGAGTGTAAACTATTGTAAAAGTAGCTTCGTTGGATTTAGAAGAAAACTGTTCCTGGAACGCGTTTGTGGCGAGATTTGCAAGAAAAACATGTCGGTACAAAAACAATGGTTAACTGAAAAACACTATACAACCGCAGGCTCAATAAACGGCAGAACCACTTCATAAAAAAAATCACAGTTTCCTGCATGAATTACTTCTTCAGCATCAGCAGGTTGCAATTTGTAAAAAAAAACTGACGGCGCCATCTACATTTCTAAAAAGTGATATCCCCTTATCACTTATCGAATCCTTCGCCAGAAGGTGACAACTCTGCATCAAGCCTTGCCTTTATGCGGTGAACCCTTAACCTCATTTACGCAATAATAGTAGAAAAAACTGCGAAAATGACAAGGTTAGCATCGAACACATCTTTTGCGTTATCAGTAAAACCCGATTTCGTAACAAGGAAAAAAACCGATACCACAAATCTTCCTCAATTCGAAAAACTGATTATTCCTTATCACTGATCCGACTCCTGAAACCACAAACTTTCCCCATGTTCCAGACCCCCAATCTTCACCGCGCCCCGATACACACCGCCCTGTCCACCCCGACGCCAGAAAGCGCGAGCGTGGAAGGCGGAGCGTCGACGGTTTTGGCGCCAACGCGGCCGTATATAAGCGGCTAGCACGAAGGCAGAGGCATCGCAGACTCGTCTCGACTCATAGCAATGGCCCGTACGAAGCAGACCGCTCGCAAGTCCACCGGAGGTAAGGCTCCCCGTAAGCAGCTGGCCACGAAGGCCGCCCGCAAGTCGGCCCCGGCCACTGGCGGCGTCAAGAAGCCCCACCGTTACCGCCCCGGCACCGTCGCCCTCCGCGAGATCCGTCGCTACCAGAAGTCGACCGAGCTCCTCATCCGCAAGCTGCCCTTCCAGCGCCTTGTCCGTGAGATCGCTCAGGACTTCAAGACCGATCTGCGCTTCCAGTCGTCGGCCGTCTTGGCCCTGCAGGAGTCCGCCGAGGCCTACCTCGTCGGTCTCTTCGAGGACACCAACTTGTGCGCCATCCACGCCAAGCGTGTCACAATCATGCCTAAGGACATCCAATTGGCCCGTCGTATCCGTGGTGAACGCGCTTAAGAAGTGCCTTGCACCGACTCCGATCGCCTCTGCTCCTTGCTGAAGCTTGCTCCCTTTTATCCCAACGGCCCTCTTTAGGGCCACATTCGAACTACGAGTTCAGTCTAACCGCAATGGTCATCAAATGAATAAAGATTATTGATTGTGTGAATGTATCGTTAATGTTTGTGTAAAGGGGTTGATGTGGGAAAGAAAACTGGTGTCAAATGATTCAGTCAACGACATAATAAAAGTGCATTGTCGTTGTACATCAATAGAAGGCATAAAATTTGCAAAACTGATGAATGTGGCCATTGTTTAATGTGGTTGCTGCAGTAAAATATAACTTAGAACAGCGTTTTGAAATGGGTAACCTCTTCGGCGCTCTGGCGTTAGTTGGAAAGAAAATTGAGGCACAGTAATTCAAATGTATCTATTAAGGAACCGAAATATAACAGAACTAAATAAATACCTTCTGAATTGCGTAGAGTTGTTTTTTCGGCGTTCTTGCGCCATGATTTTCAACAATTCCAATTGGATAATGGTTAAAGTGTCCGAGCCATTTTGAGTGTTTATTGTTTTTGAACATAAATCACCATAAAATTAAAAAATGCTACGTATAAACGTTACAGACGTCAAAAGTAAAACTGGACTGAAATTTTTTATTGTTGTTATCGTTGTTGTAAGCTCGCTCGATCCCAATCCAAACGGACCGTCCCGGCATGTGTCCCATCGTGGTCGTTCTGCGCAATCGGCCAGCGATCAAAATTCAGACGGTCGGAAGCAGGCGTCCTTGCCGTTTTGCGCGCGAATGACGTTGGCTTTCCGAACAATCGGGACGACGCTGATCAACAGGAGGTCAAGCAGAGGGACTTTCAAAGAAAACTGGACTGATTTGAAATGCACTGGAACATTTGCGAGATATAGAAACAAGCATTCTCAAAACTTATTACTCACATCAATACGACATTAATCAGTACCATCGTTAACAACCGCCAACAAAACAGACGAACGGTAACTGCATTGACATCATTAGCTCATGATAACCCTGACAAGCATAACATTGGAATAGTGAAAACTGTGATATTATTTTCACTAAGTAAACGCAAACTGATTCGAAACGTTGGTCAATGACTTCTTTGAGCAAACTGTATGAAGTGAAGCCTCCATTTTTATTATAAAAGCGACAAATATTTACTGGTTTTGACTAAAAAAACACACTTGTTTTCACTCTTATTGTCTATTCTTGGTGGACAAGATTACTGTTGGCCAAGACAACTTTAAACAAAAGATATGCTTCTTGATAAGGCGTTCAAAAACATTGTCAAAACAGAGTCAATCCCTGATATTGTCTTGCTGGTAACGTGTTGATGTGTATAAAACTGTTGTTACTGATTGCCATTACAAATGTTTAGCTTTCTCTTTTCGGCCCGTAATCAAAGTACAAACAGTCGGAAGCAAGTCTGGGCCGCTTTTGGCGCGAACGACGTTGGCTTTCCGAACAATCGGGGCGACGCTGACCTACAGGGGGTCAAGCAGAGGGACTTTCACAGAAAAACAGACTGTTTTTGGAATACACTGGTTTGTAGAAAAAAAATGAAATAAAGACGAGCATTCGCAAAAAACGTTGCACACGTCAATTTGAGAGTTATCAGTGCATGTGCAACAATCGTATACAAGAAAGACAAATTGACGCTGGGTTGACGTTAAGCCATGCTCAAAATGACTTTTACAAAGGTCACGGCGCGACCACAAGGGGCCGCTCGGGGAACGAGGGAAATACCACCCAGGTTTCACAATCGCACAGAGAAGATGCGCGCGCGTCTTTTTTGAGACCGAAAAAGTGAGAACGGCAGTTGCCCAACTTTGCACGTAATTATCAGAAAGGGTTCATTACCGATTTTTTTTTCAGTTTACAGATGTGTTGTCAAGAATCTTGTGATTCTAATGACACCAAATTGAAGTAAATCATTAGGGTTTAAAGGGTAGATAATTGCCTTTGAAAAAAAAGGTCTCATTTTTTCGTTCTCTGCGCGCAGGCGGCCATGGCGCGGAGAAAACGAGCCGCCTGTTTGGCCGGGTGTCCAGCAAATGGGTCACCTTGGTCACGCCGTGAGGTAGCAAGTTGAGTTGTAAAAACTGAAGGGAACCGCTCAGTTCAACGTAAACTGAAATCAGAACTGTTGATGACTGAAACTACCATGCTATTATGTACTTAGAATAAACTGATGGTTAAGGTGATAATGCCACTGTTTCTGTTTATAAAACTAAGTAAGGTTCGAATTAGTTCTCATATGTCGTTTAAAAACGTTGTCAAAACTGTGTGATTCACTGATAATGTCTTGCCACTTTGTATAAAACTGAGTTTACGAGGCTACTTATTCCGTCTTCCCGAGGCCCGCTAGCGTGCGCGTCCAATTCCATGTGGATCGGCGTGGTGTCGACGTTTGCGCGCCAACATTGCCCGAACGCGTGCCCCGAGAGCGCGAAGACGACACAGCGTGGGTCCGATCGGCGCTGACCGGCGTCTCTTCGTGGTCGTCGGCTTGCATCGGCGTTCCCGCCAAAAGCGACTCCGCCCCCGGCCGCCTCGTCCGTATAAAAGCAGGCGCCGAGGACGGGGACAAGGCACAGTTCGCTGTTCAACTCAACGAAGCTTCATCATGTCTGGTCGCGGTAAGGGCGGTAAGGGTCTCGGCAAAGGTGGCGCCAAGCGTCATCGCAAGGTTCTGCGTGATAACATCCAGGGCATCACCAAGCCCGCTATCCGTCGTCTCGCTCGTCGTGGTGGCGTCAAGCGCATCAGCGGCCTCATCTACGAGGAGACCCGCGGCGTCCTCAAGGTCTTCCTCGAGAACATCATTCGTGACTCGGTCACGTACTGCGAGCACGCCAAGCGCAAGACCGTCACCGCCATGGACGTCGTCTATGCCCTCAAGCGCCAGGGCAAGACCCTCTACGGTTTCGGCGGTTAAGCCCCATCTTGGCTCATCGACCCGATCTTCACATTGTTGAAATTCATTCCCTTTTATCCCAACGGCCCTCTTTAGGGCCACAATCCATACTACGGTTCAGTCAGCGGCTCTGCGGAGTGTGAATAAAGATTTTAATAAACTGTTATGTGTTTGACATCTTTTAGTAAAAATTATGTTTTTGTAAATTTGAGAGATTTGATTGTAATTTAGGGGTTAGCATGTGTAAGCCAATAAACTGGTTGTATTATGTTAACGAATTCATATAGTCGCGCTTCAAAACATGAGCAATTTGTCCAAACAAAATACAACAAATCAATCTTTTGAAAGGCTCATGATCTCGCAGGACCAACAATACGTTTGTGTTTGGCGCAGACGTCGGCGGCTTCGAGGTTGTTGTTGTCGAGGGGCCAGGAGCGTTTGTCGCTGAGATCGACGGGGCTAATGTAGTCACGGCCACTCGGCAGCGGATTGCTCGGCGGTGGCATGCCTCGGGTCAACGTTCCCATCGTATTCAACGACAGTTGCGACCGTCGACGCTCCGTCTGCGTCGCAGAATCCATCGTTGGAGATCGGGAACGGTGCGTCAAGGCGGCGGCCAAGCGGGCCGTTGAAATCGGGATTCTGGAGGGCTCATTCGTTTGGGTCTCGCAATCGACGAGGGTGTTCGTCGACCGGGTGGAAGACGCTGGCTGAAAATAAGAAAACTGTTAATGCACTTTACTTTTCCAATGTCGGTTATTAATGTTAGTTAATTGAAAAGCAGATCCGAAAAAGGTTAGTCATGTTACTTCGGGCTCACCTGAACCCCGACACTGCGTCGAGCAGTTGAATCGTGAAGGTCACCACCACTAGTAGCACCCGAAAAGCTGAGTGAAAGGCGTGAAATCGGGACCGAAATGATCCGAGGCTGTCCGCGTGGAAAGAGGGACAGATTCGGATTGCTCGAGAAAGCCCGATCGGCCGTCGGAGAGGTTAGAATCCGTGGCCCATGCAGGTGTGGAATCGGCATTCCGTGCAAAGATGTGGACATACCCTCGGGTTGGCGGCTAGGAATCGGTGAAGTCGGTGGTCTGGGTGGTGTTTGTTCGTAGATACCTGACAAACGGGCGACATTCAGTGTGAGAGGTGCCATTCTGGGGGGTGATGCGACAGATTCAGGTGGAAGTTGAAGTGGAGGGCCTGTGATGGCAGTGCCGTAGATACTGTCGGCAATACTGCCCCCACCGACGGATTCATACTCGTTGGCGATGGTACTGTAGTAGTGTTCTCGAACGGGGGCCATTTCGGCTGCAGCGGTGGCGGCGGCTTCTTGGCGTTGACGGATGCGTTCTCGAACGACATCGACGGTTTCGCGGACAGTGAGGTAGCGATAAGAGGGGTTCGTGCTGGTGCCAGAGACGACGCTGCCGGAGCCTGATTCGTTGGTCTGGTTGACATCGATGGTGGAGGGCAGGGAGGATGGAAGTGGGTTGGAAGGCAGGGTTGAAGGGCCTGGTTCGTCGGCGGCTAGCCGGACTCGGCGCATTGATGGGCGGTTGATCTGAAACGACGAAATTATAAAAACTGTTGTCATCCTCAATCAGGTTACTGTACCTTGGCATACAACTGATCAATATTACTCCCTCCACCATCAGTCTCCGTCCTCGCCCCGACCACCACAGGCCTTCGACTCGGTCCAGCTACCGTACTCGGATCCTTCACCCGCGCATATCCATGATCATAAATACTGTTATCATCACCTTGCCTTCGACCTCCAGCTTCACTGACAATCGAACTATACGGGTCCTCAGACCCCCCGGAATATATCGCCGACGCACTCGTGTAGACAGGTTCATCGCCAGACGTCGAAGCGATCGGAGCGACGCCATTAGATAACAGATTCCGTTTTTTCAAAGCTGCCGGAGGGTGTTTTCGTTGATTCCCTCTAAACATCGGGTAGTCATAACGCTGTCCAGTGCCACTGGGTCCCGGCTGATCATCGACTTTCGAATACAAAGGGTCGCTGATGGAGTCGTTTTCGCCGTCGCCGATGCATTCATACATCGGATTCGAGGGGTCGGCATCGATCGGTGGCACATTTCGAGAGAAGGACTTCTTCGGGACTTGTGGAAGCTCTCTTTGAGGGGTCGTTTTGAGCTTTCTCATAAACGGGAAGAAGGAGACCGATTTGCGATTCGGGCTGGCTTCTGATCTGGATGGACGTGTGCTCGGGGTTGAATGCCGATCAGTAATGATGGATTTGGGGTTTGGTCGAAGTGAAACTGGATTTTGCTTGCCTGGGCGGGTGATAGGGTCATCAATGGTGCCGTACGTGTCGTCGTCGTTGTTGTTTCGGGGCGGGCTGGAAGGAAATATATATAAAAACTGTAGATTTCAGAGATGAATACCTTGAATTAGCTTTCACAGCATCAGAAGCCGGTGCCGGCCAACAAAAACACAACCGAACCATGGGTAAACCTTCTAATGGAGTAGATTTGGACTAGTTGAAACTGCTTCGGCTAAGACTTGGTAGCAAATAAGCAACGGCGAAAGCTCAGCGGATATGTTTTTAGACAAACATGATCGTCGTTCGTTCGTGTCTGTCGGCAGCTGGGAGACCGCAAAAAAAAAGGTTGTATCGGCGGCGAGAGCGGAGAATGTTGAGTCAGCGCCCGGGGCCGGCGGAACGCGGAGGAGATCGGATGACGGTGAATCTCCGCCAGTAGCGATGGGGTTCTGAAACAGGTGCAACTGATTTTGATTCAAAAAACTGTCCTTCAAATAGACGGATCCATTGGTCAAAATAACAACACGCTTTGGCACCCATCACACAACAGCACGCTAAACTAACACTTGGACACTTGGCTGTGGTCGAGAAAGACAGAGGGCGACAAAATAAGATAAGAAAAAGGAAAGTAGAAAAAAGGAACAGCCAGCTCTTCGCTTGAGGCAATGGGAATGCAAAAACTGTTAGTAAATTTTGTAGGGACAACGGCTTGCAGGCAACAGCTAGCGGCCGGACAACTAATTGTGGAGGTGGAAAGGGAATGACCATCGAATGGTGTCGAGACTCGAGAATTTCATCGATGAACAAACGCGCAAATGTGAATGCGTTGCTAGCGGCGGTGGGGACTGCGCGCGCGCGATGGTGACAGCTATCGGCGACAACGCGCGAAACGACCGACCGGCGGCCGGTCGATGGAAAATTTGGTTTTTCTCGCGCAGCTGCGACCGGCCGTTGACCGGAGGTGGCTGGGGTATTGATCGATTGGGGGATGGGGGACTGTTTGACCGCAATGATGGAATGGGATATGAGTAAACTGCGAGCCTTGCATACGAAACGCTTCGAAAACGGCGCTTTCTTTGAAATAAACTGGAGGCACACTTGAATCGAGTTCACACAATGCCGCCCCTCCCCCATCACCTCCCTGCGACAATTCACACCCCAGGTGTCCACACTTCCCACCATCCCAGCCCTCTAATTTCGCCCCAATTTGTCCCCTTTCCACAATTCTCCTATTGTTGTAAAGCTTTATAACACAAAGAGACCAAATTCACAACATATACAAAGTTATACAAATTCAAAAAGATTTCCACCGGCTTTAGGCTTCCTGGGCCTGGACTTGTTCCACCGGCGTCGCATCGCCTTCCGGAACGGCACTGGGGGCAGGGACAGCCTCAACACCGGTCGAGCCGAAACCATTTTCGCCGCGTCCGGATTCGGGAAGGTTGTCGACTTGCTTCAAGCACGGAATGGCAATCCGTTCACTGATCACCTGAGCAATGCGTTCACCACGCTTGACGACGAACTCTTCGGTGCCAAAGTTGAAAAGAAGGACGTTGATCGTGGTGCCTTCTCGGCTGGTGTATTCAACGCCGGCGCCAACATCGATGCCGTGCTTGACAGCGAGACCGGAGCGAGGTGCGATGCGGGCATAGTAGCCGGGGGCCACAATGGCGACGGTGCCGGTGTTGACGAGGCCGCGACCGCCAGCTGGGATGATCGTGTTTTTGAGGGCATAGAGATCGCCGCCGGCGGCGTAGTCGCTGCCGTACATTGGGACATGGGCCTCTGGGTC
Source organism: Panagrellus sp. LJ2284 (assembly GCA_024447225.1). Taxonomy (NCBI): domain Eukaryota; kingdom Metazoa; phylum Nematoda; class Chromadorea; order Rhabditida; family Panagrolaimidae; genus Panagrellus; species Panagrellus sp. LJ2284. The sequence continues at coordinate 5,386,158 of JAMRYC010000005.1, read as the reverse complement.
GACGGGGAAGAAGTTGACGGCACGGTCGGTCTTGACTTCGTGGATGTTGGGCCTGTAGTAAGCCTCCTCCTTTTCGCTTTCAGTAGCGTGGGCGGCAATGTTTTCGGCGTCAGCTTGAGCGAGGGCGGCAACGTTTTCAGCATCGACGGCATTGGGGTTCTTGAAGCCAGTCGATCCGAAGCCACCATCACCACGGTTGGTCGTCGGGAGCTCGGAGACTTCTTTATAGGTGGCGTGGGCGATCTTTTCGACGAGAATCTGCATGACAGCATCGCCGGCCTTGACGGTGAAGTCCTCATCGCTGTTGTTGGAAAGGAGGACCTTCAGCTCGCCGCGATAGTCCGAATCGATGACGCCGGCGTAGAGGTCGATGCCGTGATTGACGGCGAGGTCGGTCAATGGGGAAGCATGGCCGTAGTAGCCCTGAGGCAGGGCGACTTGGATGCCGGTCGAGAAGGCGTGCATTCCTGAAATTTATATATAAAAACTGCCAATTTCACATGATATGACCAACCTTTAGCCGGCACAACCCCATCCTCATCCGAATACACCACAACACCATCAAAATCGAGTGTCGGCTTCTTGACCTTCTCCCGCATCAGACGGAATTGAACGAACTCCGTCTCAGGTACGACCGGCTTGCAATCCGGGGTCGCGATTTCCTGGACAATCAGCTGAGCGATGCGGTCGTTCTCCTTCACTGGGAAGTCCTCCTTGCCACGGTTGAACAGCAAGACCTTGACTTCGCCGCGGTAATCGTTGTCAACGACGCCAGCGCCGACATCGATCTGATGCTTCAAAGCGAGCCCGGAGCGAGGAGCAATGCGGCCGTAGGTCTTTTCCGGCAAAGCGATCTTCAAACCAGTGTTAACGAGCGCTTGTCCTCCGGCGGGGATGATGACATTCTCGACGCTGTGGAGATCCTGACCCGCGGCTTCATCGCTTCCAAGGTGCGGCGGGCGAGCTTTCTCGTGGGCCTTCACGTAGGGGACGATGACGTTGCGGATCTGAAGGGATGACATTGCAATTGCAAGCAGGGATGACGAAAATGGAAATGGTGACAAATAAGAACAAACCTTGGACTGGATAGCCGAAACGCGGGCTCTTTTGGCGGGAACAGGGGAGGTCTCAACAGCGGGAGCGGCGTTGGTGTCATTGCCAGCACCGTTGGTACCGCCATTGGTGTCGCCGTTAGCGCCAGTAGCAGCTTGCGGGGAAGTATCTTCAGTGAAGGAGGGCATTTTGATATCGAGGTTAGTAAAGACAGAGGAGAAAGCGACAGGCAAACAACGATGCAACAGTCGACGACTGACAAAGAGGGACATGAACCGGGGCTGGCTGGCGCCAAAGGAGTTCGCGCCAAATTTGTGCGGAGAGGTTGTTGTTGTTGTCTTCAAAGGAGCAGTTTGAATGCGCGCCAAAAGAGAGTCGGCGCGAAGTTGACCGTTCTTTGTTCGACGGGTCAGCGAGCTGGACCGGGTTGGGTTGAGGGTTGCAAAAACTGCAGAAAATAGAGTTGCTCGCATCTTCTTTTGTGGTAATCGTAATGATTTTTGATAAGCGTGGTCAAGGAAAATGTTTCCAGTCCATCAGGTCAGACACAGAGAGGGGCGTTGGATTTCCGGAAGCATTGAGATCATGACTTTTAGATTCTTTACACAAAAAACAAAAGCGATTCGATTTGATTGCGAAATGAAATACCGATTGAAATTTCAAAATTTTCAAACAGTGGACATTCGCAAAAATGTGCTCGTGTTCTGCAAGGTAGAATTTGAGCAAATGCACGCAGCTCGTTTGCATTTTTTTGTGCGAATGGCTGTTCCCAACAAAAACGTACTTGTGATCATTCATCGTTTCGCGTCACTGTGGACAACCTAAATAAACTGGGTTTAAGGCAATATTCTCCAAACTTGAAATAAATTCGCACAAGTCGCCATGGAATTAGTAATCAAAACATATTGTGCCATATTTCCGTGTATTGACGTGTTCTTTGCTCCCAATTTATAATTTTTTACATCATTTTGTTTCAGAAACTTGGACTGGACCACAATGACAGACCCAAATGTTGTCCAACGACAACTCCCGAACCTTCCAGAAGCCGAGGCTTTTTCGGTTTGTCTCCCTAATTTCCACCTTTCTCTGTTATTTCCACCTTTTACAGAACTCGCTATTCCAACTCTGCCGCCAGAATGCCACCATCAATATTTCCAATGGCAAGATGAATCCGGCCCCTCTTCACACCATTTACAACGTCACGACAGAGCAATTCAACGATGCTGCAAAAGCAAACGCCGATCCCACCAGACTCGTGAAAATCGCAAAAGAGTTCTGTCGTCGTCACGGGTTTCTTACCTCTCATATGCCCATCGATGACCGTAATTGCTGGCTAATTCCGTAAGTGATAAACTGAGATTATTGTTTCCGATTTCACCAAAAATGAACTTTAAGGTACTCGGCGACAGTGACCCATTTCAAGGAAGCTTCCCAATACGGTGCCAATGTCGGCCATCTCGCCCGGGTTCCCCGTCGTCCACGCCGCGCCGGAGGGCATACGCAGTTTGACACCCGCATTACTTTTGGCATGGAAGAACCTGCATGTTTCGAAGTGATCGATCCGGACAATTTGTCTGATTTTCGGCCATATCTTAACGACGCAAAACGAGCTTTGCTTCCTGGTGCCAACAATGTTGCGATTCTCGTCAAATTGTCTTTGGGCTTGCAATTGGCTGAACGTTACGGTGATAATGAAACGGTCAAAAGCATGTTCCGTGTCATTGATGAATTCAATCGTCCTGTTTTCATTCCTTCGAATACTCGAAATGTTGTGACGGAACGCGGCGTTTCTGTTTCGCCATGGCAACCGTATCTTAATGGTGTGGCTAAAGGAACTCATCATATCTACACCAGTAGCCAATGTAACCAACGTCTTGCTCATTGTTTGTATCTTGCGAGTGTTGAATGGCCATTTTGGCGGGATGTTGATTTTGAGCAGAATCTTGTTCGTAAGTTTGTTTAGTTTACTGTAAACTGCATGTGCTTATTTGGCCGGTTTTTTAGCACCCCAATTGGCAGTCGAAATCGAAGGCATCCCCGGAAACAACGTCGTTTTCGTTGACAGCATCTCAGAAAAGTCTTTCGGCAACAAAATTCGCTTCCCATCAGAAGGTGACTGGCGCTGCGCGATCCATTATTTTGCTCAAAGTGAATTCGCTCATGAGGAGTGTTGCTACGCTCGTGAAATCGCTGCCCGAATCACCTTCTACTGGCCGGAACACGCTCCAGAATCGCACCATCGTGACATTCCTGGGCTTGATGCAGCCGCTTTGACGACGTTTTTCAACGGTGACCTCGTTTTGCCGCGTCCACGTGTGGGTCGTTCCGTGTTCCATCTAAGCTTGCCATACACCGACTATTGGATCTTGTGGAATCGTCGAATGGAAGCACTTTTGTCGATGAGTCTTCAGGAAGGCATTGTCTACGACAATCTCGTCGGCCGTAGTATTGGCTATGCCCAAGGCTGTGTGAATCAAAGTAGCTCCATTTCGACGGATTATCTTCTTTGCGACTACGATACGGCACGCGCTCCCATGAAATGGCATTTGCGGCTTCTACCTTTCAAGATGCTATCTGGTTTCGAACAGATTTGGTACGTGATCGGCCACAGAATCTTCAACTTCATGCCATCTTCCAAGAGCATTGAGTTGTACAGTGAATCTGTTTCGCGTAAACGGAACTTCACGAATCGCCACCGTCTAGTCAGTCGCCCCGCCCACCGCCTCATTTCATCCAGTCAAGTGCTTGACATCATGGCCGTCATGCCAGATGCCTGCTACCTCGGAATCGGCAACATTGCTCTCTCAAATGTCGAATCTAACTTGTTTCGATCTGGTTCGACCCTATGTTGTGATACATTCTTTCCAAAGTTTGCTCCAACTTCCGAAAATTACACTTTTACCATGGATCATGACAGCGCCCGTACTTTGGCCAACTTTATTCGCTGTCTTGGCATTTCCACCGTCGAGGATCGTCCTAATTACTATTTTAAGTACGAACCTCAAGATGGTGTTCCGTTTGATTCTTGGCATCCCGTGGAAATCATCTATGACCCCGTCTTCATTCATTGGCCCGAAGAAGCGACATGGACGACCTATGATGGACTCAAACCGACACGTCGCTCCTTCATGATTCAGAATTCGAACACGAACACCCAACCATCGAATTGGGCTACGTTGCTTTCGCAGTTGAAAGGAAAAGCTGTCAACGAATCTGTCATCCCAGCAGCTGGCATTATCGATTGCAACATCTGGAAGCCCACACCGATCCATCGTATCAATCCTGATCAAATGTTTGGCCATGCCCTGATGGCTCCTATTGTGTACCCTCAATAGTCTTTATTATGGTCAGGCTCACTTATTGTTAAGTTTTGTTGTTTTTTTGCATTTTGTAATGTTGTCGGTTGTTATTTTTCAGTTTGACTCAGGTTTTTGTATTGTTTAGATTTTTGTCAAGTTTTTATTGTTTTTGTTGAAAAATAAACTGGCTAATCCACACACTTATTGGATTATTATCTATTAGTTTTAAAACTAATTCGATATCTTGTATAATTTAAGTTTACCCGGTCAAATACTTAACTGTATTTCAGTAACGTCTCATGAACAGCAGACAGATCGACGCTATTCTTCGTGCCAGCGGCCGACAACCTAGCCCACATAAAGCGGAAGCCGAAGCGATTATGGTCTGTTTGTTTTCTTAAAGAGCACTGTTAATGTTGTCTCCAAACTTTTTAGGCTTCGTTGTTCCAACTGTGCCGCCGGGATGTCACTCTCGACATGTCCAATGGCAACATGAATCCACCACCACTGGACACTTCTACCATCACAAATGAGCTCCTCGATGCGGCTGTGAAAGCAAATGCCGATCCAACGAAGCTTGTCGAAATTGCAAAGCATCTTGCTCGTCGTCACGGGTTTGTTGCCAGTTTTGACATTACTGTCGATGATGGAAAACGCTGGCGTATTCCGTGAGTTATAAACTGCAATTTCAAATATCTCGGAAAGTTTTTTTAAGATACTTCATCTATACGCGACAAATGTTGCAACGAGAAGAAGAAGAAAACGGCCAGAAGACGCAATTTGTCGGCGATATTCCATTACACGCAAACGTCGGCCATCTCGCTTGGGTTCCTCGTCGACCACGTCCCGCCGGAGGGCATACGCAGTTCGACACTCGGATTACCTTTGGCCCAAAAATGGACGCATGCAGTCCACGCAATGTTGATGACAGTACTCTTGGCTATTGGAAGCAATATGAACCCCATCTTTATGAAGCCATTCGTTCATTCCATCCTGGCACAAACAATGTTGCGATTCTCGTCAAGTTGTTTTTGGGCTTTCATCTGGCTGAACGTTACGGCGACAATGATACGGTCAAGAACATGGTCGGTGTCATCGACGATTCCAATCGTCCTGTTTTCGTCAAGCGACGTGGATCCACTTCTGTTCTGTCATGGCAGCCGTATATTGATGGCGTTTTTGCTGGTACTCACCACATGTACGCTTTTGAAAGCAGTATTGACCGGGGTCTTGCTCATTGTTTGTATCTCGCAAGTGTCGAGTGGCCTTTCTGGCCGGATGTTGATTTTGAGCAGAATTTTGTTCGTAAGTTTTTATCTGGTATACTGTAAACTGGACTGACCATGCATCTGTTCTTTACAGCACCTCAACTGGCCGTCAAAATCGAAGGAATCCCCGGAAACAACGTTGTCTTCGTCGATGATCAGTTATCGCGGGAGTCTTTTGGTGACAAGATTCAGTTCTCATCGTCTTACCTGTGGCGTAGCGCCATCAGCTGGTTCACTGCTGCTGAATTTGCCTACGAAGAGTGTTGCTACGCTCGTGAAATCGCTGCCCGAATCACCTTCTACTGGCCGGAACACGCTCCAGAATCGCACCATCGTGACATTCCTGGGATTGATGCCGCCGCTTTGACGACATTCTTCAATGGTGATCTTGTTTTGCCGCGTCCACAAGTTGGACGGTCACTGATTCCGCGATGTCAGAGAAACGCGCCTCGCGACTCATGGCATGACCAAATGGATATCATTTTCAATATGGAGCGCCGAGAGGGCATCATCTACGACAATCTGGTTGGCCGCACGATTGCCTATGCTCAAGGATGTGCTGCTCAAACTTACTGTATTTCGGCTGATTCTCTTCTTCGATGTTCTAACGGTAACGACTCCGCCTTGTTTGCGACTGTCACTCCGAGGTACGCTGACCATGCGCGAGACGATCAAATTTTCATCAAGACGTGGTACATTGCCGGCTCCAGAATCTTCAACTTCATGCCGTCTCCCAAGGGCATTGAGCTGTGCCATGAGGCTATGTCGCGTGTTCGAAACGCTCAAAATCGCCACCGTCTGGTCGATCGCCCCGCCCACCGCCTCGTTTCATCCAGCAGGGCCGGATCCAGGCTTTTCAAAAAAGGGTAGCAGAATGTCAAAATAGTTTAAACCACGCCCCTTTTTGGTCATTTTCAGGGCAATAAGCCCACGAATTTAACGTTTCAAAAACTTTTTGGGTAGCCTGGCTACCCCCTGCTACCCCTTGGATCCGGCCCTGTCATCCAGCCAAGTGCTTGACATCATGGCCGTCATCCCAGACGCCTGCTATATCGGAATCGGCAAAATTGCTCTCTCAAATGTCATGACGAACGTGTATTCCACTGGTGCGCCACATAATGATTATATCTTTTTTCCAACGTTTGATCTTCTACCCGGAGAAGGCATTATCAAAATGGACCATGGCTATGCCCGCGTTCTGGCTAACTTTGTTCGCTGTCTTGGCATTTCTATTGTGGAGCAGCGCCCTGTCTATTACATCAGCCATGAACACCCCAACAACGGCGGAGCTGTCGATGAATGGAGCTCCATATCCATCATCCACGACCCTGTTTTCGTCCACATGCCTGAAGAAGCTACTTGGACGACCTATAACCAGAAAACGAAATTGCTGCGTCGTTTTAAAATCCAAGATTCAAATACGGTCACTTCACCGCTATGGCCTACATTTTTTTCTTCTTTTTGGCAGAACCCGGTCTCTGAATCCGTGGTCCCTGCTACCGGCAGAGTTAATGCCATGATTATGAAGTTAGGTCATCCTAGAGTTGATTGAAAATGCACTATAGTTTTGGTTGCTTTTTTAAACTGTATTGGTTTTTTCGACACCGATTCGTAGTAACAATCCTAATCAAACGTTTGGTTATGCCCTGGTATGTAGCCTCAATTGTGTACTTTTGATAGTCTTTATTGTAGTCAGTCTTCACTCATTGTTAAGTTTTGTTGTTTGTTTGTGCATTTTGTAATGCCGTTGGTGAAAATTTTTTTTTTAGTTACAGTTGCCATCTTTGTCTCAGGTTTATGAACTCTTTAGATTATTGTCAAGTTTGTATTATTTTGTTGAAAAATAAACTGTATAAAATGGTTAAAGTAAATCCTTTTGATTAGTTAGAAAACTAATTCGATATCTTGTGAAATTCAAACTGTCACCGCATAATACCATGTTTATTTATCTTTTAGCCACGTCTCGTCAATAGAATGGCCTACCGTTACTTTCACCCCTTCGAACCCGGCCCACATGCGCCCGAAGCCGAGGCGATTGTGGTTCGTTTGATTTCTGGCAAAACTTTTTAATACGAATTTCCACCTCTTTCAGAAATCATTGTTCCAACTTTGCTGGAAAAACATTACTCTCGACATGTCCAATGGCAATATGAATCCGCTCACTCTGGACACTGGTATTGTCACAAATGAGCTTCTTGATGCCGCCGTGAAAGCAAATGCCGATCCAACGAGACTTGTTGAAATCGCAAAGAAGCTTGCTCATTTTTACGGCTATCAAATGTTCAGCAACCGTGACATTCCAGTTGATGACCGTAAATGTTGGCGTATCCCGTGAGTGATAAACTGAGTTTTTCTTTTTACCTGATGAGGTTTTTTCAGATACTTTATCTACACAGATCAAATGGTGCAACGAGAAGAACAAGCAGACGGCGAGAAGACGCAACACATTGAGGGTGTTCAATTAACTGCAAATATCGGCCATTTCGCATGGATTCCTCGTCGACCACGCCTCGCCGGAGGGCATACGCAATTCGACACCCGTATTACCTTTGGCCCAAAAATGGACGCTTACACAGCATGCAAGCTCAATGATACATGCCATTTGAAGGAGTTTCAACCCCACCTTTTTAACGCCATTCAATCATTGCATCCTGGTGCCAACAACGTCGCTGTCCTTGTGAAGCTGTTCTTGGGCTTTCATCTGGCCGAACGTTACGGTGATCATGATACAATCAAAGGCATGGTCCGTGTGATCGACGATTCGAATCGTCCTGTTCTTGTCAAATTTTTTGACGAAGCTTCTCTTCGAGGCACTACTGTTCCTCCATGGCAGCCGTATGTTTATGGTGCAGCTACTGGAAGTCATCATATTTACGCTCATCATAATTTTGACAAGGGTTTGGCTCATTGTTTGTACCTCGCGAGTGTTGAATGGCCATTTTGGCCGGATGTTGATTTTGAGCAGAATCTTGTTCGTAAGTTTTTATCTGGTATACTGTAAACTGGATTTGTGCTTTATGTTGTACCTTGCAGCACCGCAGTTGGCCGTCAAAGTCGAAGGAATCCCCGGAAACAACGTCATCTTCGTCCGAGACCATTTGTCAAAAGACGATTTTGGCGACAAAATCCGCTTTCCCGAACATTATTTCTGGCATAGAGCTATTCAATGGTTCACTGTCAACGAGTTCGCCTATGAAGAGTGCTGCTACGCTCGTGAAATCGCTGCCCGGATCACCTTCTACTGGCCGGAACACGCTCCAGAATCGCACCATCGTGATATTGCTGGGCTTGATGCAGCCGCTTTGACGACATTCTTCAATGGCAATCTTGTTTTGCCGCTTCCAGTAGTTGGACGGTCACTGATTCAGCGCCACTGTAAACCTGCCAACACCGTTCATCACGATTTGTGGAGTGTCCGAATGGAAGCGGTTTTGTTAATGAGTCGTCCCGAAGGCATCATCTACGACAATCTCGTTGGACGGACAATAGCCTATGCTCAAGGGTGTGTTGCTCAGCGTTTGTGTCTTTCAGCGGATTACCTTCTTTCTGTTCGTGCTGATCCTGGACCATTATCGCCGAGATTTGATGCCCATGTTCGGCATGATGCCCGTCAAATGTCTATTCATGAAGAAATGTGGTACGTTGTCGGTTCTAGAATCTTCAACTTTATGCCATCTTCCAAGAGTATTGAGCTATGCAGTGAAGCTGTTTCTCGTGTTCGAAACGCTCAGAATCACCACCGTCTGATCGATCGCCCCGGCCATCGCCTTGTTTCATCCAGCCAGGTGCTTGACATCATGACCGTCATGCCAGATGCCTGCTACCTCGGAATCGGCAACATTGCTCTCTCAAATGTCGCTTCCAACCTATGCCGATCTGATTACATGCATCCGACCGACACATTTCTTCCAAAGATGGACCGAACATCTGATATTGTTCAAGTGGATCACGGAAATGCTCGCACCTTGGCTAACTTTGTTCGTTGTCTTGGCATTTCCACCGTCGAGGACCGCCCAACTTACTATGTTACACATGAACATAACGGCACTTCTGTTGATGGTTGGCAGCCAATGCAAGTCATCTACGACCCTGTTTTCATCCACATGCCTGAAGAAGCTACCTGGACAACTTTCAATGACATGAAGTTGAGGCGGTGCTTCAAAATTCAGAATTCAAATACGAATTCACTTATGTGGCCTACTCTAATCGGTCAGTGTTTGGGCAACAACAATAAAGCCATTGTTCCTCGAACTGGCAGAATTTGTGTCATGATGGTGTGTAGTTCGTCATAGCCTTTGTGCGCAATTGTTTGTTTGTTTTACCTTTTTTCTGCTTTGTTAACTTCAATCGAGGCGCCGTTTGTTTTTTTGTTAAACGTTTAAACTGTTTTTTATTTCTTTTTTTTTACATTTTGTATTAGATTACTTTTATTTAAAGTCTAAATTACGAACACCACTCAACAAGAACTGTTATTGAATCAATACAAATTTATATTATAAAAAAACATCATTGTTTGGTCAAGGCAGGAAGCAACTTGGAGCGGCAATCACCGAATCCGATGCGAAGGCCGTTCTTCTCGCAGTAGCCGACCAGGTTGACTTCATCATTGTCGGCGATGAACTTCCGCTTCTGGGCACCGACAGCGACTTCTTTGCTGCCGCGCCAGCTCAATTCCAACATGGAGCCGTATTGGTTTTCCTCCGGGCCGGATACAGTACCCGAGCCGAGGAGATCACCGGCATTGACGTTGCAGCCGTTGACGGTGTGGTGAGCCAGCTGCTGCTTCAGGGTCCAGTAGAGGTACTTGAAGTTGGTCTTGCAGACTGTGTGGTCTTCGTCGCCATCGGCTGAAAGGGGTGGGTTTTGAAACTGACATTTCTTTTTATGTTATGGGAATCGGTGACGCTATTTTGAAAAACTGGTAGGGTAATGATGGATTACTCACGTTTGATAGTCACAGCCAAGTTGATATCCAACGTGTAAGGGTCACTGTGTCGGAGATATGGCAGCGGAGCAGGGTCCTGCGTCGGATTCTCGATGAGGAACGGCTTCAGGGCCTCCATCGTGACGATCCACGGCGAGATGGTGGTGCCGAAAGACTTGGCGAGGAAGGGGCCAAGGGGGACGTATTCCCATCGCTGGATGTCGCGCGCACTCCAATCATTCATCAAAACGACGCCAAATATGTGGTTATCGGCTTCTTCGATGGGAATCGGCGTGCCCAAGTCGTTGGACGGACCTCCGACAAAGAAGGCCATCTCGAGTTCGAAGTCGACCAGACGGGAGGGGTTGAAGGTTGGGGCTTCGGCTGGAAATAAACTGTTGTGATCGTCATTCTGAGTGTGAAAAACAAACCTCCATCAGCGATCGTCTGTCCCCAGGGCCGTCGAACCGGCGTTCCCGACACAGTGATGGACGAAGCGCGACCATGGTAGCCGACTGGGAGCCACTTCCTGGAAATATGTTTTTTGTAAACTGATACGATTAGGACAGTGTTGATTCTCACCAATTAGGCATCAAAGCATTATCCTTCCCCCGAAACATGACTCCAACATTGGTAGCGTGGTGGATCGACGAGTAGAAGTCAGTGTAGTCGCCGATTCGGGCCGGCAAGTGCATCTGGACCTCATTCTGAGCGATAATGGCCTTGGACCGGAGTTCGGCATTGTCGCGAAGTTCGGCAGAGTCCTTCGACAACAACTTTGTGATGACATTCCGGGCTTCGAGCCAGGCAGCCCGGGGCAGGGCCATGAAAGAGTTCAGAGTTTCCTCGGCGAAGACATGTTGCTGGCTGATGAGATTCGGGCCGGTGAAGAGCTCCTTGACGGCACTGAGATCCAGGATGTGGTCACCGATGGCGACGCCGATGCGACGCTGGGATTCGCCCTTCTTCGAGAAAACGCCATAGGGCAGGTTTTCGAGAGGGAAGTCGGAGTTTGGTGGGATCGGGATGAACGACATGGCTGGAATGGGGTGGGTTTTTTGTTACATAAACTGAGTGTATTACTTCCCAAACGCGGAAATGGCACGATCTTATGCTGTGCTCACAATAGGCACCTAAAAATGATAAAACTGCAGATGTGGTCAACTAAGCACGTTACTATGTATGACAAAATAAACTGGCAGTTAGCGTCCAAAAGCAAAAATGACATGATAAAACAAAGTCGGCCTATTGCAAGCGTGAAAACCCGCCGACCTTGACAACAAAAACGTCGACTGATGCAACCACGCTGCAAAAAGGGATGCGGTTGAACGCACCCCCCAAAGTTTGATGAATCGTCCCCAAAACACCGCGCCCCAAAACAAAGTGTTGAAACCACCCCCAAAAAAGCTTGTCCCCAAATTTCTTGATGAATTCGCCCCCCAAACCGCTGTCCCCAAAAAAACATGAATGAATCTGCCCCCAAAAAGTGGACCCCCAAAAAACACCAGCTCGGATAAGAGCTCCACGTGGCTGAAACTATCCCCAAAAGGTTGTGCAAACGCACCGAACGTGCAAATAACGGTTTTGTGCAAATTCAGATCATACACTAATGTGCTCTATATAGGTCTGAGAAGTCGAAAACTAAGTCTAAGCAGTCGAAGTCTAAGTCTAAGACTGAGAAGTCAAAGTCTAAAACTGAGAAGTCTAAGTCTGAGAAATAAGCGGGGGGCTGCGCCCCCCGCACCCCCCCCTTAAGTTCAAATGATGCGGGTGTGCGAAAAACTCATAATAGGCTTTTTTGTCATTCGCACAAAAATTTGAATTGCACGTTTGAGCCATTTGCACAATTTTTTTGGGGGTGGTTTCAGCTACATGGTCCGTTCATTAGAGCTGGGGTTTTTTGGGGATTGTTTCATCCGCTTTTTGGGGATTGTTTTATCTGTTTTATTGGGGATGGTTTCAGCTACTTGCCCATATAAGAGCTGAGTTTTTTTGGGGATTGTTTCATCCATTTTTTGGGGGGTCAAATTATTGGGGACAGATTCATCCGTGCATTTTGGGGGTAATTTTTTGGGGGCAGATTCATCTACTGTTTTGGGGGTGCGCTTTTTGGGGGGTAGTTTCAGTCACTCGTTTTGGGGGCGCGCTTTATTGGGGACGATTCAACTAATATTGGGGGTTGATTAATATTTTCCCTGCAAAAAGGGGCAACTCCGAAGATCGATGCAAGGGCAACAACGTTCAATTGCACAAAAATACGACCGACAACATCATAGACCATGTCTGCGAAGGGGCGCGATGACAACAGCCATGGCTCGGGGATGCGTGGGCATGGCCAATGATGAGATATATGGCTGCGATTAGGGTGATCGATCTGGACGGGGATACAATTGGGGTGCTAAATCATTTTTACTAACCGCTTAACTGAAAATAAACTGTACTGGAGTAATCGTGTAATCATCTAGAAGTTTAACTACTGGCTTTCAACGCTACAAACCCAAATTTCAATGACACAAACAAACTTTCGTACCCTAATGCGCGGCCCGCCCCTTGTTTGATACCAAAAAACTGTTTATTTGCTTGGGTCCTGTTTCAAAAAACTGCATTGTAAGAAAGTCTTTCAAATCCATTTATTAACAAATGTACCACGTAGTTTAACTACCACACAAAAACCCTATAAATCAATAATAAAAATCAGAACATCAAAAGTGGGTTGCGGCTATTGTCATACTGCCGTTGGTTGTATTCTTTAAAGTCTCCGACTAACAAAACATGGCTTTTAAACCCGTTGTGATCTTATATAGATGCATAAATTATGTAAAACTGGAGATAATGTCATCTTTCCATGTCATTTCGATATTTCAATACAGTTCAAAATGACTACAGCCGCTGTTTTTGCATTTCATCGATGGGCGGCTGGCTTTGTTTCAGCTTGTACCGTTTGAATGGGGCCGAATTTAACGGTTGCATGTAAGCAGGTTGCTTTCCATTCAATCTCGAAACGACTGGATTCATCCGCGTAAAGCTGCCCTCGGGCGGTATGGTCGGGGCTTTGGAGATGCGTTGCCGAGTTGGGTCTTTTTGGGCCTGTCTTCCGTTGAGCTCGCTTCGGCGGGATTCTGATGCCGACGCTGAGGATGTCGCCATGGTGGTCGTCGTTGAACTGCTTCCAGAGGCCGTCGCTTTGGTCGTGGCTTCGATCAGTGGAGCAAGGCTGGGCCGTTGTTGAGGCCGTGTTCGACCGACTTCACAGTCGAAAAAGTGGCGAAACGTAAAGTCGTAGAAGGCCGGATTGAAGGCGTTGGAGCCGCCTTTGAGAGTTTCGTTTTTAAGGAAGTCCTGACAGTTCATGTCGCCGACGTCGAAGTTGGAAGTGTCTTCGGCATGCTCGACTTTGGGGATGAACTCGGCCGTGGTTTCACGGAGGTTGTCGAAGTCAATGCCCTGGAATTTAGAAGGTTGTAAACTGGATTGCAATTCACATATCGGATAACAAACCTTAAACCACGGATGCGCCTTAATATCAGCCGCGCCATTCTTGCTTCCCAGCCGATCCCGCTGGTCGCAACACAGCTTCGCGATCACATCAATGCAATTTGGTGATAGTGGTGCCGGAAGATGGGACATGCAGGTGAGGTCGAGGTATTCGCGCCATCTTTTGATCTGAAAATAAGTTTTTTAAACTGGTGCTCAGGCACTATTCTGCCCAATAATGTCACATTAGTAGAACTTTCTTAAACTGTGGGAAAGGTTTCATACTGTACTCACCTTGATTTGCGTCTCATACGGATTCTCAGTCATGGACATGAACGGCGGTCGTCCGAAGACCATTTCATACAGAATGACTCCGACGCTCCACCAATCACACAACTGGGTATGCCCCGTCTTTTCAATGACTTCCGGAGCCATGTAGTTGCCGGTGCCGACGACACTGTGAGCCTTGTTGCGCTTTTTGTGCTGACGGTAATCCAGAAGTTTCATGCGTGTGTTTTCCTTTGCTTCAGCTGGCATGGATAGACTGTCGTCGCGGACGTGAAGGAAGGCATTGGGGTCGTCTTCTTCGTAGACGACGTAGCGTCTGGAAAAATTTTTGGGGATTAAAACTGCTCGAGCTTTGATCATCAGATCGATTTGTTACAATTTATCAAAAAAACGAAATGAAGCGTGATAACTCAAAACTCCGCTCACTTTTTACTTAATTTTTAAGAGTAAAATTTTTAACTAAATTTAAATAAGAAAAACTGCATCCTTTTTTTGACACGATCTTGTGAGTTTTTTAAACTGTTCACTGCGTATCCAGCAATAAACCAACCTTTTATCATGAGTCCATCTCAACCCGGTACACAATCCAAAATCAGTCAGCTTGATATGACCCTTCCGATCCAGCAAAATGTTATCCGGCTTGATATCGCGATGGATGAATCCAAGCGAATGTACATATTCAATGGCACACGTCAATTCAGCAATATAGAATCTCGAAAGTGACTCCGTGAAGACCCCCTTGACAATCAATAACTGCATCATATCGCCACCCGGGACATACTCCATGATGAAATACAGATTCCGTGAGTCTTGGAACGAAAAGAACAACTTTACGATCCACGGCGAATTGGCCTCCGCCAAAATGTCCCGCTCTGCCTTTACATGAGCCGACTGCTTTTTGTTTATAACGTCCTCTTTGTTTAAAATCTTCATGGCATACGTCTGATTGGTGTCCTTCTTCCGGACAAGGGCCACTTTGCCAAAGGCGCCGACACCAATGTGTTGAATGATGTCAAACATGTTTTTGTTCATTTTTTGCCGCTTCAATCGGATGTACTTTGATTCCTTCTGGCGGAGTAGCTGTAGCATTTGCTCCTGGAAGGTTTTGTTCAGGTTTGCAGCTTCCATTTCATTGAGCAATTGCAGGGCGCGCTGATTGCGCTCCTCGTATTGGCGGGCGACACTGTCGATGTGTTGTTCCATGAAAAATTGGAACATGCCGGGCTTACATGGCTTGACGAAGCGTTCGTAGTTTTTGGTCTTCAGTTTCTGGGCGACTGAAGCGGGTAGTGGTGACCCGGAACGACGACGCGCACTTTGGGGCTCCGATTCGACGAGGGAGACTGGGGATGTGAATCCGGAGCTCCGGGCCGGGGACACGTTGCCACCGGAAGCGTGTTCGGAACCGAGAACGCTATCTCGCTCTTTTAGGGTCAAACGAGCTCCCTTTAGGCAGAGTTGATCGACGTAGCTGACGTAAGTGGAGTTTGACGTGTCGGAATTCAATAAAACTGACGATGTGCCATTAGAATGCGAAGTTGACGGCTTGCTGGGCTGCTCGCTGGGTCGAATGTACATAGTCCTCAGAACTGGAGCCACTTTCGGGTTGTTTGATTGCTGGGAGACAGAAATATGAGGATTCAGGTTGGCATCGGGCGGTGACGGCGCGGCTCCACGGTCTATCCGCGTCTTGACGACAGGGACCCCACGCAGCGCATCACGGCGAAGTGGGGGTGGCATTTGGGAGGGTGTCGCGTCTCTTTCGATGGTTATAACGGTGGATGACGGCGGAGCTGATGCCATGGCAGTCACTGGGGTTCGGGTAGTCGGGATGGTGGTCAGCGGGGTGAATCTGATGAAGCTGTGGTTTTGGGGGTCGTTGGAAGTGGTGTGCTTTCTGAAATAAAACTGTCAATACTCTGAATTGCGGGATGTAGAAAAACATACAATGAAATCTTCGCATGACTCCGATGATAGTCCTTCTCCGGTGGCGGTGGCGCAGTCCTGCTCCAATTCGCCGTCGGCGACTGTCGAGGCACATTTGGAGATTGACTTCGACTTGAATCTCGACTATCATCTGGGCTGTTAGCTGCAGCTTTTGTGCCAACATTGAGGAAATTCGAGCCATTAACCTTCGAAGGTCCTGGGGCATCCAAATTCGTGTATCTGGGCAGTCTCGTCGGCTCTCTCGAACTTCCAGAAGGCACAGGTGGCGGAGGGGCTGCACTTCGTGTAGGGGAAGCGTAAAACGTCGTAGTCGTCGTATTTCCAGTGGTTGAAGTGAAATTCATGCCATTATTAGCCGTCACTATTGCTGGGTGTTGGGTAGCTATGTTTTGTTTGATCCGGTTCAGAATCATGGCGGCGTCTTGAACAGAAGCGAAACTTATTAGTTTTAGGGCGTAGTAGGCTGATTCCTGTAAGAATTTGAACGATAAACTGTGGGGAACGATTCGTTTAAAAAGTGTTACTGTAATAGTGTTATATTTCAGAACTGTTCGAAGCTGGCTGTGTTACTAACCTTATCATATCCCATCAACGTCAAATCATGAATCATCCGCATCTGTTCATCCTCAGACTTCTCAGGGGTCCCATTGCCCTGAGGGGGAGCGTATCCGTTTATAGACGGAAAACTTGTCGACGGAATCTGATGCATCGAAGAAGCCGAATTCCGTGAACTCAACTGACTCGCACTCGGACCAACTTGGTAGTCTTTGATACTGTCACGGATTCGGTCCAGCTTATCACGGTGATGCCCAGGTGGCGCAATCGCCGTCGTTGATGACGCATCGGAAACTCTGACCACGGAAGGGGCAGACACGGGTGGCCCAGGAGCGTGTGGTTGACCCCCGTGCCGATGGGGTGGCATCATTTTGAGTTGGTTTTGATCGTAAACTGGGGATCAACGCTTAGAAATACATTTTAGAGATTAAATAGAAGGCCTGAAATAGCAATTGAACGGTAAAACTGCTGGATAACAGGTCAAAGTTATAGATACTTCGCGAATACCATGTAATCCAAAACCAAAAAACTGTAAATAAACAGGGTTATGTAATAGATCAGTTACAAAACCCGCGATAAACCGTCGCCAACAATACCAAACAATAAGGGAAACCCGAGGAGACACCCCAATACACTCCCCAAAAAGATCGATTGCATTCCATTCGATCTGTCGTTCCCCGTCTCTCTTTCATTTTCGCTTCGATGTCGATTCCGACACCGAGAATTGCATTCTTACGGCTTTTTTCGGGTTAGTCATCGCAGCCCGCTCTTCTCTACCCGTTAAAAGTTTGTTTCGATCGAAAAGGGGGTCCCCTTTCCATCGATGTCGTCCTCGACGAACGCCAAGAATGTGAAAATGGTGAGTGAAGTCGAGGTTCGCGGACGGTAGAGCAAGACCACCTACGCACGTTGGTCGGTAAAGCAGAAGAACGGTACAACTGCGCAGGAGACAGATAGCAGGCTAGAGGGGACACAAACATTGGCCAGCCCAAGGGAACGCGGAAATTATCAACAGAAATGAGGGCCGTGACATTTGGGTCGTTTGGGAAAGGGCAGGCGAAGGAAGGGAGCGGCTTATTGATACATCATCAACAATCAAGGGCCTGGTGAATCGGAAATGGAATGTGGGACGGAAATGGAATGGAATTGGGAAAGAACTGGTCTATGAATACTTGCCTGGGGAAGGCAGGAGGTGTAAAGTTATGATATGATTGTAGACAGCTGATAGAAGGGGGTTGATAAGGGTGAGGAAATTTAAACAAAGAAAATAAATTTAATTTAATAGAAAAACTGTCATGAATACGTGTAACCGACAAAAACAAAGAATAAACACTCCAAGTGCCAAAAGCCAGTTACTTGTCAACATTCCGCGACAATTCGCACCCTCCAAACAACTACATGCCTATCGTCTCCCACTATAGTGTCAAACCAGCCGCCACCCAGTCCAGTCAGCCGCCTCTATTGTAGTTGCTGGTATTGTTCCGCGTGTTTACGCGTCGCCGAATCGCGATAGATGCATGCATCGCCCATAAAACACATTCATTTCGAACGATAGTCCGACAGCCATGCATTTCTCGAGAATTCACGACTTCCACATACGGCACGTGTGCGCGAGAGGTCGTCGTTGTCGGTTTGCGCACCTCGGTGTCACAGGCTGTGACGCTGCGTCGACCCAAACGCGACAACGCGAAAAAGAAACGAAGTTGGTTGCAAAAATGAAAATGACAGCCTTCCCGCCGCCGCCACCGGACGACGACGGACCAAAGCACGATCAATCGATTAGTAGCGGCACGCCAAGTGGCTGTCGACCGGTCGGCCGCTGGCGCGGGACTGCTTCTTGTTCGTTTTTTTGTTCTTCTCGAGAAAGAGGGGAAGAGCGAAATGATCTCACACGTTATTGGCAATGGTGGACATGGAGGTGGTAGAAGAGGTGCGAGGGTGGCATAGGAGGTGTTGCGGGAGGTGTGAGCGTACTTTTAGGGGTGTCAAAACTGCTTGTCTCGACTCTGAGATGCAAAAATAGGATAAGTTTGACCTTTTTTGGCAATAAAGTTTGTAAACTGACATCGGAATTCTAATCAACTTCACCAATCCCCCTCCAACAAACCCCAAACCTCGCCCCACCATCCAACCTTGACTCAATCCCCCCTCGCCTGCCACTGCCTGAGGCAGAGGCACGTGTAAAGCTCCAAGTAACCGGGATCATTATTCACTTTGAATGTCGTCGTCGTCGATTCCGTGCATATCCGCAGCCGACGGACCGAAACCCCGTTTTCATGTGCAGAGTTGATAAAAAAAAACGAGCGAGTCACAGCTGTTAGGATCCATCTTCTTGATTTGAAAAGCTCGAGGTTTTTCGACTTTTTTTAATGGACAAAGTTTACGTTTTTTAAGCAACACCTAATTAATCAGGGGGAGCTCGGCGGGCAGGTGCTTGCTGACTAGCCTGATGGGCCTTTGTTTTCCGTAAAAAATAACTGATTAATGGGTAATGGGGGCTTAAAGGACACAAGGTGTGTTTTGGACTATTGGAATTTTGAGAAAAAACTGTGGAGTATACTGTTTGTCGAAATGCAAAGTTTAATACAATTATTGCCGATAAAGGTCAATTCACGGGCTTTTGAACGGTGTAATATGAAAAAATGTAAAATGTAAACTGGATCGTAGACGATAAAAGGTCAAATTCTCGATCTGCAATAAAACGCCATTTGATAATGCCAATAAAACGGCGATTGCGGGGCCCCAAGACTAAAGATGCAAAACTCAGCTGTCACGAAGGTGAGGCCCAATCTCGACGGTCGCCTACGGAGCGGCGCCGGGCCGCCAGGAATGTTTTTGCAGGGCCGGAGAGGGAAAGGCAGGCACGACCAGCATTCAGGGCATTGTTCGCATTCCGATCGAGGCAGCACTTTTTGCACTCGGCGGCGCCTCACTGATGTGATCTCGGGAACGGCTGGCATCCAAGCTATAGCTGTCAATCCGTTCGTTCCAATCTATCAACCGACAAAAAATGCGATTAAGAACTCGAGCCGAGAGAAAGGCCCAAGGCTTTACGACAACCACTTTGGCTTCTTAGTCGTTTTTTATTCGGAATTAAGTTACTGTAAAGGGGAACAATGAGACTAATAGCAAATTAAGGCAATGATGTGAGAAAATACAAAAACTGAGTTGAGATCAATCAATTTGACAAATAAAATCGCAAGAAAATTACATGGCAGCCCGTTCGAAATACTCCGGAAAGTCTTCAATATCCCGCTCCGTCAGCTGTTTCTTGTTGCCACAACCCGGTTGAGGGCATTGGCACAGCATACGGTTTATGCGATTCTCCTCAATGTACTTCAGGACGGCGGTACGGTCATAAACATGGTTGCAGACTTTGTTTTTGACGGGAGTTATGATGCGCTGCTTCGTGATGGGGTCCAACATGCGGATTTCCTCTTCCTCGACGATGATGTCGTCTTCTTCCTCAGGATCGTTTCTTTGACGACCTTCGACGGGAGGAGGGGCTGTTTCAGGATTCTGGGGATTGTAGAGCATGGCTTGACGGACGTGATCAAACTTGTTCCAGTAATCTTGGTGGACCTCGTTTTCGGTGAGTTCTTTCTCGATTCTAAAAAATGGTAATTTTATGCCTTTGTTAAAAAAGTTTTATAAAAACTGGTCATATTTCTGCACAGTAAATCAACTTCGAAGGAAAAATAAAAGAGTTTAAAAAATTTTGTCTTTATAAACTGGCCCCGTATTTGACCATGCTTTATTCAAAAACTCACGTTTCATTAAACAGTTTTCCAAAATCCAAAGCCTCGATCTCTTCATCAGAAGCATTGGCAATCGTCTTGTCAAAATTCCGCTGCAACAGCGTCAGAGCACTGAAGTATCGGGCACGTTGACGGAGGGCATCCAGCTCCTTGAGCGTCGCGGCACGGACCTGTTCGTTGTCGATGGGAGTCTTTCCGAGGCCTTTAGAAAGGTTGTTCAGCAGCGCCATAATTTGGCCGAGTCCGAGCTCGCCTTCGTCGGTGAATTGGTGTCGGACGTCCATCTGGAAATGAGTAAACTGAAGATTATGGGAACTCCATCATAGGTACAATCAAAAGATAGCAAAGGTCACAAAACCTCAATTCAACAATCCACGATAACAACGCCCACAAATACAATTTTATTCTATCCTAACTTTAAACTGTCTTCAAACGCGTAAGAACGTTTCACTTCGACGCCTGATAAATCAGTAAATCCTTCAATGGCATCAACTTCTCAAACGTGTGAAGGCCCAAAGATCGCAGGAACACCAAGGGTCCAAAGTCGGTACGGTAGAGCCGATTGAGCCAGTCAACGCTGACCATGACCGGCATGTTGTGTCGCTGGGCCTCGGAGTCGTAATCAGCGAGATAGGCGAGGGATCCGAGGTCGCCGCCTTCCTTGGCAGCGGTATCAAGTTTGTCGACGAGGATGCGGACATCGGACCATCCGAGGTTGACGCCCTGACCGGCGAGGGGGTGCATTCGGTGAGCGGCGTCGCTGAAATTTGGTCAATTTAATGTGGGATTTATTTTTAAACTGTCAAGAGTATTGGGAGCTTAAAATAAGAAAATAAAACTGCTTGAAAGAATTTGAAAAAAACCAACCCGACAAGAACACCTCGACTCTTCACATAGCTATCAGCATGCCCAAATCCTAGCGGAAAAGCGGCCCGATTATCAGTCTGAAGTCCGACAATCATCGGCGGCGTCAATCGTGGCCGTTCATAGTAACGGCTTCCGAAAATGGGCAAGATGGAGCCGAGTTTGTCGAGAGCGAAGAGGGTTTGGTTTGTGAAGGGGTCTTGTTGCTTTTCAGTGTGCTAAAAGATTTTGATAAAAACTGGCATATTTTGTTAAAAGCTTACTTACCAGATAATGGTTCAACTCATCAACGAACTGATCCGGCGCCAACTCCTTTAAATGCTTCCCATGCTCCGGGGTCGTCGTCCAAACCAGCGAGCTCAAAGATTCCGTCAACGGCAACAAAGCAATCGGCCCGTGGGGCGTGAATCGCTGCCATGCGATGCTGTTGTTGCTCTTGGGCGAGATCTCGAGAGTGGCGACGATGCCGACTTGGTTGTACTCCCATGACGTGTATTTGCCGGCCATGGCGGCTCGGACGCTGCTGTTGAAGCCGTCGGCGCCGATCTAAAGGGTATTTTTTGATTTTTAAACTGGACGGGTCAATGTTTGGACATACCAACAATGAAGTCGCAACTTCGCTCCCATCAGCCAACTTGACAGTAGCCAAATCGCCCAAAGACGGCGGCAATACACACTTCTCGACCCTCGCTTTCGTCCGAACAGTCACATTGGCACAATCATCCTTGACCTTGTCATACAGCCCACTGACAATGGCATCGTTCTCAACAATGTAGGCGATTTCCTGGTCCTCGGACAACTGCTCGAAGCGAATGTTGGAATCGGAGCACGAATCGATGACATAGAGATCGGTGACTTCCTTGACACGATACTTGACAAGTCTCGGCCAGACCCCAAATTCTTTGAACATACGAATAGCCGCAGGACCGACAGCAAAGACACGGTTACTGTGGTCGGGGGGAGGGGCACCGAGGGACTTTGGTTGACCGGATTCGAGGAGGAGGACTTTGTGGGATTTGAGGGACGGTTTCGAGCCTACAAATTACAACATTGAAAACAAAACTGGGTAAACTGAATTCTCACCGATAGCAGCAGCCATGGCATTTCCGACCAAACCGCCTCCGACAATTACGATATCGTAAAAGTCCTTCTTGCCGGCGGAGGCGACGGACGTTGAGAAGGTCCGGGCGAGAGGTAGCATGCTAAACATCATTGAAATAATTACAAACTGGACTCATTTTAAAGTGTAGTAAAGTTAAAAACCGTCAAAACGGGTAAATCAAAACGCAAAAACATAACTTTTTAAACATTTATCCGACAAAAAACTAAAACAAAAACCCAAAAAGCCATCAATAATTACAAGGATGCTTGGCATCAATAAATAACGCGTTTAACAATGCCCTCGACCGCAAATCACTTAATCTAATCGGCTCGACGACCGAATGGATAAGCGCCCCCAGGGTCAACTCCGCCGATGTCCCGGTATCGATGCCAAGACCGGCAGACACGTACAGTATGTGTGACTTGCTAGAACCCCTAACTACTGCTAATAATGGATCCAGCTTTTCGAAAGGTGCTACTGTGACTATGCCGGACTTTGATGTTGACAGCCGTTTTTGGAGATCTGCCTCGAACTGGACCACGGCATCTTTTGAGAATCCGTTTTTCAATAATGGGCCGGCTGTGAAGTTTTTAGCGACGCCAATGGTTGGGATTGAAGTGAGGAGGGAGATGTGGCAAGCTAGACCGCTTACTGAAATGGAATTTATAAAACTGTCGTGACAGTGAAATTACATACATCTGGAGTGGTATCGCCCATTACCATCAACAAAAATCACATCAATCTGCGGTGCCTTTGATTTAGAATCATTGACAAGGTCGCTGAGCAAATCGGATTCGCGAATGGCAAGATATTCAGGAACATAAGGCTGGGTTACGTGGACAACTCGGTCAGCTGTGTAGACCACTTTCAGCTCTGGGAACGTCAAAACAGTCAGCGATGCCACGGCTAACTCGGGGTTGGTGGACAGGGCTGATAGATCAACGCCAGCGATGTGTTTGACTTGGCTGATGTCTACTTTTGGGTGGAATTCTTGGGCGAGTGTGGCTTTGATTGAGCGCTGAAGATTTCAAAAACTGAATGGGCTCGTCTTTTTTTACTAACCTCACGCAAATGGCACCTCCACTTGGCAATCTCAACGGAAAACCGTTCACCGAATGTGACCCAAAGGAACTGCAAATAGGAGACAAAAACGCCGATAGCTAGGATGAGCGAGGTTAGTAGTAATGGAAGGAATTCAGCGGATGTACCGAAAAGACGCTAAAAATAAAAAACTGTTATGATGGGACTCGAAAGGAGAGACTAACCCTATGAAAAGCAACTTTGTAAACCTCCAAAGCCACCACAGCAAATCCAAACAATGCATTCGTCTTCGACACGATTTGAGACAGTTCCAGACGGTAGACAAACCGCACCAATGCTACTGTAACCGCCCAGGAACTGAGGGTAAGACCATATTTGACAAGGTCCTCGACTGGCATGAAGATCAATGGAAACTGAGTTGCAGGAGTCAGGATGGATATGAGGAGGGATACTTGGAGGTAGCGGATGTTCTAAATAATAAACTGTCGACTTTTGTTATAGCACAGCTAAACTAACCAAAAAACCAAGCGCCATCAACGGCAGTGCCACCATAACCAACGCCTTTTCATGGACATGCCATCCGAACAGGAAAAACGGATACGCCGAGAGTGTGACGGCGATCAGAAGCTTTTGAAACTGAACGGACTTTTTGGATTGAAAGAAGAATAGGACCACTGGCAGAAGAAAGGCGATGATAAGGGCGAAAGTAGCCCCGGGACGGACATTTGGGAGCACAGAGTGTTGGTAGTCCTATAAAAACTGCGATTTGGCGGAGCGCGGCAACGAAAACCTCAAACCTCAACAATCCCACTAATATACGCCGGCATCCTCAAATCACATTTCAAAAAACGCAATTTCGAGCATTCTTTTTGTAATTTGAGGCCGCTGATGACCTTGTAAAGAGCGTAATCAACAGTATTGTACAGCGCCCAGAAGTTTGGGGCCCAATAAGAATGGGTTAGACCACGCTTGAAGGGGAAGAGACGGGAGAAGATTTGGAGGATGGCTGGGAGTTGGCCTGGAAATTTATATAAACTGAGGCCAACAATTGAGTTGTATTCAAACCTTGAACATAAAACGGTCCAAAAGACAAAACAACCGGCGAAATCACAGCCAAAGCCAAATGGAACCCTCGCCGAAGGAATCCAACATCTCGAAATGGTGGTAGATATTCAAACAGATAAAAGGCTATGAAGGCTGGGACGTAATAGAGGTAAATGTGCTTGAAATTGAGCAGGATCGCGAACAAGAGCGCTGCCTAAATGGAATTTGTTAAAACTGGTGAAAATCATAGATTATCTAACCACAATAGGTCTCCCAAAAGCCACTGACGCAACCGACAACATGAAAATCCCATACATCATGGAATTGTATTGGAAATGGATGTTGTCAAGCAAAATTAAACTGGGTTGACTGGCCAAGACGACAAAAACAGCCAACTTTAGGCGCATTTTGGCGGCTACCGATGGCCATAGGTCTCCAGATGCGTGGGTAATTGCATCGGCAAGTAGTCCGGAGGCGATTATCTGGAGAGTAAGGAAAAATTATATATAAAACTGAAGTTTGTTCGGGTCTTACAAAAACAACATCCACAGCGACCACTGACAACCTTTGAAACAACAAAACACCTCCATACATAATCGGCTCCTCACTGACGATCAACATGTTCTCATCGACCTTCGCGGCCACGATGGATAAGGCTTTTTCGAAGTAGGCAAAGAATGGCGGATAATCCAAAGTCCATATCGAAACATTGTTGAAATACCACTTCCCCAGGGGCTCATTATGGGTTATAGCCATCCAATTGCGATGGACTTCGAAGTCTGTGGAGGCGTAGCATCGGAAGAGGAGCAGCTTTAGACATAGAAGGAGTCCAGAGACGATGTAGAAGGATCGGAATGTGAAAACTGATGGGATGTAGGTTTCGGAATTGGGACACTCAGAAGTCGAATCCTCGCCAGAATCAGCCACAGAAGCCGGTTGTGGTGGCTTGCGCCGTCGAACAGATGGTGATGTGGCCATCGACGTGATCGATAA
The DNA here is from genome assembly GCA_024447225.1 of Panagrellus sp. LJ2284. NCBI lineage: Eukaryota > Metazoa > Nematoda > Chromadorea > Rhabditida > Panagrolaimidae > Panagrellus > Panagrellus sp. LJ2284. The sequence goes on along the minus strand of JAMRYC010000005.1, from coordinate 5,360,548 downwards.
GGTTCAGAAAGGACGGCCACGTTTGATATTTGTCGATGGAAGGCCTGTGGCGGTCGTCAACAAACAACGAAAAATGAACAAAATGCGCGCATTTGAAAGTTGGCATTGAGAGACACTTTGCCAAAGTGCGGGGGGTTGGGGAATTTGAATTTTTTAAACTGCCTTTATAGCCGTCTTTTCATATGAAATAAAATTATGTCCACTTACGCTTAAACAAAAAACGTTTTTAAACTGGGCGGAGTGCTTATTCATCAATTTTATTCCATTTCGCATCATCATAAAAACAGTAATATCCAAAAAAAACAATCAACGGTCAAATTGTATAACAAACGGCATTTAATACCCGTTTCGGCTTGGCCTGAATAGTAAGAACAACAAAAAACATCAATTAATATCAAGAACAGATTATATTTTGTTTGCGTCTAAACAAATTTATATCTTTATTGTCGCATCGGGAAAACTGTCGAATCATTGCCATGATTTGCAAATCAACACACTCAGTTGATTATCTCATCAGGCATCCATGTACGGTACGTCTTCAACGTAGACTTGCGGGGTTGCCGTCAACTTTCGGGGCTATAATTAATTCCGTTTTTAATTTCCACTTTTTTCCGACCATCCATTGCATGCATGCACGCCGTCACAACTGTGTCAACACAATAAATTATGGCACAAAGTTTAGAACTTTCAAACATCTTCATCGAGTCCCATAATATTATGTACAATCTTTAAAGTTGGTGTTTAAAGCGGTTTCAAATCACGGGGAATAAGTAGAATAGACAAACAGTGAAATATGGCACGACATGATTAAGCAAAAAGAAGCTAATTTCCCGTAAATTGGTTATTGGCGAGGGTGTTGTTTTTGTATATCTGATGATGAGTAAAAGTGACAACACACGCCTTTAGATTTGGGTTAGATAGGTAGCAACAACGAACTCGGCACTATTGGTGGATACGGTACAACACACAAAAACACGCCCATTAAATCGGCGAATTGGACAGGTTTTCACTAATCAATCAATCGAATTAATTAATTACAATCACTACAGAGCAACTTTTTTCGGCGTATCAGTGTATGCAAACCCTTTGGAGCTTACGTTCATCATGTGGCCGCCATTGGGCACGTTCGAGGCAGAGGTCGTCGTGACGGGCGCGGTCCGATCATCGAAGTTGAATTCCGTCTTGGGCGGGATGGCATGGGGCGGCGAGTTCTCGGGGTACTCGAGCTTGTTCTTGTGGGACCAGTCGGAAGACGGCTTCTGGGGGTAGGAATGGCAGGGCCGGTTCAGGGACGAATTGGCCGAGTAGGCACCGTTTTCGGGGTTTTGTTGGTACTGAAAACTGCTGATTGGATACCGGACGGCTGTAGAAAAACTCACATTTCGTCGCCGTCGAGATCGCCGGCGCCCATTATGCCACTTCATGATGACGAAGAGCACAACGCCAACGGCACTGATGACAGCCAGGCCCAGGGTCATGTTACGCAGGTCCCCGATGTAGTTAGTCATGCGATGCATGTCGTCAGCCACCTGGAATGTCTGTATCAGCGGTGATTTGGGGTTGATTGGGTTAGAGGGGAAAGGCACAAGCAAGCATTATTAAACAAAAACTGGAACAACATTGTTTGGGAAGACTTACCTGCATCATTTTCGGTACACCCTTGTGAAAAATGTCATTGAAATCGGGGAGCGGGTAGCGTGGTGGCTCCATCATGGGTTGGGGCTCCGGCGCCGGGTTACTGTTCGAATTGCCCATGATGCCGTGGATGGAGGTTGTTTTTGGTGAGGGTAGGACCGCCCTGATGGGAAGGCAGAGGGGTGGCGAGTTGGCTAAAATGTGATGTGATTAATCAGTTTATAAACTGTGCATTAAGAAGGGAATTGCGCGAAAGTGCTTCGGATTTAACGTAAAAAACTGATAAATATAAATAGTCCAAAAATGAGTATGATCAATAAGAACGACAAATGTCTAAAAGAAGAAAGTAAAGCACAGCTAAAGTTCAACCACGGCTTTTGAAAAGCTTTTTTGGGGTCGGATAAAGCGGCGATAGTGACATTTAGGAAACATAAACAAAAAGTTGTGCAAGAACGGGAGAAATGGTTTTGACAGAAAAAAACTGGGCCCAAGACATCGCATGTTGAAAAACAGTTACAGTATGCTGCTACAGAAACCTTGTAAGCAGTAAAATAAAATAAAAACTGTACATGGTACACCCTAAAACGGATAGTCTGGAAAAACCGAGCAAATTTGGACTCCCTGTGACACTTCAAAATTCAAAGTTAATATTTTTGGCTGGAAACTTTGTATCAGGGTAATGCGGAGCCGTAGATGACGAATTCGCTTGAAGTTTTTGGATTCGACGCCTTCTGAATCCACTAGGATTCAGAATCCGTCTCGTGAACTTAATAAGCCGGAATCCCATTGTGCGCTATATCAATCGACTGCCCGCATCACGGCGATGATTTTGACGCAAAAAGGACCGTAATTGGTTCACGTTTAAAAAAGTTATGGCACGTCAAAGTCGAAAAAAACGACGAGATAGCCTTTGGGAGCTTCTAGCAACTTTAGATGGCCCTATATCGGAAAATCCGATTACAGGGTGTGATAGAGCTATGAATGAAGCAACTTTTTTTCCTTGGAAGTTTTTCATTCTAGGTTGGGGAAAGCTGTTAATAAGAGCAAAAACACTTTACCACAAAACTCAATTACAAATTACTCTGTTAACTTGAAAGTAACAATAATTCTGTTTTCTGAAATTATAGATTTAAGCAAATCCTTTCAGTGTGCAAAATTTAAGAACTGTAACTTTAAACTTCGTGTGCTTGTTAACAAATTGATTTTGCTCCTTACGTTCCTTATGTGCATGCGTGGTCAAGCAGGTCCGGTCTAATGTAGCAACCGAGAAACCGTTGGTTCGAGTCCGCTGTGCTTAAACTTTTTTTCCACAAATACTAGTGTAAATCCAAGTATGTTTTATACATAATTAATGTTACATTCGTATATTTTAACCGTAAAGTATTTTTTTTTATTTTTTTCTTAAAATAATTAAATTTTGTAACTATTAAATTTTATTTTGAAGGTACTGTTATTAATCTTTACCAATGCATTAAAATTGTTAATTACAACTATTTTAGAAAACAGAATTATTGCTACTTTCAAATTGACAGAGTAATTTGTATTTGAATTTTGTGGTAAAGTGTTTTTGCTCTTATTAACAGCTTTCCCCAACCTAGAATGAAAAACTTCCAAGGAATAAAAGTTGCTTCATTCATAGCTCTATCACACCCTGTAATCGGATTTTCTGATATAGGGCCATCTAAAGTTGCTAGAAGCTCCCAAAGGCTATCTCGTCGTTTTTTTCGACTTTGACGTGCCATAACTTTTTTAAACGTGAACCAATTACGGTCCTTTTTGCGTCAAAATCATTGCCGTGATGCGGGCAGTCGATTGATATAGCGCACAATGGGATTCCGGCTTATTAAGTTCACGAGACGGATTCTGAATCCTAGTGGATTCAGAAGGCGTCGAATCCAAAAACTTCAAGCGAATTCGTCATCTACGGCTCCGCATTACCCTGATACAAAGTTTCCAGCCAAAAATATTAACTTTGAATTTTGAAGTGTCACAGGGGTTTTCGGTTTTTCCAGATTATCCGTTCTAAAACCACACAAATTTGACCCTTTCCCCACCCAATCGCCCCCAACAAACCACAAATGTTGCCAGTCAATCGCCACTTCCCGCTTTGATCGCACCCACTAATCGAAAACCAATGCCAATGCCGATGCCCTGAGGCGCTGCCGCCACTCTCTAGTCTCCCCTGCACTTAAATTAGTCCGCTGCCAAAAGGTGGTAGCGGTAGTGGTGACCGACCGCAAACACTGCCGCCAACTTCTCGGGTTGTCGCTTCACTTTTGAAAAGGGAAGGTGCTAACCACCAATTGGCAGCCTATATGTAATGTAAAACGATGAAAGGGTGACCACGACCAACCGCAATGCCATCGCGTAAGCTACGCTACAGCGGAAGATGGTGAAAAATGCAAAAAAGCAATGAACAACTTTCATTTCGTGAAGGCTTACACTTAAGATTGGTGATGATAAACTGGAATAATGAAATTGACAGCTACGGTGGAATGATAGGAGGGCATTAAGCGTGCTAATGAGGTTTGCAATGAGAGTGAAAAATGTTCAATTATGCGAAGTGGTGATGAGGAGGGTTTCTAGGAATGGGGATTTGGGATGGAAATGGGTGTAAAAACTGCGAAAATGGGCGATTGACTAAAAATGAAAGAGAAACAATCCCCAAAACCCATAACAGATGGTCTCAAACAACTTCAGCTGCCAATCCGTCTGCTCGTTTGCACCATTTTAACTTTGCCTATTCATTGAAAGGTAAAACGTAGCCCTGGCCATGCTGCAACGGCATAATTGTGCCTCCAAAAGTGCGAAGAACACCTCTGAGGGCGCCTTTCCCACTTCATTCCCGGCATTTCGCAAACAAATTGGCCACTTTGAAGTCACCCGGCAGAATGGGTTAAGCAGGGGCCCTCGGGCGAGTGAGAATTTAAGTTTTTAAGCCACTTTTTGAAAAGACGCGGAAGTTTGGGGGACAATGAATGAAACAAATGGTTACGATTGATGACATGTGACTTGTTTTTGGTTGAATTTTGATAAAGTTTTTGGAATTTTGTTAAACTGTCGCACTGGTATAAGGATTAAAAGCGTCGAAAAAGCGATCAAAAACAACCAATCTCGAAAAACATAACCCCGACCATGTCAAAAAGCGCAACAAAGTCCCGGATGCCAATCTTCAAAATAGATGTATCCTGTCGGGCATGATGATGGCGGCCATCCGGTCGCCTCCCACCGATAACAACTTCCCAGTTGCCCCTGGCAAGTGTCATCTCGGTGATCAGAAGCTAGCTATCCTGTCGACCGAGTGATAGCGGCGCAAAAAAAGCATACATCTCCGCCGCTAAAACAACTGTTTTCCTGTCATTTTTTGAGGGTTGAGCCATCGCTGTCGACAGGTATCAGCGAAAAAAGTAAGTACTACGTAAAATGTGATGAACATTGGGGAACGTAACGCGGCCCGCGGGCGCCGCAATGACAATAGAAGCCGCTGGGGCTGGATGGAAGCAAGTCGGTGGTGGCAGCGCCTAAGGGGAGAGCGTGATTTATCGCTCAACAATCGGTTGGACCGCCGCCACTGCCGCCGACCGACGAAAAGGAGAGCGAAAAGGTGGATGGATAAAGGTTGATGTGGCAGCGGTCAGTGAGCAAATCAAATGGGCCGTGTTTTGCTTGACTTGAGTTGAGGCAAGTCAGGGCCAGGACAGGCAACGCATGCCACACAGACTTGGGGCTGTGTTGTGATCGTGATCGCGGAGTTAATTTTTGAAAAATGATTTCAACTGATGCGATTAAAGCAAGCAAAAATGAAATATGTTAGCGATGGGGCTGCGGGCAATGGGGCGAAAAGATGTGATTCAATGGGATCATGTGTTAATTGTACGAAGTGAAAATGGAGGGATGCAAAGTCAAAGGTATACTATTTAGAAAAACTGAGACAAGAGCAGTACTACAAATAAAAACTCACATTAAACCAAAAAAACAATAATCAGCTAGCAATAAACAGACAAAATCAATGGAAAACGTTGGTTAGCAGACAGGCAGCGCCGGTAAAATATCAAAACACAGGGGCACGCATCAACAAGTTCAATCAAAAAACAGCAATTATTGGTTGAATGAAACAAAAAGGGTCCTATGCAGATTTGAATCATGGTAATGGCGTGACCAAATTTTCAAAAACTGTGACCTGGCCCTTGAATTTGTAAGTTTCATCGATTCGGGACTTTCCTATCTTCCTTTTTGCGGTCTGTGATTGTTTTCGTGATGGGACCATTGTGTTTTGTGCCTTTTTGAATTTAAAACTGAAGCCCATTGCGTTAAAGCCGTTCTGCGGGAAGTCCAGTTCTGGATATTTTCCTAATTTTTACCATTCGTTTTTCTGTTTCCGAACATAAAATTGTCTGGCATGTTTTCAGTATGCTCATCCAGAAAAAAACATCCATTGGAATGCATTAACAGTGCCCGTAACCGCAACAACCTCCTAGCAACGGCGTCCAACGACGTCCAATGTTAAGGATGCGTGGTTTCCATCCAGCATTTTCAAACATTCTCCATTTTGTCATTTCCGTTTCTTCCAAACGCTCTCAAAATGGCACCCATGAACTTAAAACAGCGAATCAAATTCGCCGGTAAATCATGGGCTTCGGAGACGAATTCCCAGTTTGTCAAAAACATCACACTTTCACGAAAGCCTTTGTACATCCTTTTCTGGGCATTGATTGGCACTGCTTGTGTTGTCTTGTTTGTTTGGCAGTTTGTGCAACTTTATGAACAGTATTATCAGGTTGGTTTTTTTTGGTTTTTAAACTGACAGTGCAGATGGTATCGGGATTCAGCGCAACAAAAGCACATTAATCAAAGTAGCTCCGGTGCGGGATCAAACCTTCCCTGCGGTGACAATCTGCAACTTGAATCCGATGAGCAACACTGCCGCGGATTACATTGAAGAGTTGAGGGAGTTGGTGAGTTCGGCATAAAACTGTCCTCTGTCTGTAAGAGATTTTTGATGCATTGTTTAGCTCGTCGTTTACCAATACTTGTTATCACTGCACGAGAAAGGTGGAGCTTCGACGACAGATGCAAGTAGTACACCGTCTTCTGAAATCATGAATCTTTTGAACAAACAAAGTAAACGACGGAAGAGGGAATTTCTGGAGGAGGATGTGCCGCATATTCGGAATAAACGGTAGGGTCAAAGGTAAACTGTTTTGAAGAGCATAAAGTCTTACTTTAGTGCTGCAACTTCGGCCACAGTAACAATAACATCAATGTCGGCGCCCAATGCTACGGTTACGGAAGCGACTTGCGATGCGACGACAACGACTTCTTCGACCTCGACAACGACGACCACTACCATGGAACCGACGACGACAACTACCACTTTGGAGCCGACTACGACTACTACGACTATGGAGCCGACTACAACTACAACAACGCTGGAACCTACGACTACAACAACAACGTTAGAACCAACGACGACTACTACGACTTTGGAACCAACGACAACGAAAAAGCCGACTACAACGACCCAGGAACCGACAACGACGCCCAAGGATCCGACAACGACAATCAAAATCGTGACGACGACTGAGGACAATGATGAGGACTGTACGACGACGGAAACGACGACGACAGTGCAAACGACGACAGTTCCACCCACAACGACGGCGGAAGCGAAAACGACGACGTTGATGGCACTGTTGACGACGACTACTGAAGCGCCGTTGACTACGACGGTTAAGGCTGATACGACTACGGTAAAAACTGAGACTACGACCGTGAAAGACACGACAAAGGCTCCTACGACGACTGTTGAGGTTGACAAAACAACGACGGCTGCAAATGATGTGACTACGACTGTAAAAACTGAATTGACAACCCATGATGATTCTGCAACGACGACTGTTGCCTCAGCGACAACGACGGCTAAAGCCGATGAAACCACGGCTGCAGCGACTACGGTGGCTGCTGGGGCTACGACTACGGCTGATGACGTTACTACGGCGAAGCAGACGACTGCTGGGGAAACGACAAAAACTGAGACTACGGCGGATGTAAATAGTGCTACGACAACGGATTCAGATTCTGCCACCACTACTGCCAAGGTTGCGACTACGACTAAAAGTGCTGATGACACGACTACGGCGGCAGGAGGACAAACCACAACGGCAAAATCTGATGATGCGTCGACAACTGCGGCTTCTGGTGGCCAAACTACGACGGCGGCGTCTGACGGTGCAACGACAACAGCGGCGTCGGATGGGGGGACGACGACTGCGGCTTCGGATGGAAAAACGACGACGGCTGCTTCTGATGGCGGTTCAACCACGGATGCTTCTGGGGATAAAACAACTACAGCTGTGTCTGATGGTGGCTCCACGACAGATGCATCGGATGGCGCTACGACGACTGATGCTTCTGGCGGTAAAACGACGACAGTGGACTCCGAAAGTGGTACGACAACAGCCGCGAATGATGGAACGACTTCATCGTCGGATAATTCCGCGACAACGAGCAGCAGTGATGGCGGTGCCACCACGACAGCTGCAAACAGTGGTGATAGTAGTACAACAATGGACTCAAATAATGATGGCACGACCACAGTTTCAGATGAGAGTGGCAGTACCACAGCAGACGGTAATGGTGATACGACCACGGATGCTTCAAACGGCGGATCGACTAGCGATGACGGTAGTGGAACCACCACTGATGGTTCTAATAGTGGTGAGTCTTCTACGACGGATTCAAACGCCAACGGTGGAAGTACTACGGATAAATCAAGTAGTGATAAAACTGCTTCGACTGACGGCAGCAATGACGGTTCGACGACAGATTCGAACGATGGTGACGGTAGCACAACTTCCGACGGATCCAACGCCGGATCAACAACAAATGCAAATAACGGTGACGGATCGACCACGGTTTCTGATGACGGAAGTGATAATACGTTGACTACATCATCTGATGGTGATAATGGTGGTTCAACGACGCCAAGCGGGGATAACGACGGAAACACTGGCACTACTGTTGATCCGAATAGCGGTGGAAGTGGTGGAACAACCAATCCAGATGACGGCAATGGAGGCACCACAAAAAGTGGTGGCGATGGAGCATCTACTGATAGTGGTGACGGAAGCGGAAATGGAGCCTCTACAGATTCTGGCAATGGAGATGGTAGCGGTGGAACAACTGCTAGCAGTTCTGATGGAAATGGCAGTGGCGATGGAAGTGGGGACGGTAGTGGAGACGGAAGCGGTGATGGCAACGGAAATGGAAGCGGTGACGGTTCCGGTGACGGCGATGGAAACGGCGACGGCTCCGGGAGTGGTGATGGCAGCGGAGACGGTAATGACGATGGCAATGGCAACGGTAATGGAAGTGGAGACGGTAGCGGTCACGGTAGTGGCGATGGAGATGGAACTGGCAATGGCGACGGCGATGGAAATGACAGCGGAAGTGGCGATGGAAGTGGAGACGGTGATGGCGATGGCACTGGTGACGGTGACGGGAACGGTAGCGGTGATGGTAGCGGCGATGGAAACGGCAGTGGTGATGGAAATGGCGACGGTTCTGGTTCCGGTAATGGCAATGGCGATGGAAAAGATCGCTCCACTACACCATCAGATGGCAGTGGTGGTTCCGGCGGCGGCGTCATACCTGGCAATGGCGGTGATGGCTATGGTAATGGTGGCAGCACAACCCCTTCAGATGGCAACGGCAACGGTAATGGTAGGGGCAATGACGGTAATGGCGGAACTACAACTCCATCAGATGGCAATGGTAACGGTAATGGTAATGGTAATGGCAACAACAACGGAAAAGGTGCCTCCACTACTCCATTAGATGGCAACGGCGATGGTAACGGCAACGGTAACGGTAACAACAATGGAAACGGTGCCTCCACTACCCCTTCAGACGGCAATGGTGGTTCCGATGGAAACGGTGATGGCGACGGTTCCAACGGCTCAGGTGACGGCACTACCGGCGCCACCAAAGCAACCACGACTGGCGCCATCATCTTCATGGGTTACACCCAGGCCCAACTCGACGAACTTGTCAACAAATACGGTCTGTCGCCAAGCACTGGCATCACAGCCCTGGAAGCCCAAGTCGCTTCCATGATGGAACCCATGGTCGAGGACAATGCCAATAGCAGCTACTCGTTGAAAGAGCTACTTATCAGTTGCCAGTATAATACAGTTCCCTGCAATTATGATACGTAAGTTTTAAACTGTGCGTGCCATCATAGTATTCGTTGTTTCCAGCGACTTCGAAACAGTAGTCGACCCCGACTTCGGCAATTGCTACACCTTTAATTACGATGGCCGATACAGTGTCGAACGCACCGGCAACACCTACGGTCTGCGAATGATCACATTTAGTAATGTGTCCCAATACTTGGCTACAAGTTCAAAAGGTGGCATGCGTATCGTCGTCCACAAACAGAACTATCAACCATTTCCGGATTCGGATGGGATTAATGTTGCTGTTGGGTCTTATGTTAATATTGCTGTTAATTATGTGAGTTTTTGGGGTTTTAAACTGACTTTGATTTCTTATGATTATTTTAGAACAATATCACCCGTCTAAGTGAGCCCTATGGGCAGTGCCATTCAGAAATTCCTGATCCAGACTATCTTTATGATTCTTATTATGCTTATGAGGTGGGTGGGAACATAGAGAATGTTATTTTAGAATTGTAAAAAACTGCAAGGCCGGTGGGCGTAGAGTTGTAATCTGGGCTCGTACTGTAGACTAGTTAAAAAAACTGCTCTTCCTTTGGTTAATCGGTTAACGTTCAGGGCTGCTACCGTACGTGTTTCCAATGGAAAGTCATCAACACTTGCAACTGCGCCGATCCGCGCTTTCCGAAACCTCAAAATTACTCAACAGTATCCTGGTGCAGCGTGGTTAACATGACCCAATTCACCTGTTATCAGAATTACATCAGTGAAAACGGATCCTACACAATGGTAGAAGGCTGTGATTGCCTGAATGGCTGCAAGGAAGCGAGTTACGACTTGCGTGTCAGTAGCTCTGTGTTTCCGGCGAAAATTGCCCCCTACCGTACCCCGCTTTGTTGGAATTACTTCGAAGATACTGGGGTGCCGTGTTATCAGGCATATGTTGAGAATGCCGTTTTTATGGATATCAATATGGACACGAATACGTATCAGATAACTACGGAAGTGCCGGCGATGACGGTAAGGTTTTTGATGGCAAAACTGTGTCACTGAATATCGACTTTTAGCTAACAGACGTGTTCAACAAAATCTCCGGCGCTGCTGGCCTGTGGCTCGGATTCTCATTCTTAGTTCTGGCGGAACTCATCCAAGTTTTTGCTTTTATCGTGGCGCCGAAATACGTCCAAGCTGAAGACATTGCTGACATGAATAAAGAGAAAAATATCGAAAATAAGGAAGATGTCATGGGTAATGATCCCGAAAATCCGGAGGACGGCATTTACGGCGACAAATCTGGGGATAGTGTCCCGCCAGTGCCGATGGCAGCGGCTGCGGTTGCGCCAATGGCTGAGTTTGTCTTTTTTTGATTAAACTGTGGACAAGTTTTCGTAACAGCGTTGTTTTTCAGCCTCCCGGACACCCCCGCAGTCCCACCCAACATCGGCATCAAAAATGCCACCTTCAAACCCACTTCTACGACCACCGTTCAACCAACTTTCTGTTTCGAATAAACACTTTTTTCTACCAAAATTCCACATTAATTACATCATTGCTCGTTTCACCAAAACCGTGGGATTCCCCCATCCAGAAGCAATCATAACCTTCCCCAAAAACATTACAATTGTGACATTAATGCTTGTTCATTCGATAATGCTTGTAATAAAATAATGCTTTTATGACGAAAAACTCATCAATGATCAGGGCCGAGGGGGTTTTAGGGCCGTGGGTGTCTCCAGATTGATGTTTCTTCGAATGGTTTGGCTTTTGTATATAAGCAAGGGGTTGGAACGGTATTTTCACTTTAGTTTTTGCCTTCTTTCTCTTTTTATCGTTTTTAAACTGTCACCAATTCTATTTGATTCAATTCCTCAGTTTTCAGACTTTGGTACCCATCCCCTAATTCACAGGGAACATGCGATTCTGGAGCGTGCTACCGGCGGCGCTCCTGTTGCTGGGCCTTGCCGTCGCGGCGCCCAAGGATCGTAGCGTCCTAGAAGAGAAGAGGATCGTCGAAAAGAGTGCCAGTTCGTCGCAATCTTCTTCGTCCTCTGTTTCATCGAAAACTATTGATATTTTGAAGGCTTTTACAACTGATAGCGATAATGTTCAGAAGGCGGAAAAGAATGTGAAAAAGATTCAGAGCAGTGAAAAGCTTAATAAGAAAGAGAAGGCAGCTGTGAAGCAGTTGACACAGCACTATGAACATCGGAATCAAGTGGTGGGTTTTTGGGGTTGATAAACTGTCGCCACGTACGTGTATGACATTGCTCTTTTTACTTTCAGCTGAACACCCTCAACCAAAACGCCAAAAAAGAGGTCAAAAAGATCGAGAAACGCCGCATCGTCACCCGTAAAACGTTTGAAAACCTCCAACAAAGCGAGCAATCAGTCCTTCGCAAGGCTTTGAATGTCCATCCGCTCCGTGCTTTCCTTCCCCACAGTATCCGACTGCCCAACACTGGCGGCCCTATCCCTCTTCATCCGAGAAAGAAGCTGGCGCTGATTAAGATTCTGCAAAACCAGACCCTTACAGAGACTGACAAGATCCGACGAGTGGAATTCCTTAAGCAGACTTTTACTAGAATTGAGAGACGCCAGACTGATGAGATCGTTAGCTTCAGCAAGCAACGTGATGAATATGTAAGTTTAAACTGCGATCGATTCTTGAGAGGGTTTACAAATGCTTCTCTAGGTCAAAACCCTCGACAAAACCTCCCTCGCCGCTCTTCTCAAAATCGAAGCCGACCTCCTCGAAGAACTCAAAACCTATGCCGATCTGGCCGACCAGGCAGATGAAAAGAAGCTTGACACGATTTTGTTCCAGCACCCGTTGGAAACGACCCAGAGCACTGTGGTTACGGAGACGATTGTGGAGACTTCTGAGGTTGAATCGGAATCTTCCTCATCATCTTCTTCGTCGTCGTCCTCATCCTCGTCAAGCGGATACATCCTCGGTGCCAATGGCCAGAACATCAGAAAACGCGATGCCATTGAAATCGAGCTGTCTCCATCAGTCCATGAACGTCTGCTTAAGGTTCTCCTCGACAACACCCTCAGTCAATCACAGATCGACGAACAAGTCGCTTACATCTATGCCCGTGTTTCGGAGGAAGGAAAGAAGGACATTGACACCATCCGTGCCGTCTTCAAGAAGCGCGATGACATTTTGGCTACATTCAGCCAGGAAAGGCGTGAAACTTATGAAACCGCTGAAGAAGAGTATTTGCTTGCTCAGCAGATGTAAGTTTTACTTTTTTTAAACTGTACCACTGAAGCCGTATTGTAGAGTCCGCGAAATCCCCGTCCGAACCTCCGTCATCAACCGTATCGTCTACCCCATCTCAGGCTCCTCCATCTCCGTCGATGACTACAACACGATCCTTCAGTTGATATATGCCAACCAGTCTTTTGCCAGCATTGAATCTAAGCTTACCAAGAAGCAGAAACAACGTGCTCAGACGTTGAAGAAGTTTATTGATGGCCATCTTTCGGTGGGTTTTTGATATTTTTAAACTGGTGACGGTTGATAATTTCGTATTTCAGCTGAGTCTGCTCGATTCCGATAGCCAAAAGCAGCTCTACCAAGTCAACCGTCACAACCGTGCCGTCTACGAACAGATCGAAGGCATCGTTGGTACGTCGCGGTTCCAGAAGTTGGTCGATTTCCTCCAGGAAATCACCGAAGTCAGACTTGTCAAGGGTCGTAGTGCTTTCACACTGATCAATTACCACGGCAAACCACGAACGGCATCAGAAACTGGTTCGAGTTCGTCTTCTAGCCAGTCTGGTGCATCTGGATCTGACAATGTCATCATCAAGGAGTCCAGCAGCTCATCGTCATCCAGCTTCAGCGACTCCAAATCATCGTCATCTGTCGATGAAGAGGTGATTGAGATTGGCGCCGATGGCAAGAAGCACATCAAGAAGACAGAGAAGCAGACCCATGACGAGCAAGTGAAGAAGGAGCAGAATAAGAGCCATTCTGATTCGGAAACTGTTGTGAAGGGTGGTAAAAAGGTCATTAAGGAGCACAAGTCTGATTCGCACAAGAAGTTAGAGAAGGACTCTCATAACTCGAATGAAAAGTCGGTCGATATCACGATCAACCACGGCAAGAAGACGGTGAAGAAGAGTTCCAAGCACGATCATGAATCCAAGACTGTTGGTCACGGTTCGTCGAGGAACTCCAGCAAGACTATTGAGATTGACGTCTCCGGTGGTAAGAAGAAGCCCCATCACGAGGGTCCTCATCATCCCAAGCCGACCAAGGCCCCGAAGCCGACGCCGGATCACACGATCCATAAGCCTGTGAAACCGACTCACGGACCTAAGCCTGTGAAACCTGTAAAACCGACGCGCGGCCCCCATGACCGTCACCCAAGTTCTGGACCCTCTGGCGGTGAAACAACCATCATCAAGAAGACTCACAATGACAAGTCTTCCAGTGTCGTCAGCAAGAACAGCTCTTCCAGTTCGTCGGAGGAAACTGTCATCATCACTAACGGCAATGAATTTTCAAAGACCCGCCACCCGAAGCCAACACACAAACCCCACACTTCGCAACCAAAACCCACTCACAAGCCGCCTACTTCTCCCCCGAAGCCGACGCGCAAGCCACCAACCTACCCGACCAGACGCCCTTACATTAAGCCGACAAAGAAACCCCATACTCATCCCACCAAGGCCCCGAAGCCGACACATCCGTCGCACACGAAGCACCCTCAACCTGGCTCCGAAACCGAGATCATTATCAACCGAAACGGCAAGAACGAAACTTCGTCCCATCTGGAGCAAAATAACAACTCTACGAACACTAACAACGTAACTATTATCAAGCCGGGTACCTACATCAACAAGAATAACGAAAACAGCGCTAACTCGAGTGTGGTAAGCAACAACAGCACTTCTGACAGGTACAATGAGACTATCATCATCACTCGTCCTGATGGTTCCAAGCCGACTCACGAGAAGCCTCATGGTCACCATGAAGGACCTAAGGTTAAGCCTACCCATAAGCCCCATGAGACTCATCAGCCAAAGGTGAAGCCAACGCACAAACCTCATGAACACCACCAGATAAAGCCTACCCACAAGCCGCATGAACACAATCAAGTTAAGCCTACAAAGCCCGGAAACCACGGCCCGAAAGGACCTCAACCTGGACCGGATTCAGAGATCATCATCAACAGGAATGGTAAGAATGACACGTCGTCCAGCTTGATCACAAGCAACAACTCGTCTAACTCGGATAATGAAACGATCACCAAGCCAGGCACGTACATTGACAGGACCAACGAAAACAGCGCCAACTCGACACTGGTAAGCAACAACAGCACTTCTGACAGGTACAATGAGACAATTATCATCACGCGTCCTGATGGTTCCAAGCCGAGTCACGAGAAGCCGCATGGCCACCATGAAGGACCTAAGGTGAAGCCAACCCATAAGCCTCATGAAACTCATCAGCCGAAGGTTAAGCCAACTCACAAGCCTCATGAACACCACCAGGTTAAGCCTACCCATAAGCCGCATCAACCTCACCCGACAAAGCCTGGAACCCACGGCCCGAAAGGACCTCAGCCTGGCCCGGATTCAGAGATCATCATTATCCGAAATGGCAAGAACGACACCTCTTCCAGCTTGATCCAGAGCAACAACTCGTCCAACTCTGATAATGAGACTATCATCAAGCCAGGTACTTACATCAACAAGAACAACGAAAACACGGCTAACTCAACTTTGGTGAGCAATAACAGCACTTCTGACAGGTACAACGAGACTATTGTCATCAGGCCCGGCGGCGAGAAGCCCGGTAATGAGAAGCCTCATGAACCTCACCCGCATGGCCCGAAAGGACCCCACACTGGAGGACCCAAAGGCCCCAAAGTACCAGGATCGCATATTCTAGAGCCCAAAGGCCCGAATGGACCCGGACCCCATACTGGTGGACCCAAAGGACCAGGACCCCATGGTCCTAATGGTCCCAAGGATCACGGGCACCCGAAGCCGACGAAGCCAGGACACTCTCATGTTAAGCCGCAACCGACCCGCAAGCCTCACAAGCCCCATCAGCCAGGTTCGCCAGACTCTGGTGAAACCATCATTGTATCCAAAACTGAAAACGAGTCTTCATCCAGCTTTGTCAGCAGCGAGAACAGTTCCAGCTCAGAATCAGAGACCATCATTGTGAACGAAAATGGTAACGGCCCTAACGGTCCTCAACCAGGTCAGCCTAAACCGAGCAAGCCCACCAAGCCAGGACATGGCCACCATGGTCATCATGTGCCTACACCTAAAACTGATACAATTAAGCCAACTCACAAGCCGCATAACCCTAAGCCGACCAAGCCTCACACTAAGCCTGGAAACCACGGAAACCACGGCCCGAAAGGACCTCATCCTGGACATGGTTCGGAGACCATTATCAACAGGCATGGTAAGAATGACACTTCCTCCAGCTTGATCCAAAGCAACAACTCTTCCAACTCTGATAACGAAAAGATCACCAAGCCAGGTACTTACATTGACAGGACCAACCAAAACACGGCCAACTCGACTCTGGTGAGCAACAACAGCACTTCTGACAGGTACAATGAAACGATCATCACCCGGGGCCCAGGTGGAAAGACCGGCCACGAGAAGCCTCACGGAACCCATCCCCATGGCCCGAAAGGACCCGGACCCCATACTGGAGGACCTAAAGGCCCGAAGGGACCCGGACCTCACGTCCATGAATCAAAGGGCCCGAAAGGTCCTGGACCTCACACCAAACCCGGCCATAACCACGGTAACGAAAAGCCAGGCAAGCCAGACCACACCCGCCACCCCCATGGCCACAACAATCAGAAGCCCTCGCCTGACGGTGATGATGAAACCATCATCATCAACAAATCGAGTCAATCATCCTCCAGCGTTGTCAGCAGCCAGAGCAGCTCCAGCTCGTCGTCTGAGACTATCATCGAGACCGATAACGATTCCGGTTCAGAATCTGGTTCCAACTCCGGGTCTCCATCAGGCCCCAACGGACCCAGCGGACCAAACGGTCCTAATGGACCAAACGGTCCTAATGGACCTAACGGATCCAACAGTAAGCCCGGAGATTGTGACAATAACTCGGATTCTGATGAACTCATAATTGTAGAGCCCACCGGCGGCAAGCACTCTCACAGTAGCCACAGCCATAACGAAGGAAAGGTGACCCACGGAAGCAAACACAGCTCAAGTGAGTACTCTCTGACACCCTGTGGTGATGATGCGGATGAAGAGATTGTTATTACAGAGGTGCCACGGCCGAGTGGAGGTGGAAACGGCGGCGGGGTTGAGGTCATCAAGATGACTCACGACAATGAATCCACCAGCTCCTCGAAGAAGCACAACAAGAACTCGAACAGTGAGGAAGAGATTGTCAAGAATGGCCACGGAAGTCGTCATATCAAGAAGGGAAGCAACTCGGAATCGAGTGAAGAGAAGAATTCGAGCTCGAAGAACAGTGGTTCGGTGACTATTATCAAAAAGAATGGTGGACGTGGGTTTGGATTTTATGAAAACTGGAATCAATGTCTTTATTGCAGGTCCAGGACATCAATCAAATAACAAGAATCCCGGCCATCAGAAACCTCATCAACCGAGTAAGCTAACTTTTTCATAAACTGAGCTCGTGAGGATTTACTTCAGAAGGCCAATTCAACAACGACGGCTCCCTCAAAATCATCCGCCACTCGAGCTCCGAATCCGACAGCTCCTCGACATCCAGCCAGTCCTCCAAGTCTAGCGTGACCAAGAGTGTCCAAAACGCTGACGGCAGCCGTGTCTATCAGGAATCTGACGAGGAGTCTAAGTCTGGCAGTGAAAAGAGGTCTCACAAGAAGGATTCGAAGAACTTTAACCTTCAAAAAGGCCGTGGTGGTAAAGGTAATAAACTGAGCAAAGTTTTTGAGTTTTTCGCCGCCAATCAATATTTTCTAGTCTCCCTCCAAAAATCCGAATCCTCCGAATCCGACAGCTCCGAAAAGTCCAACAAATCCGCCAGGTCCCACAAGGTCTTCGACGCCAAGAACCGTGATGGCAGCCGTGTTCGCAAGGAATCCGCCAGCGAATCTGACTCCAAGCTTTCGAAGAACTCGCACCAGAAAGATTCTAAAAATTTGAAGCTTACGAAGGGTCGTGGGGGTAAATGTGAGTTAAACTGCCGATAGCAAACAGTACGCAAATGGTTTTACAGTATCCCTTCACCGCTCCTCTTCCTCCGAATCCGACTCCAGCTTGAATAGCCAAGCGAATTCGAAATCTTCGTCTCTTGTCGACATTAAGACAAGAAATGGCAAAGAAATTTTAAAGAAGTCCAAATCTGAGAAGCACGCCAGCCTTGCTGAATCCAACCGCCAACAACGTGCTTCATCTCTTGACATCCAGAAGAACGGCCGCGGCGGACGTAAAGTCAGCCGATCTTCCAGTGAATCTGACTCATCCAGCCTTTCCAAATCGCAGTCCTCCAGCTCGGAGTCTGTTAACATCGTGAAGCACGTGAAACCCGCTCAAACCATCAAGCCCGGCAAACACCAGAAAGTCGGCGTCCCACTTTACCGAACCCGCGCAGTCACACCGAAGCCAGTCTACATCACAAAAGTTGGCCCGGCCCTGTACAGAAACGCTCCCGAACAGCCGAAAGCGAAGCTACCTTCGCCCATCCACGCCACTGGCAACATCCACGTTGAAGCCGGCGGCTCCCATGAAGATAACAGATCGAAGAGGGGTGGAAAGGGCGGCAAGAGCAAGGTTGTCGAAGGCGTCGATGAGTACGGTCGCCGCTTCAAGTTCACCGGCAACGCCAAAAACAGCGCCAAGAAGAGTGCATCGGGTTCGGCATCAAAGGGTGCTTTCACGAAGAAGGGCGCCGACGGCAGCGTCGAATCGGAATCTTTTAAAACTAAATCCTTCAGTCAGTCAAGTTCAAGCAGCTCCGAAACGAGTGAGACCTTTTCCATTGAGGACTTTGGCAACAATTCCGACTTTTCTTTTGATCAGTGAATAACGAGTTTATGTGGCAATAAAATTGAGTTAATGTAAACTGGTGTTCGAATTAGTCGCGCAAATAAAAAACTGTATTTTGTATTAAATTTTAAACTGTCACTTTCTAAATTCATATTGACTTTGTAACTATCATGACTCAACATTGCTCTGGCATGCAGTTTGACACTTTTTCTATCGTGACAGCAAAAGCTTGCGTTAAGCTAGCTTACTTGGAAGTCAGCTTAATGCAAAAGTGCCCTATAAATCAATATAGGCGGGTCTTGTAAAGCAAGTCAAGCAGTTTGGTAAACTCAACACCGTCCATCTCTGCCTCGATGTACACACAGTCCTGTAATATGGGCGTTTCAGAATTTGGGTCCTGCGCGGAAATGCCCTGCGGGCCATGTTCTGCGAGCATGTTTGGGGTTCTACGTTCGGCCGTCGTAGCAGTAATGCTTGCGCTGGTCAATACTTAAAGCTATCGCGCAGCTTGATTTACTCATACCACTACCATTCCACCAGCAGTGAGGTCTACCTTTCCTCTTTCGCTGAACTTATTCATATTTACTATTAATATATACACAGTTCTATTGCGTTATCGTTTTCTCGAAGCCCATCAGGATTTATTATATTCCACCTATTCCATATATTATATTTCGCCAGTGACCCTACCGTAGTCATGTCCAACGCCGAAAACATCCCAGTTGAGCCCATTGACATCAAACCCGAAGTTCCTGTCTACGCCGATGACATTTTCGAAGGCGCCAGATATCACGACTTTAACCATTTTCAAACTGTATTGAAGAACTTTGAAAAAAGAACGCATACTGCCTACAAGAATGACGGCTCAGACTTGCTAAAGTCCGAGGACTACCCGGAAATCGTTGCAAAATACAGATACAGTTACGTCAATCTTAAATGCAAACATTATGGCCCGCCTCGTATTCGCTGTAAGTAATTTTTTAAGTTTGTCTACGCTTTACTTACATGTTTTCTTTATTTTCAGCCAAAGGTGTTCGACACCACAAAGACTACATCTCGATTGGATGCGAATCTCGAATGAAGCTTCACTACAGACCATACGACAACAATATGGAATTGACAGGCGTCTGCCTTTATCACAACCACGTCTGTGAACCGCCAGAGCTTGATGCCAACGGAAAAAAGAAGAAGACTTTGCCTAGGATCATTAGCTATTCTCCGGAAATTAAACAATTTATTGATGAATTTAAAGCCAAAACCAAAACCGGGAACAAGCGAAAGAGCAGCGCCCGTCCAACTCCTTACAGTAGGCCGGTGCGTGCGCCTCTGGCTTCGCTTAGCAGTACCTTCCCAATGGTGCCGGCGGCTCAAAATCCGTCGTTTAGCAGTGGCGAATCCAGCACCCCGAAGCGTATTTTCCCGAAGGTGTCGGCTAAAAACTCGTCTTCTAGCACTGGCGAATCCAGCACCCCGAAGCGCACTTTCCCAATGGTGTCGGCGGTTCAGAATCCATCGTCTAGCAGTGGGGAATCCAGCACCCCGCAGCCCGCGCAAGAAGGATTGCAAAAATTGTTCGAGTTCATGAACCCGAACAATGATGCCGCTAAGATCCAGAAGCTTCGCGCCGAGATGATGGAGTGTCTCGAAGCAATCAAAAACATTCCGAGGGACAGAGTTGACGTACGAAAGGAGGTTTTCAAACAGCTTCACCCTCTGATTCGACTTCTTCCGAACTCTGTCACCCGGCAACAAATGGAGGCTGCAAATGCGTTGGAGGCAAAACAAAAGTAATATGTTTTGCATACCCATCCACGGCATTACCTCTTTCTGAAATTGTCTATTGACAAGTTTCAACTAAATTTCCCCTATCAAGCTGCCTTAAGCACATGCACTCTTTAAAATGTTTTTCTGTTCTGACTTACTCTTGTTAATTTTGCACATCATGCCATCTGCTGCACTCAATTTATAATTGAATTTTTTTAAATTTGGCTTCAGATCTATTTGTAAATCCTTTGCACTTTTTTGTTTAGTAATAAATGAAATAAGTAACAGTTGTGTTATAAATGCGGTAAACAATACTTGTCAAAAAAACGGGACAGGCATTCCATGCAAATCGAAAATTAAACTGCTAAAAGCTATCTTCTCTTTAGTCACAAAAATTTATTTGTTAAAGCTTTTATCTAATTGTGACAAGTCTTTCAATTCCACTCCATTATACTTTGGCGGCGCAGCACAAGTTCCGGATCGGGCATCCCCCTCCCAAGGAGCATCCGAAACAAAACCAATTTTGAACAAATTTACTACCCAAGCTAGTTTGTTATCGCAGACAAGAGGGTTACCTGTAAAATTTTTGTAATTATTAATTGCAAACAAATTTGACTCACCATGTAAATAAATGTGAAAATGATCTAATGAGGACACTTCTGAAAATTAATTATAAACTTAACCGAAGTTATCTACATTTAATACATACCACTTTTAATTTTAGTGTACACTTCTAACCCTTCAAAAGAGAGTTCACACAGTGTTGTCAAACTGTTGTTTCTTAAGTCTAGATATTTTAATGACTTCAAATTAGTGAAAACGTTTTTTGGCAAACTCTTCAATCGATTGTTTTGTAAGTTTAACGTTCGTAACCATCTTAGCGCTGGTGGAAACAGTTCAGGTTGCAGATCAATTAGTTCATTGTTGCCCAGGTTTAACGTCGTCAGCGAGCACATATTACGGAAAATTTTAGGAGGAAGACGTTTAAGCTGATTTCCGTCCAGGAACAGCTTGTATAAATCCATGTTAAAAACATCTTCGTCGAGTTCCGTGATATTATTTCCACTCAAATAAACATTGGAGAGTTTGTCCAAACCGTTAAACAAATTTAATGGTAACTGTTTAATACCATTTGAGTTTAGACGAATACTGTTTAAATTTTTCAATGGTGTGAATACACTAGGGTCTAGTTCGCTCAGTTGATTGTCATTCAATGTCAGACCACTCAGATTTGGAAGGTGATCAAATGTTCCAGGTTCCAGTTTTGTAATTGTGTTGTTTTGAAGCGTGAGGTATTTTGCTTTAAAGTACTTGAACGCATTTGGTGAAATGTAGCTGATTTGGTTATCTGCTAGGTTGATGCTTCGAACATTTAGCCCAGCAAACGTGAAGTCCGTCAGTTTAGTTAAACGGTTGTTTTCAAAAATAACTTTTTCCAGATGAAAATAGTCGGTAACATTTTCATGCGTTTTTTGTTTGTTAAAGGCACCTTCGGGGATGTGGCTGATCTGCAAAATAATTGTTTTATAAATACGTGATGCCCCTGCAGAAAAATGAATGACTCAAAACTGGACCGTATGTGACTTAGAAGGTAAAAAAGTACCTTATTATTACTAAAATCCAGAATATTCAAGCTGGCCAACAATAACTTCGTATCAGGCAGTTCATCAATCAAATTATTAGAAAGATACAGTTCTCTCAATGTAATATTTGCAGAACTATTTTCAATTTGCTGTTTTCCAAACGCGCTGTCAGAAATCTTACTAATCTGTAAACGTCAGAATTACAGTATAAGTTTTTATTTTGCTAACACATACCCGGTTGTTATTGAGGTTAAGAACCTTTAAACCATTTAACAAATTTCCCACATTAGGCATTTCAGTAATTAAGTTATCAGACAAATTCAATTCCTCAAGTTGTGACAACTTCACAAAAGAATCGTCAAATTGTTGTTTACCAAATGCGCCATCCGAAATGTTACTAATCTGCAAATGGTTATTAAAATTACTGGATAAATTTGCTAATGCGTACCCGGTTGTTGTTGAGTTTAAGTATCTTCAAACCATTTAACGAGTAATCTATATTAGGCATTGCAGTGATTAAGTTATTGGACAAATCCAATTCTTTAAGTTGTAGCAAGTTCGCAAAAGCATCATCATCAACTTTTTTAAATCCACAGTTGTTCATCTCTAATTCCCGTACAGTCATAGGAGGTAATTTTTCAAGCCGTGGAATACGTGGAAAACAGTTTTTAAGACGTAGTTTTGTAATGTGACGGTCCTGAGAAACAACATACTCCACAATTTGACTTAAACGTCCACCATAACAAGTTAGTGTCGCCGAGTCCCTGTCAAAACTAAAAGTTTCTATGAAGCAAGCATCTGGCATTACAGGGTTTGAATAAACTACGGAAATTAAACATAATAAAACAAGTATTGCTGTCATTATCAAGTAAGTAATTCAATATTGAATGGACAACCTAATGCACGAGTCAAATATCAGGCGCAAATCAGCGTTAGGTCAAGGTCGGTACGTCCAAGGCCAAAAAGAGCTCTATCAAGTTTTCAGCGTCCGCGAAGACCCTCGTCTGATCATGGATTATCAACCGTGTCGTCTACCCAATCTCAGGATCCTCCATCTCTGTCGACTTCAACACGATCTTTCTGTTGACCTATGCCAACCAGACGTTCGCAGGGCTAAATCAAAGCTTACCAAGAAGCAGAAGCAACGTGCTCAGACGTTGAAATTAAATGATAGTCATCTTTCGGTTGGTTTTTGTTGTTTTAAACTGTTTGTGAAACAGTAATTTTGTGTCCTTTTAGCGTAGTCGATTCCAACAGGCAAAAGCAGCTCTACCAAGTAAACTGTCAGAACCGCGCCGTCTGCGAACACCGAAATCAGTTCTTTTACCATTATCTTTTACAACTGTTTGCATTTTTTGACAATTTTGTATCAATAAACAAACCTACTGCACATAAACTAAACTGCTTTCATACACATAACAATCTCAAAAATTCCAACTTTATTGGCATTCTAATCCATTTGTTTTGACCATTTACCACTAATTTCATAAATGTTCACCACAATAAGGCGCGTTCCCACAGCTATTGTTGTTTTCCGTTCCAATCCCCCTTTGTGCCATCTTCTTTCAAAATGATTATTATTTCACATGACACTAAAGCATTCAGCTCGACCCTTTTTCTAATTCTCTACGGTGTCATCGTGTTTATATTCAGGCAGTAAGCATGACGTACCCCCCCTTTTACGCGGATGTAAAGTCCTAATTTGACTGCGGTAAATGTTAGTTTCCACGTAAATTGGACGTTTTCCGTGCTTTCTCGTCTCTGAATAAGCTTTCAATTGGTGTTCCCGAAAGGTTGGAACGGTGTAGCCTGATTCCGGCGTGAAAACTAGCGCCTGTTTGGACCACCATAAAACGGTGTCGTCTATATAAAGAAACGACGTCGTACTTCGAGAGTAACGACCACTGAGGGAATTGGGGTTCGCGTCGGCGTCAACGTTGACACGCCCGAGCTTGAGCCTGAAGCCCGACGTGGATTGATGACCGAAGGGTCGGCCCACAACGGTCCCAATCGTGATTAAAACATTCTACGCCAGAAGGCTCGGGTCAACTTGTTTGTTGGACTTGGACTTGCTTGGGTTGTCAGATGGGGTGGATTTTGGAGTTTTGGGGGTGGTTGTTTTCGATTATCTTTATTTTTTTTGTTAAAGACTGAAGAATTGGTCAAAATAAACGTTTGATCGAGCCGCAGTAATAAAATTAAATAATGTTGAATTCAAATTTTTGTCCATTTTAAATGTTGCGTATTCAAAAGCCTAAAACTAATTACCGTATTCCAGCCAAAATGACCCCCGTCAAAGCCATCTTCGCCGTGTTCTTCGCCGTCTTATTGATAATTGCCAATGTTGATGCGCAAATGTCCGGCAGAAACTTGCGTCCTTACATGAGTCAATATCGGCGTCCGTCCCCAGTGAGTTTCCTTTTGTTGTTTTTACTTGCTTTTAAACTGAGCTGCATTTCCCTTCATTTTTATCAGATTGACCATAAGTTAAGATTAACCAGATCAAACTGGCTTTCGTACAAAAACAAAACTTTTCATGACCAAAGATCTTGATTGTTTTTTCTTATGCTAAACAACTAAAACTGCATGTTAAGTCTTATAATTTCGTGATTTCAGTCCTTCCGATTTCCATTAGTCGGTGAAACATCGCTTCGAAACATGCGTCCATGGCGTCCTATCCGTCGAAGCTTGCCAATGGATGGGATTGATTACTGATTGGAGAATAAACTGTATTTTGTGATGGCCGATATTGAACAAAACATATAATAGTTTCCCAAAACGTAATAAAAACATGTATTTGGCGTCTTCATGACTTCCTAATATTTTGAATTTTCTTTTATTTATTTTGAAAAACCATGTTAATAAAAAAGAAAAGTCGTTGACATTGTTTTGGATTTTGTAGGAGAAAGTTAAAACACATATAAAACTGAAAATAGTAATAGTATGCATAAAAAAGTACAATAACTAAAATTAAATATCAAAAAATGCCATTATGAAAGTACAGCAGTGTTCATTCCTCCTCTTCAACATCATGCCCTTCCTCATCATACTCATTGTCGTCATCGGCAGTGGCGTCCTGGTACTGCTGGTACTCACTCACCAGGTCGTTCATGTTGGATTCTGCTTCGGTGAACTCCATTTCGTCCATGCCTTCACCGGTGTACCAGTGGAGGAAGGCTTTGCGGCGGAACATGGCTGGAATTTGATTTATTTATTAAACTGTCTCTTCTGATTTTTTGCGACAAAAACTCACAAGTGAACTGTTCACTGATTCGCTTAAACAGCTCCTGAATGGCAGTGCTATTGCCAATGAATGTGGCGGCCATCTTGACACCTCGTGGCGGGATATCACAGACGGCTGTCTTGACGTTGTTGGGGATCCATTCGACGAAGTAACTTGAGTTTTTGTTCTGAACATTGAGCATCTGTTCATCGACCTCCTTCATGGACATGCGGCCACGAAAAATGGCAGCCACGGTGAGGTAGCGGCCGTGGCGCGGATCGCAGGCGGCCATCATGTTTTTAGCGTCGAACATTTGCTGGGTCAGCTCGGGCACGGTGAGAGCACGGTATTGCTGGCTTCCGCGGGAAGTCAGAGGAGCGAAGCCGGGCATGAAGAAGTGGAGTCGAGGGAAGGGGACCATGTTGACGGCTAGCTTACGCAAATCGGCGTTCAGCTGACCTGGGAAACGAAGACAAGTGGTGACACCCGACATCGTCATCGACACCAGATGGTTAAGATCACCATAAGTCGGTGTAGTCAGCTTCAAGGTGCGGAAGCAGATGTCGTAGAGGGCTTCATTGTCGATGCAGAAGGTTTCATCCGTGTTTTCAACCAATTGATGGACGGATAGAGTGGCATTATAGGGTTCGACTACGGTATCGGAAACCTTCGGGGATGGCACGACGGAGTACGTGTTCATGATACGGTCCGGGTACTCCTCACGGATCTTAGAGATCAGAAGCGTGCCCATGCCGGAGCCAGTGCCACCACCGAGGGAGTGGGTCATCTGGAAGCCCTGAAGGCAATCGCAGTTTTCGGCCTCTTTACGGACGACATCGAGGACATTGTCGACGAGTTCGGCACCTTCAGTGTAATGACCCTTGGCCCAGTTATTACCGGCGCCAGATTGGCCAAAGACAAAGTTATCCGGACGGAAGAGCTGTCCATACGGGCCGGCGCGGACACTATCCATGGTCCCCGGCTCCAAATCGACCAGAACGGCACGAGGAACGTATTTCCCGCCGCTGGCTTCATTGTAATAGACGTTGATGCGCTCCAATTGCAGGTCGGAATCACCATTGTAGGCGCCGGATGGCTCAATGCCGTGCTCGTCCGAGATGACCTCCCAGAATTTGGCGCCGATTTGATTGCCGCATTGACCGGCTTGGATGTGGACAATTTCACGCATTTTGGGCGGCAGAGATTGAAAACTGGGACCTGCAAGAGATAAACGTTAAAAAGATGTAAAATCAAAACTGCATGACGATTGGATAAAGCCAAAAGTCAAACGCATCATAAAACGTTACAAGGGCACTCAGCAGGGTGCCCATTGCATCGACATTTTACATTTCGACAATGGCACTCAGACCCAGGCCCACAGGGGCACAGACCGAAAACTATAACAAGTTTTTAGGGCACGCCGGTTTGCATGAGGGGGACTAAAGCAACATAAAGCCGCGGGGAAAGACTAATTTGTAGTCGAGAGCCGACGGGGAGAAGCAAAACGTTTCAAAGCATGGTCGAATGGGTGCATGTTAACATGGAAATGGTTATTGCTGGCCAGATGGGCCTGACTAGACTGCTGATCTGCACTTCCGGTGGTCAAATTGGACAATGAAAACTGTTCGATGGGCTACATCCAAGAATCGGAATCGCTGAACCGCTTCCTAATCCCCAGAGTGGTCGCCAGAGTGGACAAGCCTTAAAATAAGAAAACCTTTTTCGTCTCCAATAAACGAAGAACCGCATTATTACGGGCTGTTTCTTGCGAGAAAACCGAGAAAATGCCATTCTCGGAGCGAGGCCAGCATTGTCGCCCTGGCAACATGGGACCGCAGACCCGCTGGCTGGCTGTTGTGCCAATGTCGGTAGCGGCGCACGCGTAGTAGTAGCTGTCGGCAGCGCTGCTGTGCCATGGCGGGGGCGCAGGTGTGTTAGCCGACGGGGGCCTTTCGACATGCTTCGACTATGGCATGGACTGGAATGGATGTGAAGCGAAACAAACTGCATTGCGGCATTTTCACTTCGAAAATGGACAAAGAGGGGGATTACCTGCCGGGAAAGTGAATGGTCTATGTAAGGGGGATAATTGAGGCCTTTGGGGTGATATATTGGAATTTTTGAAAATATAAACTGCGACCAACGTACAAATGTCAACAATAAAAGTGGAACTACAATGTACTAACTAAAATTTGCATAAACTGTCGTGTATGATAAAAATCCGAATGGCATTTGGGTCCTAAACTCGGGTGACAGCGACTGCGCACATCAAGCTTGCGCGGAGTGACAATGCCAAGCTTCATCCTATCTGGTATCTTTAGTCAAATCTCTTTGGGGTTCGAGCAAAACTGTCGCAAAGTGTTTGAAATGATTATTCGCTAACTGAAAACCAAAACTGAAACACTGTTAAATTTACAAACGTTGTTCTTCCAATATTTATTTTATAATGTATGTAAAAAGTAAAAAAACTGAGCGTTACGTGTGTATCTTAACAAAAAAATACTAAAAATTAAACCCAAATTACTCTTCTTCCTCCTCATCTTCGCTCCTTTCCGAATGACAGTCCGAATCACTGCTCGTCTTAGCCTCAACGGCAGCCACCGGAATCTCCTCTTCAGTGTCTTTGAGCGACATTTTCTCCACGGCACTGCTGAGCTCTGTTTCGGCATTTGCAATGATAGGAGCAGGTTCGGCATCGCCATCAACGAAGCTGCTGTCCCATTCTGTTTGGAAGTTTTGCTTGACAGCGTTGATGTCGCCATTGGCCCTGTTGAAGGTGAAGATGACGTAGTGGAGCTTACGGGGTGGGAGTAGTCTGAAATATAAAATATAAACTGTCATGACCGAAATTTTCTGAGGCTTACTTGAACCAATCATCAATCCTTAAATCAGCCTCCGTGATTTGGTGCTTCGTTTCGATCACACTTTGAAGAACATCATGGAACACGCGGAGGTTGAAGGATACGTCACCGACGCGGAACGGTTTTCTAAACAAAACTGAACTTTACAGGAACGTAATCTTATCTAAATTTACCGATAAAAAACTTTAACAGCAAACAGTGCCGCCGTCCGTAGCCCACAGGACCAATTGTCGTCCTGGCCTTCTTGAAAGGCTTCGAAACGCAGCCTGATGTTGTTGTCTTCAGGGTAGAGATGGCCGAAAAGACGCTTGAATTGGGATTTGCAGGAGTTGTTGAGCTGAAATAAACTGTAGGAGTCTGCTCTTATGGAAACAAAAAACATACAATAGCCTCAAAATCATCCCACTTCTTGGCCAGTGAATCATAAATGCCAACTCCACGATGCTTATCGGTCGGGAGCCACTCCGCCAGAATAAAATGCTTCCGATGACTGTCGAGGATTATTTGGAGAATTCGATGCTTGCCTGGGATGAGTTTTGGCATCTCTTCGGGGATCAGCTGAAAGGTTTTGGTTTTAAAACTGGGAGGTGCTTTACAAACGAAGATATACCTGCACAGCTTGGACAGCTAAACACCCTTCCAGATACTCTGGCGCCGCTGATTGGACCTTATCGACGAAAGTGTTCAGGATGTCGTCGGATAACTGCTCACCGTAATGGAGCTGAATGATTATAATTGACAAAAACTGACAATCAAGACAAAAAAACCAACCCCAAGTCCATTCCCATTATTGACATTCGTCAAATGAGCCCGGTAATCATCATCGACCGTAATTGGCCCCACAGAACCCGACCCTTCACTTTCCGTGGAAGACATCCGAGACGAAGTCGATTTTGAAGACTTGCTGCAACTCGAAAAGCCAGACGCCGTCGATTCTGCCGACTTTGAAGACGCGATGGACAGCCCGGAGAGCGTAACCCGCGTTCCGGAGGATTCTGCCGACGCCGATTTTTCAGTTTTTGTCGTGGTCAATGTTCGGACAGAAGTTTCACTGCTATCCGAATACGGCTCAGAATCATCGTCAGAAGAAGCGGGGGATCGGGGTGGGGTTGACGGTTTTTCGGCAGACATTGTTGGTCAAATACACACAGAATAGGAGAATCGATCGTCTTACTGGAAATGGGACTGTTATTGTATGGGGTAACTGATCTGATATTTTGTGACTGTATTGAAAAATGGAGAGGCATGCAAATTTTGGAGATGTAAAATAAACTGTAGTGTGAGCGAATTTCATGCAAAGTTACAATTCTTATCGATTTTTTCCGAAGTGATGACGAGGATCTTGAAATGGCTTCTACTGTTTGCACTTGTTTTGAATTGCTTAGCAGAAGATCAGTGTGATGAAGGTAGATTTCAATTGAAATTTAAAACTGTCCACCAGGCGAATTTTTCAGACTGCATCCTTCAAAAATCCAACACCCAACTATCCACAATTGTCCATCAACCTCCAAGTAGACATAAACGCGGCACCATTCACGTCTATGGAATTAATACCTGCCATGACATGCACGAATTTGAACTTTTGGATGAGCAAAATTTTCCGGATTTGAAGCAGTTGACGGAACCAGGTCGAGTTTGTTCTTCTGTAACTGCGGATGTTTATCGGCATGGAGTTATCATGTATACGAAGTATGTTTAAACTGTAACTGTTGGTTGTATACTTGTATACTTTCAGAGATAAAATCTACAAAGTCATGGACGTCTTCGTTCTGTGCACGCTGACGACAATAGCCCCAACAAACAAAGAACAATCTTTAGAAACTCTAATTCTACAGTACATTATAAACACACCGCCGCGAGTTTTGGGTGACAAGCAATACATCCCAGATGCTAGTAATCCTAATCCTGGGCATTGTTTGGATGAGGATGGCTTCATTACGGTATGATTTTCATAAACTGATGTTCTTATCTAACCATTGAAGTTTCCAGGAACCAGTCAAAATAAACGACCTCGAAATCACCTGTTTCACCTTCATCACCGCGACCAACACCGGCGCCTATCTCAATAACCGCCTTATGCATGCCGATGTTGACATCTATGCCGGTCCACTTTCAGTTAATCGGATCAACCAGACAAAAGTGTTCAAACAAAGGAATGGTGATAATCACGAATCCTCTGTTCTCGCAATATTCTACCAGCATGTTGAGGACAACCACAAATGGTTCTGTGACATGTACAGAGACAAAACCAAGGAAGACTCCTGCTACGTCATGGCGAATCAGAACTATTACGGCGCACTTTGCTGTTGCCAGAAGGAACCGTCCACTTGTGGCTTTCACATCCACCAGGATCCGACGATTGTGTGTGCCACTGGAGAATTGAGCGTAGAAATCGGGGCTGATGGCAAGGAAGTTTACAGTCCGGCGCAAGTGAAAAAGTATCCGGCTTCTGCGTTGAAGGCTCAATTGCTGCATAAGGAATGTATCGGGGAATACAGGTTGACGGAGTGAGTATTTTAAACTGTTTTAAGCCAACAAAGGTGGTGCCGTTTAGTGACTACTCCAAAATGAAACACGTCGTCACCGGCGTCGACGACAACAGCTGTAACACCCTCAAAAATGGCGAACCTCTATGTACGCTACGGAAGACCATCTGTCCGACGATAAAAGTGGAGGAACCGGTGGTCAATATCAAGTGCTGTTGTCGAAATGCCGATCTTTGCAATATCGATTTTACTGCTGTGAAGGCGTTTGAGCGGTTGAAGGAGATTCGAGAAGTTGGTTTTGTTAAAACTGCAAGTCGTTCTATTTCAGTTTCAGAACAAAGTCTGCGACCAACTAATGCTCTACAGCTTCTTATTCACAAAGAACTACACCATCGTCGGCAACGATGAACAAGTTTTATGCCCGATCCAGTACGACCCTTCATTGAAGAAGATTGTGGATCTACAGACGAATAACAATATGAATTTGCTTCGGGATGTTGATTATAAGTATGTTTAAACTGTACTGACAGAATGATAAAGTTATTTTTAGAGCGTATCGGACCGAAGGCTGCACCGTAGTCGCGGCCCTGATCATGCCAGCTGCAGTAGAAAAGTGTGCAAATGACGTCTACACGATGGACGCAACACAAATCCCTCGTCCGATCGTAATTTGCACGTGTAAGGGGATGTTATTCAATCATGTCAGAAAGCCGGGGGAAGCATTTTGTGACGTCGAGTTGAGGGCTAATATTGAGACGCACTACAAGGAAACGGTGAACTCGCAAATGCCGAAGTGTTTACGTGGGTTTTTGGGTTTTTTTTCTGTTTTAAACTGTTCGCCTATCTTCAGAACTGAAATCAGAACGTTTTGATGAATATGCCGATCTATCTCGAATCATCGATTCCGGTGAAATGACACTTACCGAAAAGTACATCTTTTGTTATGCGGTAATTAACCAAATCGATGGCAGTGTCCCTGATTTGACGGCGGCTTTTAGTATTGACTCGGGGGTGGTGAGTTTAAAAAATTTTATAATGTAAAACTGGAAAAACGGTATGATGGTGTTGTAGGCAAGCATAGAATCCGGCTACAGTCACAGCTGCTTCGATTTGTATAACAAAGCCAGTGCCTCTGATCGATTGAAACCGCTTTGTGACATGAATTCTAAAAAACAACATTACTGTTGCTCAATGGCATTGGAACGGGAAACGGCTGGTCCACGAGAACTGCTTTTTGTCATGCAGGAGAAAATTCGGGGCATTTGTGAGTTTTTTTTATGTTTTAAAACTGGCCACTGTGTGACGATGTGTATGATTCCAGTCCAAAACGAAGGCGTCACAACCTCTCCTGGCTACAAAAAGTACAAACACCTGCGCAAAACACATTGTCTATCATCGCTGAATACCCAAAAATCGGAGTTGTGCACATTGCCGATGGGTTGCTTCTGGACGGAGAGCTCTATCAGTAATCGGGTTTCGACTGAGGTTGGTTTTAAGAGGGAGTATTTGACAGGATTTAGGAACAAGGTGAAGGGGCGATACCCGAATTTTACACTTCGAAATGTTTTAAGTCAAAAATGTTAGGGACCCTGGGTAGGGTCTGGATGCCCAATATGAAAGGTTCTAGGTTGCGGATTCTGGAGATATGGCTTCTGAAAGTTTTTCGACCATTTTTGAAAAAGTGGATTCCACCCCTTGAATGACCCCGATTTTTTGCATACGGGCGTATTTTGAGGCGTAGAGACGAATGCCGTACTCAGAATTTAGCTCAAGTGGTAATAAGTATTGATTTTTTAATTTTAAAGTTTTTAAACGTGTGCAACTCAAAAATGCGAACCGCCTGCTGTGTACCGATGATGTCATGTTGTAGCCCGTGGTTTTCTTATTCGGAAAAAATTTTTTAATCAAAACTCTACGGAGGACCAGAAGGCTTTTTTTTGGTGCGCGCCAAAAACCCCGCCACTGTGCTGGTACGAAACGCGCGCGCGCAACTAATAAGAAAACCACGGGCTACAACATGACATCGTCGGTACACAGCAGGCGGTTCGCATTTTTGAGTTGCACACGTTTAAAAACTTTAAAATTAAAAAATCAATACTTATTACCACTTGAGCTAAATTCTGAGTACGGCATTCGTCTCTACGCCTCAAAATACGCCCGTATGCAAAAAATCGGGGTCATTCAAGGGGTGGAATCCACTTTTTCAAAAATGATCGAAAAACTTTCAGAAGCCATGTCTCCAGAATCCGCAACCTAGAACCTTTCATATTGGGCATCCAGACCCTACCCAGGGTCCCTAACATTTTTGACTTAAAACATTTCGAAGTGTAAAATTCGGGTATCGCCCCTTCACCTTGTTCCTAAATCCTGTCAAATACTCCCTCTTAAACTGCAGCATTCTCAAGATTCAGTAAGTTGACGTTCCAGTTCCAAGCCGGCTGCATTTCCCGAATCCCCGAAATCGTCGACGACTCCGACGGCAAATCAAGCATCAAAAAAGCCCTTCGAACATGTCTACTCATCTCAGCGGCACGAAGATCAAAGCGATATGAAGCAACTAAACGGGTCCCAGAATGGTACCTCGACGACACTTACGACTGTTTCGCTACAAACCAAAAAGAAGACCTCAAAGACAAATTTAAGGGCGAAACAGATGTAACTTCAGTTTTCGTCGTTTGCTGCTGTACAGAGTTGTCAGAATCCGGTGAATGCACGCACGATGAACAAGGGAAGAAGGATTACGGTGTGCTCATGCCGTCGTTTATCAAAAGGGCGAATGATTATGAGAGGGATTATGCTGTGCCGTTATAAACTGTTTTTCACTACGTGTTACGTACTCTTCAATAAACCTTTATTAATAAATACTTTAAAACATGGCAGTCATCTCTGATAAATCTGGTACAAACATCTCTTGAAAGCACATGAAAACAACAACAAAAACTCTTCGCAGAAAAGTTTCAGTCGTTTACCACCGAAAACAACAATAACAATTTTGAAAGAATTGTTCACATTGTTCACCTGAATTCTAGTGAACGGCAGCGAGAACGACGCCAGCAGCGACAATCAGGGCAAAAAACAGGAAGATCAGGATGATCGCAATGACTTTTCGACGACGACGTTCGATCAATTTGGTGCGTTGTTCTTCGGCATAGGCGTCATAGTCGTAAAGCCATTTTGGAAGGGATTTCCCGTACCGGAAAACTGGCGAAGCCCGAGGGCGTCTATCGATCGATTTCCAGGCTGGGCCGGCGTTGGCGGGCCAGATTACGGTGGATTGACGAGATGCGGGGGTGGGTGAGGAGAGTTGTTGGAGTTGGTGGTAGGATAGGGGGATGTGGGGGCCTGGAAAGTGAATAGGGTTATAAACTGGATGTCATGTCGCGAAACGAAAGGTGCAAAGAAGTCGAAAAAACAATTTTACAGGTGCCGCGTGCGAAATAAACCTTTTAGTGCACGCAACGTGCAACTTTGGTGCGTGCAATGTGCAACTTTGCCGCGCGTTTAAAAAACCAACTTTTTTGTCGTCTAAAAACAATATGTAAAAAACTGATATAGGGTCTTACCTCGTCGATACCCCAAATAGCTCGGATGCCTCTGCAGTGCCTCCACATTCAGTCCCCGCTCCGAAATATGCCTCCGTGGCGACGTACTCGACGCATATCCACCATATCCGCCGATTCCACCCCATCCGGGCACATTCGCCGCCACCGGTGCCCTGGGTGGAATTGTCCTGCTCCAATATCCCTGCATTTTATTCGTAGCCGATGTCGTCGCAATCCCCGGCTCCATTTCGTCCGCTAATCCAGACGCCGACGTTTCATCATTCGCGTCTTCATCGGCCTCATCGAAATATGGCTCTATCGTAACCGGAGGCGGTCCGGCCGTGAATCTATGCTGCAAATTTGACGGCACACGACTGGCTTTTCTCACTATTCCACCGTTCATCGGCCTCAGACGTCGATTAGTGACAAAATCTGCGTCTAGATGCCGTGAAAGCTGTCTCCGTGGCTGCTGCCTCGACTGAAGCAAATAGTTGTACCGTCCTGCCATCGGCGGTCCACCAAAACCACGTCCATTGAATCCATTACCACAGGCTGGGCATGACAATCCGCCTTGATTAAAGCAAATATCACATTTTCGGTAGAAATAGGAATCTCGGCGGAGTAGGGATGGCGTTTTTCGCGGAATCCGACGCACAGACCTCGGACGGCGTTTTTCAGGAACCGGCGATGTGAGGTAGTCAGGCGGAGGTAGTCTAGCTTCATTAAAGCTCTGTTCACGGCGGTGGTAATCCTTTCCAGGCGTGGGCGGAGGCGCTTCTTGGATTCTGGAGCTGCTGGATTCATGGAAATGCATGCCGACAGAAGGCCGGCGAGACAAGGCTGGCGTTTGCCATTCTGATAGAGTCATTGGAGTGGGGTGGCTGAAATTTATTTTTAAAACTGGGTGGCGTGACGAATAACGTAAAACGGGTCAAGATGGACTGCGATGTTTTCAATCGACTTCCGAATAGCACTTGGCAGTGGTCAGAAATGAAAGTCAAAAGTGAGAAGAAGTGAAAAGTTTCAATGAAAACGGCAATCGAAAACAAACGTTTTGGATTTGACTTAAATTTGGTTTTAAAACTGGGGGGTTTTTCAGGAATCGATCAATACAAGAACTTCAGCAATACCAAAAAAGTTACGTTTTGAACGTTTTCACAAATAAAACTGTGGGTGAGGCGTGAAAATTATCATAAAATAGAGGTCATTTCACGCATTTGACCAATTAGCAACCAACAATTTAACCTTTAATGGTCGTTAGGAGATGGATGACTGACCTTCAGATGTCATTTTGATTGGATTGATTTCAGATTTTTGAAAAAACATGTTATTTTTAAAAAACTGTGGATATTATGGTATAGGCTTAAGTAAAAACTCACGGATCATGTTCACTGCCGCCATTCCCACCACCACCACCTCCGACCCGATCACTGCCACTATCCAGGGATTCGGCGCGTCGACGATTCACGACCATCTTGATCGGGATGGTGTGAACCAGGCCCGTTTGACTGAGCTTGGCCCTTGAATCGGTGGTGGTCGTGGCTGTTGGCGCGCCCCTCGATGTGGAGGGTCCAAGGCTACTCTGACTGGATGAAGATGAAGATGAGCTATCAGTCGCATCACTGCGTCCACGTGACGGTCTCGAGCCCAGTGGATCGGTGCGGGCCCGTTTTAAAGCTGCCGCGGCCGAGGATGAGGGCGGCCTCGGGGGCGGAGACATCTGATGGAGGGTCGTTAGTGAGTGTTGGATGAGGCGTTTCTTCGCGCCTGGAGTCATGGTATTCACATTTGTTAGGGATGGTTCGTCGGAGATGAAGCGGAAGGAATCGTCGATGACGCGATTGGCACGGAGGCGGGAAGCCTCGCTGAGACCACGAGAGAGGGGTGTCGGGGGCGGACGATCGCGGTCGTCTTCGAGGGTGATCGTGGCCGTGGTAGCTTCCTCGGAGACGGATGGTGAAGAGTCAGAGATGGCATTCTGGAGCTGGAGGCGACGCCGGATTCGGTCGTTCAGACGGTTGATGGAGGAAATGCGCTTGAGGGCGTCTCGCGCGGGCTGGGAACGGAATGGGATGGGCGACGAACTGGGGGAGGGCAGCAGAAGGGGTTTGTGGAGAATCACGCGTCTGAAATTTGGGGTTGAAAACTGAAGCTCGCGCATAAAAAGATTTACTGATTAGCCGGTTTTCTGGAAATACTCTCATGCTTGTTCAACAGAATCCAATTGTGCCGGGTCGAAGACGAAGCCACGGACTCTGTCGCGCCTCCGGTGTAGCTCGTGGCCCCGGCATGGCTGCTCATTGGCCAGCAGCGTGGAGCCTCGTGGTGTTACTGTAAGATTTAAACTGGCGTTATTAAGATCTATCATTTTGAGACACGCAAATCAGTAAGTGAATGTTCAACCGCCCATTAAACAACAGAAAAACACACAATTATCAACAGTCTGTAAAAATATAAAAACTGGATTACGGAAACAGTCAGTAATACTGCTAATGTTATGCCAAAACATCAAAACACGATTATAAAATAAACTAAATCCATCGAATTCCGCAAGAAACCCCCAAAAAGTGCTCGAAAAACAATGCAGCAGACCTCGCGCAAGTGTTCGGACCGCCAATTCGTACAATAATTAGTAATCGAAACGGGGCTCCTGCGAAGAGCCGCGAGAAATTGAGAACTGCCTCTTGTTGTTGCGTGGAGACAGACACTCAAGACACGTTAGATGACGCCTGAACGGCAATCCATCTCTCATCGAGCCGACGCCCCATGCTCTTCAGACGTGAAATGTGAGGAAAAGTTGGAGGCTGCCTCCGATCGAAATTCAAAATAACGGATAAATCTCGGTTTCGATTGGGGGATGACCTCAGGGATGTGATGATTGATCAGGAAGGGGTGTTTTTGAAGAAATTTAAACTGGAGTGACCATGTAACTTTTAATTTTACCAATTTCTTAAATTTAAATCAAATTTTAACAAAAATACCATTTCAAAAAAGCAAAAGACGTCCTTAAAGACAGATGTCTACGTTAAACAAGGTTGTTTGGGCTGCCTATTCTGGAAGAGGGACAAGTGAGTGGACGACTTGTTTGCGAATTGGGATCATCATACCCAAGGGCATGCTATGTGGCTTCCCCTGCGCGGATGGATGTACTCGGAAACGCGCTTCCTTTCGTTCCTTCCGTTTGGCAACAACGTGGCGACGCCGTCCAAGGATGGGGCGGCGAAGATACTCAAGTGCGCAGACAATGGACCAAAGCTGGCTGTCGTCACATGGAGCAAAACTCGTCATCCAACAAGGTTGTTACTAACGTATAGGGACATCCGTGCGAGGTTGTACTGCTTCTGTGATGGGGGATTTTTTAGTAGTTGGCCTTTGGGGTCTGCGATTTTGATGTGATTTAGGAGTCTGGGTGGGATATGGGTAAATGGTGGTAAACTGCAGTCATCGGTTCTTTGGATATGTGACTAAAAAACTGGGCTCAGTAAAAAGGGCATATAGGGATGGCATTTTCAACGTCTGAAAACTTCAAGTTCACGCCAATCACTTCAAAGTAGCGTGAACTCGAACGAATTCCGTGTGAAATGGACCAAAGTGTTGGTCAAACAGCAGGTGGTGCACGATTAGACGGTCCGCGCAGAGGCCTGTCATCAATTTAAATGAAATGACAAAGGTTAAATTGGTCTCGAGATTGAGAAAACGTGTAATCGATGCCACAGAACCAAAATGGCGTACAAAAATAAAAACTGTCCGCCTCTCCCACCTGTGACCCCCATTTCAACTAATAACCACAAGCTCATATGTAGCTGTCGACCTGTCACTAATAAGCCGCCGATTTCAAACTACAACCTTTCCGGTCAAACGGGAAATCAAAAAGTCATAATCGTCGTCATGGAATTTAAAAACTGATGTCTTGGCGGAAAAGCGATGTCCTGACCACCAAGCCTTGTAGCCTTTTCCCGCTCCCAGCCTCCGCCTGTAAAAAGCTTCAATAATCGCCTAACCCCTTTAATGAAGCATCGAATTGGATTGTTTCAATCATCGAAAACGATTAGTGTCGACGAAAAGGGTCGATGGAGAGGGGTCGAAAATGTAATGTGATGGAAGGGCTCAATGACGGCCGCAAACAAACACAAAAAATGGGGATAACCAGGAGCGTGGCCAAATATTGTGATCGAAAGACAGATGCGTTTTCGATGGACAGCTTGCTTCACACGTTTCAAGATTCTTGGATTGGGCGGGGTGGGGAGCTATTTTGGGGAGTGGAAAACTGCGAAAAACAATGGTTATAACACGATAAATTTTAAAACTGGCGTCAATTTTTTTCGTCTGGCTACAATAAGATATAACAATATCAAAGGCCGCAAAGCCAAATTTGGAACAACTCAATCCAACTTTTCAAATAACTAGTTACAACAATCCACACATTGGATGTGTCGCCACGAGGGTCAGCCCTCAACGCCCATCGCCTAAATCATGTTCATGCACGTCGAAGCTACCATGATGGTACCTGCCAGCCGGCGGGTTATGACCCGTCATGGCCGTTCTATTGTTGACACATACGCGGCGAGTGACCTAACCATAGGTGAGTGGGATGTATATTTGAAAAGTGCAAATTAGGGGCATGGAATTTTGGCCTTTTTTGGATTGAACTTTATTACATTATTTTTAAACAAAATAAAATTGTACACTGTTGTGAAGTTGGAAAGGGTCAAAACACAAACAAAAAAGTCAAACGTCTTTCCAGTTTTGCACATCTATTATAAACTAGAGT
Organism: Panagrellus sp. LJ2284; assembly: GCA_024447225.1. Classification (NCBI taxonomy): domain Eukaryota; kingdom Metazoa; phylum Nematoda; class Chromadorea; order Rhabditida; family Panagrolaimidae; genus Panagrellus; species Panagrellus sp. LJ2284. The sequence goes on along the minus strand of JAMRYC010000005.1, from coordinate 5,321,515 downwards.
CGGTTGTATTTCCGGAAATGGGAATCTAACCTCCTCACAGAACGGAAAAAGCCAGGCGTGGATCGCCGCCGTCAAAGTTCAGCCAGCCCGTCAACCGCAGTTGAAGTCCGACGTAACTAGTCCGTGCCAATTATCTGACCCGGGCGGGGGTGGACGGGGCACCCGCATTCCGATAGTTCATGTTCGTTTTTGGGACGGAAGTAGTAACGTTTGAAAAAATGGAATTTAATGGGAGGTAGAAACGATTTGTTGCAAAACTGCAAGCACTCCGAACTAATAGCTTTGACTGTCATGCAAATCAAAATTCATACTTCCATCAAGGCCCCCATCGATGGGTCCTGAATCCGGCAGTGCGGAGTAAATCGGCCCCTGGCAACATGAGCCAGGACGAGAAGAAGTCGGACTCCGGCCGCAACTCGGCGACGGGGTCTTCTGGCTCATCGTCGGGATCATCCACAAATCCGCCGTCGACGCCTTCATCCAATGATGCCATTTCCGATTTCGGGGCCGTCGTCAGTGCGACGCTCACAGAAGCAAAAGAAAAGTTGATTTATGCGTGCTCGAGTGTCTATGATCGGGTTGTTGGCAACGATATGTGGGTCTTATAATGTTTTACAATAATAAACTGTCCATAGCTTCCATAATGACCTGAGTTAACTTGTTTTTTAAATTATAAACTGCATCAGTGTGGAAAGAACAAAAAAAATAGACCATCAAACTTCCAGGGCAGCCCACACTCGCAAAATTCACATGTGGCCAATGGATCCGACCAAGTACCAAATCCGAAGCTGTATTGGCCGTGGCGGTGTTGGAGATGTCTTTTTGGCCCTAAATACGGAAACGATGGCGCAATGTGTCCTGAAGACTATTACGATCAACGCTGATAACTCGCAGCAGTTGGTGGGGTCATTTTGTAAATGTAAACTGTCCCATCATTCCGGACGTTTCAGATAGACGAACTACGAATCCTCAACAAACTCCGCAATGCCCACATAATCCGGATGAATTCCGCCTTCCTAACTGACGATGTACTGTGCATAGTCATGCCATACATGTACAGTCTTCGCCGGGTGGCACATGTTCATATTACTCGGTAGTTGATGATTTTATGTTTATAAACTGTCACGAATTGATAATTTTATTTCAGCAAGCCCCCACTAACACCAGCATTCGAAAACGCTCAAATAACAGAGATACTGTATCAAGTTCTACAAGGGCTATCATTCATGCACGAAAAACGCTTTATCCACCGCGATCTCAAGTGTGATAACATCCTTGTCAGTGAAGAAGGATGTGTAAAAATTGGGGATTTGGGGCTAACGAAGATGGTTCGGCGGGGGTTTAACGCAGAAAACATCAAGTGGTTTGTTTTGGTTTTTATTAAACTGTTGGCAGGCATCCCGTTTCAGGGAAAAATCAATGCAACCAATGGGCACAGCCGGATTCATGGCCCCCGAAATCGTGGAACACCTCTTCGGCAAACCCGGAGGCGCACCATATCACTTCAGTTGTGACATCTGGAGCCTCGGAATGTGTGTCGTCGAGATGGTCCTGGCCGACAACCCATTCTACAACATGGATGATGACAGTATTCAGAAGGCAGTCATGGAATGGCCAAAATTCCGGATACGGCTGCTCCATCCGGAAGGGCCGGTAATGGAGGGGAAGTGTAGCAGCGATGTTTTAAGTCTGATCAGTATGTGCCTTCAAAAAGATCCGAAAGAGCGGCCATCTGCGGCATGGTTGTTGAATTCGCATCCGCTTTTCCAAGGCAAAAACAAAGCTGATTTTGAATTTGTTGTCAAAAGCATTGTGCCTAATGGTAGGGTTTTATTAGTTTTTTTAAAACTGGTACTTAGTATTCCGACGCATTCTTGTAGATGTTACCACGGAAGTCCGTCAAATGGAATATGTCGACGCCGAACGCGACGAGAAGCTAAAAAAATTGAAACTTAGCTACTGTGTGGTTAAAGTTCCGCAAGATCAAGGTTAGTAAAATTTATAATAAACTGTCGTACTAGTCGAATGGCTTTTTAGCTTCGGGCCCCCAAACAGAAAGCTACAGTATGCCCATCCCGACAACATCACTGTATTACTTTGACCCGTCCCTTGGCAAGTACAAAGGGTTCCTGATTCGGTTTGTTTTGAGGCACAAAGTTAAAGATTATGTAAGTTTTGACCTTTAATTGATAAGTAAACTGCTAATGGTCCGGTTTCTCAGCTCCTCTCGCGCGACATCCCCCTCGGCCTGGACCTCCCACAACGCACACTCGAAACAGTCCTCCGGCAGTCGTTTTCCGACTGGGTCCAATGTGAAGCCATGGATTCCGAGGATTATCTCAAAACATGTCGGGAAGGAGTGATCTTCCTTCTGGATCTTACCATGAGGCCTGAAACGTGTCCAACTAGACGTTATGTACAGTATACCGGGACTTTCATCCCTGATCGACTTCAACGATGCTGTCTCATGGAGTTTATTCGCCCAGTTTATGGTGACGACTTTAGTATCGTTGGAAATTATTTCATGCAATACAGTCCTCATCAAAAACGGTTTGAAAATTTGGATATTTCAATGAACAATAGTGCTTAACTTGATTTGTTATTATCTTTGTTTGGACTTTGTCATTTGGGTAAAAAAAACTAGGAAGTAGTCAACGGTTGTATTGTAATCGATTTGTAAAAACGAATTGTTCAGTAATTCATTCAGGGGAGAAGGAATTTGTAATTGAAAACTGCAGGCGTCCTCGTTTGCGTGCAACGATAAAAGCACTATTCCAATGGACGAAACCGATCCACAAACTAACAAACTTTTGTTCACCGCGACCGACAAACACACACACAATATGTACCGTGTGTCCATCACTACGCGCAACTCCGGCCATACCCGTCCATTGAATGAGCTCCTTTCCAATTGTTTCCATGCCGACGGCAATGGACATTGACTTTTTTCTTTGTTGCTTTTGCTCTGCTCGAAACATGCAAAACCAACCTTTTCATAGTTGCAAAGCGTTGTTTATATATTTTTTCTTTTGCAAATACTATTTTTGTAGTACACGCTATTCACGTGAAGACCATTGACCCCAATTTTTGTAGGATGTGTTCAATTTTCAATGCATTAGTGTGAATCTTATTCAGGTTTTGACGATCACAACCACAATAGCGAGATGTCTACGTCGCCTGGGGTGACCCCGTTCGTATACTGGGCTCAAGATGGAAGCTGTGTTTTCCTCAGAGTGGATTTACGAGATGCTAAGGTTTGATTTGATATAAACTGCAGGCCAAACGCTAAAAACGCGTTTTTAGAAAGTCAGTGTCTCCGTAACCGACGAAAACACCGTCACCTTCGAAGCCGATGGCATCGGGAACCAGGCTAGCATTAGCCAGCATTATGCGTTTGCATTGCCGCTGGCGGCTGCTGTTTCTGTGGGTTTTTATATATAAACTGATGTGATTTCGTTAATCACCTGCATTAAAACATTACAGACAAAGCCAACAATCAACATAACCGGCAGCCAAGTCAACATCACAGTCCCAAAAACAGTTCCCGGCTTCTGGGATTCCGTGACCCCCGTCGGACAGCGAAAACATTGGCTCAAGTTTGATTTCAATCGATTCCAAGATCCGGATGGCGATTCCGAGCCGGAACAGGAAAAGAGTGGATTGGAAGGGCTTTTGGTGGGTTTTTATATATTTTTTTAAACTGCCCAATCACGATTTACCGTTTTTAGTCAAATGAAGACAACATCAAAGAATGGGCCAAAAAGTACTCAAGAGACCCATCGGCCGATTCACCGGACTACGCTATGGATTTTGGTTTGTCGTTTTAAGAAAATTAAACTGTTTTTTGCGGCCAACGGCTTGGTTTCAGTGACTCAATTCTACCTCTTTGCATACAATGTATTGATGTTTTTGTTCCATTTCTACGTGCTATCTGGATTGACTTATCGGTACCTCGAAAAGGGCAATGGTAAGTTTTTACTGTAAACTGAGAAGATAATCTTTGTTGTTTTTAGTATTCTTCCCAACATTCTGGTCAACCTACCGTCTCTCTTTCTACGTCTGCACCGGTCTCCAGCTCCTGGACGTCCTCCATGCTGCCGTTGGGCTCACCAAATCCGGATGGCAGACTGGCTTGGTGCAAGTTCTCGGCCGACTTACGATGCTTGCCATCCTCGACAACTGCCCTGTCCTCCATAAAACTGTTACAACATTCTTGTTACTTTTCGTCTATTTCCTCATCGAACAATTCCGCTACCCCTACTATGCCGCCAGCATTCTCGGTGGCGAGATCAAAGTACTAACTTGGTTACGGTACAGTGTTTGGATTTTGTTGTACCCTGCTGGACTGTCTTTGGAAGGTAATTTTTATAAACTGCAGCTGCATTGCCGTAACACTTCTTCATTTTAGCCATTTCAATGATTCGTGCCATCCCCTACTACTACGAAGGCCATCGTTGGAGCGTCGAGCTACCGAATTCCCTCAACTTTTCATTCAACTTTGGAGTCTTTTTAGCCATCTTTTTGGTCACAGCTTTTCCGAAAAGTGAGTTCTTTGTGTTTCCTTTCATCCAAACAAGCGTTCCAATACGGACATAATTTCAATTTCAGTCGCATACACTTTGTTATCCCACATGCGTCGTCAAAGAGCTAAAAAGTTTGCCGACTCTAAAAAGAAAATTGCGTAATTAAGCCTTTGTTAAAAGCTTGCCAATAACTATTGATATATGCCAACTTAAGTAATTCTTGTTTACGGTTCCAAGTCAATGAAGTCAATCTTTCTTTGGAGTTTGGTTTTCGAGGTGGGGGTTGCTTGCTATGTATACTGTAGAAAAACTGGCCTGAAGGACAGTGCGCACATAGTAAACTTTAAACATGCTAAAGAGTAGTGATCTTACATCACATTAGCTGTCAAAAGTTACACGCATTTTACACATGGTTTACTGGTTAGTAATGTGTGTTACGAATGTTTGTAAAAACTGACGCCTTGTTGCTAATCAGAGAACATCCAAGAGATGCATGTCATTTAATATAAAAAAACTGGGTACTGGGAAGGCAAAAAGCTCGCACTTTATTTATCTAATCTCTGCTTCGAAAAGACATCATTTATTTCCAAAAAACCTTTTGTTCATTTGGCAAAGCAAAAGTTCAACTGTACTCAATGTGACGGTGTTAATGTAAAACATGGTCCAGGTGGTCGTGTTCCTGTGATTCATTCTTAAAAAGTGGTATGTAACATAAATAGACCAAAAAAGAGACGCTTTCTTGAACCCTAGCAAATGGTTATTGAATAGAATTTGACGTTTTTGACATTTATTGAGGTTTTCATAACTTTTTTAAAACTGGTTCGTGTCCTTTAGGCTATTATAAAAGCTGAACTTCGATCGTATTCATTTTTCAAAACTTTGGGGAAGTATTTCTCCTCGTCGCAGCTCCCTGAGAAATCGATGTACTAGCTTTAATAAAATTATTGTTCGGCTGTCGTCGGATTAATCGTATCACAGCGATTCGAAAGTCGTAGGAAAAGTAGAAATACATTAAAAAGCTGCTGCCAGCGTTGATGATCACCGGCCAGACGAGCATTTTTTCGATGACAGAAATTATGGATGGGTTTGTGACAATAAACTGAAGACAATAAGAAGTTAATTTAAAGTTGCGATAATGTTCTCACCGTAATCAAGGCCATCGAAATATAAGTCACAGCCCAGGTGCCAAGAAAAACAAATAAAATAGCATAAAGGGCTTTGATAATCTTTGCTGTCAGCTTGATCGTTGCGTCATTTTGAGAAACTGCAAGTAAATCATTTCGTAAAATCCATAAAACAGTCACCAAAGACTCACCCTGACTCCGTTTCAACTTGTAATGCACCCCCAAATAGACAAATATCACAACAAAAATCACAATGAAGTGTGAAATTGTCCACACTTGGCGTGCCGAAGTGTTGTAAGCCGTTGGGGGTAAGCATATTGGTGCCTAAAAACTGCTCCGATCATTAGCCCTTGCAGTTCATGCCACTCACCCTCACATCACTCCTGGCATCAATCCACCCATATCCCGTGATGCAAAAAGCAAACACGTTCACAGGAAACAGCAATGTGAAAAGATAGAAACTCGACGAAACATGACGATATTTTGTGGGGCACAAAACGGCTACTAGCCTGTCCACTCCAAGGATTACTGTAAGCCCAGTTTGAGTATTCTGGGCGAAAAGACCAACAAAACTAAATAGAAAACAGTCGTAATTTGTCATGAAATAGACATAGTTGAAAATGAGTATTCGTAAAGCGGTGTAATAAATGGAGCAAATTAGGTTGACAACAGCGAGGTAGGCGATCAATACATAGCAGCGGTTGTGGAGGGCTTTTGTTTTCCAAATTACGATTATAATTAGCAAATTGAAGACGATTCCGATGACACTTGCAATTATGGAAGCAATGGCTAATGAAATTGGGTAGATGTGGCCGTCATTGGGGTTGTAATTCGAAAGCGGCATGGTCAAGCATTTGAAATTTTGAAAACTGGAAAGCAGATAGTGTGGATAGGCGTGTCCTTGCTGGTGTTTTGATACTTTCTGCCCTGGGAAAGTGCCACGCTGGTTAGGAATGTACTGGGACAAAAATAATTATGCCGCAGGGATTTGTAGTTCGTTTTTCGTGTTGTTAATTGGGAATAGTATTTTGGGATTTTAAAACTGCCGCCATTTATTAATGCTTCGAATAAAGAATCCTCAAATTTCATTCCAAATAAAAAACATTCCACACAATGGTACAGAACACATTTTATGAAAACATATGTACATGGCCCTCCACCTGGTCCAAAAAGTCAAAACTCTAAGAAGTAATTTTTGTTGATGTTCTTCTGAGAGCGCTAACATTCGGAAGTGTTGTACTATTTCGGCCTCCACCTCGACTTGCCCAGGTGGGTGTTTTTCGGTGAATCAGGGCCAAAACAGCATGTCGGAACTCGGGCGAACGCCAAAAATACATGATTAGGTTGCTGTCCGCGTTGATGATCACTGGCCAGGCCAGTAGTTTTTCGAGGATTGGCGCTACATCGGATTTTGAGAAAACAAACTGTAAATTACATGTAAGATTATGTATGCATAGTTTAAAAGAAATGCACCCAAAACATACCGTAGTCAATGCCATAACAACATAGGTAAAAGCCCAAGTTCCAATGAACACAAGTATGACAGCATAGAGGGCTCTTATGACTTTTGAGGCTACTTTTATGGTGGCATCGTTGTTGGAGACTAAAAGGTTTTGGTTTAAACTGTACCGTGGATAAAAAAAACTACTTTGACTCTGTTTAAACTTATAATGCACAGCTATGTAGAGAATCAACACAATAGCAATGATAAAACAGTTGGCAATTGTCCAGACCTGTCTTGCTGACGTGTTGTACGCATTGGGTGGGAAGCAGACGGCAACCTGTAATGTATAATTTTAAAAACTGAGAAAATTTTAGAGTATGTCCTTATAAAATTTTGCAAAATAACAATTTCTAGAACCCTTATAGTTAAATTTTTGACTGTAAACTAGTAATTTGCGGGACATGTTTTTTTGTCCGACGAGTTTTTTTTTTGTAAACAAACGTAACAGTACGAAGTACACCATACTTCTAGATTATTCTACCTTCTTTTTTTCAACAAAACTGCATTTTGTTGTTAAAAAGGATTTGCACCGTATCGGACTCGAACCATCAAGTGCAAGTGTACAACTCCAACGCACTAACCACTATACTACAGTTGCATTCGCGCCGTGTCGCGCACCATTTTGGCGCGCACCATGGAGCGATCTTTAAAATAAATTTTGCTAATCCTAATAGTCAATTTTTTTTACTAAAACTGGATCGATGAAGCGCAAATCAAGAAAACCCACCTTGACATCCCTACTCGCATCGGCATACCCATACCCAGTAATTCCAAATGCGAACAAATTAACCGGCAAAATTAGCAGAAATATGTAATACTTGGATTTGATCGTACGATATTTCGTCGGAAATGAGACCGCAAATAGCCGGTCAATTCCGAGCATTACCGTAAGTCCAGTTTGGGTATTCATAGCCACCAGACCAACAAATGAAAATACAAAGCAGTCATAGTTTGTCATAAAGTACACGTAGTTAAATATTAGTATTCGCAACGCTGTGTAATAAACAGAGCAGACTAAATCGGCTGCAGCAAGATAAGCTATTAATAAATAGCATCTATTGTGAAGGGCTTTTGTTTTGACAATTACGATTATTATTAAACTGTTAAACATTATGCCCAAAACACAGGCGATCATTGTTGTAATTGAGAGATACAGCGGATAAACATGCCCCAGGGACGGGTCATACGTCGATAAATTCATGATGGCAAATAACTTGGTCGAAGAGCTCTTGGACTTATGGCATTGTGGGGTGGTGATAATGGCCACGTGGTGGCGGTGCGAACTTTCACAGGGGGCTAGGTTTTAGATTAGAGTTGAATTCGGGATGAAAAAAGCGGTTTAAACATTCAAAACGTCGGGAAATGGATAATTTCAATGGAAGATGCTGGTTTGTAGTTTTATTTCACACCTTTTGATAAGAATACGGTGGTTAAAAACTGGTGTTGACAAGAAAAATGCGCAGTGGCAGTTGCAAAAATAAAATGGTACCTATATTGGTGAAGGTCGAGTGTCATTTTAGGATAAAATAAAGTTAAATTTATTCTATGAACATGTTTGTCAAAAAAACTAAAATGGTGGTGTACGCTGAACTTATGCCAAATGCATGACACAACTGACCATAAACAGCACATTGAGTAAACTGTTATTTCAAGAGGCACCTGTTTTTGACCAGTTTAGTATGCACTTATCAGTAAGCGGCATAAAAACATGTCCAGTTCTCTGATTTTAAATTAAATATAAACAGTAATTTTTTGCAAGGTTCAAAATTTAATGTCTTGAAAACTGTGAGTTGAATCTAATTCGAGCTCCGTAAACACAATTCCAACCCCCTCAATCCCTCTCCAACAACAATCTATGCCTCATTTATTCTTGTATAAACACCTCTAAATTTAACTTTAAACCTCAAACTTGAAAGAATGGCAAAGTGGATGGGATATACTGAGAGACGAATGCTAAGAAATGGACCAAAACAACTACCGTCAGTAAATATGAGCATTCATTATCCGTTCGTAACTATTAGCAGCGGCGGCAGGCGAGAGAGATTGCAATACGTTCTTTCCCGAGTAGATTCATTATAAAGTTCATCGATATTGATAATTTTTGGGAAAGGCCTTCTAAGATGGGTTGAACACATACACCGACACGTCATAGACCAAAATACCAATGCTAACATGTAGTAAACAAAAGTTAAAACGCGAAAGAGCCTGATGAAAAACTGACTATTGAACAAAGCGCCATGTTTTGCCGTAGGTTAAGTTGACTGAGAAAACAATGTTACAAAAAGTTTAAATAACTGGTAAATGGACTGATAAGATTCGTTGGAACAGTGAAGAGTGAAGGAACTGACTATGAGCACATGGTTTGAAAAGTGGAGAATGTATCGGGTTAGTTTTTGGCGTTGATTAGAATAGGAAAATAGTTATGACTGGAAGGAAAAGCACAGTGATGGTGGGATATTGTTAGAGTTTTGAAGGTTGGATCGAATTGCATCGAACAACGATCTGGTTGTGGGTTAAAAACTGCAATAATAATAGTGTAAGGTTAAATATTTACATAATACCGTCCATGGATGGCATCTAGCACGACAAAAAAGTGTTATCACAATGTTGAGCGGAGAAAAAAGAGATTATAAGCTTTCAAGTGCATTTTTGGTAGAGGGAAATTGCAGCAAAAGTGGAAATGAACTTCGGATTTGGAAATGACTTTGACATTTTGATGGTTGAAAACTGAGGCATCAGTTCCTGTGAGCGGTTTCTATACAGCAGCAGGAGCATCATCAGTGCCCTCAGGGTTATCGATCAGGGCCAACTTTGAAATACCATTGAAAGCAGCATGTTGATGGGCGCTTTCCTGACTCGGGCCATAGCCTTGCTCCACGACCGGCTTGGAGAGGCCAATGGTGACCAGGGAGAAGAATCGTTGTTTCCCATCTTCATCTGTCTCCGTCGGAAAGTCGCAATAGGTCACTGTGAACTTGAACTTCATTGCCAGCGATTCCAGACGCTCTTTTGCCGTGACAATGACGGCGGATAGGAAGAAGTTTGATGCTCCATCGACTGGGTTGTCAGGGTAGGAATATCCACGGTGTTCGGTGGCAGAATCGTGGTAGGAGATAAACTGCCGACAGCGATTTGCGATGGTGGTGGTTTCCTCGGGGGTGAGGGTCTTTTTGGAGTCTTTGCCGCCTGGAAATGGAAGAGTTTTAAACTGATGGGCTCCGATTGAAGTAAAACTTACGTTTCTTCGGCTTGCTAACAACAATGACCTCCGACCTCAGTGGCGCAATCGACGCATTCGGGTAATTGGCGTCTTCTGGTGGTGGACACGCGGCGACTTCATTGCTGAAGGTTACACGGCGCTTTTGCATCGGCGCAGGCTCGCCATCGACGGCATCGGTCGTGCTTGACTTGCGGTCATTCGGGACTTCATCGGCCGACTTCGTTTCTCCAACGGCAGCCGGCTGTTCGGCCTTCACAGAATCCGTATCGGTCCCTAAGGCATCAATCCAAGCCCTAAACTCATCATAGGACATCCATGACGATGCCGATGCAGAACGTGAAGTCCCACCCGGATTAGACGATGCAGATGACGAACGTCGAGTCCCAATCGGAGTAGGTAACGGCTCCGGCTTTGGAATTAGGTCATTTGGATCGAAAACGCCAATCTTTGGGACACCTAGGATCTCGGCTTGTTCATCTTCGGGCCGTTTTTTGAGTAGTGACTTCCCTGGCTGTGGCATCGGCTTGACGTAACCCATACTATCCAGCATCGCTTCGGCAGCGGCACGTTTGGCAAGCTTTTTGTTGGGCCCAGTGCCGACGAAGACCTTCCTGTCGCAGCGGCATTCAATCGTGAAGACTTTGTAGCGGTTCTGACCGGTTTCGTTGATGAGAACGAATTCGGGCTCGGAGAGTTCTTGGATCTGTCTGACTTGAATCAGGCGAGAAACGGGGTTGATGTGGTGGCCATAATGCGGGTCTTTCTTCAGGTCTTTGACGATGGTCTTGCGTTTGGGCTCTTTTGAGATGTTGGTTGTTGAGGAGATCTTCTTTGACGTCATGACTATCACTGAAGCCAGGTAGAGGGGGTCGTTTTCTGGAAATGGGGTTGGTTTAAACTGATACGACAACAATATACACAAAAAAACCAACCAATTCCCTTCAACTTTTCCAACATCTTCGTACACGCATCCTGTTTAGCGTTCCGTTTACTCGTTCCGAAGCCTTCTGTCTCGATGTTTTCCTTCCCATCAGCGTTCAATTGGCATCGCAACACGAATTCCCGCTTATGTGGCTCACCGGCTTCCTTCAAAACCTCAAATTCGACGTTCATCTTCAATCTGAGCGCGTATTCATGGACTTGAGATACAACACTCTTCTCATTTGACGAGTTTTTCCGGTTGTTTCGAGGCGGCGGCGGCGTCGGTGCAGGTGGGACATATGGAGGATTGACGAAGTCATCATCTAACAACACCTCCAGCTGTTCTATATTAAAGGTGCTGTGATTCTCTTTGTTGCCGTTGGATTCCTCTTCAGATCGACCAGATTCGGATGAAGTTGAACTTGGATTGGCGGCAGTTCGAACTTTGGATTCCAGCTCGGCCAATCGAGGTTGTAAGTGGGTTAGGGCTTTGGTCGCGGCTGCACATCGGGACTCGAAGCGGGATTTGCCTTGAGCTGTGAAGTCGTGGCCGTCGGTTAGGTAGCAATGGGAGGTGTAAACTGGTTCGGGCGTGTTGGAAGGCACGGTTGGCGCTGGAGCTCTCGGGCCTTTCATTGAACCCCCTTTTTGGCCACGAATCGGCGGCATTCTCACCGGTTGATAACACATTTGCGGCGGGGGGCCTCCAGCCGGCATGAAAGGTCCATAGAATCGAGATGGGTTGAAGGGACGGCCGTGGGGAGGGATCGGGACATTCATCAGGGCCATGGGCGGTGGTTCGAAGCTGGAATAGGTGAATAGTTGTTGGGGTTGACTGAAAATATAAACTGCATTCATGCGACAAGATAGCTACATACCTTCTCGGCGGACAGACATCCTTATAAGAAACCTCAATGTTTAACTTATCCGCAACATGGGCCAACAATGCCGTCGGACTGTTCGGATCTTTCTTCGCCTTGGCATTCTTCGCCGGTGGCTTCGGCAACCCTGTCTTCTCCAAAGCGACCTTCGCCGCGTTCTGTTGAGCCTTCTTTATCGACGGTCCACTGCCTTCGTAGATTTCGCCTTCGCGAAGGACGAGCTTGACAGTGAAGCGCTTTTTGTGGGCCGGGCCATCCTCGTCCAGCAAGATATATTCGTGTTTTAACTAAAAAAAGTATTTTTAAACTGCCCGAAACATCAAAGTAAGATAATCAACCAACCTTGTGATACCTAGCCAACTCGGCGACCATGCACATTGGCGTCTTTTCGGAGGCCTCCTTCCGCGTCGCATAGTGGTACACATTCTTGGCCGGCGGTTCCGACTCATTCAGATGCTTGCCGCACCATGGCTCCGGGGCGAACTGTTGTTTGTTGAGCTTAAACGCTGTAGAGAATGAAACCATTGCATTGGGGAAGAAGCTTCCAGAGGTGGTGAGGGACGGAGATGACCTGAGGCAGCGCTGCGTGGACACGTATGTACAGGACCTGAGTTCCCGCGGGTGGGAAAGCTGAAATGGAGGGGGTAATAAACTGGAAAACGGTCGTCAATCATACAGTAAAAGCGCGTCGATCAGGTGGATTTCAATTGTTACAAAACAGCCGTGAGCAACTTCAGAACCACCCGACTCGCTCAACAAAAAGTGTCCAAATGTCGTCTTTCGTGGTGGGAGCGTGTTTTGATGATGGTGGACAGTGAGAAAAATGCGTCTTTTGCTTTTTCTTTTGTAAATGTAAACTGACACACGATTATCGAACTGTTTTACAATTCCTATTTTAAAAACTATCTTAAATCTAAACTGCTGAGCGAACAAATTTGCTTGAATTGAAAGAAAAGCAGAAAACAAGCTTTATTTTGCAAAAGTAAAAAACACAGATGAAACTATAATATTCAAGTGTGCGGCAGTAACAAGGTAGTGGGAATAACGCGTCCTCAGCGATTTGTGGTTTTTATTTAAACGGTGAGTTTTATATGTCAGTTTTTAAAAACTAAGTTTGATGTTTGATACACATTTTGTAATAACATATTCTCGTGCTAAAATAAAAGTAAAACTTAAATTTGATGGTTGTGTTTTGCAACTAAACTGCATTTTGGTTACGTAGTTTGTTTCTTCCCAAAGAACGCACTTTTACCACACCGCGCTCATTGCTAAACTGCTCGTTTCTCCGCTCGTTTGTCTTCAACATCGAATCCGTTACAGCCGAATCATGTCGGTCCCATCCGCCGTTGACAAGATTCGCTTCCTCGGCAACCATGACTTCAGTTCGCAGGGCAAGTTTATGTGGGAGATCCTGTGTCAGTTGCGGAATCTCGGCCAGGGCAGGATCGTGACCAAGAATGAGTGGCTTCAAAAGTGGCCGACGCAGCCGTCTTATTTGAAGATTGTTAAGGTTCGTTTTGGCTTTTTAAACTGCTGCGCTGTAGTTATATGCATAATTATATGTTTCAGGCTCGTCCCGGCATGGATCGCTGGCTGCAAACTGGAGTCGTCTGGGCTGAATGGACCTTCCGTGGCCGAAATCTCGGAATCTACGAATTCAGCCGCGATTTGCATCGATCAGACTGGCGATTAGTGCACAAACACGAGGAAGCCGAGTTGCTGAATAACAAGAATGCCATGGAAGAGTTGGTCTTGCCGGATTCGTTTCCGTTGCCGCCGCTTCAGGTTTGGATTTTTATAAACTGGTTTTCGGAGTACGTATATATATTTCAGGTCCTCCTCGCCAAAAAAGATGCCCAGAAGAACAACCAACCTTTCACAGAGGCGCAGACCCGTGCCCCGCTCGAGCTCTCCATCGATCCCCAATTCGCCATGCTGAAACCCTTCATCAAACAGGCCCCAGTCACGAAGAAGTCCCACAATATCTACGATGAAGTCGACCCCGAGGCCCTGCTCGATTTATACGGTGAAAAGCTGCCAGTGAAAGTCGAATCATGGACGCCGGGACCTGCTGGGATCACTCCACGATTCCATATTCCTCAACAGTAGTTTTTTGGAGAGGTTTTTATATATTTTTTGTTGTAGGATTAGTTTTTGTTATGTTTTTGGGTCGTTAGAACATATAAAACTGTCTGATTTAATTCGTAAGCAAATTTTATCTCCATTTGATACCCAAAATGCCCCAAGGCACCCCATCGGCGCCGTCCATTCGCAAATGGCGTTGCCGCTGGGCTTGCCGGTCACGAGACTCGATGCGCCTGCACCAAAACCGGCGGCAACAGCCACGGCATGCAGCCCAGGATCCATCACAGGGTCATCTGAGACGTCGGTGACGCTGACACATGGACGCTGGGAAGCGAGGACCATTTTGGAGGAGGTTGGTGATTTGGATTTTAAAAACTGCTACATGGGGGTATTCGGCATTCCAGTCCCACTCAACATCCACAATCCCAACCGACATCATCAACACGGAACGCCTGTTCAAAGCGATCTCAACCCGTTGCCGAATCAAGAACACCCATGACGGCGACTTCAACGCTGTTTTGGACGAAGCCCTCGAGGCAATCGACAGTGGCGTTAATCCGGAACTAATTCCATCGGGGTCGTCTGGATCGTATTTTGTCTATGACAAGAATCAGCGCCCGATTGGGGTCTTCAAACCGAAGGATGAAGAGCCATTTGCGCCTTTGAATCCGAAATGGCCAAAGTTTTTCCAGCGAATGTTGTGTTTTTGCTGCTTCGGACGGGCCTGTCTGATACCGAATAATGGGTATTTGAGCGAGACGGCGGCGAGTTTGGTTGATGAACGGTTGAAGGTTTGTTTTTTTTTTGTTTAAACTGTTGTAACTTCGTAGCAAACTTGCGGACATGGTAGTTTTATACAGTTTCCTTTTAAAACTGCATCATTCTCGTGATTTTCTTTAAAAAACTGCTGCGCGCGAAGACTTACAGTATCGACTTTGGATACAGTACTGTAGATAAAACTGATATCTGTACCTGCTTTAGCTCTACGTCGTCCCCAAAACCCGCGTCGTCAAACTCGCCTCGCCCGCCTTCAACTACGGTCGCGGCCTGTGCCGAAGCGAACAACGCCCCAAAGAAGGCAGCTTCCAACTCTTCGTTCACGGTTACCGTCCCGCCGGTGAAGTCCTCGCTGAATGGGCTTCGAAAGGCCTCACCGCCTTGAATCAATCTGAAGAAGCCCACTTTTTGCTCCTCTTCCAGAAGATGTGCGTTCTCGACTATGTCATCCGGAACACAGATCGACATACCGATAATTGGCTTATTCGGTGGGTATGTTTTTCTATAGAAAACTGTTTCGTACGGCTGCTGTACTTCAGTCACGTCCCCGATGAACCCATCCAAGTCGCCGTGATCGACAATGGCCTCGCCTTCCCTGTCAAGCACCCAGAATGTGCTTCTCGCTTCCGGCATTACCCCTTCCATTGGGCCGACTTGCCATGGGCACAGAAGCCGTTGGAACGCAACTTCCGAGAATCCCTGATGGGCTTGCTTACACCGAAATTTGTCCATGACCTGTCTTCTGAGCTGCGAGCGTTTTTCCGTCGCGATTCGTCGAACAACCGCCTTCTTATCTACAATCAGATGCGCGTGCTCCGGGGCCAATTGTGCAATCTGCGTGATGCTATCGAAGCTGATGAGCCTCCGGCGGAATGGATCAAACGTGAACCCATTCTGGCAACGAGAAAGTTCCGTCAAATCCCTGTGTCGTCCAATTTCGAGGAATGTTTTCGGCGTCGACCGGCTGATTATTCGAGTAGGAATTGTTGTTAACTGATAAACTGGAATGACTAACATAATCGTAAAATTATCTGCGAAACCAGTAAACTGATTCCAAACAAAATTTGCTCTTTTCGCATCCGCTCAGCAGACGCAGTGCCCTTAGGCTAAAGCAATAAAGCCTCAGCCAGCGATCATCAATGTCGACCCGCCTAAAAGGCAAGCCGACAAGTTTCACGCTCCGGGAACCGCGTTGCGGCTCGATCATCGCGGAATCTGCTAGTCACAGATTTACGAAAAGCGATACGAAAACATACTACAGAAAAGACCCTGTGAAGTATGCTCTCAAAGTTTAGGTGCTTCCACCCGCCGCCTGGTCTGTGTGCGTGGCGGGCGGACTGCGAAAGAGTGCGTGGTCGCCAGACAACGAGAGACGCGCTCTCTCGCCAAAGGAATGCGTGCATTTTTTGAACTGTTTTATATTTGCACGCAAAAAAGCGTTTTACGTGATATCATATTGCACTATAAAGCTACCAAACCTGCGGAAATGTTGAACAAAAATGAAAATGGGTATTTAATGACATTAAAAAAGCGGATATGTTCGAGGGGGACGGGATTAGTGGCAATTGTGAGGGGTAGATTTGGACAAATCGGCTCGGTACGAGTGGCGTTACGTCAACCACGTTGCCGGAAGTGGTAATCTAGATATATGGGGATGGGGTTGGTAATGCTAACGACATCATTTTGGGGTGAATGAATGTGATGAGTGGTAGTTTTGAATTTTGGACATGGAATTGAACGGTTGGTCAATGTTGAATTTTGTGATAGTGGCCGTTTTGGTGGTGCTGATCGGTGCTGATGATACATGTATGGTTTTAAACTGTAATCCATCTTGCGTAACACTCATTTAGGCACCTATCAACCCATCCTCTCCGGCGTAACCCCGCTCCAATCTCTGGGCGAATCCAACAAAGCCTACCTCCAAGACAGCCAGGATTGCAAAGCCGCCTGTGCCTCATTTGCCGGATTCACGTGCACAGCGTTTCTCTGGCCCGCTGGTGGTGGCGATTGTTACGTCTATGACAAGATTGACTTGACTTCAAATGACATTTTCCGAGAAGAAAACAATGCCTACGTCCTTTATGTCCAAGTTTGTGGCAGCGCTGCCATCCCGAGCGTTGGATATTGCGAATTCAAAGAAAATCAAACTTCAATCACAGCTGATACGGCTATTGTCTCGTTATCGCCTGGAATGGCAGCAGAAGCCTCATGTGAACAGTTTTGCATTGCCAAATATCGCGGAATGGATTGCATAGCCTATATTGTCAGCCCATCATTGACTTGGCTATCGCAATGTTTACTGTATGCGGAAGGGACGACTTTTCCGACATTGGGATCTGGGGCGTCTAATTTGTATGTGAAGGACTGTCAGCCGCCTCCAGGTATGTGTTTTTAAACTGTCTTTACCTATGTAGACCATGAGTTTTAGTGTCTTGTGCCTACTCTGACTGGGGCTCATGGGCATCATGTAGCAGTTCTTGCACTCAAACGAGAACGAGAAGCGTTGTGACACAGGCGTCGACTGGTGGAGCACCTTGTTTGGATTCGGAGATGACTGGCAGTCAGGCTTGTACTGGCAGTGTTGGTTTTTTGTAGACTTTTTGAAAACTGTTTTTATCCGGGTTCATCTTTAGGCTTGCCCAGCATCAGCAATCAGCACAACATCCTCCGGAAGTGGCTCAGGCGGCTCCGGTACCACCACAACGATAACTCCTATCATCCCAATTGGTGGTGGTGCCGTCGTTGTACAAACCACGACCACTGTAGCTGCTGGATCTGGGTCTACAACTCCTTGTGCGACGTCAGATTGGTCAGCGTGGTCGACATGTGGAGCTGATTGCACCCAATCGGCGACACGAACCATTACGCAGCTAATCGGATGCACTACCGTTGGTGTTGCGCTGAGTACGGCACAGGCTTGTACTGGTGGAAGTTGTCCCAGTGGGGGTAAGATTCTGTTGTTTTAAACTGTTGTCACTAGTGCCGCTTTCTGCAGGCCAAAACCCCGTCACCATCCCAGCCGCCGCCACCACACCTTCCGCCGCCGCAGTGAACATTGCCGAAACTGGATGCCGATACGACAAATTCGATCCATCCTCCCGGCCATCGACAGCAAACTTCAAAGACGCCGGCACCCAGGCCTGGTGCGCTAATGCTTGTGCCGCTGAAACGACTTTCAAGTGTGAAGCTTATGCCACCCAAGGCGCTTATAAGGATTGCTATCTTTTTGGTGCTATCAATGCGCAAACAAAGACAAAGTTGGGTTCTGCCTGGTATCTACAGGATTTGAATTGTGTTGTAAACTGTAAGTTGATCGAGGCGAGGTGTTTTTTTGTTATTAGTGCCATTTTAGCAACCCTCGCAACAACCCTCTGCGGCTGGCAAATTACTCGAAACAACATCAGCGCAACTGTCATCGCAGCAGCTACATCAGTATCCTCGACATCGGAACAATGGGAATCGCTCGGCTATGCTTTGAATTCGGATCATTGTGGTTTGTTTTTCGTGTTTAAACTGCGCCGACTGGATTGGTTTTCAATTTCAGCAACTCTCTGTCTCATGAATCAAGCAATGTTCAAACCAACCCGCTGCTCGGCCTTCGCCTTTACCTACGCCGTGAACTATCTCGGATCGACGCCCAATTGCTACGAATACGCCGACGTTGGAAACGCTTGGTCGCTTCCGGCTACCGCAAATGGGTCCTACAGTCTATGGCAAAATGTGTGCCCGGCCACGAGCTGATTGTGTTTGTTGATTTCATGCCAACTTTTGCTTACCGTAATCTTATTACCATGTTAACTGGTAAAATATTTGTTAAATAGTGGTTATTTTGACCGTCTTTCACAAGGGCCAATTAAGGATACTTTAAAACTGCATTCAACAATAATCTACAAATTCAAAAACTTCTTTAAATTTTTCCTTTATAAAAAACTCCACATTACAATCGATAAAAATAGTGGCAAAAACAAACATTACAATGGAGCTGAGAAAAAAAACAATAAAAACAACTGTTAAACAAGCTTTCTTTAACACAATAAAATCCACTACTAAATAGTACTGCCTCGAATTTCCAAGAAGCATTCACTTCCAGTTTGTTTCTTCTTTTTGGATTGATTATAGGTGAGACGCGTTGGCAGACTTAATCACAAAATTGATTTTTTAATTTCTTTACCTTTTTCAAAAATAATCGATAATGATTAAACAAAAAACAGTATTACAATTACTAATAACACGCGCTCGGGGAAAGGGGAATATTACAATCGAAAAAAAGGGTGCTTGAACAGAGTTTGGAGGAGATGAGGGTAGGTTTCTGACGAATAGAGAGGAGAAGAAACAAATTAAGGTTAAGATTAAAACTAAAATGTAAAATGTAGCCAAAAAAGACCGGCCTCACTGGAGCAATCAAAAAACCGTACACCTTTTTTTTGTTGTCAGAAAAGGAAAAAATTGCGAACACAAAGTCGAGGGTTGAAGATGGCTAAAAAGTTTGCTGTGGCCGATTTGAGGCTTTCCGGTGGAGCGCCATCGGGTGCAATCTAAGTATCACACTCGTGGATGCCACTGAAAAGGCGGAAATCTATTGGCACTGAAAAAATCCATCGCTTTTGACGGCTTTGGAGGGTCGTAATTTCCAGCTCGCTTTTGGATTCCATCAAAATCGACAATGTTAACGCTGGGGAGGGATTCTGGTCGCTTGGAGCAAATTGTGGGAGACTTCAGAGGCTGCATGGATGGATCGATTTTCAATCGCCGACAAAGATGAACCAAAGAAGCCCAAATTCATCGACAATCGAGCAGATGCGGGAAGGAAGACGAAAGAAACACACTTCTTTTTTCCGAGAATGACCCGTTCAGATTGTTTTTTCTTCTTTTCTGTTACGAGAAAAAGAAAAGAAATCGAAAAAGCAACATTATTAAACGAAACGGCTGGAAAAGGGGCTTATTAGAGGGGATCAGGGCGTGGCCATAGGTGGGATAACCGAGAAAATGGTGGCTTTGGACTGCTGGATGGGTAGGTGTAACAGTTTTTGTTTCCTAAACTATAAAACACTGAGCAAAAAGGGCTCCTGGCGGGGCGGCGATGGATCGGAAATGGATAGACCTAATGCCTGGAATGGGCTTTCGTAAGTGAAGGATGGATCCGACCATCGAAGCGGCTGATGGAAGCGCGCTAGGCCTCGCCTGGGGCACCTTTCAAAAAGGCCGATGAGAACTGGCAAAAAGGTGAGACAATGGGATGAAAAAGTGCACTTTCGACATGACCAAACTAGCTGGCACGCCAAAAGCACCTTACAAAACATAAATTTACGAATGCCGGGGGCGTTGGCAGATTGCAACATTAAAAAATTCCATAAAATTGAAATTTGACAAATGCAAGCAACATGGCCAAGGTATTCTACGGAGGATTACAACAGTTCTCGGACGGCAATCTCAAAAAACGTCTATGCACTAAGAAAACTTTGTTTTACGCAACAAGAAATTAAACTAAGACACGTGCTACAATGATGCAGAGATGTTAAAACTCAAACTGTAAAGATTAAGAAATTGAGAAAAACAACAGATAGAAAGAGATTAAAAAAACGAAGGTAGTTCTACGGTTGTAATCATTCCTCTGTCCTGGGCTTGGGCGGGTAGTCTTCGCGGATGAGCTCGAAGTTGACGAGACCGAGACCGTTTTCAATGTCGTAGATGACATTCTTGGCGTAACCGCGGCATTGGATCTGGACGAGACGGTTGACCGGGAGCGAGTTGAACTTGACGAGGGCCTGGAAAGGGGTGGGAGGTGATAAACTGGCGAATGGTGGTGTGTCATCAAACTCACAATAGGCTGATGGTAGTTCGGCATGACAGCGTAGGGGAAGAAACGGCCATCGATACCCTCTGGCGGCACATATTGACGCTCACCAATGTATTCACGGTCGGGATCGTAGGTGCCTTCGCAGTTGAAGGCGACATTGCCCTTCTTGTAACGGTTAGCAACCTCAGCAGGGACATCACCATCGTAGTCTTCGGGGATCCATCCGATGAGACGGTTCAACGACAAGATGATGCACGGCTTGCCATCCTTGAAGCCATAGGCGTTAGCCTTGGAGCAACCAGCCTTGGCGAAAGTGTCCAGGTTGAAGCGGCATGCCTCACCAACGGTCGAGTTATCGAGCTTGCCATCGACAATGACGTCCTTGTTCGACTGTCCGGGGCCACAGGCACGAGTATTGGTGGTGTTGCTGTACTTTTCGAGGTATTTGTCCAGAGCTTCAACGTAGTTCTTGTACGATTCGGGGTCCTTGGTGTTGAATCGGATCAACGTGGATTCGGGGTCGCTTTTCACCCATGGCTGGTAGCCGAGACCTGGAAAGAAGCAAAATTTAGGTAAAGTCTACCCCTTTTCTTCAAAAATGGAAAACTGAGAGCCTATCGAAATTAAAACCGTCCTAAACCTTCAAAAAACCTAACTAAAAGTTGTAAGTAAACTCGCGCCCCTTATATAGCTTTCCCCAGAGACATCAAATCTATTCCTGTTTCTCGGCTCATTTCAGCTACAAATTTTGACCGGTCATCCACCGATCAGGCCGCTTTTGCTTTTGTTGTGTGCGTGCGCGTCCCACGATCAAAAGACAGCCAACGATGCAGACGCTGTCTCCGGTTCCGTCGCCTAGCAGCCCCCGGAAAAAAGCAAAAGCAAACGTTGTTTGTGTTCCGAGCTCAGCAAGCACTATTCAAATTATATAGATGCTTCTCAGAGGTTAGTGGTCTTTCGGAAGAGATCAAATCATGCAAAGTGCAAGAATTATGATGTCAAGATTACTTTGAAGTGTAATTATAATGTTTTAAAACTGGTGTTAGGGTCTCCTTTCTTGCTCGTTGATAATATTTTGAACTTTAAAAGCCAATTAAACTTGTGCAAAGATGCGACTAAAGTTTACGGGTGCTCAAAAAGTTTCCCATCTAACAAGGGAGCGTCAAAAAAGTGAAAGGGAAGCGTCCTTGACGACGGAAACAACAACTTTGACATGATGGAAATGATTTATTTTGGTAATTGATGTTGGTGGGAAAGTTTTGGAAATTTAAAGTTTAAACTGCTATGGCTTAGGCAGATTTTTGTTACTGTACGCATGCCAAAACTGAATGATACTTAAAATAATGCAACATTATGCCAAACTCAACGCTCAAAAACGCATTTGTGCCCTCAAAAAAATAATTCCTCTGCCAAAATACCCCCATTTGCGAGACTGTATTTAGCTCTCAAGTCAAGCATGCTAACGCGGCCATAATGTCCACCAAATTTCGTATGCATAAAATCGCCATCACCGAAATGAAAACCGGTTCCTGTCACGCAACTCTGGTCTACCGGCCACCCCACTTGCGTGACCTTGGAACCGGGGCAAAAAAGGGAGTGAATTTAGATGATGCGACTGGCGACTAGAGTTTTTCACTTTTTGCATGTGTGAAACGGAGGGGAGACAAATGCAACTAATGGGCTATAAAATTTCCGTATCTTTGTACAAAGAACATACCGGGATTGACGCCAATGATTGTGCCAGGGCCGTGATAGCGGGGCAATTGGTAATCGAGGGTGGAAAGGAAGAGGTAAAGACATCCGAGCCAGAAGCCGGCCAACAAAGTGTAGAAAATAACGTAGAATACGAAAATTTGGAACCACGACTTGGCGGTACGACCCAGGCAGGAGCCTTCCTCTTTGTTGTAAAGGAAGTGGCGGAAGCCAGTCTTCTGGACTGGCGCGGCGGCGGGCTTGCCATTGGCCACGAGCTGGAAAGATGATGATTTTTATATATATTTTTTGGAGGATTGATAATTTTAGGCATTATAAACTGTCCATTAACCATCGCAGACGTAGTTTGAAGCGTTAGAAAGGAAGAAAACAACTCACCGAAGTCTCCTCGGGCTGATATCTACTGCCTCCTTTTTTGGCGGACATGATTGTCTACGGCCGGGGTAGTAGCGCGTAAACGGAACAAAAAACAACAAAAACCGGCGACGATCAACGATTTGACGCTACTTCGGAGCTGATGGCAGTCGTGGGAGGAACACTGGGGCACTGCGAGGCCTCAAGATAAGGTGAATTCACGCGCAAGGAGGAGAGAACGAACGAAAGGTTGCTCGGAACCCGCTCAAGTCGTTGTTTTCCCTGGAAATGGTAAAGCTGCGATTAATCGTCTGCCATGAGGGGTTGTTACTGGGCAACGGGAGACACGAAAGGGGTGAAATTTATGGGGAAAACTGGTGGAAATTTCAAACTTTGTTCAAAAGTTTTGGGCCGGATATAAAAACCGAGCGAAACCGCACGACGGCAACTCTCGACACGAAAAAGGCACATGTTGCAAGCGCACGAAACTCGCCTAAAATTGTTTCAGCTGCGTTTTTGCAACAAAATCACCGCTATTTCCAGCCAATTCCCCTTAATAACGACCTCGTAAACACCCTCATCATAGCCCCTGATAAGACTATTAGTCTTGGCGCCGATCAGCTCTCGTTTTTAACGCGATTTACAAGCGGTAAAACGACGTCCTATCACTTTCACTTCCGCTCCGCCACTGTCTCATCGCCATCAGTACTCGCAATACTCGATGGCGATGGATGTTTTTGATGTGTTTGTTATTGATTTTGATTAGATAGACCACGAAGAAGAATAGCGCTCATTGCTGCTGGCTGCCAAAACGCAATGAATAGAAGAAGGAAGCGATGGTTAGGGCCCCAACGACGCTGCTCACAGACACCACCGTCTGTGCTGATGGAAATGATCTCAAACGACGATAGGGGAAGCCTGGCTGGCGCTCACTGGTCGTGAGAGAGGTGTTAGTAGGCATGGATGGCTGCCACGTTTGTCCAATCCAAGACAAAGACGCTCTCCGAAAAAAATATACTTGTCAAAACAACTCTGAAAAACAACGAACGAAAACGGCTTGCCATCGGCGCCATAACGCATTCCAGAAGCGCCGTGATGGGTTCGCTTCGCCTCGGAAGAGTGTTGTCCTTTGGGTCGGAGGCGACGGCAAATTAAGCCGAACCCAGTGCCGCGGAGCTTGCCGTCCCTCTAAAAACAGAGAAAGTCGGACCACTTTCGTTTTCTCTATTTTTGGCGGAAGGAATAGTTCGCTTGCCAGTGGCGCTACCCCCGAAAAGAAGGCAACCAATTCTCCTTCAAGTTACATTAGACCTTTTCAACAACTACTTCTCCGATTCAAAAAATAAATCGAGGCACAACGACACAAATTTCAAAGGTCATCGATTCACGCTTGCTTTTTTTTCCAACGATTTGAATTATCGTGTATGAAGGGTTAGGGGCACCCGAGTGAATTGTCTGGCAAAGGCCTCTGAAATTCGCATGTCAGACATAACATTGTTGTCGACATTGTCGCAGCACGGAAGTGGTTCTTTTTTCGGCTTTGATTTTGTCGCTACTCGATTCCAATTCCACTTGTCCGATGAATGTATGCGCAAACATGTCAATGTGACGACTGTCGCATAGATGATGTGCCGCATAAAGGTGGATAGGAAGTGACGGGCGGTAGGGCTTCTGGGGCAACTTTTTTCAACGTGAAACATGCATTGTTACAGGTTGTTATGGAGAAGGGCGTCCATGTTTTTCAGGGCTGTCTGCACTGCGCAAAATACGTTTTTTAAAGCACGTCATTGTGAAGGACATGCGAAAAGGTCGAAACAGATCTATGGCGGCGATGCCAAACTACAACAAAGGGGGAAGGTTTGTGATGAAAACACATAATCAATCATGGAAAAACTGTCTGTGAGAAAGATATAACAAATTACACTTATTGAAAATAAAAAACAACTTCAAAGTGACTTAATTAATCTCAGAGAAGCTTTCTCGATAGCTTTAAGCTTCTCAGATTCGAGGAAAACATTGACATAGACAGATTACGTTGGTTTAATATAACTAAACCGACTGCGTTCTTTGACAAGCGTAATACCAGGCAACTAATAAGACTAAGAAAAAACTGTCTGACAGTACAAAGAAAAACATTAATCAACAAAAAAGTAGAAAAACGCGTCGAAAAGGATGCTCATGCCTGTAGACTACTCTTGTTTGACATGCATAAATCGTGTGAAACAAGACGGAGGACAAGTTTAAAGATGAATCGTATAAACTGTAGCAGTACTACACATGAATTAGGGAACTTTTCTCGCTAAGATTAAACCAAAATCCAAATTCTTGCGTATTTACAACCGGATTATAAACACCTGAAATAACTCCCAGCCAGGTGTTATCCATCTAACCACTACCAAACAACCAACAAATGTACCCCTTCCGGTGAGCCGGCTCCCAAGTAAGCTCAAACCAGATTGACCTAACGAGCAAACCGCGAGACGAAGGCTCAACTTAACTCGACGGGGCTTAAGTTTAGGTAGTTCGTTACTTTTCGTTCTTACGTTCTGCTTTCTACGTCGGCTTGTCACCGACGTCAATGTCAACCCGCAGTTCGGTTCCTACTTTGTTAGTCTGCAAACTTGGCGACCCGCCGCCATCCATCGATTAGCTGAAGAGCCAGCCGTCTCGTAAATACATGCAAACCCCGGCTGATGGTTGAAGTGAGCCTCGGGAAGCTGGCAGTTTTTGGGTGGCTTCGGGAGTTTGTTCGTTCACTTGGGCATAAGGCATGGACTACTCGGCCCCACTATGGCGGAGTCATTGAAGAGGGGGGAAGGCCACGCCGAGACATGAGCCCCCTACGTTTGGGGGCGAAGTAGTAGACGCTGCCGACGAGCCGCCAGGGGCGCTACTGCCGCTATGTTGGTTGGACTGCTGCCGTCCGGGGCTTGGTTGGCGCTCGCTTGCTCGGGGGGCCCCCACAAGCTTAGAGCAAAAGACAGTGACGTCGAAAAAACACTGCGAGAGCAAGCGATCTGGGAGTAAGCGCCAGTTGGTGAACGTCATAGTTATTAGAGTGGTTGTGAAAGTAGACGGATTCGGGAGTTGAAATTTAGGGGCATGAACTTCTGGTCAGGGCATATGGGTTAAGATCGAAGCATCAAAGGAAGGGATTTGGAATAAGTTTAGCTATAAAAGTGAGGATGAGATTCCGTCTGTGACCATTTGGTAGCCATCGTTTTCCCAAAGTGCCATAAAACACAAAAACGACCATTTCTATTTTGGCAGGATCCAAAACCGCCCCGGGGACACCCCACCGTTTTGGCGGCCCTGGTCGCAGCTGTCGGTTCGATTTTGGGGCGCGCTGCCCCGGAGTCGCCGCTGGCATTACTGCCGAACCAACAACAAGGCCGACGCCCTCAGGACAAACCCCTCTGGTACGTTGGCATAAGTGTGTCCGACAAAAGTGGGGCCGAAATAGAGAGACTAGCGGACTTGGGGGGACACCCTGACTGACTGGAAACGAGCTGCAAGCTGCTGCTAGCGGCTCGCCCCGACAGTTAGTTGTGGGGCCCAAAGGTGACAGTCGAACGCTCGACGGAAACTGCGTGTGTCCAGGGGCGTGCGGGCGTCGGGCGAGGGGGGCAGGGCCTGACGAAAGCGGCCTTCAGAGAGCACACTCCGGAGATCGACTTTAACGTCGGTCAGGCAACCCCTCTAGAGATGAAGCCCCGGCAGTACATTGACGTGCTTGTGCGTGTTATGTGCGAAAGTAGGGGTCGTGAAAAGGGACATTATCCTGCATTAGCCTGAGGGCGATTGGAAGAAGGGGTGGGGTTTGGGGCGGAAGTATGGGATTTGGGAGTTTTGTAAACTGCTTCGAAAGACTCAACTTTAACTCTTGATAAAGTTTTAAAAAGTCAACTTCATGCCAAAATTCGAGTCCTCCCGCCACGAAAGCCGATCCCAACGCCCAATATCCCCTTACTTCCGTTGTCATCCTCCTCGGAGACCAGCAAGAAAGGTTATTCACCAGACCCCGACATCTCGCTTCGGTGGCAATGTTTACTTTTCTCAGTTCATCCGACGACACGGAGGTGGAGACGACCCTATATACGCCAAGTTTTAAGTCAGTCTTTTCGATGCCCACCAAACACAAACACACAAGCAAATAATACAAAGAAGCCTGCCGAAAACTAAACGACAAACTTTTCGTCGCCTCCAAATGCTTCGACGTACCTTCGAAGCTGCGTGATTTGGTTCATTCACCAAATCACGCAGCGTCGATGTGACGTGAAAGGCCGAGTCGGTCTTCTGCCACCGACTGATAAGGATCCCTCCCTCTCCGCAAGAAAGTCGTGAAGACACTGATCTGATTAAGGTGTTATGTGTAATAAAAACTTGGAATTACGCCTGATAGCTTTGCCTTGGGTAAACTTTGGCGACGTCCCGGAAGAGTCCAAAGACAATATTATTATGATAGCTCAGTGATAAAGGCAGTGCGAAGACACAGTTATTAGGAGGAAAAGGAGGTGATGCAAAAATCAGGAGCAAAAAAAACAGAACATCAAAGGGGGGACAAATTGGCAAGAATGTACATAGGGGACGGGACTAACAATAAAAAGGTAATCATAGGGACAAGAAAGACTTGTCGCAAACGTCGACAATTAATAGAAATGGACTGCCTTTGCGGCATTCACGGACGATGAAAAAAAGTGTCAAATTTGGTGGTTACGATTGTGTTTGGTTCGACGGACACAACAGAAGAGAGGTGACAGTGCTTCAAGGGGTGGGGAAGACGCGGGAAGTAGTAGCAAGTAAGTGAAAAGAGGCAGTCGCCGAAGTGCCGCCGGCAATGGAACAATGGATTTAGGCGGCGTTTTTGGCGTGGTGCCGCTTTTGGGGGAGAATTTGGGGTTGGTTTTAAATCTGGACTGGGACATTTTTAAAGATAAAACTGAACTTAAGACTGGCTATGATCAAAAACAAATTACAGTACAATCCACCCCCACTCAAAATACAACTTGAACAAACCCAAAAAGTGCCGTTCCTTACCCTTCCTCAAAAAATGCCAAAGTATACCGACAAAAAGCTGGTTGGCAGCAGTAAACCCACGGCGCCGCGACCGACTTTGAAGCGCAGTTTTTAGCGAAATGCTAACTAAATTCAATAAAACTACCCTTCGTTTTGTGTCGTCGTCGTAAGAGGCATCGGCGCCGATGCCTCCGCCGATGACGACGACGACCCTTACAAGGCGAAGGACAACCAGAAAAAAAAATGACGAACAACCAAACGGGCGCGTCGCTTTAGACCGAACCAACATGCCTTCCGGAATGGCTTTTTTTCCGTTTTTGGGTATTGGAGCGAGGCGAAGATAGTCGGGGGACACTTTTTGGAATTGCTTAAGTGATGGACAACTATAAAATGTATAAATAACATAACATGTTCAAATGGAAGGGGTGTGAAGTTTGTAAACAATCAACAAAGTTATTTTAAAAGTAGTGAAAACTGTGCAATGTCAGACGTCGGAAACTTTAGTCGACTTCCAGAGTCTTCTTCTTCCGCGCGAAGAAGACAAAAGCCGTCGATGTCGTCGACCTTTTTGCCGTGGAACCTTTGTCTTTGCTCACAGGATCAAGTCGTCGTCGTCGACGTTTCCCTCGTCATCGGAGGACGTGAGACGAAACTTTCGAGTTGAAAAAAATCAAGAAAAAGAATGAAAGCAACATTTCTCGCGCATCGACCTCACCGAAACCCAACCCAAGAAGCCAGTGTTACCCGAATCCTCGCCCGAATTCCGGGGTCGTCCTAAAATTTCAACAAAAAGCCCGGAAGTCGGCCTTTTCGCCGTGAAAACTGTTTCGCAAACAAGACAAAGGGATAGTAGAATCAAAAAAAAGTGCGGGGCCTTCCCCCTTTCCTTCCGAAGGTAGACTAACCCTCCCTTTGCGTCAAAGCCTCCTGGCCCCTGTGGCGGTCGTCTGTCTATCCTGTACGTCGGGAAGTATGACTGAGTAAGTGAGTGACGCCTAGAGCTCCCCGCCGTTCTGTTAAGCTTGGAAAATGGTTGGTGGCAGTCGGCGTGTGTCTCAGTTCCGAGCATATTTTTCGCTTCAAATGTATGTCCCCTCCCACCCTGGGGCGGCCTACGTGTGTTATGTTTGCCGACAGCATTTTCGTGGTGCAATTACTTTTGTCGTCGAAGCAGCATCGCGACCAGCCAAACAGACGGACCGACCTTCCGAAGGCCCCCGGATCCGATGATGTACCTGACATAAGTGCGACGATAAGTGAAAGTCGTCGAGGTGCGCAACCGATATCCGATGATTAATCGACTCCGGGGAAAGAGGACGTGGTAGTACTTGAATTACGTACATTTCAAGAGGAAGGGCACACAGATCGAAACTTGAGTTTGACAAGTGTGATTTTGGAGAAATTTTATCAGTTTTTCTGCAAACTGCAAACTTTTTAAAGGCAATTAAACTGTCCAATCTTTCCGGGTTCTCCCATCCAACCTCCAAGACCATCTACGTCACAATCAAAACCCTCAATCATGGCAACTTCCGATACCGCTTATCAAAAACCAATCAAACAATCACAACATCAAAAATCACGCATACGCAATGCGCCTATCACATGAATGAACGATCCTTTAGCTGATTCATTGCTTGTAGACCAATAAGTCCCCAATTTGCACTCATTAGGGACAGTCATTGTTGACTTTTTACAAGCGCGCGATCTCCGAGGTGTCAACAAAGTCCGCGTTTTGCGTTACTCACGGAGCCGGCCGTTGAACCCCCGTGAATAACGTGAATGAAAGGTGACTAAAATTAAAGCTGGCGTCATTGGCATTGCACATTTAAACGCATTGTTCACAGCATGAGGAAATGATTGGTGAGGCAAAAAGCTAGGAAGTGACACCTGTACACTCGGTGCCAGCAGCATTGTTGTTCGTGACTAATTCGCTATAATAATTAGGGGGGAATGTGGGCTGGGATTGTGGTAAATATTTGTTGTAGATACAAAAATAAACTGTAACAAACTGGCTCGTTTTTTGTGCGAAGCTAATATTATATATTTTACTAAATTTAATTGAACAAAACTGTGAACCGTGGTGTTTGCTTAGTTAATCAAAAAAATTTGTTTAATTTTGTAAAACTTAATATTCAAAAGCACAAGATTAACATGCACCCGTTGAAGTGCTATTTTTTAATTTAAAACTGCGTTGCTGGATATTTAACGCCAAAGATCCATTTTTAACCCATCTTTCCCCGATCCCGTGTGATCCGTGAGGGTGAGAAATCCAATCACATAGTATTCCAACGCCGCCGAAGCTTTGTCCTATCTCGACAGTCACGACAAAGCTTCACGGCGCGGGGCATAGTACACGCACGGAAGACGGTCTTTTGACGGACTAAACATAGGGTTGAGACAGCATCCGGAAGCGAAAAAAACGACGCAAAAGAATGTAGGAAAGTTGATCCGGTGTGCAAAGACTAAAAGGCTGGCTGGACGCAGGAAATAGCTTGGCGGCGGCTTCTCCTCGACGATAGAAGCCGGCAGTCTCTGTGGTGAGGGAGTTGCGCAGAAACAAAAAAAGGAGACCGAATTGACGTCACAAGGTTAACACGGTCAATGGTGACGGAGGAGGGGATTGGTGGCAAAAACTGTTACGAAATTGGATGGTACTTTGTGAAAAATTAAGGGTGGTAAAAGTTTCTAAACTGGATCTGGACAAGATTTTGAAAATTTTAAAACTGTGAAGTTCTTCGAAAATTGTACGTAGCTACAATGCGCTTTGTATCTTGAACGTACTTTCACCGCCGTTCACCTGGATGATGCAGAAAGGTCAAAGCAGAGCAAAAAGAGGGCTAATAAAACAAGGGCTTGTTTGACGATTACAATTATTGCTTACGTAATAATGGGAACTGGCTGAGATAAGCCGTTTCGGGGAGTACCGGGATTCTGAGACCAATAAAGATAGAAATACGAAAACTGACTGTGCTTTCCATAACATTATACCTTTAAATTTTTAACTGCTCCTCCCAATTTAAGCAACTAAATCCCCGCCCAATTTGATCTCATTTTGCCCTTTTTCGATCGAAAACTGCAAAGTGGGTTTGGAATTGGAAAAGCTCAAAGATGATGAAAAAACACCTTTGCCTTGCTGCCGCCGCCAGACAGTTTTTGCATACAGCCGATGCGCATTGACCGGCACCGATCGCGCCAGACAGGTGCCGGAAAAGCCAAAACAAAAATATCAGCTTTTGGTGCCTACAGGTCGATCGACGATCGCGAGCGGCAAAGAACTTGACCCGAGCACGATAATGACATCTGTTGAAACGATCGCGCTAGACCCGGACACGGAAGAAGTCTATCTCGTCCGGGAAAGGCTCACGACCATCGGCAACTTGGGCTTTCTTCGTAGGGTTTTGCGGATCAATTTGAGATGGAATCGACTTACGAGAATCGAGGGACTGAACAGTTTAAATACTTTGACGGAATTGGTTTTGTTTGATAATCAGGTGGGGTCTTTGGGTGGGTACTGTATTACCTTATACGGTATCAGATTACTGTATGTGGAGTCGAGCTGTACATCATTTTTGCTGCTTTTTTGATAAACTGAAACATGTGACGGCCTTCAGATCGCCAAGCTCGAAAACCTCTCCACGATCCCCAATCTCCGCCACCTCGACGTCAGCTACAACAGAATCCACAAACTCGAAGGCCTCGATTCCCTCCCCAACCTCGCCGAACTCTACCTCTGCCACAATAAGATCACCAAAATCGAGAATCTTGACCATGTAAGCCATTATGACTGCTCAAGCTCACTGATCTATCAAACCGTCGCTTCTCCCTGCCTGTTGCTGTTGTTTCAAAAGATAACGACGACAAAACTGTCAATGTTTATGTGCCCCAGCGCTGTGAATAGTGACGACTTGACACTTTTTTTATTCATTCATGCAAAAAATAACGTCTTTGTAGTTGGCGAACTTACGTGTCCTCGAACTGGGCGATAATCGGATCAAGAAGATCGAGAATCTCGAGGGACTTTCAAAATTGGAAGAATTGCATCTCGGGGCGAATCACATCCGGGAAATTGAGAATTTGGAATGTTTGGCAAAAACTTTGAAGGTTTTGGACTTGCCAGCGAATGCCATTACGAGGATTCAAGGTGATTTGGGTAGTAAACTGCATGTTGATTAACGGCTGTCTTTCCAGGCCTCGAAACATTAACAAAACTCGAAACATTATCAATTGCTCAAAATGGCATCAGATACATCGAAGGACTTGATAAGTTGAGAAAACTAAAGGTGTTGGACCTCAATGATAACATAATTGAGCAACTGGATAATGTTAGCATGCTGAAAAGGCTTGAAAAGTTGTGGATCCGGAAGATTCAGGTAAATTTGTTTTGATTTAAACTGCTTCGAAAAGGTTTTAGAACATCAACCCCGCTGTTCTCGCCGAAGAACTCCACCAACTCGGCCGTCTGGAGCACCTCGTGATAGAGGGCACCGAACTTGCTCGAACTGATGACTACCGCAAAGTCGTGCTGGAAGTGTTGCCGCATTTGAAGCAGCTTGATAGCTATCCAGTTTGGTGGATCCCTGGAGATCCGTGGCAAGTCAAGCCGGATGATGCTTAATAATAATGTTAGGGTTGGGAAATTTTATAAAGGAGTTATGAATAATAAAACTGCGTGAACATCGTCTCGTCGCAAAATAAAAAAAAAAGTTGTCTTCGTTGTGCACAATGTGTGTTCGAATTTGAAAATCGCGCGCGCACTACTGTCAGTTTCGAAACGTAACCAACTCTGCGCGCTCACTCTTTCGAAACGTCATTTTCACAACACTGTGTAGCTTGCATTCTGCATTCTTCATTCTGCCCTTCAACAATGTCGGACTTCATTGGGATTGATCTCGGATCTACGAAGTGTTGCGTCGGAGTTTTTCAGAATGGTGTGGTTGATATTCGTGACGTTAAAGGTTGGTTTGAACTGTGAAAAACTGCATGGTAAACGAATTATTCTTCATTTCAGGTCACCGTTTTACCCCCTCCTGCATTGCCTTCACTGATCGGAAATACATGATTGGAGAAAGCGCCAAAGAAGAACTTCACAAAGATCCTCAGAATACTGTTTATGGCCTGTTGCGTCTCATCGATCGGAAGTTCAACGATGCTAGTATCCAGTCAGACATGAAGCACTGGCCTTTCCAACTCATTTCCTCCGGCGGTTATCCGAAGATTCGCGTCAAGTACCAGGGCACAACGAAGGACTTTAATCCTGAGGAAATTGTTAAATTAATTCTGAAAGAGCTGATCGATTACACCCAACTCGGGGTCGTTATCACTGTTCCTGCGGCCTTCAACTACTCTCAGCGGGACAGCATTCGAGAAGCCGGGATGATTCGTAGCTTTCAGAATGTCCATGTCATTGCAGCTTCTACGGCTACTGTTCTTGCTTTCGGTTTTGGAAAGGGCCTGAAGCGTCAAAACGTGCTGGTCTTCGATCTTGGCGGTGGCACTTGCGATGTTTCCATTGTCACGATCGACAACAACTCCTACGAAGTCAAAGCCGTTGCCGGTGATGCCCATCTTGGCGGAGAGGACCTTGACAACCGATTGGTCGATCATTTCGTTGCTGAATTTGAAAAGAAGTACAAAAAGAAGTTTACAACGTCCCCTGTTTTTCTCAACCGCCTTCGCACTGTCTGTCAAAAAGTGAAACACCGTCTTTCAATTTCCACCAAAGCGGCGATCATTTTCGACGGAAACAAGTTTGTCATCACCCGTGCCACGTTTGATGAACTTTGCTCTGATTTGTTCGCCAAAATCATCGACCCCATCGAATCTGCTCTCCGAAACGCCGAAATAAACAAACGCGACATCAGCGAAGTCATTCTCGTCGGCGGTTCTACCCGTATCCCCAAGGTGCGGGAGATTCTCTCTGAATTTTTCGATGGCAAGGAACTGAACACCTCTATGAACGCGGATGAATCTGCCGCCCGTGGTGCTGCTATTTTTGCTGCGATTGTGCTTGAAAACAAGCATGAAAGCATCAAGAACCTTGTATTCCGTAATCTTCTTCCACTGCCCATTAGTATCAAGACTTCGAAGGGATTGGTTCCATTCATTCGTCGTAACACGCCCCTTCCTACTACGGTTACAACGACATTCCTTCCACGCTACGGTAATCAAGGCGATTTTTCTATCAAGGTCAGTTTTTTTCACAGTAAATTACCGAAAACTGTGTTTTACTCGTATATTTACAGATCTATGAAGGCGAGCAGGCCATGATCGAACACAACACCTTCCTCCACAAAATTGTCCTCCAAAGTATTCCTCCAGCTCGCGACCACATCCTCAATAGTATTCCTCCTGTTCGTCGCGTCCGCACTGGGATCAATCTTGATTTTAGCATCAGTGGCATCCTTCATGTTTCCGCTAGACCCAACTGGTGCTATTCGTGGAGGGGTAAATGGTATGGTTGCTCTAATTACAGGCTATGATAGTGTTGCTTGTTTCATCTACAGTCATTGCTGCTTGTGAACATAAGATCTTCATCCGTTGCTGTCAATTGTGTTTTTTGTTGTTGTTGTTTCCACCGTTATTTTCTATGTTCGAATTGTTGTCATTTGGTTTTTTTGTTGATTTATAACTAAAACTGTATTGTTGCATTGAAGTCGAATCTCTCAGCGGAAGTATTGGAGAAAAGTGCAAAGTGTCATCATAATTCTCAGCAATCTATTCAAAGCATAAAAGCCAACATTTGATTGACATGCTTCATCCCAGTTGTTTGCCTATATGAACATTCGTGCTTATCGTAAGGTCGCCAACCCGCAGCGTCCCCACTAGACTGATCGTTAATACTACACGCAACTAATCAGTAATCAATGTTCTAAACTGGTGGTGCCTCTACACTGAAACATGTGGTTACGGCTTTCTTTGTACAGGCCTGCAGCTATTCCGTTATTATTGTTCTTTATTGTCGTAGTATCAGCAAACGATGAAAACTTTATCGATTCCGACCTTCTTCTTCTTCGAAAAATCACCCCCGGCATAATTCGCGGTCGTAAAATTGTTACTCCACGAACAGGTGTGACCGGTTATGGCTTTTTCTCGATTCCCATCGCTGAGCCGCCGATTGGCAACCTTCGATTCCGTCGGCCTGTCCCAAGGCTGCCATGGAACGGTGTTCTCGATGCAACGGAATACAAGAACTCCTGCTACTGGAATTCGACAATTACCAAGGCGTATACTAGTAATTACAACATGTCGGAGGACTGTATCAGCGTAAATGTGTTCACGAATGCACATTGCTTAAGCAATGGAGGCTGTGCCGTCGCTTATTACATCCACGGTGGATTCTTTGCGTTTGGAACGCCGCTACAGTTGAATCCTGATATGTTAGTCGAGAATTTTGGGAATTCTTCAAGGAATGTAGTGTTTGTAACTGTTGGATTCCGTGCGGCGGCTTTTGCGGTGTTGAATTTGAATCATAAGTTGAATTTATCGATTGATTTGAATGCCGCGGGACATGGTGGGTTACTGAACAAGATCATTAAAAAAACTGAAATGTAAACGAACTTCTGATTTTCAGATCTCGTTCACGGTCTTCACTGGGTCCAAAAAGAAATCCACGCCTTTGGCGGCGATCCAAACAAAGTAACATTGATGGGTCATTCCGGCGGTGCCACCATTGTCAATCTGTTGTCCGTCTCACCGATTGGCGGCGCTGGAAAACTTTTCCATCAACTTGTTGTAATGTCAAGGGGCATGGGCGAGAGTGACATTGTTCACGATAACTTGGAAAGGGTCAGTCGGACTGTGGCTAAACATGTTGGATGCGCTGGCTTTGAGATTGATGCAGTTGAATGGGAAGATGCTAAAACTGTTGAAGACGTGATTTCATGTTTGCGGAAGAAACCAGCGATTGAACTTTCGGCAGCGCAACCGATTTATGAGCCAAAAGATCTAATTTTACAAGGATTTGTTCGGGATA
Organism: Panagrellus sp. LJ2284; assembly: GCA_024447225.1. Classification (NCBI taxonomy): domain Eukaryota; kingdom Metazoa; phylum Nematoda; class Chromadorea; order Rhabditida; family Panagrolaimidae; genus Panagrellus; species Panagrellus sp. LJ2284. The sequence goes on along the minus strand of JAMRYC010000005.1, from coordinate 5,285,628 downwards.
GCGGTGATCATGCGGTATGTTTGCTTCTTAAGTTTTGTAAAACTGTTTATCTTTTATAAACACATTTTAATTCTGCAGCTCTTTCCATATTCCTACGACATCCTGTCAAACCTCCGAACCCCTTTACCAACCATCACCGGCACAGTTTCTAAAGAATGGCTCCAAACCCGCGACGCCATTGTCAATGTTTTCACTATCGACAAATCCCGTATGCGGGAGTACTGTAAAATAACGCTCAAACTGATTGATTACGCCGCATCTGAAACCGCAATCGAAGCGTGCCTTAACGAATACAACACAGTATCCAAGGCTATTTACGCCTTTGATGATGCAACTGCCTATGTTCCGACGATCGAATTGGCTAATAACATAGCTTTGAAAGGTGGTGACGTGTTTTTGTATGAATTTGCCTACGAAGGCATCGGTAATGCGTATATGAGTGGAGAAGGTCTGCCGCAACCGCCGATAGAGACGTATCCGGGACATTCACATGAATTGGTGAGGCTTGCTTTATTTATTTTTAAACTGTGCGATGATGCGCTCGATCATTTTAGATCTATTTAATTGGCCAACATCTCGGAAACTTCACTGCCAAAGATTACGAGATCCAATACCTCTACAGTCAGATTTTTGTGGATTTTATCAATACGGGTTCGCCGAATACAGTATATAGAAACTGGATGACTTATGATGCAGTCGCAAAAAATTACTTCTTAATAGACTTTCCTGATCCAAAGTTGGAAAGTCCCGGAAATAAAAACGGGTACCATCAACAGGCTTATGCGTTTTGGGATGATGCATTGGCATTGTAAGTTTTTTTTTATAAAAACTGTTATTGAAATGACTTTTTGTTTTAGAATTGATGGCGACAAACACAGAAAAACAACCGAAACAGAAATCATAAATCCTACGACATACTTTGACAATCACCCATTTCCAACTTCATGCCCGGCCGAAGTTGCTTTATATCCAGAAAAAACTGGAACAACTTCGTACGCGAATTTTAAACTATTGTTTTTCATCGCAGTAGGAATCATAATTTTTCTAACAATAGTTTTGTTGATTTCTTTGTGTATTGCTCGGAGGCGAGATTTACAGTATGATTCACTTTGATCAATAAATGGGTTATTTTTAAACTGCATTGGTGATTACGATATTTTGAAATGAGTCCAAAGAGTTAACGTCAATCAACCGCTAGCAATCAAACATCACCACGTGGGATGCGTATTTTTTATCGGTGCAAGGCGTGTTTCCACCTACCCCATCGCCCACTTCCAGCAGAAAAACAAGTATTAGTACTCGCGCACGGAGACTCCTGCGGCTGTTTATTGTTGACCAGAAAAAACTACCCTTGCTTCTAGCCCTTTCGACGTTCTTCTCCTTTTTTCGGCTGTCATTGATTGCGTTGTCAGCTGCCAGAACGATGTTCGAATCTATTGTTGGGTTTACAATTGTGTTGCTCGTGCTACCCCAGAGGTTTCCAGATGTTTTGATTGAGTCTAAAGAGATTCACGTTGATGCCATTGTGTAGGTTTTCGTTGTTTTAAACTGTTATTCGTTTCAAGTATTTTTTTGTGTTTTTAGCAAATTAACCAAACCCCCTCAACTCCCGCTGGACCTAATTCCACCAAAACTCCAAAACAACACACAAATCGTACCCCAATGGAAAGAAACCAAAGAAAATATATCAATTTCACAATCTCGAACAACATGCCGCGATGCCACTGATAAGCGAGCGAACTGGCGACCGATCGCTTATCAATGTAAATGACCGTTGAAGCGGTGAAGCAGAGCAATGTAAAAAACATCCTCTTTGGGGGTCGATGTCAACACTGTCATTAACCTTTGATTAATTCAGTCGCATTTGTCATGTTTATAGCTGGTCATTATCGATTACTTGTATATACTATTATTTTCGGGTTGTTGTCCGCGATTTCGGCGCATTTTGTGCCGCCAAAGTCGTGGAAATTTCCATTGTTGTCACGTGTGAATGAAGATGAGTTGCTTGTGAGGGGTGTCAGGTAGATTTTTTTAAACATAAACTGTCAAGTACGTGTTTCTGTTATAGCGCCGGTAAGCTCAAAGGCGCATCCATAACAACCCCCAAAAACACATCAGCTTACGCATTTTTTGCCATTCCGATCGCGGAGCCAGCAACCGGCAAAAACCGTTTCAAAGCGCCGGTGCCACGGAAGCCATGGAGCGGGATTTACGATTCGTCAAAGCCAGGGGTGTCCTGCTACTGGAATACGTCGGATACAAGCAATTCGCCATTGGATTTTGAGATGAGTGAGGACTGTATTTATGTCAATGTGTATACGAACAAGCATTGTCTTCAAAAAGGCGGCTGTGCGGTGGTTTATTACGTTCATGGAGGGGCACTGAAGTATGGCACTACTCTACAGTATGATCCTATTCATTTGGTAAACTGAGTCTTCGTCTGTTTCGAAACAGTAACACGATTTTTTAGATAGACAATTTCAACAACGCGTCTCGAAATGTGATCTTTGTCAACATCAACTTCCGTCAAGCCTTATTTGCCGTCCTTAATCTTAATTACAAGCTTGATTTGCCGATTGATCTCAATGCGGGTTTTCATGGTTGGAAACTGCATCCATCAGCTGTTTTAACATACGTATAATAGCAAGTTTTCAGACATTGTCCACGGCCTTCGATGGGTCAAAAAAGAAATACATAACTTTGGCGGCAATCCGGACCGGATTACGGTTATGGGGCATAGTGCAGGCGCTATTTTTACGCAAATGGTAATAGTTAAACTGGCCGGAGTGTAATTAGGGTTCGTTTTCAGCTTACTTTGTCCCCCCAATCAAAGTACCTCTTCAACCGCGCCATTGTGATGTCATCTGTGGACACTGATGGCGGCTTCGTCCCGGATCGCAATCAACACGCTTCCAGACTAGCTTCGACTATTTTAAACTGCAGCCACGATCCTATCCAAAGCCGTATCTGGGATAATCCAACTTATGTAAATGGTGTCATTGAATGCCTGCGGAACAAGTCTGCATTAGAAGTTTCAATGGCACAGAAGGCGCTGGATGGAAGTGTTCCTATGATGGGGTATTTGGCACAGGATTTTGGGGACAATGCGGTATGTTTTTTTGCTTTAAAACTGCTCTTTCAGCTCTCTTGTGTTTTTCCAGCTCTTTCCCGGTGGCTTCAAAAAGCTATACGCCGAAACACCACCAATGACTGTACTCTCTGGAACACTGTCTAAAGAGTATCTGCATAGCCGAGACATTGTTTATCACCCAAATCGCACAAAGCAGTTATGGGCTATCAATGAAACTCGATTGGAGGAGTATGCGAAAAGAGGTTTGAATGTGTATGGTGCCCCCGATGCAAAGAGATCTGTTGTTGAACGGGTTATGAAGGAATATCATAGTGGTGGGTTTTTTAAATACCGTGTTTTTTGTATTTGTAAATTTAAAACTGGAAGGTATATTCTAGTCCCTCGTGCAATCTATCTCTATGACGACATCGCCAACTTTGTGCCAATGCGCAACTTTGCGGATCATGTCACTTCACAGGGTGGCCATTCATACTTGTATGAATTCACCTATACAGATATTGGTAATGCTTATATAAGGGGGCCTGTTCAGCCGCAGTTTACAGAGGCTGAATCGCCTCATCATGGCCAGGATTTGGTGAGTGATAAAACTGTTTGCTTGTGCTGAAAGCTTTTAAAAATATAATATTATTTAAAAACTGTTTACAATTAAACAAACTTAAAAAATTAAGGCATACCTCGTCGGCCAACACGTCGGAAACTTCACGCCCAAAGACCACCAAATACAGTATCTCTACAGTCAAGTTTTCGTTAATTTTATTAATCACGGCACACCTGACAATAAAAATCGATCATGGCACAAATTCAATCCAAAAACAGACAACTATTTTGTCATCGATTTTCCGGATCCCGATTTGGCCATGCCAGGAGAAACTGTTAGGTACCATCAAGATGCTGTGCGGTTTTGGAATGATGAAATTCCAAGGTATCAAAATTAAAACTGCTAAATTTGAGCGAAAATAGAAAGTTACAGACTTACGGGACCACCAAAAACCCCAAAAACAGAAACCGACATCCATCTGAAACTACAGTTGCAACGATTGCCGAGTTCAAATGCAAATGATTTGCCGATATTCATGGTTGTCATACCTCCAGTGCCGTCGAATCGAACCAATGAAGAAGGCATCTTCGGTTGGCATAACGACGACGACTATGACGATGAAGCTGATGGCTTGTACGAGCCACCAAAACAAGATACCGGGCATAATGGCATCAACTGGGTCATCACAACGTGGATCGGAATTGGGATTATTGTGCTTTTGGCTATCAGTCACGCGGTTACGTGCATGAAATTGAGGTCCAAGCGTAATGATTATCAGTATATTTGATGTGTTTTAGTTGTTTTGTAAGAGTATAAAAACTGGATCAATAACGTTTAAATCTCTCTGAAATTCAAAATAAATAAATAAAAAACTGTTTTCAACTAAAAAAAGTTGTAAAAAATTAACATATTCGTTCAACAAGTCCAAGAATCCGAACCCCAATCAGTGTGTCAACTGACCCCTCGTGGAGTAACCCACTCACTGACTGCCCTCCGGCACTGACTGACTGACCATGTTTTCACTGACTTCAAGCCATGCCTCCAAATTGGCTTCTTCAATCAACTGCTACAACCACCTTGCTAAACGCGCCTTTTCGGTACGAATTATGTCCTTGATTTCAAAAACTGATCACTTGACTTAAGGTCCGCAACCTCCAAGTCATCCAGAACCCCAACAGTGGCGCCGACAAGGCCTACGATGGCGCCTTCGGAGTCACCTACACCGACCACATGTTCGAAGCCGATTGGTGCATCGACAAGGGCTGGAGCGGCGGCCTGATTAAGCCGTTTGAGAATCTGTCTCTCCATCCCGGCTCCAAGGTCCTTCACTATGCCATCGAGCTGTTTGAAGGCATCAAGGCCTATCGCGGCGATGATGGCACGGTCCGTATTTTCCGGCTCGATCAAAACATGAACCGGATGCTACGGACGGCAAAACGCGCCGGATTGCCGGAATTTGACCCGAAGGAGCTGGGTAAATGCATTCAGAGGCTGATTTCTCAGGATTACAACTGGGTGCCATCAACACCGTCGGGTGCTTTGTACATTCGGCCGACGTTGATCTCTACTGATGTGGGTTTTTTGTAAACTGGATGGCGCGTATGAAACTGGCTTTGTTTCAGCCCCAAATCGGCGTCAGCGCCCCCCTCTTCGCCAAACTCTTCGTCATCCTGTCCCCAATGACCGGCTCCTACTTCGGTGGCACTCGCCCTCGAGCTACTCTCCTCGCCGATCCGAAGTACATCCGAGCCTGGGCCGGTGGCGTCGGCTCCTTCAAAATGGGCTGCAATTACGCTCCGACTTTCCAAATTGGTGCAGAAGCTGCTAATTATGACTGTAATCAAGTCCTCTGGCTGTATGGGAAGGAAGAACTCATTACCGAAGTCGGCACGATGAACATTTTCGCCTACTTCCGGAAGCCAGATGGCAAGATTGAGTTGGCTACACCTGGACTGGATAGGGGTATCATCCTTCCCGGTGTCGTCCGATCAAGTGTTATCGACTTGGCTCGGGAATACAAGGAAGTCGAAGTGGTCGAGAGGGACATCACGATGGCTGAGTTGAAGCAGACCCAGAAGGATGGATCGGTGGGATTTAAGTAAACTGGCCTTTATGTTACGTGATGGTTTTCAGCTGCTCGGAATCTTCGGCACCGGTACCGCCGTCGGCATTACCCCAGTGAACACGATTAAGTACCGCGAAAAAGATGGCTCTTTGACAGACATCCAAGTGCCGCTGGATGACACTCCTAACAGTTTGCCTAATCGGCTTTTGAAGCAGTTGCTGGATATCCAGTACGGTCGGGTCCAGAAGCCCGAATGGCAGTTCCGCGTTGAGCCTTTGTGAGAGGGAATGAAATAAACTGCGATTATTTTAGGAAAAGCATTTTTGATTTTTAAATTTTAAACAGCTTTCCTACTGTACTCCGAGAAAACATTACGTAACCCATTTTTATAGCTTTTTAACGTATGAAAAAGCACATAAAAAACAAATTTTGTAAACTGCGTCAAGCGACAGCCTATTGTTTTGACGATACCCCTCCATTCAATCTGAATCACCCTAATCTAATTAACGATCCGCAATCGCAGACAAATAAAAATAGGTTCGACACCAAGTGCATGCGGAATTAAGTACACATTTTAAAACTGTTCAGTCTTTGCTTGAAACGTAAAAGAGTCCAAATAAGTAGTCCCTAGTCGTCCCAGACCGTGAACGACCTCACGCAATATCCATTGCAGTCGATACTCCTTCCGCTCCTGGCCAGAGGCCCACAAAAACCGGCTGTAACAGGCAATAGTTTGTCGCCTCCGCCACGTGAGCCCGAGGGACGACATTGATCGGGTCCTCTTCCGTCGTCGTCGCCGAAACCGCGAACGGAACACGCCGATGTCGATCTCGATTACACCCTTTTTCGTCGCTTTGATTTCAGGGACTGATCATCGGCTGAAACCAATCGTAGTTACATAACGGTGTGGACGGAAGGGCCCCTTTTGATCGGGACTCGGATCGTTTCGACGGGGCGGTAATTAAACTGAGTTGTAAACTGGAGCCTTTTTGTAAAGTATGTACCGTAACATTGATGATAACCAATGGAAGTACAACTACGCGTGTGCGTTGCTTGTAAGTTTTTTTTTGATATAAACTGACTAATCAGATTTACTAAACAGATCGTCTCATTTAACATCGGCATCATAATTACATGTCGCGTAGTGCTAGACACCGAAAACGACTTTGATGAACCCATTCTAACTGGAGTCAATCGAGAAAGACTCGAATTATTCCTTCTCTACTTTTCGCTCACCTTTTGTTTTGGCTGTTGTTGCTGTTTTTGTTGTGTTGGCAAGTGTTTTGAGTACGTTTTATGGGTTTTAAACTGCTCGTTTGTTTCATTCTGTTCCATACCATGTTTTATCCGCCTCCGTGCAAATTAGATTATCAAACTGGTCATCATTCTCGTCATCGTATACTCATTTCAGATGGATCGGCAGCGCCTATTCTAACTGCTTCACATGCGACCTCGCTGAAGCCTGGACACAATCGATGCATCGACCGGCGGCGGAGGCTTTACGTGAGTTTAGAAAACTTAAAACTGTTGTCATAATGTAGCTATACAGGTCAACAACACGAACAAATCGATGCGGCTCAAAGTCGAAAGCATCCCTACTCATCGATGCCATCGAAACCGACTTCTGGACCGAAACGACCAAATGTTCTCAATCTTGGCAAGCCCATTGGCATTGCCCCTTCTTCTCATGGACGTGAATTTATAGTTTAGAAGAAACTGCACTGAAACTTTCTTTCAAATATTCTTAGCCCTTACAGATCTGGATTAGCTATTGTAAATAGAAAACTGCAATTTTTGTTTGCAACGCAACAAGTTATCTAAACCACTGTATTCACTTTAATTATCAGTTCCAACTACGTTATTAAAGTCAAATAACACATAGGGAAAACTTAGGGTACAGTATAAATTTCTCGTTTAGCATCAAAATAATGAATAGTTCTCTTTCATGCCATGTTTCAGTCAGTGCCTCGCACGCTTCTTACCATGGTGGTCTTCGTCGTCATCGCGTTGGATACGGTCCATGATGTTGCCGGGGTTCTCGCCGAGGGTGCGTCCATAAAGCTGAAGCGATGGACCACCACCGAATTGAGCTGTGCCGAGATGGCGTTCAGCTGGAGACAGACCCAATCGGGTGAGGGCACGGTTAGCAAAGTCGGGGACGATCGGTTGGAGGAGCAGACTCGCGACGCGGACTGTTTCATAGGTGAGGAAGAGGACGGTGGAGCGCTGAAACAGATGGTTAGATAAAACTGCAGCAAATTATGAAGTCGTAGCTTACATCAGCACCCTTCAGCTTCCACGGCTTATGCACCTCGAAGAAGGCATTCGTGTTGCGGACCTGATCAAAGATGTGTTCGAGACCGCGATAGAAGAGGAGGTCATCGTAGCATTTTGAGACTTTTTCTGGAATTTTAAGAGTTTAAACTGAGTCCTTTTTAATGAAGTGTTAACATACCAGGCAAAGCTTGAAGATCAAAAACAAGCTTTTCTCCAGTGGCCTTCAACTCGTGCTCCATGACTTCGACGTCGAAGGCTGGGTAGCGCTGCTTCGGGTTCAGCTTTGGCACGCTGCAGCGGCTGAGAAGGTTGCCGAGGTTGTTGACCAGGTCGGCATTGACCATGTTTACGGCTTTGGTCATTGTGAAGTCTAAAAAAGAATCGATTAAAACTGTTAAAAACAATTTGATACTTACTTCCATCATCATGGGGAGTGCCCTGCCTCAGGAAAAAGTACCTCAAACCCTCAGGCGTGAGCACCTCTGCGACGTCCCTGGGATCGACGACATTACCGTAGCTTTTCGACATCTTGCGTCCGTTGACGAGCCAGTGGGAATGCACAAACAGCTTCTTCGGCAATGGCAGATCAGCGGCGAGCAGGAAGGCCGGCCAATAGATCGAATGGAACTTCAGGATGTCTTTGCCGATGACCTGGACATCTGGGGGCCACAGGGCGGGATCCGTGTCGGGGTAGCCGGCGGCGGTGAGGTAGTTGATCAGGGCGTCAAGCCAAACGTAGATCTGAAATGGGTGGATTTAGAAAACTGATACGAGCGCGTGATACCCTACCGTCTGCGATTCATCTCCCGGCACCGGAATACCCCAAGGCAACCTCTTCGCATCGCGAGAAACACTCAACCTCTCATTCGACGTCGACTTCATCATGGTCAAAGCCATCGGAAGGAAGTTGTTCGGCCTCAGAGCTCCCGAATTCAAATAATTACGGACATCCTGCAGATATGGCTTCAAATCGAACATGTAGTTGTCTTCTTTGACCCATTCCACGGGGTTCCGGGTATCCTTGGCAATGTGGATGGTCCGCCCGTCTTGTTCGACCTTCTCAACTTCCTTTTCAGCGTAGAAGCACTCATCGATCACGGAATACCAGCCTTCGTAGACGTCTTTCTGGAGGAGGCCTTTGGAGTCTAGGTTTTTCTGAAAATTTGGTATTTAAACTGGTCATGTGGTTATATGCCATACCCAAAACGCATGAACAGCCTTCTTATGCCTCGCATCAGTAGTCCGAATGAAATCAGTGTTGAGAATACCAAATTTGCTGAAGACATCTTGAAACTTCTTTGAATTCATATCGACAAACGCTTTCGTAGGCATCTTATTGGCCGCCGCAGCCGATTGGATCTTGATTCCGTGTTCATCCGTGCCTGTGATGAGTCGATGATCGGGGTGGACGATGGCGGTATCGCGGTTGTCCTTCAGAAGCTCCCAACGATGAGATGCATCGGCGAGAATAGTGGAGTAGAGATGGCCGAGATGTGGACCTGGAAAGGGTAAACTGAAGAGACTTTTTCAAGACAAAAAACTCACTTCCATTAACATAGAAAATCGGTGTCGTGATAAAGCTCTTGTGCCGGAACTGGCGCAATGTCGCCAATCGCGGGCGCATTAGAGCGCGCTTCATCCTGGAAACAGAGATATAACAAATTTAAACTGATATTAGTGCGCCGTCGAAGATATCAGAGCTTCAAACTCATAAAAACCCAAAAAACAACGATCAAAACAACAACCTTTATCAAAAAAACAATAAATAACAACAACCTAACACCCTAAATCAACTAAAAACCCTCAAAGCGGCATCGAATCACTCAATTTCTGTTTCATCTCGGCCGACATTTCCCGTTTCGATGACACCAACGACTCCAATGCTAATTCGGCTTTGATCCGTTGTTCGAGTTCGCGCATTTTGACTTCCGGGTCCTCCGAGTCTGGATCGATGTTTGGCTTGAGCCCGGAAATGAAGACACCTTCCCTGGATGGGGCAATCTCGGCGTAATCAATCTTGACATCCGTAAAGCCACTGGGTTCGAGGGATTCTGTGTACCGAAGAGGGTCGTATTGGGGCGCTGTGAGGATGCCTTGGGATTCGATGGTTTTTAGTCTGAAGATTTGGGGTATAAAAACTGGGCGAAAATGCTTAATGATAAACCTTTTCATTTCCATTCCACATAATAGCCGACCACCAGGCTTCAGAATTCTCAAAAACTCGGGGACTACCCTGGGAAGTAGGCGTCCGTCCCAGAAATAGAATACATCGACATGGTAGATGGAGTCGAAGGTGTTGTTGGGGTAGGGGAGGTGGGCGAGGTTTGGGATCTGGAGGGGGTTTTAAACTGTCACATGAAAACGTTTTGGACTCACTTGATCGAGATACAAATTGCCCTGCTCATTGATTTCAAGGATGAACTTCTTCTGAGCCAAGCTATCCATGAAGGATGAAGCTTCAATCCCAACGACATAGCCACTTCCGGAACCTATTCTTTTATGGGCGATCTCGAGGCCATGGCCACGCCCATATCCGACCTCGAGGACTGCGTGGGCTGAAATTAATGGACTTAAACTGCGTTACTATTCATATGCAGCAAAAACATACCCGGTTTAACATCCAATCTCTCCACAACAGCCTTAACCAGTGGAAATGACTGTTTTGCCCAGTACCCAGTTATGAATTTGGAAGTGTACCCTTCCGTTGGACACGCAAACTGAAAACAATTTCAACTTGACGCATAGCTAAGTATGTGAATTCATGTCATATGATGGTCCAGTTTTTGCAGAGAAACTCCTCCAGGAATAACAAACTGATAGAAGCAACCAACTTGTGTACGGAGATCACGTAGAATCGCGGGCAATACCCGCGTTTTGATGCGTTCCATGGGGTGGCGAGAAGTGAGCCGTCTTGGCGACCTGCAAAAAGCGACCACATTGTGTATGTCTCATCGAGCGCATAGTGATAGCTCTCTAGGTTGGATGGAGGCAGTCAGCTGTTGCGAGCGAAGACGGGGGGCCTTGAAGGGAGCTCACAAGACCAGGGAAGCACGCGGTTTTTACGTAGATCACAGCCAGGGGCATGGAGGGGCGAGGACGCGGGTACTTCCACAATTTCACGTCATTCGGAAATAGGATGGGGATAGCGTGCAAAAAACAAAATGAGGAAGGTAAACTGCAACAAAGGCTTCGTGTGCATGTCAAATGACAGCCAGAGGCAACAATTGCAACAACCGGAAACCCCTCCGCGAGAAAGCGAAGCGCAAAGTCAACTTCGGGGGCCCTTGGATCAACATGGGAGTCACAATGGAGATAAAAAAGGTTCAAGGTTGGGTAAACTGTCGCAACTTCGAAACGAATGCTCTCAAGTAAAACGACCAATTAACGATGCAGTCCATCATGGTTAAGGCGAAAATTATATATAAACCAAAGCCAAAAATAGAGTACACATTCACTTGACGCAATTTTTAGTAGTTTACAACGGGGAGTAACTCGATAACGACTAAAAAGATGTAAGTGCTCGTCTTAAAAAATCTAGTCGCGTTGAAGTGTCACAAAACTGCGACAAACGTTTCAATTCATGTTAACTTTGGCCAAAAAATCAAATGCATGGTTTTAAACTGTCGATGCGGAAAACTGTTTATGTTTGAAGGCAGTTTGAAAGAAAACAAAACCTGTATGTATAACACAGATGATAACCAACACTGATTCAAAACGGAACTGTGTCATTTCATATATAAAAATTTCGGCAATTTACGCAAAAATGTAAAGGTCATTAAAAACTGTTCCTCTTGTTATCCAAGCGTTCAACTGAACAAAAAATAAGTACAAAAATATTATGACCTCACGAGAAACAACGTGAAAAACATGGAAACAATTACCAATGATTGCGCGCACAAAATAGAGGACAAATAAACTGGGGGTAATGCAGTCCCACAAAACGGCACAACAGCTGGTCAATAAAGCAAGCAGATAAGGAAAAAGCAGCAAAGCAAGACCAGAAACAGGGCGAGAAGTCGAGAAAAGGCTTACACTTGCGTCATTGTGAAATTGGTTTTTGAGGCTCACGCTTGTTGGACGTTAGGGACACTACGCCAAGGGGCTGTGCGGGCTGTTGATTTGAACGTAGTTTTTCAAGTTCACGTTTTGCGTGCTTTTTTGTCATAAAAACTGTATAGTCGTTGTGTAATGGATGTTGTCAACATGATCTTTATTGAAACATCATCAAAAACAACACAAACAAGGGGTATTGATGATACATTTGTACAACTTATGAAAAACAAACAACAAAAAAACTGGGGCCATGCTCAAATTTGATTTTACAGCGTTGGCCTTCTAGTAGTAAGCCTCTCATTTCCGAAGAACGCACTTATATCAGCTCCGATGTCGACAGGGCTTGCAGTTGTGGCCGAATCGCGGGTTTCCGGCTTTTCCAGCTTGAGAATCGAGGGATGCGTGGCAGTGCCATTCATCCCGGGTCTTGGCAGTGTATCCGTGCCTGTTTGGACAGATACTTTTTTCAAGGCAGATCGTAGAGCTGATGGAGCGACGGAATGGGCGTTAGCGCGCTCCAGATCGGGCGAATGCCCTGGAGCCGGCGTGGGCGGGACTGTCCAGGAAGCGGGTTTGCCGGAACAGAAAATACAAAAAATTAGATTACTGATGATTAAAGTACCGGCATAAATGTAGAAAATAATTGAATATTGCTCATGGGTGCCATGCGGGGTCACTCCTGGGACGATATACGAGCCGGCGAAGAGGGACAGGCACAAAATAACTTGCATAACAGCCATAACTGTGGGGGAATGCTGCTTCGCCACCAGTACAGCATCTTTAGTAAAACCGCCAGAGTTGAAGCCTAACATGGACATTGAAGCTCCCAAAGTGATGACACTAGCCAACGCATTACCCGGCGGGATCAATGCACAGACAATCATCAGAATTCCCGAGCCCCAGAAAGCGAGAGTGTTGAAAAAGCGGACTTTGTTGACTTCAGACAAGTATGGGATGTAATCAGCGCCGATACCGGCAACAAATTTAAAGATGAATTGCATTAAGAAAGGCACGGCAGAGATGACAGAAGCGATACTGACATCGAGACCACAGACGTAGACGAAAAACATGGGCATATAGGTAATGGCGAATTGGGCCACAAGGAAATTGGCAGCAGTGGCGATCCAGACGACCCAGATGTGGAGATCTGTGAAGATTTTGCGATATGGTGGGCGACCAATGTTGGCATGGAGATCTTTGCCGGATACGATACGATTGAATTCGTTATCGGAGACATTGTGGTGGCGGAAGGGCTCATCGCGGAAGTTGTAGGTCCAGAAGAGGACCAGGACGGCGCCGACGGCAGCGTGGACGTAGAAGACGGCGTCCCAGCCGACTGAAATGAGGTTTTAAACTGTTGGGCTTATACCAAAAATCTAAATGTTTTTGTGAATATTTTTTAAAGTTAAAACTGTGAAAAAAATTTTAAGAAAAATTTAAAAATTAAGTCTCTCCAAAGATCAAGACCACCAGTCACACCTATTCGCCCTTTAGCAATTACCCAAAATGAGCCTTAGGCCTACTTTTGGCTTAATCGCTTCCCATAAGACGGCTCATCACCCCTCTGACGTAATCGTCTGCCTATCCCTATTCAAAACTTGAATGACTCACGCTCCGATGCAATAACACCCGAAATGGGCATAGTGAAAATGGTCGAAATTTGCAAATACCCAGTCAGCATACTAACGAAGATCCCGGCCTCACTGATCGCCGACCAAGTTGAAGCGATGGCACCGATGACAGGATACGGATTGGACAAAGTTACACCTTGACAAATACGGACCACAACGAGGAATTTAAAATCAATAATAGCAGCAATCGGCGTTAATGCCGTTGTAATTACACAAATGGACCCAATAAGGATCATTGCTTTACGTGTGCCAACGCGGGCGTGGATCCAATTCATTGGGATGACGCCGGCGAGAGCGCCGACGTAGATTCCGGCGAAAAGGGTGGATTTCTCGACAGTGGTGTACGGGATTCGGCGTTCTGAGATGCCTAAAGACGGGTCATTAAAATCCTCAGCCGTTTGGTTCAGACTGGGATCATAGATGGGCGATGATTCGACATCGATCAGGACAATCATGGCCGGGTTCCAGCAAACAATCGAAGACATCAAAATGGCTAACATTAAAGCGCCTTGAGTCATGACGATGAAGCGGGTCTTGCCGCCGCAGGAATAAGACGTTGGCCGGACCTGGACTTCGGCATCGACCATATTGGAGGCCGATGCGAGGGACATTTTTGAAAACTGAGGACTTCAACGTTAATTTTACGACGTTAAACAAATGTCTGTTTCAGAATTCAGTGAAAACTGTTGACATTTGGCCCTGTCAAACAGCTTATATACCCTCAGGGCATATCATTGTATGTGCAATGCTCCGATTTTTGCGTTAACCGTTTGGTAGTGTTTCAAAAAGCTGTTTTGTTATGTAATGCGGGTGTGAAAAAGTCAGAAAAATGATGGGTTTATGTTAATGGGGGTGGAATGTGGCTATCAGTGCGATCAAGTATTTTGTACTTTAATGTTTTTGGGGAAGTTTTGGGTTTTTTGGACTTTTAAACTGGGCTAGATCCCCTTTTTTCAAAATTGATAAAACTGTCCTTAGAGTTCCCATCAAATGATCCATCTGAGCAAACGGAAACCACCCAACTCATAAATAAACACCCACATCATCACCATATTCGGCAAAGATGCACCCCCACTGCATCCCGGAGGCGTCTGGAGCTGACCAATCTGTGCTTTTCCGGCGTCTTCCCTCCCGGCGATCGTCCCTTTCGTTTTTGCAACCCCGCGACTGTGCAAACACGGTCAGACTAGGCCCGAAGCCCTCCGCGCTCGCCTCCAAGACGTTTTTTTGGCTCTCCTCTCACCCCCTGTGGCTATGGTGACCAGTCCAAAGGGCGGAGTGTGACATCAACATCCCCATCGTCGTGCTCCATGAGACAGAAGGGAGGGTGTCTCGCAACCCCGTCGACAGCCCTGTCAAGACGCAGTTTGCGGTCGCCGGAAGTCCATGAGACTGTCGTCCAGGATGTTGATGCCGTTCAGAAGGCTCAAGCTTGGTGTTTTGCCGTTGTTATGGTTTCTACAGTATACTTATGTTGAGGGTGTTCCGGATCCGAAGATGAAGGACCCGGCTATGGGTATGATGATTCCTAATATTGGGTACAGGGATTTGATAGCGTATATGCCGAATTCAAATCCGAATTCTATTTCGAATGCGTACAGTATGCCGCCGAATCCGCCGACTGTGACACCTCCGCCTACGACGTTATTACCTACGACACCGCCTCCGCCCCCGCAAATGTCGCAGTTTCAGATGTTTGAACCGGCACCGTTAAGGGATGAATTACAGGTATTTTTGGGGTTTTAAACTGTTTTGTTTCAGGTTTAATCGCGATAAACTCCCAAAATTCCAGGTAGTCCACCCACCCGCGCCCAACGAACAAGAATGGGTCCTCGCCGCGGGCAATGAATCTGCCATTGACAATGTCCTAGCCATATCGCTCGTCTATGGCGGCCGACTTGTGTCCATGGGCTACTATTACCGCTATCAGCAAATTTACTACTACGCAATTATGCACAAATATGAAGGCCCTGTTTTCATTAAGCCTAATCCCTACACCTATGCTGAGCTCGTCAAGGTTGCCAAGTCGGTTTTTTTTAACTTTAAACTGTACATTCATAAAACATCTTAACGAAACCTTTAAAATTACCAAAATCCACCCCAAACCCCAAAAAAACAAGTTCCAAATATCCTGCTTCTGGATATCCTCATTGCGCACTCTCCCAAGACCGACAAGTTCAGTTCCGGTGTGACAGTGCACTTGGCGATTGTAGTCATCTGCGTCCCCAAATGTGTCAACACCAAGAGGCCAGCAACCCCGCGTCGCACCCCAAAGGGAATCTGCGATCCATATCGTCGATCGACCTCGGCCTCGGATGATCCGCATCCATGAAAATTTTGAAGATTTAGCAAAAAAACTATTCAATTAAACTGAAGCGCAACCATATGAGTGAAAAAATGGTTTAAGGGGTTATAACAGTTTACTTTTTTGATAAAACTTTTTTTTTATTTTCGTTACAATGTCGGAGACACATAAAGTCAAGCGATTAAGGGTGACGAGAGAACGATTTAATCGGATAGTATGTAGTTGTACTTCGAGGAATGACATTTGTCTGTGGATGCGGGTTTTGGTTTTTTATTCGATGAAGATTAGGGGAAGTTTTGGTTATGCGCTTATGGAATGACTGGTTGGGTGGGGGGGGGGGGGGGGGTGAGGGTGTTGAAGGTGGCAAAATGAGGGGGACGTTTATTAAATTGGGTGATTAATTGGTTGGATTACTGTAAAAACTGCCATAAACTTGACCTTATTGATGTTTTCAGAGAGAATGAAGAATTAAATTTGGGTTTAACACAGCTCTGTGGCCAGGACAATGGCCGTGGTGAGGTCACGTTTAGCACGTATTGGGAGCGGATTCCGGGTGTTAGTCATCGGGTGAGTCATTTTTTAAACTGCTTTTGAAGTTTCGAAGTTAAAAAATTATAACTTAACTTTCTGTAAATTGCAAAGAGGTTTCATAAATGTTATCTAGATTTGGTTCCCCGGCACCCCCGAAGCCGACGTCCAGCGCCGCTTAATGGAACGCGAAGGCTTCCGCCTCACTTCCCTCTGCGGCTACAGCGTCTCAAACCGCGCCCAATATGTCGGTGTCTGGATGAAGCCCGCCCTCAGCAAACACCCCTACGAAGCCTATTACGGCCTTTCTCTCTCAGAATGCATTGCCAAAGACAAGTATCTCTCCGCTAAAGGCTACGTCGCAACTCAATTCCGTGTCTTCGTCAACGGCCGAAACACCCTTTGCACTGGCATCTGGGAGTACATCCCCGGCAAGTATCACTCCATCGAAGTGAGCGACAGTCTTCCGAAAATGTACCGTCGAGTCCATCGGGCTGATATCCTCCCCCGACAAGTTTCGCACTTTTTCGACGGCGAAAACACGTTGAAATATGTGGTTTTATGGAGCAATATCAACTCAAATAGGTATCCAAATCCGCCAGAAGTTTGGTCGGATTCGAAGACGATTCCTGTGACGTATTTGAAGGGTGCTCCAGAGTTATTGTCTGATGATCAATTGGATTTTATCACGAAAAGAGTTGACCATTTCATGCGGGATCTCGATATTCCTGGCTTAAGCGTTGCAATTTCGAAGAAGGAACAGCTGAAATTCGCGGCTGGGTTTGGATATGCCAATGTGAGGAAAAAGGACCCAGTGACGCCGCATCATCAGTTTAGGGTTGGGTCCGTTTCGAAGCCAGTTACAGCAGCGGCGATTCTGATTTTGGTTGAACAGGAGCAGATTGACTTGGATGATAAAGTTTTTGGACGGAATGGGCTTTTTGGTGAGTTTTTCTGATTTAAACTGTTAAGCTTGATGTAGGACATTTAGGCATGGAATTCACAAAAACCCGCTCCTACGGCAAATACATCACCGACATCACTGTGCGGCACCTTCTGGAGCACACTGCCGGTGGCTGGAACAATCTTGAATCCGATGCAGCTTGGCTTGAACCGCAATTATCGACTAAAGAGCTGATACAGTACGTTTTGGAAAATGTACCTTTGACAGAAAAGCCTGGCACGAAATGGATCTATTCAAATTTCGGCTATCAGCTGCTCGGCTACATCATTGAGAAAAAATCCAGCATGTCCTATGAAGAATTCGTCAAAAAACACATCTGGGATGAAGTTGGAGTTAGCGAGATTCAAGTAGCTCGTCCAACTTTGGGTGAAAAGGCTCGACGGGAAGTCCTCTATTACATGAGCGGCAACAAAGTCGGTTTCAACCCCTATGAAATGCTGGCTCCAGAACGCATCGGCCCCTGGGGCGGTTGGATCGCATCTCCCATCGAGTTGCTTCAATTTATGTCTCATTTTGATGGATTTGACACGCGGAAAGACATTCTAAGTCGAGAAAGCATCGAAGAGTGGGCGCTAGCTACTAAGGCTTCCAATGATACTTACGGTTTGTTGTTTTTAAACTGTCGACTTTGTATATATGATGTTATTTTCAGGTCTCGGCTGGTCCCTCAACATCATGGGCTTCAACGGCTGGCAACACGACGGCCGAATGCCGGGATCGGCGGCCATGTTGGTTCGACTAGACAATGGGCTCGAGATGGCCGTCGTTGTCAACAAGGAGTACAGTGAACGCGATTTCTTCCATGAATTGGGCTACATCCTGCATCACATTGGCAACAACTGTGACTGGTGGAACGACAAGTCCGATTTGTTCTTACATTCCGCATGATTTTGTGCATTTAGCAACGACATCATCACGCAAAAACAGTTTTTATGATTTATTTTTTTTAGTCTTCGGTGACAGCACTGCCAGGTGCATGCTGATAAAGCTTAATTTATGTGTTGGTTTATGTTTTTGAATCGATCAGAGACGCATTTTTAAATTAATAATAAAGTTGGAGCATTTTGAATTAATTTTGATTCACCACGATTTTGACTTTTGTAAACTGTAAGTAAAGTAGGCTTCTTGCTAATTACAAACAAATTTTTCTTTTAGTTCCCGATGTAAAACTCCATAGGCTTTTCATTTTTGCATTCCATTGCGTGTTTTGGACCGTTAATCGTTGCCCACCGTTCCGGGTTAAGGAACTTTGAGGATATTTTTAATAGCCATCTACGTTTCAACGTTGCAATTTACTGCCATGTTCTCGGAGACGGGTGAAATGCAGCCACATTCGGTCGGTTTTTACAATTTTACTAAAGATTTCGTAAACTGGAGTGATGACGTAGCAGCGCTTTGTCGATTCTAGGCCTGGACCCATTTCAATTATGTGTCCGAAGACGAATCCTACGGCTACATCGCCTGTTGCCACTGCAAGCTTGGTTTTGTTGGTAATGACGTTCGATCCATGTTGGCACACATGGAAGAGCGGCATCCCATCATTAATGTTGACGATTTACGGGAAGTTGTCGAGTCGGAGCAGGTGAATGTGGAAGTGGAAAAGGAAGATGTCAAATCTGAAGGGGAAGAGTCAGAAGAGCCACCATTGAAGAGGATCAAACTTGAGGAGATCAAACAAAGCGAAACGGCTTGTGATACTGGTGGGTTTTCAGAACTGCACCCATTTTATATTGATCTTAAAACTGAGTGTCACATCTATACATGAAGTATTATTATTCAGAACGTACTGATGATTAATATTGTATTTACAGTCCCCGAATCCACACAAGACGCTAAAACTCTATCTCTACCCGTTGATGTTCCTCTAACAACCGACCAAACCCTCAACAATTCTATCGCTGATTCAGTTACGACAGCAGTATCGTCTGCTGATGTCAAAACCCCATCTGATGCCGACGATTTATCAGGTTTGTTGTCATTTTTTAAACTGTTTTGTGGATGAGCCGGTAAACTTTAGCCGAACACACGAACATGCTTTTCGTCGAGCAACACGTCTCAAATAAGTGGAAGCTCGTGAATCGCTTCACCTCTTTCGCATCGATGAACGCGGCCCGCCGTGAAAATCGCGTCTATTCCCAGTATTCGAACCGCTTCCACGGTTTGATGCGCCGCTATTACAGATGCAGCGATGTCGATTGCAAGTACCGTATGATGAGTCTCGGCGGATCGAAGGAGTTCTCGCTCTTTGAGACGGAGCAGCATTTGGAAGATATTGCTCAGGAACAAGAAGTTGATGGGGATGATACTGTTTTGGACGGTTCTGGTGAGTTTGTTTTGACTTTTAAAACTGCGGGTAATGTCAATCTTTATTATTCTAGAGGGTATCAAAACACCACCCCCACGCTCTAACCGGTCGACGTCTCCGCCAAGTCCACCAAGTCCATGTTTGCAATCAGAGCCACCGTCTTTTGCCGAAGACACTCCGCTTGTCATACTCAAACCCGAACCCTTGACGTCGCAGCAAAAAGCCGAACTGATGCAAGTTGCCAAAGACCAGGGGCTCGAGGTTAAAGTGGATGCTGCAACCGGCGCGTTCAGGTTTCTGAAGCAGTCGCAGTTTCTTCGCTTCCAAATCAAAAAGGTTATCATCGAAATCCAGTACAGCAATGACAAGGGCAAAGCCATTGAAGATTGTTTCCCAAATACTTCCTGGGGGAACTTGTTGGACGCAATTCGTAAGAAGTGTATTCGTGTTTTTAAAAACTGCAATTGATGTTGTTCCTGGTATGAAAACTTGTGATTGTTTTTAAAAACCGGCTCTTTGATTTAATAGTATGCACTTGGATTGTCATGTGGAATGCGTTGTTGATGAACG
Source organism: Panagrellus sp. LJ2284 (assembly GCA_024447225.1). NCBI lineage: Eukaryota > Metazoa > Nematoda > Chromadorea > Rhabditida > Panagrolaimidae > Panagrellus > Panagrellus sp. LJ2284. Next base: position 5,265,301 of record JAMRYC010000005.1, on the reverse strand, counting down.
AGACTAACGTATTTAGCTTTAGTCGGGTAGCGTTCAGGGGTATTGTGAAACAGACCACTTTCGGCATGCTGAATCATGACGAAAAGTGAAGAAATTGTACTCGTTTTGAAACCGTTTGTAATAAATCATGACCGTTTTTCGACAGAGAGGACCCAGATGATGTCAACGTATCCTTATCTTTCAGAACACACCTTCAACACGCCCTTGTACCTAATGTTGTTAAACGCGCCTAGATGGTTCGGTTCTTATCAGAGCATTAACTTATACAAAAAAATGAACATTTAGCACTTTATAAGGCGCGTTCGAGCTGCTATCTTCATTGCTTTACATTCAAAACTCTTAAATTTTTCTCCTTTATATATAAGTTTTCAATAAACTGCGTTCTCTTAATCACAATTTGAATATATTTTCTTTTTAGATTGACCATGAATCTCTACAGCACTGAACGTAGCGGTCGTGTGAGTTTAAAAATTATATTATAATTACGGCATGTTTGTTTTACAGGACATGAAGAAACTATTGTCTCATTTCAAATCCGTCAAAAATGGAACATACACGTGTAACTACTGTCCCCCAATTGTCAAGTTTGAACGCAGCAATGAAGAACTGATGCTGTCACATATGAAGATGCTTCATCCTGCTCAAGCGAGGGACATTGTACACTCTTTTGCACCTAATGAAGACTCCTTCAATCCTACGAACGTCAAACAACTAATCAAAGAAGATGTGGTTCAAGGTCATACTGTTCCGAATGTTAACGATCAGCGTGATTTTGGAAACAACTTTACAGATGACGCTTTATACGGTACTGCAAAACCTGGTAACACTTCAGAACCAATCAAAGAAGATTCGGATGACGGTCTTATCGATATACCTACTTATTTTTATAATGACCTGGACGAGTTTGAAAGTTACTCTGCTGCACAAACTTACCCAGAACCAGCCCCAAATAAAAATCAGGATGGTATTTCTGCAGCACGAGACTCCAGTAATGATATGGCTGGTTTTCTCTCTGTTATTAAGCCGATGCTTAAAAAGATGAAATCTGTGCCTATGACTCAAGCCATGCGTGACGAAGCTCAAGCTAGGGCAGAAGGTAATCAAAATTTAGAACTGTCAGCAAAATTTTCAATTAATTTGATTTCAGAAAAATGGGAACGTAACTTGAAAAAAGAATACAGGCTCGTCCAACAATTCACAACGCTTAACAAGCTAAACGACTACCGAAATGATCAGGGTTTTAATATTTGCAGTCAACAACAAGGAACTAAATACCGGTGTAAAACGTACAAATTGACGAACTGTCAATGTGCCGCCAAAAGCTTCCCAAACTTGAATTTCTATCAAAAGGGGGAGCACAACAGACATTGCCCTTATTCGGAACTACCGCGAGATCGTTTAAGGGCACGAAGTTGTATGCCAACAATTACCAAAAATGTTCTACAACGTGGTCGATCAAAAACGCCTGATCGTCCTGCTGCTGACGATAATACTGCCGATCAATTTTGTCCGGTTCGACTTTGGCCTAAGGATGGCAAACTACGAGAACTCGTAACAAACACAAAAATAACGACAAAGCAACGTCAATGGCTAGAACATATCCGCAACCGGCACCAATTAGAATTGGAGATCCTTGCCAATTGCAAATTCGCCTTCTACAAGGGTAACGTCAGATTGGATTGCACCCTCGCAAAATACGACTTTACCTTCACAGTGACGAATGCTAGCGACGGTGACCAGCCCATGAAATCATCTGAACAGTGGGACATTTGTGACTGGAACAAGATGGTGATGATGTTGGACACCAAATGCAAATCCCTGGTTTCGATTGACACTGGCATCCGGCGGCGGAAGAGACCGTATTTTGTTGCATTTTCAAACTGAAACCTCTCCTCTCTTATAATCTGAACTTGAACTTTCAAACTCAAAGTTTTCAAAAATCTTTAGCCTGATTACCCTTGGTCCCATGTTTTGATTTTTTTGTTTGCGCTTTAGCAACCCTTCTAATGCACGTTTTGACCTAACCCTCCTGATAATAAAATTTTTTGATTATGCCAACTGTACTTTGCTCATCTTTTTGTACATCTTACAGTCAGCACCTCTTATCTCATTATGCTTTCGCCCTTTTAGTTGCCATGTGTATGTATAAGTCCTCTTAATTTGTTTTCTTGTTAAATTGTTAATTTGTTCTCCCCATTGTACCGTTGTTACTCTCCACACCTACCAATCGATCTATGTATTCTCACTCTCTCTTTCCACAAACACACTTTTTCCCTCAACCATCTTCGCTATTTTACAGACTTTTTACTGTTGATTATCAAATGCTTAAAATTTGTTTTATGTTGTGTTTGGCCACGCGAATGGCGCGTAAATAAATAAAAATGTGGTCTTGTACGTGACATTCCGGAAGAATTTTATTACAAAATTGAGTGCACTTTTTTTGGGTTACACTATGATGAAACCATTTTGATGTAAATTGTTTTATTTCACCCGAACATTGATGAAAAGTTGTGTGTGTACAAAACTGTTTGTTTTATTACTAAACAATTGTGATGTTACATTTTAAAAACCATTAACAAGAGCAGCACGTTGTGACATACAAAACGTTTTGTACATTTCAACTGTATAAATTTCCCGTAACGATTTCAAAGACGATTATTATGTTAACAATCGGCATGTTCATATTTTTGAAAGAGCCTCAAGGTGATGTTCTTTGCGGACTCCACCTGCTTCTTATCAGTATGCTTGTTCATCGCTCATTTTGGCGGTGCTTCCCTTCAAAAGCACTTTTTTAGTCGGAACGCATTTTCCATGTGCCAATTCTAATCAGACTTTTGTAATAGAAAGTTCTGAAGCCGGCGAATACGCGTTCGAACGTTGTTGCAATACTCCAAATGGTATGTTTTTACCTAAATTATCTCATTAAATTGCGCTGTTTTAGGACATACACAATAAACTGTTGAATGCCAATTATGCTTTCGTTCAACAGTTTGAAAGTCAAGCTGAACTGGATATATACCGAAATCAACAAGGTTTCAACAAACAAGGCCACAACCCCGATTACTCTTTGATTGACTACAAATGCAAGAATTACTCCCTGTCAAAGTGCCCGATGGTTGCAAAGAGTTTGTCAGATTTGCGATTCTACCAAAAAGGGGAGCACGTCGGATGCGATTTTGCAAGGCGACAACGGAACAACTCAAGGGAAGGAAGCCTTGCACCCTCTATATTGAGCACTCCAATACGTGGCCCTTCAAGAGCAGGTAGCCGTGCTCCTGCAAGCAGATCTGGGTCGCGACGTAGTCGAGCAAGGTCGAGGGCTCCCAGCAGTAATCCTACAAATGATAATGGCAACGTGCTGCAACGAGGTCGTTCACGAACACCCATGAATTCTAGTGTTTCTGGAAACATCCCCAAAAAGCAACAACTAGTCGACCCCAAAAAGTTTACTCGTTTGCAACTTGATTGGCTCAAAACAATCAGCAACCGATATCAGCTTGACTTCAAAGAAATCCGAAACAACGACATCATCTTCCACAAGGACAATGCCAGACTGGACTGTTTCATCACAAACGAGTACATAAAAATCAAGACGGTGAAAAGCGATGATAGCGGTGAGGTTATCGCAAAATCGTCAGAACGTAGAAAACGTTGTACTTGGCAGCAACTCCTGAAGTTATTAGATGAGAAGTGCAAAATTCTGTTTTAAAAAAGTTGATGATGTTAGACACCAAAACAAATCTCTGGTTTCGACTGACACTGGCGTCCAAGAGACCATATTTCGTTGCATCTTCAAACTAAAATTTTCCTTCTTTTAAACATTTAAACTTAAAAGTTCATATTGATTTATCTGTTTGAAATTTGTTAGCCGATTACCTTGGGTACACATGCGTTAACTGTTTTCACTGTACATGTTTTGGCAACCCTACTATTGTACGTTTTGACACAACCCTCTTGATAAGGAAATTTTTTGACTACCGCCCTTGTACTTTGTTGATCGCTTTAGATTACAGTCAGCGCTCCATTTTGCTCTTTGCTTTTGCTCCGTTAGTTTCCACCTTGTCACGTGCATGACTCTCCGGAAAAATTTCTTCACAAATTTAAATGCACATTTTACTTGTTTCTTTTTATTATTAAACAAATGTGATTTTACGTTGTAAAAACAATAAACAAAAAAACAACAATTTCGAGTGAGAACCAAATTAAGAATGACTAATATTACGGTAACTACAATGTTCGGCATGCTCACCTTTTTGAAAAAGCATCAAGTTGAAGCTCTTTGCCTTGCAGTAGCACCACTCATCCTTCGGTTTGTTGCTGCCAGCATTTTTGCAATAATAGGTGATCGTATTGCCACGTAAGCGTACATTAAATCCAAGTTTTTTACGGGTATCATTCAACTGGTCAGCGTTTGCGTACTTACCGATCAGCTTATACTCGCAAATAAACTTCATTCTGTATAAAGTTGAGATGCACGTTCATTGTAAGACGGTTACATTATGTTGTCTTGTGTATGATGAAAATTCATTCTGTGAAGACCGGACGTCGATAGCTATCAAACTGCCGGAGTAGATGGCATTTGAAATTTGGTCTTCGTCCATCCACGTGATCGGGTCATCCGTAAAAATTATAAAAGTTGAGATGCACGTTCATTGTAAGACGGTTACATTATGTTGTCTTGTGTATGATGAAAATTCATTCTGTGAAGACCGGACGTCGATAGCTATCAAACTGCCGGAGTAGATGGCATTTGAAATTTGGTCTTCGTCCATCCACGTGATCGGGTCATCCGTAAAAATGATAAAAGTTGAGATGCACGTTCATTGTAAGACGGTTACATTATGTTGTTCTGTGTATGATGAAACTTTATTCTGTGAAAACCGGACATTGATAGCTACTAATCTGCCGGAGTAGATGGCATTTGAAATTTGGTCTTCGTCCATCCACGTGATCGGGTCAGCCGCCACTGCACCCACACTGTGTGACCGGTAGTGAAGTCGCGACCTATAGTAAACGGATCAAAAGCATAAAAGTCAAATAGAAAAATTGAAAATAACAAACCATGAGTAAAAATGACAGGCCTAAAGCCGCTATACATGAAAACCTTCGCGATCGGTTTTGTTTTGACCTTATTATTTCCACATCCGGAAGAACAGCTGCATCAGTCTTTGTTTCACGCAGTTCGTTTTCAAGGTCATCGATTGCAGCTGAATTGATTCTTGTTTCAAGTGGATGATTGGCCAAGTGTTCTGACATGTAGTTATAGTCATCCAGTTCAAAAAGAATTTCGCAATAATTGCATGAGTATTTTTGAAGGGCTTTAATTGCTGTGAAATGGTTAAGAACAGCTATTTCCTGTAATAATGTCTGTTAGTCGTAACAGTACAATTTTGAAACAACTTACACCTTGAAGTTGATTCATATCTCGAGTTGTAAGTACCTGAAAAAAAGTAAATTATTATTGAGGATATTTTTTAAACGTGATACACGCGAACAACTAAAATGTAATTATTCTGACAACGCCGACTAAAACTTCGATTGGAGAACCCTGATCAAATGAGACATGCACGCCACCAAATTCGCGCCAAATGTATTTTTTCCAGAACATCATGCACTGATAAGAACGAACATTCTAGTTGAATAAAAAAAACTGCAACGACTAAAAAATGGCTAACGAACTGTCAGCTCTGCTCCTCCCATGTGATTGACCACGTCGGTCGTTATTACAAATATTTTGAGCGCGCTTTTCACTACTTGACTACCTACAGGATTATTGACAGCGCTAAACCAAACTTTAGCTGACATACAACAATGGACCCCGAGGATTTTACTTATATTACAGAAAACGTGAGTTCTTTAAATCTATCGTCACCTTTTCGTTGTAAGATTTACATCTAACTTTACAGGATGATCGATTCGTTACGAACCACTTTCAATGTACCAAAACGGGTAAATTTGAATGCCAACACTGCGATCTCGTGTTTGACAACATCGACAAACCAACAATGGCCAAACACTTACGGCGGAAGCACCCTATGGCTACCAAAGCAAGGCTTGAAAAAGCCGCTCATGTGAATCAGGCTGAAGAAAATCCGACAAATAATCGCGAGCCCATGGAAAATGAGAAATCCCGACTCGATGATACTGCTCAAGCCAATACAGGCAGAGCTACAACGCATTGTGAGCGAACGCCAGAAGAAGCTGAACACATATTAAATGTCTTTGCTGATCCTAATGGCGAGTATAAACGCATCGGTCAATACAGCAGCGATGAAGAGTTGAACGAAAGCCGAAAGAAACTTGGATTTATCATCCAGAAACACAGCGGCACCATTACTTATTATCATTGCAAAAACTATGGCGGCAACAAACCGTGGTGCCACTGCTTAGCAGAAAGTTTCAACTCGTTGCTTTATCAGAAGGGTGAGCATGCCAATCACTGCAATTACCGAGGTCTTACTGACGTAAATAATCATATCGATCAACAACCTGACAATCTTGGCAGTAACCAAATGCGTCGTCAACAACGTGCTGGTGAAAGTATTCAAAACCGAGCTAATTGTAAAACCCTGGACGCCGACGAAAAACTGAAGAAGGTAGAAGGTGTGCCGACAAAACGGCAAACGAATTGGTTGAAAAATATTGCAAGACGGCATAATCTCACGTTCCGTAGAGACAAAGACAAACCCTATGATTTTGTATTTTGCCGAAATAACCGATTTTTGTACTTTTCCATCAACCACGGGCACGTCACTGTAAAATGTTTATCGAGACAGAAACCAGAAAAATGGCCTTCAACTTCTTGGAACTGTTTTCTAGAAGCCGTCGAAGAAAAATGTAAAAATCGTTTTCAAAAGAAAACTGAGTAGAATGTGCCACATTTACCCTTTGGTTTATCATAATTGTGCTCGCCACATTCATTTTTTATTTGAGTTACAATAAAATTCTTACAAATGCCGTTTAAGTTACGATTACGTGTGTGGATTACGTTTAAAAACATTCTTAAAAACTGAGTATCACGTATTAAAATAACAATTCGAAAACAAACAAAAATTCTGATGCGTTTAACTAACAAATCAATTATTTCGAAAACAGCGACTTGCACTTGTCGTCCAACTTTATCAAAAGCGTCTGCCAAGTACAATTTTTCAAGTGTTCTGACGTTTTTACTGGATGCTCACCACCACCACCGTCGTTCACTGTTTTGATTTTGATGTATTCATCGGTGATGAAGCAGTCCAATCTGGCCTTGCCTTTGTGGAAAATGAAGTCGTTGATTCGGGCTTTCACGAAGTCAAGCTGATGACGGTTACGGATGGTTTCGAGCCAAGCGAGTTGCCAAAAAGTCAACTTTTTGTTGACCACCAGTTGTTGCTTGTTACGGAGACATTTTTTAGTATTCATAAGAGCATCGGGTGTCCTTGAACAGCTACGTTGTGGCAAGCTTCTAGGGATACGGCTTGGTGTTTTTGAGCGGCTACGTCGTGTCGTGGAAGCAGATTTATCATTTGTCGGATGACAGCTAGGAGCCCTTGATCGACTACGTCGCGACACGGAGTTCTCAGAACCAAAGTCACATCTTGAAGGGCCACGTTTTGGATTGCTTTTTGAAGGTGCACAGCTTCGTGCGCGTGAACGATTCTGCTGTGGCTGTGAAAAAGGGCATTCCATTTTATGGTTCCCTTTTTGGTAGAACCGGAAATTCGGCAAACTTTTCGCCACCGTTAAACAATTTAACGGCACGTAATTTTTGCATCTATATACAGTACCAATTCCCTTGCCGCTAATGTTGAAACCATGATCCTTCCGGTACGTATCCAATTGATCGTGACTTGTGAACTGTTCGACGTATGTATAGTTTAATCTCAGCAATTTTTCTTCATATTTGTCAAAGTTTTCTTCTGTTGTCGAAGAAGCGTCAGATTCATTCACAACGTAGGAATCTGAAATCAAATCATCAATATTCATTAAATTATTTAAGTTTCGATTACCTGAAGACTCCTCAGCAGCTTCATCTTGATTTTCTTCAGTGTTCGTTGCAGCAGGACTTAAAAAGCAACAACTGGTGGTCAACAAAAAGTTGACTTTTTGGCAACTCGCTTGGCTCGAAACCATCCGTAACCGTCATCAGCTTGACTTCGTGAAAGCCCGAATCAACGACTTCATTTTCCACAAAGGCAAGGCCAGATTGGACTGCTTCATCACCGATGAATACATCAAAATCAAAACAGTGAACGACGGTGGTGGTGGTGAGCATCCAGTAAAAACGTCAGAACACTTGAAAAATTGTACTTGGCAGACGCTTTTGATAAAGTTGGACGACAAGTGCAAGTCGCTGTTTTCGAAATAATTGATTTGTTAGTTAAACGCATCAGAATTTTTGTTTGTTTTCGAATTGTTATTTTAATACGTGATACTCAGTTTTTAAGAATGTTTTTAAACGTAATCCACACACGTAATCGTAACTTAAACGGCATTTGTAAGAATTTTATTGTAACTCAAATAAAAAATGAATGTGGCGAGCACAATTATGATAAACCAAAGGGTAAATGTGGCACATTCTACTCAGTTTTCTTTTGAAAACGATTTTTACATTTTTCTTCGACGGCTTCTAGAAAACAGTTCCAAGAAGTTGAAGGCCATTTTTCTGGTTTCTGTCTCGATAAACATTTTACAGTGACGTGCCCGTGGTTGATGGAAAAGTACAAAAATCGGTTATTTCGGCAAAATACAAAATCATAGGGTTTGTCTTTGTCTCTACGGAACGTGAGATTATGCCGTCTTGCAATATTTTTCAACCAATTCGTTTGCCGTTTTGTCGGCACACCTTCTACCTTCTTCAGTTTTTCGTCGGCGTCCAGGGTTTTACAATTAGCTCGGTTTTGAATACTTTCACCAGCACGTTGTTGACGACGCATTTGGTTACTGCCAAGATTGTCAGGTTGTTGATCGATATGATTATTTACGTCAGTAAGACCTCGGTAATTGCAGTGATTGGCATGCTCACCCTTCTGATAAAGCAACGAGTTGAAACTTTCTGCTAAGCAGTGGCACCACGGTTTGTTGCCGCCATAGTTTTTGCAATGATAATAAGTAATGGTGCCGCTGTGTTTCTGGATGATAAATCCAAGTTTCTTTCGGCTTTCGTTCAACTCTTCATCGCTGCTGTATTGACCGATGCGTTTATACTCGCCATTAGGATCAGCAAAGACATTTAATATGTGTTCAGCTTCTTCTGGCGTTCGCTCACAATGCGTTGTAGCTCTGCCTGTATTGGCTTGAGCAGTATCATCGAGTCGGGATTTCTCATTTTCCATGGGCTCGCGATTATTTGTCGGATTTTCTTCAGCCTGATTCACATGAGCGGCTTTTTCAAGCCTTGCTTTGGTAGCCATAGGGTGCTTCCGCCGTAAGTGTTTGGCCATTGTTGGTTTGTCGATGTTGTCAAACACGAGATCGCAGTGTTGGCATTCAAATTTACCCGTTTTGGTACATTGAAAGTGGTTCGTAACGAATCGATCATCCTGTAAAGTTAGATGTAAATCTTACAACGAAAAGGTGACGATAGATTTAAAGAACTCACGTTTTCTGTAATATAAGTAAAATCCTCGGGGTCCATTGTTGTATGTCAGCTAAAGTTTGGTTTAGCGCTGTCAATAATCCTGTAGGTAGTCAAGTAGTGAAAAGCGCGCTCAAAATATTTGTAATAACGACCGACGTGGTCAATCACATGGGAGGAGCAGAGCTGACAGTTCGTTAGCCATTTTTTAGTCGTTGCAGTTTTTTTTATTCAACTAGAATGTTCGTTCTTATCAGTGCATGATGTTCTGGAAAAAATACATTTGGCGCGAATTTGGTGGCGTGCATGTCTCATTTGATCAGGGTTCTCCAATCGAAGTTTTAGTCGGCGTTGTCAGAATAATTACATTTTAGTTGTTCGCGTGTATCACGTTTAAAAAATATCCTCAATAATAATTTACTTTTTTTCAGGTACTTACAACTCGAGATATGAATCAACTTCAAGGTGTAAGTTGTTTCAAAATTGTACTGTTACGACTAACAGACATTATTACAGGAAATAGCTGTTCTTAACCATTTCACAGCAATTAAAGCCCTTCAAAAACACTCATGCAATTATTGCGAAATTCTTTTTGAACTGGATGACTATAACTACATGTCAGAACACTTGGCCAATCATCCACTTGAAACAAGAATCAATTCAGCTGCAATCGATGACCTTGAAAACGAACTGCGTGAAACAAAGACTGATGCAGCTGTTCTTCCGGATGTGGAAATAATAAGGTCAAAACAAAACCGATCGCGAAGGTTTTCATGTATAGCGGCTTTAGGCCTGTCATTTTTACTCATGGTTTGTTATTTTCAATTTTTCTATTTGACTTTTATGCTTTTGATCCGTTTACTATAGGTCGCGACTTCACTACCGGTCACACAGTGTGGGTGCAGTGGCGGCTGACCCGATCACGTGGATGGACGAAGACCAAATTTCAAATGCCATCTACTCCGGCAGATTAGTAGCTATCAATGTCCGGTTTTCACAGAATAAAGTTTCATCATACACAGAACAACATAATGTAACCGTCTTACAATGAACGTGCATCTCAACTTTTATCATTTTTACGGATGACCCGATCACGTGGATGGACGAAGACCAAATTTCAAATGCCATCTACTCCGGCAGTTTGATAGCTATCGACGTCCGGTCTTCACAGAATGAATTTTCATCATACACAAGACAACATAATGTAACCGTCTTACAATGAACGTGCATCTCAACTTTTATAATTTTTACGGATGACCCGATCACGTGGATGGACGAAGACCAAATTTCAAATGCCATCTACTCCGGCAGTTTGATAGCTATCGACGTCCGGTCTTCACAGAATGAATTTTCATCATACACAAGACAACATAATGTAACCGTCTTACAATGAACGTGCATATCAATTTTTATAATTTTTACGGATGACCCGATCACGTGGATGGACGAAGACCAAATTTCAAATGCCATCTACTCCGGCAGTTTGATAGCTATCGACGTCCGGTCTTCACAGAATGAATTTTCATCATACACAAGACAACATAATGTAACCGTCTTACAATGAACGTGCATCTCAACTTTTATCATTTTTACGGATGACCCGATCACGTGGATGGACGAAGACCAAATTTCAAATGCCATCTACTCCGGCAGTTTGATAGCTATCGACGTCCGGTCTTCACAGAATGAATTTTCATCATACACAAGACAACATAATGTAACCGTCTTACAATGAACGTGCATCTCAACTTTTATAATTTTTACGGATGACCCGATCACGTGGATGGACGAAGACCAAATTTCAAATGCCATCTACTCCGGCAGTTTGATAGCTATCGACGTCCGGTCTTCACAAAATGAATTTTCATCATACACAAGACAACATAATGTAACCGTCTTACAATGAACGTGCATATCAATTTTTATAATTTTTACGGATGACCCGATCACGTGGATGGACGAAGACCAAATTTCAAATGCCATCTACTCCGGCAGATTGATAGCTATCGACGTCCGGTTTTCACAGAATGAATTTTCATCATACACAAGACAACATAATGTAACCGTCTTATAATGAACGTGCATATCAATTTTTATAATTTTTACGGATGACCCGATCACGTGGATGGACGAAGACCAAATTTCAAATGCCATCTACTCCGGCAGATTGATAGCTATCGACGTCCGGTTTTCACAGAATGAATTTTCATCATACACAAGACAACATAATGTAACCGTCTTACAATGAACGTGCATCTCAACTTTTATAATTTTTACGGATGACCCGATCACGTGGATACACGAAGACCAAATTTCAAATGCCATCTACTCCGGCAGATTGATAGCTATCGACGTCCGGTTTTCACAGAATGAATTTTCAACATACACAAGACAATATAATGTAACCGTCTTACAATGAACGTGCATCTCAACTTTTATAATTTTTACGGATGACCCGATCACGTGGATGGACGAAGACCAAGTTTTAAATGCCATCTACTCCGGCAGATTGATAGCTATCGACGTCCGGTTTTCACAGAATGAATTTTCATCATACACAAGACAACATAATGTAACCGTCTTACAATGAACGTGCATCTCAACTTTTATAATTTTTACGGATGACCCGATCACGTGGATGGACGAAGACCAAGTTTTAAATGCCATCTACTCCGGCAGATTGATAGCTATCGACGTCCGGTTTTCACAGAATGAATTTTCATCATACACAAGACAACATAATGTAACCGTCTTACAATGAACGTGCATCTCAACTTTTATAATTTTTACGGATGACCCGATCACGTGGATGGACGAAGACCAAGTTTTAAATGCCATCTACTCCGGCAGATTGATAGCTATCGACGTCCGGTTTTCACAGAATGAATTTTCAACATACACAAGACAATATAATGTAGCCGTCTTACAATGAACGTGCATCTCAACTTTTATAATTTTTACGGATGACCCGATCACGTGGATACACGAAGACCAAATTTCAAATGCCATCTACTCCGGCAGATTGATAGCTATCGACGTCCGGTTTTCACAGAATGAATTTTCAACATACACAAGACAATATAATGTAGCCGTCTTACAATGAACGTGCATCTCAACTTTTATAATTTTTACGGATGACCCGATCACGTGGATACACGAAGACCAAGTTTTAAATGCCATCTACTCCGGCAGTTTGATAGCTATCGACGTCCGGTTTTCACAGAATGGAGTTTTATCACACACAAGACGACATAATGTACCCGTCTTACAATGAACGTGCATATCAATTTTTATAATTTTTACGGATGACCCGATCACATGGATGGACGAAGACCAAATTTCAAATGCCATCTACTCCGGCAGTTTGATAGCTATCGACGTCCGGTTTGCACAGAATGGAGTTTTATCACACACAAGACGACATAATGTTGCCGTTTTACAATGAACGTGCATATCAATTTTTATAATTTTTACGGATGACCCGATCACGTGGATGGACGAAGACCAAATTTCAAATGCCATCTTCTCCGGCAGATTGATAGCTTAGGTAGTTCGACCAAAAGCCAGCACAAGAAAAAAATTTGGTTTTAACTTCAAACAAGTTGCTTTTGTTGATGGATGTGTTCTCAGGTGCCGAAGTGATTTGCTTGTCCCGACTCTTGGTCGAATTGCCTTGTTTCGTCTAAAAAAGTGCGACAGTTGTTTTTGTTTCGCGTCGAGCATTAACGTTGGCAGATGCCGTTGCTTGTCGCTTAGATTCATAGGGGGAGCAAAAGTACACTAGTCGATTAGTATATCAATAAGATTAAAAGATGAAAAGGTTTGATTCATGATTTTAACAAAAACGTCGCATAATCGTTCGTGCATCATCGATATGGACCTCTACATCGGCACCCTGAATGTAGAAGCCACGGTAACCCCTGTAGTGGATCTTTAGAATACACTTGGCGTAATCGAAAAAACAGCAACAACTGGCAAGGTAAAAGGGCTGGCTACTTTACCGTAAGCTAAGCTCCTCCCATGTGGTTCACCGCGCCAACAAATGTTGCAAATGTAGGGCGCTTTTCACCACTTAATTGCCCCCAGGCTTATTGACAGCGCTAGACTCAACTTATACATCCTTCTCGGCCGACATTAGTGGCAAGAATGGAATCTGTGATTTTTAAGTATGTTACAGAAAACGTAAGCTCTATAAATCAAACGTAAAATTTTTGTTGTTTTATTTACATACAGTTTTACAGGATGATCAAATTATTTGGAACCACTTCAAGCGTAATACCAATGGTGAATTCGAATGCCAACACTGCGATCTCGTGTTTGACAACATCGACAAACCAACAATGGCCAAACACTTACGGCGGAAGCACCCTATGGCTACCAAAGCAAGGCTTGAAAAAGCCGCTCATGTGAATCAGGCTGAAGAAAATCCGACAAATAATCGCGAGCCCATGGAAAATGAGAAATCCCGACTCGATGATACTGCTCAAGCCAATACAGGCAGAGCTACAACGCATTGTGAGCGAACGCCAGAAGAAGCTGAACACATATTAAATGTCTTTGCTGATCCTAATGGCGAGTATAAACGCATCGGTCAATACAGCAGCGATGAAGAGTTGAACGAAAGCCGAAAGAAACTTGGATTTGTAATCCAAAAACACAGAGGCACCATTACTTATTATCATTGCAAAAACTATGGCGGCAACAAACCGAAGGAAGAGTGGTGCCACTGCTTAGCAGAAAGTTTCAACTCGTTGCTTTATCAGAGAGGTGAGCATGTCAAGCACTGTAGTTACCGTGGTCTTACTGACGTAAATAATAATATCGGTCAACAACCTGACAATCTTAGCGGTAACCAGATACAACAAACTGGTGAAGGAGTTCCAATGCGAGTCTCGGCTGCCAGTTTGATAGGTAATGAAAAAAAAAATTAACTCTGCATTTACAACTTTAGTTGCAGGTAGAGATATTTCTAATGATGTGATCACGTTTCGCGGTTTCAAGTTTATCAAATCATTCGCAAATGAGAAAGATTTAAACGAGCACCGAAACACGCATGGATTCAATATTTACAGGAAACTGGAAAAAGAAACTTCCTACTGGTGTAAAACTTACCCAAAAACGCGATGTTCATGCGCTGCAAAGAGTACCCCGGACTTTCGATTTTATCAAAAAGGGGATCACAGTGCTTCATGCCGAAATGAGAAGATCATGAGACCACTTACTCGTCCAAGGGCTCTAAGATCTCAAAGCCGTCGTCCAAGGACGCCAGATTTGCCAGCGTCATCATCGAACAATGCTGCACGTGGAAGTGACAAAATCGAGCTCGTCACGAACCAAAAATTTACCGAATCACAACTCCAATGGCTCCAAGAAATCGGCACCCGATACGGGCTCGCTTTCCATTCAATCGGAGACAGCGACTTTGTTTACCATAAAGGTAATACCAGAGTTGACTGTTTCATCACCAATAAAAACACTACAATTATCGTGAGGAAGAATGCTGGTGGCGATCACCCTCTCAAAATCTCCGAAAAATGGAAGAATCGTGATTGGCAATATCTGTTGATGGCCGTAGACGGCAAGTGCAAAACACTTTTTGATTGACATGCATAACTACTGTTATGAACTTAAAACGGTATTCTTAATGGCTTCGAAACTTTTAAAAAATTTAAAAATCATATATGACAATCATTTTGACTCGCCCCTTCATTGCTTTTTCTTTTTTATTTGATCATTAATTGTGCATAAATTGTATACAAAGTTTAAATAGTTTAAATAAAGTGTTGTAACAATTAACGAAATTTTATCTGCATGATTATTAAAACTATAAGGTCAAAACAAGACCGATCGTGAAGGTTGGTTGTATCTTTAGGCCTGTCATTTTTACTCATGGTTTGTTATTTTTAATTTTTCTATTTGACTTTTATGCTTTTGATCCGTTTACTATAGGTCGCGACTTGACAACCGGTCACACAGTGTGGGTGCAGTGGCGGCTGACCTGATCACGTTGATGGGCAAAGACCAAATTTCAAATGTCATCTACTCCGGCAGATTAGTAGCTATCAATGTTCGGTTTTCACAGAATAAAGTTTCATCATACACAGAACAACATAATGTAACCGTCTTACAATGAACGTGCATCTCAACTTTTATAATTTTTACGGATGACCCGATCACGTGGATACACGAAGACCAAATTTCAAATGCCATCTACTCCGGCAGATTGATAGCTATCGACGTCCGGTTTTCACAGAATGAATTTTCAACATACACAAGACAACATAATGTAACCGTTTTACAATGAATATGCAATAACGCAAGGAAAATAATCCAGTCCCCAAACGATCCCTCAAAATTTCGCTTAGTTGCGGTTTTTTGGTCAAAATTGGGCTGACCAAAAAAGAGCCCGCTGTTTTCTGGTTGACCAAAAAGAAGCCCGCTCTTCGACGGCTGGCGCCCTCATCGAACCCCGACGAAACCAAGGCCGATATCGCGCTGCATTCACGCTTTGCTGCCGGCGATTTCGATCGTACTGATAGCTAGACTCTGGGTAGTTGAAGGCAGCGAAGCGTGGGTATGCAAGGATACAGAAGCCAGGATACGAAGCGTCAACAAGAACAGACGTCTTCGACGTTGTGCGCGCGCACCTGCTCACTTTCGCAACGGGACCACGCAGTTGGTCTTTATCTTTCTGAAGCTGTTCCTTGTGGCTACCGACAATCCCCCGTGCCCCATGCTTATCGTCACCAAGTCTAGCTATCAATACGATCGAAATCGCCGGCAGCAAAACGTGAATGCAGCGCGATATCGGCCTTGGTTTCGTCGGGGTTCGATGAGGGCGCAAGCCGTCGAAGAGCGGGCTGACCACAAAAGAGCGGGCTTCTTTTTGGTTGACCAGAAAGTAGCGGGCTCTTTTTTGGTCAGCCCAATTTTGACCAAAAAACCGCAACTAAGCGAAATTTTGAGGGATCGTTTGGGGACTGGATTATTTTCCTTGCGTTATATCAATTTTTATAATTTTTGCGGCTGCCCCCATTACGTTGTTAGACGAAGATCAAATTTTAGATTTTGTGGATTATTATAAATTGTGTTAGATAGCCCTTTCGAGTTGGCTTACGTTGGACTTGAAGAGGATTGAGGCTGTTCAGAAATTATGTCATCGCAAAGTCTGTGATCTTGAAGCCCCCTCCCCCCGTCATCATCGCATGTTAAGGTGAAACGTCATCAAAAATTGCCATTTTCTGATACCCCCTCCCCCCGTCCGGCAATGACGTAATTTTTGGACGACCCTTAACTGCCGAGATTGAGTGCCAGCGGCGGCGATCGGTTGCACACGCATCGACGTTTCGTTGTGCGCAGTCGGCGGTCGCAGGCTGTTTTCGCGGTGAGAGCACTTGTCGGTTTTTTGCAGCGACCGAACGTCCGCGTGTCCTAATTTCGTGTTCTCGCTGTTTCGTCATTTTTTCCGCGATTCCAACTTCTTTACCATTGTTTCCACGCATCAACCCTGCCGGTTTTAGCTTGTCCACCGCCGTATCCATCCTCTTCTATGGCCACGATGACTACTAGTCCGCAGCTGCCGAACCACCTTATCCGCGAGCTCCTGCACATTATCCGACGCAAAGACGACGGCGATGGCATGGTTCTCCTGGCGCTATCCGGCAAGGAAACGTTCCCCGTCTTCAAATACGTTGTTGAAACTAGCCTTGAGGTTGTATTGGAAGATAGTGATATCATCATAAGTTCGGACCCCAACATGAACCATTTCGTTTTCTGCCCTCTTGAATTTTCGACGGAAGGGTCCCGGCGCCTGTTTAATCGCTTCGTTCGAAAACTGTATGCTTATGAGAATCCATTGAAGCCCTTACATTACGGTTTGTTGTCGTGTTTTCAAAATGGGTTGGAAGTTGTGACTTTTCAGATGCAATCACCGAGCTTATGATCTATGACGACAACATCACAAATTACACCTCCATTCTCGCTTCGTGGGACAATGTCGAAACGCTTAAAATTACAATGAACATTTTTTTGGAAGTCTTTCTTAACAAAGTTCGAACTGGTGTTCTTCTGTTGACTAATCTTCGAACGTTGGCGATGCGCATGATGTTTGATGAACTTTTTGTAAGTTTTTGAGTGCTTTTTTGGTTTTTTAGCCTAATACTCTTTTAGAAGCCAATGAAAACGAATCCTCACTTCCCTTACCCAGAAAATGTCTCTCTCGAGTTAACTGTCGATAAGAATGCAGTTCCTTATTCGTGAGTCAATATTTTTATATAAAATTTTCTTTTCCTTATTCCGGACTTTCAGCGGCCCTCTTTCTACATTTACCAAAGTCAAACACCTTGAGCTCATTATTGAGCTTAAACGTCAAATCGCCCCCGAAGTCTACCGTCAAGTTGCGACTTTCATCAATCGTTTTCCCAGTCTCGAAACTACACAGGTCTATTTCACCTTTTTGCATAAGCCGTGTCCTGAAGACGTATCGGTGATTACAAACTTTCACGGAGGACTGCGGATCACAGATTTCAATACCCCTGTCGAAATGAACTTTGACGAATACGTTAAAATTGATGTAAGTTGTATTTTTTGATGACTAAGTTAAGATAATAATGGTAACTTGTTTACAGGGCGCCGACAAACCTGTTACATTCATTTCTGAGCAATGGAAGTCGTATGGTTTTGAGGAGGATGGTGATGAATCCAAGTTCATCATCAAGAAGGAGTATGGAAACGTCAAGTTGGTCCATCGAATCGAGCATCTGAAGCCTGCTCGATTCTGAAACTGTTTTCTAAATACGCCCCTGCTCAGCTTTTAAGGATGTTTTTATGCTTGATCCACACATTAAATTTATTTAACTGTATAAAATAAATAATGTAATTGAAATAAAGTTCTAAAACAATCAATGAAACAACATTGGCATGGGAGTTAGGACGAGGTCCAGGACGCATTTTAGGAAAGGCCGACCCCAAATTTTACACTTGAAAATGTTTTGAGTCAGAAATGTTGGCACTACTGAACATGATTTGGAGCCGGAATAGGAAGGTCCAAAAGTTGCGGATTCTGGAGATACGGCTTCTCAAAGTTTTGGGGGTCGGTTCTGAAACGGGTCATTCCCGGGGCCACAGGGCCCTGCTTTCTTGCACCCGGGGGTAATTTTGGATGGCGAGACGAATGCCGTACTCAGAATTTGGTAAAAATTTCAAAAAATATATAAATTAGAAAAATAACTTTTTAGAACTTTTTTTTCTGCTCTTAGGAACAAAATGCGGAGTGGCGCGGTATCACCATCGTGTAGCCCGTCTTCTTCTGCGTCTATAGGCACCGGCCCGGTCCGAAATAAACGTTCTTTAGCCGTTCAGCGTCTAGCTTCACGCAAAAACCCGGACTGTGCGCTGGGGCAAACGCCGTGCGCGCAACCTGCGTGCGGGGTGCGCGACCACCGCATCGCACTCGGCGCGTCGGGGCCACCCGTGGTCCACTCGAATGTGTGCGTTTTCAAGGGGGGAAACCCGGAGGCGGATTCATTTGACGTCATCCAGGGCATCTAAAGAACGTTTGGTTCGGACCGGGCCAGTGTCATTCGACGCAGAAAAAGACGGGCTACACGATGGTGATAACGCGCCACTCCGCATTTTGTTCCTAAGGGCACAAATTTGAAGTTAAAAAAATTAATTTTTTAGTTTATATATTTTTTGAAAATTTTACAAAATTCTGAGTACGGCATTCGTCTCGCCATCCAAAATTACCCCCGGGTGCAAGAAAGCAGGGCCCTGTGGCCCCGGGAATGACCCGTTTCAGAACCGACCCCCAAAACTTTCAGACGCCGTATCTCCAGAATCCGCAACTTTTGGACCTCCCCATTCCGGCTCCAAATCATGTTCATTAGTGCCAACATTTCTGACTCAAAACATTTTCAAGTGTAAAATTTGGGGTCGGGCCTTTTCACCTTGTTCCTAAAACGGCTCCTGGACTCCGTCTTAGTAGCACCGAAAAATCAGAAAAAGGTTTTCACACTCTTCTGGCGTTCCGTGCGCATTGCCAAAGGGCTGTTTGCTTCAAAAAAGTGCAAACAAAATGAAACGTTACTACTTGCTAAAACATTCATATCATAGGGTCAATTGTACTTTAGCACACCGTCCCACCGGAGTAGAGCACACCGCTGTCCAGCCGGAGTACAGCCACCCACAACCAAGTTTTTAGCGGGTGCTCGTTCTTCATCATTGTGGGTGGCGCATCTTCAACATCCAAACATGGACTTGGCAACAATTTTTTTCAACAAATTTCAATTCATAAAATTCTTGAGGGGTGGCTGTTCTTCAATGTCGCGGGTGGTCGATTTTCAACATAAAATTTTTTATGTTGAACATCAGCCACCCCTGATGTTGAAGATGAGCCACCCCGATATTGAAGATGAGCCACCCCCTTCTACCCCCACGATCTCATTGGACTTACCGGGGGGTGCGGGGGGCGGAGCCCCCCGCTTATTACTTAGACTTAGACTTCTCAGACTTAGACTTCTCAGATTTAGACTTAGACTTCTCAGACTTAGACTTCTTAGACTTAGACCTAGTTTGGTGCCGTCAACTTAGAATCTGGTTTTGAGCATGCGGTGACCTTATCTACAACATCTATGTTGAAGATGAACCACCCTCATGTTGTAGATGCGACACCCACACGTTTTACATTAACCACCCCCAATGTTGAAGATGAGCAACCCCCTGTGTGATGAAGTTGGAAGACGTGAAATTGAATTTGTTGTGTTGAAGATGAGCCACCCGCATCTTCGTGGGTGGTTTTTCTACAACATTGGGGGTGGCTCATCTTCAACGTAGTGGTGGGTTGTACTCCGAAGTAGTAGCGGGTGGCTTTAATTAAGACCCGCGGTGTGTCGTAGTTCAAAAGGCCCCGGTCGGGGTAGTACAACACACCGCCCAGCTTACTTTGCTGGAGTTTGACTCTCCCAGTGGGGGTGGCTATACTCCGATGGTAGTACAGCCACCCCCTCTTCGAGCCGGAAACAAGGTGAGCGGGTGGCTCTACTCAAGTGGTGGTGTGTCGTACTGGGGCGGTGTGCTGAAGTTCAACAGACCCCCATATTTAACCCTGAGTTTGTGATGTTTTTTTGTTGCAAAAAGGACACACTGTTTTGGTTCTTTGAACAAAAGAACACGGATAAGAACCTTTTGATTGGTAATATTACGTTTCTATTACAGGTTTTGTATAATTTCTACTGCTCATACCGTTATTAATTGTTTGGCAAAGATATCTACGGTGGCATATCCCGAAATGTTCGCCAAGACTGGTGGTAAAAATGATCACCCGGTAAGTCGCTCGCAGTCGTTTTTATATATATTTTTCCTTAATTTTCAGGGTTGGCATCATTTCAATACGACTGGCAATGGTGTAAACACGTCCGTCGTTTGTGTTTACTGCTGCAAACTTTTCCACGATAGTGAAGTTGGTCAATTGCTGGAGCATCTGGAGACGGTCCATGTGAGAGTCGACGTTACTTGGATGCGGTTTGTGGTCGAGAGGTCGTCGTCTTCGAGGGCTGTCGATGTCAAAACAGTATCGTCTTCTGGTTTTAATCATACCGATGGGATTGAAAGCATCGTAGGGGTGGAAGGCACCATCCGCGAAGTCAAGCGAGAAGCGTCGTTGCCTGTTTCTAATTTCACTGAACTTAGGGGTTGTAAGTTTCTTTAAACTGCTAGGTAGACAAAGTATTGTCAATTGTCTTTTTTCAGCATCCAACATCACCGAAACCTATGAACCCACCGAATTCGACGACCCCCAACCATCCAGCTCGTCATCATTGCCCCAAAGGGCCCTATCGCCAATGTCTTCCTGGCTAACCGAGCAAACCCGATCACGTACGTTCATCCCATCCGTCCCCCAAACCTTGGAAGAACTCGAATCCCAATCCGTGGACAGAAGCTATCGTACCGCCGGCCGTTTCACTGACATTGAAGCCTTCGACAAGTGCCGCCTCAAACTGAATCTCGTCCATCGCTGTGTTGGCCGATTAGTGGTCAAAACCCTCTACGAGTGCCAATCGGTTGATAAAGGATGTCCGTTTATTGCCATGAGTCTGCACACGGCCATTCAACACGGTCTGTACACCAAGAATGACCACCACAGCCAAAACTGCCAGATCGAGGGCGAAAAACAATATCAAAAGTGTGTGTTGATGTAAAAAAAACTGGATAATATCTTATATTGTCTACTTTTAGACCTGTCGGAGCCCCGTTTCCTGACTCTTCTCGACCTCGAAACGGAAGACTTGTTCGATACTTGGAAGCTGCTGGGATACTATGAAAGCACCGAAGCCATGGAAAAAGCGATCGAAGAAGCGAACTTGACCGTCAAAACATCGAACATTTGGCACTTTCATTGGCATCGGATCTATTACAAGTGCCGGAACTCGCCGAGTTGCAAGTACCAAGTGCTTACCGTGTCGAATTTCAAGGAAATTGGAATGTACCATAAGGACAAGCATACTTGTAAGAGTGGATTGAAGAAAAAAGCGACTCTGCTGAACATTTCTGAATCTGAATTGGCAAGTCTGGACAGAATTGTGGCAAATCTGGCAGATCAAACCCTCTCCTGGACGGCTATCGGCCGTTTTAACAGTTTGAACGACCTCCACGCCGCCCAAGACAAACAAGTCGTTGCTCGGGAAAAGAGTGGCAGTGGTCAGTCTATTCTGAGCTACTACAGATGCCGTCGAGCAAATTTCGGATGCAACTACCAGCAACTGACGGTTTACGGTAATGGAGTCTTTGGTCTGTATGAACATGGCGAACATGAACATCAAAAGGTCAATGTCAAAACGAGGGCTGATCTGAAGCGACCGCTGTCTGTATCTGTTGAGCCGGAAAGTGTTTCGGGTATCATGGAAGATGGTTACGATGAATCGGAAGGTAGGTTTTTGTAAACTGAATATTTCAATCGCGATGGAACAACTTTCAGAACCTCCAATGGCTGCCCCATCCACTCTACGCAAAAAGAAAAACACGAAAGGCCGCACCAATAAGGGCAAGCATACTTATTTCAAGAAAACTGGATCGAACACGAAGATTACAAATGCGGAACTAGCAAGTTTGAACAAGATTGTGGCGAGTTTGCCTGATCCGACCGTTTCTTGGACAGCCATCGGTCATTTTACCAATTTTAACGACCTTCATGCCGCCCAAGACAGACAAGTCGTTGCTCGAGAAAAGGGTACTCACGGTCAGTCCATTCTGAGCTACTACAGATGCTGTCGATCCAATTTTGGATGCAATTATCAACAATTGACGGTTTCTGGTACCGAAGTCTTTGGCTTGTATGAACATGGCAAACATGAGCACGAAAAGGTCAACGTCAAAACGAGGAGTGATCTGAAACGATCGCTTGCTGAATCTGTCGTGCCAGATGCCGTTTCTGGTGTCGTGGAAGATGGCTACGATAAATCCGAAGGTAGGTTTTTGTAAACTGATGTTGTGGCGACTTTCATTGAATAACTTTCAGCTCCTCAAATGGCTACCGCGCCTCCTCCAGTCTATTTCCTTCTCGACCGCTTCCGAGATCTCGATGAACTGAATGACGCAAAGGATCAGTTTCCTTTGATCTTCCTAAGAGCCCATCCTAAAAACAAGCCGAAAAGACGCCGTTTGTTTTACTCCTGCGAAAAAAAGAAGACGACTGGTTGCACCTACCGTATGGCGACCCTCGCTGCGCCGTACCTGTATCAGTTGTTCGAATGCGGCGAGCACAATCATGACGCGGAAGATCCTGGTGAGTTTTGAAAACTGATGTCACAATCGTTAATAATTCTTTCATTTCCAGCCACTTTGATTGCCCCAGTAAAACAACGCCACGATGCTTTGAACAAAGTGTTCGAAGAACCGCCCCCAAAGAAGGAAAAAGTCGTCAAAGCACCGAAACCTGTTGAAAAACTTCCAAAAAGTAGGCTTATTTCAAATAAACTGCGAATCGACATGCCCTCGTTTACAGCCCCGCCAAAAAAGTACCCCGAAATGGATGAAGCGATCAGTGCAACGGGGCCGCCCTGGAAGTTCCTGCAATCACTCCCTGACCGCCAGGAACTCACTACTTGGTACCAGAGCCACTCATTGATGACTTCCTGCGCCACCCACCTGGGCACGGTCAGCCGAGAATACTATCGATGCGTCCACTATCCGGCGTATGGGTGTGGATACATTGTTCAAGCATTGACCGATAACACAAGATTCCTGTTGTATGAATCCGGCAAACATGAGCATCCATTTGAAAGGCGGAACGACGATGAAAGTGGCTCTGATTCGATAAAACTTCCGTCAGGTGGTACGGCCAAGCGGGTCTTTTGTATGCGGTTCTGAGGGGATGGCAGATGGGTACTGTAAATACACGTTGTTTTGTTTGTTTTGTAGTTTTTGCAAATGTTTGACTTTATCAATAAAGAAAATTTCAAAAACTGGAACTGCACTAACTGCCTCTCTCTCGCTCTGGATCGAAGTCGAATTGTGGCGTACGACTGAAATTTTTTATCCTGATGTGAAATTTCACGGCAACGCCCTCGCTGATTGCTTGGTTTACCTTGGCGGTGAAAATGTCTTGGTAGACCCTAACGATGGCTGCCGACTATCTAAATGCCAACGTTTCTGCCAACGGCTAAACTTGAAAATTTCACGTGTATGGGTGACTCAGGCATGTAAGGGGGAACCGGAGGGTATCTTTATATTTTTTATTTAGTTTTGGTTTGTTAACGTTTTATTTTCTCATAGCCCTTTCCTCGCTTTTTCACTTTTACTCCCAACACGGCTTGGCTCTTTGTCTTGATTTTTGGCACCGATTCTATTACTTTGGCATGTGCAGTTTATTTTTGGCTTGAAAAACTGAAGGATAACTAAAAATACATGGCTTACTTTCTGCAGATCGCATCTTTTGTTTCCGTCAGCCCCGTCGTTATCCTCGACGACGTGGCGTTAAGACCCAGGGACACAAACCGAGCCGGACTTCCGACGACGGTCGTGCGAATCTGCGATGTTTTGTCCAAATTTTTAAACTGATATTATGTACGTTGGTTGCTCCGATCTGTGTTTACGTGAAGTTTTACTCCTCCTACTAGCCGAAGCAACCGCATATGCCAACGTCAATACTCACTGCGAAACAAAAACAACTGCCGCAGCTATTTTTTAAAGAGTCGATTAAAAGTCGGGACAGGCAAATCATTTTGGCACGCGTAGAACACATCCATCAACAAAAGCAACTTTTGTTTGAGATTCAATGAAGAAAAACCACAAGCCTAACAAATGAAACGTGGATGAATTGGATGGATGCTTTCTGTCCTCGCAAGTTGCAGGCAGCTTTATGACAAGACTCTCATTACTGCAGCGTCTTCAACGTTACCGAATCGGTAGCCGCACTGGACCTCTGTCGACTGACGTCGCAACGGGATCGTCCTGAAAGTTCCTGTGATCGCTCCCCAATTGCGAAGTACTCACAACTTGGAATCACATGAAATAAGTACAATGATAAAAAAAACCGTCCACTTACCATGTGAGACTTGATAACCCACTTTTTTTCCGGGTATTACCCGGGTCCGCGCTGGGTACTTTCGTGTTCGAACCAGCGCCCGTCGACGAGCGAACAGGCCGGAGAAAGTGAAAAAAAAGGTTGCGCGCGCGCGCAGCGGTCAAACGACCTGCTCGAAAGGGAGTTACGCTGGTCGACAGCGCTGGTTCGAACACGAAAGTACCCAGCGCGGACCCGGGTAATACCCAGAAAAAAAGTGGGTTTCCTAGTCCCACATGGTATCAACTGCTTGGTATTCACATGATGCGTTAATCAATACCACATTGATTGACACTTCCATGCATGTCGTCGCCCGTCAAACCAACCGTTAACTCAAAAACCAAAAGGGTCAACAAAGACAACACTTTCAAAAGACGGAAAAAAATGAATGGCGCGCTGATGTTTTCGCAGAATTAGCCGATCGCGATGGTCCAAATGTCAGTGCAATAAAAATAACGTGATGCGCAATGAAACGAGCTATTCGAATACCTTTTTCGCTAAAATTAACGACGGCGATGTCAAATTTTAAATTTGATTTTTTAAACTGGTGCGTGGTTTTTGACATTAGTAACGACTATTGACTTACTTGATATAATAATGTTACGCTTGATTTACGCTTTACAAATTAGTTTACGTTTGTAGAAACTGTTCGCGTGAGACGATAGAAGAAAAAACAGTCGATAACGTATCGATTTCCAAACAGCGCTGCAATTGATTGTGGGCGCGGTCGGCTGCCTCTTTGCGTGCGATCCGTTCGACAACGAATTGACTCGCGCGCGCCTTTTCAGTTGCAAACGATCCTCGGCCATTGATCTGCCTTTGCCAGTGTTTTGCAACTCTGCGCCTTTGCCACTTTTGATGTTTTCGGGTCAGTGCTAATAAGCCATGTTTACGATTAAGGGAAAGAAGAATGACCATCCCGTAAGTTTTGTTTGCTTTAGTTTTGGATTGATGGTGAAAATGTATTGTAAAACTGTGGGGTTGGTAATTGTGCGATTGTTTCAGGGCTGGAACCACTTCGATCGCTTCGACAATAGCATTGTCTGCAAGCTTTGCGAGATTTGTTTTCTCGGAGATGGCGACGATTATGTTCAAGGAGACGAAGCAGAATTACTGCGACACATGGCTGAAGTTCATCAAGATGTCGACTTTCACTGGATGAAGATGGCGATTCTTGGGCCGCCGAAGACAGAAGCTGGATCGGTGAAATGTCAAGCTGAGTGCGGGAAGGCCAAAGAGGAGGCGAAGAACAATGAGCCAGCGGCGGCAAGCGCAAAGGGGGCCACGACTGCCGATATTGATGAAAGTGAGTCAATTTTGGCATTTTTTCGAAGTTTTATATATATTTTCAGCCATTGCCACTACAAATCTCGAAGAAAACGCCCCTACCGAGCCTCCCAGTCATAACTCCAACGAAGACCAACCCCCACCCGCCGGCACCGCCCCGAATCTTGACGAACACGCCCATTCATCATCCGCTGGACCGCCCAAAACCCCTCAACGACCCCCGATCAACCCCAAATCCCGCAAGGGCCCTCAAACCGCTCCCGGCACCCCGCCCAATCCCATCTACTCTGACTTTCTCGCGACTTGTGAAACCGAGTTGGACGAATCCTGGACCATCGTCAATCGCTACCGTACTTATGAGGAATACTATGCCGCGTCTACACAATTCAAAGTTCATTATCGTATCGGCAACACAATTTGCGGAGTTACAAAGAAGACTTACTACTGCCATCGACGACATGCCAATGGTTGTCTTTACAAAATGACCGGATATCTTTGCCACGATCAATACGGTTTGTATGAGTATGGAAAACATAACCATATCGAGGAAGCGGGTTCACCGAAGCTGCCAGTGTCCAGAGGAACGCCGAGGTTGCTTCAGTCGGTTAATTGGGACAGATTTGATGAAACTGTGAGGAAAACGAAGAAGTGTGAGTTTTTGGGCGCGGGGTTTGTGATAAACTGTAGGTCCTTCTTTCAGGTAAAAACGGCACAATGACGCTAGATGACCTCCAAAGATACCTTCCGACAACTTGCTACCTCAAAGGCAGCTACAAGGATCCCGATGAAATGGAAACGGCTCGGAAGGCTCTCAAGGTCATTCAAGCTGAGAATGCTTTCACGGAGATCAGTGCGGAATGGATGCGGATTTTGTTCAGGTGCGAAGAAGCTGGATGCTCGTATACGGTCATTGCGTTTTGTGGTGGCACTGAGTTTGGGCTGTTTGATCGGGGGTATCATAATTGTGCTGATGAATGGAAGACTAGTAAGTTTGAGTTTTTAAAACTGCTTCGTAAGTATGATTTGGTTTTTCAGCCCCAAAACCCAAACGAAAGAAGCGTGGATTCCCACTATGCAATGAATTGGCCGATACACCAACAATTCCACAGAAGCATCCCCGCTCCAATGATCGTGTCCCGGACGACCCTGTTGTGGCTTCGACTTCCGGAATTCCAGCAAATGACTCGATTCCGCCGCCAGCTACGCCCACAATGCATGATCCCCCTGAAGACATTCCATTGCTCCCTCCAGAATCATCGTCGACTTCACAACCAGCCAATTCTGTTCTGTCTGCTGTGACGAATCCGCCCGCTACACCGACAACAAGTCATCAACATAAAGCCCCTTCCACGCCTGATGTAGCAACCCTGTCGACTCCACAGACAGCTAACTCCGTCCTGCCTGATATGACAAATCCGCTGGCAGCTACACCAACACCATCTGATCCACGTGAAGCCCTTTCTAGACCTGCTCCAGCGACACCGTCGACTTCACTGCCTACGAGTTTGGTTTTGGCTGATGTAACTAATCTGCCGGAGAAGTCTGCCCCGAAGCCTGTTGAAGCTACTGGTATGTTTTTAAAACTGCCTAACAAAAATGCTGAGTATTGAAGTGTCTCACCTTTCAGCCACGCCAAACAAACCCCACTCCGCGCCAGCTTCCATCGATCCATCAGTCTATCGAATCGTACCAAACGTATCCACCATAGACGCCATCATGGATCGCACCACAGCTGAAGGTGTACGTTCAATGGGATTCTTTCCAACAGATGATCAAAAACAGTTTTTCCGCTGCCGTCAAGCGGGTTGTGAATACAAAATGTTAAGCAAGCTCGTTAACGATAACTGGATGCTATCCGAGATGGGTCAACATAACCATCCTCCCACATAATATTGTTGAATTTTTGTTGTTTTTTGAATGCGGTTTTCGTATTGTGACATTTGTATCCACTGGGTTTAGAAGAAATTACCAATAAATGTCTAAGATAAACATTTGTTTAAAAAAGAATTTTATTGATTAGAAGCAATTGTCCGCCAACTATGCGCGCTCAGCGTACGGTTGGACTAACGAGTACGATCCATGCATGTAACCTGCTCAAGCACACATCCAACAAAGTGCGGCTTTTTGCGCATTTGACATAGCTTCTTTTTTTTAGTATTCCATGTCTGCGAACGCTATATATAATTTCATTAGCCTACTGTTGCCGATCTCTACAAAGATGAATGTTTCAACACCTGAAGATGAGGTACTTCCAATGGCAAAACTACCGTATGGATTCAGAATTCGCATGCTCCACCTCGTACCTTTTAAAAACATCAACAAGTATATTGGAATTTGTGCTTTATTCGAAAAGATTTTTCCCCTTGACATTGATCCTCATGAACAGGTTTTCATCACGGATCACCAAGTAGTCGGCGCCAAAGCTAAGGAAGACACTTTTCTGTTCCGAATTTGGAAGTGTTTAGATCAGTTTGAGTTTTGCCGGAACACATTTGACGGCATTCTTACAATCTATCCTGTCTGGAAGTCTGTGTTGATGGTTGACGAAATTATTGACTGCAAAAACAAGATCTACGTCAATGACACCCTTATCTTAAATTGTGAGATTCAGGGGTACGAAAACGTAAGTCCAAAGATTTTTGGACCTTATACGCGACTCGTATTGCATGGCACCATTAATTTAAGTCAAGTTCTGCGGCTTATGCGCCCCAGCGTGAAGCACGTTCGCATCAATGCCAGGCTTCAGATCGAACCGGAGGAGTATGATGACTTTGTGAGACTTGTGGTTAACCACATCCGCGGTGTGGAGTACACGTAAGTTTAGAATTAAACAAGTTTTAAAAACTTAAATTTGTTTTAGATTTTCATTTGATAAACAAGAAGATAACCATGAAAACTTATTAATGCAATTAAAAAATACATGCCGTTACTACGCAACACATCATGTCCGACACGGAACAATAGGAATGGTTTACGTAATACATAAAAACAGAGAACTGCATCAAGTGTATTACGCATGTGGTTCAATGTTCGCTTCTATTTTGATTGCTGTAGTTGTTCCTCTTATGTTTCTACACTTACCCGGAAGTGTAACTTGTTTGTATCCTATTCAAGAACCACATATTAATGCAGTTGCACGTCTTCATATATTGTCATTTCTTTTTGTGTTAATTATTAGTTATATTTTTACAACTTTTGTGCCAATGTGTGTGGATGATGTCAGCAAAACTGTGGTTCCAATCACCCCTTCTAATGGTTTTTTCACCAAGGTAAAACGCTTCTTGTGGAACAGCATTTCTCCGTTAGTAATCGGCCCATCAGTCAATTGAGTCGTAGAAAATGTATCCACCAAAGCCGCCATAAAGGATCGCAGCACAGCTGAGGGTGCCGGTTAGATTAGAATCTTTCCAACAGACAATCAAAAACAGTTTTTCCGCTGCCGTCAAGCGGGTTGTGAATATAAAATGCTAAGCAAGCTCGTTAACGATAACTGGAAACTGACCGAAATAGGTTATCGTAACCATGCCCCTGCATAAAATTGTTTAATTTTTGTTGTTTTTAAAATGCGTTTTTTTGTAAATTTGACATTTGTATCTGCTGGGTTTTAAAAATTTACCAATAAATGGCTAACTGAGATAAGACTTTGTTAAAACTTGGTTTTTTTAATCAATCACACTAGGATTTGTTAATTACGACCTGTCGATGAATGCGGGTAATAATTACATTCGTTTATAGTCTTCATTTTCGGCATTGTTAATCTGTTTATGTTTTCAACGGCGTACTAAAAAAAGCAACTTTCAAAAAGTTATGATTTATCAAAAAGTCGGTATTTTTGACTTTAAATGCTTATTACTCGGTAACCAGGGCCGTGTGGCAAAAATTTCAAAGCGGGTTTTTCATGCCTTACCATGGGCTATCGAACGCGGTATATCTCGTTAAGAATTTCCAACTTAAGGTCTAACCATTCCCTTGTAAGCAGAAGGATGCGGTTGTTGCATTGTGTGTGTGTCCTAGCAAAGGCATGAGGGGTAAAAAGCAGTGTTATCATTCCGGAGGGCATCCGCCATGGGACTTGGCGCGCAACTTACCATATAAATACTAGACGGAAACGATACAATTCACTTAATCGGTTTGAGCTTGCGCAGAGCATACTATTTACCTGATCAGTTTGAGTTTGAACTCCTGACATTCTTGTAAGTTTTTCTTTCATTAAAAAACTGTTCATTTTCTTTTCTTTGCAATCTTTATACATATAAATTATGATAAATTTTTCAGAAAACTTTAATGTGTTGCGATTTTGATATTGAATTCAATAATGTTCAATCAGGCGCACACCATATTTTGATGCGCCATTCGACTCAACTTCAGCAATTGGTGCCATCAATCGGGCACCACATCAACAGCCTTCCCGACGAACTGAAAAGCAGAATCGAAGGCTACTCACAATGCAGAACTCGAAAGTCAAAGTATGCTGCGATGAACCAAAAAACGAATATAATGTTCAAATACAAGCGAAACCAATCTTTGAAAAAAACGCAGTTGGCACTACAAAGCTATTTGAAGCCGTTATTGTCGACTGGAACTTTGAACACAATCGACGCCAAAAACGGATGTCAATTAGTTCAACTGGCTGTTTCACCAATGTTAGAACTCAATGTACTGGTAACTGACTACAACTACTCTGGATGCCGGTGCGTTCTATAGTAACTGCTTACGTTACAAAGTGTTGATAATTGAAATGTTTCGGTGGTTGTTTTTATTGATATTTTGAAATAAATTTGTTATTGTTTGCATTCATAACTCGTTGGGCATAAGTAAATACATTTATAAACCCCACAGTTCCATCCGAACAGTTTTTTACACAACATTAGATTTAAGCCAATAATACCGACACTCATGTTTAAAATTAATTGTTAAACATTTTTTCCCCTCCGTGTCAAAACCGGGCCATTCGAATGCTTCAAAATGTGTTTGGAACACGGTCTTGAGTAGTGTATTGATTTCATCATAGTCAGTTCGGGTCTGCGTGGCGAAAACGAAATCAAAATTGCGAGCTTGTTTCTGAAAAGAGCTTTTTTAAACTGGCATTAAAAAACACGTACTTACATCGACAAACTTAACAAGAGTGTCCAGGTTAAAGTCAAATGCCGACGAGGCGACGTATTTTACAGAACAACGTTGGAGGATTGGACTGTCCACTTCGTTGAATGCTGTAGTCCAAACGTTCATCGATGGAGGATCAAAGATGGTAAACCTCTCTTTTCTATAAAAGGGTGGCAGATCTTCAATTAGTTTAGTCGCATTTTTAGCGGTAATTGTACATTTATTTAACAAGAGGTTACTGTATTTTAGTGGATCGATAAAACTCTGGATAAATGGTTTATCCACATGACAATTCCATAGTGAGATAGATATGTTACCATCGCATATAATGTGAGCATCTATAATGTCCTTGTGAATCGGTGTCACCTTAATGAGCTCGATCCTGTCAACGACATTAATAAGCTGATTTGGTTGTAGGCGCTCAAGGGTTTCAGACATGTCATCCAGGCGTATCCGTAACTGGCTTGGATCATGAATATCTGCCATGATTTCCACTTGCGGTGTTCGTTCACACATTTGAAGGGGTTGAAATCCAATATAAGTAGGTGTCGCGATTTGAAGCGCGTATGCTTCTGCTGGAGTTGCGAGTTCGCGGAAGCGTCGACGGAGACCGTATGGTAGATTTTCGAGAGGATAAGGCATAGCTGGCGATGTAGATGGGTAGAAAATTAGTAAATATATGCTTAAACTGTGTTCGTTGGTAACGACTATTCGTTGGATGTGTTGAATGACGCAACTGAAGAAAACTGCGCGCGATCGGTGTTATTAGCCTAGCAAACGACCTTATAAAACTTTACACATTGGTTATCGATTTATCGGACATTAACGGTTTAAGCTTTAAAAACTGGCAAAGGTCATGTTTGAGAATGCAACTACTTGGATAGATTTTGAAAAAAAACTGCCGTTATTCGTTTGTGTACAAACTCAATAGTTAAGATCACTTTATATATCTCTTTTATGTAACAAAATACTGCAACATTTGCTCAAAACTTATTAAAACAGTGATAAAAACGTTGAAAAACGTTGTACATTAAAAAAAGTGGATGTTAGTTACATCGAAGGCTGTCCCATCTGTCCCATGTCTTGAGGTGGCCCATACGGGTTACTGTCTTTTCTTGTGGCGACGCCGGACAAGCTAGAGTTGTGGAACAGCTTGTACCACGAAGTTACGGGTTGTTGCATCGTGGCAACGTCGTCGAGCCGGATCTGTGCGACGCCCATGAACAACTTCCGATCCAGACGGCCACAATCGCCGAGGACTGTCACTTGGAGCAGACGATGTTTGAAGGATTCATTAAATTCGATGATTTGGTCGAAAACTGGCGCTGTTGTCTTTCGTGCTGGGGCTGTTTTGGCTTTGATGAAACCTTGCTTCTCGCCAATGTTGACGAGCTGCATTTTTACATAGGGCGCGGGAGTGGTTTTGACTCCCGGGCGGATGGTGAGATTCTTGGCCCGTCTGACGGTGACGTAGATGCCGGATTTGGCGAGATCGATGATCAGCTCGATTTCACCGAGGACTGGACTTGCGAGGACCTGGCGACCGACGACTTGACCGGCTCCGAGGTTTTCGACGAAGGTGCCGAGTTGGGCGTCGCCGAGGACGCCGCCGGAGGTGGTGGCGGCTTGGTGCCAGCTGGAATTTCGGGGTTTAAACTGTCCGGAATTAGTGATTAACTTACTTGTCAGAATCAGTCGACTCTTTACTCGCTTGCTTCTGAAAGTTGTTCGCGCCAAAACGCTCACTTCCAGGGATGGCCAGCGATTCGGGGATGCCGACTTCTTCTGATCTTGCGAATCCGGTTCGTTTTTCTGTAATTTTTTGTATAAAACTGTTTTTTTGAAGTATTCGGTCTTACCCATCTGTCCCCCAGCAACCCTTCCCGGAATAAGCCTCGTCATAAGACTCTTCTTCCGTTCTTTCATCTCCTTAATCGCTGCCGTGCCGCTTTTCGTTGTGGCATCGCTCTGATTGGCCGCCTCCTCCATGCTCATATTCTGCCCGTACTCATCATTGACATAATTCTGATGCCGTAAACTCGTCGATGAACATTCGCCATCCTCGCTCGATGCTGGCAGCTGCCTTGAAATTTGTCGATTCTGCATGGATTGCGCGGAATGCACACTCATCGTCTCACTTCCATCGCTACCGTACTCCCCAGGGGCACCGTAGGACTGCATATGGGGTGGCAGGCTTGGTGGTTGTTGCATCTGTTGTTGGAGGGCCATTTGCTGGGGTGGTATCTGCATTTGTTGAGGGTCATCGTAATAGCCAGGTTGGGGGATGGTTCTCGCTGATTTTGAACCCATTTGTTGGTCGTCGTTGCCATAAGGCGAGGTTAAG
This sequence comes from Panagrellus sp. LJ2284, assembly GCA_024447225.1. Lineage (NCBI taxonomy): Eukaryota > Metazoa > Nematoda > Chromadorea > Rhabditida > Panagrolaimidae > Panagrellus > Panagrellus sp. LJ2284. The sequence goes on along the minus strand of JAMRYC010000005.1, from coordinate 5,231,449 downwards.
GGTGACATTAATCGATATGCCGGGTCATGGGAATGCCGATTTCGTGGATGAGGGGCGCCATTGGCACGACCTCGATAGGCACGGGGCGTCGCGCCGCCTGGGAGGGGTGCGGCTTGTTGATACATCATGTCTTCTGGAATTTTATGCTTAAAACTGTCCGGTCTAAAGTTTTCATTATTCCTACCATTTTTCCGAATCGCCGTCGCAGAATGCGGTCTCCGACTGTAATACCCTCGCTGTCCTTCAGCCATGTAATCGCCCGGTGCCACATACCCGTTCACACCCCCATTTCGAAGGCCCTCAGGCACTGAATTTATGTTCCAATCTGCAGTCCCGCCACAATGACACGAATTCCGGGAGATGCCGCCAGTAGCGATAGGCGCTGGAGCTGGACCGCCGCTTCGATCATAAGTCTGGGATCGAGGAATCCGCTCTGACATGGCACCCGATGTTGAAGGCACGGGAGCATAGGGGTCTTCGATTTCGTCGTTATAGGGATATGGAATGGGATTGCCTGGGGCAGGACCTCGATTAGATCGATACCCGTACCCAGGGTACTGTGCCATTTCGGAATATGGTCGCAATGGTGGGGTGTTGGTGGACATTCGGCGGTTTCGGAGACGCTAAAAAGAGTTTATATAAACTGTCTGCTGATAAAATGTAAGTTACAGTAACCACTCACCAATCTAACCGGATTATCATCATCCATTTCGACCAGCGTATACGCAAACGGCTGATTATCCAGTATCGCCGTAGAAAAGTCGATAAGAACTTCACCCAAAAACGTATTGGCTTCATATTTGTCGTAATCCCATACAGTAACTTCGAGAACTCGGCTCATAAGCGCAGGTTCTGTCAGATTCCGATAATAAAAGGGTTCATTCCACGCTGGAGATAGTGTTTCGGCGTGGACTGTCGTCTGTCTTAGCGACTTCTCACTCCGATCAGGCAAAAGGAATAGTTTCACATAGGGATTACGGTAGGTGCCGTCGCGCCTTGGTGGTAGATCATTCGCGCAGATGACGGTTACGGTGAGTTCGCGGTCTTGGGGGAGGTAAAGGAGAGATATCTGAATAAACTGGACGTGCGGAGGAGTGCTAGCTAAGTTAAAAACAAACCTCAATTTGTCCAAAGATCTGCGTCTGTGGTCCCATAGCTCTTGCCTGATTGGCGAGAGCATGCAGGTTGTGAGGGGAGTGCTGGCGGAGGACTTGTTGGCTCACTGAAACAATGGATTTTGAAAACTGAACCTGTCTGTGGTGACTTACTCGAAAAAGGCATTCCAGGAACACTGTATTTCGGCCGTGGATCAGCACTGATATGTCGAATCCGTGGAATGCCGCCATAAGCGCCTCCAACTTCGAGTCCGGTGGGTGTGTAGGTCTTTGGCTGATCAACCATCATTGGATTTTGGGGTGCCATCGGGGCGGGAGCATTTGCGTAACCGTAGTCAGAATATTCGGCAAGACCGGTGGCTGGTCTTCGGATGTTGAGGAAGTCATCGCCTCCGGGCATGGTCATCGATCTGCTGACAATTAGCTCGACTTGGGGGTCGTTTTTGGAGGAGGCTACGATTTGACGGACGTGTTCTGGCGTCGCGTTTTGAAGGTTTCGGCCGTTCCATTCGACTACTTCGTCGCCTGGAATGTATTTTTTGTTAAAACTGTTGTGAATGGCGATTCGCATTAATCATATTACTGTTAAAATTTCAAACTTACCAGGTCTCAACTGCCCGACCACATCCGCCACACTTTGCGGCCTTACTTTCGTCACAAAAGCGCCCAATCGCCCTGAGGCAGTGTGTCTGCCGCCGGCCACTTTCAACCCGAGATCGCCATGATCGTTCTGTAATCGTTGCAGGACCATATGCCCAATCAGATGTCGTTGGTCGGCACTGGGTTGCCAGCTGACAGGGGACGATAAGTATCGACGGATTTTCGCTGCGAGACTGTTTCCTGGCATCACGGCGCTCCTGGCACTTGTCGCAAGATCGAGGTTGGACTTCGATTTTAGGCTCATTTCAACTAAAACTGTCTTGTATGTTTTTTATTCTGCAGACAATAATCAACCCACACTTGGCCATTTCCGGTCCCATCTTAGCCTTGCTACTCCCATAAATATACAGCAACAAATCCTTCTCCGTGAAGTCATTTTTCTCCTGTTCCGTGTTGCCTTGAGGCGCTTCTTCCTCGGAACTCGTGGCTTCCTTCGTCGAAGCTGACCGAGCTTGAAGTTTTAATTTCCGATGCCGAGCTTGCATGCCGGGAAGAGGCTTCAAGGTTGTCGGCGTGCTGAATCCAATTGGCTTTTCTGGAGGTGGTACAGCGGGTGGACATGTGGGCTGGCTTCGGTCGACGGATCTCTCGCGTTCTAACGCCGTTCTGGAGTTGGAGCGCGTCCCTCGACGTGGATGATTGATTCCGTTCGGTCTTTGTTGCCCGCTTGGGTGGTCGACTGGTGGTGGATGGATGTCTCGAGACCTTCTGGATCCATCCCGCCGAAAACTGGGGTCGTCATCGTAGATCTGCTGATTATCGTCCCGTCGTCGGGATTCAGAAGGTCGCCGTTGTGGTGGGTGTCCAGGACCGCGGGGCCGGGAGGAGGATGAAGTCGGTTCATCGTAGTAGTGGTCATCTCGGCCTGATCGGATGGACCCCCTCGGCGAATCTACATAGGGAGGGTCATTGATTCTGTCACGATTCCGCTGTCTTGAGCGTTGTTCATCTTCGTAGCGTCGACTCGTTTCAGGGTCATCATAGCGAGATGACTTGCGTTGTTGTTGCCCGTTTTGGCCATTAGTAGGTGGATGCTCGACGAATTCACGGTCCCTGTCGGTTAGAGAGCTTTGTCGATGAAGACTATGTTGTCGGCGATTCACCGCAGTCCCAGCATGCTGGCTGGCACCATTCAACGGCGCAATAGGTCTCGATTGTTGATGCTGCTGCTGCTGATGATGTTGCTGTACCGGTGGAGCAGCTTGCGCCTGCGCTGGCTGAACCTGAACCGGTGCCGGATTGCTCGGCTTCAGCCCGATCATGCCCATCAGGCCTCCAACAACCGATTCCTTCTGCGTGGGCGGTGGTGGTTGTTGTACTGGCGGCGGTTGCTGGACCTGTTGCTGTGGCGGAGCATGTTGGACATGACCATTCCCCATATTCGACGACTGCATCGGCCCATTCTGATTCATCTGACCCTGCATTTGCTGCAACTGACCCGTCGATCCTTGCTGCACCATCGACGGCTGATAGTTTCCTTCGTTCGGACTTGCAGGATACTGCTGCGATGCCAGGTCTTGTTGCGAACTCGACCCACTACCAGTGCCGCCCCTGTAAACCAAGCATTAAGTAGTCAAGACCAAATGAAACGCAATCAATAGTAATATAAGCGTTTTTCCATTATATTTAAAGGCTAATGGCATGCGGGGCCGTCTGTCAAGTGGCTAGCTTGGCAGTGCTCCCCCGCTAACATAAACTGGTAAGAGTAGGTCGCCGAACTGGTCTCGGGGACAGAAAGAACCGAACGCCATCTTACAGCCTAATGAAGCGCTCCAGCAAAAAAACCCAAGAGGCTCCTAAATAGACAGACTACCGGAAGTGTGCTTACTTTCACTTCTGAGAAAAGGGGACCTATTTAGAGGGGCTGCCCTGTGGGGACACATTGGGGCCGGGATTAGTATTCAGAAAAGGCATCTGGGTGGATTGGAAGTGAATGGAAGGGGGGTTGGAGGGTGATTTGGAGGATAAAATATGCGTAATATGGTTGATTACGCTTTGAAAAAACCGGAATTTTGAAGTTTCGTAATAGAAATTTAAGTTTAAACTGATTCTTGAGCTTTTTTTTGTAAGGGTTTTGTTAAAACTGTCTTTAAAATGTTCTGGGAATGCAAAACATCGATCGATATGACTACAAGTTCAATTTTTCAAAAGGTTAACGAAAACTGAAAAGAAAGAGTAAATTTTTTTCAAAACTGTGCAGAAAACCCCGCTACTTTCTATTAAAGCCCAGAAATGCCAATTCGATAATGTCATTGGTCCGACATGACGCGTAACTAACGTTATTTCAAGGCAGTGTCTTGAGGCTAATCAAATACGCCAGTCTTTGAGCACGCGCATGGCTACTACAAATTTGGGGCCTCAGAGTGTATTAAATGGGCCTGACTACGCAATATGGACGTAAGAAACGTCAAACTATGGTCATAAAACTGTAGCCAACCATCAATCCAGCACTTACTTTTGATCAGTAGCATTTTGGAACCACTTCCCAGTCCGCGCCAAAATCTGTTGCCGTTTCTGACACATGGAGCATGCCCAGATGTTCTTGTTCTTCGAGGTCGTCCGCCCTCCACAACGGGCACAACTCCTCAATTGGCAGTAGAAGCATTTGTGGCCGATGCCGTCGGCGAACTTGGTCTTTTGGCAGATCTGACAGATGGCATCGTCTTGGGTGCCGACGAGCCGGGCGGCCGTTTCCTTGCGCTGGTTGATTTGACGCTCGATGTCGTCGAGCTCCTTGTCGGCGGCAGTGTTGATCTGCTCCTCCTTCTGCTCCTCGGCTCGTTGACGCGCGAGCACTTCCTCGATGATCTTGCGCTCCTCCTCGCTGAGCCCAGTGAGATCGGGCATCATCGGATCCGCCATGGTGGCAAGGCATCCGACCCGGGGGCGGCGCGTGGACCAGAGACGCTTTAGAAGGGAATGTGATGGTTAGTGCGTTGATTTGACGGCATCTGGGGGTGGTGGTAGAGGGGTACGGTAGGTGTGTGTGTGCGTGGGCGTGCCGACGGGGGCGTAATGGTGGGTTTGTTGAGGTGGGGAGCTGAAAAGGGTTAAAAATGGTAATAAACTGGCAGGCTTTCATAGCAGGTAACTTCACGTCGCGCAAAATCAAAATTTCAATCATTCAAACTGCCTAGTATCACGCAAGAGCCAATTAACGCCAAAACCCATCAAAAATTCCAACTTCAACACCCTCAAAACCCACACCCCAGCCAATCCCACCACCAAATGGCCCTCAAACTCCATTCCCTTCCCATCTCACACGCCTGACAATCCCGTCCATCCGCGTGATCCGGATGCCATCCCACTGCCCATTGGGCTTCGGCTCGCATCAAAGCCAAATGCAAAGCGCGAAACGAAGGCGAAAACGGACCGAATAGTGAGCTAATTGCGAAGAAGGCTGGTCCCGCAGCCCCACGAAACGCGTGGTGCCGCCGTCACTTGGCATCGGGGGATGCCAAAAAAGAGGCATCCATGCAAGTATAGAGCTGCTCTGTCGACAGCCCCTGGCTAATCGCCAAATACCATGGCTGCATGCGCTTCACTGAGATCTCGGCACAACCGTGCCTTCCTTCATGCTCGGCACATGTACATATATATTTTGAAGACGCATGCATTGCATTCTGGTCTGGGCATCATGAAAAGTGGGAATGGTGAAGCGAACAGGATGTTATTAGGCGTACTTTTGGTTTATTGGGGTGGGGGAGTGATAAAATAAGGAAAACTGCTATAAGCGTCGAGATGTGGCAGACATTGTTTATCAAAAAGTCAAGATTACAAATTGAACTTTTGTCAAACCAATTATTTTCACAGTTCTTGTAGTCGTAAAACGAATAAATCCAATCAAAGAAATGTAAGCAATTGGTAGGTGTCAGGCGAACTGGGCTGATAATTACAGGGGAGAGGATTGGAAAACATTGCTTTTCATTTTGTCTGGCTAACATTATCTTGTAGCGTGTGATTACAGAAAGAACTTGTGTTTTAAATAACATTATAAAAGTGAGAAAAAAAAATGTTCACGCTTGTGAAACATTTAAACAAAGATTGGTTTTTGCAAAAGTTAATATAAAACATGAAAATCAAAAAAAAATGTTTTGTAAAAAAACTGTTTTTTTTAGTTCTTTACATCTGATAAACATGCAATCTAAAATTTAAAAGGTAGTCAAAAGTTAAAAACCAAGTTAATCAACAAAATTACAGCTTCAATCAATTTTAAAAAGTATTGATTGATTTTGATAAACTGCCAGAACTAATCAGTTTCAGATTCACACGCAAAACAACCCCAGACAAAGCGAACAAGCATGTTTCAAGTCGAAGCCGTTTTCTCGAGATTAATCCAAAATCAACAAACAGCGCAAGAAACAAAGTGCCCCTTTCGTCGATGGACTGCTTGCTGCTTGTATGCAGATGTGTACATCTCAGTTGCTCCTTGCCCTCTTGGTTGCCTGCGGCAGTCGAGGAGAGGAGAAGAGTTTCGGGGGCAGTAACGGGCGCAGAAGCTACTACTACTATTCCAGGGGCAAAAAGAAAGGGAAGGGAACAAAAAAGTAAAAGGTAGTCAAGTCTAGTCCATGAGGCCCCTACGAAACGGGCCTTCCTCATCAATAATTCAACGGAAGAAGCTGAAAAAAGCCGAGGGAGAGGACACGAACCAACGTATTCACATCAGGGCATTCGCACTTGGCCGGTCATGGGCGAGTGAAACTTCTTTGGGTGGGGGTGGGAAACGGTAATCGGTGGTTAATAGGGGATATTTGAAAATAATATTGATCAAAAACTGCTGGGCTAAAGCTTGAAGATAGCAAATTTAAGCAAAAACAAAACTCCATGCCCATTGTCAACAGACAATAGCTTCCAAAAACAGAGTCCACTTCAGACAGTTCGCCCCCATAAAGCAAAAAAACGGCTCAAAACCCGACCGAAAACGACCAGCTTCATAGCTAACGGGCAAAGGATAGAAGCGAATAAAAGGAAAGACGGATTTCCACGCGGACCCATCAATATCTACTATATCCATGAGACTCCTACTACTACAACTACTGCTTTGTGGGCCGTGCCTGCAAAGTCGCGAACAAAAGGAGACGACTCTCCTCGGCTTTTTTGGGGGCTCTGCGTCGGAAGGCCGGCTCTCTGTCCCGAGGAGTCGAGTCGTAAGCCATCATATCTGTCTTGAAGAAAAAATGCCACCCGCGACAGCGCGACGACGGTGCGCGTGCTTCCACACATCGACGAAGATGGGGATGCAAGCTTCGAAAGGAGGAGAAGAACATCTCCCCTGCCCTGGGGCATCTCGTCTCTTTCTTCGGGTTTTTTTTTCTTAAATGTGTAGTGACTTCGTAGACCTATAAAGCAATTAGCTCTGAGATGGCTGGAGTCTGTGTCTGGGGGAGGAGAGGGGAGGGGAATCGGTTAAGATTGGGGAGGGGTTTTTGGTGTGCGGGTGGGTGCGCGAGTGCGCGGGGGGAAGAAGTCGCTGTGGGTGGTCCGAAAAAGTGCGCGGGTGATTAACGGATTCTTAATTTTTAATTTAAAACTGGGTATACCATGTCAATACGATCAATACAACATCATCTTAAGCTATCTTTAACCACTTCCTCAGTGGCTTCCGTCGACACTTCCGGTCGCCAACTACAATTACCGCGTAGAATCGCTTATCTGGTAATATTGGTAATTGTTCACATTTACTATTATCGTTTTTACTTTTTTATTATAAAACTGCAGACAATTTTTCGATATTTAAAAAAAGTTAAACTTCCAAAAATCTCAAAAACAGTAAGAATAAACTGCTAATCGTTAGAGAACCGGATCAAACCCCCACAAAACCCACCCCTCGCCCGAGGGCAACCCAAACTACAGAAAAACCCAGATGACAGCATGCATGCCAAAAGCGTCGACAGCCCTGTCAAACTCATTTCAGAAGTTTGCGAGGTGAAGTTTGAGGAGAAAGCTCTCAAGAACCCTGTTGTCAGTCAGCCTGATTCTTGAGAAGCTCATTTTTGCGTTGCCTCGAAGAAGCACTGCAGTGTGACCGGACCCCCGTGCCAAAAAAGAGGGGTAACAAGAGGTGCTTATGAACGCATCTAGCATCTGCCTCGTCATCGCCCAAAGATGTGTGAAAACTGTATTCCATAGAGCTCAAGCTAATGAAACATAAAAACATAAAGCAAAATCTTAGGGATCGGGTATCCGAAGTGGGCGGAGTCAATAAACTGTAGTCAATACGTTAACCGAAAAAGTGGTTGCAAAAAGTAATCACAAAAATCATAACATACTTTAAACAAAAACTGTAAAAGATTTTTCGTAGGTCCACCAAATTCAGCTACAAACTCCCTAAAACACCCACAAGGTAAGCCCCATCCAAAATGCATTGAATCACCCCATTGGCAAATGACATGAAGCCCTCAAAAAGTCAAAAAGCCATCGAGAAATACGTGTCCCGAGGGAGTTGGGGGCACTGAATTCGTGATATCATCGGCTTTGGCAGGGCCCAGCCGGGGGTCATGGCTCGCATTAGCATTGGAAAAGCTGCTTTTCTGCTTTTGTTGTACGTAGTTTTGAAAGGAAAAACAATAAGTGCCATTATCACGTCATAAGTACGTGTAGGGTTTTTGTAGTTTTTGAGGGCTTACTTTAAGGGGTTGATCACGTTATCAGAAAACTGCCTATTCAAATAGACCGGCTACAAAAATGGCACATTGCATGTTGCGAACCGTGCGCAAACCTAGAAGTGCCATCGATTTCGGTGGGTGGAAAAAGCTTGGTTCGAAGCCCCCGCGGGGCGCAGTCCGTCGGCCTTACTTGGATGGGCCCACAGGCAAAAAGAGACGGTCCCAGTGAATATAAGGACGTCGGTTCGGTCGCGGGTGGCAAGAACTTTTTTCTTCCAAGCCTGCGGACGCCTTAAGGCAGTTTGTATGCTTTGCGTGTGTGCGTGTGTGTCTCTATTTTGCCGGAGGGGGTCCCTACTGTGTGTCATCCGAAGTAAAGTAAGGAGGTGGTGCCCCTGCGGCATGTTCGTGTCGTCCTAAATGCCAATTTTGAGGCCTTCAACGAGGGAGGGAGGGAGACAGACTACAGGGTCCGACCCGACTGACGACTCACTGAATGTCACAACATAAAGCACTATGGGTATGGGACGCGCGCGCCGCCCACTTTGCCATAGGCATGTAAGGCTGGCTTGAAGCTCGCGAGCTGCCAGTCTTCATTCAGCGAGAAGGCTCGCGAGTGAGTGGCCGCCGTCGGAACGCATACAGAAGGCTTCTTCTTATTTCATTAGCGACCGCCCCGAGGAAGATGCCCGCAACATCTTCGGCCGGCCACGACGGCACAGGAATGCCGTTAACCCAAAGCAGGGACGAAAAGTCGAATGGCAAAAAGTTCCTCCTCCATGACTAACCACCTTTTTTCCAATAAATAAAAAATAAAATAAAACCAATTTCCTAAAATCAATCTAAACACAAAAAACAGCACCCTGTATCCCTTTCAAAACGGCGTCATTGCCATCGATACCAACAACCTTCCCCTCCTCCATGCCATTGTCCTTTGTTTGGCGATGCGATGCAATGCCCGAGTTTCCAACCCCCACCAAAAAGAATAATGACGCAGACTCCGCGAAACATTGAAACACGAGAAGCCGGACATGATGAATGGGGCTTCTGTTCGGCAAAAAATGAAACGGACGGCCCTTTGAACACAAAACGATCTATGCCGTGTCGGTTTTGACGTAAAACGGTCGTCAAGCAGACATGTCCAAGTAAGCCGTTCCGGGGCATCGCCACCCCGCAAATATGATGAACAAAACTGGCACAGAAATGTGGAGAAGTTGCACTTGAGTCTGGGTATACTTTAACTCAAAGTTGTCCGGAAGTCTGGAGCGCTGATTGATGACAACTTTTTGCAGGGTTTGGAGATGGGTTTTGCAGGGGTTTTAGTGGAGAAAGTTAAAACTGACTAGTCTGGGAGAAAATTTGGTTTGCATTTTGTAACTTTTACTTGTTTTTGTTTGCTAATTAAGGCATGTTTGACATGAATGACACTATTAAAAAACTGACACTTTCTGGAGACCAATCAAGTAATAATTTAAAATAAAGTTGTTTAAAATCAAATGCAATCTGACCGACATCAATTTCCAAAAACTTGAAACACAGAAAATGCGAACTACATTGTTTTTGTTTAACAAAAATGATCAAAATAAACTGTTTTAAAAACGCTCAGGTACACAAATTGTATCCTCACACATCTATGCGACCAAACACTGATTAGGTGCACTTCTACGGCTGACAGCGACAGAAGATAGCGGGCGCATCGTGTTGTTCAATCGACACTTTTGGAGTGTAGTCTCGCCTTTGTAGTTTTCGTGGTCGATTTTTATTATAACTTTGCTTGCGATTTGACTTTATGCGTTCTTTTTGTCACTAACAACGTCTATTTTTATCGTGTAAACTGGCGCCCGCAACTGATTTCTCGAGTTTTAGCCGCCATGCCATCCCGAAACTCCCATATCCGCCCCAACGACAATCCCGACATCACGGCAGAACGTGTCAAAGCTACCTTCGACACGGAAGCGCTGTCTTCCATCATTTACGGCGGGCCGGAGAAGCTGAATCGACGGCGTGAAATCGCCAAATATGTTGATGATCATCCTGAGATGAAGGACCCTTATCCTACTGATTTCATGACGCGAGAGATGAAACTCGAAAATGTGGCACGAAAAGCGCTGCTTTGGATGGAACACGCTGAATTGGCGACGGATGTTGGCTCCCAGGAAGAGGGATTTCATTTTGGAAGCCTTATCACTGGGATTGACGGACATCCATTGGCTATTCATTTGATTATGGCTATTCCGGCATTGTTAAACAATGCGGATGATGAACAGCTTGAAGAATGGCTTCCGAAGGCTATTAGCCGACAGTTTATCGCGACCTATGCCCAGACTGAACTCGGCCACGGCACGAACTTATCCCAATTGGAAACTACTGCAACCTATGATCCGAAAACACAGGAATGGGTCCTAAACACGCCAACCATCACAGCGACTAAATGGTGGCCCGGAAATCTGGGCAAAAGCTCCAATTACACGGTTGTCATGGCCCAGCTGATAACGAATGGCAAAAACTACGGAGCTCATCCGTTTTTCATCCAGATTCGCGATGAAAAATCGCATCGCCCTTTGCCTGGGATCACATTGGGCGATATTGGACCGAAGTTTGGCATGAATGCGAACGACAATGGATTCATGAAGTTTGACCACTTCCGGGTCAAGCGTCGAGCTATGTTGATGAAAAATGCGAAAGTGCTTCCGGATGGCACCTATGTCCCGCCGAAACATCCGAAATTGGGATACAGTGCCATGATTTTTGTGCGATCTGCCGTGGTTGGACTGATGTCGTTGCATATGGCACAGGCGGCTACCATTGGGATACGGTATAGTGTGGTGCGACGGCAGGGTGAGATTACACCTGGGTATGTTTCATGAAAACTGTCATTCCAACTGCAAGAAGTTCAAATGTTTCAGTGCCGGCGAAGTCAAAATCCTGGACTACCAAACCCAACAATACCGCCTGTTCCCCCAATTAGCCCGTGCCTTCGCCTTCCGTCTTGCTGGTGTCCACGCATTGACCATGTACAACACGATCATGAAGCAGGTCAATTCCGGCAATACTGATGCCCTTGCTGATTTGCACGCTTTGGCTTCTGGATTGAAGGCTGTCGCGACCTACCAAACAGCACTCGGCATCGAGCAGTGCCGGTTTGCCTGTGGTGGTCATGGTTATTCCCTTGCTTCCGGAATCCCCCAAATTTACACTGTTGCCGTTGGCGGTTGTACTTATGAAGGTGAAAACATGGTCTTATTGCTGCAATTGGCCCGTTATCTCCGTAAACGCGCGGCGGAAATGACCAGCGGCAAGGGTCCGGCCGAGGTTCCGACACCGTTGGCTGCTTATCTGTTCCAAAGCAGCCCGAAACACAGCTCCATCGGGACGCCAGTCTATGCTCCAAATGGCGAATTCGAAGGGGTTTTGCAGACATTTGAACATGTTTCACGTCGGTTGACGCTCACTGCCTATGCTAAACTTCAAAAACTGGAGGCATCCGGTATTCCGACAGAAACAGCCCTAAATCAATGCGCCGTCGAATGGCGCCGCGCATCTCACGCCTTCACAAGAGTCGCTCTAGCTAGAATCATGTCCGGAATCTTGGAGCAAGCCACCGATCAAGGCGTGCGCGAAGTCCTGGAAGACATTGTCCGCCTCTATGTGTATTACGAAGTCGGTGAAGCCGCCGCCGAGTTACTCGAAGATGGCTTTGTTGATGCTAGTCAGATGGAATTTGCCCGTCAACAGGTTTATGACGCGTTGGCTAAGATCCGCCCCAATGCCGTTTCACTCGTGGATGCTTTCGATCTGAGTGATCGGGAATTGAACAGTGTCCTAGGCCGACGCGATGGCAATGTTTATGAGAATCTGTTGAAGTGGGCTCAGGCTTCGCCGTTGAATAAGGATGATGTGAGTTTGTGGTGATGAAAACTGGGCGTTTAAGAATTTGTACTTTTAGGTATTACCATTCCATCATCGCTACCTCGGCAAAATGATGAACGACGCAAAAAAGGCTAGTAAACTGTAACATAAAGTCGAGAGTCTCTTTATATATACACTTCAATCTTCAATACAACTTTTGCCATAAATAAATACATAAACAATCGCGAACGGATCTACCTTGCTCCAATACACGAGCAATTTGTGTTTTGAACTGTTGGATAGGTACAGAAAACTGGGATCAATGTCTCAATTGGCTTCATCATACGTGAAATAGTTATCCTCCGCGCCCTTATCAGCATTTTTTCCACTCTCAGGATGTCGATGCATCGCCGGCGCCAAGGTAGCTCCCGCTTCTCGGCTTCGATCCTCCGTCGAAGCGCGGAACTTCTCCAAAGAAGCCCCAGTCCATGGCGCTAATGTTGCCCTCTGAGGTAAAGCTGACGTCGATTTCAAGGCATCTGACTGTCTAAACTGAATAGACACATGATCTGCACTTCTCGTCGGTAGTGGCGTCGTTCGATGGCTCGGATTCACGGACAAGGATGGCCTCCATTTACGGTTGCTCGTGGGTCGGCCCGTGACACGCAGTCTGGAAAGCGGAGTCGGCGGTCGGTTATGGCGGTTATTAGGGGCTTTGGGATCAGCTAATTTAGCGTTGGGGTTAGGTTTTAGGGGGCTAACAGGGGGAAGGGTAAAAGTGTTAAGGATGTCATTGGCCGCGGCCGCGATACGGTTAGCTAGTTGGGAGGGGGGTCGAGGCGACCGCGGGGGTAATGTTGGGGTGGCTTCAGGGGCTCGGGGGGTCACTAACGTTTTAGGAGGGATTCGACTGTAAGCGGCAGCGATAAGTTGAAGTGGGTTAGGTTTTGGCGATTCTGGCGGTGGGGCTTGTTGTGCCGGGGGAGCGGCTTGAGGGGCAGGGTTAGGCTCCGACAGGATCGACTCCAGCTTTGACAGGATGTCTCTAAAAATTTAAAAAGTAATACTTGCTTGAATCTCATCGTTTTTAAGTGTTTATAAACTGTTAAGTATTCTTCTGGCAGTACTTACCTCGCATTCAAATTCCCACTTCCACCAAATCGATGCCCAATTTGCCTCAACAGCTCCTGATCATCGACATAATCGCCACCTTGGCCTTGTGGGGCTGTCGGAATCGGTGCATATCCAGTAGGTGCAGGTGCTGGGGTTGCTACAGGCAATTCTGACGACAAACCAGGTCCAAATGTACGGTAGCCATTTGGAATGCGTGGCCTTGGTCGAACTGGTGGAGCTGTCACGGCAACAGTGGACACGGAGTAGGATTGGGGCACGCCGGGTGGCGGGAAGGGGTACTGTGGGTAGGGATTTACCTGAAATATGAAAACTGTTACAGTTTAAGCACGCAATAAACTTACAGCAACACTAGCCGTCACAGCCCCGCCCTGTGGCACAGCCACTGACGCCGCTGTCGTAGTAGACGTCGTCGTTGGCATTGGGGTCGTCGTCGTAGTCGTTGTCGTCGTTGGAGCCGGTGTAGTAGTCGTCGTGGTTGTCGTTGGTGGCATTGTTGTCGTTGTAGTCGTCGTTGTTGTTGTCGTAGTCGTTGTTGGCGGATGTGTTGCCAAAATCGCTCTCGGCGTGAATCTCGCAATCGGCATCAACGGCGAAACCGGTAGAACCTCCTCCCCTTCATAGTCCTCCGTCTCGGCCCCATAATCCGCCGTACTGTAGACACTGTTTCCAGCCGGTAGCTGTCCATTAGCCGACGCAGGCAGTGCATTTGGACCGGTTTGACAGTACTTTTCATCGGACCCATCCGGACAATCAGGCACCTGATCACAAACCTGAATCATGGGAATGCGGTCGATCCGATTCTCACACACATAAAGCTTGGTATCAACAGCCTTGCAGAGATGTTCGTCCTCGCCTTGGGTGCATTGGGGCGTGCCATCGCAGCGATAAGCCATCGGAATGCATTGGGAGGATTTGAGGCAATGGAACATGCCGGGGCCGCAGACTGGAAATGGACAATTAAACTGGACTTGAGAATTTTGGTGCAAAGCTTACTGTCACACCCAAGTTCATCGGTGCCATCAGAACACTCAGCAACGCCATTACAACGGCCACTGTTGGGGATACATTGCTCACTGACCAGGCAGGGGAATTCGTCGGGGGAGCACATCGCTAAAATTTTGTGTCGTTATTTTATAAACTGTCCATACTGTCTGACAAAAATCAATGTTATTTACGTTAATAAACACATTTCCAGAAGTTAAAACTGCTGCTTCGAAAGTTTTGTAACAAAGCAGTCTGTTTTTGTCTGTCCAAAAAAGTCCCCCAGCTACCGGTCACCCCCTATGAGTCAGTTATGCGATTTGATATCCCCAGCGACCAGTGCGATCGCTTTCAATCTCGCGATATATCTCAACTTTTGATCTGCAGGGTTCGACATTCCCTAATAAAGAAGTCTGACCGAAACTGCAATAAGTTCGTGTGAAAAAAGGTTGGTTAGCAAACAAAAAACGGGCCCCCCGGGCGTGGGAAAGTTATGCGGTGCTTGAAACTAATAGCCAGAGCATACAACCCAAAAAATGCAGTTTTAATAAACATTTTGTTAATATTTTGTAAAACTGAAGACTCCTGAATAACCCAATTGCAAACTTACGACAATTCTGTTCATCTTCCTCCAACAAGCAATCATAAGTACCGTCACATCGCAAAGCTAATGGTACACATTTTTCGGACAGAGGGCAGCCAAATTCGTTTTTCGGACAGTGATCGCCTGAAGTTTTTTATTTTAAAACTGCTGCGATGGTTAAAGAATTACCTTTATCAGATCGTAACCCACAGCCTTTGATATTGAAATCAAAGTTGCAGTTTTGCGTGCCGATTGTGTCGTATACCAGTCCTAAAGGTTTTTTTTGTTTAAAACTGTAATGCATACGAACTATTTTTACCCATTTTACAAGTCTTCTTATAAGTCAAAAATCCATTACTCTGCCATCGACAATGATAAAACTCGCCACTACACGGATAACCCAAAAACTGACCCAACGGCGACCTAGTCAATCCAACACCGTCGAGAAGACTCGTATCATTACAGTAATTCGGTTCATGGGGCACGAGTTGATCGGCATCGAGCAAATTTATGGCCAAGGCCGATATCATCGTCGGATACAGGACCGCCATGACGACTGACTGTCGCCAATTCATGACTGAAACTTTTGGAACATTCGAAAAATGTGAATGTGAGGATATAGCTTGGAATGTATGGCTCATGGTCATGGTGACAACTTGTCAAAAAAGGAAGCGCCCGAAATGGATGTGAGAAAAACAATGAGACAACTGAAACTAAATAAACTGCTGGTGGCTGATGTTCAATGTCTATGTGTTTCACACTTTGTTTGAACACGAATGAGTAACAAAAAAGCAGGTGTCAATTAGATCGTTTAGACCCCCCTCAGGTGTTCGCGCAGAGATCGAAAGACAATACAATAGCCATCGCGATCCGAATCCGAAGCTAAACGTCAATAATGAATCCTAAATTTGGCGGATGATCACCCTCCCCTTGCCCTGCAGGGCCCAACAGAAGACTTGCAGCAATGACTCCATTCCGACCATCCTCCTGATGTTGAAATGGACACCCGCAAATTCTCACACATACTGCTACGGACAATCAACAAATGGAAGCGGCTTCCATCATTGTGCACCCAACGCCGCCCTGAAGCTGAATCGGTGTCCCAGGAGGAGGTCGGAGGCGACCTCCAAGTGGTGATTAGCCCAGACAGGAGCGCCTTTTGCGCGATCGCGAGCGGCTTTTGAACCCAAAAAGTTGGGGCCCCGACGCCCTCAGGTTAAAGAAGGGGTGAAAAGCGAGAGGAAGTGCGCACCTGTGTGACATCTGAGCTTTCTTTCCAATGAATGAAGCAGCGACCCTCTGGATGCAGGAGAGGCGCTAAACTGTTCCGAAATGAGCTTAGCAACCGACGGAGGATGGATCTGGTTCTGGCCCATGTTGTACCGCCGGAAATCAGAACCTCGGGATTCGAATTTTGGGTATCATTGAAAAAGCATTCGGGGGAGCTTATGGGTTATTTGGGGGGTTTGGTGATTTGGTATAAACTGTGCAATATTATTTTAAAGCTTTTTAAAAATATGTTAAGTTTACAAAGTCAAAATTACAAAAACTGTATAGGTATAATTCAAAGCATAATGTTTTTGTACTTTATCGCTTGGCAATCCGCGTAATATTCACACATTTTGCATTACACATTTGCGTGGTGCATTCGGTGGCAAAGACTTCATGGCCTTCGAGGGTTCTAAAAAACTGCATTTATTCTTTTAAAACTGCAAAATCCAACAGACTTTGAATAATAGCAAGTGTCCAGCGGTATTTTACGTCCGTACATGGTCATCGATTGGACCGAATGGTTGCAAGTTAGCGATTCTTTTATTTGGCCGCTTTTGAAGATTATCTTTACTGAAAACTGCCTTTATCACGGACTTATGTTTGCTGCACTGATCAAATAAATAAAACTGCTTTAAAGAAGATGCGAAAATATCAAAAAACTAACGCCATCGACAAGTATTACAACGCGGAGCTTGTTTGTAGGGGGTTTCATAGCACGGAATCGACCTGCTGCTCAATTCCGAGCCTACCGCGTCCAGGTAATCGTGGGGACTTTTTTCATTGGCGTCTGACGAGGTTGAAGCTAGGAAAAGAATCAAGATGGCGATGAGTATGGTGGTCATTGTGGAGTTTCCGGCGAAGTGGTAGGATCCTTGGTTTATTTTTACGTTTTTCTTACTTTTTCGATTAATTTTGAATTTGAATAAAACTGGTGCATGTGTCTGTTTTCAGTATAACTTTCAACTGCAATTTCTAAACTGTTCAAAGAGAGTCGTTTCAACAAACAAAAGTAAACTTTATGTCACGGAAATATCAAGGTTAAAATAAGCACCTCTATTTGAAACAGATTATAAATATATATGGGTATTCATCGGCTAAATTATGCATGCAGTTAACTAGTTATTACCTATTTTAGGTTTAGAGAAATATAAACACAAAAAACAATGGTTGTGGTCATAGTTTAGTGTTTGTCCGGGTTGCGTGATAGGGGTGATAAAACTGCTGTATCTCTCGTGCGTTTTCAATCAGATGAATCGATCATTCGACAGGAGAACTGTAGCGCGTTGTTCCGGTGTGGAGTTACAGAATTGTGATTTAGATGTGCTGTTTTGAACCTAAAATAAACTGGATTTATATAACGCTCCTCGAATAAGTCAAACTCACACCTCTATCACCCTCCCATCGCCTGCGCTCATCAGCAAACAGTTGCATCTGCGAATGCAACTGATTCCGCAGCGTCGAGATCTCGGACCGCAGATCGTCGACTTGGCCCCTTAGGTCATCACCGCCCCGATCACTGTTAACGTTGGCCTCCTTCGACTGTCTCGGCGTCGGCACGGGTGCTTTGCCGCTGCCATGCCCGCCGGCCAGTGCCATCGAGTTCTCGTAGATGCTGTTTCCGCTGATTCTCCGCGCACAGTTGTCGCATTTGGCGGCCTTAGAGTCGCGAACAAAGTCCTCGAAGCGGCCCTGGATGCCGTAGAGCTCGCGCTCGATCGTCTGGCATTTTCGTTGCAGATTTGACTTGTCTTCGGCCAAGGCGTCGATGTCGTTCTGCATCTTGACGCGCTTCTCGTCGGACATTCGCAGCTGATGACGCAACGCCGCTTCACCCTGTTGTGAAGCCTGCAGTTTGGCGCGCAGATCGGACAATTGGTCACGGTACTGACGCTCTTTGTCCTGATACACGCGCACGAGCACCTCTTCGTTCTGCTCCATCGTCGTTCGCACGTTGGTCAGCTCGTTTTCTTTGTCTCGGAGGATGTTCTGGAACTAAATTTAAGGTTAAATTTAAATTATAAAACTGCAGGTCATAGTGCACAAACCTCAAAGTCAACGATGCCGGAATCACTCGGCGATGGTGTGATGTGAAGCCCAGAATGCCGACTTCCGCTCTTTTTCAAACTGTAAGGCGGCGAGTGTGGCAATCCGGAAGTCGTAGAACTCGAATTCGATGACGTCAAGCTCGAATTCTGGGCCGGCATATGATAATGGTTGCTGCTGCCGTTACTGGCGCCGCTTTGCACGCGTCTGTGATGCAGGTTCTCATTTTGAGGGTGTTGGAAAGAGTAAATCAGATCATAATTGTCGGCGGTGGGGTCGTTTGCAGGCTTTGACGTCGAATTAGTGCATGGTCGGTCATAGGTGTCGGGGACAGTGTCATAATCGTTTTCATCGTTGGCTGATGGCGGTGCCAATGTGGACGACGTCGATGTTGCATTCGATAATAGTCCAAGTCGGCTAACACTGTGGGATGAAGCAAGTGGGAAGAGGTTATTGTTGCGACAAGTCGATGAACCAGAAGCCGAGGAAGACGTCGAAGCGACAAGGTTGCCAATAGAGCGTGAGTTTTCGCGGCTTTGAAGCGAAATCTCAGATGAAGTCGAATCTTTTGATGATTGTTGATTTAGTGGTCGGAAGGCCACTGGTCGTACGATTCCGTTATCCTAAAATCGTTCTAATTAAAATAAACTGGCCGGAATATGCACTCGGTCAACAATAAAACAGTGTAACTATCAAATTTGCAAAAGACGTACCTGTGGTTTGATGCCCGAATACGGCATAATGCGCGCCGGTGGAGGCAGATCCATGTCGATGAAGCTGTTGCGATTTGACGAGTTGGCCGTGCTGAAGCCATCGACCAGGTGTTGCAAGCTCTTCATGTTCTGGTAATGCGCACGGCTGCTGACAGTCGGCCCGTTTTCACGCGACTTCAAGGTACGGTGTTCCATGTCGGCCGAATCACGCAGAGAGATTCTGAAAGTTACAAAAACTGAATTTTGAACGATTTCATGAGCCTTTAAAACAACCCAAGACTCTACGTTAAACAACTCGCATCAATGTATCATTGAATTCAAAGTGTTTCAACTTTGTTTAGACACGTAGCCATCGGATCGGATACAAAGCGCGTGCTTTCAGACCTGCTCACGACGCAGCAAAGGCCATAACGCGTGCAATTGACGGGAAAACAAACAAAAGTTGCAATGACATTGACGGTGTGTTCAAACGAAAAACAATCAAACTTCGAGGTATGAATGTCTGTTAAAGGTTAAACTGTACTTTCAGGAATCATGAGGTAATACTTTGAAGACAAAAAAGACAATTTTCAAACACAGGTAACAATCAGCCACTAGAAAGTGCGTTTAAAGTACTCAAATCGGATAAACGCAGATTAACCCGTGCTAATGGTTCTCGGGCTTCTGCCTTTTGTGCGTCGACGATCAAGGGTGACACAAAAGCGTTTGTGTGACAAAACCCCGAGGGTAAAAAGAGGGAATTGGAGGTATAAAAAAGGGAAGGAATGCGTCGATTCTGTCAAAAAAGTGTTCAGCGATGCGTGTCAGAAGGCGGCTGTCGTCGCTTATCGAGGCCTCGAATCGCTTCTGCGCATCTTTTTTCGGCGCTGTCATGCAAAACAGGGGTGACGAAGCTTCCAGGAATGATACAAATAGGTGGTAAAAGCTGTTGCATATGAATAGGAGTTCATGCATTACAAAACTAAAAACAACCTGTGAGGTGAAAACTGTATACAAGATATCGTTGCGTTTAGACAAATCAGTTAAGAACAACCTCAAAAAATCAAGCAAATGGCAAAACAAAGAACAGAGTTCACACTCGCTGCCGTTGAACGGTAATCTGATCCGTGCCAAGTGTCATTGACGCGACTGATGACGCTAGATCGGAGGAACATGCACGACAGACGGCGCAATTTGGCGCAAGAAGTGAGTTCATCCCGTTCAGAAGGATGGTTTTTGGCCGAACTGCAGTATTGCACGCAAATGCACATGTCACGACATAAGTGGTGTAATTAGCACCGGCTGCTGGGGTCGATGGCACTTTTATGAACCCTAGATCGAGTTACGGACTACACTTCGCGCAATAGGAACCAACATTGGGCATGAAACACCCAAATCCATGGGATCTGGCTACGATCAGAGCAAATCTCGGCGACTGTGACCGTCACAGGATCAATTTGCACAGAAAACAGGCGAATTGGCCTGCTGAGTCCGCCCAGAAGCACAGTCAGCAACGACGAAAAAGGAGAATTTGGACTCGAAAGCATGCGTCAGTTGCATTGTTTGGGTGTGCGCGATCATCGGTGTTCGCTTCCAGCCCCTCGGGCCAGTTACATCTTGCCCAGAGGCAGTTGTCGACGACCCGGCCTTCAAGTGGTTCAAGACCGGGACTTTCGCTTTCTGTTGCAACGGAACACCAAAAAGTGGACAAGAAGACATGCGGAAATTGGATAGGCAATCATTCCGGATTTACAACTGTTTGATCGGGCGACAAAAAACTGTTTTGAAGCTGACAGTAGATAAAAAACGACAAAAGGCAATACGATGTTCCACCAGCTAAACGGCACACTCTGTGAAAAGCTCATAGATTTGTTCGGATCAAAGTAGAACAGCTAAAAGTATGTCGAGTTGGCAGAACGGCACAGTGCCAGACGTCCTTATGTCGGTCTCGACGGTGGCGTGGGTCGAGTTAGGTCGAGATTAGCCGCGGCGCCGATCGCAGCGGGAACTACTTTTGGGGCCACGGACTTTGTTGGCACTTCGGCACAAAAGTGCGAAAACGTCTTGTTGCCTCTGCTCTCGAGACCGCGCAGACGCACCAGTGCCGTCCAATGTACAAAAGACAAACTTGGCACTCGGAAGATGTATTGAAACAGCGGAAACTGCTATTAAGCTACGATACAACCAAACAAGAACTAGCAGATGTTGGCGGAGGATAAGTTTCCAAAACATTTTGGAACCTGAACTTTATTTGGAATCCAGACAATTTTAGTAATTTAAATCAAGGCCAACTTAAAATGGTTTGTTGGACTTTGTTGGCACTTTGGCACAAAAGTGCGAAAACGTCTTGTTGCCTCTGCTCTCGAGACCGCGCAGACGGACTAGTGCCGTCCAATGTACAAAAGACAAACTTGGCACTCGGAAGATTGATGTAGTGTAATGAAAACTGTATGAGAGAAATCAAATAATAAATAGGGATAGTGGAAAAATGTAAAAATACAAACTTCAGAGGTCTTTTGTTAAGGTACAGACATGATGTGCATCTATCTTCAAATCTGGCGACAATAGAATGGTGGGTTATGACCGGGGCCATCTGGTCATTCAGTGTCACATTGTTTTGTGAGGCCAAAAGCTCATCTAAAACCAAAACAAGCTCGCCGAATTGGCTCGATTGCGTGCCACAATCGACGAACACGCAAATTTGTTGCGCAATCTGCCACCTCCGACCGTCGAGGGGCAGATGTATCTTAGCCAAACGTATAATAAGTGGATTAGTTTTATTTCAAGTGAAAACTGTAAGGATATCGGAAATTGTGTCAACGGCACTTTAGAGAAGCGGCACGAAAAGAGCATCAGTGAGTCAAGTGGCATTGAGTGGAGCGTCTCCGAAACGGGTGACAGTTTCACAAAAGCCGCCGATTGAGGATGAGTAATGGCATCAATTATGATTCATACAGTCTACGACGGAAGTCGGCGCAAAAAGACATTGAATGACGGACATGGATTACGTTTACATGATAAAGTTGACAGCCTTCCCCACAATGCAAAGTCGATAATGGATGTAAACAATCCACTAAACCCGATGGAGCATCAAAACAAGCGATAAAAGTGTGATTCGCCCTAATTGCGGATACGAAGAACCGAGAAAGAGCGCATCTCGATCCCGTCGTAGTTAGGGAGCGCCGGCGACAAACAATCGCTCTGATCCGACGCATCAGACCCATCTGGCACAAGTGCGCGAAAAGACTTGAACTCACCGCTTGACACCAGTCTCCAAGGCGGCGGCATCAGTGATCGAGAGTGCATTTGTCGCCGATTGTGAAGCGTGCAACGGCCGGGGTCCCAAGCTTGCCATTCGTCGGCTTTGGCCGTTGGCGACGAATCGCGGCTTGTCGGTGGATGTCCAGTTGAGCAAGGAGTCCATGTCCTTCAGATCTGACAACTTTCTGTAAAAATAAACTGATTACACAAACACGGACCACTAAAAATTCCAGCCAGCCGGAGTCGAACCAGCGACCTAAGGATGGCCATTTTACAACTACAGTCCTCCCACGACGAGACCGCGCTTGGAATAGGAATTTGAAAACCAAGTGTGTCAAAATGCAAATAACTCGAACCAAAGACGTCCAATTGACTTCAAATTTTTTTTAAAAGATGTCAAATATACAGGACAACAAATTGTCACAAAAAAGCGCGGCATTTTGAGTGCGGTTTTGGCGCAATTTCAAAAATGACACAGAGGGCGTGGCTTATTTTAGTCTGCGCGCAAGGTGAAAGTGGTACCGTCGTGCTCCGCTCTACCAACTGAGCTATGGCTGGATTGATTGCGAACGCGAAAAAAACGGACTGGTTGACACACAAAACTTAAATAAAAATTTTAGTCAAAATTGTCACCACAGAGATTCTGTTACAAAAATTAAACAGAAATCAAATGCCAAGTCCAACAAAAACGAAAGCAGTTTTCGCCCAGCTGGCACTTTCGCGCAGAGGGGTGTGTTCGAAGGCCGCGAGCGCACCCGAGTCATCATTGTCATAACCATTAGGGGCAGAAGAGGGTTTTTGACGGGATACAAAAGGAGTCTTATGCGAAGAGCCGTCGATATACGCGAAAAAAGAGCCTTCGACAGTCGCCAGTAAAGTTTGAACCGTTTGCGCTCGGTCAGAACCGGCTTATCGATCAAAATTGCTGGAAGTTGACCAGTGCGCTGCAGGGCGGCAATCAAATGGTGCGAGTAGGTCTTTATTAAACACGTTTGGTCTAATTAACACCAAATGACATTGATAATTGACAACGGTGTCGCGATCTGAACGGTTCCGAGACGTGTGAATGCGCGAAAATAAAACTGGCGTTCGATTGGTATTGACAAAGGCCGCACAGCTGGGTCTTCCGGAAATCAAAAGACAAACAATGCAAAGTTGTTTATGCCAAGAAAATCCGCGTTAAGCCGATCATAGCACGCGCGAGAAGCGTCTTGGCTGCAACTTGGAAAGGGGGAAATGTGGGGAAAGCTTCCGGGTAGGCGTCAAGCAGCTGATTTGTGACTTTGAAGCGGGTGGGTTTTTGACGCGTATTACGCATAAGTAAAAGTATCAACAGTAGGGAGAATTTTTTGATGTTAAAAACTGGGTTAGAAAAAATCAAAAGTAAAGTTAGGTAGCCACCCAAAAATGTGTGACATTGGGGATGGTCAAAGGCAAACATCTGCGGCGGTTCTTATCAATGATCGCGAGCAAACAAGTTGGTTGGTTTTACGGTTTCTTTTTAACCCTTTTTACACGTTTTAGCCTACTTTACACTTTTGTATTTACTTAAACTGTCGTTTCTGATAGAACCTTACCTGTTAGCAACGCCAGGCGGTTCACTGCCATCCTTATTCCTCTGCTTCTTTCCAGATTGCAACTTCGTCTTCCATTTTTGAAGTCTGTCTTGGCTACCCTGTGTCAAATCAAAAAAAGATTTCGACAGCTTTTCCGCCAAGGACGTCTCAGACGCCTGAGACGGGGTCTTATCGACGCCGCTGGCCGTGGAGCCTGAATTGTTTGAAGCCGCCAGGGTGATGCCAAGTCGAGCCAGAGGACCCGATAAGTCGATTTCACTGGATCGAAGATTTGCGACTGATGAGGCTTTGGTTGTTCTGGGGACTGTTTGAGGGGGTGTCTGAGGTGTTTGGATGGGTTTCTTAGATGGTACGCGATCGAGAGTTACGGTAGCGGAGACGGATGATGTTTGGGTGAGTTGGGACGGTTGGCTGAAATGGGTGGTTTTAAACTGTCCTCTGTGAGTGGAATACAACTATAATAACTTCAAAAACTCCAAATACGCTTACGATAGCCTGTGCCGTATGCTCGGACGCGGTTTCTGATGCCTGTATGCCGCGGCAATGGTGCGAAATCGCGACGTAAAGTCGGCATTATCCATGATTTATCCTCCTCCGAAGACGACTAGTGTATGTTATACAATTTCCGGGTGAAATATAGTACGAATCGATCAACTTCCAACACGAAGAACTGAATCAAAAAATGCTCTCTGAGTTTTTCTATACTGTTTCGACGCTCACTCGAACAAGGCCATCACGCACGACATCGAAGTGGAGGACATCAGTGAAATCTTTTTGTCAAGACTAGTCACGCTTTTTTGCTTCTATTATTTAAAAATAACTTTGGGTTATAAGTTTTGTTAGTGTATAAGCTTGAGCATAAGCTAAACAAAAACACAAGTATGTAACAAAATATTTTCACGGAACGGGAAATCAGAAACTGGAATGAATGCTAAGTTTTGTAAATGACGCCGCAATCTTTCCAAAGATCCCGTTTTGGGCCAGCTTCCGTGACGTTGGGCACTTAAAAGTACCAACACGGAAGGCTAAATTTGGGCATTCGGCAATTTTGATGAAGTTCGCAAAAAACTTGAGATTGGAAAATAAATAGATGCGTCATCAGTTTTTGGAAGTGTTTAGCGGTTTATAAACTGCGAATATGATGATCGACAAAAAAACTAAACAAAGGACCAATCTAATATTTTCAAACATGCACATCCTTGTCACGAGAAGCGCTCAAGGACGTTTTTCAAACGACTACCCAAAAAATAGAGATGCAACCTTAAGCGTGCGCAAAATGCTGATGGGTTGATGTGTACAAATCGGATAGGGTCATTTTGACCGGGTCCGACAGCGTTTTTTGTTGGAGCGAACCCAAGGGGAGGGAGAAAAAAGCGGCTTTGCAGGGGAAGGAGCCAACCGACTCCATGCAGCGGATTCGGAATACCTATTGCATGGGTTGCGGATTTGGATTGCGGTGGTGATGGGCTGTTTCCGCTGTCAAGTCGCGACAATCGACAATTGCTTTGTTAAGCAATGGCTGGAAGGAAGCGGAAATGGGGATGGAATTCAAGTTTGGACACCTTTTAATTCGAATTTGGATTAGAAGGCGGTTTGAAATTGGAGCTATTAGGACACCTTTTGATGTTAAAAACTGTAAACAAAAAGAAATTATTGTTCAAATTATGATCAGGAGGCGTGTTGAAATCAGAGCTGTTTGCCGACAAGAAGCATTATTGTATCAAAAAACTGACACTACCTTGTCTTGCATCAAACTTTTCGTTCAAAAAACCCATCAAATTAAACGTCAGTAACAAAGAGCAAAGTTTTCACGCTTCATAGGGCGCTACAAGATGGTCAAGTTTCACTTCCGTGAAAAAAAGCGTTTCATCGGCGCCTGCAAAAAGGAAGCACCATCCCAAAAAGTCTTGGTTTTCAATTCCTTTGTGTGTTCCATTCAGTTTTCATTCAAGCGGAACAAACGGGGTCGGAAAAAAATGTGACTATAGTTTTGCGAAGCAATTAGGGAACTAAATACGTTAATAAAGCGGTTTCGAGTTATGGTTTTTAAACTGGTAGCATTGGAAGGCAGGCTGAGCTAGAAATCTTAGAAATCTACCTATAAACTCAACTTTAAACTCTCAAATATCCATGGAAGCATGTTTACCGCGAAAGAGCTCACAAACTACGTGATATCCGACTGACAACCGTGTGAATTACGCTAGCGATTATGTTCCCAAGGTGCCAGACATAAAAATAAGTTTGACAAATGAATGGAGAGTTAATGAAAACAAAGTTTGGGGGGTTTTGATGAGGGTTATTTAAGCTTTGGTTGGGGTAGGATGGACTTTTTTCGGGGTTTAAACTGATTATCTGGGTGCAGAGAGCGTTAGCTACGTGAAATGACATCATTAAAATGTTTGTTTTTAAGTTTAAACTGCCAGCCGTGGTGTGAAAACAACTCTAATAATTAGCATAAAACCCACAGTCAAATCAAAACTGCCATTAAGAAGTCTCCTTCGATCCTAAATCCCCATGCAACCCCCTGGAGCTTCCCCACCTCCACTCCCACTGCCGCCACCAACCAACAAAGATAATGCGACGAACTACGAACCCGTAAAGAAGCCCATAGGCCAGGCTAAAGGTCGCGCACCCCTACCACTATCACGTGCCAAACGAAACAAGGACAAAGGCTCACGTAGCCCTGGAGCCGGCAAATCCGTCGAAGGCGACGGCGGTGGCGGTCGTGCCCAAGGCAAGGGAAATGGCGACAGTCAAACGAGTACGATCTACAATAAAGAAGAAGGCTCCGGCGGCGATGGCCAGAAGGACAGTGACAAAGTCGCGGTCGTCCGAAACGATGATGAAGGCGGTGGATCGGCCCGAGGACGCTGTATGACCTGCATCGGGGGCCCGTCAATGCTACGATTGTTGATTATTTTTATTGTTTTTGGCGTGGTTCACACTACGTTTTGTCTTTGTTGTGTCTTTTTGGACTTTTTTGCCTTTTTGTTTGGGAAAAAATAAACTGCTACAGAGTTCATCCTGGCGCTTCAGGCATCAGAAGCGCGATACGGCTAACGGCACAAAATAACGGCACGAATTGAGGGTTTTGTATAATAAAAACTGGGGAGGCGTCGGATAAATACAAAGTAAGGTCATCGCGTCAATTCAAAATCTTCCGAAAAAGAGTAAATGATGGCAGCCGTGGTTTGCGCCGCCCGCCGGATCGGTACGAAGCGCTTACCGACGGCCTTCCCTCAACATTTGTGACAAATGGCAGATGCGAAACGACCGCGAAAGGCAGCGGTAAACCGCAACAAGTTGGATTTGATGATGGTGAGAAACTGGCTCTTCGTAACTTGGCTTATGCCAAATTTTAAATGGGTTTTCAAGAGGTTCGGTTTTAATCGACAAATCGAGTGTCAATTGCCATCTTTGTAAAGTCTTAAAACTGAGGCTCTGTGGCAATAAAACTTACTCGGTCAGCACAGTCTCCGCCTTAGCTTCATGAGATGTCTTCTTCTTCATGATAATGGTCTGCGAAACACGAGCATCTGATTCCGTTCCAGTCGTTGCGGGGGACATTTGTTTTGGTTCAATGGGGTCAATTTTGAGGGGTGATGGCTCGCGGGATCTGGAAACATAACCATGTTTTGATGAAAGAAATGAAAGAATTTGTTTAAAACTGACACTATGGTGGCTGAGTCTTCTTTAACGTCGTTAGAATCCCCGACATGGTCAGCAACTTCAACATTCGCTGGTTGAAGCAGCTGTCGCGCACGTCCAACAAAGTTCCGCGCCACTCTTTCACCCAATTCCGAAGGTCGTCGGGTTGGTGGCGCAACTTTGTCCATGCTCTTTGTCGGAGACACTGAAGCCGATTTAGTGCCACTGCCGAAGCCCATTCGTTTCAGGAAACTGCCTTTTGCGGGCGATTCCTTTCGGGCTTTTTTGATGGGTTCTTCTTTGGTCGATGTTATGGGTTTTCTTAAAGGCATAATTATTGATTTGTTTTATAAACTGATGTAAAGGTATTCAGAAAAGAAGTATAAGAATAACAACAAAAAACCCACCTCGTTTTAAAAATCTTCAACTCAAACGGCTTCTCCGGGATCACCTCACTATCGGTCCCGACCAAGGTCGTGGGAACCGCCTCAATGGCAGAATCAGGCTCCTCGGCTGTCATCCCTGAAACAAAAGAAAAAAAAAGTTTGTATAGTCAAGGGAAGATAAGCAGGAGGCTACACTTCCGACAAATGTGAAACTTGGAGGCTTCAATGGGGGGTCCTCGACGCGAGCACGCACTTAACGCCTGAAGTGTCCGAATGATTACGCAAATAAATGCTCATCCGGAATATGGGGAAGTATTTCTGGGGTGGGAATTGTCTAAATAGCGGATGTTTGGAG
Organism: Panagrellus sp. LJ2284; assembly: GCA_024447225.1. Taxonomy (NCBI): domain Eukaryota; kingdom Metazoa; phylum Nematoda; class Chromadorea; order Rhabditida; family Panagrolaimidae; genus Panagrellus; species Panagrellus sp. LJ2284. Next base: position 5,203,285 of record JAMRYC010000005.1, on the reverse strand, counting down.
CCAAGATGAAGTTAGATGAATGGAAAACATGTTTTTTGACGATTTGGGGTACTGTAGGTTGATTTGGAGCTTTAAAACTGTAAATCATTTACTCAAAAACATGAAAATGGTTTAAACTGGCAATAACGCACAAGGCAACAAAAATTACCTCGCTCAAACATATCCCCCACCCCCTGCCCATCCAAAAGCCACCAAAAAGCAGATCCTGTCTTGCGCATCCTATAGACAGTCGTCCGAAAACTAATTTTTGCTCCGAAATCCAACCGAAATCCGCCAGCCCTTCAGCCTTTTTTTCTGCTTTCCGTTCAAGCTTCAACGGATCGGGTCGTCCGCCAATTGCCTACCCCAGTCGCCAGCGGGCAAGTCAAGTCAGTGGTTTTGTTAGAGAGGGAATTGAGATGAAAAGGGCTATCGAAAAGCCTCCCTTGCTCGTTGCGATCGACTAGCCGCCAGCCAACCGAACCCGTTAGCGACAGACGTTCGTTCGCGCCAATTGCTCGGGGTGCGATCGCCACTGGGCTTCCGCAATCCAAAACGGATTTTGCGGACCGATGCAACAAGTGAGTTTGAGGGCTGCTGGAAGTTGGGGGTCCTCAAACTGGAGTGCAAAGATGCACAAAAAAGATTAGTTTGAGTTTGGTGGGCTTAAGGGTGGTGGTTGGAACGGTAGGTGGGTCCGTTTTGGGGTGGATTTTGGAGGGGGTTGGATGTGGTTTTTAAACTGAGAAGAGTACTTGCATTTTAAACATCAATAATCTTCATGTTAGACAGTTCATTGCGCAATCAGATGGACATTAGTAACACGTTTTTGTGTAATCAAGCGAAAACTGCAAGTTATAATGGAAGTGAAAGACAGTCGCTAGGTCAAATAATCTTGACAAATTTTAAGTTTAAAACTGTAAATCTTACTACCTGTTCTTTATTAGAACCAAAAATATCAAAAACTATAACCAAAAACCGCCTCCAAGCGTTCTTATGTACGTGATAAATGACAAAGACAGCCGCCAAAAGTTCCCGGGTCACTTGTCACTGGCACGGGTGATGGCAATTAATGGAGATTACACTGTCAGAACGATTAACTAAATGAGTATATCTACTTTTTTATAAACTGATCTTCATTATGTGCCCAAGCATACAATTAGCAACAGTTTCACGCAAATTCCCTTCCTCATTGGACCTAATGGGTAAAGCAAATGCGTCACCGACCCCGTAAATCTCGCTCAAATACGACTTAGCAGTCACGACAAAAAGTCGTCAAATTTGAGTTGCTGCCAATAGGCCATCCTTCGATCAGCTATGGGCTATTGCACTGAAAAAAACGTACGCCTATGGTGGTTGAACTTATTTATGGCCGGGGTTTTGGGTGGGAATCGTAATATTTAGGCAATATTTCGCAGTTTTAAATAATTATTGATTAAGTAAACTGTATCTTACAAAAAAAACAACAAATCTCTTTCATAAGACACTATTAAAAACGTGAAGATGTAAAACTGTAGAAAAATAGCGAAAGTCGGTACTTTCAAAGTCGCAAAAACAAAAAAACCGCATGTCCTGAGGGCATGAGCAACTACTTTGCCACACGGATCGATCAAGCCTCGACTCATTTGCCAGCGGATTTGCTTTTGCAGGCCCTTGACGCATGTGTTTCTCGAGGTAGTTACTCTGACAAAAAACATATGCGGCCTCTAGGCTTTAGCTTTTTGTTTGAAATACGATCGTTTATTACACTTTGCTTTATTAAAACTGTTATTTTTTTGACATGTGTACAAAAACAATACCAACATACCCGATAAAGTAGCATTAAATGACTCAAATATACTTCAAGTCAATTAACATAGAATTTCTCTATTTCCCATCCTTCTTTGATCCACAAAATCCCTCATCTGCGAAGTCAACTGATCCCTTAAAGTAGAAATCTCGGACCGTAGATCGTCGACTTGGCCCCTCACTAGGGAACGTTCAGACCTCAAGTCGGCCGATCGGAACGTGCTATACGGCATTCAAGAGCTTTTCGGACGCTGATTCCAATGCCGTAAACGAAAAGTGCTACTTGGCATTTTGAAAAAGTGCCATTCTGAGACGAAATCGAGAATGGCACTTTTTTTGTATATTCTTTTTGTGCCAAATCCTTCGTTTGACATGTGGTAATACCCATTTTAAACGGCGTACCATTTCATTCATCCAAAAAAAAGTTATGGTCTTTTAAAAATTTAAGGTTTTTGCTATTTTGGCACATATCTCGGCCCCTAGGGCTCTGTAGCACTTTTGGTCGACGGTTTTAGAATGTCCAAATGATGCTCTTTCGAATGCCGTATAGCCGGTTCCAATCCGCCAACTTAAGCTCTGACGGTTCCCTTGTCAGATCGTCACTCCCCCGATCACTGTTAACATTAGCCTCTTTCGACTGTCTCGGCGTCGGCACGGGTGCTTTGCCGCTGCCATGCCCGCCGGTCAGTGCCATCGAGTTCTCGTAGATGCTGTTTCCGCTGACTCTCCGTGCACAGTTGTCGCATTTGGCGGCCTTGGAATCGCGAACAAAGTCCTCGAATCGGCCCTGGATGCCGTAAAGCTCGCGTTCGATCGTCTGGCACTTTCGTTGCAGATTCGACTTGTCTTCGGTCAAGGCGTCGATGTCGGCCTGCATCTTGACGCGCTTCTCGTCGGACATTCGCAGCTGATGACGCAACGCCGCTTCACCCTGTTGTGAAGCCTGCAGTTTGGCGCGCAGATCGGCCAATTGGTCACGGTACTGACGCTCTTTGTCCTGATACACGCGCACGAGCACCTCTTCGTTCTGCTCCATCGTCGTTCGCACGTTGGTCAGCTCGTTTTCTTTGTCGCGGAGGATGTTCTGGAACTAAATTTAAGGTTAATTTTAAATCTTTTAAAACTGCTCAGCAGTGTTGCACGGCGAACCACGGTTCGAACCGAACCACCCGAACCGAACCGAACCGAACCGGTTCGCGGTTCGGTTCGGGCCAGGGTTGGTTTGTTGCCGAACCGCGAACCAAGCATTTAAAATAGTAACTTCCACAGTATTTTCTGTTGCATTTTTTGTAGCTGTTTATAGTGCTTTGTTGCTTATAAAACGTTTTTCCCTTTTCAAATTGCTGACTTTTGTTTTCAGTTTTGTGCAACGTTTATTTATGTCGACGTTAGTTTTATGATTTGTCATGAGAAGTATCTATTTTGTACAAGTCTCATATGCAAGAAACGCCATACGACACAATTTAAAAACTCAAAAGGAACGAATTTGGTTGATTGAGTATAATGTTAGTTAGGTTGGAAGATTTGCCAGTCGCCCTGTCGGAAATTGTGAACGCTAGTGGCCGTTTTAAATGCGCGCGCTTCTGGACGGCCTGCCTATGGGAACGCAGTGCGTGTTCGTACGTTTCGTAATGACACGAAGTTTTACGAAAGCTGTTTCAACACACTGGAGTAAACGCTCGCGCCGAGCCTTCTTTTCTATCCATATTTGCGTAGACTTGTAAAGGCCAGTCGATCTGAAATCATGAAGCGTACTGCCCCGACGACGAAACCAGATAAACCACCTGACGGAGGCGAACTTGGAGGTAATAATTTGCATGTTTAAAAGACAAAAAATATTGTTTTTTTCTTTTCAGTTCTTCGAGACGTTCCCCGAAGCCACTTTTCGGAATACCTAAATGTCAAAGGTTGTGCTCTCTGCGATACGCCACTCAACGCTCATCTTTCAACTTTAAAGAAGCATTTCGTACGTCGACATGAAGATCTATCAAATCAAATCTACCAAGCCTACTTGAATGAAAAATGCAAGCAAACAAAACTGCCGATCGTCAAGTCAAAAGTTGCGGAAAACAAGCTGATTACTCTTTTTCTATCAAAACCAATTCCAATGAGTTTCGTCCGAGATACCACCTTTCGAGTAAGATACTTAAAAACATTCAGTTTTTATATATAATACAGGTTGCTTTCAGAGTCTGCTGAAAATGATTCCGAATTTTGAACCTCCAGGCGAAGAAAAGTTGAAGGGACTCCTGAAGGACTTCGTAAACGATCAAATCAAAGCAGCAGTCGATACCATTGTCACGGAGAAGCTGTTTTATGGAGTGTGTGTCGACACAGCGACCATGCCCAACACCAAACTTCAATTTTTGGGTGTTGTTATTCACTATTACAACTCCAAAAAACGGACGATGAATGCCGTGGCCGTCGACCTTATTCATTGCCAGTCTTCCACTGGTGATGCGCTTCGAAATGCGGTCACAGAATGTCTTGAGAATCTACATTTGCCCTTACATCAGCTTACTCGAATTGTCGGAGATGGCGCAAGTGCGATGAAAAAGGGTTTTCGGTGCGTTGCGTTTCTTTGATACCAAAAACGTTGCCATTTTTCACAATTTCAGAGACCGCCTTGTTTATCAATCTGGAGTCGTCAATTCGGATAAGAAAGGATGCCCAGAAGCCATTGATGATGCAGACCAAGTCGAAGAACCCAACGAACCAGAAGTCATCGATCTCGAGCCCGACGAAGAAGACAACACTGACAAGGAAAACACCGATAACAGTGTTCCGCCGTTGGATGAATTACTGGATCTCGTCGACATCGATAAGATGAACTATGATGATCGCGATCTTTACGCCGAAGGTTTGCTTGAAGCCGAGGACGACGACTTATTGATCGAATCGCCAGATTTGATTGATCACGAAAACTATTTACATTGCTTTGCTCACCGGCTTCAGTTGACGATGAAAGACGTTTTCGAAAAAGACAGCTCTGCAGTCCAGTTGCGAAAGGTCAGTCACAATTAGCAAAATTAGTTATTTGTACGCTACTTTCTTGTTTTAGAACGTCTACAAGCAACTAGCTTCCTACTCTCGCTCGCCAAATGCGCTTCTCGCTCTTCGTGAAGGCGGTGGAAAGTCGTTGGTTTTTCCCGCCACGACACGTTGGGGTGTTTTGGAGATGGTTTACACGCGTATTCTGGAGATTGAAAAACGCATTACCTACGTTTCCATCGCTCGAGGCTTCAACACGCTGCTACCCAAGGAATTTGCTATGATGAAGGCTGCTGTCAAGCTGCTGACCCCTTTCAAGTGCTACCTCATTGCCGTACAGAAATGCAAGTCACCCACGATTTCGCTGATCTACACTGGTCTGCTTCATCTTATGGCTACCATTGAAGTGAGTAAAGCAATTACTTTTGTGAAAACGGGGTTATAATGGTTTTTTAGACAAACTCCAAGAAGGCTGCCACTGAATTTGATCTTTTCAAGCAATCACAGCCAAAATCAACGATTTCGCGATGCAAGTTTGATCCGGTAAAACTTGGCACACTTCTTATCGAGCGCATTCGGATCCGGTTTCAAGATGTCTTGGGTCCAGAAAAACCGAACTCAGACCCCATCTTCTTGGCTGCTTCTGCTTTGGATCCGCGTGTCGCCAAATACATCATGAAGTACAAAGTTTCGCTCGAGGTGGTGCGCCAATCTTTGTTACGATGTGTAAGTTACAGTTATCTACGTTGCACTTTATATATTATGGATTGTTTCAGATTCAACAATACAACATCGAAATCCCAACCGTCCCAGCCCCCGAACCTCCGAAAAAGAAGGCGAAACCGCCAGTCATCCGTAATCCGTTCGGACTCATTGACGACGATGATGTCGACGCCACGGCTGCAGTTTCTCGAAAACAGGTTACGGTCAATGACGAAATCGACACTTTTTTCCGACACATCCGATCGATCGATTTCTACAAAGAAGATGCGCTTCTGTTTTGGTTCTACAGTGAAGACATGCCAACATTGCAAAAGCTTTTTTTTGCACTGTCATCGATTCCGGCAACTTCGGCATCTGTAGAACGTTTGTTCAGCCATTTAGCGCTGTTCAACGACAAGCGACGGAATCGAATGCAAGCAGCTACCATTCGAATGCGCACTCTAGGATCGTTTAACAATGTTCCCCTTCAATGATATAGTTTCATGGTAAAGCTAAGCCTTTGGTTTGTTGTGTGGGTGTTTTTCATTGGTTTTGCTCTTTACTTTTACCGTTTCGCCATACCATTTACGGTTGTGTTTTTTTTGTGCTTTTGGATTTTGAACTTTTGCATTAGTTTTTCATAATTTTGTACCGTTTGTTAATTAATTACCAAATAAAATAGTTATTCGGGCTTTTCATGTTAAAAATGGACCATCTAAAGGTAAAATATGGGTTTTTGACATACGGTTCGGAGCGGTTCGGGAACCGAGCGAACCGAACCGGAACCGGTTCGCGGTTCGGTTCGGTTCGGAAATTTGTACCATCGTGCAACACTGCTGCTCAGACTGTTACGTTACCTCAAAGTCAACAATGCCAGAATCACTCGGCGATGGCGTGATATGAAGCCCAGAATGCCGACTGCCGCTTTTCTTTAAACTGTATGGCGGCGAATGTGGCAATCCAGAGGTCGTGGAACTCGAATTCGATGACGTCAAACTCGAGTTCTGTGCCGGCATATGGTAATGGTTGCTACTGCCATTGCTGGCACCACTTTGCATGCGTCTGTGATGCATGTTTTCATTTTGTGGGTGTTGGAAGGAGTAAATCAGATCGTAGTTGTCGGCGGTGGGGTCATTTGCTGGTTTGGAGTTGGCATTTGTGCACGGACGGTCATAGGTATCGGGGACGGTGTCATAGTCGTTTTCATCATTGGCCGATGGTGGTGCCAATGTACTTGAAACAGACGTCGCACTGGAAAACAGGCCAAGTCGACTGACACTGTGGGATGACGCCAGCGGGAAGAATCTGTGCCCATTGCGACTAACAGAAGAAGCAGAAGATGAGGAAGACGTTGAAGAAGCGACAAGATTACCGATCGAACGTGAATTTTCTTTTGAAAACTGTTGACTCAATGGTCGGAATGCCACTGGTCGTACTATTCCATTATTCTAAAACAGATATCACATTACACTTTGTTTTAAAAAAACTGGCGTTTGAGTTTTCTACGTACTTATTACAAAACGAAAAAACATACCTGTGGCTTGATTCCCGAATAAGGCATAATGCGTGCCGGTGGCGGCAGATCCATGTCGATGAAGCTGTTGCGATTCGACGAATTGGTCGTGCTGAAGCCATCGACCAGGTGTTGCAAGCTTTTCATGTTCTGATAATGCGCACGGCTGCTGACAGTCGGCACGTTTTCACGCGACTTCAAAGTACGGTGTTCCATGTCGGCCGAATCACGCAATGAGATTCTGAAAAAAAAAATTTTAACTGTGTCCGGAACGGTAACCGCATTTTAGTTTAGCGACATGGTCATTTCCTCAAGTTCGCACCTTTGGAAATTTACGTACAAACAAATAGAATTAAATATTTCAACGATATTGATGTTTCAGAATTGCTGGATAAAGAAAAGTTACAAGTCAAAAAAAAAAGCACAGGTAATAAAATTAAGAATAGATTAAAGCAAATTAACCTGTGCTAATGGTTCTCGGGCTTCTGCCTTTTGTGCGTCGACGTTCAAGGGTGGCACAGAAGCGTTTGTGTGACAAAACCCCGAGGGTAAAAAGAGGGAATTGGAGGTATAAAAAAGGGAAGGAATGCGTCGATTATGTCAAAAAAGTGTTCAGCGATGCGTGTCAGAAGGCGGCTGTCGTCGCTTATCGAGGCCTCGAATCGCTTCTGCGCATCTTTTTTCGGCGCTGTCATGCACAACAGGGGTGACGAAGCTTCCAGGAATGATGCAAATATTTACAGGGTAAAACTGAGAGTTGAATAAAGCAATTGAGTTAAGAAACAACAGGCAAGAACACCTTAGGGGCTGTCCAGAAATTACGTCATCGATGGACGGGGGGAGGGGGATCAGTGCCACAATGACGGAAAATGATGAAGGGGAGAGGGGGTCAAGAGCCCAAATGACGTCATCGGAAAATCACCGATTTTTGGGGATTCTGGGATCAAAATTACGGTACACAGCGCCGATTTTCTGTGTTTTTCGGGTCTAGGGTCAAGTATAGGTTTTAGAATTAAAAAAAAAACGATTTTGGTGGTTTAATATCGGATTTTTGGCTATTTTGTAGAATTTTTTAAACTTGAAAAATGACGTCATTTAGGGAGAGGGGGGTCCAAGTCATAATGACGATCAATGACTGAGGGGGGAGGGGGTATCCAAATCGCCGATTTTGCGATGACGTAATTTCTGGACAGCCCCTTATCCAAGTAGAAACTAAAATCAGACAAATGGCAAAACAAAGAGCAGAGTTCACACTTGCTGCCGATGAACGGTAATCCGACCCGTGCCAAGTGTCATTGACGCGACTGATGACGCTGGATCGGAGGAACATGCACGACAGACGGCGCAATTTGGCGCAAGAAGTGAGTTCATCCCGTTCAGAAGGATGGTTTTTGGCCGAATTCGAGCGTTGAGAGCACGCAAATGCACATGTCTCGACATAAGTGGTGTAATTAGCACCGGCTGCTGGTGTCGATGGCACTTTTATGGACTCTAGATCGAGTTACGGACTACACTTCGCGCAATTGGAATCGACATTGGGCATGGAACACCCAAATCCATGGGATTTGGCTACGATCAGACCAAATCTCGGCGACTGTGACCATTATAGGATCAATTTGCACAGAAAACTGGGGAATTGGCCTGCTGAGTCCGCCCAGAAGCACAGTCAGCAAAGACGAAAAAGGAGAATTTGGACTCGAAAGCATGCGTCAGTTGCATTGTTTGGGTCTGCGCGATCATCGGTGTTCGCTTCCAGCCCCTCGGGCCAGTTACATCTTGCCCAGAGGCAGTTGTCGACGACCCGGCCTTCAAGTGGTTCAAGACCGGGGCTTTCGCTTTCTGTTGCAACGGAACATCAAAAAGTGGACAAGAAGACATGCGGAAATTTGACATGCAATCATTCCGGATTTACAGCTGTTTGATTAGGGGAGAAAAACTGTAAAGATCAATCCATCGCAGAATACTGAGCGAATGTGAGTATGGCGTATCTCAAAGTATGTCGAGTTGGCAGAACGGCACAGTGCCAGACGCCCTTATGTCGGTCTCGAGGGTGGCGTGGGTCGAGTTAGGTCGAGATTAGCCTCGGCGCCGATCGCAGCGGGAACTACTTTTGGGGCCACGGACTTTGTTGGCACTCCGGCACAAAAGTGCGAAAACGTCTTGTTGCCTCTGCTCTCGAGACCGCGCAGACGCACCAGTGCCGTCCGAAATACAAAAGACGAACTTGGTACTCGGAAGATGTATTGAAACAGCGGAAGTTGCTATTCGGCGACGATACAACCAAACAAAAAAAAGCAGATGTAGGCAAAGAATAAGTTTCCAAAACTGTTTGGAACATGAACTATATTTGGATGCGACTATTATGGTAATTCAAACTAGTGCCAACTTAAAATAGCTTGTATGCCGCCCACCCATCTTCAAAACCGAAAACAAAAGGTTATGACCGGGGCCATCTGGTCATTGAATGTCACATTGTTTTGTGAGGCCAAAAGCTCATCCAAAACCAAAACAAGCTCGCCGAATTGGCTCGGTTGCGTGCCACGATCGCCGAACACGCAAATTTGTTGCGCAATCTGCCACCTCCGACCGTCGAGGGCAGATGTATCTTTGCCAAACGTATAATAAGTGGATTAGTTCTATTTCAAGTCAAAACTGGAAGGTACTTGAGACAAGCGGCATGTTGGTCGGTCGCAAGATTCGGATGGCACTTTAGAGAAGCGGCACGAAAAGAGCGTCAGTGAGTCAAGTGGCATTGAGTGGATCGTCTCCGAAACGGGTGACAGTTTCACAAAAGCCGCCGATTGAGGATGAGTAATGGCATTAATTATGATTCATGCAATTTGAGACGGAAGTCGGCGCAAAAAGACATTGAATGACGGACATGAATGGATTACATTTACATGATAAAGTTGACAGCCTTCCCCCCAATGCAAAGTCGATAATGGATGTAAACAATCCACTAAACCCGATGGAGCATCAAAACAAGCGATAAAAGTATGATTCGCCCTAATTGCGGATACGACGAACCGAGAAAGCGTGTATCTCGATCCCGTCGTAGTTAGGGAGCGCCGGCGACAAACAATCGCTCTGATCCGACGCTGGCACGAGTGCGCGAAAAGATTTGAACTCACCGCTTGACACCAGTCTCCAGGGCGGCGGCATCAGTGATCGAGAGTGCATTTGTGGCCGATTGTGAAGCGTGCAACGGCCGGGGTCCCAAGCTTGCCATCCGTCGACTTTGACCATTGGCTACGAATCTCGGCTTGTCGGTGGTCGTCCAGTTGAGCAAGGAGTCCATGTCCTTCAGATCTGACAGCTTTCTGCAAAAATAAACTGTAATTATTTGTGTACAAGTAACCACCGAAAAAAAGATTCCAGCCAGCCGGAGTCGAACCAGCGACCTAAGGATGGCCATTTTGCAACTACAGTCCTCCGCTCTACCAACTGAGCTATGGCTGGATTGCTCGCAAACGCGAAAAAAACGGACTGATTGATAAACGGAATTTGAATAAAAGTTTAAATTTAAAACTGAATACAACTAGTCAATCAATCATAGTATATATTTAACAAGATTCAAATGCCAAGTCGAGCAACCACAAAAGCAGTATTCGCCCAGCTGGCACTTTCGCACAGAAGGGTGTGTTTGAAGGCCGCGAGCGCACCCGAGTCATCATTGTCATAACCATTAGGGGCAGAAGAGGGTTTTTGACGGGATACAAAAGGAGTCTTATGCGAAGAGCCGTCGTTCTATGTGAAAAAAGAGCCTTCGACAGTCGCCAGTAAGTTTGAACCGTTCGCGCTCGGTCAGAACCGGCTTATCGATCAAAACCGCTGGAAGTTGACCAGTGCGCGGGATGACGGCAATCAAATGGTGCCTCTGGGTCTTATTTGAACACGTTGGGTCTAATTAACACCAAATGACATCGATAATTGACAACGGTGTCGCGATTTGAACGGTTCCAAGACGTGTGAATGCGCGAAAACAAAACTGGCGTTCGAATGGTATTGACAGTGGTCGCGCAGCTGGGTCTTCCGGAAATCAAAAGACAAACAATGCAAAGTTGTTTATGCCAAGAAAATCCGCGTTAAGCCGATCATAGCACGCGCGAGAACCGCGTCTTGGCTGCAACTTGGAAGTGGGAAAAGGGGGAAAGCTTCCGGATGGCCGTCAAGCAGCTGATTTGCGGCTGTGAAGCGAGTGGGTTTTGACGCGTGTTACGCATAAGTAAAAGTATCAACAGTAAGAGTTGGTTTTTTTGAATGTTGAAAAACTGGGCCTGTGGAGTTCGGTAGCCTCCCTTAAAATGTGTGACATTGGGGATGGTCAAAGACAAACATCTGTGGCGGTTCTTATCAATGATCGCGAGCAAACAAGTTGGTTTTACGGTTTCTTTTCAACCCTTTTTACGTGTTCAGCCTACTTTACACTTCTGTATTTATTTAAACTGAGCCATTTACATATTCCTTTTTTCTTCCCAGATGGACGTCATCATCGATTACTAATGGGGGACTATAACGATAATAAACCGGCATATGAGTGTAACAACGTTTCAATGAGGTTCCTCTATAAGCATTCAAGAAACAAAAATGCAAATTTCGTTAAAAAATCACAGCCTCGTCAGATTCTGTCATTGAGGACCTGAACTGCATTGGAGGCGGTTTCGGAGCTCCTGGAATGCGCCAAGTTCCGACTAACTGACTGACTTTGCTCGCCGTTCGGGTCTCGTAAATGACATCATTCTTCGGAGCGACATTTGTACGATTAACAGTAAGAGAATACGGTAATCGTCCCAGACAGACTGACAAGGAATCGGTCGCCGCGGTTCAAATGGTAGTGGCGCCAGTGCCGGCGGATTTGCTCGAAGCCGTTCAAACACAATGCATTGCGGGGGTCGTAAGGCTGTATGCGGCGTACAATCTGCCGGGAGATGCCGTCGATAATGATGGGAATAATGCTCTGCATTTGGCTATCAAGGTTGGGGTACAAATGGGATTTAAAAACTGGAATGCCTTTGGGAATTTCAGACTAACAATGTGCTTCTCGTCCGCACAGTACTCCTCTTATTCGATCGCAAATACAAATTGAGTAAAAAACGGAATAATAAGGGAAAAAAGCCAATCGATATGACGAATAATGATGATTTACGGTATGGATTTTATAAACTGGCACAAAGTTCAATGAAAGTTTGCAGAAAAAGTTTCGAAATAATAGAAGGAACCGCGATGCCGGGTAGTGAAAAACAAAGATCCACAAAGTATGGTATGTTTTTTTTACTAATTTATACAAAAACTGTTTACATATATCACAGAGATGGAAAAGCACGTAAACCAACAATGCATGAAAAACACATTAGAAAACCAGGACGGGAAAATGTCAGTACTGTTATCATTGGATGGTGGCGGCATTCGTGGCATTGTGCACATTTTGGTGAGATTAATAAAACTGCCGCTGTTGATTCTGGGAGTTTTTTTAGATTCTGATGGCTCTTGAACGCAAATTGCCGAATCCTGTGACGACATATTTTGATTGGATCGCTGGCACGAGTACTGGGGCAATTGTTGCGTTGGCACTTTCGATGGGTATGGATTTTATGGTTTAAACTGCACTGCTCTGCAAATTTGATTATAGGTAAATCACTAGAAGAAATCCTCCGAATCTACCTCAAACTAAAATCCGAAATCTTTACCCAGACCCGTCCCTACAATGTCAAAAATTATGAGACCTATTTGAAGGAATCCCTTGGGGCAGGGAAGCGGATGAGCGAAATCAAATCACACAAGTAAAATTTAAACTGTGTCTTCTTATCATTTCATGAACAGCACTCCCTTCAGAATCATGATAACATCATGCCTGAGCAACATTGCCCCACCAAGATTGAAGCTCTTCCGGAACTATCAGCCTAATCTCGACGCGAAGGACTTAAAAGATTTTGAATACGACGACCCGGAATCGATCTATTGCTGGAAAGCTGCACGCGCTTCCTCGGCGGCACCGACGTATTTCGCACCCTTTGAGAACATTTACTGCGATGGTGGTATCATGGCCAATAATCCGACGACGGAGATACTTACCGAGTTTAACCGGTTTAAATACATCCAGGAACATGCTGGTGAAGCACCTCCACCCCCGATTGGTTGTGTTTTATCACTGGGTACTGGAATTACACCGCCGATTGCCATCTCAAGCAAGGGTCGAGCTAACGATTTGTTGAAGCTGATATCTAAGACAACGGAGCAGATCAAGAATATGACCATGGTTTTTATCAAACAGGTTTGTTAGTATTTTGTAATTTTTTTAAACTGGGTGTTTGGAGTATGTTTTTTTTAACAAAACGAAAAAAAACAGGAGTAATCTTTAGCTGACAGCATCAGATGGCCTACCAGTCGAACGCTCTCAAACATGGTCCCATTCGATGGGTGTGCCATTCTTCCGGTTTTCACCGCCACTAACCCAGAAAGTCGAACTCGATGAAAGTCGTGATGTGTTTATCATGCAACTCATGTGGGATGTCGAGGTATTTTGGTTTCTATTAGTTTTAAACTGGCCGCATCAAGAACGTGTTTCAGAACTATCTCGCAATCGAATGTGCCGACGAAATCGACGAGCTCGTGAAATACCTCCAAACATTACGCACTAACGAAAAGGAACAACTCGACAACTCCGGGTAGCTATGCAATCGCCATTGGCACTCACTGCATTGTCGGTTTTGATTGGATTTGTGTGTTTTACGGGTAAAAAACTGTTAGTATATTTTTTTACCTCGAAAATCGGCGTTTTTGTAGATAGCATCACTTTTCTCAAAAAACTGCCTTCATTATTTTCCAATAAACCTTTTTTTGCCGAAGTCAGGCAATCAAATGTTATTAATATATATATCTTAACCTTTTTTTGTTTATTAATACTTATTTTTTTATTGTGACGTTTACATTCAAACAACATTACAAAGACGATTTTAAACTGACAGACTGACTATAAAACGTCACGTAAACGAAACACGTTGCCCGATTTTTGATATACTCTTCGATTCGAGGGTTGAACGCGACGGTTAAATCAGGACAATGAATTTTGATCCTACAACGTCAACATTAATTATTTAAAACAAAACAATCAATAGTTGGTTAACTTACCTGCATGAATTTTTTTGGTTATTCAACCACTTGACTACAGCTTCAAAAAAATCATCAAAATCTTCAGCCTCAAGCAGCATTCCATTACGCAAACACACGTCCTTTAGTTCTTTGCTAACATTCATCAATTGAATTGCGTGTTTCCAAGTGTAAGGGCCACTAATTTCCAAACTTAAAAAAGTGCCGGAAACAATTTCGACTGCACGATCAAACTTTTCTGTTGAATTCATACTTATATACAGTCCCTCATTAACGTACCACTTATTCGAGTTCAAGAAACGGCTGGTACTGGTTATGTCATATTTGGGGTGAGCAAAACCTTTGCTTTTGATTTTTTTGTAACTAATGGTATTTTTGGCAACCAATAAAAATATAGAAAAACCGCGATTGCTTACATATTTCGCAGCCGTTTTTCCTGCAAGTCGAAAGGCAATACAATCGCGGGGTGGAAGTAAAGCGACTAATCGTGATTGAAATTCATATGGAAGCATTTTAAATGGAAATTCGTCAATTTCAAATTTTTCTCGCAGAGATTTAATTTTCTTCGCAATTCCAGTTGCATTATTATATAAAGAAACTCCCATATTAGGCTTATATAATAAATCATTGCCTGACAATTGGTATGTTACACAAAATACACGGACGTGGTTAATTAATCGCAATAAATCTGAATTGGCAATGGCAATGCGTTTAGAAATGTGCGACAAGCTTAGAATCAGAAGGTTCCTGGTATGCGAAGAAATGCGATGCTTGGTGGTCAATTTCGCTTCAAAACTAGGTTTGATTTTATTCCATTCTCTTAGTAGCGATTTCAAATGATGGTGAACATACACATAATTTGGGTAGTCAAAATAGTCCATTGCTAAGCAGAAATAAGACAAACTAGCAGCGAATATAGAATAATACAATAGGGTCAACGAAAAAGCTGTGATCTTACCGCGGCTTGTGGTCGAAAGCTTCCGCGCAATAGCTTTCAATCAATGCAATTTGTTACACACTGCTAAGATCGTTCGTTAGTTGTGGATTGCTTGTTCGTCTGATTTCACCAAACTAGTGGCCAAAATTGACAACTACTTGATGAAAACAATTAGCGATTGAGGTGCTGAACTGTAGCAATGAATGACGAGTTGCCTTATTTTGGAGGTTGTTTTGTTAAGTTTTTGTTTTTGTATATATCAGGTTGTGTTTGTAGAAACACAGTTTTGTAGGTTTTTGTAAACTGTAACTTGTTTTCGTTTTTTTAAAACTGACGTTTACATAGAGCGCACATTTCGTACTCTTATTTTAAATTTCACCCGCTTATCTTTAATTAACAAATTTCAAAAATTTCATGACATAATCCAAATCCTGTCACGACCACATGTTGCTCCCTTTTTTAAACTTTCAACAACCGCAACTTTATCCGTTGTGACAGCATTGATGTCATTTGCATTCTTCATTTTTCCACGTTTTAGTTATACTTGGGCAACTTTTTAATTTTAAGTGTGATAAACTGCGTTTTCTTCACAAAAAATGTTTTATTTGTTCCTGGAACAGTTTATTGTTTTCAAACAAACGTATTACTTTTGGCAATATCACTGTGACGCATGCGGAAGTGCAAACAAATCAAAAACAACGAATAACAAGGGTTTTTATAATTTGTATATTATTTTCTTACCATTTTTCTCGAACCACTTAGAAAAAAGTTAATTACAGCCTGGTCCTGTCCTCGTGCCCAGAGACCAATATCATTTAAATAAGTTTATAAGATTAAGTGAGTAGCTAAATATAGTTGATTAGGAGCGAGTGGGAAGTCGCCTTATTATTCGAGCTTGATGCCGGCATGCGCGCAATACGACATGACGTTCCAGTTGAAGAGGCATGTGACGTCTTGGCGCGAGATCGAGCTGATGCCTTCACCGGCGGGGTCGCAGAAGCGCAGGCAGCGGTTTCCGACGCCGAGTTTGGGGTCGGCGAGACCGAGATGTTCGCAACACTTCCGGTTGTCTTGGTTCTGGCTGGCGCAATACAGGACGGTGGAAACGTGTTTGAGGTCGCATTTGCCGGATTTGACGGCCTGGAGGAGAGCATTGCGAGCTGTGAGTTCATCGTTTTCGTAGGTGCAGAGGGATTGGCAGCCTTCTGGGGCGTATTGCTGGCAGCAGTGCGAGAAGAGGGAATCGGCGCGTTCTCGGGCAACACAGGGAGCGTAGTCGGATTCGGCCGTGCCACAGAGGGGCTCGGCGGCTTCGATCGTGCCGGGAGCGGCAGGGATGTCCTGCGCGGTGATCAGGGGGGTGAATAAGCACACTGTGAGGAGGGTGGCACAAGCTGTGAGGCGGCTGCTGGCTGAGGACGGCATACTCGCTTCTGGAAATGATCATTTTTCAAAACTGTTGATAGTTCAGCAAAAACTTCAAAAACTCCACGCAAAATCGAAAACCCCCGCAAATTCCTAACCCTAAAAGTGAAAGTGGCAGCGATCCCGAGCCCCGATCACCCCTTTTGAGTGCGCCACTCTCGAACCCTGGATGGGATCAAACCGGTGTAGCGAATCGGGGCCGCCGGATCCGGAATAGCCCTTCGAGAACCCACCCCTATCCGCATGTTTCTGTCTTCTGCGCGCCTGCTTTCTTCTCACAATCACATTTCACTTGATAGAAGCAAGCAAATCTCGGTCATCGAAAACGACGCAATCCGGCGGCCGGGAAAAGAAAAAAAGTTCCGAACGCCAACTATCGCCAAAAGTAAGTTTAAGATAAAACAAATGATCTCCCAGGATGAATGAAATGTCAAGGCGTCGCATAAAATTGCACAGATAAAAACAGACTAATAGCCGCAAAAGACAGTGTCACACCCTTGCGCGCTGTCATCATTGTAATGACATGAGCCGGCTGTATTGTATCACAAAGTTTGCGCAATATATACCCCCATGTTTTCTGACACTTGGTATAAAAAACGGATGTGTTCCTGAATATGACATGCCTCAAAATGGCGTTTGAAGATGTCCCAAAGCTCCTTTTTATCCACGATGCCCCCGCCTTTGTGAGCTGCTTTTCCATGTTTAAAGGAAGGGTGAAAGCGACAATGGCAGCTTTGAATAGGTGATGTCACCTAGCTTTTTGATAAAAGTTCGCGCTGGCATTAATTGACGTTTACGAGGGTGGTGGAACCAATCTTTCTCTACTTGCCTAAATGACAATTGCTTTCTATTTTAATTTTGCCGTAAGTCGTGGGTGGGGCAGTCCAAATTCAGAAAGGAAAAAAAGCAGCTTGAAGATTGGATTGAAGCGTCAAACGGCAGAAGCCACTTTGCGGAAGTGAGTGAGGTGTGGTACCACGGCTTGGCACTTGTGCCAAGAAAGGCTTCCATCCACGCCAAATGGGTAAAATTGAATTGAATTAAGAAGAAACTTACAACTTACAACTTTCATCGAACTCGAATAGCACTTTTGGCATGCATAAAAATTAACTTTTTCTTTGTCTATTGTTTGAATTTTAATTTAACTACGTAAACTGCGCTTTTCTTATTTGCTGACTACGTATAATATTTACAAGAATCGAAACCACAAAAAACCAAATGCAACACAAACCAAGGCTAAGCCATTCTTATTTACCCACAAATACCGTATGCATAATTCCAGCTATGTACTTCCTTCAAAATAAGGAATAAGAAACCACACACGTATTTCATTATTCCATCCAGGTGTCAATTACTTTACTCGACGCATTGTAAAGGAACGGCATTTCCTTTTTAAGCTAATTGGGTTACGTCAAAATAGAAACTGCCTTCGACTTTTATAAAGTTTGTGCTCTAAAACTAAAGAACGTTTATGTACCACGGTTTAGATTTAGATCGACCCCTTCTTTTCACGCAATGTTTTTGTCTGCACCAACCACAAAAGAAACCAAATGAATGCAAAAAGTCGAAAGAAACAATTTCACGTCACAATGGACGACGACGGCTTTTTATAGGGTCTATCTACGAACTCCTTCTTTCCTCACCGGTCGACGATGTGTTTTTATTTATTTCCACTGGATTGAGATGCAAAAATATAAAACTTTTTACAAGGGTGTTTTTCCTTCCAGAAGCGTATTATTGTGTTGTCTTTGTGACATGGCAGGACACTATAAGTGAAATGAAGTCATAGCTTTGTAAGCTATGATCGGTTTTCTGGAAGACGCTTTTGGAATATGTAACATGTAATTTGGCTTTTTGCGTCGTTTGGCTAGTCAGTCAGCAGGTGTGAGGTGGATGTCACTACGGGGGTGAATAATTGGTTATTTAAATTGGTGGTGGGGTTGGGATGTAGCTTGGGCCGTGATCATTGCTTCTGAATGTCATTTTAATAAACTTAAACTGCTGATATGTTTGTAAAAATCACTAGAAAAAACGATATTAACCACCCTCACTATAACTCATTCATAATGTGAGTGGGTCCCACGACGAAAACTTTTGCTAACGTTTCAAAGGCAGTGATAAGAGTTGCATTTTAGAGCGAAATTAATAATTTAGGTTCACTTTGAGTATGTCCTGTTTCTGCTTATGACGTTTTTGGGTTGAAAACTGCAATCTCAAATCCTCCAATTACATCAAAATACACTTTATATCACCGATGGCACAACATATATTAATTACACAAAACAGCACCGTTACTTTTCGAAAGGAATCCCCGAATGCGCACAGTATGAAATGACATTCCAGTTGAACAGGCACACAACATCCTTCCGTGTAATGCTGGTGATGCCATTCTCGCCGGCGGGGTCACAGAAACGTAGGCATCGGTCCCCAACGTTGAGTCTCGGGTCAGCGAGACCGAGATGGGCGCAGCAGGCTTTGTTGTCCTGGTTCTGGCTCGCACAGTAGAGAATGGAACTCACTTCTCGGAGCTTGCATTTGCCGGATTCAACGGCCTCCATTAACGCATTCCGGGCCGTAGCTTCGTCACTTTCGTACGTGCAAAGTGATCGACAACCGGCGGGGGCATGAAGTTCACAGCATTGGGAGAAGAGGGAATCGGCGCGTTCACGGGACAGGCAGGGAGCGTAGTCGGATTCGGCCGTGCCACAGAGGGGCTCGGCGGGTTCGATCGTGTCAGGGAGAATCTCGCCGGAATCGTGGTGTGGAGCTGGAAGGGGCGAATGTCGAGCGAGGATGGCTGGGGTCAGAGAGATCAGAGCGATGATGGTCACAATTGTGGGTTCCATTTTTGGATGAAGGGTTGCCAGTCGTTTGAAGTTCTGAAAAACTGTCATAAGCATTTGTAAGTTCAAAAACAACACAAGAAACGCAAATCAACGCTAATCCCATCCGACACGTGCCTTATATTACCAATTTCACCACAATTCACGAAACCGGCTCATTGCCGCCTAATCCGGAAAAAGTTGCAAAAGAAGTTACAAAAAATTGACATCGTGAGAACATTGTTTCAGGATTGTTCGACATTCACAAGATTAGTCTTGTCACTTTAAACTTGAACGTGAAATGTTGCAATTTTAAGGAACTTGTGGTTGGGTTCGCCGAAAAACTGTAAGTCATTGACAATGAGAACTGGAGATATTGGAAACTTGAGTTAAAAAACTCAAAAACTTCTAAAGAAATGAAGAAGCGACCTTACCCAACCCCCACCAAAGCCCACACTGCAAAGCCTAACATTTGGTATGTGTACTTCCTTCAATCTTAGATAAGCAAAAAAGTAGCCGGATAAATTTTTAATGCGCATATAACGGTTTCGTGTTTATAGTACTTTGCTCAAAAATTCCAAAACTGCAGGTCGCTTGTAAAAAATGGAATAAAAGATACGTAACCGTCTCGAATTAACAATGACGACAATCGTCTTTTGATGTTGTAAACTGCGCGAACGGATGGACTGCTAAGCAAAATTTGACTCATTGTGCAAAAAAATTGACTTAAAAGTTTAAACTGGAATGACGGCAACTGAACCTTAAAAGGGTGTAATGTTTACAGTACGTTTACTGCAAAAACGTACTGTAAACATTGAATTGGAATGAGTAGGTGCAGTTATTACTGTTTATATCGTCGTTTTGTACAAACAACAACGTATATAATTATCAAACCAAAAACAACTTTGCAGAGATTTCTCGGTAAAAGGCATGAATGGATGGGTAAACTGTTTTTTGTGCGATTTAGAAAAAAGTTTTTAAACCACTTTTTTGATAGCTCAAAGTTAAACCTGCACTGTAAAAGACTTTGTAAAGGTCAAAAACTGGTACTGAAACTACCTGAACAAATATTTCAAATGAAATTATCACGCAATTTCTGTGAAAATATATTTATTTATTTATAATTATAAGGTAGACAACAAAACAGACCAAGTTCGCAAATACGACTTACAAAAATGACATTATAATACAAAACAAAAGTGTTTTCAACTTGGCCGACACAAAATGATACTGGATTGAGTTAGAAAAACGTCATTCCAGGAAAAGTTGCATTGTATAAAACTGGATTCATGTCTCAAACTTGAAAACTACAGTCACTCTTTCGGCACGCAACACTCCAAACAAAAAGTCCGACTGAACCTTAAAAGGGTGTTTTGCATAACTAGGCCCAGCCATAGGACAAGCTACGTCCTCTCGGCCGGTCGTTGATCGCATTCTCAAAGTTTATAAAAATAAACCTGAATAGATAACATATATTTAGCATCATGCTAACCAAGAAAAGCAAAAACAGCACTGAAAATAGCCGCCGTTGGCATTAAAGGGTTTGCGTGGACTGATATTTCGAGAGACAATGCCCTGGCTTACTTGGTCACGGCACTGACTATGGCCTTGGTTATGGTGCTGACAGGCGTTAAGGACAGCGAAGGCGGTCCGTAATCCGAATATGTTATTAGAATTGTGCCACGCAGGTGCTTTAATTGTGGGGAAACTGTTTTCAGGTGGATTTTCAGCTTTTGTGGTAACAGATTGTTTAAAACAGTTAATTAACTTTTAATATTCAATGAACAGATATTTCATTATAAAAAACCTTCGAAGAACGAGTTTGATAGGGATCTCATACAAAAACAACTTTCCACAGCAAACTCAATGTTGCAAAAAGTGTGATTAATGACAAGAGTGCCTTCGGCGGATATATCTCTTGCACATATGTAATGAAAAAACTGTCGCAAGACATTAAAGCTTCCGTTTTCCTGCAGTTTTGTTGCATTTTTCGATGAAAAGAAACATGTATAATTAATACTTCTGGTTTTGAGCTGCTGTTAAACCGATTCACTTTCTCAGGGTTATAGAGTGCTCTTTGATCGGTGTGAATTGTTTAATTTTTTGGTTTAAACTGTCTGTATTCTTCGCTGGGATTGTTTTTATGCACAATTTCATAGAACAAATCACGATCTCCATTGAAACAATTCAATTTTCTCTTACGCAATTTACGTTTCTCTTCACTTTTCATTCCGTAGTTCGGACAAACATATTTGCACTATCACTTATCTCTGTCATTTTCCCTTTCCATCCATGGATACCTTTCAAGTCGAGACGTCACCGCGCAGGTGATGGTGGTGCTTTCCCCTGATTTCAGGATTTACTCGACGTTAGAAAGACAAATGTTCAATGTTTGTCGGCGAGATCGAAAAAAGGAAAAAAGAAAGCAGGTCGGTTTGCGGAGGGGTTGGTTGTTGCGACTTAATTAGGGCAATCTGCCATCATGTCATCCTTCCCCTGTGCATCCCGAAACATTAGCAGTTCCTCCCCCTTTTGTGCGGATCTCGTTCACAATTGATATACTATATACGAGCCGACGAAAGCTACAAGCAGGTCGACTCAAAAGAGAGATTTCATTGACTTCGGGTTTGACCATTTTCGGTATTTACGCTTTTAGTTTGGTTTAAACGGTTATCAAGTTCTTGAGCCAATATGAAGTTGACGCTTCTATGTGTGCTGATAAGCGTGCCGACGATCGTTTATGCATCGTTTTGTGGTGATGCCGCGGTGCCGTTTAGCTTTGAGGTTGGTTTTGAAGTTGTTTTAAACTGAAACAATGGTAGTCGGTTCCAGGCGCTCCCCGCTGGCGAACCTGTCCTCGGCTGTGCTCGACCATCCTGCTTCGGATGGACTGCTGATGGCCTAGCTGCCGGAAATGCATCTTCCTTCTATCGCGTGAATCGGCACGCTGATGGGTACTTCCGGAAGTCGACGGAATCCCCGAAACTGCTTGCTGGTGCGGACGCGGTTAGATTCAAGCCTCAGACTGCTGTGAGTTTTTAAAACTGTCATTCTAATTTTCTACTGTTAAAAAGTTAAAAAAAGCAAACTGTTACGAGGGTTGTTTTCAGAAATGCTCGCCCACCTACGATTCCGAACAATGCCCCAAAGACACCCAATGGGTCGGCGGCCTCGGCCCTCTCCTCAACGCTTCAAAACTCCCCTTAGCCATCCAGTGCTGTGAATACGAGCCACTTCGTCTCGCGGAAGACCGTGGTGTTGCCGTAGTCAAGTCTGGCCAGATCGTTATCGGTGGTGAAGTCATGAATGGCAAGCGCCAGTTCGCTTTTGACTACATTAGCGATGTTGTTAAGCACACTTCTGAGAATGGAGAGTAAGTCTAACCATTTCAAAACTTTAATTTTTATAAACTGTACTGACGCTGTCCTTTCAGGGTAACCTACGACGTCTCGATCAAACGCTTCCCGTGCCTTCCCTACCCCTCTGAATTCGCTGTCGACGTCGATGATGCCGCCACTGACGAACTCCTCCGACGCTTTGCCAATGCTAGCCGTGTTCAGACTAACACGGCCGCTCGTGCTCTCGGCTCTCGTACCGTCGTCGATTCAAATGTCGTCGAAGGGCCTCACATTCTCGACAGCAACTATGTCCAGACCCAGGTCCAATCCCAGCCCATCGTCACCGATACCTATGCCCAGCCTCAGGCCCAGCCAGAGACCTACGTCCAGCCTCCTGTCAACAACGTCGAAGGCCCCTACCTCGCCGAACCGACCAACAACATCGAAGGCCCCTACACCGTCGAGGATCTTGATGCCGAAATCGTCGATGCCCTCCCCCCAGGCGAGACCGCCATCCAAGGCGTCCAACTGCCCGAAGGCGTTCAGCCTAACATCGTCGGAGGCGGCGAAAGCTCCTACTACCCAGTAGCGCAAGGCTGGTGTGCCGGTGGCGGCTACACTTGCGGTTTCTTCTGCTTCGCCGCCGATACGACCGTCAAGATGGCCGGTGGCGGCACCAAGCGCATGGATGAACTCGCCATCAACGACTGGGTCCTCGCCGCCGATGCCGACACCGTCAACTACGCCCGTGTCTACTCCTGGCTGCACCGTATGCCCAAGGTCACCGCCGAATTCATCAAGTTCACCCTCGAAAACGGCAAAGAACTTAAGATGACCTCGAAGCACTACATCTTCCGTGGCAAGTGTGAAGCCGTCGGCAAGAAGGTCGCCCTGACCCGCATGAACGAGGACATGGTCTACGCCGAAGAAGTCACCCTCAACGACTGCTTGTTCGTCCATGTCACTGGCTCCAGGTTCGTCGAAACCCGCATTTCCAAGATCGAAACCGTCACGGAGGAGGGCATCTACGCGCCCATGACCGGCAACGGCAACATCGTCGTCAACGACATCTTCGCCAGCTGCTTCAACGTCTTCAGCAACAAGGAAATGCAACTCTCGTTCGCGGACAACCTTCGCTGGTACGCAGAATCGCTGTGGGGTCGTCTGTTCGCGGGAGAAGCCCCGAAGGACGTCGCCGAGATTGAGCTGATTCCGGGCATGTCCACATTGGTTTCCATTCTGCAGCTTATTGTACCACAAAAGTAAACATGACAGTTGGGGGTATTGTAAATTGATGTAATAAGTGTTGAAGGGTTTAATAAAAAAAAATTATGACAAAAAACTGAGTAAGGTCTTCTTCGCATTAGCTAGAGTATGACCGAACTTTTAAACTACAGGAATTTCAATTAATAAAAAACTGTCCGTAATCGTGTATAACTACATTTGCATAGTCCAACGAATGCCCAAAAATGAAAAAAAAACAGCCATTTACAACTGATTCGCCATGCGCGCCGCCATTTCTGGCTTCAGAAAACTGACGTTGACTAACTTTAGCCCATTTAGACGACTTACTGTAACTCATTCAATACCTCAAAATGCTGTCGTAAAACCCGGCGATGAAGGCAAGTCTGGCATCTATGCCATTCACTGCTTCAATTGTGGCTTGGATGTTTACATTGGAAGAACAAAAAGGACACTGATAACACGATCTATGGAGCATATTCGGTGAGACCTGGTTACTGTAGCTCCAATTCACATCATGGCTCTTTTAAGCTGGAAGTGCACCACAAAAGGCCTTCTACTCTGTCGAACAAAAAACCACATCCTCCAAGCTTACTGTTTATATGAAACTGTTTCCAAGGAGCTGACGAAATTGGCTGAAAAGGTGCTAATTGGACGAAATAGACCTCCAGCTAACCTGCAACACAAAAAGAGAAGTAAAAACTGATAGCAAAACACATTAGAGAATAAACTGAAACTAAATTTGTTGGCCAAACACGTTTATTACAATTAGTTTATGCATTACCATGAACAAAAAACAAATAACTTAAAGAGAAGACGATCACAGAAACTTCACTGCTTGAAGATTCTTTCAGACAATGTTACAAGTTGCATTACGACCAGTATAACAGCAGTGAATAAGTTCAATCACAAACGTATGATACAGAGATTAGGTCAGGAAATCCAGGTCCAAAAGCAAAGCGTGCTCATTCAACCCTTTTTTCGGCGTGTTTCTTGGTGAATTCTTCAGCTGCCTTGAGGAATTTCTTCTTGTCACTCTGATATTCTTTCGCGAGGTCAGATCGGAGGGGATGGTCGAAATCGGGTTCGACTATCATGGAGATCAAACATTGGAGAACTAAAAACTGGGGTGATTAGGGAAGATATATAAGAGAGGGCAAACCTTGTTCAGCTCTTGTAGCCGGCTTCCAATGATCGGGATTGATGATACCGAGGCAAACATTACCCTTTTCATCAATGTTAGGATGGTAGATCTTGGTGATGAAGTTCAACTTTGGTGGCTTGAAAGGGTACTCCGGGGGAAAATCAATCGCAATCTTGAAAGCGCCTTTTGAGTAGGGGCCCTTGTTGGGCATGAGAAGCACTTCCCAATGAAGGATGTTCGATTCGTCGATGTTTAGCGGTTTGAATGTAGTATCCTTCGAGTTGAGGACATCCTTCAGCTCCTGGAATAAAAAAAACTGTGAATGCAGAAATTGATGAAAAAAGGAACTAACCATCTGCAGCCGCCGGCTAGGGACACCCATAGTTGAAGGACGGAATGTAGATGGGCTGGAAATCATTGAGTATGAGATAACTATATAAAAAAAAGTATTGAAAAAGGTAATAAACTGGAGATTAACCAAATTGTGGATCCACAAAACAACAAGCTCAAATCTACATTTATCTTCCAAAAAACAGTGCATGATCCCTAAATTGACGGAGAATAAGTTGCGAATAGACTAAACACGTTGGATGGGATTAGTCTAATGGCCATCACCGGCAGACTTCTTCAGCAAGAAGCCAGGGATGAGTCCGGACGACTTGACACGCTCGGTCTTCTCGGCTTCGATCTCGTCAAGGTAGGGCTTCAAGTAGAAGGTTTCCTATAATCATTCATTGTTTGAAAACTGACAGAATAAAACCAGGTTGTAAACGTACATCCTCCCACTTGGTCCATTCCGGCTTGGGGAGCGTCTCATTGTGCATGGCCAGGGTGTGAGCGCGAGACAGACGGATCTTACGCTGATCGAAGAGCCAAGGCTCCTTCAGGTTCAAGCGGCGCAGAGCCTCAGTGACTTCCGGAGCAGGCTCAAAGTACTGGTCGTGCCAGAGGAGACCTATAAACGAGCGTAAGTCAAGTTGATTTATATATTTTTCCGAAAAAGGAAGCTGTCAAAACTGTAAAACTGCTTACTCACCATACTCGCGACCGCCCCAGAAGTAGTTCCACGAAACGTAACGCAAGTACTTGAAGGCGGCGTCTGGAAAAACATCAATTAGAACGCGTTGTCAACAGACAGACAAATCAAGGCATCAAAGCTTGAAGGGGAGAAAAAGAACTCACTGTTATACGCGAATTTGATGTTCTTCGCGCCGGCGGGGAGGACACTCCAGGTCATGGCTAAAACGGAAACTGTTAGCTAAAGGTTTCTGAAGGAGGTGGGGTGTGAATCGCGTGAATGTGGCACAAATTCAAGCCAATCGAACGCCGGATAAGTGTGCTCGTGTCGAACGAGTGCTCGAGAAGGTGGCTGCGGGCGACGACTATATTCGCGCCAGGACCGTGAGTGACTGAAAAACGCAACCGTCTGCGTTGATTTTGCTGACACAAGTTTTGCGATTTGTCTGGGTTTTTCGTGTTTTTCTCCGTGAATTTACTACCGATTGATGTCAGTTTTTCACCATACATTGTAAATGTCGTCCCTCACGTGTCGGTGATATCTTTTTAAAAACTATATCCCAACCAAGCAGTTTATATATATAAAAACTTTGTTCAGTTCCAACCCTTATGAGTTTTTCTTTATTTTTTCGAGAAAAATCAAACGAAATAGCAACTGTTCGTATGTACAAACGTCAAATTATTAACACATTCGTCGATACCTAAGAAAACGGAGTAAAAAAGTTGAGTTTTAAAATTCTGATTCAAAATAGCCTAGTAAAAACGGTCATAAAATCCAAGTAAAAATTTGATCCAGTTTTCCAGAGAAAAGTATATTCGGCAGATTTCGCGAGGCATATTAGCTTTCGAATCAGTGTTTTTTAGTATTTGAACAGTTTTCTTTTTTTTCAAATTTTGATTCCATTTTGTAATTTTTAAATTTTATCCTTATTTTTTAAAATCATGAGGAGGAACACGCATAGCATGAATGTTTGTTTGACTGTGTTTTTTTTCTGTTCGAACATCGCGTGTTCAAAAAAAAGTTAAAAGTTAGAGGCCATCGACGTGATGCGCAAAAATATAATAACATAATTAAACAAAGAAGACAACTGAGAAAACATCGAGGCTGAGAACATCTTTCATAATCATGGTGAGCAAGGAAGGGTGTGAGGGTCAGTGTACAATGGGCGAATCTCGCGTGACAGTTAAGATGACGAGAAACAATGCAAAATGAACAAAATTAAAAAACAATGCAAAATTGCAAAATTACAATTATTAAGTTATGAAACGGAGGCGACACTGCTGAGGAAGATGCTGTGCCTGGACCGGAGATAGATGGAGATACATACAAAGACTTGGCAATTTACAAAACAAACAAACAAACGATTACTGTAAGTCAGGTGGGAACAACTAAAACGGTGACTAAGAGGGGTAATAATTTAAATCGAATCATCTGCGTAAGATGCGAGAAATACGGTTAATGTTTATTGAAACTGAGATTCCTTTTTGTTATTAACATGAAATGGATGCGGGAAGAAGCACAAGCAAAGCTTAGAAGTTGTCTTCGAAGTTGGCCATTAATTCGATTTGACTGCTGAGGTCGACGCGCTGAAATATGTGCAATGTAATATCAGTTTATAAAAAATATAAAAAGATGGTGAACTTACCCTTTCCTCAGAGTCACCTGGGGACCCCGACGATGAAGCAGCAGAGCTTCCCGGCTGCGGCACGTGATTCCGTTTCGGCGGAACGCCGGGCTTCTCGATCCGAGTCGGTGGTTGCTCGTCAAGCAAAGCTAACGGGTCATTGTAGTTTGAAGTCGGTGGTCTTGGTGGATTCTTTGCCGCTGGTCGGTTTGTCATGGGTCGGGGCTGAAAGGGGTTACAGCCTTCAACCTGATCCTCCAGTTTATCAAAACTCACATTTTCTTCCTTCTTCTTGTACCCATTCTGTCCCTGTCTCGCTGTCGCCGGCGTGTTATGTCCGTTGGTCTTCGTTTCGCCGACGCCACCGTTTGTTTTCGTCTTCGGATTCGAGCTCCATTCATCCTTTCCCGTAACCGATTCATCATCGGAATCCGACGACGAATCAGAAGAATCAGAATCGTCAGAGGAAGACGAATCCGATGACAACGGCTGTTCAGGCTGCGGTGGGCTAGCGGGTTCATCGACGGTCGTTGGCAGTTCTGGCATCGGCGGAATTTGTGGCTGTGCTGGCGGCGCTGCTAATCTATCATTGTTGCTGGCGCTGGGACCAGAAATAGATGGAAGGGCAGGCGGGTTCGAGGATGAAGCGGTGGATACACTCGGTTGACGGGAAACAGAAAGCGAGTTTATTCTGTTTTCGAGCTCCTTTTTACGGGCTTCGATATCGATGGTGCGAGTTGCCGAGGCTGAAAAATTGTGATCTTATGGATTGTTTTCAAAAATCACAGTTTAATTAAATCCTACCTGGTTTCCGTCCCGTCTTAGGCCGCTTCAACGTCGCCAAGACGTACGCTTCCAATTCACGCAGTGTCACCGGCTTCAAGATCTCGAAATCGATCTCAATTTCGTCAACATTCAAGCCCTGGATCTTCTCACGCTCCTCCACAATGGTCACTATGTGGGACAGACGGTCTACTGGCAGTTCACTTATGTTGAGGGACAACATACGCTTCTCGTCATAGGTCATCGGCTCCAAGCTGTGTTCATCGTCGGAATGGAAGACGTAGTCCTTGGCTGGTGGCGCGTCGGCGAGGTTCTTCGGCTTGTTCTTCGATCCCGGCTTGCGGCCACGCTTGTTCGGAGTCGGTGCAGGGGGACCGGCTGGAGCCTCCGGGGCTGGGGCCGGTACTGCTGGCGCCGCAGCGGCAACGGGCGTTTCCGGAGCTGGTGTTGTTGCCGGGAACTTGGACAATGTCGGTGGCGCGATCGGGCTCAGGGATTCCATGGTGATCGGCGTCGAGACTAGGCTCGGCATGACTGGTGGTGGCATTGACAATGGAGTACCGATCGGCGCGACGGAATTTCTAGGTCTTCCAGGGCCTCGGCCCTTCTTGACACCCACATTGAGACCCTTGGCCCTCAAGACATCGAGTTGACTCTGCGTCAGGACCGGTGGCGGGACTGGCTGGCACATTGCCGGCTCGAACATCATCATAATCCTAGTATGCGCTTCGGCGGCTAACACTGGTGGCTTTATGGCGCTGCTGTTAGCGCTCTTTGCCGCGATTCGGTGCATCTGGAGAGTCAGCAGGTCCTGAGACATTCGTTGCAGTTCAGAAATACGGCCCTGGAGTCGGTTCGTTTCACCCTGCATCCGGAGCAGCATGACTTCTATGGCTTCATCGTCATCACAGTCCCCATAAACTTTCGGCTTCGCAGATGGTGGTGGCAGTAGAAGTGGCGTCGTGGGCTCGACAAACGGCGAGGTAAAGGCGCCGATTGCGTTCAACGTTGGCAGTGGGAAGGCAGGCGATCGGGCAGCGATGAAGGGCGTTGTGGCAGCCGGCGTTTCCGGGGCGACGGATCTTTCGAGTTTCGGTTTTGGCTTCGGTCCTGGAGTACCCTTTTCCTTGTCGTCCTTCGGCAGCCGTTTGAACCGATCCTCGAAGCACTTCAGCATCGCAACGCCAGCATTGTGCACCTCATCGCCTTCACGATTGTAGAGAAAGCAGTTCTGGACGATCAGGAGGATGTCGTCGCGGAATTCCTCCTCATTGGCATACAGCTTGTATTCGAACTTCTTCTGAATCGAGCCCAAATCCATCGGGTTTTCGACGACATCGTAGTAATCGATCAATCTGAGTCCTGCGACATCGACTGGGGTGGCAAAGGGAGCGGCGAATGCCTGTAACTTTATGTTGGAGTATTTTGTGGTCAAAAAATGGCACAAAACATACCCTACTAGACTTTTTCGTCAAAAAGTCCGACACAATCTTCGCACATGCACTCATTCTCGCACTGTATTTGCCCTTCCATTTCGGTTCAAACGTCGAGTAGTCCGGCATGGGCCGATTTCGGACGACGACCTTCTTCTCTTCCGGAACATCATCCAACATGCTCATATCCACCTCCGCTTTGCGTTTGGCCGCCCGCGGCCCGCTTATCGCAGGTGTCGATGATGCTATGGATGCTTCTCGGCTTGCTGAAAGTTGAATTATTACGAATTGAACTGATTTTTGATTGATTGAAGCCGTGCGGGTGGGTGTTAAAATCCACATTATGTTTTTGATTTTGATCGAATGTTAAAAAAACCGTTAGTTACGACCCAAAAACAACCATTATACAAAGTGCTCAGAGATCGCTCGCTCTGAAAGTGCATCCGAAAAGGCCCCAGGAGCTTATGAAATGTTAAATCGCCCCTGGTTTTATGTGTAAATCGCTTTTGTGGGGTGAGATTCTTGGTTTAAACAGAGTGGCGCAAATGAAATCAACTGAGCACCTTGTACGGTTGCGTTGTGCAAATAATTTAGGACGGCATCAGTCTCTTCCTTCGAGCTAGGGCTAGTAGTTCTAAGCACGCTACCTCGTGATGTTGATAGTCGATTGCTGGCTGCTTTGGCTGTCTTTTTGGGTTGGCGAATCCATGAGGGGTTCATTGGAGATTCCTGAAACGGAAAAAAGTTAAAACAACATCCCAAAAAGTGCCAATATTGTCAATCAGCGACCCAATTTGCAACCCCAAGTGTCCCTCAACCCTCAAAGACCTTCATAGTCATATCCTTCAACAGCAACCGATACGCATTTTCCACATTCTTGCACATGAGCGCAACATCTTGCATAGGGTCATTATACATATAACAATTAGCCCAGATTTGCTCGATATCCTGAAAGAAAGAAACACGTTAACTTACAGCTTGTGGCCACTGCATAAGCTTTTCAAGCATTAGAGTTTCCAGTTTTTTCGCCATGTCATAGATCGGGTAATCTGGCGGATTGAAAAGATAGCAATTGGAAAAAACTTGCATTAGGTCCTAGAAAAAAGGCTCCTGTTATAGGCAAAAATGTCTAACAATACATTATCAAACGAAAACTAATACAAAAACGACATCACACAATATGATGGCTGTTTGTGTGCTGAATGTTGATGCTAGTCAAAAAAGGATTCAATTGTTTTAGCGTTGTCAGTTATAAAAAAAAGTTCACATTAACATTTTTGCCGAAAACAAAGCCTTTTTTCATTGGAAAGAGTACCAATGTTAAAAAGCGAAACAAAAGTGTCTAAATAGAGGTTAAATGTGTAAATATAACATTGAACATGGTCGGTATGGCGATCGAAAAGCAAAAGTTGGTTGTGGGTTATGCCCGAAAGCTAGTTTTTAGAAGTTGGTCATAAATGTAATGGACTAACACCAAACAAACAGCACAGAACACAGGTAGAGTAAGCGAAAAAGTTGACTTACTTTTACACAT
Source organism: Panagrellus sp. LJ2284 (assembly GCA_024447225.1). Taxonomy (NCBI): domain Eukaryota; kingdom Metazoa; phylum Nematoda; class Chromadorea; order Rhabditida; family Panagrolaimidae; genus Panagrellus; species Panagrellus sp. LJ2284. The sequence goes on along the minus strand of JAMRYC010000005.1, from coordinate 5,171,905 downwards.
TCATTGGCACAGATGTAATAGATCTGTTTTAGGCGGTTTTCGATAGTTATAAAGTCCATGGGTCGTTTCACGACATCGTGATAGTTCTAAAAAGGCGTTTTAAAATGAAAGAACGAAAAATTATATATAAAAACATACTTTGATCCCCTCAATATCCTCCGTGCTGACGGGATTGATGAAGGGCCACCCATGTGGATGCTTCTTTATCACTTTGACCACTTTGTTAAGCAAAAAATCAAGTCTGTTAGTGTGTTGAGTTGGTTTTTCGGGTGGTGGACGCGTTCGTGGTTGTACTTTTCCCTTGTTGACTATCGGTGGGGGCGATTGCCAGCCATGGCGGATGTTATATGTGGGAAAGTCGTTGATTTCCAGGTCGAACACTTCCTTATCCTCGACGGGGATGCCACTGCCGCCTTCGCCTTCACCTTCAGCTCCTTCACCATTCGCATTCGCGCTCGATGTGGGGTGATCGGCGCCGTCGTCAGGCTTGTCCACCGTGGGCTGGGGTGACGGGCTCGACTCAGAATCGTGACCACCGGCAATCTCGATTTTGACCGGCACCTCCGGGGCGGTCGAAGGCAGAATCCCATGTTTAGTGTCTGCGATCTCGCTGAGGCTGCTGTTGGTGCCATCGCGAGCTCCGGCCGGCGAATCTACTTGCATGGGCGTTTCGGATGTTTCTGCGGAAACTAGCCGCGTCGGACTGCCCAACATAACTGCAAAAGAGCACATTTGATATATATTTTTCCAACTCGCACAACGGTTTATATCTCAAAACTTTCAACTATCAACGAAATTTACATTAATCACATAAAATTCAGCACAATAAAGCGATTGCCAACGGCGTTAAACGATAATGGGCGCCAAAAGAAGGTACAGGGCTCGTAAAAGCGAAAAAAACTGTGACAAAACCGATTTTCGACCATTTCCACGTCATTCCGTCAAGTTAAACCCGCAGATTTTTTTGGCAATAAATGTGATACCGATGGAGATCGTGGATCCAAATAAGGACGCAACGGCAACAACCAGCAAACACACCAGGAAACGCGCGCAAATGAACGTCCCGGAGACGCCAGTCACTCGCACTCAGCGCTGTCGTCAATATTTCGGTCGGAAAGCACAGGCGTTTCACGGCGTTGCTGCTTTTGTCGCTTAAGCTTTTTGATATCCTGCCATGGCTTTTGTCTTATATGTTCATGCTGCTATCTTATCACCTCCACATTGACTAATTTTCATCAAAATTCACTGCTGAGCAGTCCAAAACAAGTTCGATATTTTTTCCGCTAGCGATGCAGTCGACCACGCGCACGAAATCAATAGGAGGGGTACGGTACGGCGCGCATTTAAAAAGCCAGAGCTGAAGGGAGTCAGCGTGTGTCAACGGGGGTGGGTGTGCGGCCGGACGGGTGCCCGCGGCGGTGGACGACACTGCGGGCCGGCGGCAGCGAGCCAGGCAGCGACACGGAAAAAGAGGTGGAGCATTTTTTCGGTCGAAAGCAAGCAGGGGACCGGCGGCGGGGTGCAGCTTGGACCCAGGACAAGGTTGTTGGTCGAGGCCGTCTGTTTGTCGGCGGCTTGATTTGAATTTGGAGTTTATTAAGCATGTTTCGAGGGGTGGGAAGAGCATTGATGTCTGAAATGGTGGAATATTTTCATTCGTTAGGCCAAATTTTGATTTAAAATTGAAATTTTTTAAATTGTTTTTTTCAGTTTTTCTATATGAAACGTCATGGGCAGTTTACTTGATACGCAAAGTGATAACTATTCAAAACTAATCTTAGAAATTAAAATTTTAAATTATCGAACTAATAAAAAACAAATGAAACGACAAACCTTTGAAAAAGTTCTATGTTGTGTCGCCAGAACAGTTTATTCACCAAATAACATTCGACCAGGTTTGCATACTGCTATCACAGCACTTTGGCGATAAAAAACCAAAATCCTAAAATAAATTATATAAAAATGAAGCGATAAAACTGATAACAAGTGCAGACAGGCAACAAACCTTAACTGCCTAAATTCTAGTCAAATCTAACTTACTCTATTATTAAAAATCGTTGAACTCTTAAACAGTTTATCCATTTTCAGTTGAAATAGGCGAATGAATCTGCCATTAAATAAATAAACGTGCAATTTTGCAATCGCCATCGATAAATGATGCAGCCGCGCGCAACAACTCGTGTCGACACTACCACACAGCAGCGAAAGTAAGACATTGGGTGAGTCTCATTGCGAAGGCAATGATGAGGCATCCGTTTTTAGGCTATTTGCACCTTTTGTCTCGGGACTGATTTTTTCAGTTACATCAATGTTGTTGATTAGTATTTGAACAATCACAAAGATTCAAACAGTTTTCAAAAGGTCCATGATTGTTAAAGTAAAGGTCAGAACTAACGACAGTTTTTGGGTAGTTTTGACAACCTATAGAGGATGCAGATGGCGTTTACTGTATAAATAACTAATCCCTCATTTCAAGAAAGTTTTTGGTGGTCATAATGTAATCAATTTACAAAACAGTATGGAGTTTTCAGTTTATATTATACCTTCTCAAACAATCCAACCTCCAACTCTCAATAAACTGATACTTTCCACACTTAATATATATAAACAAACTATATGTACAATAACAAGAACACCAAGACACCCGTCAAGAATCACAATTCGAGTTGGTTCATTTCGTAGTAGAGCCCTTTGGCTTCCATGAGTTCCTGATGGGTTCCCTGTTCGGCGATCTCGCCCTCCACCAACACGATGATCTTGTCCACAGTTCTGATGGATGAAAGCCGATGGGCAACATGGATGCAAGTACAATGGCGTGACGCGGATTCGAGGGCTTCCTGGACGGCCTTCTCCGATGTCGCATCGAGGGCGGCCGTGGCTTCATCGAGGAGGAGGACTTTCGGGTCTCGGACCATGGCCCTGGCAATGGCGATTCGCTGTTTTTGGCCACCGGACAGTTGGGCGCCGAATTCGCCGACTTCTGTTTCGTAGCCATTGGGCAGGGACTTAATGAAATCATGGATGTGAGCGATTTTGGCCGCTTTGATGATCTTTTCCATGTTGAATTCGTCGTCGCACAGGCCGTAGGTGATGTTTTCTTTGATCGTGAAAGAGAAAAGGCTAGAATATCAACGTACAGTTTTTGTAAATTGCAGGGTTGGGTTACTGTATTATACCGTATCCCGACGCATAGATGCAGCAGTTTTCCCCAAAAAAATCGTAAAAATTGTTAACTTACGTCGGTTCCTGTCCAACAGACACCACAACCCTTCTCAAATAGTTCGGATTGATGGACCTCACATTGTAGTTGTCAACCAGCACCTGTCCAGATGTCGGGGTATACATCCGATGGAACATCGCAATTACCGAACTCTTTCCCGATCCAGATGGCCCAACAATTGCAACACTTTGCCCCGGAGCTACTTGGATGGTCAAATTCTTCAAAATAGGCACAATTGGCCGCGATGGATACCGGAATTCCACATTTTGGAGCGCAATTCGACCGACAACGCGTGGCCGGAGACCCTCATCCGTCAAATTATCCATATCCGTTGGGGGTTCGTTAATGACGGCGAGGATGTTCTCGGCAGCGACACGGGCTCGGGTCAAATCGCTGACCGAGGCGATTAGCTGGGAGATGAAATTGGCTCCGAATTGGGTGAGCAGGACGACTCTGAAGTAGCATGTACTATAGTACAACCAGTTTACATGTGAAAAATGACAAACCTAAGGTAGTCAAATGGCGTAATTTCATTGCTTAGCATCATGACTTTGCCAATATGGAGTGTAATTGCGATAAGGATGTAGGTAAAACTGAATTGGCACGCGAAAACAAAGGCACTGATGCAGGATTGACGCTTCATTGCTCTGAAAATACCCGAACTCCAACATACTCCACAGTTTTAAAACTTCAAAAAAACTTACGATTGCAATGGCTTCAGCGCATTGTAGAAAATAGCATCAAAATGTTCTTGCAATGTGTAAGCCTTGATGGTAGACATGTTTGACAGAACTACGGTAGCCAAATTGGCAGCCTTTTTCTCCTCTTCGATCATTTGCCGTTGTCTTTTGCTTGTTTCACGGAGTTCCACCAATCTGAACATGAAAAATGCCGGGAACTGGAAGCCACAGAACAGAGCTAGTTTCCAGTTAATCCACAGCGCTATCGAAACTGAGACGAATGAGCAGATGACGGCGGGCAGGAGCAAGTCAAGCTTGTCGCCGAGGATTCTGTTGAGACTAGCAGTGTCGGTCATAACTTTGTGGACGAGTTTTCCGGGGGTGTTTTGTTCCTCATCGAAATATGCCGCTCCATGACGGAGGAGTTTTCGGAACATTTGACCTCGCATGTGGACGCAGAAGCCGTGACCGTATAAAGCTACGAAGAGGCGCTAAAACCATGAATGACAAAAGGCAGTTTAAAAAAGTAAAAACACACCCCAACCGCCTCAAACATAGTTTTGATAATGATCAAAGCGATATAAACAGCGGCCACGATGAGAACCTGCTGTGTGACCTGAGTATCCGGGGCCATGGCAATTTCCAAGACGGAAGCGACCTCGAAACAGACAAGCAAGAAGAATAGGCCACGTAGAATTGTGACTGGGATGGCAGCGGCCAGGTAGGTGTAGCCCTCTTTGAAAGATTTGATGAGTCGCCAGACGGCTGAGAGGTTCGTGGCTTTTCCGGGAAGCTGTAGAAGAGTAACATTATGTCAGTTTTAGAATATTACGGTAGAATTGTGTCATACGGAGACAACGACAGTTTTCAAATCAATTCAAAACCCACAGTAAAGTCTTCATCGAAGCTCTTTTCCTCCACAGCAATCTCCATCACATTGGTTTTGAAGCTTTTATCCAGTCGTGAACGCTTCTTTGACATCACAGGCAGGGTTAGTTTTTGCCTATCAGTGCTCAGAACACTGTAGGATTTGCCGAGTCGCTTGTTGGCGCCGAGAGAGGAGCGTGCCCATGCGCGGCGGCGTGATTCGGGGTCCTTGAAAATACATACATAAGACAACAGATCAGCCAGTTTAAAATCATAAACCAAACTTACAAGCAACTGTTTCGGCAAATCAGTCGGTCCCATACTAAACTTTCCCTTCAACTTCCCTCCAGTCGTATGCGTCGACAGATGCATTGTCGAAATCGGGACAGAATCAAGTCTCTGATCCGTGTACATCCGCCAGAAGCGTCCATTAGGATTGCTCATCAACTGCTCTGGCGGTCCTTCTTCCACGATTTCACCGGCTTCGAGGACGATGATCCGATCGGAGTTTTTGACAGTGGACAATCGATGCGCAATGGTGATGGTAGTTACACCCTGGGAAGCGGCATCGATGGCCTTCTGGACTTCGCCCTCGTGTTTCGTGTCCAAAGCGCTGGTGGCTTCATCGAAAATAATGACAGAAGGGTTTCGGATGACAGCCCGAGCAATGGCAACACGCTGTTTTTGGCCACCGGATAATTGAAGGCCTCGATCACCGACACGGGTTTTCATACCCTCTGGCAGGGCGGAGATGAACTGCCAGGCTTCGGCTTTTCTAGCTGCGTCGTTAATATCAGCCTGGGTGGCATCGAGTTTCCCGTAGCGAATATTGTCGCTGATAGTGCCGTCGAAGAGGACGGGCTCCTGGGAAACGAGGCCAATTTCGGCACGGATTGCGTCAGGGTTCATGAGGCGGAGGTCTTCGTCATCGAGGTGGACCTAAAAAAGGAATTGACTTCAGCCGCAGTTTATTAAAGTAAAAAAATTATTACGTTTCCCTTTGTCGGATCATAAAACCTCAAAATAAGTGCCGTCAGCGTACTTTTTCCCGATCCACTGCTGCCCACAATGGCAACATGTTCGCCCTGCTTGATATCCAATGTAACCCCTTTCAAGACTTCAATATCAGGCCGACTTGGGTAACAGAAATGAACATCATTAAACCGAATAGTGCCCTGCCCCTTCGGTACAGCCTTATAAAGTGTCAAATTAGCCTCAGGGCCGGCGCCTTCACACGGGCCAATCTTGACGGTAGAGCCGTTTTTGACATTAAGATCCCACATATCTTTGGTGTTTTTAGCCTTCTTCAAAATATCCTTATCAACGCTCTTATCAGATTCGATCATAGGCCGTTCCAATAAAATACTCCGCATTTCGGCCGCATTCTGCCTCGCATTGCTGACACCGTTCCAATGGAAGCCGATAGAAATCGAAGTGACACACATGTAAAGCATGTTGATAGCCAGGGCAGCTAATCGGCCAGGATTATCATTTCCGACTCGCCACATACCGTAACACAGGGCTGCCGTGAATATTAGTTCTGTTAACAGGACTTGTGCCAGTGCGTCGTAGACGGAAGATGCCCTGAGGCGTTCTTCTGTCATTCGGCCGTGTTCGTTTGCTATTCGTTCGTATCTAAAGTGATAAAATTGCGATAAACTTCAACGTCAGTTTAAAAACATACTTATTGATAGTCTGCCGCTGTGCCGAAAACGCAATCACCGTCCGAATGCAGGAAAATGTTTCCGTGACTAAATTTGTCATTTTGTTTTGAAGATTGACTTCTTCGTCGAGGGTTTTGCAGAACCACTAAAAAATTGGATAAAACAGGGAGCGCAGTTTAAACAAAACTTACTTTACTAAAAATCATTCTCGTCAAAATCAGCAATGGCAGTGCGCTAAACATGACAAGGGTCACGTCCCATTGAATGTAGAAGCAAACGCTTAGAGATACGATTAGGTAGGATGAAATGAAGATGACCATGGGTAGATGATCTGCGATGCCATGGTAGATTGAGTCAGCGTGGCTGAAACTTCATTGGTTAGCGCAGACAGTTTAAAAATGAAAAAAGATCCTAAAATAAAAAAAAGTGAAAAATTTCCATGCAAAATCAAAATTGCGTGCGATTCCCCGAAACCGCCAACCCCGCCCCCTCAGGCTGCGAAACCCCCAAAACGGCGCCTCCCGGCCGATTGCGAATGCATCGCTGACGGCTACCGTGCCCTCGTTTCTCTCATCAAAGATCCCACCCGGAACTGCATTCGTGCTTCGCGCGGTCGACGACGAGCGGGTGCTTCCGTCTCGCCTCTCGACAGCTGACTTGTCTTTTTTATTGCCTCAATTGTGGGACCTCGAAGTAGGAACCATCAAAGGACTTGTGGACAGAAGTGAGACCGTTAACTACATGTTACAGTTTAAAACATCAATTTCCAGGGCTGTTCCTAGGCCTATTATCCATCTAATTATCCCACTGGCTCAGAATCCCTTTAATGATGACCTACTATCTCTCCCTCATCGACGAGGAAGCATGCCTCCTTCTCGGCCTGTTCGGCACTTCTGCCATCGTGACCCTGTCATTCATGGTTGGATGCTCGAAGAAGAAGGCACAATCCGGCACTGCTGGATCGACTGGAGGTGCGAATCCACCGGCGGCGGACCCCAAATCCGCGGCAAAGCCTCCGAGTACGGGATCAGCACAGCCAGCACCCGATGCCGCTAAGAAGGATTCCAAGAAGGAGGAAGCCGAGAAAAAGGATTCAAAGAAGGAGGACGAGAAGAAGGATGATAAGAAAGAAGAGAAGAAGGAGGAAAAGAAGGAGGAGAAAAAGGAAACTGTAAGCTGAACTTAAAATCTAGCGCAGCAACCAGCAGTTTTTAGGTAAAATCCAAATCGGAGAAAAACAAAACTTCCAAAAAGTCGGTCGAAAATAAGGAAGAGGAGGACAACGGATACGAGCAATGCGCCGAGATGACACCCGAGCAACTCAAAAAGATCGCCGAAGAAACGCCGAAGTGATCTGGCCCGCGCCAGAATCAACATAACGGTGGTTTGATTGGAAATGTGTGCTGATCACTAAATAGTTTTCCGGGCTGGATAATTTCTAAGTAAAGTTTTGTCAAGAATATAATCCACAGGCCCCAGTTTTACCAAAACAACTAAAATTCTCCAAAACTCACTCATGCAACATACTGGCAACCTGTCCAGAGTGCCTTGATTCCAACCACGCAACATCCATGTTGAGAAGTTTTTTGATGTAGGCTTTTTTGACCCGGAAAACTTGACGAATTCCGCTCCATTCGAAGGCTAGACGCTAAAGACGTCCACTGATTAGTTTAGGCAGTTTAAAAAACCCAAAATTTGTCCCACCTGGAAAAATGCCGCCAAAAAAGTAGCAATACTCAAACTCAACATGGCCACAAACACCGGTGTAGCGGTGCCCTCAAACTTTGCATCGACTTCGATCTGTTTCTGGGCAAAAGCAACTCCGGCTGTACTGTTTTCAAATTCCTGGACGGTGGAGAAGACTTTGCCACGGCGAGCCAGGGCGTCCAATTCGTTAGTTTTGTTTTGCTTCACTGCCTGAAATTGCCGATTTTGATTTTCAATATCAACAATCGAACCTCAGTTTTTTTGCAAAACGAAATGAGTCATAAAGTTTAAGGAAAAACGAACTTGTAAAAACACTTGTCTCAGTAAAAACTGTTTTCTTATACATACTGCGATTGCCCTTTACAGTCAGTTTTAAAAAACTTTAACTTATAAAGCTGACTCACCTCACGCTCAATCGCAAAACTAACAAAATCACCCATAACTAGCCATACAAATGGTGGCAGTGCTGATTGGACTAGTGCCAAAAGTGTTCCGATTACCATGAGCTGCAAAAGCCTTACAGTATTCTGCCAGTTTATTTCAAACCAACCTGAATATCGACCCCATCCGCAAAGTTATACAAAATACCCAGCCCTCCAAAACATCCTTTCTCTTCAGGCTTCTTCTCCTCGATGCTGACTTCTGTTTTCTCCTTTTTATCTGCCTTCTTGGCCTTTTCTTTTTCCTTGTCTTTATCAGCCTTTCCATTAGCAGGACCCTTCTTGGCATCTAGATTCCCTTCACTAGTCTTTGACCTGTGTGGCCGATGAGATCGATGTGTGCCACTTGTTGAAGTCGACTTCTTTCTGTCATGGCGGTGATGCCGTGGAGACACACTCTTTTTGCCACCGCTGTTCACCGATGTGGCATCGACATTGTTGTGATGGCGATGATGGACTGAGCCGTTTTTGCGCACTTTCACCGGACTTTTGGGACTGTTGATTGGGGATGGCGGCGGCTCGGGCGTGGATTCTTTGTCGCTGGGCATTGTGGGGTACTGTAGATGTGGGCTAGTGCCAGGATTGATCCAGATCACTCTGATTTCAGTTTAAACAATACAGGATAGTCGCAATATCGAATCCGCCTTCTTCACACGGCGGTCATTAGTATGGCTGTAATAAATTAGATAGAATCAATAGAGCTCGCGATAAGAAGAGGTTCGACGTCGCGGCGACAAAAAAAGGGAATGGAATTCACAATCAAGGGGGGCCATGTATTCGATAAGGGCTGACGGCTCCGTGCCTCATCAAGAAGGCGCACATGGTACTCGGCGCGCGCGAGGACGGAACAGCGAGACAATTGACGCCTGTCCAAAAACATGCATCAATCCTCCAGAAGAAGCCTTCAAGCAGTTCGCAATCACCGTGTAGACAAGCCAGGACAGAAAGAGAAACCGACAACGACAAAAAAGGGAATTGAAAGCGCGTCACAGCCGAACCTGTGAAGACGCTCCACGGCTCCACTGATCGATCAGCTGATTGCGTTTGGCGTTCTTCGTTCTTCCTGGATGATTAATTTAGAACGGGGGCTGGGGGCGCTATTTTGATAAACTAGCTTTTTTCGGGATTATTGATGGCTAAAGTTTAGTCGAGTGTTACGGTTGTGAGGGGGTGGGGAAAGTGCCTGAGGGGATTTGGGGGGTATAAATAGGTTTTGGGGTTCTATTTTTGGGTTTTTGGGTTTCAAAAGCAGTGATCACCAGAAGTCAACCTTTGCAGTTTATAAAAACAACAAAAAATTTAAACTAAAACGGAATAAAAACTTCAAAATGCCAAAAAATCCGTTATATTTTGCAACTATTTGACAAAAATTCGGTCAGTTTTCAAAATCAAAACCCCAAAATAGCCCCCTCCCAACCCCAGAAAATGAAGTAAAAACCAAACCGCGATCACGACCCCAAAATATAATCAGTTTTTTTCGTCTCAGTTTCACAGTTTGTGGGTAAGCGCAAAGGAATTGAATGATGGATAGGTGCCGTGAGTTGTGACAACACGCTCCTGTCAACTAATGACTCCAACGCCATGTACTACGAATGACTACTGACTGTCTGGAATGTCTTCAAAAATGGGATAACCGATCCCTGTACCCACCTTTTTGGGTATTTTAACGACAAACGACGATCATCGACGGCGGTCGACATAATAATAAGTACGGAAAAAGGATGAAAACGGTTGAGTTAACCGTTGACCAAATTATGTGTTACCATAAAAAAGTCAGGTGAAAATGTGAACTTTGGCGGCGACTGACTTAACTAACTTTACAAAAGAAGGGTGAAAAATGACGGGAACGGCTGATTGAAGGATGGAAATTCAAATAGTGAGGGGGTGATTGAGGTTTCTGAATCGGAAAAAGGTGCCAAAGTCATTCAAAGTCCAATTGGAGGGACGCTTATTTGCACTTTGTGTATTTTGGTTTGGAATAGTAGGTGTTTCTTCATAAGTCGACACGATTAAAATAGAGCAGAAGTTTCTGGAGAAATAGCGTTGAGTTTGGATAGCAATGAGGGAAAAGAACAAAGAATTGTGGTTTTTGATTAGATAAAGTTCAAGGGGACCTGTTTAGGGTGATTGGTGACTAATGGGATTTAAAGGGTGTGTGGTTTTGGATAAACATCAAGTAACAAATAGATTTGAAAGCATAAAGTGAAACCACCAACGATTTAGTCAGTTTCCAAACAAACCTAAACCACAACATCTAAACAACTTGTCCAGACGTCTGGCCCCAACAAGTTCAAACCCCCCAAACACCCACAGAAAAAAACAACCCATTTCAAAACGCCTTCCCCAAAGACTGGCCATGATGACCATGGCCATCTTTCAAATCAAATCGTTTTCCATCACTTTTCGTCTTTTTCGTTTATTGGATCAAAACAAAATTCAATACATTTGATTCGACTTGACTTGGTGCCTCTCCGCCCGACCGTGATCAACCACAACCATCAACAACACTAACCTCTAATGAAGCGGCGTCATCAGGGGGAAGACACCTTCGGCAAGACGGCCCTAAGGGGTTTTTTGTTCGTGTTTTTAGTAGGGGGCATTGTGTGGAGCCTCAACGCAATTAGGACGGGACGGCTGTAAATAAGGCTTCTGAAGGGGCTAACTATGTGATAAAGTTAAGTTTTGTTGGGAAGGGAAGATATATGGCTGAAGGCGGTGGGCTTCTTTTTAGATGAAAAAGTGAACACATACTGCTTTCTGCCCTGATTCGGGTATTACATCGTTTTTTTGGGGGTTAAACCGGTCTGGATCGCGGGGGGTGGGGGTGGGTGGATGAAGTTTTGAGGTGTTTTCGAAATAATAATGTAGTGTAACTTTGAAGACTCGAGCATATTGACAGTTTTTATATGATTTAAATTCAACAAATTTAAAATTTAATACAAGTTTTATCTTAAAAGCTTTTAAAGTTCCGGTCACAGTTTATGAATCACCCTCCAATTAACACCACCCAAACTGATCATTCATTTATTACGGACCCGTCTTGCTTTCACTCACTCAATCTCACACGCTTCCCCAGCCCCAGTAATTCCCAAAAACAGACACTTTGTGGTTAATCAAGCAGATCAGGTTTGCATCGACACCCCCCAAATGCCCTCCGGCGCCACCATGTCGCCTCACTTTGGCCTTGACTTCCACTGTTTGATTGAAACCACTGTTAGTTAGTTACAGCACGTGAAATTGTAACATTAAAATCGAAAAAAACTACACCAGACTGCCTGCGTTTCCGTCTTCGATTTATTGTTACACCGATACGGGCAAAAAGTGATCAAACCTGCGGCGATTTCCGTCAGTTTGCAGACGCAACGTAATTAACGAGTGTAAAAAGTCGATCAAGAGCGTAAAAAGCGACTTTCACTAAGCAAACAAAGTCATTCAGTCGAAATCGAAAAATGGCAATAGACACTTTTTTTCGACGCTAATCGGAATCAGTGTCGACTTCTTCGATGGTGGTTCGAGCGTTGATGCGTCGAAGTTCTTCTTGCTTTCGCTTTTCTTCAGCACTGGTAAGGTCGTGGTACATTTTGGCAAAGTCTCGCTCAACTTTTCGAAGTTCGGCGTATTCTTCGCGGTGCTTGAAACGGCCGCCCCAGGTACCTTCCTCGACGAGGGTTACAGTATCGCCACTGAAGAAGTCATTTAAATGGCGGACGGCAATGCAGAATCCGAGGCAGATGAAGACGATGGTCCAGATTTGGACGGTGTCAGCGGTTGTGGGAGGAGCTTCGGAGGATACCTAGGAGAGATTGAAGGCAGTTTATGGGAAAATGAATAAACTTACGGGGTAAAATTGTGAAAAAATATTTGCCATAGCGATGGTGAGACAGTTTAATTCATAAAAATGATACACTGATTTCCTCAGATTTCAATCCAGCTGTCTCTGAGCTGTCAAAAAACTTATTGACAATTTGGAACGGAAATGCTCAATTTGTCAATGTTAGCTATATAAATGATTCAAGGTACCCCAATCGAAGTTTCAGTTTTAAATCAAATTAAGTTTATTTCAACATTAAAACATGTAAATTGCATATACATAGTATAGTAAGATAATTTTTTGGACGAGGCAATCTGGGTATGTGGTTTCAAAAATAGGGGTTTTCACGGCAGGTGTGAAGTTGCTGGTTGCTTGTGCTTGGATGAACAAACAAAAGCTCAGTTTTTAGTTTTAATCCGCCAACAGATAGTATGATATCGAACTGGACATCCGAGAACATTCCGCGTGGCCACGAGGTAGCGGCATCGACAGCTCGGGCTTCGTCGCCAGCTTGACAGGTCCGGATCACAAGATTGGTCGCTGTCGGGGTGGGGGATGGAATCTGTCAAGGGGTTCAGCGGGCGGCAGAGGTTTTTGGTCTAAAAGTCCGGAAGTCAGACCAGTTTTTATTTAAAAATTTTTGATTGCTCAAAAATACGGTTGCAGAAAGATAACGTCAGTTTTTAAATATTATAAATGATTCCTTACCTTCCGATTGTTCAAAAAGTCATATTTAGTGCTCAAAGTAGCCGCGGGCCTCTTAATTTTTGTGTATCTCGGCACGAATCTTCTCGTTGTCGTCGTAGTTGTCGTCGTAGTTTCTGGTTCAGCCTCCCTTTCAACACTGTTTTCATCGCTATCACTGCTGAACGACAAACTTGGCACGACTTCCGGGAAAGTCGGTTGCTTCAACAACTCTGTCGAATCCCAAATATGGTTGGATTCTGCTTCGCTGGCTGTAGTTGTCGTTGTTGGCGCTGTTGTGGTCGTCGTTGTGGTCGATGGCACTGTCGTCGTTGATGGCACTGTCGTTGTTGAAGGCGTTGTGAATTCAGTTGAAAGCGCATGTCTTACCCATGCTGGAGGTGTCACAGGGGCCTGATTGACCGATCCACCTGTCCCAGATGGCGCTTGCCGTTGCGATTGTTGAACATTGTTGTAATTGCTGCCAGGCAGAGGTTGTCCAGGAATCGGGAAATGGCTCATTCGATCATCAACCCGGGGTCGTGGCCAGAATTCATTGGAGCCACTTCTCGGAAACATGGCATAGATGTCATTTTTGGATGGCATATTTGACGGCCATGGAAAAACAGGCAAGAAAGTCATAGGAACAGGGTGAGGGTTCGGTTCAACGCCATTTGTCGGCAATTCGGGGAGGGCTGCCGGTTCAGAGTTGATTGCTGGCTTCATGAAAGGTCGTGAATAACGTGGATTGATGGGCTTGAAGTTTGGGGAAAAGCGATTTCGCCATGTTGATCCACCAACGACGATTTTAGGGGGTGAGGTTGTGGGAAAATTACCGTAGTGGTTGGTGATGGTGTTGGATGAGGATACTGTAATCGGAATTAAGTGATACTTTGTAGTTTTGTTAAAGCGAAAACACAATGTCGCATCAGTTTAAAAACTTAACAAAAAAACTTACCAAAAGGACTCCCCATCCCCCCACTTATCACCACAAAAACTCCTAAAAGGACAGCCAAGTACATGTTCTTGATTCGTCCTCAACTTCCGGAAACACTCCTGCAGCCTTCCTGCAAGTTAACTTTTAACCTCCTCGCCAACCTCAAAGTGCGCGATTCAAGAAACACCACGCTTCTGATCATTTCACTTTTATACGAGGCGGAAGCACGCGCGCCGCGCCGCAGATGCAGTTTCAGGACGCCCCCGCCTCCCACTTAACTTTCTCGCCGGAAAAACCCACCAAAATGGTAATGGTCAATTTACGGACGACATAGGAATGGGTTTCACGACTCGTGAGTGACATCGTGAAACCCATTTCCAATCAGGTATATCCGGCGGAACAAAACTGATTAAAATTTGTTTGAATTTGAGTTTGAGTTTAGAAATTGTGAATGGAAAGTGTAATTAGCATAGAACGAGACATGAGGCAGTTTAAAAACAGAAAATACATAAAAATTTTACAGGTAAGTGTTTCAGGGTTTTAAAATTTAAGTGTAACCCATAAAAAAAGGTTAAGACGGTCGTTGACAGTGGTCTGAAGCGTTTTGATGGCCCTCATGGCGCGGTTGTAGACCGTTGTCGACATTGTGTGGGTTTTTTTGGCGGTCACTTTGAACCTGACGCCGGAAGTATGGCGGAAGGTCAGAAAAGGGGGTTTGAAACGGATTGATGGGGGTTATTGGTTTTGATATCAAATACTAGACGGCCGTTCGTCAGTTTACAACCAAAAACAAAGTCAAATTGTAAAATAAAATCCCAAAATTTAATGAAAATCCAAAATCCGACGCCAGTCAGTCTCGTCGCAACTTTTTTACCCCGATATCCTCGTGTCTCCAACGCTTGAATAGACAAAGAAAATCACTTCCGGTTGACCGTTTCTTCGAATACTTTTTTTTCGCTCTAAATGTACTCGAAGAACCGAAAAAAAGTCTATCCGTTTGTTGCATCATGGGAAAAAAGTGCTGAAATACTGGAAACTTTTTTTGGATAGTCTGGTTTTAGTGACCTGTTGGATGTTGCAAAGTGTTAATTTAAATCAATTGCCAATTTTACTGCAGTTTAAACCATCATTGAATCAACCCCAAAGCAAAGATTGCCCCAAACTGTCACCCAAACCGCCACATGTTTCCATGTTCTCCGCCACCTCGTAACCGATAGCCCTGACCTTTCAAGTTTGATGAAACTTTGACTGACATTGGTCATTGTTGTCACGAGGCAGTTAAATTGGGGAGAAACTAGAGTCGCAGTTTTACTGGAACATGGGGTCAAAATTGTAACTGTCTTTAATTGGTTTTGTTATTTCAACTGTAACTCCTGGAAATTGTGATCACTGAAACTAATCAAACCAGAATACCTAAAGATGGAGTATAACAACAGTTTTCCAGCAAATTTGATTACGCCATCCTTGCAAGGATTAAAAAAGAGCTCTGTGGTCAGTCACTTGAAAACAATGAAATGAGTTTCTGGGAGTGTGGAATCCACTTCCCGGAAGCACCATGTGTCAGCCAGTTAAACAAAGGTTGGGCGATTCGAAGAAGATGACGCACTTTTTGGCGATTTTGGAATTCCAGTTGAACTCTGAGATAATGGAAAAGGCATAAATTTTGATTGAATTCGTTTTAAACGACACTAAGAGGAGCGGTTTTCCGGGAAAGGGCATTGGGGGGTTACTGTAGGCTGTACTTTGACTGGAAATATTTTTGAAACCTTTTTTAAAAAAGTTGCAACGACAAGTTTGTATTTCTTAACAAATGTAGTAACGATACGCAGTTTTAAATTTTGAAAAAAAAGGAAAACCTTCTTTTCTCTGCGGTACAGTTTTTCCAATTTAAATACTGTAGCAAACTTTGCACGAAACCACCATTTTTTCATAAGTGGTTCAAAAAAACCAACTTCGCACGTTTCTTCCTGTCTGGTCGGAAACGTCCTCACAATTTTCACGTTTTTTCCTCCTGCACTTCAATCAAGGTCATCAAAACCATTTTCTCGACTCTTCCAAAAAATGACTCCAAAACACAATCAGTTATTATGCTTTTTGATGCACAAAGCTTCCAAGCCGCTTGTTTGTGAAAATTGAAACAAACACGCAACACGTGGACAGAGCAATCAAGCAAATCTATTTTCCGCTATCAGCAAATAGACAAGGAAACAAAGCACCACGAAAAAAAACAAAATGCTGATGGAGCAATTCTTTAGATTTATGGAATAGCGTCAAAATCAAAAATGAACCAAAACACAGGCATAAAATAGAACTCGGTTCAGTTTTTCGGTTTTTTCGGACACTAGTTTTTTGGGTTCCGTAAAATCGACAATGATTATAGAGGATACAAAGCGAGTGTAAAAACAGAGCCGCAGTTTAGTCAATTATGCCCTCGTTAAACGCCAATCGACTCAAACTGGTACTGTGCATCCGTTTTTCGGTCAAATTTTAGGTTATTTTTGACTTCTGGTTTTTTGAGTTTCTTTGTTGGTTTTCAATGTCAAGGATAAACGGGTACTTGTGAGGTGGATAGAGTTTTTGTAGTGTATTGTTTGATTCTGGCAGGCGGTTTGCAGTTTATTGTGTTAATTTGAGGGTGAAAAATAATTTATTACTGGCAATGTTGGACTAATTTTAAGAATTCCCGTATGACATCATGTTTGAACTGTAGATTTTGGATATTGGAGAGCTAAGAAAATAAATAAGTGTGGTTTTTGATTTAGTGGAAATCCAGGCGGATGGTGGGGACTTTGATGATGTTTTCGGGGAGATAGACGTGTTCGATGTCGATTCTGAAAAAGCAAAAAATAGAAGAAACTCAGTTTTAAGTTAAATAGAACCCACTCTTTGGTCCTGAACGGAATACTGACCGAATGCCCCGGCTCTGGGCATCGATGACGGACTTCGATGAACGGATCAGGGTCATTCCAGGAAAACATGTCGTCGCCACAGCCTTCTACGACATAATGACCCTTTGAATCGGTCACGGCGGATCCCATCAAGTCGTCTGTTTCCCAGGGAAGAGCTGAAAGATTTACCGATAATCACAGTTTATCAAAAAACCTCCCAAACTCACAATCCCGATCCAGAAGCTTAACCTGCACATTAGCTGCCATGTGCGAATCCGTGGGGCACACAACGACTCCGGTTGCGCGAACACATTTGGTCGAAGCCTCGCATCCCAAGGCCAAAACAGCCATCAAAAGACCAATCAAAAGAACACCTTTCTGCTCCATGGTCACTACTCGTTGCCTACAACACCGACACCAGATCAGGGCTCAATGAACACAAGTTGTGGCAAGAAGTCTTTTTATAGGGGTTCCACACACGGTGAGGCGTTTCTGCAAAGAAAAAGTTATTCATTTATTTATCAAAAAGCACCGAAAGAACAGGAAAACCCGCATATTGAGCGCAGATAATACTGATAAAACCTTCTTGAAAACATGGGGAATCGCATGCGGAATTCACGAGCTGAGTACAAATGGCGTATGTTTCGGCCAGAGGGGTGATCGTACTGTGGTTTGGGTGAAGTTTTTGTCGAAATTTGAGATTAGCTAAGTGGAGGGGAGGGGTTGGGAGCTTGTGCGCTTTGGTTTGGGTGGGTTTTGGAAGCAAAGTACTGTGGGTGGGTTGAAAGTAAATCTTTTTTGGCTATTTCTTTGATCTAACAGTTTTTGTTGAACAAATACTTAATTAAACAAATTTTAACATTAAGATTGCTCAAACTGTCAAAATTCAAGACCAGTTTAAGAACAGAACCCCTAAAAGCCCAAAATACCATGCTCTCCCTAATAACAAACCCCAAATGACTTTCTTTGTGACCCTACAAATCACAGTCTCCCTGTCTATGGACCACCCTCCGTTTTTTTGCTGTCTCAACAGTCCCTTGATAGACACCCCCTCTGATAAGCAAACCCCTCGTGGATCCTTGTCTGACAGGTTACAACAAACCTCTATCAGCCCCTATCGTCACAAATAACCGTAAAAGTGCAAGGAAACACGATGTAAGCCAAAGACTAATCCCGTGATTTGCTTTTTGACAAATTTCCAAAACAATTCATTGAATTCTATTTTTGAAAACAACCTTTTCAAGGAATTAAATTTCAAGTTGTGATCTTTTATTTTACCTTATTCATTTCCAGCAGTTTTTAAAATACTCAAAGGCTTTTGGTGGGTTAAGCTGACAACGTAGCATATTTTATCAAAAACTCAAACTAATGGGTTAACCTAAAAATTGGCCATGTTGATCAAGTTTGATGACAACCCTTATCAGATCTGTCAATGTTAACCCTTAAAATAAGGATGTAAAGAGTACGATAAGTCATAGCTGGGTACACTTTTTGCATTTCCTGGTCGAGAGCCTTCCATACTTTGTGATTAGGCTTGTCAGGTGCATCCGTGAAGGCGATTATCTCTTTTTTGGGCGTTTTACTGCTGTGATTGGAGTTTTTTTTATAAAATTTACAACTTCATGAAACACGGAACTGTTGGAAATACTATATCTGATCTGTAAAGATTATGGAGAACACAGCAAGCCCAGTTTAAACTTTTATCATCAAAAACCACATCGAAACTACACCGCTAAATCAGAATTCAAAATCACAATCTCCGTAAGCGAAAGTTGTGTTTACGATCCAAATCGCCCCCATAAAAACAGTCCATTAATGCCTTTGAACATTAGCCAAGTGGTACACATACGGCTTATCGGCGGTGATAAGAACAACCTCCGCATGGCACAATGATCACAAACACCGTTAAAGGCAGGCGTAAGCAAACACGTGGCCCGTGTTTTCAATGCGTGTTTTGTAGTGGTAATGACGATGAAGGCAAGGAAAAGCACTATTAAAAGCTCGATTCGACGATCAGTCATTAGACGAGACAGTCTTGTGATTGAAATTGGAGTGAATGAGTTTGATTGGAATTTTGTTTGTCGACATTTTGGTTTAATTATTTGAATATTTTGCTTGCCTTAAAAAAAATAAGCTACATTTACAGTTTATTTTAAAATGGAAAAGTGGTCACCGCTAGCGAAATTGAGTGATTCCAGCGTCACTGGAGAAGTTTTTATTAATGATTTGAGGAAGGCTGGGGAGCTGGATGGTATTGAGGAGAAGTTTAGGATTGTTAATGTAAGTTCGATGAGTACGTACAACAGTTTTCAAAAACTTTATCGTAACTTTTGTTGTGCAATAAAACGCGTCTTGCCAGTTTTATTATTCAATTAAACCCTTCAGATCACGGCAGTCCACATTTCCGAAGGCAAAGGCTACCTCTCAAAGGTGTACCGTTGTGATGTCACTTTTGAGCCGCTTTCCGGGGTCAAGGAAGCGCCGCCAAGCCTATCCGTTGCATTGAAACAGCCCTGTTCCACGGCCATGGATGCTGTCTTCATTGATAAAAATGAAACCCAAGAAATGCAAGAGAAAACTAAAGCGGCAATGGACCACTTCCACGACATGATTAAGAAATTTCACAACCATGAGTGCACGTTTTACAACATCTTTTCAAACAGTGGCTTACCATTGCCAAAGTTGTATGGAAGTAGCGAATGGGACGAAAACAATGAGGGATACTTGCTTTTTGAGTATGTTAGAAATGGGAAATTCATGGCGTTGGATGAGGGATTGACACTGGGACAGGTAAAGCTTAACTTCATTGCTGATAGATTACAGTTTTAAAAGTTTCAGGCAAAATCCCTGCTAAAATTTATAGCAAAAATGCAAGCTGTCGGTTATCAGAAGAAACCGCTCTGGGAAAACAAGTTCACTCGCCCAGACTTTGGCAATTCAGATGCCGATCTTGGAGGGTCTATCATGGAAAAAGTTGGTAAAGGTGGCTCGGAGGCGTTTAAAAAGTTGCATCGGAGATTTGGGAAATTTTACACTGATCATGAAACTGTCAAGTTTGCTAGTGGTGATAAATGGTATGATTTTGGTGAGTTTTAGAATTTGCGGACAGAGTTCCAGTTTTTGCAAGCAAAACAAAAACAATACCACCATAAATTTGAACAATGTTATTCCAGACCTACCAACAGCCCTAACACATGGCGACATGTGGTCCAGCAATTTGAACTTCAAAACGGGTGCCCAAAGCGATGAAATCAATGCGATTATCGATTGGCAAGTGGTTCATGACGGCAATCCCATGCTTGATGTTTCGAGGATTTTGCTGGTTTGCTGTGATAGTGATGTACGACGAGCCTTGGAACCGACCACTTCCCAGTTTTTGTATGATGAAGTCGAACAAGTCCTCGGACACGCGCCACCCTACAGTGTTGAGAATCTGGTCCTCTCAAAACGATATGCAGACCTCAGCAGTTTGTTCTTCGCCATGTTTCTGCCAGGCGTCCATTTCCACAACGACGACGCCGAAACGCAGGCAAAGAAAGCTAGATTCATGAAACGGCTTGAGGATTTGATGGAAGACCAAATTGTCATCCTTGAAGAGCATTTTCCGGCGTTATTGATTGCGTAACTTAGTCCAGTTTTAAAGATCTTCAAAATCAATAGTTAACCGTTTTATTGTAAACAGACGTTAAATCAATTTTAGAATTAAGTTCTTATACCCTAAGTATACCCATAATGTCCCTCATGGCGTTATTGGTTATCAGTTACATGTGTTCTATGAATTAAAAAAGAAAAGTCTAAAGTTGTGGTCTAAAACTAATATCAGAATTGTAAAACGTAAACAAACGGAATAAAAACATGTGTTCAAATCTGTTTTCCATCGAGACAGTGATCAAACACGCTCCAAAACCACTGTCATCTGACTATTGAGCCTCTTCCCTCACGGAGATAGGTCGTCCGCCCTTGCCAGACTCGATCAGGTTGTTAATGACGATGAAGATTGCGAGTGCGTGGCAAATGTTGACGAAGATCATGGCAATGCGGTACTGGGTGAACGTGAAGCAACGTCGGATGTTTTCGCTGAAACCGATCCAAGATTACGAACAGTTTTTTAGCTTAATTTCATTAAAATTACTCACTCTCTGTCATGTTTGGGATTCAACGGCAACAACGGCCAAAAGAACCGTAACTTGGTAAACTTCACAATACCCCACGTCAGCGTGATCAATTTAATCCAACTCGAGACAAAAACTGGATTAGCGAGACTAAGTCGTGGTTCCGTGGTAAACAGAATGTACAACAAGCCAGGTAATGGCACTTCTTCCAGGGTAAGCACGAGCGATTTGGCCAATCGGGCGTAGAAGATGTTTTCCTGGTCGTACTTTAGGGTGAGGCAGACGTCGACCATCTCGAAGATGTACACAAAAATACTGATAAAGGTGAAGAAGAAGTAGCCGTAGGCGCAATTTTTGGCGATTTGGGTGACGAAGTTTGGCAGGAATTCATAGATGCGGGCACAGAGGAGGAAATCGGCGAGAAGATCCAAGGTGGATGCCAAGAGGGTTACGGCCGCGATGATTCTGACTGGTGGCGCCCATTCGAGGTAGTTGCTGAAAGTGATTTAAAATTGTGATTTCAGTTTAAATTTTTTTTGTATGAACAAAATCATATTAATTGGAGATGAATAAAAACAGTCAGTTTCAAAATACCACAACTGTTTTATAAAAAATTTAAACGTGATTATTTTTTACAGTCATGAACGGATGCCAGTTTATAAAAATTTAAAACTAAACGTTAAACACTATATTACGAAATACCAAAATAGCCTTCCTATTAATCATCAACAGGTATTTTTTGCATTCCAGGATATCGCACCTGCTTCATCCTCCCCCGCTGGCCGTTCCATCGGACAGCACGCTTGTCACGGAACGGGTTTGACAACTGCCCATGAATGTCGTCATCAACGGCGGAATGGATGTTTTTTGTCAAAAAACCAGTGGTCTCGGAGTGCTTTTTAACGGGTCTATTTTGCAGTTTGCAGTGAAATTGTCACAAACTGATAATTAATAGATGTGTTTGGACAGAATTGAAAACAATGGCTATCTTTAGAGACAAGAACTGAGATTTCAATAAAGAAAAAGCAGTTTTAAAGTAAAAGTTTACACAAATATGTAGTTAAAAACGAAAAAGTAATACAAATACATTATTTTACAACGAATAACAACTAGCATGCAATCGTGCTTCAGTTTAACAGTTTAAAACAAAACTTACTTTTGCTTGTCATCATCAAAAATGACCCGTCTGCCCATAATTCACAATAACAAATTCAGGGAGCAGTTTAAAGCAATCGCGTCGAGACCGTTTTCGCCTCCTTTCCGGCAATCGCCAGTCCAGTGATAAAGATCAAGTTCAACCAGACTAACTAAACACCAACCAAGTGTCCCTGTGGCGATCGCCGAAGTGCCGTGTTGCCTACCTCGTTGGTCGGCGACGGCCCCCGCCCTCTCGTCGTTATCATTGAGTAAATGCCCCTAGGTAAAAAGAGGGTGGGGGCGCGGACGACGGCACCCTTCCAACAGCTGTGTCATCGGCCGACAATCCGCATTGTTTTTCCAGGCGTTGGTGATTGTGCAGAACAACGGTCGACGTCGTCGAAAGTGGGCTTCATACATCTATCAACCAGCCAAGTCGAAAAGAATGGGCGATACTCAAGGCTGAGGACAGCCGGAGGTGCTGCAAAGTGTCAAAAAAATGCGTGTGCCGCCCGAGGACAAGATGAGAAATGTTCTTTGAAGTCAAAGTTGAAAACTGTTTGAGTTATAACTATACTTTTGCGATCTGTGAAGTATGCCTTGAAGACAAATGGGCCTATCAGGGGTGGTGCTGATCTAATTAGAGGTTTTGGGGGGCTAAACTATTTATCACAATTTATCAGTAATCTAAACCCTACTCTAAGAATGTCACAAATTCCGTAGGGTCGGTGATAGAAAGTGATTGTCAGATCAGAATCTTTACACTTTCCACGTTCTTCTGATGGCGGAACCTGCAAAAGACGAATAAACTTGTTGGTCCTACATGATGGGGGTATCATGGTTGACGGTGAAAGGTGCAACCTAACTTCTGACGTCACAAATGGCTAGGGGGAGATTGATGGGTCCTTATTGTGAAATTTTGAAACCCACCCCCGCTGGAGTTAAAAAAAGACGACAAAGCGCATGACGACTACATAAATAGGTCGTCAATAACCGTAATCCGACTGTTTGCAACAAAAATCAACTTTCGCAATCGGATTCAACTTTAAATCGATCACTTTTTTTCAAAATGTTGCATTTTTTCGTTGATCTGTTGACGATTGTCAATCGGCGACGATGATCGGGTTCGCGTGGCGTGGTTTTTCCTTTTTTTTCGTTCACACATTATTTTTCACGTATCCATCATCGCCACCGATACCCGACCATGCTTGGGGTTGCTGATGCCGATTCAGGCTCGTGACGACACAGAAGGGTGGTTTGAAGACTTCATTTTTTTGGTAGTTGGAAGAAATGAATCGTTTTTGCAGGGGTATTCGTCTTTGTAGTGCCCGGAGCGCCAACTTTATGGGTTCGTGGTCAGTGTCAGCGCGCGACGAGAGGGCTTCAGATTGGTATCATGATGCATCGGTCATCGACCATAATGTACACGTTGTTCCGTGGAAAAAGAGAAAAGGGAGACACGCGGCAATCGAAACATTCGGCGCTCGACCTGGTGACGATGGTTTTTCGGAATCTGGGTCACTCGCATCGCAAAGTTTTTGCAATGGTCGGACGCTCACCGCAGAAATCTCATCTTGGTTCCGTCTCGAGACGCGTGCAATGTTTTCCGGATTTAGGGGGAATCGGGTTTGCGTTTTGACTTCTTTGAAGGCGATTAAATTTACTTTACTAACGAATTTACAAGTGTGCGATAGTTTTTATCAAATACAACCCCCACCTAAAATTTTACGTGTACATTGTCAAACTTCAACAACGATCAACAAACCCCTCCATTGTCCACCCACCAAAATACCGTTTAAAAAAAGTTAAACAAACAAAAATAGCCACTTCCCATCGGTTTTTGATTCTCGAGACCCCAGAAGTGTCATGTATCATTTTTAACCCCCATGTTTTCCATTAATTGAACCTTTTTCGCTCACTTCCTCACCCTCACCACAGTTACAAATCATGTGTTGACACAATTCCAACGGTTCCGACTCCCCGAAAGTAAATAATCCAGCCAGAGATGCATGAGCCATTCTTTCATTACTCATCACATGTTAGCAACCCGCAGACTAGCTTTGTCCAAGGTTTACCGAGTTCCTCTCTTTATTACGTGTGTTTTTACGCAATTCGTTTCCGGTTTCTGAGGGGGGAAGTCGTTGAACGTAGAAAAATCAGATGGTTGTTGGTTGAAAAGAAGGACTGAAAAGTCCAAATCTTTGTGGAAACGTTGAGACTTTTCGGGCCTGGTGAAGTTGTGGTTGACGCTTTTTTGGTGACAGTCGCGATGTATGTGTCTAAATCCGATAAATAGTGGCAGATGCGCGAGTTGGGGGTTTCATCGATCCAGGCGGCTGGCAGGACGACGCCGACGACTTATCGCGCAACTATCCAACCATTGGCGATTATTTACAGCCTTTCCGAATAATGTGTTCATGTATGTATGTATTGTTCGGGGCGAACCATTTCCTCGCTTCGCGCTTCGGTTCCCGTCTGCCATGACGGCGGCTTCGATCGGGTTCACCCGCCACCGCCAGCCTTCAAGGTCAGCGTCGTGCCTGTGGGTTTAGGACCAGCCGGCAGTCGCGCAGCAGCAAACTCTCGGATTTCCGGGGCACCCCCGAGTTGGGTCCACGCGTCGTCGTCTATTGTCTATTTACAACAAATTCGGCCCTTTAATTCGATTATTTTGAACGTTTTTCCGTGTTTTCGACGTGCCCTTTATGACCTTACATTATGCATGTCGCGAACTTCAACAGATGACTACGTTTAACGAACGCAGGTCGCGAAAGAATATGCAGTTTTTCATTTCCGCGTTTTATTTTATTTCCTTGAGCCTCCGTGATACATGCACGAAAACGAATTCAACCCTCGAAAGTTGGCTGATTCCTGTGACCGTTTGCGAACCCCAACCTGTTCTGCATTGTTCAATTGATTGTTTCCGAGTCTTAGATTGTTTAAAAGAATGTTGCTTAAGCGTCACAGTTTATTTAACTTTGTAAATTTCCAGAAATGGTTCGTGTCCACTCGCAAAACCCACGACCACGGATAGTCACTGCGGATGCTGTCATCGAATTCAACCATGATGACGCTGAGTATTATCCGGCTGCGTGTTGTGAAGCTTTGCATGTGAAAAATGCTGTTATCGTGTCGACCGCGCTACAGGTGAGCACAGATTTTATATTCAACAGTTTTTACAAATATCTTTTCGTCTGAAGTGCACTTTTGAATGCACTTTCTGCACGTTACAAATTATTCGACAAAAGAATAAGATTTTTGCACTTTTTGAATCAGTTGAACTTTTCTAAACTTCTGTCAAGTGCAAATTTGCTTCTACAATATACAAGCGACAGTTTAGATCATCTTCTGCTGCCTCCTTGGCTTCCTCTACATCTACCTCGACCACTCCGGCTTCCTTCGTGCCGTCGACATTTGCCGGACTTCAATGATTCTGCTGTTCATTTGCAATGTGATCGGCTTGATCTGCGCTTTGGTTGGCGTCTTCCTCGAGCGAATCGCCTTGGTTCAGCTCCAAACCGTCATCCTGACTTCCTTGGTGGTCATTTCCGACTTGATGGCACTCGGCCTCGTCCTAATCATGGCCATTGGCAAGCGCAACTACACTACAGCCAATTTGCCAGGTGTTTTCGTCGATACTGACCGCGTTGAATACGTCCTTGGCCCCTTTTGGATCTACCTGATTGCCATCATGCTCCACATGGCTGCGGCTGCTACGATGTGCTCTATTGGCGTTTACAATCGGTATTTGAAGTATCTTAGGGTGAGGATTGTTCACTCGGAACAGTTTTTAACTTTAAAACTTTTAGTCCAAGAACGACTACGACAAGCTGGCCACCGAAACACCCTCCAACGGCACACCCCAGCCAAACCCGACCGTCGTCACTGTTACTGGGGAAGATTCCTGATCTTTGATTAACTAAACAAAATCCGCCCATATCTGGTTAAAATAATATCTTAGCTGCATTCAAAGATCTCTCCAGGGTAAAAGCAGTTGAAAAATGCCTTTTTTTCATTTTTCGCGTGTTTGTGCATTCGGTTTTTTCACAACGAACGGCAAAGTTTGCCGATTTGTAGGTGTTTATTTTGTCAATGATTGAGATTTATTGTCGTAAATTTGTTGGATTACTGTATTTTGGAAGTTTTTTATATAAATAAATGTTATTTTATGCCTATTTTTAACATTGCGATTACCGAACAGTTTTCATTATTATAAATGCCTAAAACATTATCAAATACCCCCCAGTTTTTGTAAAAAGTATAAAACTAATTTTCTTAAAAAAATAAAAGTTTTGGTCAAAAAACACTCAAATTTAAAGCGCTACAGGTTAGAATCGTCACTTTTTCTACAAAAATGACGCCGTCTAAACTTTGCCCCAGACAAAGTACTATCTATAATCCAGTTCCTCGAACAAAACCAAGGCGAGGCCCAGCTAGCATTGAAAAGCTTTCTACCTTAACCTATGCCCTATTACC
This sequence comes from Panagrellus sp. LJ2284, assembly GCA_024447225.1. Classification (NCBI taxonomy): domain Eukaryota; kingdom Metazoa; phylum Nematoda; class Chromadorea; order Rhabditida; family Panagrolaimidae; genus Panagrellus; species Panagrellus sp. LJ2284. The sequence goes on along the minus strand of JAMRYC010000005.1, from coordinate 5,145,282 downwards.
GGTGTCGCCAGATGACACATTGCCTGTTCCAAACTTTACCATGCCCAATACACGCTTAAAAGCACGCCTTCCAGCTCCACGACGGCCATTGTTTCGCTTCTGATCAACGTCCAAGGTATAAAATCACCTGATAAATCCAGGTCTGACCTTTGCCTATCTATTCTACAACCTGCTCTTATCGTTTTCTGGAAATAAGCTTCCAAAAATGAAAGTGTATTAATACATTACCTGCGCCTTGTTGACAGCTTCTTTGCGGCTTTTCCCTGCAAAAGCAGTCATTTGTTTGGGCGCGGCCAAGGGTCAACTCCCAATTTGGTTCACTTGGATTCCCTTGCACCATCGACAACAGCCCACAGACTCCAATCCAGCTAGAATTCTGCGTCCATCGTGAAAGCCAACCCTTTGAGCAACTTTGCAACACGTGTTTAAAAGCGTTATCACAGTGGCGGCAACTTCCACAGCCAGGTGTCAGTTTTAACCTCTGTGATCGCGCTTACCACGAGAAGGCTTCCCCTCCTTATCGGCACGTAGTATTTCTCATCTACCTATAAGCTCCGAGGCGCCACAGTATCCATAAAAGCAGGCTTTAAATCAAGGCGTTGGCCTATTTTTGTCGACTTTCTGTTTTGTTACTTATTCATCCTACAAATAGGGCGCTCTGGGCGGTGGTTGATCATACGATTTGGCAGGAGAGCTACATTCTTACCCGCCGTTTATCAAGCGTTTACCATTCAAAGCTGCAGAACTTCCAAAAATGGTCAAATTCCTTCCAACTCTATGTATTTTTGTTCTAATTTGCATATTAGCAGCCGAATGCCGCCCCTGGGTAGGCGACTATTACGTCGGCACTTATTCTGCCGCACCTGTGAAGCCAGTGAAACCTGTGAATACTAAAAATAGTAAATCCATCAAAAAACATGGCCATCATGGCAAGCAGCGACGACCAAGGCCGCGACGAGCTCTCTTTTTACTTTGTAATTTCATGCCACAAATTCCTTCATGTATCGCAACTGAACGGCGAAGGATTGAAAATTTAGATCGTAGTAACAAATTGTATTATGAGCTTTCATGAATTTTAATAAAACTCGTTTCAAAATACCACAGTTTTTGCACTTCTCAGTATACTGTAGTATTAATTCATCCAATAATTTAAAAATGGGTAAAAGCAAGACAGTTTTTTTTCATTTCCCAATATACTGTAACATCAAATCATCCATTAAAAACTTTATTTATCAAAATCCACTCATCTTTCATATTAAAATAAATAGCATCTATATGTATATGATGTTTTCTGTTGTCTTATATCTTGCCATGGCAAGCTATTGAATAAATGTTTCTTTTCACTTTCAAACATGAGAAAGGATGTTTCAATTCAACTTTTTTGAGAGAAATCTGCTTTAGATCGGAAAGGGCGACATTTTGAGAACGATAAGGAAATGAGAGCGATCTTTTTTGAGAGAGAGACAGAAGGAAAGAAAAAATACGGTATTCTATCGGGAAGTGTCAAGTGAGTTTTCAATTTTGAGATTGAAGAAGGCTAGAAGTTTTGATTAGATGCAGAGATGCTTAGGTTTTAAATAAATTTGAGCACATTGGACCAGAGCGGAGTCAATTAGCATTGAAAATGCCAAAATTACGCTGTGATCGTAATCCGTTTTAGCTTTTGATCACTTAAACGTTTAAAGGCAAGGCCTTTGTGTGGTAATTATATAAACTTAAGATAAGTTTGAGAAAAATGAAGATTTAGAGTAGCCGAGTACACATGCTGCTAGCGATGAAGCCGCCGAGAATATCCGTTGAGTTTTGACGTTCGGGGTGGGCCTATTGAATGCTCGAAGGCGAAGGTTTCTTGCTCGCACCACAGATAATAGAGTATATTTACAGCGATAAAATAATGGGTGGATGAGATGTAATCAGCAATTGATAGCAACTTCTGGGCTCCAAAAAGACTTGCACAAACCGCGAAACGTCTGAGAGATCGGGGAAATTTCTCACAAATAACGGCTTCAACTGCTTTTGTAGCAATGGACGGCATAATTAGCTTACTTATTTACAGCTTTTAGTCATAATAGTTGATAGATCTATGTAAAAATCATGGTTTATAGAAGTTGAAAGACGTCTGGCATGGCGGACCAGATGTTATGAGTCCGAAATTTGTCAACATGCACCAAGTCGACGCTGATCTGTTACATTGCAAGTTTGAATCACATCACATCGCCTGAAAAGTAATAACAATGACTTCAAAACACCCGCCAACACGTCATAAAGGTGTTACATCGATGAAATGGGCTGACTCATGGCTCCCACCCACTCAACACCCCCTAATCTCACAAAAGCTGTGTCACTAAAAAGTTGAACATAACTGCCACGTGTTTTGTGTGCACTTTTATTGTTTCCTATCATGAGAAACGAACGAAAAAACTGTCGTCTGTCTGGCTCCGAAAAAGGAGACAGATTATTGAAGGAAAAAAAAAGTTTATCGCGGATGTTCGACGCTTTTTTCGACACGATTCTAATGTCTAATGCGTTATTTAGTGGGGGAAGATTGATTGTCGGCTACTATTTGGGTAATCAATGGTTTTTGTGACTATTCTTTTGAAACTTTCGTGTCTTTGTTTGAACAGTTTTTAATGGAAGTGATGTCATTGGGATGGGAGGGTGTGCGAATGGGGTTGGATGCATTCGCACAGTTTGTACTACATGAGTACCGTCGTATGCACAGTTTTCAAAAAAAATTGTTTGTTTTTAAAAGACGAAAAACGATAACCCATAAAGATAAACTTACAAAGATCACTACCAGCCAACCGGCTGATTGCCCCCACGGGCAATCAAAGTTGATTGCACGCCCAAGCGATGAGAAGAGAGCCTGAAGGATAAATCAAAAATTTAGTATAACAAATCACAACGTTTGCAAGAATACTACTTCATTTTGATATCGTGAAGCAAATTTCGCGTGTCTGAGTCGAAAAAAGGGCGATCGGAAGCACCAGCCAACGCCACCGATGATGGGGGCTCGCTCAAACACGCAGTTTCGCCAACCGACGATCGACTCGAGCCCCCAGCCTCCGACGACGACGTGACTGTGTTCGAAAACAAACAACGCTCACGGGCAAAAAGGGGGGGGGGGGGGGTGAACTGATGTGAAAACCCCCGTCCGGCGGCAGCCACAGGGCGGGCAAGACAACGACCGAGATCGGAAGGAACGGCAAGGAATGCATGGGCTGTCACTTCCGGGAGTTTCGGTTCAGCGAGAGATGAGGAAAGGTGAAACAGGGGCTTGGCATGTGTTTTTGAGTCATATTATTTTGTAAAAGGTTTTGGATTCGGGTTTGGTTTGAGGTTTGAAAGGTGAACTTTGAACGGGGGGTAGCAAATGACCCAAATTAAGACCCTTTGAGGTTGGTAAAAACGGAAGTTTTGATGGTAAGAGGGTCAAGTGGCACTTCAGGGGCCTTTTTTTGAGAATTATGTCGTCAAGGGGTAGTTAGAATGTGACTAATGATTTGAAGTTTTGACGAAACATATCTCCGACCAAATTACAGTTTTCAAACCCTAAAATAACCATAAAAATTTACAAATCATTAGACATTGGCCAAAATATGACATTTTAAAAAGTAGCTACAGTACCCCTAAACACTCCAAACCACCATATAACTCCGACCCACCACCCCGATCACCCCCGAAACCACTGATCCCGATCACTTCCCCAATCTGGAACCAATTCCAATTCCAACTGACCTAGGTCAGGGCCCCCGTTTCACCCTCGGAATCGTATCACCCAAACAAACCCACAAAAGGACACATACATGAACGGACGAAGCGCCCCTTTCCGCGTCTCCAAGTTTTGACGGTTGATTAATCGAGCGATAAGTCGCGCCCGACACTGCTGATTTGTCGTGTCGTGTTGGAGGAGCGCGATGGTGGTGGTAGCGGTCGATACGAAATTCTCCACCTAATTAATGGGGGCAATCGCCCAAGAAAAAGGACGTATTGTCTTTCGTTCCCCGCAAAGGTTTTCATTTGGGAAGGGCAATAAAATATGTATGTATTGAGAAGCAAGCAAAGCAAGCGATACATTCAGGCGGTTCGGTTTTGGTTTTGTTTCTCGATGTTTTCTGATACACTTACGATAAAATGGGCGTTACCGGATGGTAGGATGGGTCTAATTATGTTTATTGGCGACTAAATAGGTAGGTCTAAACATTCAACCCCCGATTTGGATCCAAAATGCCGAAAAGTCGGTGCCAGTTGCGCAAGACGCGCACTTGGAGGTCTTTCGTCAAAACAAGCCAAAAACTGTCACTGACGCTGATCCAATCAAGGAATAGGATCTACAAAAACCGGCAATCGCCCTTTGCGATTGCCATCATGCATGCGGCGGACAAAAACAGCAAAAAGGATTCTGAACTGTAATCGAAATCGCTCATAAGCGCGCTCCAGTTTTCAATTTAAAGAAGAAAGTCGTCAAAACGGCCGCCATAAGCGCCATTTTGACAATCTGACATGACAGTCTCTACAAAAAGCAAAGCGGAGGCGTTTTATCGTTCCAGCCGCCGGTCCTAAGCCATATAGACAGCCCGTCCAAAGCGCCACGTCTGACTCTGCTTTGAAACAGCGTTGAAATTGTATACACGTTACAATATTGACAATATTGACGTTCTCATGTAACTTTTTGTATGCTGAATGTTGAAGGTAGACACAACAAAAAACAGTCTTAGTATCGGCCGACAAAGTGCACCAACAATAAGTACAGATGCAGAGTGTCATGACGCCAGCCGACTATCGAGCTCCGAAGCCGCTAGTCTGGAGGTCAATGACCCTTGACAGGGTTTCGCCTCCTTCGGGTCAGTCGGTCCCGACGAAAAAGGTGACTTATCTGTAATTCTAGTGCGCGAAAAGGATGATGGTGGATGCAAGCAGCTGTAACAGCGAGAAACGGAGAAAAAAGGGTCATTTTTTACGTTTTTGATTCGTACAGTTTGCTTGGAAGGGGCTATTTTGGGGAATCACGAAGAGAAGCTGTTGGGGGTTGAAATTTATGAAATTACAGTATGAGATGTGAAGGACCGCACAGTTTAATGATTTTGATGTGCTACGTGGAATGAAACGAGAAAAGCTACGTTTCAAAAGCTATAAAAATGCGTTTTTGTATGGCAATGGGTGGAAACAATGTCAAGGTGATGGGCGGAGGTAGAAGAATTGTGACAAATTGAATGGGAAAGCTGCACAAAAAACAGAGACAATGGCTTTATTGTTTCGCGTTTTGAAAGTTATCAGAAGAAAAGGGATGGAAGTGATTGATTTTTGATTGTGGGGTGATGTTAAGGTGAAATTTATCAAAAAATTGCCAGCCTAAACCAACTATGACAGTTTTTCTTACAATTAGACGTCGCAAATCATGTCAAATAGCCTCAACTCAAATAGCAATGTCCGATCAGTTTACCTTCACCTCGTTCAAACCCAAAAAGTGACCACGACATCAACAACAGTCACTCTAGCCCCAATCCGCCTTGAGCTGCTAGCCATCGCAGCCACCCCAGCCCTGCCTGTTTGCAGTCTTTTTTCATGTTTGCCTCCACCCCAATACATACAACTATGTATTTTACTCCTGGACTGACTAACACTTCTTTCTCCTCCGGCTGATGGCTATTGTATCTATCGTAGTTTTTTCGTAGATACTACGACGTATGTGCTCCATCCATGCAAGCCCGGTCGCCGCCGTCGAGTCGGCTACTCGACAAACACGCAAATGTGCAAACGTACAAAATCATATACAAAACGCCCGATCCTTCTTGCTTTGCCTTCGAAAAAGCATACACATACATGCATCATGATTCGTGTGTTCAGAAGGAGGAAAGGGGGTTCCATTTTGGTGGAAACTGGTTTAATCGCGGAGAGAAACGATGTCGAAGTGGATGGTGGGTGGATTTGGTGGGGTTAAACATGGGGGTGGATTTGAGATTGGGTGGGGGCTTACTTCCTGGATTTGGGGACATTGGATTCTAAATGACAGCCTACTGGGTACAATGGTTAGAAACAATGGAACAATGAAGAGATTAACCTGCAGTTTTAAAGTGCAAAAATTACACGACTCTGATCAATCTCTTTAACAGTTTTAATATTCAATTGACACCCATCTGGGGCAAAAAAAACTTCAAGAACGGAATACCAGTTTAAAAATCAAAAATTTGTCTACGAAACAGCAGCACCATGAATTGTTGTCAAAAAAACTCAAACCCAAGTAAAAAAGAAACAGTGTAAAAGTGAGTCTCAACCGCCACCGATAATCAGGGACAGAACAGTTCGGGCCCAACGAGTGAAAGCACCTCTCAGGTGAGTGGTGGTCCGCAAGACGATGGTCGTCGTCGCCTGCGCCCACCCTCCTGCCAATCGATGTGTTAGAGTCAAATCAGCAGTGGAACACGAGTGCGTGAGGACCGCGAAAATGCTTCGTTTAGTCTCGGGGCTATGGCTGGCGGCGTCGGCGGTTCATCGACGCCAGCCGTCGTCGTTGTCGAAGCACGACCCGAGACCACGAACCGTTAAACCTGACTTTTTCAACTAATAGATTGAAAGACAAAAAAACGCAAGCACAAACAATCACGAAAATTTGTGACAAACGGATTTGAACCTTTTTTAAAACATAAAAAACTTAGTTTGAATCTGAGCAATCAAACCGCACAACAAGTTGATACGTTTATTACTCACAAAAATAGTTTCAACACACTTTCCGACAGTACTGTATTCATGGTAGGTATTACATGCATGGATGAAATGTTGGATGCGCCTTTCGGAAATTAGCTCAGCTTGTGGGGGGCACGGCATTAGAAGATGTTTTTGCCGAGTTACCGGAAGCGATCTTGGCAGCAGTCACGCCGGACAGCCACAGTAAACCTCGCTTACGACGTTTCAGGAAACCAGAATTGGAGGCACTCGCCGAGGATGACCCTGATGATCGACTCGTTGCGTTTTGGTAGTTGGACAGGGATTGCAGGCCACCGTAATCGGATACGACCGACATTGATCGGACAGATGTTTCATCGCCTGTGGCTTGAACACTGCCGCTGATTGAACCGTCTGGAATAGCATAAAACTAAAAAACGCAGTCAACAGTTTAAATGACTTACTTCGCGTAGTATTGCCATCAGAAAGCAGCAAATTAGCGCCAGTGTTGGCAGAAGAATTGCCAACACCGCCAGCACTGGCATCCATCATGGAATTGCCGCCGGTATCGTCTGAGCCGTTGTATCGGTAATAGGCATTTCCGGTGATGTTGGAATTCTGACCACTTGCGCCACCGTAACCGTCCGCTATTCCCCCTAAGACGTTCCCGACAGTTTACATTGAACCATGAAAAAATTTAAAAGGTAACCTACCAACGTTGGCACCGCCAGTATTAGCCATCTGACCACCAGCTCCAACATTCAACGTCGAATTCTGCCCGTTGTTACTGGCCGAATTGCCTTTGGCACTGCTTTCGATGGCAGCCGTGTTGTTGCCTTGATATTGGACGTTTGAAACCATGCTGTTGGAGGAGTTTAGGTTGCCTTGACCCGAGATGCTGCCATTGCCAATTGCTACTGAAAACATTAAACTATCATGGAACAACTTGACTCCAGTTTACACCCACGCATTCCATCGCTGCCATTATTTGTCTGTAACCCAGCCTGAACCGTCATGTTCTTATTGCCAGTGTTGGCGGACCCATTCATGCCAATGTTGCCGGTGATAGCCGCCTGGTTGTCCAGATTTGTGTCGGATTGCAGGTTTAGGTTTGATTGGGCTCCGGGATCGGCTACGATGGCACCGTCACCGAAGGCCGACATTGCTAAAGCGGACAGTTTTTAACACCATTGACTTCAAAAAAGGGTCCTCACTCTGATTAACGCCCGAAACATTGCTCTGAAGATTGCTAGCACCAACAAGTGTCGCATTTCCGGTGCCATTAACGTTACCATACATGTCGCCACTGAGCTGATGGTGATCATTATCAATGTTGGCATTGCCATTGGCTTGGGCATTGACCAGACCGCCACCACTAGTGTCACCGGAGACGAGGCCATCGACTTCGACGCCATTATTGGCTGTTCCTTGCCCCAAGGCGATGTTAGCCTGAGCATTGTAGACGCCTTGGGCCACGGCACTTCCGACGAGTTGGGCTAGAATCGACCCCCAGGTAAGAGTTTGAGACATGATAACCTGAGAAGACGAAGATAGGGACCCAGTAGCGCCGGCATTGGCTTGGGTGTTGTTGCTGCCCTGAAGGAAACCGCATGAAATGGGTCAAATTCCAGTTTAAACGGTCAAAACAAACCAGCGTATTAGTGCCATTCGTCAAAAGAGCACCCCCATTCGCATTCGCTGCCGTATCACCGACACCACTGCCCTGAGCTTGCTGATTAGAAGACACGGACATGTTGCCGCCACTGATGGCCGAGTTTATGTTCGATGAAGCCCCGGCATTCGTGCCCTGAGCTAATGAATTTCCGGTCGACTGGGCCGACATGTTGCCCACAGAGCCAAAGGCGTTCGAATTCAGCCCAGCTGAACCGTTGCCATTGGCATTGCCGGCGGCGCTGGCATTCACGCCAATGACGCCATCGGCCGTTTTGTAGTTTTGGGCGGATCCACTGTTTTCGACCGTGGATCCGGTACCGTTTGAGTTTGCATTCGAGGAAACGGCTAAAACGCATCAAAAAATAATAAAGACATCAAAAAATAGCAAAGCAAACCAGTTTGACGCCTCAATCTCGCAACATTCCAAATTTCAGCATGTGTCGGCAGCACCGGCATCAACGCCGTGCCGAAGATGACCACCAATACGGCGGCACCCACATAGTCACGTCGCCACATCATAGGGATTGTGGCCGTCAGGTGGAGGGGGGAAAAGTTTAGTGACGAACCCGTTCCCGAACAAGGTGATTTCCTGCCTCAATCTGATCAACTATCTATCCAACTAGGCCTCCCGACAAACACGCACCGTATCCATTTGATAACATGGATAGGGGCGCTTTTTCACTTAACGTAAATTGAAAAAAATGGACTAAAGTTAAGTTTGAATCGATATCTAACATCCGGCTTGGCGGGCCTGCGATGGACAACCTAGGATTGAACATTGTCGGATTACCAAACAGCGACGGACCGTAATCCGCTTCGCCCCCACCATGCCTGGTGATCCTATGAATGACTGCCACCCGACTAATTGGGAAATGAGATAACCCTCAAAAAATGGAAGTTGATACATGGCCACGTTTACACATACATCATTTGTTACAGATTTACCCGCCAAAACACAGTGGCAATTAGAATTTCGAGGTTCACGAAATGTGCAAAAGTACGCGTAACATCAGTCCCTCGTGGGTGGCGCGGGCGTAACGCCCAAAGCGGGGAACCATTGCTAAAAAGGACCACAATAAGCTGAATGCCAAGTCAAGACAGGAAAGACTTACAGTAGCCTTGTCCCAAACGCGCCGGAATCCGTTGTGCAGACTGCTTTCGTCCTCCGGGGCGACACGGTACTTGTAGCCGACGTTCATGCATTTGACCTTCTGAAATATCGACGATATAGCTGTCAGAAAAAGGTAAAAACCCACATCAAAAGCGCCAGCAGCATTAAGACTGGGATAGATGATACCGCATCCGAGACAGCCCTTATCACTAGCACTGATGACGAAACCATTGCCTTCGCCATTGCACCACCGGCACGATCCATGGCACGCAATGCACAGCTTATCCTTGTTGAAGAAGCCATGCGGGCAGTTTTTCGGAGCACAGACGCGAAGGTTGAATTGGTCGATCATGTTGTTAACGCAGTCGAGTTTTGTCTCTTCACCTTTCTTTTGGTTCTTGGCCCAGCACGTGAACGGCGTTTCATCGTTACAATGATGGTTGCACTCCTCATTGCACGCAATGCAAACGGGTTCGTCATAGCGCTGCGTTTGGTAATACAGTTTCTTGCCGGGCTGCCTCGTCGTGTAGCATTGGCTCTTATCCATGCAGGTATAGAAGAGCTGGCGCCACTCATCGATGTATTCCGAAACACGGAGCTGATTCTTCGGGCACTTGACACAACGCTTGTAGTAGTAGGCCTTGATGCGCGAACCATCCTCGTCCTTGCAGCCAGTGTTGTAGGTGATGTCCTTCTGGGAGCGCGTCTTCTCTTGGCCGTTGCTGCTGATTTTCTCTCCGGCAAAGAAAACGGGATCACTGGCGTGACCGATGGTAGGGTCACGCGGCGGAATGTACAGCGGATTCGATGTGATTTCGACACTTGCATCATACCTCTTGAGACGTTGCAGATCGAGCGTACGAAGATCGGAGTTGTACTGGACTTGGACGGCTGCGGTGTAGCCTTTGTTGCGGCTCGAGCCTCGAGGCCTCGAAATGACGACAAGGTTGCGCAACATGTCAACGTACCAGAAGCCTTCCGTGTTCTCGACGACGATCTTGCCATAGAGACCGGTGGCTTCGGTGAGCATGTCGAAGAAGTCGGAGGAGAGGCGGACCCTGGAAGATGGATTCTGGCCTAAAGTTGCTGAAGAAAGGCAAACTTACTTATCCTTGGGAAAGCCGACCGAATACTGATCAATCTTGACTGTACCATACAAATGACGGCATCGCTTCAGATTCTTGTACAGAGTCTTATCGTTAATGGTTCTCCGGAATTCGGCATGCGTCCACTTTGACATATCGTCATACCCGGGAACAATGTTCAAAATCGAAAAGAACGAAAGCGAATTATGGGGCAACACGCAGCCAATGCCGCAATCATCCACGAAATCGCCTCCGACAAACTTCATGCGACACGGCTTGCAGACGGCATTGCCATCCCAGTAAGCCTTGTAGGCCTCCGAGGTCTGTTCCTTGATCTTATCCGCAATGGGGTCGAATTCCATGCCCTTGGGGCATTGGTAGCTGCACTTGTTGTAGGAGTGTTTGAACATGTAATCTAAAAAGGGTTTGCAAAAAGTAAACTACAGTAACCCAAAAAGGGTTTGCAAGTCCTACAGTAACCCAAAACATACCCGGACAAGATTTTTGCATGAGACAGATTTTCGCCTCTTCAATAATCAACCCAGGACAGGAATCGACACACTTTCGCTTCAGATCTCCACTTTCCCAAAGCAGGTACTGGTTATCATTGCAAGCGACGCATTGAGCCGTCGAAAGATCGTCTTCGTCCTGATGACCCACGACACAACCGCCCCTACAGTTCTTCTCACAGCACATCAACTGTCCGCGTTCACCAGCGCAGGTATAAACTTCGAAAGCACTCCGACAGTTTCGGCAAGACCGGCGGTTGACTAAAGTTCAAAAATTACGGTACAGCAGTAGCCTAACAAGCTCAAACCCAACCTGCTTGACAGTATTTCTCTTCCTTGCCGAAACACATGTCACACTGGGTGCATTCGTAGGGCCTTTTAGCTGGGCATTTCGAGAAAACAGTAACTTCGTTTTTGTCAGCCGGCGCGAAAACCTTGACAACATCGTGATAGAACGGTTTCGTCTTGGTCCATTCAAACCATTCAAGGACGTCGATACTATGCAAGGCAAACTTGAAAGCGCAGAGATAGGGACAGCTTTTGATGCCGATTTTGCCGTTTTTGATGACTGTAAGATTGATTCAGTAAAAAATTTGGCGTAGGATTTGATTTCGTAGCGTAAACTCTTAGTGACTTTACGCGAAGTGGTAGTGTACTTGCACTTTTGTAGCGTATACACACACTTTCAGCTGACTAGTGTGCACACACTATCGCGTATGCACACACCTTTTGCCTGATAAGTGTGCACACACTATCGCGTATGCACACTTTTTGATCGCGTCAGACAACTTTTGCAATTTTACTCAGATTTTAGATTTCGGATACTGTAAAAAACTTACATTTTAATTTTGGGAAACGAACATGCTCCGCAGTGACGCGATCGAAAAACAGCGCAAACCTCTCGTTCTTATGTTTTTCATTTCTTCCAGTTTTCCATGGATACTTGAGCAGCTCATGACCATGAATGACCAACAAACTTTCAAAGTTGATGTCGACTTCAACGTCGTAGATGTAGATGAACCCAGTGACTTCGACAATATCTTTCACGGCCTCGGTAAGCTTGTTGAGCTCGAAGGGCACTTTGCGCATGTGAGGAATGATCAAGTTGCCGACGATAATCTGGCAACCCTGGACGTGCTCGTAAAACTGCTCCCAATAGGGCTCGAGGTAGGGTTTGGGCTGGAAGCTGCGATCATCCAGGGTTCCGGTATCGACGAACAGGGGTCGAGTGCCTTTGCAGACAATGGCTGAAGGGCAAGTTGGGTGTCAATATCAAAGTTAAGATTCACAACTGATAACGGCAACTGAAAGCAACTTACGGCCGTCGTAATGCTCCTCGGCTTGCGCATGGCCCAGATGGACACAATGGAGAAGGAGGAGCACAAGTGTCGCCACAGAGGGCATCATCGTGCCGCCGCCTCGACAGGGCAGTCGCATCGCGTTGCAGAAGCTTCGCGCGACAGGGAAAGGCGCAGCCGCGTTGACTGATGGAACGCGTCTGAGGCACACTGATGGCAGGGGATTCGGCGGGAGTTGGTGGCAGGATTCATGGCATGGGGGATATGCAAATTTGAGGGGAGCAATTCGATCGATATTTTGGACTTTAATGTTATTCTGGAAGTCGAACTTTTAACTGACAGACACACCAAGAAAAGTAGGTGGGTAATCTATTATTAAAATTGTAAAAAATGGCAAAAAAAATATAAAAATTACGGTAAAATAGTAAATTCAAAATAAGAATTTAAAACAACTTAGCCAAAAACAGCTATATCAACGTGAAATTATCGAATAACATGTTTAAAAGCATTCTCAACAGTTTTAAAAAACAAAAAGTCCGTAAACATCGTAAGCATGGAAAAATTTGTAAACGAATTTCGCAAAAACTTTTTTTTGCACAATGTCCGTAAAACCTACATTTGAGCAGCAAAAAGTCAATTTTTAGCTTGACCCGTTTCATGAGAATGCATTTTGAAACTTTTCTGGCAGTTTAAAAGACAAAATAAGTTGATTTTAAAGTGATTTTATTGACAAAAACAGGCGAAAAGCCGTGAAACAAAAATCAAACCCAAACGCACGCACCGTTTTCCCGCCACGAAAAGCCGCCCATACAGTCGTTTTCATCTCATTTTCGACCTTCGAAAAATGAAGCGATCCCTTTCTGTTTCGTAATTCATTTTCCACCCAATTCGTCATTGTTTTCCTTCCATTGTCCCTTCCCGTCCTCTCCCTGGCTGATCATTGTCCTGAGGCACTCTTATCAGGCCGAGATTGCGTCCATTTCGGGTGGTCGGACGCGTTTTTCTCGCGCGTAGATTACACGTGCTTTGCGGCCAAATTTCGTCCAATTTGTCCCACCCTTGCTTGCCCGAGGTGGTCATAGCGTCAGACTTTCGCTACCGGCAGTGGCTGACCATTTTCTTCGTTTTGGCCCGCCCCCGCCTTTCGCTCGCTCGCTCCGTCTGCCTACATTTCGTCGATGAGAAGATAGATCGGGGCTCGGCTCGATCTAGCTCGCATATTTCCTTCCTTCCTCTTTCGGCTGCCTGCAATCCTCTTTGGAATTGATTTAGTTAACTTATTGGTGCTTTGGTGCAGTGTTCGGCATGCGAAAATGGACTTTCTACGAGAGACCCGGCTTGTCAAGTTGGTTTTTCAATTCAAGGCAAAATCAATCCCACTTTCTGTTCTGCTACTAATACCCGATGACACACTTCCTGTTGTCCTTACTCCCCTCCCTCGCTTCTAGATAACTCTGAATCATAACAAAGTCGCCTGTCAGCCTAATAGACTATCTTTCAGGGCAGCCATGGCTCCGTTCAAAAAGTCTTCCGCCGTGCGCGATGTCATGCCGGTCCTGCCGAAGGTGATTTGTGACGAGCGACGTCAAGTCTACTACACTGTCGGCGATTTCCTGGGGAAGGGCGGTTTCGCCGCGTGCTACAAGGTCGTCGATGCCGATGGGCATACTTTTGCTTCGAAAATTGTAAACAAGCAGCTGCTAAAGAACAAAAATGAGGCCCAGAAGGTGTGTTTTATATATAATTTTTATATATTTTTAACAATTTTGAAGTTTAATAAGCTTATTTTAGCTGTCCCAAGAAATACGCATCCACAAGTGCCTCCAACACGAGCACGTTGTCAAGATGTACTTCGCCTTCGAAGACTCCAACAATGTCTACATGATGTTGGAGTTATGCTCACGGCGGTCTTTGATGGAGCTCCAAAAGCGTCGGCACGCGATTACCGAGCCTGAGGCGCGTTATTTCATCAGACAGGTGGGTTTTTACACTTTTTGTAACGATTTCGGACGATTTTTCCATCTTCCAAAAAATTCCATCCAAAAACGGCCCATGAATCACACCCTTTCTCCGAGTCATCGACTTTACACCCCCTTTTTCAGACTGTCCTCGCCTGTGACTACCTGCACCGTCTCAACATCATCCATCGCGACATAAAGTTAGGCAATCTGTTCCTCACCGAAAATATGGTGCTCAAAGTCGGCGATTTCGGCCTCGCTACAAACATAACCGAAGGCCTTCACGACAAGAAATGGGTCTGTGGCACGCCCAATTACATCGCTCCAGAAGTTTTAAATAAGCGATTACACTCGGTGAAGGTGGACATCTGGGCGGTTGGATGCGTCATGTATGTGTTGCTGGTTGGAACGCCGCCGTTTGAGACTGATAATTTGGATGTTTGTTTTTGACGAACAAAAAAAGGAAAGAATTTCAAAGAAAACACGTTTCAGGAGACATATCGCCGCATTTGTAACAACAAATACAAGATCCCCTTCGAACTCAGCATCGACGCGATTGATCTGATCAAAGCCATGCTCTCCGCGATACCGACCGAACGCCCGGACACGATGACCATTTTGAAGTCGCCTTTCATGAATGGTTTCACACCTGCGCGCTTGCCGACGTCTTGTTTGACGACCAAGCCGACGTTTGCTTCATCGGTATGTCTTTTTGACAGTTTTTTTGGCTTTAAAACCCCTGCTTTAGCCCGTAGCGGAGTCAACTTCCCCTGTGGCCTTCTCCCCTGCTCGTGATGTCGGCGCTAACCCATTGGCTAACCGGACCTGCTCGCCAATTGTCTATCTGAAGGAGCTGTCCGCCCAAATCGACGCCCTCCTAGCCAAAGGCGATTCAATCGAACCCCGCGACCTCACGGATGACAGCATCAAAGATCCGGCCAGCATCCCTATCTACTGGGTCGCCAAATGGCTCGATTTCACGCAGCGTTACGCGTTCGCTTATCAGCTTTGTGATGGGAGCTTTGGGGCCAAGTTTGTCGATCGGTCACAGCTCATTATGGATGCTAATCGGGAGTAAGCAAGATCCATTTATTTACAGTTTTTGCTCATTGCGTCGTTGTAGGTTCTTCCAATACCGTAACGAACACGGAATCGAACGCTTCTTCACGTCCAAAGGCTTCCCGAACGACATACAGCGCAAGATCAGCTACCTGAAAAGCTTCATCGAGTTCATGGACACGAAGCTCGTTCGAACCGGCCTCAACATGGGTCGAGAAGGCGACCAACTCGCACGGCTTCCATGTCTTCAGACTTGGCTGCGCACCCGGTCGGCGGCGTCGTTTTTGTTGTCGAATGGCACTTTTCAGTGTAACTTCAATGGCGTATGTTCTTTTCTGCTAGTTTCCAGTTTATCATTATCATGTTTCCCCCTTCCAGGACCACACAAAGCTGATCATCTGTCCCCTAATGGGTGCCGTCACCTTCATCGACGCCAACCAAAAGTTCCACACTTACAAATTCTCCGCATTGTCAACCCTTGGCGCTCCGAAGGAGATACTCACCCGTATATCGTACGCTCGTCGATGCATCGGCGAAGTCATGGTACGTCAGCCGCCGGCAGATGCCCTCCCCTCCTACAATGCCAATAGCTTGCGGAATGTACTTGCCCAAGGTGATGCTTCCCCAGGTTCAACCGACCCCATTGATACCGTTGAAACTTGAATGAATGAAGTCCCATCCTCTTTTTTGTCCTTTTTTAATGATTTTGTTTTTCTTCGATCTCCATCACTGCTTTCCCTTACGAGTGTTTCCACATTCTTTCCATGTCCCAGCAGTTACGAGGTAACCAAAGCATCCACAGGTACTTTGATAAGCTGTTTTTGTCTTCTTATATTTGCCATATTGATTTTAGAGAAATCCTATACTTTTCTGTTAATTCATATCATATTTATTTTTTGGTTATCGATTGTCTTTAAAAAGTCCCTATTTTAGTTTTACATTTCGTTGTTAGTGTTAAAGATAAAATTGAAATTTGAATATTTTGCCATTCTGGTCGGATTCTTGGCCAAAAGGGGCATTTGCAATCGCCGACTGCCGGACCCGGAGCCACCCATTCCGGAGTCGGGTTCACGATGCAGCCAGCTGCAGGAGCCGCTAATCCGGGGCGTCCGCCGACCGGGCAACGTCCCCCTGGAGGTGGCCTTGGAGGTCCTTTGAAGGCGCCTGGGTCGAAGCCGAAGCCAGGTGCTCCTGGGCCGAAGAAGCCTGGCGCGCCGGCCAAGAAGAAGGCTGGTGGTGGTTGTTGCGGGTTTAGTTTGAAAAAGAAGGATGCTGGACGTGGGTCATATTGAGTTTTGGGTACAGTTTTTTTTTGAATTTGGGCTTCTAGCAGCGAAACCAGGCCAACAACAATCGAAAGAAAAGTCGAGGTCATCATTTTCGTCCCTGTTCAAACGCAAAGCCGGCAAGGCCCCCGCCGGAGGGCCGGCTAAGAATGTCAATGGCCTTCCGAAGCCGGGCGGTGTTCAGCCATTGCCGGTCGGGGTTGGTGGGAAGCCGGGGCCGCCTGGGGCTCGACGGCCGATCAGCAAGCAGCCTGGACAGAAGCCGCCGGGGATCGGACAAGTCCCAGGACAAGCACGGTCTCAGCAATTGGGCACGAAACGAGATAAGAGCCTCCGGAAGTTGAAGCAAGGCCAACCTGTGCCGGCATTGGGCACGCCCACGACGTCGAAGTCCCCCGCGCCGGCTAGTGGTGGAGCTGTTCGCCCGAAACAGCCGAATAGTATGACTCGGCCGAAGGCGCTCAGCCCACCGGGTACACCACATGACGGGAAACCGAAGGCGTTGTCACCACCGGCTCCGAAAGAGGGCCTTTTGCCGATTTCACCGGCAATTTTGGCCACGGAGTCGCCGGCGATTTTGCCGGAAGAGCAGCCTAAGAAGTCGGGATCGGTTGAGGTTGGCTTTGTAATACTGTAGCTGGCCTAAGAGACAGTTCCAGACGACAAAATCACGCAAACTCCTGCCCCTGTCCCACATCCGGGCCCTCGAGACCTCCCGCGTCTTCCAAGAAGTCAAGCTCTGTGTAGCTACCATGGATAATGGCATGACAGAGCGTCGAGTTTTGCTGACAAGTGTCTATCCAACTGGGAATCCGCCTAAAATCGCACCCCAACCCGATCAGGCTTCAGTCCGCGTCCGACGGAGGCGCTCGGTGACTTATACCTCGTCTTCGAACACGTGCCTTACCGGAAGTGCCACGATAACCTCGAACAATCGCCCGAATAGCTACAACACGCTGGATAATGCCAATTCTGTTGCTCGGGTGCCGAATGAGCCTAGTCCTGATATGGACCCGCTTCTTCTGTCTTCCCCCATTAAGAATCTGAGCCCAACACATGGCGTCGCCGCTGCCGGGAAGGCCACGAAGCCACCGCCACCGACTTCCCGGGAACGTGCCATGTCGACGATCCTCCAACTTCGGGGCCATTATCAGTTGACCCACAATGAGATACGGACGCTGTCACGGAATCCCGAACTGAAATTGACGACAATTCGGGCCGGAATCGCGTTGCAGGAGGCCCAACGGAATCTGCGCAACCTCAAGGTTTGTTCACTTTGTTCCTGACGGATCTACGAACAGTTTTCACTTCCAGATACTAGCCGGCACCCACCTCCTCCCCGACCTCAGCTACTTTGCCGACGAGCTCAGCGCGGTCATCCTCGAGCTTGACCGCTTCATTGACGCCATCCACACGGTGAGTGAACACGCCGATTCCTCACCTTCCTCGAATCGACGACCCCCGACGTGATCTGCTTTTTTTGATTATTGGAACTGAACAATCTTATGTATGATGAAATTGGTGTTTGAGTTATTTTTCTAGATGATACCAGTTTTATGCCAATTAAGGGTACTGTAGCGATTTTGTGTCAAATTAAGTCCAAAATTATGAAATCCATTAAGAGTCGGCAGTTTTTATTTTACATTCTCAAGAGCAAATTCAAAAAGCTCTTATCCACTTAGTTAGCTACGGGGCAAACAATGCGTTTACAGGAAAACGGATTAGTAACTGACCACCGACGGCCGTTGACCGAGTGAGCAATGTTGGCTGATTGAGCACGCGTTGCTCGGTCAAAAAAGTTATTGTTTACTTACCTGAGGGGGTTAGCGGTCACAAAAAGTCCGAAATTTGCGAAGTTTGCACATTTTTTGAATAACATTAACAGTTTTTGGCATTTTTAGTCTTGACGCGAAAGTTTGAAAATGTCTAGATATCAACAAAAAGCGCAACCAGTGGACCAGTTTATATTTACCTCACTTGAAAGCTTGTGGCATGGTTTTAGCGTTCTGGGTCTCGACGCGAAAATGTGAGATGCCAAGTTTTTGGCGTTTAATAGTTTTTTAAGGTTGAAAATTCTTAAGTCTTGTTCATTTTTGTTCCCTCAACAACCCCCAATCGAATTGCGACATGTCCAGCGTCGATGAGTTTCGTCTTTTTTCGCGCAGCTTGTCAAAGGAAGCCCCAGCGGCGACAGACACGTCGATGATGGTCATTGTGGATTTGTGGGTCGTTGGATGGATCATCCGAGTCGGGACTTCGACGTCTAATGCTAGGCTAGCCACATAGCGTAATGACTAAACGTATAGGTGCGCGGATCGGGAAAAGCGGTTTTTTCGGACAACAAAAACCCGACGCCGATCAGGTAGCGAAGGCGATGTTGAAAAAAAGGCGGAAGGATAAGGGCCTACGACGTGTTCGAGCACGACCTGCCCCTCGGGCCATAAGGAGGATGAGATGAAGGGGTGGGCAAAGAGGGCGCTGTCAACGTTAAGATGGTGATGTCGGAGCCAGGATGGAGTCAGGATGAAGGCGAAGGTTAACCTGGGCCATCCATTTGGGAAAGGGTTTTAGTTTTACTCGATTGACGGGGTAGGGGTCGGGTTGCGGTCACGTGAAATGTGGTTTAATGGGTTATTGGCTTCATTTGGCTGTTTTAAATGATGAATATGACAGTTTTCAGCGAGTTATTAGCCATGGCCACGCACTGTAGGCTCATTTGGGCCTGCGCGGCTGTCATGATGCTGGTCCTATCAGAATTTGGTGATTGCTATGTTATTCAGCAGCAGTACAGACCGATTCAGCAGCCCATGCAGCAGAATCAGGTCAGAACTGGGTACTATCCAGTCAGAGTGAACTGCCCGACGAACAGATGCAACCAGAATCGGTACAGATGGAATGTGAGACCGGTCCCAGTGCCAGTGCCGGTCAATAACAACTGTAATCGGTGCCGAAGTGAGTTTTTTTTTCATTAACGCATTGAGTTGACAGTTTTTTTCAGCCATTACCCCTACCGTAATCAACACCGGCACCAACAACGGCGGCCCGAACACTAATGGCGTCATCAACGTCGGCCCGAACATCCGAATCCTCCCAGGCCCTGGCGGTGTCCGTGTCATCACCCCCGCGCCACCACAGCCGCTGCCCATCGCTTCCACGGAAACCCCCATCCAGACGCAGCCTCCAGTTCAGACTTTGGCCACCGTCGACTACACGACTTCTTTCTCCACCTCGCCATCCCCCTCCCCGACCCCTGAAGCCACAACCCTACCAGCCCCTGAAGTCAAGGCCATCACAGCCGTCCCAGTGGAGTCCAAAACGACCGTCGAATTCATCACTCCAGTGACCCCGGAACCGACCACCACCTCCACAGAACCCACAACATCAAACAACTCCGGCACCACAGCCTCTGGCGGCAACACCGAGCTCCCCACGCCCGCCCCCTTCACCGATGATGCCGTCCAGCAACAGAGCTCTGCCATGTACATGCGTCCGACGAAACGTCCCTCCGACAGTGAGTCTCCG
This sequence comes from Panagrellus sp. LJ2284, assembly GCA_024447225.1. Classification (NCBI taxonomy): domain Eukaryota; kingdom Metazoa; phylum Nematoda; class Chromadorea; order Rhabditida; family Panagrolaimidae; genus Panagrellus; species Panagrellus sp. LJ2284. The sequence continues at coordinate 5,125,117 of JAMRYC010000005.1, read as the reverse complement.
TTGTTTTTGGCGCCGTATGATGCACTTTTTTGAAGTTTTCCATCGTCAATGATTGAAAATTGAACGCTTTTTTGGGTATTCTTGGTGGCATGACGCTTGCTTTTCTTCAACCAGTTTTTTTGCTTTTTAAACTCAATTACCCCTGTGCCATACCTAACACACTTATCGACCTCTAAACCTACCAAAACGTCAACAATATTTGTATTTCTTGCTGTTATTTTCGAATTTCGATCGATATAAAGTTGCTTCTTTCTTTCGGTGGCACATGGCACGGGATACGGTAGCACAAAAAGGCATACAGACAGTCAGATTGGTGAATTTCAGACGCGAATAACCCATGTCCATCCGGAAAGCCGCTAAAGAATGAATTCAACACAGCGGTTTCATGTAATTACGTCCTTCAGCCCAATGGCGGCTGTCCAGAAGAGTATTGGTGCCACACTGGATCGACTTTCGCCACGACAGCCTGCTGTCCTAGCACGAATTCGACTTCGAAGTGTCTTTTGTCAAGAGCTAGTGGCATTGGAGAAGCATTAGTTCCGCGATGGTACTTTGATTCCGCGACGAAGCAGTGCAAGCGATTTCTTTACAAAGGCCTCAAGGGCAATGCCAACAACTTTATCACATATACGCAGTGTAGCGAAGCGTGTGAGCGGGAAAAGATTGTTGTCGATGTTGAGAATCCGTGTCGGCATGGGCTCCCGGCCAGGAATGGGACGAAGAAGTTGAAGTGTGGCCCTGTTAAGGCGACGAGCATCTGCCCGAAGGATCATTATTGCCATATTGGGGAGACTCCGGCGCAGACTGCGTGTTGTCAAGGAAGTGGAAGTGAGTTTTTAGCGATTTTTATTGAAAAGAGCAGCAAATACCAGTTTTTAGTCGATGATACATGTATGCTGTCTCTTAACATTGGCCATGGCAGATCCCTCATCAAACGCTTCTACTACAATAATGTCGCCAAAAGGTGCATTGAATTCGTTTACAAGGGCACCAAAGGCAATGAAAATAACTTCCTGACTTATAATGACTGCAAGGATGCCTGCATGCGTGAGTTTTTGGTCCTAACACGAAAACTTGGTCTCACCACGAAAATTTGGTCCCGACGCGAAAAATTGTAACAGTTTATCAATTTTAGGCTGGTCTAACCCATGCCCAGTCCTCTTCGACTACGGAGAAAAGAAGGAGTGCAACTCCGACTTTTCCTGCAGCTCCGGCGAATGGTGCCACATTGGTGCAAGCAAAGACTCCACCTCCTGCTGTCCTGGGGCCATCACCAACCCATGCAAGCAGCCACTAGAAACTGGTATGGGTTCGGATAACTTGACGAGATGGTATGCGGACACGAATGACAAGAGCTGCAATCGGGAATGTAAAAGCTTCACATACAAGGGCACCAAGGGCAATCAGAACAACTTCTTGTCCAAGGAGGCCTGTGAAGAGCGGTGTCGACGTGAGTTCTGACCACCACTTGGCAGTTTCAAAATTAAATAAGGCCGATTTCAGCCGAATGTAACAACCCTTGCTCCAGCGGCTCCATGCTTCTCGAGCCAACTGGGGAACCTCGAGCATGCGGCCCAGTGTCGCCATGCCCGTCGAATTATTGGTGCCATGTTGGAGCGTCGCCGGAATCGACTGTTTGCTGTTCTGCTGGTGAGTTGCCATTGATTTTGTAAAAACAGTTTTATGTTTGTACTACGTTTCTTTGCGATATCAAAACATAACACAATTTTGTTACGAAAGCGTAACACAAATCTTAACAAAATTATGAACTCGAAAACGTTATCAGTTTTTTTGTATAAAAATATTTCTCGAAGGATAATCCCTGCACATTTTAATAAAATAATTTCTAGTCAAAAACCCCTGTGAACTGCCCAAAACCGAAGGCAAAGGCGAAGTCAAGAGCACCCGCTACTACTTCGACCAGAAGGCCCACAAATGCCTTGCGTTCATCTACTTTGGCATCGGCGGCAATCAGAACAACTTCCTCACACATGAAGAGTGCCGTGACGCTTGTCCATCTTTTGAAAACCCCTGCGGGCATGGCCAGCCGCTGTTGGTCAATGCTACCCCCAAGGTTTGTTCGCCGTCGGAAAGATGCCCTGGGACGCACTTCTGTCATATTGGGATCGAGGATTCGCCGAACTATTGTTGCCCGAAGAGTGAGTTGATTGTTTTAAAATAGAACTGCTGACGGATGACAGTTTTTTTTCCAGACGGTGACCCCTGCATCCACCCAATGTCCACCGGCTTTGGCAGTGCCATCATCAAGCGCTTCTTCTTCGACCAGGAAAGCAAGCGTTGCCGAGAATTCGTCTACCACGGCGCCAAGGGCAATGCGAACAACTTCCTTTCTCAAGAAGATTGCGAACTCGTCTGTCCTGTGTTGCCGAACCCCTGTGCCAGTGGCGATCCTCTGCTCGACCCATTGAAGGAGCCGATCATCTGTAGCGGGTCTGAAACCTGTCCATCCGGCTACTTCTGCCATGTCGGAGGTGCTCCTGAGACGACCAACTGCTGCCCGGGAACGCGTAAACCCTGTGATTTGACAGTCGAAATCGGCGAAGGCCTGGAAGACCTCGACCGTTGGTACTATGACGGATCAGTTCAGATGTGCCAGAAGTTCAAGTATCGCGGCCGTCGAGGCAATGCTAACAACTTCCTATCTCGTGAAATGTGTCAGGAACAGTGCCATGAATTGAACCCTTGCCTTCATGGAGAGCCGCTGATCGATGCCAATGGAGAAAGAATGCTCTGTACAGGTGGCCAGAAACTCGATTCCTGCCCGAAATCGCATTATTGCCATGTCGGAAGCACCGCTATCACAACAATCTGCTGCCCACGTGGTGATGCCGAAGTCTGTGAGCAGCCGATGAACACTGGCGTCGGTGGGGAAGGACTTCCACGCTGGTATTTCGACACTGGAGCCAATAAGTGCACGAACTTTGTCTATGGCGGCTCTAAAGGCAATGAAAACAACTTCATTTCCAAAGTCACCTGCGAAGAGCTCTGCCCGGAACACCGCTCCTACTGCCCTCACGGCATGCCATTGCTCGACTCCAAATCCCAGAAACCCGTCACCTGCGGCATCAATCACGGATGCCCGACTGGCCACATCTGCCACATGTCTGCCGAATTCAGCGTCTCAATCTGCTGTGAAGACCCTGCCGACTTCTGTCTCCAACCCCGCGAAGCTGGTCCCTGCACGAACACCGAGATCCGTTTCGGTTACCACCCACTCACTGACTCCTGCGTCCCCTATGAATACGGCGGCTGCGACGGCACTCTGAACAACTTCAAAACACTCGAAAGATGTACCGAAATTTGTTGTAAGGAATTCAAATTCGAAGACGCAGCGGCCGCCCCCACAGTGGCTCCAATCAATCGAATTCCATTCTTTGGACCTGTTGGCCCATGAATTCCCATCAAACTTCCTTAATTTTAAACATTTTGCGTAATGCGATCTCTCTTTTTGACTCGAGTTACTTACCGATTTTCCCGCTCTTGACGTCTACCGTACACGGTATACTGTAAGCACATCACAATTTCGACTGTTTTGCTCATCTACTTTAAAAATTTACAACTGCTTTATAAATTTTCAATTTGAATAAAAATTTCATCATGTGAATCAATCAATGAGTCAATCAAAGCAAATTCTAAATCTCTATTTCATTTAATAATATCAATGTGTACCAGTATTGGCGTGTTTTCCATCACCATTGTTTGATTATGCCGTAAATGCTACGTGGCGTTGTCGGTAGTCATGCGCCGTCTCATTGTCTTGTTTCCGGCTTTGAGTTGGTCCTTGATGAGGGTTATGAAATCCTTAGGCTGGACAACGATTTGGAAGTCGGTGCCGTTGGGTATTTGTTCCATTCTTTTATAGAAAAGGTCATTGGCGGCAAAGGGGTTCAGCGGGACGCCGTTGACTTCTGTGATGACGGAACTGACTTCAGTGCGACCATAGAGGAAGGGCGACATCTTGGCTGGGATGCCGGATAGGTAGGCTGGTGAGCGGGGGACGACTTCTTCTATCTGGAAATGCAAAAATGAAATGAATGGTCTCGACGCGAAAATTAGTTTTCATGGGTTCCGACGCGAAAATGACGATTAAAGCGTTTTTGTTGTAAAAATGTTGCTGTAAAACTGCAGTTTAAAAAAAAATTTTGGTCTCGACACAAAAATCCAAATTCAAATGGTCCCACCACGAAAACCCCCCAAAACCACACTTACCCTATTTTTCTTTTTATGCAAGACAATTCCAAACGACCTATGCGTATAAACATTCTTCGGCTTTGTCAAAGTGTAAGTCTGCCCATGTGGCGTGCTTCGAATCTTGAACGGAATCGGAATCCCTGGCCGTGCACTCAAAAAGATGCCCGGAAGTTCACTCAAACTTCGAACCGGTGTATCGTTGACTTCGACGATCTGGTCCCCGAAGTGTAGCAAATGGCAAAGGGCTCCGTTCTTTTCCTCGCTCCAGCCTGACACCCTGAAAAGCGAAAAGGACGAATGTAATGATGGCATTTTGGGGGCGACAAAGCCGTAAACTTGAGTAGGGTTTAGGTTTCATCGTAAACTGTGTGAATGTCGCTTTGAAATAGCTAGGCTTACTTACCAGATTCGTCCATTGATTTCGACCAGTTTCAAATGTTCGACACAGAGCGTCATGAGGATTGAGACTGTCTTTAGGGGGACCGATTCTTCTCTACTGGCGCCGGCATAGCTGAATCCTTGTGAATACAAGGTCGTGGATGAGCTTTTCGGAGGTGGCCGAGGTGGTGGGATGACCTGATTGTAGATGTGATCACCTGGATAGGATTTGGTTGACTCATTTGAGTCTTCGGTGGTGGTCGAAGTTGAGCTGGAGGCTGTTGACATGCGGAGTTGAGCGATTTCTTGGGATAGACGACTTGATTCGTCACTATAACACTTCAGTTTAACAAAACAACCCTTTTTGAAATCGCCGAAACTCACGATATACTCTTATCAGACCCATTGGTCGGAAACACAAACCGCGTATAAACCGAAGCTTCAGCCCGATCCGGACTGCCAGCCGTCTTCGCATTCGCCATCGGAATCAAATCATAGGGTTCAATCGGTGCAGCTCGTCTATAAATACCATCAGACTGCTTAGAAACGCTGGATTCAGTCATCGGCATGGAGTATTGATGCCCGGCTGACCGGCCCCCGTCGGCAATGGGTGTTGTCGTCGAGATGGTTGACTAAAAATAGCCTTGAGTTAAAACAGGCCAAGTAAAACACAGGAAGAGCAATGAACGCCCGAGGGCATGTTTGCTGCTCTTTTAACTATCTAAGGGTGCCGTTGAGGGTACTTACGTCCGACGCCAACGCAAAAAAGGGGGTATCAATCAAGGGAGGGTGTTTTTTTGGGTGAAAAATAGATTTTGACTAGGTTTGGTCAGAGAAATGAAACAAAAAGATAATTGTTATGTATCAGTTGTTTAAACAACAAACCTTCGGACTGGTAGGAGTCAGCGGAATCGGCGAATTCAAGTCAATAACGACCTTTCGTGGCGGGAGTTTCGGTGGCGTCTCACCCACTGGTGGCGACATGCTTTCTTTGGTGGATCTCCGTGGCGGTGAAGTGGCAGTGGACGTCGATTGTCGACGAATGCTGGCTGGAGGGGATGAGGGTGGGCTGATATCGGGGAAATAGTGGTTATTATTGGTTGTGATGCATTTTCCGGCCGGGATTGGGATCGGAATTGAGGAGGAGGAGGTCGTGGATGGCATCGGGATGACCTCGCTGAGGCTGTAGTAACCTGAAGTAACAAAAAATCTCAGTTTTAAGTTTCTTAAATTGCAAAAAAACAACTTTTTGCTGTCTTTTATCAATCAAAACAATGAAAAGGTATGACTCACGTTGGCTAACAGCCGCCGGACTGCGTCTCATAACACTCGGCGAGATGGTAGGCGGTTCAATGGCAGTATGGCCTACATCCAGCGAGTTCCCAGATCCCGACCCTGAAGTCGAATCCAGATCCTTCTCAACTTCCCGACACGGCATCGGCTGGTACTCATTATCCGTGGCCGGCATACATCCGATCCGTCGAAGGCACACTTGGATTTCTTCGATCCAGCTTCGGGCATCTTCGCTAAACGTACACGACATGGTTACTTCAACCGAAAATGATCCTCCAAAAAGTCCAACAAAGTTTCCCTCATTCAAAGTGCCAACATCCCTCCCCTCTCCATTTTAATGTTTTTTCCCGTCCATTCCAAAAAAGTTGCCAAAAACGAGACAATGTAATTTTCCATCTGTTTGAAAACCCCCTTCTCGACCCGAAAAAGGGCATTCCGACAAAATTCCAATTAAGAACACGTTTTTGTGAACGAAGAAAACGAACTATTTGAAATAGAAGTTAGGAAGAAATAAATAGGATAGAAAGCAAAAGGAGAAAAACTTACGAAGTCCTCGCAGCAAATTCAATTACGGGTCGATTTTCGTCGTTGAAGCCGATGACAAAGCAACGGTCATCGCCAATGGACAGATTGACGAATTGGCATTCGAGCAAATCACGAACCTTGGTCGGTTCATGGGTCTGAATCTCGTTGCAGACGGGGTACCATTCAAGGAAGGGAATGGTGTTGTTGTGCACGCAAAGGGCGACCCATTGTTCTTCTTCGTAGACGTATTTCTGGAAAAGAGGGGACGGTTAATAAACAACGAGTTCTTGAAAATGTTTAATATTTTAGTTAAAACTAAAGTTTAATTTTCAGAAGACATTGAATTTAGACACTTTTTGGTCACAAATATGAACACTTATGAAAACTTCCTCGTTTATAACGAAAAAAACACAAAAAAACAAAAACACCCTAGGGCATTTAATAAAAAAATTAACCACTGAACAGTTTAGAAAACAAAAAACATACCGTTTTCCTCAAAAGAGTAGCGTATTTCTTGCGAATTTTCATTTGCAGAGCGCCGTATTTAGTAACATGGCGATTATGGTTCATATTTACCTATAATGACATTCATAGAAAACCCTTTTTAAAGCAAAAGTAATTACAAAATTGCACGATAAAAAAAGATCGAAAATACTTTCATTGCGAACGAAAAACGCGTGATCTTTTCACGAAACCAGTATGGCGATCGAAATTCTGAATGCAAATGCATTTAGAAATGTAAAGGTATCCATTAATGGCTAATATTTTGTAAAAATAGATCAAACGGAAACATAAACATGAAAAATAACTAAGAAAAACGCACTATGAAAACATGAGTAATCAATTGATTCCTTACTCAGTGTTCGGTTGCAGAAAGGCCAGTCAGCGGGTCTGTTGGGATTGCCTGAGGCAGTTTGTGAGTCAGCGATGGGGAGAGGGGTGAGTGGATGTGTGATCGGACATGATTTGTGTTTGTGAAATGGGATGGGATAACAAATGGGTTTCAAATGTTGAAAATGACAACTGTTGGGGCGGGATTGAGGGGTAGATTTGATAAGGAAGGCTTTTTCGGGTAGCCAAAATGTGAAATTGGAATGCTTTGAAGTTAAAATAAGGTATGGTGGCTAAAAAAGTGACCAAGAAACCGTCACAGATCAACTATCACGTCAAAGTGTACACATATGCCCCGCTTCGAAGGGGGTGTAAGCCTGTCTAAACGCTGAGCATAAGCATAAAGAGCACAATTCTCTTTTAAAAAGGACAACACAAAAAGGTGAAGGATGAGTCACATGGGTGGGAAACGGGGGAGCCTAGGGCTGGTTTATCGATGGATGGTACTCTGATATGTGTAGAACGTGTGTAGATACAATGGAATAGAAGTGGAAATAGAAATGAGAAGGGCTGTGGGCATCGATTCGATCACGACATTGGGCAGTCGAGTCAGACCGGAGGTAGGTATGTGCCTATAGGTCGGGCAGTACCAACATGACACCCACCCCTCACTATGGAGGCCACACGAGCCCCTTGACAGGTCGGGAAGTATTGTCACATCGCGCAGAACCTCGCGCAGCCGATGGGTACCGATTATTTGCCTCGATGAATCGATGGCGAGGTTGAAAAGGGTCGTTAAGAGGGTCTTTGATTTTTAGTTTACGATATTTTGTTGCCTTTCACCTGCCGAAACTCATCAATTTGGCCTTTTTTGACCCCTAATAACCATAAAATGCCAAAATAGGCCCCCATTTAGGTTACTGTAGCTATACAAATGTCATAATAACCATAACCGCTGAAAATTGGCTAAGTAAAAACCTCAAAAAATAGTAATTTCCCCCATTAAAACTTCCGTAAAGCCGCCCCATAGCCGCCCAACCCCCAACTTTTGGCACTTCTGCACTCCCGGCACCAATTGGCCTATGTCCGGCTGGGCTAATTACTACAAAAAGGTCCCCCGAAAAAAGGACTGGCCATCTGGGTGACCCAGATAAGATTGATTGACGGCCGCCGCCTTGTCCTGTCGCCCGCTAACGATGAGCGCTTTATCTTTTTTAAAGACCATTTCGGCGCTGATATTCACATTCACAAACATTACTATCAAAAATAACGCTCTTTTAAAAAAATGAACACTTCAAAATGTAAACAACACTTGAAGTGCCATGTGACGGGAATAGAATAGTATATTTGTCGTATTTGCATTACAATGAACCCCGAACATGAACTTCAACGGGACAATCCACTCAAGCGGTAAGAATTTGGTTGTTTTCGAGCGAGATACATTCCATTTTAACGATTTTATCGCTTATGGTTGAACACATCCGTCTGGGCTGTTGGATGTTGTTTGAACGTGCCGGTCTGGCCATGGCCACCTGACTGACTCGGGGCCGATAAAGTTGATTCTAATGGTCAGATGGTGGGGTCAGTGGAATGCAAAAGTTCAACAAAAGCAACAAAATAATCACGTATCACAGGATTACGCATAAAAATAGTAGAATTGGATAGAATTCAAGTTGTTATGCAAGAAAAACGAAACATCGCAAGATAAACATCGGCCTAATTAGAAAAAAGGGTGTCAATAGCGACGGATAAGCTCTCAAAAAACATCTTCTATCTAAATGTCGCACCGTTGTAACACTTCTGTTGGTTAGTAGCGAATGGCAGTCACATTGTACATGCAATGCTTACTTTTATCGGCGGAAACGCAACCCGGTGACGCTGCGTCGGAAGCGGTGCAATGGGAAAACTGGCTAAACGACATCGTCTGCGCGAAAAAAGGGGGTGAATCAGCGATTGAAAGGTGAATCTTTTTAGAATTCAATCGTTTTAAAAGGGGTTTTGAATGGGTTTAAACTAAAATTTGACAAATTGCTGTAAAAATGTTACGTTTTCTTACAGGAATCCATTATACTGCTGAGAAAAAAACCATAAACAACATTTTACAGCTGCGCAAGAACGTTAAAACCAGCTTTCCGGGGTCCTCAGACCACAATGTCAACAATAAAGTCAAGTAAAGCAAAGTTCGTAAAACATCAAACTGGAAAGATTCTTTGAAGAAACACAAAACAAGGGTTCAAAATGGACATGTCAACCATCCAGATAAACATAGCAGTCCATTACTGTCACAGAAAAGGAGAGAAACCATAATGGAAACGGATAAACAATGGAATTAGAAAGCAATAGCAAACGTCTTTGCATTTGGTTTTGATCTAGTTAGTCTCAATGTGAATTGCTAAGCCTTCTGGGGGATCTGGTCATTCTCGGAGCGGACGGGAGTGACCATTTGGTCAGAATGGATCTTGCAATGTTTCACTTTGCAAGATTGCGAAGCTGAAGATGGACTGCTTTTCGAAAGAAAAAATGAGTAGCAATGAATGGAAGACATGAGTCATGCGGAACGAGTGAGTAGTTGGGTTCGGTTTTGGAGGCCTTGGAAGTATAATACAATAGCTCAAAGATAAAATGATGTAATTGGTCGGGCGGAACGGAACTTATAATGCGCAGTGAATGGATGTTGCGGGTTGCGCAGGTAGGAAGAGGCTTTCACTTACCTTCGAGGGTGCTTATTTATGGAGGAAGTTGCGGGTCTAATGAGGTATGGACCTATGGCCTACATTTGTCGTATTGTGAGATTGCTAAAAGTGTGCTAAGAGAACCTGAATGGAAGTGCTTATGGTCTGGGGGTATCCTAGGTGGGCGCTGGGTATAGATAAGGTGTAGATCAGGTAGTGAGGGGGAAAACAATGGTGACAAGAAACTGATAAGAGGTCTTGGGGACCTGTTTTCGACCTAGACGTCATTAGCTTAAAAAACACAAGAAAATTACATCAAATTGCAACGAAAAAGCCATCAAAATGACGAAATCCTTACATCTGACGATGACACTCCCACCGGAAGCCTTTTCAAAAACTAAATATTTGATCAGACCTTTGATCCGCGGTCGAGATTATGTACATTCAAAATGCAATCCCGTGGCTCATGGGGCAGCCTGGCAGCCATGGGACTGCACAGCGCTCCCGTCAATCAAATGCAATATGGCTTCTATCGGCAATAAAAACACTTTTTGAAAAAAATGATAGGGATATTGTTTGATTTTATGTTACATTAGCCGGATGACGGCCACTGTTGGCCTTGACTTTGCCTTGTCGGTAACCAAGAAGCAGGGACAGGAGGCAGGAACAACAGGCCTTCTGTTGTTCGACCCCCGATGACTGACTGGATGACGGGGCTGGTTCACTGTGAGATACTAGGCTAGCTATTGTTTGTTCAACAGTTCGGTGAAAGCGGCTCGAAACCGGCGGCCCGAACTTTGCTGTTCGACGGTTAGTTGACATTGGCGAGAAGCACCACGCGTTTTGACGGCCTTTTGAAACAGAAGACTGACTAAAGTTGTTTTGAAGGCTTTTTTGTTATGAAATTAGTTATTTTTTAAAGTTTTCAACAAAATTTGAAACAAAATAGCAAGCTTTTGTATAAAAATTAGCGATGGAAGGTACTGAGTCATTTCTGCAAGTGCAAATTACCATAATCCCTCTAAACCTCCATCCATCAACCCCGCCCCCATCCCCTCAGGCCCCTCCAATCATGACCCGTCGTCATCGCCGCCGCCGCAGCGAGCGTTCCCCGTCCATTCCGGCTTCCGAATCGCCCCGCACCGAATACAGTGTCCGTCTCGATGCCAGTCGCCAGGACTCGCCCATGCCGATCCTACCGATGCTCGGCGCATCTCGATTGACCTGTTTCGACGCGAATTCACCCCAGTCCCACTCCGAATTTGTTATCCCTGGGCAGGTTGTCATCCAGAATGCCGACAAAGTCCAAGGCTGCGTGCTCCAGCTTCGAGTTGTCGTCGCCGACAAGAAGGACGCAGTCGGGAAGCCACTCTTCTTCGACGTCAAAGTCAATTGCCCCAACTTTGAGCCGACAACGGCCTATGTTAACGGAAAACCCGCTAAAATGTCCATCCAATGAGTTCGAATTAAAACAGTTTGTAATTACATTTATTAAAAGTGATTGATTCATGCGTAAAAACAATAAATTATCATACAAAAAACTTAATAATCAGAAAACAGGGTGAAAAGAGAGATCAAATAACAGCAAATTGACTCTTGACAATGTCCCGGATACGGTAGTAGTCCATGCAATTGCGGCCTTCGATGCTGAAGACACCGGCAGTGGGGCGCTGGATGGCAGCGACGTTTTCGACGAAGAGGTAGCCAGAGCTGAATTCGGCTGAGAAGCCCTTCTGATTGAGCAGGGCCTTGACATCGGTTAGTTTGGGGTCGTTGATGTAGAGCGACCGATGGGGCTGTTGCTGCTCTGGGGGCTGGGTCTCGAGGAACAGGACGCGCTCGTCTTCGGGATTGCGTTCCACACGGCGATCATCGTCTTCGCCTTCGTTTTCTTCATTCTCATTGCCATTGACGGTCTTCGCATCGACTTCCATGGGCTCGATGGCGGCGGAGACAGCTGGCTGGACGGGTTGTCGGACTTCACTGGATGTAACTGTCAAATTCCGGGAGAACGGATCCCTTCTAACAAGCTTGGCATTGATCCAGCACACATCGACATCGCGAATCTTGTTGAATTTGAGGAATTTCATGAGATTCTCGCTCAATTTGACTTGAATGATGCGGGATTCGACCGTGGCATCGATGGATTCGTTCAATCGCGGCGTAAAGACCTGGTCCTGGACGACCTTGTTGTCGATGCAGTATTTGGCGAGATGCTTGGTCGCTTCTTTGGTGCCGTGGACGATGACCAGCTTTCTCGGCTTTCGAACGTCGATGAGCTTCTTCACGGATTCAGCGTCACAACGGCCTTCAAAGTCGATGAAATAGACCTTGCAGAGAACTTCGACCTTGACAACCTTCTGGATACATTTCGTCGGGACATCTTCCAGGGCGAATGGACGGTCGTTTTCGGCATCACTGTCGTCGCTATCCGCATTGGACTGCTTGATGGCATCGGTTTTGACTTCCTCGATGACGGTGTAGTCCTCGGGGTCGATGATTTCACCGTATTCGGTCCACTGAAAATGGTGGATTAGGTTAAGAAGGTCAAAAGATAGGTGGAACTTACAGGTTTCGTCTTCTGAACCATAGCCGGGAAAGCGATCCGCCTCCTTTTGATGCCTCGATAGATGGTATAAGGCCCAGCAGCGCTATGACGATCAGGACCGTGGAAGTAAGTCAGATAATCGCCAAGGGCAAGCTTTAGCGATGTATGGATGTGGAGTTTTCGCTTCCGAGACTGCTGCTGTCCATTGATGCCGGAATACATCGATTGTTGAAGCTGTTCCAACGACATTGAACTGGCTACATTCGCTGGATGGCCGGATTCGTGCTCCAGACGCTCTCGCTCTTCGGCCGCGGCCAATGCGGAGACTTCAGCGACAGCCCTGGCAGCCGCGGCGGCGTCTTCATCGTCGGAATCGTAGTCGTCGACGATTTCAGCGGTCTCTTTCCGGCGCTTCTGTTCTTGACGCTCTTTTCTCGCCTTTTCGTGTTCGGCTTTCTTCTTTTCGAAATAGTCAGCGAGCTCACGGCCATCAAGTTTGACGCGTTGGTTGACTTGGAGCACGATAGTGTTGGTGGACGGCTTCTTGGCTTCGCGGAGTTCTGCCATTTTGACGAGTTTTCCGCCGAGGAAAGTGTCGTTTGAGCGGTCTGAAACCCTCAAAGTTAAACAAAACCTTTAAAAAAGTTCAAACCAACCTGTCAAGATGCACATATTCCTCGTATCCGCGCTCCAATCCAAAAACAACTCCCTCGAGAACCCAGATTCCATATCAATACCGCTGGCAAGCACCACCTTCGGCGATCTAACTCGATTCAGCTCGCCCAATGAATGGCACTGCTTTACATTCTTCAAATGAAACGGATTCACTCTGCCTTTCTCAAAGTCCTTCTGAATCTTATCCGCCATCCATTCAATCGAACTCTTGGCCGTTTCAATGACACTCGAAGCGACGGAGGACAGCATGACGAGGTTATACGTGCTCAAACCGATTTCCTGATTGGCCCACATTTGATCGAGGAGATGCGCGATTTCGAGGACTCGGCCAGCGGTATCGATGACGACAAGACAATCGCCACCATCACGAAGTGTCGCCAGGAGCTGGGTCACTATCTGTTCGTCTCGGTTCTTCCGGCGGGGCTGGTTGTAGAGGGCATTGTAGGCATCTGTGATCATGAGATCGGGGCGACCGACATTTTCGAAGGTACAGCCGTTGAGATGGCGTTCTTTCTTGTGGTTGAAGTCGACGGCGTAGACGATTTCTTCATCTCCGCCTTTAGTGATTCGCCAGATGGCACCTCCGAGGGAATGGCCGGCGGGAAGGGCTGTGATTTGGAGGCCATTGTCGCCGCGGAGGGGGACCTGGAAGGAAACAATATATATAAATATGCGACTTGAAGCAAAATTTATATATAAAAACGCGTTTTGAAACAAAATTTATATATAAATTTGCAAGTTGAAGCCTTATTCCGATATGATAAAGCATTTAAAAGAGTTAACTTACAGTTTGATTGTATTTGAGCTGTTCAACCCGATCAAAAACAGCATCAATATCCGTAAATTTAAACAGATCGAACTCCTCATTGAGCAGATGCCCCTGAAGCCAATCATACAGCGCCAACTGCCCCATCTTTGCCACTGGGACTGTCGAATAGATCGGACATTTCAGCTCCAGCTTACCGACCAAGTATGGCAGCGCTCCACAATGCGCCACATCGCCATAACTGATCAAAACAGCGTTGATTCTAGGGATTTCTCGCTTCAGCTCGTTGATGTACTCCATATCGAACTTTTCGTCCCAGCCGCAATCGAGGAGGATTCGGACATCGTCGACCTGGAAGGGTTTCAATGCAATTGGAATCAGTTGGGAAGAAAAATATATATAAAAACTTACAGTTAACAGATAGCAAGGTGGACCATGGCCGCGGACGCCGGATAACGGCTCAACGTGGATGATTGAAGTCATTTTGGATGGAGTAAATGACTAGCTACTGATTGGGGATGGTTTTCATACCGAGATGGCGGAGAAATGGATGCGCAATCGGCAAAGCGAATGCGGTAATGGAACTCGGAAAACGAACCTCGGTCTGGGTCAATTGTGCGGAAAACTATCCTTGGCAAAATGTGTCACTGGTTTATGTTTACTTTTTACCTGTTTCCCTTCCCTTTATGTCTTCCCCTATGCGATTAGCTTTGCGCGAACTCGACTAATAATCGTCAATAAGAACGTCGCGGCCGGCAATCGATTTCCACGCGTACACCCCACCCTGTGATGTGCATTTTCCTTAGCACGAACCGACTCCCATAACGAAAACTGCGCACATGCGTGTACAGTAAACAATGCGCGCGCGGGCTTTCTGGTCAGCAGCGTTCGCGTTTGGTCCGCGCTGTGCGGGCTTACGCGACCTTTCACACCTGTTTTTCTGCACGGATTTGCTTCCAACTTCCGCGCGATCTCCATTACCACATACTAGACCCGATCAATAACAACTTAGCTCACGTGTAGTACTCTTTCCAGGCCGGATGTCGCTCCTCTTTGACTTGGCTTCCGTGCCGCGAGTGTCGAAGCGACCGCAAAAAGCGCGCAAGAAAACATGCATCCCCGGCGATGTCCTGTTCAAAGCCGCCGAAGGCTATCGAGCAGGTTTTGGTACCTATGAAGAGCGGGGCAGTATTATTGCCACGCTGTATGGCTTTGTTTGTGTTTTGGAAGCGAAATCATCGGTTTGTTTTTATTTTTTTTATCTCGTTCGCAACATTTTTTAATCGATCACCTTCAGGACACCGGAAACAACGACAAAACGGTGGAAATCCAGCAAACAGAAGAAGGCAAGAAGTACATTACCCCGGTCGTTGGAACTATTGCCACAGCTCGGGTGAGTAATTTCAACTTTGGCTCGCCTTATTTGCATAAAAATCGATTCCAGGTCTTGTCCATCACCCCCAAGTTCGCACGTTGTTCCATCTTCTGCATCGAGGACTGCATTTTACCTGTTGAATTTTGCGCAACATTGAGGAAAGAAGACATGCGTGACGCTGAATACAGCAAAGTACGCTTTTTGTATTTTTGTACAATGCTTTGTTTATCTGATGTTTTGTTTATTTTTAGATTGTTATCTACGAGTACGTCAAACCCGGTGACATCATTTTGGCGCGTATTCTCGGCATTGGCGATTCGCAAACCTCGTATTTGCTGTCCATTGCCGACGATGAGCTCGGTGTTACGAACGCTTTAGGCGACAACGGTGAACGTCTTGTTCCAAAGGACTTTACGAAGGTCGAATCGGCCAGCGGGTATCAGGAGCTGAGGAAGGTTGCTCAGATTCCAAATTTGAACAAATAAAGTTGTTGATTTTTTGTTTTTATCTTTGTTTTTAACCACGGAGTTAGTTTGCTCTGATTATCTAAATGATTTTTATATATATTTTTTTGTATTTTGGCTGTTTCTAGGTTTCATGACGGTCGCTCAGATGCATAATTTTTTTAACACAGGACAACCGTCGTATGTGCAGCAGCCACCGGTCTGTTTTTGGTTTTAATTTTAAACAATAAAGTGTAATTTGAATGATTTCAGCCTTCCCAGTCTTGGCGCGTGTTTGAACGCGACAATGTTCAGGTCCAGCATCAGCAACCAATGTGGCCAAGCAATCTCGCACCCCCTCCCCAGCCCCCTAATTTGAGTGCCTCTGGCGGTGATGATGTGATACTGTTGGATCAGGATCCTCATGCCCCGTTGATCCTTCCCCCGCCGCCACCGATGCCGTCGTTATTGGTTCAGAATGGGGAGCCTTCTTACCCATCTCGTCGAAATGATGGTTCTCGTTGGGATGTACAGTTTCCGCGACATGAACAAGCTCCGGAGAACCATTTTGACGATCGAGAATCCATAAGGACGCCCACATCGGATGATGGCGTTATCATTATAGGAGAATGTGGGGTGGATCCGGTCAGAAGGCTAACCCCGGCGCTTGAACAGCCACCCCTACTGTCATTCGAGGCTCCGAGACGTGATGTCCATCTACCTCGTGCTACTTCGCCCCCAAAGGCATCCCGAACCCGCCCCTTTTCGCGATCGCCGGTAAGAAGACGGTCCGCAACCCCTCAACGGCGCGATTCAAGGGTAAAGTCCCCGGAAAAAGACATATATCGTCGCTTACAGGACGATCTTCTCAACAAATACTCCAAGTATGATCGTGGCAGCCAGAACCGTCGTGATCGCGAAGACCGTTACTCCCGCCAACGGACTCGCTCCCCCGAACGTCGCCGTCCAGTCCATCGGTCTCGGTCTCGATCCCCGCTTGAACGCCGTCGCGAACGTTCCCCCATTGCTAGCCGCCGTCGATCTCGGTCCCCAGCTGCCCGCAGACGTTCGCGTTCCCCGGCTGCACGTCGCCGCTCTCGCTCGCCTGTCCCGCGCCGTCGATCGCGGTCACCAGATCGGCAGCGATATCGCGAGTCAAGTGAGCGTCGCCGTTCCCCTGTTCCGCGCCGCCGGGTGTCTCCAGCTGTTTCGCGTCGCCGATCTCCGGATTCTCGTCGGCGCTCTCGTTCGCCTGCGGGTTCCCGTCATCGTCGGCCTTCGCGGGAACGTACTAGCCGCAGGAAATCGCCTGAGGTTCGGTCATCATCGTCTCGGACCAGCACCAAAAAGCCGGAAGAAACTGCCAAGAAATCGGACTCCGAAACAAGCTCATTTAACACCGAAGAAGACCCATTGCAAGCTTTTGCAAAGCAGTTTGACCCTGAAGAATTCCGGAAGAAGCTTCAGCGGAAAATGATGTCCAAATTGAAGGAAAAGATCGCTGAGGAATCTCGTCAAAGGGAGGAACAGCATGCCGACGAAGGCAGCGAAGAAGGAGAAGGTTGGTTACCAGTTCTTACGATATTCCTTGCATTTTGGCCATTTAGTTGTCACCCCCGTGCCTTCTTCCACCGATATCCGCCTCTACTACGACAAATCCGACGATAGCAACGACGAAAACGCTTACCATCCCGAGACTGTAGCCTCTGAATCCGACGCTGAAAAAGAACCATCTGAAAAAGCGACCCCCGAAGAAAACTACGACACTGATCAGGCATCCACCCCTCGCGATGAACACTACGCCGATGTCGAGATGAGCGATGCTGAAACGCCAGCCTATCCGTGGTACATCAATTCCCCGATCCAGCAAGAAATCGCTCAGAAGTTCTTGGAATTGTCGAAGCTGGAGGGCAACGGCTATGAACAACGGCCGCAGCAGCCCGAGCAGGACGGCATTGTTCGAACTTTTCCCGTCAAAAAGCGTGGATTCGTCGCCAATGAGCAGCAGAAACGGGTCGCTCATTACGATAACACCTTTGACGATGTTTCTAATGGCACTTTGTATGCGCCACTTGCACGACCTTCCTCGAATTCTCGGTTTCAGGGCGTATGTTTTCATTTTTTATCTTTGTCTGGCGGAACGAGTTGGTCTTTTAGATGGTCAAAGAATCCGGCAAAGGCTACGTCGTCCGTGGCCATGGCACGCTTTCCTGGATCCGACGGGATAAGTACACCGATGCCAACCCTGTCCCGCCGGCGGCCGTCCCGGAGCACCCTGTTTTCACAAATGGTTACATCAACCATGAATGCTATGAGTACATGCAAAACAAAAAGTGCCAGGCCGGCGCGCTTTGCAAGTTTAACCATGATGGCGATGATAGCCATCGGCGCATATCGTTCTGTTACAGGTTCGTCTGCCCCTTCACTTTCCGCGGGCCTGTCTAACATCGCATCTTTATTAGGTTTCTCAATGGTTTGTGTCGAAACGGGGACAAATGCCCGAACGGCTCGCATGCCCTCCTTCCTCACCAAATCCCCGTCTGCGATTACTTTCTTAGGATGTCTTGCCCCCATCGGACTGGTTGCACTTTCCTCCATGTGAAGCACAGTGACTCCGTCGCTAATTGTATCCATTTCAATAAGGGCCGATGTTTATCGGCGTTTCCGGTTTGTTTGAAATCTTTTTTAGGTGTTTTGTAGCGTTGGCGTCTCAAGAGGCTCCCCGACGACTATGGATGCGTGGCCCCATGTTTCAGTTCGACCTATATCGCCATTTCAGTGTCCCTACGTGCACCGGTATACCCCGATCTTTATTCGGGAACGGTGCAAACATGTTGCCGGCACCAAAGAAGAGTGAGTTTTTTTGTCTTTTTTCCTTTTGCTTCAATCCCTTTCGTTGGATCTTCATTTCCTCGAATTTCGTTAACACTTCTGCGAGAGTTTTTGGGATGGTTGTTTTGAAAATGTTTCCCTGTAGTCTGCAACGAGCCGAAGAAGAAGCCGAAAGCACGGCAAGCATCAACTTTGACGACATTGTTCCGCTAGAATGGTACCAGTGACACATCTGTATGACGACGAGTATGATTAGACCTTACACACATCATGTGAAATTATAATATTAGCAATTTTGACATTATTCAGATTATATGGTATCTACATTGCTCAGAGATAGAGAGAGAGAGAATTAGGAATCTTTTGTGACTTATAACGGGTGAATTAAATAAAAATCTGTAAATGTATTGGATTTGGAAGTTGGATTTGTGAATCGTTTGAAACGATTTTGATACCTTTGACGTTTTGATTTGGTTAGATTTTTTTAAAACTTGTTTTGTGATTTAAGGACCCCAGATTATGTCCGAAGGTCGACCTCGCCGTTCCGCGGCTTCTGCCTCCTCCAAGGCTTGGGCTGGACTCATGCCAAACGCCCAGCATAAAGATGACCTGCTAGGTGATGATTATGTCGAGCCGCCACCGAAGCAAGCGCCGAAGCGTGCTCCAGCTGAAAGTGGAAGCACTCCTGGTGGGTCTTTTTGACATTTTATGCTTTGTTTTGACTGGCAATGATGATTCCTCTATCACTCGATGTCTTTTTGCTCTCTTTCGGGAGAGGCTTTGCTATCGGTTGGCAAAGTTCTCAAATTGGCACATGACCTTTGATCTAATCTTCTCTCTGAGCCATCTAATTTAGTAAAACTGTCAGAACGTTTTCCTTCATGATGTTAAAATCACATTTTAGGTGCCCGTGGCCGTCGCCCTGCTGCCAAGAAGCCGCGCACGTCCGAAGGTGAAGGCGTTGAACTCCCATCATCCCCTATCTCGAACCCTCCCCAACAAGTTCAACAATCGCCCCCAACCGTCGCCCCTGAAGTCAAGACCCCCGCCCGTCAAGCCAAGAAGCCCGCACCGTCATCTCCGACGAAACTGCAGCATGTCACTCCCCAGAAGCCCGTGGCTCATCTGCCTGTGCCTCCCGTCGGCGGCAACCTCACCGTAGCCAATGACCACGAAATGCAGCTGATGGCCCAGGAATTCGATCGCCACAACTCGAGCCTCCATGCCGCTGCCAATGCCTTCGAAGAGGAAGAAGAACCCGAACGCAAGCCCGTCGCTGCGGCCCCTCCGGCTCGTAGTCGTCCGCGTGCTCCACCCAAGCCTGTGGCGCCCGAACCGGCCCACGATGAACCCTCGGATCCTGACTACACCGATGAAAGCCCGGAACGTCCAGTCCGTCCGGCGAGGAAGCGCCCTCCACCACAGCCGAAGCCTCGACCTCCAGTTGCTGCTCCCGTTCCACCACCTCAGGCTCCACGGAATCCGGTCCTTCGTCAAGCTGCTCCTCGACCAGCTCGTAAGTTTTCCATTTCTAACTTCTTTCCTGTGCTGTAAATCTGTCGCTCTAGCACTCATCCAACATCATTATGTTCCTCCTTCTTCAGAAGTTGTCGTTCGTCCGGCCCAGAATCGCGTCTTCATGCCGCGTATGCCGACCGTCGTCAATGGCGGTCCTCGTGTCGTCCAGCCTCGATACCCGCCAAACTACCAGCAAGCTCGAGTAGTCAACACGAATGTGCTAAAACAGCCGCCTCAGGTCACCAACTACGATACCCCGCATGCTGTCACGAAGAACATTGAAAAACTTACCGAAGACTTGAAATTGGTCGATGCGCCAGAACTGCGAAGCGCCTTCGAGCTTATTGATTTGCTTCGGGTATGTTTTTGCATGCTTATTTATTTGGACTTCCCTAATTGCTGATTATTTTGCAGGGTGAAGCCGAACGCATGCACAATTACATTCGTGATACTAACACATACTACGTGCAATTGGTCGAGGATGTCCAAACGGCGGCCCAAGCTCAATTCGAACAGCAGCAAAACAGGTAAATACGCTGTTTTTGTCGTGATTCTATTTTCAAATTGTATTCTGCGTTTTAATGTTTGATTTTCTATTCAGCTTTTGTGTGCTTTCTCACGTCATTTTTTTATTTCAGGATTCAAGCACTCGAACGACACAACATTAACCTCGAAGGCCAACTGAAAAAGGCATCTGCCATCGCTCATCAGAAGGTCCTGAAGACAGCGCTTGACTCCCTCCAAATCAGATCGACCGCGGGCGGTCATCTAGATCAGCCGAGCTCCTCAAAGGTCCTCCATCAGCCACAGCAGCATCACTACGTCGTTGTCGAAGGCGAGCCTGCGCCAGTTGAGCAACAACCTTCCGATTACGTAAGTTTTTGCACCCTTGAGATTTACCGTCAACAGCATAGATTAGACCGTATCATTAGAGCCGACAAAAACAAGCAATTGCTCACTTTTCAGCTCGTTCAAAGCGATGAATACGCCCCACAATCCTACTACGGCGCCCACGATGCCGTCATTCAAGAAGCTTCCAAGGAACTCGACAACATAATGTGAAGTTGTCTGTTGCCAATCTCAAGAGCTCGATCATACCCTGAGGGCTCTGTTCAAATCTCTGGATCTCCTTTTTCTCCTTCTTTTGTACGTTTCGCCTAGTATTCAAATTGAAAAACGTCTTCTCCACTTCCCATTATAAGTTTCTGCATGATTATGTCAACTTTCCAACGTTCCTTACCCGCGTCCTTTTGTAGATTGTTTTGTAAGACGTGCACGATACTCCAACTACCTATTTTTTCCATTTTGTCATTACGATTGTATTTCTAACGCCCAGGACAAGGAAATCTTTTGTGCGCCGCCCTCACTGTCTGGAACACAACTCTGTGCGTTAACAAAGTTTTCCATTGTCTTTTCAATTTGTCCAAAAAAACCAAGTTTAATAAGATTGTCACTTTTCCAATGTTCTCATCACGTAACTCTTTTATATTTATGTAATCACGTCGTCTCGAATAAACTGCATGCAGCCATTCAGAAAGTAATAAGTGTGTTCTTCCGGCAGTGATAACCTACAGGGACGCGCGGTTGGTCGTAACCCAGGTAACAAACACATGGTTGGTCTTATGTGGTGTCGCCCTCAGGGGATGACAGACATGTATTCGAAAAAAAGGTGTCCCCACGAGGCATAAAACGAAAGGTGCTTATTTTGACGTTGGCGGTAGCGGTTGTGCAGCTTCTGGTCGACAAGAAGCGGGCTTTGGCCACAGGGCCGGCGCTGTGGCCATTGGTTAAGCCCGGCCGGGTCCGATGACTGTTGCCGGCCGGCCTGAAGCCAATCCCGAAGGACAAGGTTAATTGGGATGGGGCCGCCTTTCGAACGCGCGGCACGTGGCTTAGAAAGCCTTGGGCGGCCAGGGGCTTCACAGATGAGCTCCAACTTTGCATTGTTCCTTTGTCCGTCTTTTTTGGCTGGATGATGATGTCCTCTCTGAGCATTGTTGACGGATACGTGCTTACCACCACCACTACCGCCCCAAAGACAGTCCTTCTGTGCCAAACGAACCGATGAAAAACGTGTAAAGACAAGACACGAAAATGAAGGGCTTCCCATCCGACCCTCCTTTCGACCTTCTCCAAACAGGCTATGTCGTCAGGAGCCGGACCTGACTCATGCCGTCTTCCTTCTATCCTTTCTTCAAAAAACGTAGTTTAGATTGACACAGGAACTGTGATTAACTATCCTTCTCCTTTCTCGCTTGGTTGGCATTTCATCGAAGTCCATCGTTCATGCATCATTAGTTGGTGCACTCTTTTGCCAATGTTGATCATTTCCCATGATAGCCACGGGCCGGCCGTCGCATGGTTCCCGTACAAAAGTAGAAAGTAGTGTGCTTTGCTTATTTATCTGATAAAAATAATAGGTTTTTTAATAGCATCAGCAATGTGTATACAAAAGACGGCTGCAAACTTCGGTCTATGAACGCTTATTGCACGGCGCCGTTGAGGTGGGGGGAACGGGATATGGCGGAATTGATCGAGGGCGTTTTGTATGCATGTAAACTGTAATCATGTTTGCGAAGATAGGTAGTTTTTGGCGTTTTGACGTGTTTTATGATGTTTATTGTGTTGGAGCATGATTTATTTTTCCTTAAATTTTTGATGAATTATAAAAACTGGAATTATTTTGTAAGCTTGTACACAATACAGTTTTAAATTTAGATTTTTTTTATAAAACTGGGGCATTTCGGAACTAGTTTTTCGAATGTTTTGAGTCAGATATAGGTTTTTTTTTATCGTTTTACAACTTTTTTGACCCCGTATTCCGCGCCACCATAAAAACCATAACATTCCGAACTCTCTAACAACCGCAATAACAACCATTTTATTTTACTACGTGCCAAGTTGAACCTCACTAGGAAGTTAAAATTACATATTACCTCCCAACCCGTACTGTAATTTAAAATATTTATCTCAATCCGACTCCAAATTCGCCATTTTCATTTCACTCTCACTTCGCGACAACGGCACTTTTTCTCACCTGTCAGACATCGCTTTCCACTTTACGAGTATGTAGTTCACGGTGACTAATTACATTTATAAAAGTTGCGCTCTAAAACTCACCATAAAAGTGTGCCTAACTCATTCCACTCCCGCCCACGCAATTTGCAAATCTGGCCGCCTACATTGCCTGCGCTTTAGCTCTGCTCTATTCACTGCGCAGACGGAGTCCATTTGAACATTTTTTAAAAGGTTAAATTTACATTTTCATTTCCAGATACTAAACCTTATTGACTTGACGCTGCCACGCTAATGTAAATACAAAAAAGCGGTCTCGAGGGCATCACGGGTGGCGCTAAAAATATAATTAAGTGACTTTTTTATTTGTGTCCAAAATTTCGTTTTTTATGGACTTTTGTTATCGAATTGCAAAATTTTGGATGTTAAAACTGACGAAAGGTGTCGAGTTGTGTTAGTAGTTGGTCGGGAAGGTATTTTTTAAAGTTAGAATTCCCTCTTTTTCAAAAATGGCTAGTCTCTGTGCCCTGAGGGGATGTAGAGTGTCACACTTAATCCGGAAGCTCGGTCACAGTCCTCCATATTGAATGGATGTGCCGTGTCGATGACCAGAAAGGAAGGGCAAGCTTTAAAACGGCTGCAGCCCAGTGTCCACTCTTTTCGCGTTGAGACCATGCGCGCATCTAATGGCCTAAAAGCCATCTAACTGGGGCATCTCAAGTGTCAAAAGTCGCGAATAACCATAGCCATGGGTGGTGTCATCGAATTTCCGATGTTGTCATAGGCATATAACACGCCCGTATTTCATTGATGCCGGCCCCAATGCCCTGCGACGACATCTGTTTTTACACATGTGTCAGCAGCCCATAGTTATGTCCCCAAGCCCTACTACCACCACCTGGCTAGATAGCGCCGAAATCGCCTTGTTTCAGAGTTTTATGTATCCCAAAAGCGTTCCAAAGCCCGAAAATCCAAGCCTAAACTTCCCGTCAAATGCCATTCTGGCCCTGTTCTGTCTAAACGCTGTTTTCAACAATGGAAAGTGTTCGTTTGACCAACATCCCAGACCCTTCCAACAATTTTCTCCTCCAAGCCGTTGCAAATCCATTTTAAATTGCTCTACATAGTTTCCATAGCTTTTTTCTATATTTTCACCCCTAAAGCCTTTCTGTTGATGGATAAAAACACGCTTTTTTAAGAGTCATGATAAAGTACCTACTTTACATAAGCTTACCTTTTTATTTTACATTTGTATGTAACTTTTTTGACTTACAAAGTACCTGTCAACATTACTTATGTCCGTCTTTTGTTCTGTTGACATCATTTTCATAATCCGTGCCATACGTCTAAATCGGATGACCGAATTATTTAAAGAAATTATGCGAGAACCCGGAGGATGACGTCACCCCTGGGTCCGTCCGCATCATCGTGAGACATACATAGGTCACTTTGAGATTTGATTTTATTTGGTTTGAGATATTTGCGAAGTACAATTGACGTCAGAAGAAGGTCGGGTTTAAGTTTTTTGACGGTTTTGAGATGGGTTTTGTTGGCATTGGGTTTTTGCGTTGAGGGTTAATAGTTTTTAAACTGCGCGAATGGGGTATCTTCAGTTCACACACACTGTTCTTTGTTTTTGACGAACGCGATCGTATCATTTGCAACATTTTCTTTAAATAAGTTGCCCATTCGCACTCTTCGAAATTTTCATTCTTTTACTTTTATCAATGACCTTAGCGCCCATATCCATAGTTTATGTCATTACCCATCTTCCCGCCCTTAATCCGCCCTAATCTGCTGTCATGGACTACCGGTCGTTTGAATTATTCACACGCATACTTGAGTTTTTTCTATCTGTTTAGCTTGCTTCCTTACATTTTACATTTAGTCAGTTACATTAGGTCGCTCGATGCCTTCAGGGACGTTTGTAGTGTCGTCGATTGGTTCGTCCACGGCCAAGAATTAGACTACGAGATGTTTGGAGATAACTTGATGGGAGGGCATGCCCTCAGGGCATATCCGTCTTTTGGGGTTTGGTGTCGCTTTTGATGAAACATCGGATTTTGACGTCGTTTTGAAACTGAAATGGAATACTTTTTATCAGTTGACAAGTTTTTTGGACAATAACAAGTGTTTTTTATAGTGTTTAAGAATAACTTTTTTTATGAAATTTAAAACTGTTTCCATTGTCACGATATTGGTCACCCATTTTCACTTTCTGTAAAAAAACTGCTTCTTAGTGTTGCGTGTGGTAAAAAAGTTCACGCTTACCAAACCAGTATCTTTATGGGTGTTCTTGGCATAACTATCAATTACGCGTATATGAAATTGTATTTTCTGGATATACTCGTTCATAGTTTGCCTGTGCCACCACAGCGTATGTCTCTTTTGCCCTCTTTTGTGCGGGAGAGTGCGTTCTCGAAGGCGAGGGGGCGTGCCAGGGCCCAGGGGTCCCCCGACGGCAGCAATAGCCTCAGGGCCGCAAGCAGTTCCACAACACCCAGGGCATCCGAGTATATACATTTGGTGTGGTAGTTATTCTTCGGGTTTTTGTTTGTCGTCGCCAGCCACCTTGAACGCAGTGTTCGCTTCTGTAGCAGCTGAGAAAACGATCGTCTCGGGAGCCATATTCTGTTTTTATTCATCAAAACTGTTCATTCCAACTTATTCTTGTCTTTATTGTCTACTATTATTACTTTTATTGGCTAAAACGGTAGCAGCATCGCTCCATCATGTCGGAAACCATGTCCTCGGCCCCGCCCACGCGTTCAGTCTCATTCAAACCAGCTTTGAGAACTACTTTTTCCTTGTCGGTCGAACCGCATCACACGGTCGCCAATCGATCCATGTCATCAGAATCGTCCCAACCAAGCTCTTACAGTACGTCAATTCGCGGCCGTCGACAACATCTCCGCATTCTCGGGGAACGGGCTAGCCTCGGCGAGCCCTCCTCGCCGAATTCATCGATGGCCTCCAGTCCCAATACGGCTACGACTTCCACCATGCAGACCCAGCAATCACTATTTTCGTATTCGTCGCCATCGCGCGTGCGATCCATGCACGGCCAAAACTTCAGCGTCGACAGTGCTACCTATCGTGAAATGTTGGAGCGGAGGAAGAGTTTTCGGTGTAGAGGATCACTGGTAAGTTTATTTGTTGAATGTTTTGGGTTGAAAACTGCTAGCTGGCTCGCAGGGAAGAAAGTTGCCCCAAAATTGGTCCCGACACGAAAACGATTAAAAACTGGGTGACGGTAGCTAATGTAACTGCAAAACGTTTTATACCTTTAAAATCACTCAAAAACGGCAAAAACTTTATCTTTGGTCTCACCACGAAAACTTCCCAAAAATGGTCCTACCACGAAAGTCGCAAAAAACTGGCACATGTCGAATACATCCTTTTTAAAAGTATATTTCTATTTTCCATTGTTGAAAAACGCTTCAAAACCCCCATTTTCGTCCCACCACGAAAAGTCCCCAAAATGGTCCCGCCAAGAAAGTCCCCAAAATCACTTCCCTGAACCTACCACTCATTTGTCAACTTTCCCTCGACAAAACACATCTGCAACCATGTAATCCACCAATATTAATATGTTTTTTGCACATCTTCAGGGCCCAACAGTGGCATCAGCGCCATCCGTGGAACAAGAAGACTACCGCACGCCACGACCCTCGGTGTCATCGATCAAAAACGGCAAAAGCTTTGACTTTGGTGGCGCCCACGCGGGTCACAGCTCACTTGCATATGAAACGAATGGTCTTGTCAAGGTCGGTTGATTCTTCTTTACAAAACTTATATTTTGTCTTTAAAAGTTGAAATGTTTATAAATATTTTGCATGGGCGAATATGTGAACTTATAGCAAATATAAATTAATCTTCTTAAATTATTAATTAGCTTTTTATGAGTGTCTTTGTCTTGGCATAACTTTTATGGATAGGTGATCTGTTCACTTTTATGGATTCTGGGGAGTTGAACTTTTTTGAGAGCCACGAAAACGGCATTCGGCGTGTTTATCACGCCTTTTTTCATTGAATCATGCTAATGAGAAGCAATTAGGTGCGGCAGCACTCTCCTGGCATAAACATGGGCGACATTAATCATGTGACTTGAAGGGGCTGCAGGGCATTGATGTAGTTTCACGTTTTTTGATTACGTTTTACTCAAAACACTGCAATTTATTTTCGTTTCGAGACCAGCAATTTCGGTTTTTCTTCCCTTCTAATAGCTCTGTTTGATCAGCGGGGTCTCGTTCTCATCTTTGATGGCTATGCCCTTCTGAATGGGGCCTGGCATTTGAAAGGCAAGTACAACTGCTCAGGTCCATTATTCGTAATTGTTCTCCGTTTTCATTGAGTGTGTCTGTCTATCCATTACTGCCAAATGACTGTTTTCTCGGAAATCCGCGTCTCGCCTGTGGCATTGATAAGGCTGAATGGACGCGGTCTACACGTAATCGGTGCTGGGGGCTTCTGTCTGAAGGTTGAATGTAGGCGAGTTGTAGGAGCTATTTAAAAATGGTAATTGACACCTAAAAATAGGGTATAAACAGCTTTAACCTTATGCTTTTGGCTATTTTTGAAATGGATGCAAAGGTTGGGGGTTAAAAATAGGGGTTTTCACGCCCACGCTTTTTTGAAATAAAAACTGAAATAATTTTCTTCGCCATCTAATGATTTTTGTAAAATTAACATGCCCTGAAGAAAAATAGACATTTTTACATATTTCATATCCAATCGATCATCCTAGCCACAAGTGGCTTATCAAACAACACTTTTTCACTTTTGAATGTTCACATTTGCCAGTTAAAGCCATTTATCAGTCTCAAAACCATCCAGTAAAAGTGCATAGACACATGTTAGATGTATCCAAAACGGAAGGTCATGTCCAATTCGCACATTGTTGCGACTAATACCCTGAGGACCATCTCAAAGCGTGTTGGCAACATGCATTCCTTGGCTAATCCTTTTCAATTGAAATTCGTTCCTTAATCTGTGAACTCGAGATCCGAGATTATGTTTTCCCAGGCTCCATTCAATATACCCATTGACATTCGAGTATTTTCGATAGCTTACACATTGCGCCAAGTACTTTCGGCAAACCTAGGGCGATGACCCTTCCGAACTTTTTCACACTTATACGTAATGGCCAATTTTATATGTAGATAAGGACAGCAAGGATAACTGAAAAGTACTACCCGAAAACTCTTCTCATATTCAATGGGATAACGACCGGCTGTTGGTCATAGGCTATTCATAGATGGGATCCGTCCACGGTCTGGCTTCTTTACATTTTATGTATATACAAATAAAGCCGCCGTCTCGATGACGACCGGGCCAACAGCCGTTGGGGAACGGCGAAACAGCCGACAGGGACATGTTTTTTGGGAATCAAATATTCATGAACAAAGAGTAAAAAAGTTTTATAGTTTCCCGTTGGCATGGGTTGATTGTTGGTCGTAACCGTGCAAAATGCAAGGAAAATGTGTGTTGTTGAAAGGAAATGGGGTCCTTCCGAAAATATGAATTGGTGGAAAGTTTGCAAAACATGGAAAAATGTTGTTTTGGAAAAACTGGATGATGTCATTTGAGGTCAATCTATACAATCCTAATGCGAAAAATGATCAAAATCACTAAAAAAAAGGTTTTCAAAACTTTCGTGGTGGGACCATTTTTGGGGGAACTTTCGTGGTGGGACCAAAATTTATGATTTTTAATATTTTTTATGATTTTAAACTGAGCATGCGTTTTGCTCGCGAAATATGTTGCAGAAATGCGGAAGCAGCATTTGCATGAAAGAACGCATAGCTAAATATACTAAATGTAATTGCACCCTTTTCATTGACATTGTAAATGCCATGCCAAGAGCACTCACAACAAACAATATTGATAATGAACAACTAATTTTTGTTTTTTTTGGTCAATGCTTTCTCCTATCAATAAAACTGTCTCAGTATATTCGTTTCTGAAGTCTTTATAATGTTTAAAAACTGCTTCGTCGTTTCCAGTGACAAAAACTTCCTCAAAGCTCATTGTAGTCAACTTTCCAAGCTCACTTCAACCGAAAACCTTGCCATTCTTCATACTTTTACCACCGCTTAACCGCATTTACATAGACCTAAAAAGACATTTAGTCACACTGCCGAGATTTGCGACAACACGACCGCGTGTTCTGATTCTTTTCAGTTTTTCGTAGTGTGCCTTGGCACGGCTTGTTTTACTTACGTTCTTGTTCTGGAAGGTCTTTGTTTCAATTCTGAAAGGAGATTATCGGCTGCTTCAACGAAAACACAATTCTTGTTTGTCACAGGGGCACTAATAAGTAACAGCTACATGGCATTTGAGTTTTTTCATTCACGGAATTTCAACATATTTACTTTTATAAAATTGCGCATGACCTGGGCCCTTTGGACACCGATCATTATGCTACCAGGCTTCTTCCGTCTTAATCTGAGTTGTGTCTTCGTGCACGCAATGCCATTCTGTCTGTCGCCTTGAAACAAACTTCATCACTGGCCGGCATCGGCATTGACGCACAAAGAAGGCACCCGCATGTGTAACTCAAAACCGCATGTTTAAGAGGTTTCAAATGCCATCCATCCATCCCTGCCATCTGTCGACCGTTCCACGCTTTAGCTCACCGACTTTTGAGGAATCAATGCCATCCATCTGAAATTGAAGCCAATCCCTTCCTCCCTCTGTCGCGGATGAACTCTTATCCACATTTCATTCCAACGTTTTCCCCGACGACGGATTTTAACATTATCCATCAGAATATTATCATTTCCAAGTTTGTTTATATTTGCGTGTTTTGCATACGTTATCTCCCTATCTTCGACAGGCATGGCAAAACACTTTTGACGTGGTCCTCGAACACTTCTAACATCGTTTTTGACGACACCCATTACCAGTTTTGACCCGTGTTGTTCGAGCTTTGGCACGTCTGCGAGGTCCAATTTGTGGGTAATGTGCTGCGAAATGAGGTCTTCTTCCGTTTACTCACCACGTCTATGGCATGAAAACTTTGTATAGAGGTCACTTCCGGCTTTTATTATTGTATAGTTTATGGTTTTACCGCATTGTGTAGTCTTAAAACTGTGGGTATTGGGTATTATATCATTTTAGGGCAGTTTTTGGTCCTGATGCGAAAAATCGATTTATGATTTTTGTGAAAAACTGTCTGTAAATTTCACCGGCATACGATTATGTTTCAAACATTTTGTTTCAAAGTTTAGCACATTTTTGGTCCCACCACGAAAATCTTGTAAAAGCTTGTTTTCGCCAAAAAATTTTATTTTATGAATATTTACGGTTTTATTTATTTTTCATAATTGTTTTATTAAACTGCGCTCCGTTTAGATGTCGTTTTCCACGTTTTGGTCCCACCACGAAATAAAATTTTCCACAAATTTTCTCAAAAAAACCCATAACTCATATTTACAACCCTCTCCAACCTTAAAACAAACACAAAATCCACATATGACGCTATTTTCAACCACCGTCATCAGATCTTATCACGAAAATGCACAAAATGCCCGCAAAACTAAAAACAAAAACGTGCAATTACTCCGCGAAGAAAACATGCCCTAATCCATGCCCTCATTTTGAACGTCGGTTGCTGTTTTACAAAATTTGGTGTATCAATCGACGTAAATTGTAATCATTCACGTCTTTTTGACAAGATTGCCGGGTTCCAGCTGGTCGAAGACCTCTGCCATTGCCTGCGGGTAATACATTTGTACTTTCCGGGGGCTACATTTGCTGTGTTTTTGCCATTCCTGAAAGTACAGTCAAGTAGTTGTTTGCGCGGACTGTCAATGTCGTTATTAAGTCTTTAAAACTGGGTATTTAACGTTCCTTGGAAAAGCTCAAATATAGTACTTTTTGATGACCTTTATATTTTTATCATCGCTCATGACATTTCGAATCCAAAGTTTAACGATTACTCGTCGAATGGATGTTATTAGCCCTTCAAAAAGGCACTAAATGATTGCCTCCCATGAGAATGAGACATCGGTTGAGCCGTGTCCATAATAAGGGGCGCTTTATTTTGGATAAAAGTATACAGTGGACTGATTATCTTTGGACGGTTAAAAATTGGATGGTCGTGGGACTGTTTGCGTTCATGGTTATACACACCTCGTAGTTTTGTATTTTTGATTAGGTTTTTGCTTGTTTTTGTTTTGTAAAGGTAAAACTGCTTCGTAAAGTCTTTTCTATTCGCGTTCAATCACCGTAACCTCAAATTCCATCACCAAAATGGCCACCCTAATTTCAGTGGGGTAACAACCCCAAATCGCGGGTCACAATCATCGTCATCAGATGGATTCGCCTTCTCCGACTGTCCGTCTGAAAGCGGAAAATGCCGCGAACGGACGTCGCGAGCGGCGAGGGTCTTCTATTCATGAGGTAAACTGCCCTTCATTGGTTCTTTAACTTCATAAAAACTTATGTTTGATCTGAAAAACTGTTTTTTTCAAAAATGATTTAAATAGCTATTAAAACCACTATCAAAAGTACACTAATATCCGTTTAAACCAAATCCACACTTCCTCATTTCCTTATATTAATATCCCACTTACGGCTTTCCTAATCGCCTCCTCATATTGACACGCAAAACCGCAGTCTAGGATGTCGCCCCCAAGCCGCTTTATAAGCTTATCCAGCTTTTTATGGGCTCTTATCAATTATTGACTAGTAATTTTATATTCTTCCTGCAAAACATATTCAATGCCACCGCATGTGTTTTGATATTTGTACTGCGTAGATAAAGAGTTTATGGGAGTAAGCTAACTTAGGGGTATTGTTGTTCAAATAGATTTGAGTGTCTTAGTCATAATTTATTAAAAAAGGGAAAAACTGTCGACAGATCTTTATGAAACATAAAAATATTAAATAAAACCATTTTTGATGCAATTCGTTTCAGGTATCCGCAGATTTCCTCCGATTAAATGGCTCTCGACAACAGTTTAGAAATTTGTTATCAGCAAGGAAAAAGCTGGGCCAAATGCCACCGGCTTATACGAGAATTGATTACAGTCACGATTCGATAGAAAGTAATCGTAAGTTTATCAATTTGGTTTTAGGTGAAAAAACTGGCATCGACATTATTTTCGTGTATACACTGCAAAATAATGTTTGTGTATCAGAAAAACAAAAACTGGCCCAAGCAACCTATGTTGTGTCAAGACCAAAACAACCCCAATTATCGACTTTTCAGCAACAAGAGTTCAACACGGCCCGGTGATCACCGTGGAAGACACGGGCTCCCAAATAAACTTCTCCTTCAACAAGGGCAGTCTGGGTTCGCCCGTGCCAGCCCCAGAATCCCGGCATTCCTCCCTCGATCGAACGGCCTTCCTCGAAAACGGCAATTGCAACACGTTGACCGTAACCCAGCCGCCTAAAAGTAACTTTATCCGAAATAACAGCAGGTTGGTGCACGTACACGACATTTACACCATCAAAAACCCCTCGACCGCTGTTCCCCATAATGCCCTGTGGGAACGGCGCCCCCCGCCACGGGTCAAAAACGATAATACTTGTTTGAAATGCACAAAACGTGGAATGTGTTTTTCGTGTCTCGCCCTGCAACCGAACGAGAGACATGAGTTGCGCAGCGCAACAGAGCAGTTTTTTTCCCAGAAGGCATTTAGCTCATTCGTTATGGGTTTGGTCGTGCGACGACGGGGCGAAACGAAACGGAACACGGATTATAAAAGCCCATACTTTTTTCATTGGCTTCAATTGATATTGCAATTGGCCCTGCACACACGACACCCCAGCTTTATGATGCCGGGTAAAATGTAATTTCGGTCTCACATTATGGCATTGATGTGGCTTTCGTGGGACACCTGGAGGTTGGCGAAAACGGGGTAATGGGCTTCGATTTTGGGTTGTTGTGGCTTTATTAAACTTGCATGGCGGCTGGCTTCCGTGTTTTGCAGCTTTTTCTGGGTTAATCGATGCGTTTTGGGCTTTTTGGGGGAGTAATCGATAAGTTATTGATTGAAAACTGCTAAGCTTACATACCAGTTCATCATGTATTGATTAATTTTCCTTTGCAGTTTTTTCCGAGCTAATCAAACGGTTTTGTGTTTTTTGAGAGAAAGTCAATAATTTATTGATTGAAAACTGGCCTTGTTCGTAAATAAAAAAACTTTATTGATTGATACAAATTTTAAACTTTTTTGGAGTAATCGATAAACTGTGAGTATGCCAACATCTGGGATTGCGTTGTTTTGCAGCTTTTGTCGGTTAATCGATTTTGGCCTTTAAAAGAAAATCAATACATTATCGATTGAAAACTGACTGATTATGAGTCCAGTGGCCCCTAATCGATAACTTATCGATTGATTTTGCTGCGTTTTGTGGGTTCATTATAGGGTCTTTTTTTGTTTTTGAAGGGCATCAAATAAAACTGTTTTCAAAACACATAGATCAATACTTAACGATTGCTTACAGATACGGCGTCCCGATTGACGAATCGGCCGTCAAAATGGTCTACAAGCAACGATCTCAACGCCTCAACACACGGGTACAAATCACGGATCGATGCTTGGTCCTGGCCGTCATCGGCATTGTGTTCATGGTGCTGGATACGGAAATGTGTGGCCAACAGGCTTTTGGTATCAACAAGGTAAGTATGGATTCAAATTACACAGATACAAAAATTTAAATTAATCAATGTTATTGGGCGGCTCCGGCAGCTAATCGCGATTTCACGAGGGTCTCGTAGTCCATGGCCCACTTTTGCGTTTCTTCTGATGACATGATCTGAAATTCGATCAATAATTTAACGCGTGCGCACTTTTGATTAAGTATCGACGGGATTGCTTACGTTTTTGCTGGTTATGTATTGCAAGATAGCTCGATGCACATACAAGTATTGAAGATCGGTTTGACAGGCGAGAAATCGCCTCGATCGTAGTTCTTTGATAATGTTGTAGACGGATAGCTCAGCACCAGAGGCGAGAACGCGCATACACATCTCGAGGGCCACGATAGTGCCCGTTCTGCCGACACCGGCGGAGCAGTGTACGATGGCGGGGGTCATGGTTTGGGTTCGAAAGATGAGCCGGAGGGCTCCGGTGGTCGAGAGGGGGACGCCTTTGTCGGGCCTGGAAGTTTGATAAACTGACGTCAGTGTTAGAAGGGTATTGCCGCAATCACACCTACCAACCATCCCAAAGGACGTGATTTAGGACGTGTCGTCGTTTTGTGCCATCGGAGCCGGGACCTGAAAATGGGAAATTAAACTGAACTGACGGGTCTGCATTTTGTTTCACAATTATTTTACAAGTTTTCGCTTTGGGACCATTTTTTAATATTGTAAAACTGGCAAATACCTGTAATTATGATCTTGGTATACTGTAGATCGGGCTTATAGCTATCCACCCGTTCATTCGTAATAGACAGCCCAGCCACATGCATCGTTTCACCCGGCTTCAGGGGCCAATATTGCTCGCACTTCTTTTTACCGTTTTCTATGACTTGGCACAGCATCAGGATTACGTAAACTTTTTCTTGCCATACCATTCTGAAAATTTATATTTGTAAAACTGTAGCAATCGTAGTATCTTATACCTCCAAAAATCAGCAATAGTATTCGGCAACGGCGCTTGCGTACAGATAATCTGCTTCTGGCAATCCGGTATGATGCCAGTCGCCCAGTTGGCGTGAACATAGTCATGCATGCCTGGAGGCCAGGTCAGTGCGACGCGAGAGCCTTCTACGCAGATGATATCTGGAAAATTTTTGGGTTTTGTAAACTGTACAAGGTTTCTCGACATACCTTTGTATCGATTTTTATCCGTATTCCGATCAAACGACATGTGGTTGAGTTGCTCCACGCCCGGACAGGAAATTTTAAGTTCATTGAATTCCTGAAGCAGTGATTCGACGCCCTTGGCCATGACGATGGTGGCAAAGCGCCTCATTACGATGCGACTTCGTTCGTTGGGGATGTTATCGATCGGTGGTATCACGGCTGAAATGAATAGGCATAAAACTGAGCATTCATAGATCGTGCTTACGTGGCTCGATGACAGTCTTCTTTCGACCACTCGCATCTACAGAGTGCGTGACATCGATCTTTTCTTTCGATTTATTAGCAATCGGATTCGGCTTCCGGTTGACGGACACGGCCGACTCTCGCTTTTTGAGCAGGCCGATGCCGTGCATGTTGGATCCTTTTGCGGGCTTCAGCTTGACGTCGGGTGGCACTTACCGGGAGGACACTGACAAGGAATTGATAGGCGCGTGCCGTCGACGCCGGAAGGGACGGCAGGGGGCCCGATCGGGGGCATTCTTGGGTCGAAGGGGTAGAGATTCTGGTATGGGAAGGGTAAATATGCAAAACTGACATATGCTAGAATTTTAGGAACACCCGGTATCGCTCATATTCCGTGTTTTGGTCGTGTTTTCGACGTTAGCACTGTTGGTTGAGATTGTTCATTATCATGTTAATGAAATTCTGGTGAGTTTTCTTATATAAACTGCGCCCAATGGTCTTATTTGTAAAATTCCTTCAGCTCGACCTCGTAGACTGCGGCGCCGACGACTGGCGAGTCGTCCTGACCAGTGAGCGTGTCATTCAATTCATCCTAGAATTCTGTGTATGCATGGTGTGCCCTTTGCCATGGTCCGGCACGTTAAATTGGACCTTCATCGAGCCTTCGAGGTATCACGAGCATCTTTACTCCATCAAACCAGTCCCTGTCGACGTGCTTCTGTCATTGCTGATGCTCGGAAGAGTGTATCTGCTCGGCAGATTCAGCGTTCAACACTCTAAACAGTTCCAAGATGCTTCCACGAGAACATTAGCCGCCTTGAACCGGATCCAAGTCAACTTTAGCTTCGTCATGAAGACAGTCCTCGATCAACGGCCGCTCCTATTCCTGACAGTGTTCACACTCGCCTTCTGGGTCACAACGGCATGGACTTTTGCGCAGTGTGAGCGGCTTGGCAGGGAAGAAGAGGCGCCGATACTGTATTCGAATGCGCTTTGGTTCATTGGTTGGTTTTGATTTTTTTTGAAAACTGTTCGTTCTAATATGTGAGTTTTAGCGATTTCCTTTATGCTAAACGGCTACGGTGACATAGTCCCCAAAACAAATGCCGGCCGCATCATAGCCATCATCGTCGGCGTCATCGGAGCCATCATTTCATCGATTTTGATCGCTGTCATCTCGAGAAAGATCCTCCTCAGCCAGGGTCAGCGCAATGTCAACAACTTCATGAATGATTCAAAGCTGACTCAGAGGCACAAAGACGCCGCGGCGAGAGTGCTCCAGAAGACATGGCATATTTATAAGTGTCTTCAATCGAGTGATGCCGCCGACCACCAACTTCGGCAACATCAGAGGAAGTTTTTGGAGGCGATTCACGAATTCCGTCGAATAAAGAACAAGATTCGCATCTTTGGAGAGTCTACGCAGACCAGTATTCAGCAGATGAATAGGGTGAGTTGGAGGGTTAGGGTTTTCGTGGTGGGACCAAGTTTTTTTGTTTTAAACTGCGGCCCGGAGTTGAACACGTTTTGGAAAACTTGTCATCAATAGTGAAATCAATCTTATCTCAGGGACGTAATTTCGTGTCGGGACCAATTTTCGTGGTGGGAACATTTTTTTGTGATGGGGCCAATCTTGTTTAAGAATGAACTCTGGTAAAAGGCGTGTTTTTGCTTCATGAACCAAATTGTTTAAACTGGAACAACGCGGTTTTGATGAAGCCAGTTTCCGTGTTGGGACCAACTTTTCGTTTGAAGACAACATTTTGGGGGGCTTGTTTTAATATTATTATTTTTTACCGTAAAAACTGCTTTGACTTTTAGCTCATGACCGAAATGCACACCTCGATGCAACGCCTGGTCTCAGCCCAAGAAGAGATGCGTGCCCAGATCGAAGTCCTCCAGCGTGCCATGCGGAATCACTTTGTGAGTGCCCATGCCGCCGCTGTCACCGCCGCCAATAACACGTCCACGCCTACGCACAATGCTCAACAAAAGTTTTTACCCTTATGTAAGCCACTTTTCCACTTTCCCATTCCACCGTAACCTTAGCCCTTTTCAGAAATTCACAAAATTCGCCGTGCATTACCTTCTCAAGTCAAATCCACCGGTTGTTTTTGTTATATTTTTCAAACGCCTCCAAACATTCCGCCCTTACAATTGATTCTTGCTCCGTTGCAAATGTTATTTCATAAACTGTAAATTAAGATTTTATACATATCTGTTTTAGTTGTTGTTTAAAATTCGCACAATATTTAAGACCAGAGAAAACTATTTATATAAAGATGATATCAGTAACAGTAGCAATTGCATGACAACCACAAGATTAGATAAGTAAGTTCTTAAAATGGAAAGTAATTTTAGTTTCAGTTCCAAAAATCATAAAAACGAAAATAAAAGTGATGTAAACCCCGTTTAACGACGCCATTTCTTCAATGATTAGTGAGTGCCGATGACTCAGACGGCAATGGCCCCTGGAGGCATGTAGCCAATAAACTTATAATCCAAGTAGAGGCAGTTGTTAATGACCGAAACCGTTTGGCCATCATGTTTCGCCCGGAGTATTAGCTGTTCGGCAACGGTCGAATCCAGCGTTGGTGGACAGAGGTCGTTCGCGAGGAGCGAGGCGGCTTTGTTCGCCTTGAAAGTAGGAATGAGAATTAGAAAGATAAGAATGTGATGTCAGACCGGATGTTTGGGGTTATTTTTAGGGGTAATTAGTGGTTTTTTGGGGAAAGGACAAGGTTTATGGGCTGTACTTTGGGTGGGGAGCGGGTTTACAATGGGGTTATATGTATAAAACTGATACGGTGGCAAAAAAAGTTAAATTTGACTTACATTAAGCAAAGCCAGGGCCATATAGGTGGATGGATGATTGCCACGACCATGATCGACGCTATCAAAGTTTT
Organism: Panagrellus sp. LJ2284; assembly: GCA_024447225.1. NCBI lineage: Eukaryota > Metazoa > Nematoda > Chromadorea > Rhabditida > Panagrolaimidae > Panagrellus > Panagrellus sp. LJ2284. The sequence goes on along the minus strand of JAMRYC010000005.1, from coordinate 5,087,118 downwards.
TCTCGTCTTCTTTGGAGTTGTGACAGCCCATGCTGGTGGTAATCAATAAACTAAAACCGCAAGAATTTTTCTATTATCTAAATGCATGTTTTTGCAAAAAACAATCTCGAAACAAAGAAACAAAGCCACCCGTATCCACGGCATCGCGAAAGAATGGACCTCCATGGTCTCTACGGGGGTTAAGGGCACACGTTTGATCACAAAAATGCCTAAACAAAACTGCCAAAGCCTCAAAAACCATTTAAAAGTCTTCCTCAAAACTTCCCATTTTGCACTTAACCATATTACCCGTCTACACCACCCAAAAATGAGCTAAACAACAAGTACTATACAATACATGAAAATAATTATGTTTTTCAAACTATTCAGACGACAAAAAAGCTATTCTTTTTCTAACTGACAAAATTAGAGGCTTCAAGTATGGAAAGCATGCGCTGACCATGCCACAAACTAAAACTAAACTAGCAATTTTGTCCAGACAATGCACGCCCAATTTGAACCGTCTTCATTGGCATGAAACTTTGGCGGTCCCTTTCCGTCTACAGAGAACAAAAACCACAGAGTCAAGTGCCATTGGGTTTTTGCCACCCTCAAACATGGCTTAATAGATGGAATTGATGAATGAGTAAAGTGGAATGGCCTTTTTTATGGGCGGTGTGGAGTTTGTTTCCGGTTTGGATGAATAGGGCATTGGAAGTGGGGGTGGAGGCTTGATAGTCGTTTTATAAACTGCAAAATATTACATGTTAAACAAAAAAGGGGTACAGAAAGTTCAACAAATGACTTCCGAACAGCTAAGACTGTAGAAAGAACGTTTATGGTATTTCGGAATAGAAACATGGGTAAGGTTTCAAAACAATCAAAAGAATGTTATTTTTAGAAGTTATGAGATGCCTAAAACTGTAAAATTTAAAACTGGACGGGATATTGCATTCATTAGCATATAAAAATGTCATTGGCAGACTGACTGACTATGCGGGCGTGTTCTTAGAACCCCATTAGCACAATAAAGTTTGGTCTCGAATGACCTCAATAGGGGTGGTTCACGAGTGCCAACGGCAACGAACACCCATGGCGACGGTTTGGGGTTTTAGAAAGTTTGGATTTTGTAAACTGCTCGGCGGCGCGTACAATCAAAAAAAGGTTCAATAAACAAATTGTTACAAGTACTTTGTCATTAAAACTGTAGATTCACATGTAAAAACGTTTAACCCCAGAATTTCCAAAAAGCCAAATCAATTTCCCCACATTACATACCTGTGGACCAGGTGTGACAAAACGACATGTTTATGACTTCCTGCATGGTTTATACCATTCTGAAAAGACATTAACATTGTCGACAACCACTAAAGTATGTTTTTAAAACTGCAGTTCTTGTGATGGTTCCGAAAAACCATGTGGTCCACCCTCATCAGCACGCGCCATCACTGTGTTTCACGGTTTCATCGTTCCACGCCCTCACCGGATGTCAGCGATGTGGGCTCCGGGGGGCTAACGGGGCTGATGTAAGCGAAGCCGCAGCCTCTCAGACATCTTTGACGGGATTTACTTTAAAGGCCATTGGGCAAACACGACAAATGCGATCCATCAGCTCGCAACAACAACTTAATCTGAATGCCATTCAAGCAGCGAGCTAAGCCGGCGCTTTTAAAGATGGCCTCCAGTCATAAAGTCACAATAAAGGGCAACATCAGCGGCTTTTTAGGGGTGCGATGATATCAATGAAAACTGTTGTTAAAATGTATTGAAATCAAATTTGGTTTCATCCCACTCAAAAAGGAAACGCCAAACTAAAGATCAGAAACAAGTTGTAAACAAAATTTGACAAAAAGTTAAAGGAAAGAATCGATGTCAGAAGCACATGGTTTAACCGTTTGGTGGGACAGAGTCAAAGTTCGGAGCTGCACTGGCACGGCCAAACTGAAATATATAAACCTGCAGGGCCTGACATTTGAGATCCGTGAACACCTGCAAAGCGAATGCCGACCTTAAAAGGATGGATTAGCTGGGAAAACCATAAACGAAGGAAACGAAAGAATTTTTTAAATATAAAAACTGGGCATAAAAATTCTTGTTGTTAAAACTTGATTTTTACAAATTTTCAAAGCAATGAGAAAAACACATGGTTTTGTCAAAATTAAACTCAACTGTCATGTCATTGTTCACAATATCGTGCCGAAATAGATAAAGCATGATTAAACACAAACAAAAAACGTTCTTTAAAGTCAAACTCTCATTTCTTTGAATCAACATCCCAGACTAAAAGGATTATACAAATAAATTATGTGCATGCAAATGCCATCTTTATCACACCTTCGGCTGTCAAAAGTTCAATTCTTACGTTTGACTATGACACGTGTGTTCTTAATCATGCCATCATTAATCTTTTTTCAATTTATCGCATCTCACGAAAGTTGCAAATTAATTTTGCTGAAAGTTTATAAACTGGGGGCGCGGGTTTTTTTTCTACACAAATTAAGGCAGATTAAAATAGTAGCAAAGCATACCCCGAAATTAGAAGGAGACGGTATCACTGCTGAAGGTTATATTTAGAGGGTGAATGATTTCAAGGTTTTCAAAAAATGACGTTGACTAAAACAAAAAAGTTGTCAATTCGTGTTAAAATGTAACAAACTGCGATACTTTTGATGTGTTACTAAATGAAGTATGTCAGTAACAAATACGTGCCTTTCGATTGTTCGTCATTTGCACTGTTGACGTTCCACCCAAAAAATTTGAATAGACCCAAACTTTGCAGTGATTGAAACAGTGTTGAGCAAAACAGGATCTCTGACGTCTTTCTACGATCCATGAAGCCAAAGAAGGAGCTACCTAACTCGGAAACGCCTGCAAAGTCGCCCTCCAGACCGAGTAAAGAATCGACAGCGAAGCCGAAAGCGAGAGAAAAAGAACAGCCCTCTGGATCCTCGAGATCGACGTCTCGACACTCTGTGAAGGAAGATGGCGCAAAGCCGGATGAGAAGAAAAAACTTTCAAAGGAGGTAACAGCGCCGAAGCCGAAAGGTAGCAAGGAGGGCGAAAAGGAGGGTTCTTCAAGACCAACAATCCAGAATCTATCGAAAGAAAGTGCCACAAAGCCAAACGAAAAGAAGAAAAATTCTAAAGAAATCACAATCCCGAAGCCGAAGGGCAGTAAAGAAGGCGAAAAAGAAGGGTCCGCTAGGGCAACGACCAAAGGGGCAGCGAAAGAAAGCGCGTCAAAGCCTGATGAGAAGAAGAAGTTTTTCAAGGAGCTTCTAATTCCGAAAAAAGGTAGCAAAGAAGGCGAATCAAGTTCCTCCGGCGGCCACCGGGGCTCGAGTGAGGAATCCAAGAAATGCAGCAAGGAATCAGTGTCACCGCCACCGGTCGTTCCAAGTAGCCCACCGACGAAGGGCAAAGTTAACAAAACGACGGAAAACAGTGATCGGCTACAGGTTTCGGATACACCGGCGGAGCGCAAGGTGCATAAGGTTGTTCTGACTGGTGGGTTTTGCAGTTTTTGATAGTTTGATAAAAACTGGGCTTCCTTCTCCAGGTGGTCCATGTGGCGGCAAAACGACAGGCCAATCCCGCTTAGCAGCTTTCTTCCGGAAACATGGATGGACTGTGTTCTGTGTGCCAGAGGCGGCCACGATTCTGCTCGGAGGCGGAGTCCAATTCGCGGAATTGAACGCGTCACAAGCGAAACGGTTTCAAAAGGATTTGCTGTTGACGTTGCTGCAATTGGAGAAGGTTTATTTCAAGCAGGCGAAGCTGATCAGTGATAAGAATGTATTGATTATTTGTGATCGGGGTTTGAGTTTTATTTTTTTCACAAAACTACTTTATATTAAATACATTTTTTATTTTATGTCAAAACTGTACACCGTATGTGCTCGGTTAGTTTTTTATCAAAATTCCAGGCGCCATGGACCCCTCTGCCTTCGTCACTGTGCCTCAATGGCAAGAAATCCTGAAAGAATGCAAACTAAAAGCCTGCGATTTACGCGAAGGCCGTTACAATCAGATCGTTCACATGGTTACAGCTGCCGATGGGGCCAAGGAATACTATAGTTTGGCGACGAATTGCACGCGGTCAGAAAACATTAATCAGGCTATCGAGTGTGATCGGAGGGCTCGGAATGTGGGTTTTTTAGGAGTTGTAAAACTGTCAAAACTGAACTGTATAGCTTTTTAGGTCTGGATAGGTCACCCCTACATTGACATCATCGAAAACACCGACTGCATCAACTTCGAGGACAAAATCCGAAAAATGATCGGTGCCGTGGCGACGCGAGTTGGGATTGATTCTGATGCGAGTATCTGCAAGAACAGCAGGTGACAAAATTCATTTTAAACTAATGGTCAAATGCACGAGTAGCTTTTTAGAAAACGCAAATGGCTGGTGGCCTCCATCGACGAGTCAACCTTCGCCCCCTTCGAAAAGTTCCACATTATCATCGACTACCTCCTTACAGAAAACCCCGACATTCAGGTCCGCCTTCGTCGTCGCTGTCAAACACCTGATTACGCGACGTATACCATCACGACCCGGCATTACGGCATACCGGAGCCCTTTGAAACGCGTGCCGAGATATCGCTGAAGCAGTATCAACGCCATTTGACCATGAAGGACTCGACCCGTGCCACGCTTCACAAAACACGGCGATGTTTTCTCCACAACGCACAGTACTTCCAGCTGGACACCTACGAAGAACCGTTACCGCCTGGCGCGAAAGGGCAGCCGCTCAAAATCTTAGAGGCCTATACGATGAAAGCAGTCGGCGACTCATTACCGGAATTACCAAAATTCATTGAAATAGTGAGGGAAATCACGAAGGAGGAAGGCTACAGTATGTTTATGCTTGCGAAGGTGGATTCAGTGAGGGAGAGGAAGTCGGCTCTGGAGCCTGTGACGGCGAGAGGGGCTATAGCTGAGTAAACTGCTATTGTTTATGTGGTTTTTAAATATAAAAAAAGTTAAATTGATATGCGATTTGTAATTCAACCAATGCTCTGTAAACAGTAGTCGTAATGTATTTTAAACTGGGACACAGTATACAAAATTTGACAAAAAACACTGGATGGTCTAGCGTACGAACCAAAAGTGTCGGAAAACTGCGTATACCTACTTAAAATCATGTTTTTATGAATACAGACAAAGAGATCAAATTCCTTCTTAAATTCTTCATATTCATCTTCTGATACACCTGAAGATAGCTTCGAAACCGTTCAAAGCAGAAGGCCTTTGAAATTGGTGATGCCGAAGTTTTTGCCGGGGCGTTTGGGATCGAAAACATGTCGGAGGGCAGTAGAAATTTGCCCAAGTTAAGGGTGGTATTTACTGGAATTGGCATTCTGGGTTAAGAATTGGACAAAACTGTGGATTTGTGAAAACGTAGACTTATTTTGTAAAACAACACTACAACGTTGACCACCTACCGCCGCCGTCTGTAAATATCTGCTACAGTGCGACTTTTTTTATGTACCCAGATGTATCAAAGCAACGGATAAAAGCTAATCGTCCTACAGTGCGATCGTAATGACCCTATCGGTTTTGCGCCTTCTCTTCTAGGTATGTTGTGCTTTGTAATAAGTATTTCTGGATTTATGTGGATTACTTTTGTAATGCGTACACCCTCTGTGCGTGAGCAATGCTTTCAGTGAAAATTAATGGTTTAACTTCCGCTGGAATGCACAAACCACACATTTTATGTAGTACGGTAGTGCGTAAAAGGATAAAGAGACAAAACTACACTATATGATTAATTTTTGCAAAAAAAACTGTCGGAAATGTACCAAATAAATTCAATCGCTTGTTCGTGAAAATTTAAGTGATAATGAGTTTGGTCGAAATGGCGTTTAATCTGAATCAACTAGCCGTAAATGCGCTGTATAAAAACAAAGCGTGAATAGGTTTTAGTGATCCAGGTGCTTACCGCTAGCTATTGCACAACGGTCACGAAATGAATACATGCAAGCCTGTCATGTGGTAACCGCAGAGCAGTTGATCCGAGAACGAACCTGGTTTTTACGGTAATCTTAGATGCGCCATTGTCGATTTTAGTTTTATTAAACGCCGTTTATTTCTTACGGCCCTTTAACATGTAAAGAAGGTGCCTTACTAAAACAGCGGGGTGATTAGTATAGGCGCACTGCTGTTTTGATTCGATAAGCCGGAAATGAGAGATCTACCACATATTTTGACTACATGCGGGGGTGTGTCGACTTATGAACTATGCACCCGTTTATCCGGATTCAAATAATTTAATCTTTTATGTGACCCAAAAGATATTCTACAGTAACGCGCGTTTGCCATAAACTACAAAAGTAAAGATTTATGGATGATGACGGGGATGAATCATAGCGTGTTTTCCAGGAGTTTTGTCTGTGACCTGTATTTAAATAGAGGCCTTTATTGTAGGTGTACCGGTTCGAACTGGCAGGCAAATCAGACACCATCATCTTTACCGGCCGTAGACATTATGTTCCACACGTGTGTCTACTTATGCATTATCATTGGTATTGTGATTTTGTTCGCTGAAGCGGCGCCATCGATAGCTATGCATGGATTGCGACTTCACGGGCATCGGAATCGACGAATGGCGACTCCGGTGGCCTTTACCGGGCGGGTAACGGCGTTGAATGGACTATCTAATGACGACAAGTTACTCATGTTGGCATCACTTAAGGAATACCTCCAACGGCATCAACAACCTAACAGTGATAACAAAACTGGGGAGCCAAATCAAGTTACAGCAGAACACCCTTGCAGCCATAAAATCTTATCCTCCCAGTTATAAATATTGATTTCAATCATTAAAAGAAAGCGACGTCATTAGTTTCATTTGTATTAGTTGTTATTGGCATCGCTCAAAGAATTCCGAGCGGTATCAACATCCTAACAACGAAAATGCTAAAACTGTGGTGTTTTTTTTTCCGGAACTAATACCACCTTCTACCAAAAATCAGCTTCAACCTTTCAACTATTCATATTGAAATCATTGCTCAACAGGATGCCCTGCTGGTAGTTTTATTCACTCATGCGTTTGTAAGTATTTGTTATTGTTACACAACTTTCACCTTGGTTTTTAGTTTTAAAAAACTGTGCGGTGAACACTATTTGGGCAGGACACTTACGAAGAACAGTTACCACAGGAGGAACGAGGGAAGCCGCTGCCAATCTTGACAGCTACGACGAAATCGGTCAAAGACCCATTGCCAGAAGTGGGAAATCGATTCTAGAGCGTGAAGTCAAGAGGGACTGTCGACTAAACTGCCATACTTGTGTAAGGATTATAAAGTGAGACGAACTTTTCTCAACAAACGCTTTTTAAACAACTTCAACACAAAAGTTTTAAAATGATTAGTGTGAAAAACTGTCGCACGCATCTTTTTATCTACACTACAGTACACAAAATTTAACATTAAAAATCTTTATTAATCTAATGTAGCCTGCTTACAATAAGCGTACAAAAACTGTTTACGATAATTATTTAATCAATGCAGACAAAGAGCTCAAACCCCTTCCTAAACTTCTCCATTTCCATTTTCTGATGGGTCTGAACGTAGCTTCGAACAACTCGACGGACTGCCGTAAAAACGAAGCTCGCATCCTCTGCTTCGTCCAAAGCCGCTTCATTCAGATTGCTCTTGACGCGGTGAAGGTTCGGGAACAAGTAATTCTCGAGAACTGTGTCCCCAAGGCAGTTCAGCGCGTAGACAAGGCCATAGGTAGCGTAGACGCTGCAATCGCGACGGTACAGGCCGGACGTAAGGACGTTAGTGATGCGTTGTTTCATGACGGGCTCGGCTCTAAAAATTAAAAACTGCCGCTTCTGGGTATGGTTGGATCAACTTGGCTTACTTGACAATTCTTTCGAGCAGTTTGGCACAGTGACGTTTCTGACGAAAGTGTCCCTTCATCGGCTTCGCGACGAGTACGGATACGACGGCGGGGAGAAGCTTGAAGAGCTGAAAAAAGTAATTTTAAAACTGCTAATAAAATAGTATGTGCGGTTTCACCCCCGGTTCAATGTCAAGATTGCCATTCTGGAGCATGGCATCAACCATGTCCATCAGGGAGGATAGAAGGAACGGGAACTCCTGGATGATGTTAACCCGGACACTGTCGAAGATGAAGTGGGCCAAACGGAGCAACAGTGGCTGAAGACTGGCATCGTGGGTCAGGATTTGGAGGCCACGCTTGCGCTCGCCGATGTCATCACTGGTTGCGGCTTCGGTGATGTCGATGAAGAGCTCCTGCTCCTCGGCGGAATGTGGATGGGCTGGGGCAGCGACGTGGACCTTCTCCTGGAGGGGGCCTTTGAAGTCGGTCAGGCCGAAGTTTTTGCGGGGGCGTTTCGGTGGGGAGGAGATGTCGGAGGTTGGGGGATGTTTGCCGAGGTGGAGGTTGTTCACTAGAAATTGGGGTTTGGAAAACTGGGCTGATGGTTGAATGAGCTTACTCAAATCGACAACATTGGAAGAGTGTTCAACGTGGGATGCAGTATGCTTGTTCATGGTTTGGATAAAACTGCAGGTTCCACGTGCCAGACGACGTTGAAGTCTATGGTTACCTGGATGTCACAAAAAGCAGGAAAAAACAAAACGGATTGATAGTTTCTTCTTGGTAATATCTAAAACATTTCAAAACTGGTCAACGGTAAAATTAGTCAGATAACCTTCCAAAAACACGCGCACGTACAAAAAGTCAAATAAACTGACCCCATTCCCTTAACCTAGCAAGAAACAGAACTCCCACGCGACGACCACCGAACCCGGCCACGCTCCCCACAGATCGGTAGCAACCCTCACGCTCCAGCCCACCTCACTCTACATCTACATGGCCGCCCCTGACTGGCTGCTCCGAAGTTTCCACTTTCCCAAGAGCGCGAGTCAGTGACTGTCTAGCTCGCATCGCCTGCAGCATTTCGAAATGTGTTCCGCTAACTCGCTCCTTCGCTTCCACAATTCAGCTCTTCATATTAGTAAACTGTTGGTCGATTACTACAAACGTATTCATATTTATTGAATCTTTGGCATTATGAGACAACTAGGAACATTGAAATCAAAACCACGTATCAGTCGACATTAGTAAAGCCTAGAAAAGCGGAACGAAATCAAAACAAACAAAACGAGGAACAAAATTTGAATCAATCGATCCAAATATGGCACACAACCAAAGTGAAGGCGAATAACATACAATCTGATGTACTTGGGAAGAGAGGATAAATTTATACATTTTAAACAAATACCCGGAGCATGGCACAGACCCGGTGTAAGTGAAAACAATCGGTGAGTATGGAAATATTAATCTTTACATTAGGCATTGACGCCACCGATGCTGATCGAGTTGAGGACGTAGGCGGCGCCGTAGACGGATGGGTCGTCGATGAGGCCGGTGTCGTGGCGGAGGATAAACTGAAAGAGGAACGGTAAAAGGCGCTGAATAAGACGGGCAAAAACAAACCTCCTGATCGCCGAAAAAGTCCTTTAATCGTTCAAGCATGCCAGTGAACGACTTTTGAAGCATTTCTTGGTATTCTTGCTGGTCCGTGCCGATGGCTTTGGCATTAACTTCGAGGGCGTCCTGGATTTCGGTCATGAGGATCCTGGAAATTAATTTTAAGTAAACTGGTAATGGTCGATCTAATACAAAACTTACTTGAAAGATTGAACAAGCGCCTCGAGGCCGTCCTGTCCGTAACGCTCCTTCTGCACGGCCGTCGTGAAGGCTTCGGCATAGGCCAACACGCCCACATTGACCGTCGGACTGACAGCACCCTGCAAGAAGCACTGAAGCCCCTTGATGTCGATCCTGGCCACTGCGGCTCCGTCAACGCCGATAGCAGCGCATCGGGGCGGGATTCCAGCGGCGGCGAGGAACTTTCGAATCTGGTTGGCCTTCTGGCGAAGGCGATCACATGCCAGTTCCAACGGGTTCAACACGATCTCGGTGCGTTCCATGACGCGGCTTCGGCGACGAGTGTTGGGGAAGGATTCTTTCACTGAAAAATTATACATTTATTATTTTTCTAAAACTGCGAAAAAAACTGCCTACCTCTCAAATAAACCCTCTTCAACGACAACCGAGCCATTTCCGGTGCATCCTTCGGCACCGAGTCATCGGTGAGCGTTTCCTCGTAGTAAAAGTGCTTAACGTTGGTGTGGTGCCAGTAGTTCATGGTGTCAGCACTGGCGGAGCCGAAGGAGTCCATGTCGGCGATGGTGTCATCCTTCGACTTTTCGACGACTTCAGCTGGCAAGTTGATGCACGGTTCGACGTGGGTCATCTGGATGTAGGCAACGTCGGGCTTCAACGCAGACATGTCGATCTTGTTTTCCGGAAGCACTTGGACACGGTCATGCCCGAGGGTGTGCTGGGCTGTGGCGACCATGCGTTCACAGGCGGCGGCAAGACTGGTGAGACCGGGTTCACGGTAGATCCATTCCGTTTTGTCGTCCTCACTGAAAACGATACATTTGTCAAACAAAAACTGGAAGGTCGTAGTAAAACGTAAAAGGTCAGTTTAACCGAATCAGTAAACAAAAATATTGGCAAACATCTACTTTATAAACATAATGTGTATAAAAAACTGGATTGTTGGATTCTGATTTTAAACAAGTCTATAAACTCGACCACCTATAGTATATATCGACAACTACTATCTGGTTTTAAACTGTCCACTGCTAGATGATCAATAAATTCAATAAACTAACCGAAAATGTCGTTCACCATGAAGCACAACACGGAAATACGTGCCCAGATGCCGTTTTCCGCTGGCTTTGACTTCAGCTGCACGACTTGAAGCTTGTTGAAGTTCGCTATAGATGCTCACCAACGCCTAAAAACAATTATAAAATTAGGACCAAGTTATTTTATCATGTATTTTGAAAGTGTAGCCTACAAAAACTGGGACAGAGACCATTGTGCTAGTATATTTTCTGATTCAGTTTCCTTTCATTAACCTTTTTTTTCACAATGATGTCTAACGAAATGACGAATACTATTTCCATACCAGTCCAACTTTTGTCACAAAAGAGCAACTTTAAAAAGTGTGCTGAGCTTCCGGTTTTGATTACTTGTTGCAAAGAAAAAGGCTGATAAACTGTGATAAATCAAGCATGTCATCTCAATGAACTCAATGAGCCAAAAGAATAAGAGAGTAAAAAATGCGTTTGTATTTGTAACTCAAAAGGGGAAGTGAACATGCGCGCGTATAAATGCAACAGAAACCGCTACTTTAGCTGTACACGACTGTAAACTGCTGCTACAGTAGGCCAACTTGTAGTCAGATGCATGACTAAAAGGTAGTAATAGTCGCGTTGATCCTCGCTTTCTTGCTCAACGTTAAAAAGAAATGTTTCTATTTTGTGCATTTTAAAGTGTTTCGGAAATTAAGTGTTTATTACTTGTAAAACACCTTCTTCGCGAGAATAGTATTGTTTTTAGTGAAAGTAAATCTTTCAATTTGCTAAATACGCATTCTGTCATACGGTATTGCATAGAAAAAGGTATGTCCGAAGTTTTATGTTTGCAACAAAAACTGTATCAGGGTAACCGTTCGTTTTAAAAAAGCTTCAAACAGTTCTGCGCCTTAAACCCCACCTATTACTACGCGATAAAAACATGCAGTGACATATTAGGCATAATCCGTATGACACGGTAGCTATAGCTGGAAACACATGCTTATAATCTGCGTAACACGTTGCGCAAAAGGGCTTCTGTAACACAAGTTTGGCATAAAAACAGAAACGACTTTGCAAAGCGTCAAACGACCGTATCCACGTTCTTGACGCTGTCCTTCGGCTTTTTGCGTGTTGTAAAAAAACTGCACGAACTTGTCTTTTCCGTAGTACGAAAACATGACGCTTAAAATAGCAAATTCTCTATTTCCGTGCCTATTAGCAAATTCTGATGCGTTTGTAAATACATCAAAGACAGCATTTTTTAAACTATTCTTCCAAGAAAACCAACCTTAAAATCCTTCGCATCCTCAAAAATCGGGATCACGAACCGGCAAATGGGCCCGACAGCCTCATAGCGTTCAGCTTGCACCAGTGCTCTGACCAGGTCCTCGATCTTGCGTGTGAACATGTTCTGAAAGTATGTACATTGATCATTAAAAAATCTCAATTAAACTTCGAACTGAATGACAAGGCTACGCACTTATGTAGCCGGATTCCAATTATCCTTTTTTACAATTTATCAGAAAAAACCCCTGTCCCGACGACAACTTTTGGACCTTGCTCTGTCTAGAAAAATTGTTTCTACACAAAAAAGTTGTTTCCAACACTATTTGTAACTTAAACAGCCTACAAACCACTGATCAAAATTTATTTTAGATAAAGATGAACGAAAATTATACATGTTTCCTGTTAGTTACACGGGTGCTACCTTACAAACGTTTGCGGGGTGTTTATAGTTAAGCAACATTTTTCATGGTTTGTGTCATTCAGAATATTTCAACAAAAAAAGACATTGTCCGCGTAATTTTACGCTTATTAGTCATGAAAGTACCGTATTTAGCACCCACTTTACTACGTTTTTGTACAGTGAAGAAGCTAATTTCATTCATCAGAGGGTTTATGAGACTGATACCATAATATACTCACATTTCATATACTTTTTACCTTTTTTTAATCTTTAAAAATGAAAAGTTTTTTAGTCATTTAATTATAAAGCTAAATGTTATCTTAAATGATTCCCTAGTTCCGCAAAACAAGGAATTACGCAGCATTTGAGATGTTAGTACAGCAAAAAGCCTATTAACGCCTTTTTGTTATCATTTTTTGTACATTTAGCAAAAACATACAAAAGCACAAGGAAGCAAAACAACGAATTGGCGTCACTTGCCACCTATACTTGAACTAATCATGTTTTGGTCGCATTTAGAATGCATGACAACATCCGTACTTATATATAAAGTAGATCGGTGCCTATTTGTTTGGGTGCATGGTTATGTGTGGTATAAAAACTGCTACCATAGAGGTCTTCTTAGTGACTAATAAACTTCGACTTAAACAGTATGCCGTTAATCCATGTCAAACGAGAAACATCATGCACCCAGTATCCCCCCTTCACACCTAACAGGATTAATTCCAATTTCTAAAGCTTACATGTTACTCTGTTGGGGCGATTACCTTGAAAAATCACAACATAGTTAAGCCGGGTACAAAAGTATTTACATACATAGCCCAAAAAATGAACATTTTAATCCTATTAATCCACTCAACTTTCGTACTAATTGCCCTCCTGTTTGCACCGCTTCAGCTTCACTATGCACATGTGTTTAAATATAACTAGCTCCCTTATAATTAATTATTAAAACTGATACATTTTTGTACCGTTCATTGAGAGATTCAAATTGTTTCAAGTGTCACTCATTTCCGTAATTGTCCCCGCCTTTAACCCGGTTCAAGACTAAAAAACGTCTGGCATTAAAAAAGTGGAGATGCAATGATTATTGTGAACCGAGCCAGCTCATACAAAATTATGGCAATTTCGATAAGGAAAGGAGGTACTTAACTAAAACGGAGGAATGTTATAGTGTTTTTGAGTAACCTCCTCCCACCTTTTATTATGTTAGCGGCGGGGGGTTCGAAAAAGGTTGAAGATGTATAAACTGCGACCGTTTTCGAATGGTAAGACAACTGTTTCACGTCAACTATCCAGAATTCTCTACAACACATTCTGATAACCTTCGTGGGCGCGACTTGTATCCAAAACTGTTGACTTATCACTTATGTACCCTTTTATCCGGATAGGGCATCCAATTTAATGTTTTTTGTAACCGCAAATCCAGTCTACAGTATCTCGCGTGTCCCGTCAACTACGAAAGTGAAGATTTGGGGGATGAACTGATGACGACGATGAATCACGGCGTGTTTTCCATATATTCTGTGTCTATGACCGGTATGAAAATGAACGCCTTTCTTGCAGGTGTACCGGTTCGAACTGGCAGGCAAATCAGACACCATCATCTTTACTGGACGTAGACATTATGTTCCACACGTGTGTCTACTTATGCATTATCATTGGTATTGTGATTTTGTGCGCTGAAGCGGCGCCATCGATAGCTATGCATGGATTGCGACTTCACGGGCACCGGAATCGAAGAATGGTGACTCCAGTGGCGTTCACTGGACGGGTGACGGCGTTGAATGGGCTATCTAATGACGACAAATCACTAATGTTGGCATCGCTCAAAGAATATCTCCAGCGGCATCAACAACCTAACAATGATAAACCTAAAACTGTCCAGAATGGCGAAGAAAACACTAACCTCCCAGAAGAACATCCCCTCCCGAGACACAGCCCCAAAATCCTATCCTCCCAGCTATACATATTGAAATCGATTGTTGACAGGATGCGACGCCAGTAATTTCAGTTGTATAATATTTGTTGTTGTTACTTAACTGCCACCGAAACGGGTATATTGTAAACTGACGGAAACGGCCTTCTTTATGTCTTCCAATCTACGAGTCCTCATACTGTTATCTCCACCTTTTTTGTATTTCTAGATACTTGCTCAATCTAATAAACAAACTCACAAGTGTAACCACCACCGGAAGGACATTAAAAACACTTGTAGGCATTTTCGAAAAAGAGTGCATCGTAGTAGAAGGGTATGCGGTTTAAAACCGACCAAAACTACGTTTATTGGTTGCTTTGATAACACAATTTCAAGAGTAATAGTGGCATAGTCAGCTGGCGCGCCAGTAATTGTTGCGATTAATTGCAAAACGGTGGAAACTGCATAGCAGGTAAAAACCGTATAGCGATAAAAATTAGAAAACTGAGTCAGAAAAAGTCATAAGAATGTGGTATATAAAAAGGACCGCTTCAAATGATAAAAGTTTAGCCATAATTATATAAGTAGAAAACCACTGTAGGGAGAACAGACCAAAACAGTGAACTTTTTATCAACCTATAAGCAACTTTGAGTTGAAAAAAATACAATAACAATACTCGATTCCGCTAAAGCTCAACTTTAGATAATCTACAGTACCATAGACTTTGTGTATTTGCTCTCATTTCAGATAAGACCAAAGAGCTTCTTATGCTTAATCCGTAAAACAAGACTACGTCTACCTATTACGATGTGAGACTAGAATCACATTAATGGGTATTATGCCACTGAAACATGGTTAAACAAGAAAACTGCACGTACGGACGAAACGAGTTCGATAACAATTCTCTTGCAACTAGCATTTTTGCACACCCACTCAAAATTTACAAACCAGATACAAACGCTACTGTTTCAACTACAAAAAACATTCCAATAACTCTCAAGGACAAAAAAGTACTCATAGCCTCGTAATCCGTAGTATACGTATGTCCAAAAAAGGTAAAGAATTTAACAGTTTATAGTAAATTACCTAAACCACTCCACTTCCTGATGAGGTCATCCAAGAAAAAAGCCTGTCTGATAAAAGTTTCGAAAAATAAATGAAAACTGCACTCTTCTTCGCTGTATACCAAGATCCAAAATAGAGTGAAACACTTTACTTCCGTAACCAATTATCAATTAGCTTTATCTCAGACTAAAGTTTTCAAAGATTAGCCTTATTAATCGCCAAATACAAACTGGTCCATGAATACTAGAAATGTATGTAGTCAAAGACAAAAAAGGCTACTCTATTCAACCAAAATTCACCTTTTTTGTTGTGTCTAAACTATGTGATCGGCGGTGGCATATAATTATGCGTTTTGCAAAATGTTTAAACTGGAGGATTCGAAGACATGAGTCTATGCTAATGGTGTTTACGCTAGTCCCCCAAAATACAAACTGACTTTGAAAACGAATGTAAGAAAATCAGACTCACCAAGGTATATCCCGCTTGTTGCGTCGTGTCGATCATGGAAACATCGTTGACGTTTTCCTCGGCAACAATGTCGCGATTGATGCAGTCGAACAGGTACCAATCTACGCCCCCAAGCACGCCTCGAGCAAACAGCTCTTTGGCCATAATAGCCACGGAATGGGCCAGGCAGACGGCCGCTTCGGAAAACCAGTTTTCAGCGTTGTGTTTTTCGGCGAGACTGTCGAACCAGGTGACACGGAGGGATGCCGATCCACGGTAGCTGTCAGCGAGTTGGATGTGCAGATCAGCAAGACGGAACTAAAACTGTTGATATTAAAGGCGCACGAAACACAAACGGCTTACCGGATCCTCAGCCGCATCAGTCAACGCTCCCGTCGCCGACAAAACACCCCGCATTTGGGCAATCAGCTCCATCACAGCGCTTTCAAAAGGAGAGAGCCTCTTTTCCTGAGCCTGGGACGTGATCAAGCTCTCCAGAACGGCTAAACCTTGCTCGAAAAAGGGGCTGGTGGCGAGTGGCTGTTGCTTGCCCAACAAATAGGCCAACGCGACACTGGTCTGCGAGCCGGGACGGCCGAGGCATTCGATTCCGCGCTTCGGGGCTCCTTGTCGAGAAGTCAGGGTCGCTTTTGGGGGGGATGCCTGATGTCGGGCACCGCTCAATCTGATGGGACGAGGACGCATTGGGGTGTAGCTGACATCCATGGACGATTCCTTGGCCCTTTGCTCGATCAAAACCTCATATCCGCGTCGAAGGACGACTTGAAGCAGGGCCGCACTCGCTTGCTGGATCTTCGGATAGCGCGAATTCAGCTGGAGCAGCATGGCTTCGATGACGAGAGCCAGGGGTTCCATCGGCCCAGCGACAAAGAATCTCGACGTAAAATGGCTCACAAAGATGGACAGCGCAGCCAGGGCGTTTAGACGGATGCTCTCGGGCCAGGTTTCATCCAACAACCGAAGGTACAGCAACAAAAGCCTTGTGAAGGCTTCATCGCTCGATTCTGACGACAAATGCGCGCATCGACCAGCAACATCAGTGGTGACTGTTTGGGCAATGTCGAGAACGGTGATGGCGATTTCCTGGGTGAGACCGCATTCCTTCAAAAAGGCTACCGGCGATTCGGAGTCATCATTATGAGGGGCCTCGGTCAACGTGGCACTTGAAGGCGCTTCTGTGGACATGTTGGAGGAAGTCTGACTGTCAAGGGTGCCACTGCTTCGAGGGAACGAGTCATAGCTGGAGGACGGTCGAGACGGGCGATCGGAGAATTGGAAGTTGACCGTGGCTTTGTTGGCCATGTGATATCTGAAAGAGGGTTCATAAACTGAAGCGAATGAGGTGGTGTACTTACTTTTTCTTCAAAACCTTGTGCAAATAAGTCCTTCCCGGATAGCCAAACATCTGCAGGGCCAATTCCAACAAATGCAAAAACTCCAGCAGCCCATTGGCATTGCCTTTCTGCTCCTGCATCAGCCAGATCGTCGACAGCGTCTTCTTCGGTATGCGGCCCAGAATGTACAGCACACTGACCAGGATGTCTCGAGCTTCATTCTTGTTGAGTTTCTCTGCCAAGGGCGCCAAAGCGGTTCCAGCATCTCCGGCCGGGGTCGCGGCAGCTGATGGAACACTTCCTTTGACGGCAGGGTTGCCATTAGAAGCCTGCCATGCCGATGATCCGACAACATTGCTGCCACTGACTACAGCCCCGCGAGCATGGGTCAACGAATAGTGGAATGCCAGAGTACTGTAGGTGACGCCAGCGGCCTTCGAATCCGCAACTTCGGGCTTTTCAGCGGCAACTTTCGCGGCGGCATCGAGCTCACGGATGTTGTCGATGGCAAATTGGAGCAGTGGGACATACATCAAGGCGATCCGGCCCTGGGAAGCTTGATCAGTGTATCGGGTATCGGCGGAGTGCTTTGCCAACAGATTACGGACAAGGGCAATGACGAGCGGACGGTAATCACGGGGCTCGCGGAGAGATGCCAAGAGCTCTTGGATCAGCAACCCGACAGGGAAATGCGTTTCACAGTAGTTGGTACTGAGCCAGAAGTGGTCTGCGTAGTTGTCGAATCGCGTTGCCAGGGCATTCGCGTCGTGATCACTTGCCGAATTGGTCGTCGTCGAGAATATCGCAAAAAATTTCGATACAAAACTCGCATTATTCGGCGGCTCGCTGTACGGACCAACTACAGGTCCTCCGCGAAGGATGGCGTTGTTCCGATCGGTCAACAACGGCAGACTCAACGGAATCCAATGTTCATACCCAGCCATAATCCGCAGCAAATCGAGCTTCAAGCCTCGGAACGTGTTCGATTGTCGGGAAACGGTCGAATCTTCGGACGCAAGACGGTCATACTTGTCCACCAGCCTGTGCATCAACGTCATGACGGTGTTCCGATCGGTCAACGCCAACAAAAACCGCAAAAAGTAGGCCAGCGCTGCATTGGCGGCCGGGGCTTCGCTCATTCCCTGATTCCGACGCACTGCTTCGATCATCGCATCAACGAGGGACGTAACCAAGTCGAGAACGTCGCCAGGGAAGCGATCGCGTCTCGCTGCTTTGAACTTCCTCGTAGCGATCAGCCACTGGGCCATGCTTTTGACGATGACATCGAAAAAGAACCACAGTTGGCGGAAGATTCGCTCCATCGCACGCTCCTCGCCACGCATCTCTTGCAGCAGCTTCACCAAATGCTTCAGAATCGCAGCATGAGCGGGCTCTTCTTCGCCAGAGATGGAGGCTGTCGTTCCAGGAGTAGCTGCACCGAAATGGCACTGGACAAAGGTTCGAAGGACACTGTCGAAGCCAGCTTCCGAAGCGCGATCGACTATGCCGATGGTGACGCCGAGGATTTGGGTGCCAATGTCTTTGTGATGGATGATCGGTAGAAGGGCAAACAGTCGCTGCAAGACGACGTGAAAATGCGGGATCAAGCGAACAATGTTGACGTTGAGCAAGTTTCCGGCTTTGGCAGCAATCTTTTCAAAAAGCTTTTCCTCATTGTGCGAGCCGGCTAAGTTGCCGTCTGATGGCAGGGACTCGCTGATTGTCGTCGGCGAACACGACCGATTAGCAGTCGCAGAAGAGCTCGCAACGGCCGAGGCTTCGGAAGTCGTTGGCTCTCCATTGAAGCTGATATTCGCATTGCCGGAAACGAGTCTCCGATAATCATAAAGCCGGTTACACGCTTGGAAGAAGCCTTGCAGATTGTCTTCTGTCGTGAAGACCGATGAAACCAAGCGAAGTCGAACACGGAACAACGGCCGACCATTATCGAGCCATTTTATCTCTGGGCCTTGATGGCCTTTGCCATTGCTGAGCTGTTGATAGTGCATGTAGCCAGCGACGAGAGATCCGGCCACCGGAAGGTCAAAATCTTGGACGTCTTCGCTCATGATGAGGAAATTGCCGTTCCGAGCCAATGGCAGCCAAGCATAGCCAACTGGGGTCGTGATTCCGCCGTTCTTCTGCGGTTTCTGATCCATGGCACTGGAGACACTAACATGGTAAAACGTGAAGAGGAGATGGTCAGACGAATCGACGACGATGGGCAGCTGGACCTTGATTTCATCGTTGAAAACAGGGTTCTGCTCGTGATACTGGACGGCTGTGTTGCCGAATTGGCAGTGCGGTCCGTAGGGGTTGCCACGGTCGATGATCGCCTGCAAATAGAAGTGTTAAAACTGAACGCCGGGAAACAAAAGGTAAGATAACGCCAAAAACAAACCTTAGCATTGGTGCCATCCCTCAGCTTACTGCTGATAAACCGCACAAAACAGCTGATATTCCGCGCTCTTGAGCCCGAATTCTTCTGCCCGCCAAAGCTCAACGAGACCGGATACACATACAGTAGATTGACCAGCTCGCTATACGGTGCCGTCGCGACATCCCCAAATGTCTGCAACTCAAATGTCGGCGTCGCTTCTTCCGTAACTTTTGGCCATGGCTTTAACGGTAACAATGTTGGCGAAATACGGTGCTGAATCGTCGAAAACGAGTAAATTTTGTTCGGTAAAACCTTGACCGAGGCATTCGGGATGGGAGTTAGCTTGCCGGATTTTTCGGTCCTAAAAAGTTGTAAGTAAAACTGTCATGCACCGCTGCAAATGGTAAAACTCACTTAATACAATCAATCAACAGCTTCTGCAACTCAACCTCAGTCTGCTTCGGATCTGCTTTGAACAACTGCCAGCCACCGTCATCAGCCGGGAAGCCAGGTTTCCGCATGGTGGGAATCAGCGGTCCAGCAGTCCAAGCAAACGGTGTCCGATAACGTGCTAGTTTTTCGGCCGTCATTTTGGCCGTTTTACTGACTTTGAGGGCCGTCTTCTGGTCAACTATGCTCGACTTGCTGTAGACGTCAGGGATACCGTCGGAGAGCAGCCTTTCGATCCTGACCACAACGAAGACATCACTCGGTGGCGCGGCAATGGCACATATCATCTGATGGGTCTTGGATTCCATCATCAGGTTGTACGGGATATCATTGACGGTGCCACAGGGCGTTGATGTAATCCGAATCGGGGACGATTGCGGCGAGGCGGCGATTCCTTCACGAAAAACTGCGTCAAGATGAGAGGGGACGAGAGAAGCCTTGTATTCTTCAGTTAAGCGTGTCCCAGTAGCAACGTCAAAGAGAAAGAGCCGAACAAAGAGGGGCTCGAATTGGAAATATGGATCATCAGCAAAGTTGGTTCGCATGGTCAAGCTCAGGAATTCAATTCGGACCTTCAGCTTTTTCACGCGATCAGAAACTGGCGGCGGCGATGTCGGTATCGACGCATTCTTGTCATTGTTGTCGATGCTGGTGCCAGAATCCGCGGAATGGGCGGTCTGCGTCGACGAGGAGGACAACGTTGATCGACTGGATTGTACTCCGATTAGTGGCTTCAACAATAGGCTCGATGTCGCTGGCGTCTCTGTTGGAAGGGGCTCCAGTTCCGGATACAAGGCGAACAGATTCTTCCGATCGATCACCGGTGGCTGTAAAGCCTTGCCAACGGCATTCTTGGACCTCCAGATCGGCGCTCCAGACGCATCCCGACTACCGCCAGACCCCTCGCTTCCAATGCTCTCCGTGTCTGGGGCAGACTTGTTCGACACCGAGGCAGCATCACGGGCATCACCGATCGAAGCCGAGTCTTCCTTCGACATTTCGACCAGGTTTTGGCCAATGGAAACAACCCAGGACGCGAAATCGGTACCACCATCACGATCAGCTGCAAGGACAAGCACAGGCTTCTCGTTGCCATTGCCATTGGACGTCGAGGGACCATAAAGTTGGATGAACTCGCGACCTTTCTTCGTAAATGGCTGCGAAACACGTTTGACTTCGATTGGAGGCTGGTTGGACGGGACATTTGCCTGCTTTTGGAGATCGACCAAGACGGCATCCATTTCGTTGCGGCGGACAATGCAGTAGCGACGCTTTTCGGACTGGAAACGTGACAATTTGCTTTTTAAAACTGAGTCTAATAACATGAAAAAGGACTTACAAAAATCATCTTATCAAAGATTCCAGAATCATTCGGCACAACCATAACAAAGCCTTCGGCAATGACCTCGGAAGGTTTTTCATGGGTGAAGGCAGAGGCCTTTTCATCGGCAAGGAGGTCGGATTCAAAGCGGAGGGAGCCGAGTTGGGGCGTGTCAATGCTAAAAAGATAAAAACTGCGGCGTCCAAATAATTCGGAAATAAAAATTACCGTTTAAAGTCACCAGCATACTCGGCATAGTTGAAATTCACAACTTTATGAGGCCTTGAATACAGTTGTAGCGCCTCCTTTGTGAACAACCATTCTGCAGCCTTCAAATGGCTTTCATTGACTGATGGAATGGCAGTTCGTTCATCGGGGAAGACTTCGGACTCCTGTAAATTTAAATTGGAATAAACTGAACGGTAGTGACATCATTCAATAACAAAGACATTAGACTAGCTTGAACTTATAAATGACCTCATTTTAACCCTGTTTATGATTTTAAAACTGTCCGTCGGTCACGAATGAGTTAGCCCATTTTTCAAAAAATAACCATTTCAAAGTCCATTAAGATTCTCCCCAGCCCCCTATGGCCCATCGCAACAAAAAGTAATAAAAATAGTAAAGATAGCGCGGACAGGGCATCAAAACAAGATGGACAAGTGTGACGCGTATGTTACATAGACACATCTCGAAACAAAAGTGACTCTGGGCCATAAGGAATTTGAATTGCGAAACAACAACATAGCAGCATCAAAGCGTCCAGCCAGCTTTTGATGTTGATGGCCGGCCAAAAACAATGAAATAAAAACTTACAGCAAAATCATCCCGTGGGAACAGTAGTAGGCCGCGATGATCGCCTTCGAGTTGCGCGGACTTCTCGGTGACGAAGCGCTCGTAGTCGAGGGGCTTCGAGATGGGTGGCTTTCTCTGTAAGTAGATCGTAAAAATGTGGTAAACGTGATTGATTCGAAATGAAATTTAAACTGGGTTGCGGGTGTCTGTGTATTTATTTCAAAAACAAAAGAAACAACAAACTTACAAGTGGATTGGCTTGCGCGACCGCGTGTGACGCTTGTTTGCGCTTACGTTCGGCTTCACCGATTTTGCCGACATGTGACGCGAATCTAAAAAAGAAATTATTATTAATAATTACAAATACAGTTACAAAAATCCCCCTTGAAAACTAGAAAAATAGACAAAAAATTGTTTTTGTAATTCAAATTAGGTCTTTTTGACGTAATAAACTGAAGACTTTTGGTAAACTCTAGAAAATCTTTGATCAAAAAAACGCATACGCTTGCAAGGGCAACCGCTTTTTGAGACTCGCATTGGCTGCTCCAATCGCGGAAACAGCCGCCGCAGTCGTAGAAGACGATTTTCGTAGCTGTGGAGCTCCGCGATTAGCCACACTTCCACGCGACGTCGGTTTACTCTGCTGTAACGATGATTGTCGCGATGTTGATTGGGACCGTGATCCGGTGGCATGACTGGATCCTGGCGCTATGGATGCTCTTTCTCGCAAAACTGGGGCCCTCGGTTTGGCGTTCAAATTAGACGTTGTCGGGACACCAGTAACCGAAGTCGATGAAATACTGTTCATCGAAGAGACTGATGCCAGGCGACCGCCGGTTTCTGAGGAGGCTGGGGTTCCAGTCGACACGGACATTGTGGAAGTAAACTGCACCGTATCGGCAAAAGATTCAGGTAACAAAAAACGTCTAAAGTCGCCACAAAAACGTCTTCGTCGTCGAGCTCGACCAGTAGTAGCGGCCGTGACGTCCCGCCGCTATTCATGAAGCGTCCACAAGAAGATGGAAGACAAAAAAGAACGCAGCTCAGCCAACGCATTGGTGGGTCGTAGTCGAGTCGAGGGCATCTCCGGAGAGGGAGAGAGGCGTGGACGAAGCGAACGACGACCAATCTCAGGGACAGACCGGCTATCAGGAAACAATGGACATTGCCTCAGGGGTTTTGGGTATATAAAAAACTGGGGACCTTGCTTTTAAACTGCGCAATTAAATATCATAAATTGTGAAGGTTTGACCCTTTGCTTTGCTTCATCTTTCATCAAATCCCCCCCTTAACATTCCGATGGCATCAACGACACCAAACTGGCCGTTGGCAGTCAGCTTTTCAAGTTAGCACAGACTAAGCAGACGTGTGCGCGCGCGCCCGCCTGGCTCCATGGCTCTCGTGGGAATATGAAAAATGACAAATAGATAGCTGTCGATTTGTTTCTTGCCGCCACTGAGCTTAAAACTTTTGCAATGTCTTTAAGCGGGCGTAAAAAAGGGTCGTCAGGCAAGGGAAACCCTTCCAAGAAAAATGACAGTAGACCTTTTTGGGGGGGTTGTTTCGGCAATTTGACCGGTCACTAGGAGAATAAAAACTGTGTCTTGTTTTAAAGGCGGATTGAACGTCTAATGCAAACCCAGATCCATCGTCTCACCTGTCTAATCTCAAAAAATTCAACAAAAACCCCCGCCGATGCAGCACTGGTGTCGGTGAATGTGATTCAGGCTTCTCCTCAATATTGCTCAAAGATCGACACATGATGCCACTATTTGAGCTTGAATCCATCGTGCCATTACTGTACGAAGACAACTGATCAGAAGTCAGTGACTTTTGAATCCGACTGTTTCGAGTAAATCGCCCAAACTTTGGCGACGACCGGCCACTGTTGTCAGAATCGTTAGACAGCGTCGAAACACACCGAGACACTTTGGCATGATGGTAGTCGCTGAAGCCAGAATCGACGTCTTCGTGCCATGATCGAACAAGAGCGTCTCTGGCATGATGGAGCAGTCGACTATGTCGGTGTTTTCTGATGGGTCCTTCCGGGGATACTGCTCGCGATGAAGCTGTCGAGTGGGCCGGAGAAGGCCGGCTTGAAGCTGTCGGAGTCGTCAAATTGGCAAGGGTGGCGGAAACGGGTTCGCCGGTGGGGTGAAGCACCGGTGAAAAGACGGCTAACGGGAATCCGAGGGAGGCAACATCGAAATCGTGCTGCCAATATAACGGAAAACCCTCACGATAGCGACTCGCCGACGAAACGACCACACTACGTCGACGGTTTTCAGTTTCATTGCTATCAGAAGAGGTCGAGGGACCGGTCAGCTGTAGGCTCCGGCGCCAATATCCGGGAAGTTGGTTTGACTTTTCGTCGTATTTGCCGCGTTTTGGCAAGGTGGACGACATTGTTCAACGGTAAAACTGTCAAAAGAGGTGCAGTCGGGTGATAATCATGGCAATGTAGACCCACCAAGAAGAATATGGCACTACAAAGACAAAGTTCGTTCAAAAAAGGCCAAAAACCGCGCCAATCAGAAAAAAGGGAAACGAACGACGATACAAAAGAATTCCAAAACAAGGAAGCCCGCGCCCAGAAATGAGGAAAACCCTCAAAACATTACAGATGTGTCATCCCTGACGATGCTGAGGGTGCTGACGGCGACTAAGATTTGCGTGCCAGTATGCTGGTATGATCAATGTGCGAGCGGACGTCATTATCGGTGAGGGCGAAGATTGGAATTTTGAAAAAAACCAAAAACAAGAAATGTTTTAGCATTTTGGGAGGCAAAAAACTGCTGAGCATAGTTAATTTTTGAAAATCTATGCGTTAGGAACAACGAAAAAGCCTGTATTACTAATTACAAAAAACTGGGTAACCAAACTTCTCTCGAAAAGTTAAAAAAGTAAGTCACCCATATCGTTATGAACCGAACCGTCTATTCGCGACAGCATTAACGGCTTCCCGCTTATGCCCTGCGGCGCGGCGCCGTGCCTTGCCCCACTCATCATCCTGAAGTTGCAGCGTGCCTTCGCGGACTTATGCTTCTCCTTGGTTTGCACCGGCTGCGAGGTCATTCGGCGACTCGTTAACGACGGTTTCCGACGCTCGGAAAGCAACACCCCTTCCACCCTTCAGGAAGCAAGAGGGCGAAAGGCAAAACGGCGTGAGCAAATTCGCATAAAATTGGAGGAAAAAAACATGTCTGGCATTTGGCCACAGGCAAGTTGGATGATTTGAGTAATAAAAAGTGGAAAAATCAAATGGGGGCCAGGGTTAGAGTGATCGAAACTGCGGAACGTTTGGAGTTAGAGGAAAAAAGCATGCGCAAGACATGTGGAGTTTGCGAAGTGGCAGCCGTTGAGCCAAACGGACAACATGACAGTCATTTTTTTGGAAATTTGTCATAGCTAGGAAAGAGCGTGGTAAATGGGGTATGGATTGGGGTGGAAGTGGTGGGGTTTGGTGATAATTTGCAACTTTGCGAAAAAAGGTAAACTGGGATAGTCTTACTTTTACAAAAACTTTTCCCTAGCAACGCCTTAACCGAAGCAACCGCCAAAACAATACCCTACAAAAAAGCAGCTTTCCAACGCGTACTTTTAGCTGTTAAACCCGGCACGCGTTGTCCACCGAGAACCCAAGCTTGCTTCCTACCACCACAATCCCAGTCTATCCCCACCCCGGAAGCGCACCCCACAGCTCTTATCTACCCGAAGAAACATGATCTGATCCGACGCTACTACTACCATCTCATCTCGTTCATGGCAGTCGCATCCTCCAACCAGCCAGAGAAGCACGCGTCAAACTGACCAGTGCCATCTCCAATAAGTATAGGCGCTTCTTTCTTGGCAGCCACCACCAAAGAAAGGAAAGAGAAGCTTCTTTTCACCCGCGCAGATGGGCACGTACTTCAAACATGGGCATAAATGTGCCGTAAACACGGAAAACGGAGAGATGGTTGGTGGCGACGATGACGACCCTGTGTTTCTTTGAAAATTCCTATGGCGCTTAAAAAAAGGGGTACAAAGCAAAGGACAACAGTGGTTGCGCTGGAGCTAGCTGGAGTTGTAGAAAGGACGGAAATGGAGATGGCGCCTCTGGGACAAAGCTGGGAGTGAAAAATAAACAAAAGACGCGCGGGGCGCTAATGATGGCTTTACGTGGTGATAGGCTTATATGGAGGGTGGTAATGGTTAAAAAGGTTTTGGGATAACTAAGCATTGTTTTTAAAACTGTACAGATATATAAATTATAAAAATAAAAACTGACAAAATTACAACTTCCAAAAATGAGAAAGATCATGCCTAAAAAAACTTCGAAAAGAAACACTGCACTTAAAATGACTTCTAAAAACTGTATGTTTCGGCCCTGCCTGAAGCTTGCGCACAACTTTCGAAAGCCTTTCCCTTCTCAGCTTTCAGCCATTTTTTGCCTTTAGCTTCCTGGCCTAGCGAGGTGTGGATGTACGTGTCCACCGTCGGCAGACAACAGACGTCAAAACCGACATCGTTTGTGTTGTTAACGTGAAACCCGTTAAGCGAGAGGCAGTCACTAAAGGGCCCGGGAGAACAGAGAGGAGGCGCGGGCGACACCTCCGGGGACTCCGACAACGAGGAGGACATCCAATCTCGTCTGGAAGGAAGGCACAACGCTGCCGCGCCGTCGTCGTGACAAGGCTCCAAACCGGCGCCGTTCGGTATAGGCTGTGACAGGAAGTCAAGCTTGTGTTTCTACTTGACACGAAAATGTTGACACGTTTGAGGACGGCATTTTGAAGACTTTGGAAAGGGGGGATTGACGGAGAGGGGGGAGAGAAATTAGGAAACTGTACAAAGTTTCTTTTACATTTCAATTAATTTTAAATTTAACAAAAAAACTGTTAAAGAAATTTCGCAGACCCCAAATAAAAAGGTTATCAAAACAAAAAACCCACCCTCTGAACTGGCTGCCACTAACTGCCGTAGCCGAACTCGATGCTGACGCCATTGTTCGATGCGATTGTGCATCACAAAGGGTGTTGCTGCCGGCACTTGACGCCGAAAGCATCGACCGCCGATCGTCGAGACTTCCGGTGCCTCCGACGCGCAACGGCGATCGCTTCTCGTTCGTCGTGAGGGAGCCGCGAAGGCGGTGGCCATCGACCATCTTTGCAGGCTGCAGCTTGATTGTTTTTGAGCCCGATGAACCGAGCTTATCTGGGGAGATTAGGGCTTAACGTGGGTTGATGGGATTGATCGGGTGTCTGGAATGACAGGGTTTTAAACTGGATTCGCTAATCTTTGTAGCATTTTAATGAAATATGAAAAACTGCAAAATAAAATACCAAGTCTATGAAACAAGCATAACAAAATACGACAGCGCGAAGACCGCAACATAAAATCACTAATAGAAAACTAATCGCAAAGACAAACGAACCTCAAAATGCGTGGAAGGAACGCCGGAATCGACGGAATCACCGTATGTTGATTCAAAAAAACGAGCGAATGGCGTCAAACGACATAAGCCTCGGCGGCGACCCGAGACAAGAAACAGCGCATCCACAATCTTGGCGGTATCAGTGAAGGGGGGTTTCGGTCAAATGTCAGTGGATTGGATTCAAATTCCGCTGGAGGGAAATTTTCGGGGGTTTGGAGGATCAATCTGAAACTGCAACGACTACGGCTTGTTCCACAAAATAAAAATTGGCTAGTAACGGTTAACTAGCAATAAAAACATCAAAAAGTCAAAAGTAACATCAAGGAAACGAAATCGCAACCGCAAACTTGGACTGGACCCGATAAAACTCACGAAACTTGGTTACAAAAACAACAAAGGAAAGCCTGGGACCAGATGTCGCGACAGGGTGACCGGGTGAGGGTCCAAACAAAGGCAGGGCAGAAGACACGCAAGACACGCGAGATTTGGTAATGTGAATCGACCTTCGATATAATTGGATTTGGAGGGATGTTTTGTGGGGGTTCATTGACTGATTAAAACTGGAGACAACGCATCTGAATCAAAAAATAGTAATAATTAGCTTATAACTAACTAAATTTAATATAAAACTGTCCAGGGTGCATGCGAAAATAGCAAAAAAACGCGCACCCGCCAAGAACCCTCATCGCCACCAACGCCATGAAGCATTCGCAATCGAAATGACGCTTATATTTGGTTGGTTCGGGGGTCGGTGCCGGCTCCAAACCAGCCATGACTAGCACGCATCGACGGGAATGGCACATGGCTGGCGGCTCTCGACACTCGGACGGTCAGCTTCGTCGTGTTTTTTTTTCGAGGAAGTGGGTGCGCCGCCGCCGGGCAGCTGCAATTTGCAGCCGACTGGGCCGAGATGCGCGAAGTGAATGGATCCTCGATTCGTATGCAAAACCGGGGACAACCCGGCGGATATGGGTATGACAGGACAAAGGGATTACATTGGACGGGGTTGGGAGGTCAATTGGGGGAGGTAACCGGGCTTCGAGACATATAGAAATAACAAAAACTGAGGTCTGTATGTGCCTACTGATTCCAAATCCAATCAAAATTCCACCAAAAACACAAAACTAAACCCCAAAAGTTGCGAAAGAGTCATCAATTTCCGGGGGCAGTTGAGTTGAAAGGCGGGTGTCGCATCAGGGTCGAACAATCGAAAGTTGGCTGCGCGGAAAAGACATCGTTAACATGGTCGGCTGCATTTCAAAATACATTTCAACGGTTCACGCCATGAAGGGGTGGAACAGAAACTAATTTCAAAGTTAGAGCATCGCAAAACTGTTAATAGGAATCTGGCCATGCTTTACAACGCCGCAACATGTTCAGCTTAATAGAACACCACCCCAAAGCAATTAAGCTCATTAATCGTCCCATCGCTCACCGCCGCAGGCAATTGCAATCAAACATCGACCACCTGCTCCAAAAAACTAAAATGAAACAAAAAACGATTTGATTTACGTTGAGCGCAGTGGGTTGGGGCCTTACATTACGCTGGTTCGAATGAGGTTGCAATTGGACCCATTTTTTACGGTTTCACGAACGTGTAAATAAATCATGTGATAGCTGTTTAGGGGGAAGGGGGTTTGATTATTGGAAATGGGGTGTTGTTTTTTGAGGGGGAATGGCTGGAAGGAGTGTTAGTCATAAAACTGTTCGTAAGCGCGAGTAGGGTCAGAAACTCCGCCCCAAATAGCATGATAACGATAGAAAACTGTAAATGATGGTGGCCAAACGTTATCTGAAGGCCATGAGAAACATTTGAGAAGAATCCCGAGGACAAAGCTCCGTGAAATCGGCTGGAAACAGGCGGAGTTGAAGCCAGCCGCGCGGAAGCGAAAAACACGCAGGCGCGCCGAAAACAACTGGTCCCGGTTGGATTGGCAGTGTTTGGGTGGATCTTGAAGAAGAGCAAATGGGACTTATTTGGTCGTTGGTTAATTTTGAATAAACTGACCGGATTTATGCTTGTGATCTTAAAGTTTTGCATACAATTTTTGATTATTGCATTTTTGTTTTTCCAAAACTGGATTCTGTTTTTCTGCAATTTTGGGCAATATCTTTGTATTTGAGTACTCCATCTCCATGTCACCCCCATGCACCCCTCATTAAACATCCATGATGGCACTGCCAAGTAGCCATTGCCGCTGGCAATTCCGACTTTTTATCGCTTTTTCCCCATTTTGAGATGTACTTCCTTATTGTTTTCATTTCGCGATGCATTTATGATGTCTAGATAAGAGTTGTAGAGTCTAATTTTGATGTTTTTTTGGTTTTAAACTGAAAACATTTCCATTCTCCACTACTATTCACGGCTAATCCCACTTCCTTTCCATCGTAAATCTCTCACCGATCGCTGTCAAAGGTTGGGCAACCTCTGCGTCGAACGCAAACAACCGCCCTCGGCGGTGTCGCAAGGCGGTCAGCGATGGATGGAGCACACGTGGCCGTCGGCAGTCGTTCATTCTGCGGCTGTGCGACACCCGAGATTGTTGCAGTTTTTTACGCTTATCGCGCTCTCATTAGCCCTCCACGTGTATTGATGGTTTTAAACTGATGTTGTAATCTGTATCGTCTTTTAGAGGATGTCAGCTTCCTCCAGACGGTTGGGCCTTTTGGCATTGGCACTGGTGGCCGCGGTGGTCTTCGTCCAGGGCCACAGCCATGAGGCTCCGCATTTGAAATATTCGCGAGAAGTCAATGAGCAGGCGGCCGAAGAGGTTTCATCTGGGAAGGTTCATAGCCATCTGCATGATCATGGACATGAACATCATGCCGGGTGTGGACACGATCATGGACATGATCACGACCACGACCATGCCCATGACCACCACGATCACGCTCATGACCATCACGACCACGCTCACGACCATGCCCATGACCATCACCACGACCATGAAGAGATCCACGTCCACTCACATGGCGGCCATCACCACCACCATGCTGCCCCATTGAAGGAGAAGTTTGTCCCATACCCTGCCGACAGGTTTGTTTGCTTTTTTCGTTACTTTTTATATATAATTTGACGTTTTTCTTCAAAATAGCGCTTTTTTGACAGTTTATATATATGTTTTTTTACTTCTTTAAACTGTTTATATATAAATACCTCTTTGCAGCTACCTCTCCTTCCTCAACGACCCCAAAACCCGTCTCTGGACCTACGCCATCGGCTCTGTGCTCCTCATTTCCGCCTTCCCGTGCTTTATTCTCGCCTTCATCCCCATCCAATCCAACACTTCGGAGTCCAGCTCCCTTCTCAAGGTGCTCCTCGCCTTCGGTACTGGCGGTCTTCTCGGTGATGCCTTCCTGCATCTGATTCCCCACGCTTCTGGCGGCCACGATCACGGACATGGTCATGGACACGACCACGGTCACGGTCACTCCCACGGACATTCCCATGGCGAAGAAGGTCATGATCATTCGCATGATATGTCGACTGGATTCTGGGTTCTTGGAGGTTTGTTTTCTGTTTAAAACTGGATTCATACGATCCATGTTCAGGTTTGCTGACATTCTTCGTCGTCGAAAAGTTCGTTCGCATCGTCCGCGGCGAAGATGACCACCATCATGGTCACAGCCACGGTCACTCCCATGGTCCGGCCGCTACCAAGAAGCCGAACTCGAAGTCTCAGGCCGAGGAATCTGACGATGAGAAGTCTGAAGCCTCCGTCAAGAAGGACAAGGCCCTGAAGAACCGCCCGACCAAGAAGGATGGCGACAAGAAGAAGGTCGCCCCCGCCGAGACGGCCCCCGTCGTCGAAGCCCCGCGAATCCGTGTTGCTGCCTATTTGAACCTCGCCGCCGATTTCATGCACAACTTTACCGACGGTCTTGCCATTGGTGCCAGTTTCATCGCCGGAACCACTGTTGGAATCGGTTTGTTTTCGTTTTTTGCAAAACTGAATCCTTTATCGTTGTTCTTTCAGTCACGACTGTCACTGTCCTCTTCCACGAAGTCCCCCACGAGATCGGCGACTTTGCTATCCTCATCCAATCCGGTTACTCCAAGAAGCGTGCCATGTTCACCCAACTTCTGACTGCCCTCGGAGCCCTCTTCGGTTGCGTCATCTCCCTCTGGTCCGTCGATGCTTCCGCCCTCGCTGAAGCTGCTCAATCTTCGTGGGTTCTTCCCTTCACCGCCGGTGGGTTCATCTACATTGCGACGGTTTCGGTCCTTCCGGAGCTGCTCGAAAAGTCTTCGTTGTTATTGAGCATTTTCGAGGTTGTCGCAATCTCGGCTGGTGTATTTGCCATGTACCTTGTTGCTCTCTTCGAATGAGCTAACATTTGGATTGTTTTTTGAATAATTGTATTTAAATTGCTTTTTACATTAACTTTCTAAAGTACTTCGTCATCGAAGCTTTCGTTCTGTAAATTTACTTTTTGTTAATGTTGTTTTAACTTATTGGGTATACTGTGGGTTTCTTTGGGGTAATAAAATTTGAAAAAGAACTGTGTTTAACAAAAACGGCTATACCACTGAATTGTTCATGCTTGAAAGATTGCTGATATGAAAACTTCAGATTAATCAATGGAATTGTTAATGCAAAGTTTACTCGTTTCTAATGATACCTGGACAAGGCGCCCTAATGTGCTTCATCAGAGAAACCTCTGACTTCTTTTGCTCTATGGTAGTCACTTGTCAAGGCAAATGGGTTATACGAATTGCTTATGCTCATGTTAATCACATTTTGTAGGATCATCATCGTGCCTCTTTCCCTTGTGTCGAAGTGATAAACTTGTCTTGTGCGTGGGTGGTGAGACCGCTAGTCAGTCTCGAACGTGCACTGTTTGACTCGACCGAATTCGAGTCAATCGTTGAAACGCACAACTCGAGTCGATCGATCGAAGTCAAAAAGGATTGGCTTTACTCTCATCTCTGTCCTTGGCCCTCTCTCTGATCAACAACCCCATCCCATCTGTCCCCAAATGTCTTAAAACACAAAATTCGTGAAAATTTTATTCAGTTTTCATTTTTATACAAAAAATACCGGCAAAACCGGATTAACCGCCAATGGGGTGACGGGGGTTAGGGCCGCCTGGGTTGGCAGCGCCGGCGATGGGAGCGGCGGCTTGACCGGCGGGGACAGGAGCGGCCGGGCCGGCGGGGAGTGCAGCGGCTTGACCGGCAGCAGGAGCAGCGGCTTGACCGGCGGCAGGAAGAGCGGCCGGGCCGGCGGGGTTACCAGCGCCGGCGGGGTTACCAGCGGCAGGGCCGGGGGGGTTAGTGGCGGCAGGCGGCGGCGGCAAGGGGGCTTGGTTTTCTTGGCCCACCGGAAGAGGATGTGGGCCGTACTGTAAATGTATGCATGTAAGCATTGAAAAAAAGCAAAATGATGATAAAAAAAACTTACAACGGGTTGCCGAATCCTCCCGTTACGGTCAACAAGGGGTGCCCAGTCCCCCTCTTCCGGGGTGCCGCCGCCGGCTGCGCTGGTGTTAGTGGTGTTAGAGGACATGTCGCTGGTGATAAGACAGGACGTGAATGAAACATTTTCCGAACGCATGGATTGGCCAGACCAGACATGCGTTCGCGCACTCTGTCCGGTCTACCAACTCTTTGGGCATTGTGCCGCGACATGATCGAGAGTGTCAATCGCCCTCATAACAGTCTGGAAGACGAAATCCTCCAAAGGAAAACAATTGATGACGTTTGTTACGAGTTTTCACAGGATAATCAAAATAGATACACCCTTTTCTCTTCGATGGACACCTTTTATTTATTACAGTAACCATGTAAACTTATTAGAAGGTTTACAAAATGTGCGAATAACAATGAATGAATGAAATAGCAAGATAGATTTATAAAATACAGATAACGGTCATGTTTGGTGGTAAAATCTCGCAGATTTGCCTGTTAGTGATCAAATACCGTTGCGTGGATGAAACGTTTTGTACTTATGCTGTGTACGGAGACAGTTATACACTTTCAATTTACTACATAACCATTTAATAAATCACAATTCACAAACGTTTCAAAAAAGTTCATTAAATTTTAGGCTGCTTACTGATAACGACCCAGTTTTCTGGTAAAATCACGTAAAAACTCGTTCGACTTCGGACGTATTCTTTAATGCGAGCTTCGAATGAAAGATCTAATGTTGGACATTCAATGTACATCCTGAAACATTACTTTCTTGTTATAAGTTTGTCTTTTCAACGTACTTACGCAATGGCATGTTTTTGTTGATGAAGCCACTGAACGATGGCTTTAAAAAAGTAATCGAAATCTTCAACCTCCAGTAGCATCTGGGCCCCCAAAGAAGCGTATTTCATTCTCTTACTACGATTCATCAATTTAACAGCATGCTTCCAAGTGAAAGGTCCTTCTAGCCACAAATAAGTGTAATTGCCAGCAATTATCTCAACAGCACGATCAAATTCTTTGGTCGAAGTCAAGTCCAGACACAGTATACTTTGAACAAAATACACTTCTGATTTTAAAAAAGATCTAATGCTGGAAAATGTGTTTTTTGGTCTCCATCCGTAATACTGTTTAAGGTTGCCCAGGACTTGACTGTCTGGGACAGTATGCGCAATATCACAAAACATTCCTTTTCTTCGATTCGAGTACTTCAAAGCCGTATAGCCAGCCAATTTGAAAGCAACTACATCGGCCGGTTGGAGTAGTTCAACCAGGCGACTTTTAAACTCATAAGGTAAATTTATAAATGAAATTGTTTGTCCGCCGTTAAACTTTTCCAGAAGCACATCAACCGCTGCCATGGCGTCCAATGCCGCATTGTGACGATCAGTTAAACCTGTTTTCCGCGTATCAACTAATTTCCATCTTATGGTCCAGGTTTGATATATTCTGGTATATATTTCAACATATTTCATGACGTCATACAGCCTTGATGTGGCTTTATCAATGCGGTTTTTGAGTTGATTTAAGCTTTGAAATATAAACGGTTTTACTGTAGGCGAGACATTATATAGTTTTGACTCAAAATGAGGTTTGACGCGTTTCCATTCGTTTAATAGAGCGACTAGATGGTAGTCAATGAAAGCATACTTTTGGTAAAACTCAGCGTCCATGATGGTGTAGACACAGTAACCCGAGAGAATAGTAATTTACATCAAAGTCTAATGTTAGTTTTCACAAAACAAATATATGAGTGTAAGGTCTGATCGACACAACTTCGAACCCAAATGGAGCAAGGACACAGCGAAAGCGTCCGTTGTTCACG
Source organism: Panagrellus sp. LJ2284 (assembly GCA_024447225.1). Lineage (NCBI taxonomy): Eukaryota > Metazoa > Nematoda > Chromadorea > Rhabditida > Panagrolaimidae > Panagrellus > Panagrellus sp. LJ2284. Next base: position 5,052,368 of record JAMRYC010000005.1, on the reverse strand, counting down.
CTGTGGGCTGCAGGTATGCTTGCTATTGATCAACTACTGTTGCGCGGATAAAGCTTTTTGTACTTATGCTGTGTACGGAGACAGTTATACAACATTTTCAGTTTATTACAGCAACATTAAATTGTTCATCAAATCTTTGGCTCTTTACAAATAACGACCCAATTGAACGGTAAAATGACATCAAAGTTTGTGCGACTTTCGACATATTCTCTAATACGAGCTTCAAATGAAAGATCTAATGTCGGACACTCCATATAAATCCTAAAATCAATATCTTTCACTAAAAATATATCTTTTAAGTTTACTTACGCAGTGGCATATTTTTGTTTACGCAACCACTGTACGATGGCTTCAAAGAAGTCGTCAAAATCTTCAACTTCGAGCAGCATTTCACGATCCAAGGAAACATATCTTATATTTTTACTAACATTCATCAAAGAAATTGCGTGTTTCCACGTGTAAGGGCCTCGAAGCCCCAACCAAGTGAAATCGCCAGCAACAATTTGGACAGCGCGATCCCACTGATCGGTCGAGTTCAAATTTAGACATAGTATGTTTCGGGCAAAGTATGTTTCGCAATTTAAAAAGCATCTCATACTAGAAAATGTAAACTTTGGTCTCCAATCATACCACATTTTATTATTTTTAAGATGTAAACTGTTAGTAATAATAATTGTACTGTGGCAAAACATTCCTTTTCGCCGATTGCCATACGTTAAAGCGGTGCGGCTAGCTAATTTGAACAGGGCCACATCAGCAGGCGGAAGTAGTTCTACCAACCGCCTCTTAAGTTCATACGGTAATTTTTTAAATGCAATTGGTTGACTTCCTTTAAACCTTTCGCGCATTACATCAATATCGGCTATGGTGTCCAGAGCGGCGATGTAACGGTCAGAAAGACCAGTTTTCGGAGTGTCTTCTAACTTCCATCTTAAAGTCCAAAGTTGGGAACACCTGGAATATATGGACACGTATTTAATGACGTCATAGAGCCTTAATCTAGCTTTATCCATGCGTTGTTTGAACTGCATTAGACTTTGAAGTATGATCGGCTTTACAGAAGGCGAGACATTATGCAGTTTTGCCTCGAAATAAGGTTTGACACGTTTCCATTCTTTCAGCTGGGCGACTAGATGGTAGTCAATGAAGGCATACTTTTGGTAAAATACGGCATCCATTATGACGTTAAAACGACAATCTGTAAAGAAAGATAGTTTAATTTCAACAGATAATGTTTGATACGAAACAGAACAAATTAATATGGGTCTGTATCGATACAAACACCAACATAGTCGAAAACAAGCACTGACACAACAATAATGCGACCGTTAGCTATGCTGCCGTGGGCTGCAGGTCAGGGAGGTATGCTCTACAGTGCGCGATGCAACAGTGCTAACTTTGTTTATCTGCGTGTGTGTTTTCCTTATATTATTTCTCCCATTAAAAGTTTATTTTACACAGTAATAAAAAAAGGAAGCAATAATCACGTTTATAGCAATCAAAACAGTCATCCAAAGTCGATTTTCTGATAAACAACAAGCCCATTATTTGTGACACCGACGAGAAAGCTTGTTTGACCTTCGATATATTCCTTCATGAAGCCTTCAAAAGATAAATGGAAATAGTGACACTTGACAAAAGTTCTGAAACATTGACTGTTATTGATCACGTTTATACTTTTTAAACTACTCACGAAAGGGCATCTTTTTTGTTGATGCAACCATTTTACAATAGCAGCAGCAAATTCAGTAAAATCTCGATAATTAAACTGCATCCCACGGAACAAATAAACGTCTTTTACGGCTGCGCTGGTGTTAGAGTTGTTAGCGGTCTGGTCTACCAACTCTTTGGACATGTTGCCGCGACATATCCCGACCGATAATGTCAATCGCCCTCAACAGTCTGGAAGACGAAATCCTCCAAAGGAAAACAATTGATGACGTTTGTTACGAGTTTTCTCAGGAAAATCAAAATTGATACACCCTTTTCTCTTCGATGGACACCTTTTATTAATTACAGTAACCATGTAAACTAATGTTTAAGAAATGTGCATATAACAATAGTCGAGAACATGGATATTAAAACAGCAAAACAGATCTACAAAATCCGACGAAAACCATTGTTAAATCTTTGGCTGCTTACAGATAACGGTCATATTTGGTGGTAAAATCACGTAAAACCTGGTGCGACTTTGAATATACTGTTTAATACGATCTTCGAATGTTACATCTAATCCTGAGCACTCAAGGTAAATTCTAAAATGTTGCTTTAGTGATGATTGCATCTTTTAACCTAACTTACGCAATGGCATCTTTTTGTTCGAGCAGCCATTGAACGATGGCTTCAAAAAAGTCATCAAAATCGTTAACTTCCAGCTGCATTTCCTTGCTTAAGTACGCATATTTCATCCTCTTATTAACATTCATGAAATGAATTGCGTGCTTCCAAGTATAGGGACCGTGTAGCCACAGAAAGGTGTAATCACCAGAAACTATGCCGACAGCACGGTCGAACTTTTCGGTTGAATCCAGATTGAGGCAAAGTATAGTTCGAACATAAAAGATTTCTGATTTTAATAAACAACTTACACTGCAAAAAGTGTACTGTGGTCTCAATCCGAAATGTTTTTCAAGCCTGCTTCGATGTAGGCTATTTCTGATAACGTGCGAACTATCAAAAAATATTCCTTTTCGTTGATTGGAGTATTTAAGAGCCGTGTAGCCGGACAGTTTGAAAGCAACTAAATCGGCCGGTGGGAGTAGTTCCACCAGCCTATTTCGGAGTTCATACGGTAGCGTTTTGAATGGAATTGTTTGGAGACATTTAAACTGTTCTATAAGCACATTAATCCCTGCCACAGCGTCCAATGCGGCGTTATAACGATCAGTAAGACCAGTTTTCCGTGTTTCGACTAATTTCGATCTTATGGTCCAGATTTGAAAAATTCTAGTATATATGGCAACGTACTTCATGACGTCATACAGCTTTGCTGTGGCTTTATCGATGCGGTTTTTGAGGCGATTCAAGCTTTGAACTATGAATGGTTTTACTGTATGCGAGACATTAGACAGTTTTGACATAAAATAAGGTTTGACGCGTTTCCATTCGTTCAATAAAGCAACTAGATGGTAATCAATGAAGGCATACTTTTGGTAAAATTCAGCATCCATGATGAAGTAAACACAGCAATCCGAAAGAATAGTAATTTACATTAAACTTTAGGGTCAGATCGATACAACCGCGAACCCAAATGGAGCGAGAAAACAGCGAAAGCATCCGTTAGCTTTGCCATCGTGGGCTGCAGGTTTGCATGTTATTGATCAAATACTGTTGCGCGGGTGAAGCTTTTTGTACTTATGTTGTGTATGGAGACAATTGTACAACAGTTTCAGTTTATTCCTTAACAATTTAATAAATCACATTAAACAAACGTTTCAAAAAAGTTCATTAAATTTTAGGCTGCTTACTGATAACGACCCAGTTTTCTGGTAAAATTACGCTGAAACTCGTGCGACTTTGGACGTACTCTTTAATGCGAGGTTCGAATGAAAGATCTAATGTTGGACACTCAATGTAAATTCTGAAATGTTGCTGTTGTGATAAATTGATCTTTTAAGTTTCCTTACGCAATGGCATTTTTTTGTTCATGCAACCATTGTACAATGGCCTCAAAGAAATCATCAAAATCTTCAACTTCCAGTAGCATCTGGCGTCCTAAAAAAGCGTATTTCATTGTCTTATTACGATTCATCAATTTAACAGCGTGCTTCCATGTATAAGGACCGTGTAGCCACAAATAAGTGTAATTGCCAGCAACTATCTCAACAGCACGGTCGAACTTTTCGGTTGAATTCAAACTAACAAGGGAATGGTTTAAGCTTAAGTTGGAGATTTCAAATGAGATATAGCGCGTTGGATAGCCCTTTGGTAGGGAAGGCTAACCGCGTTTTAAAATTTTGCCACACGAGCTTCGTTACCAAGTAATAAGCGTTCAAAGTTTCACCGAAAACGTTGGTTCAATGACCTCCAAAGAGACGAGTTCCAAATCACCTGCCGTATAGTCTATTGCAGGAGGCGCAGGTTTCTCATCGTCTCGCTGTGGGGTTCGATTCCCGGAAAGTTTTTATTCTTTTTTCTTTTTTTTTAATGTTTTTTATTATTTTTAAAAGTCAAAATAATAACATTTCATTGTTTTCTATTAAAAAAACAAAGAAAATGTATAAAAACAAAGGCACTTTGGAATTTGTGAATTTTTCGAAGTGTAGAAATTGATTTTGGCATGGTGTCTGCAGGATATTCGATATGATAACGTCTGATAACGCCAGTACCACTCTTTTGCCGCAGATGTATCATATAATACGCATCATACAGAATGTTCTTCATCTTCTACAACGCTTCAACGCCTCTTCCTACGGCAACTACCTTCGTGATGACGTCAAAATATCTGGGGTTCGAAGCGTTGTAGAAGAAGATGACAAACATTCTGTATATAACATATTTTAAACGTTATCCTATCGAATGTCCTGCAGACAACATGCCAAAATCAATTTCTACACTTCGAAAAATTCACAAATTCCAAAGTGCCTTTGTTTTTATACATTTTCTTTGTTTTTTTAATAGAAAACAATGAAATGTTATTATTTTGACTTTTAAAAATAATAAAAAACATTAAAAAAAAAGAAAAAAGAATAAAAACTTTCCGGGAATCGAACCCTACAGCGAGACGATGAGAAACCTGCGCCTCCTGCAATAGACTATACGGCAGGTGATTTGGAACTCGTCTCTTTGGAGGTCATTGAACCAACGTTTTCGGTGAAACTGTGAACGCTTATTACTTGGTAACGAAGCTCGTGTGGCAAAATTTTAAAACGCGGTTAGCCTTCCCTACCGAAGGGCTATCCAACGCGCTATATCTCATTTGAAATCTCCAACTTAAGCTTAAACCATTCCCTTGTAAGGCAGAGTATGGTTTGAACGAAATATAATTCTGATCTCAAAAAACATCTAATGCTGGAAAAAGTGTACTTTGGTCTCCATCCGTAATACACTTTAAGCCGGCTCAGATGTTGACTGCTTGTGATAATGTGCGAACTATCACAAAACATGCCTTTTCGTTGGTTGCAATATTTTAAAGCCATGTAGCCAGCCAGTTTAAAAGCAACTACATCGGCCGGGAGGAGTAGTTCTACCAATCGATTTTTGAATTCATACGGTAGATTTTTGAATGAAATGGTTTGAGCTTCTTTAAACTTTTCCAGAAGCACATCAATCGCTGCCACGGCATCTAATGCAGTATTGTAACGATCGGTAAGACCAGTTTTTCTCGTATCAACTAATTTCCATCTTATGGTCCAGGTTTGATAAATTCTGGTATATATGGCAACATATTTCATGACGTCATACAGTCTTGATGTGGCTCTATCAATGCGGTTTTTGAGTTGATTCAAGCTTTGAAGTATGAACGGCTTTACTGTGGGCGAGACATTATATAGTTTTGACTCAAAATGAGGTTTGACGCGTTTCCATTCATTCAATAGAGCGACTAGATGGTAGTCAATGAAAGCATACTTTTGGTAAAACGCAGCATCCATGATGGTGTAGACACAGTAATCCAAGAGAATAGTAAATTACATTGAAAACAAGCTTGAACCTATTTAGATGAAACAGCACACAACTATAATGCGCTCGTTAGCCATGCAAGCGTGGACTGCAGGTTTGCCTGTTATTGATCGAATACCGTTGCGCGGGCAAAGCTTTTCGTACTTATGTTGTGTACAAAGACAGTTACTTTTATTTTATTACATACATAATCATTTAAAAAATCACAAGTAACAAAAATTTTATATATTTCTTTAAAGTTTAGGGTGTTTACAGACAACGACCCAGTTTCCTGGTAAAAACACTTTGAAATTTGTGCGACTTTGGACAAACTCTTTAATACGATCTTCAAATGTAGGATCTAATGTTGTGCTTTCGATAAAAACTCTGAAAAATAATTTTGTGTGATAAGTTTATGTTTCGAGACTACTTACGCAATGACATGGTTTTGTTGATGTACCCACCGTACTTCAAAGAAGTCATCGAAATCTTCAACGTCGAGGTGCATGTTACTATTCAAAGAAACATATCTCATCTTTTTACTGACATTCATCAAATGAATTGCGTGTTTCCACGTGTAAGGACCTCGAAGTCCCAAATAAGTGTAATCGCCAGCAACAATTTGGACAGCGCGATCGTACTTTTCAATCGAATTCAAACTTAGGGACAGTGTGCTTTGAACGAAATATAATTCTGATCTCAAAAAAACATCTAACGCTGGAAAAAGAGTACTTTGGTTTCCATCCACGATACTGTTTAAGATGGCTCAAATTTTGACTGTCGGTGGTAATTATGGTTTTATCACAAAACATTCCTTTTCGTTGATTGGTATATTTAAGAGCTATGTAGCTAGACAATTTAAAATCAACTACATCGGCCGGTGGGAGTATTTCTACCAAGCGATTTTTGAATTCATACGGTAGATGTTTGAATGAAATCGTTTGAGCACCTTCAAATTTTTCTAGAAGCACGTCAATCGCTGCCACCGCGTCCAATGCGGCGTTATAACGCTCCATGAGTCCAGTTTTCCGTGTTTCGACTAATTTAAATCTTACGTTCCAAAGATGAAAAATTGTGGTATTAATTGCAACATATTTCATAACGTCATACACCTTCAAGTTGGCTTTATCGATGCGAGTTTTGAGCCGATTTAAGCTTTGAAGTATGAACGGCTTTACTGTAGGCGAGACATTAAATAGTTTTGACTCAAAATGAGGTTTGACGCGTTTCCATTCCTTTAATTGGGCGGTTAGATGGTAGTCAATGAAAGCATATTTTTGGTAAAACTCAGCGTTCATTATGACGTTGAAACAATAATCTGTAAAAGTAAATTAAATTAAAATGGTAATGTTTGTTACATAACAGAAGCACGGGTTTGTATCGACGCAAACAACAGGAGAGTCGCAAAAAAGCACTGACACAACATCAATGCGTCCTTTAGCCATGCTGCCGTGGGCTGCAGGTAAGTATGCTTTACATTGCTCATGTGCGATTGCGCAGATGCAACGGTGCTTACTAATTTTATATATCTGTGTGTGTTTTTCTTCATATACAACTTATCCCATAAAAAGTTTATTTATCAAAGTTAAAAAAGAAAAAAGGTGATGACAGTGTTAATGTCAGTTAAAAGATAAACATTCAAAGTTGATTTTTTGATAAATAACAAGCCCATTACTTGTGACACTGACGAGAAAGCTGGTCTGACTTTCGATATATTCTTTCATAAAGCCTTCAAAAGATAAATGGAAATAGTGACAGTCGATAACAATTCTGAAACATTGACTGTTATTGATCACATATGAAATTTCTGAATTATTATACTTACGAAGTTGCATCTTTTTGTTGAAACAGCCAGTTTACAATGGCAGCGGCAAATTCAGTAAAATCTACATAGTTAAGCTGCATTCCACGGAACAAATAAACGTGTTTTACTTTTTTACTGACATTCATCAAATGGACTGCTTGTTTCCAAGTATATTTGCCTTCAAGTCCCAAATAATAATAATTCCCAGACACAACTTTTATGGCATGAGCAAACTTATTTGTTGAATTCATGTGTAGGTGCAGCTTTTCTCGAACAAAACAACATCTTGATTGCAAAAAGCAACTAGTACTTGATATGAGAAACTTTTGTTTTCTTCCTTTTGACCGTTCGACAAAATGATAATCGCTGCTGTCTTTGACCACATTCAAACAGGTTGAAAATATTGCTGGCCGTTTGTAAGTGTACTTTAAAGCTGTACATCCAGTCAATTTGAAAGCAGCTACCTCGGCAGGCGGAAATAGTTGGACCAATCGATTTTGGAATTCATACGGTAGTTTTGTGAATGAAATCGGTCGGTCTGGATCGTTGACCTTTTCGCATAAGACATTAATAGAATCCAAAGTAAACAAAGCGGTTTCATAAACATAAGCCATGCCAGTTCCAGGTCGTGCGAATAATAAGTATTTTAATGCTGGAAGGTTGTTCATTGCACAGTTTATAGTAACGTAGTTAATCAGATTATAAAACTTTAATCTGGCATCATCAATACGTTTTTTCAATAACATCAAGCTTTGAATGATGAATGGTTTCACGGTAGGTGAAATATTGGGTAGTTTTGCTTCGAATTTGAGCTTGACTCGTTGCCATTCTCTTAATTGGGCTCGTAGATGGTAGTCGATGAAGGCGTACTTTTGGTAAAATGCCGGATTCATGGGTTCGTTGATAAAGTTACCTGAAAAAGTTTTTTTTCCTTATATTTCTCAAAAAAACTGGAGTTTAGTTTTTTTAATCGTAACGAACTCGACGCAAACCTAAAGAAAGCCAGGACACAGCGATGGTACCGCTCACGGCCGTTAGTTATACCGTAATAGGCTGCTTGGCATCGGCCATGGGCTGTATGCAGATAAATCTTTAACGGATGAAAACTGGTACTGTTTTTGGCCTTGGTTTTTTTTTCATTTTTGGTTTTTTGGCATTAAAAAGTACTGCCCTAATTTTATTGACACGGTATTTTAAAATTTTATGTAATAACTGCGATAAACCAAAGGTAGCACACTGCTGACAGCTTGTCGCGCCTGATTTCTTTCGTATGTCATTCAGTTTTATCGCTAACTTTGTTGTTTGATATAAAACTGCGTGCTGCAATTTCTGCAAGCTTACGCAAAAATAAAAACACCTCTCGTAAAACTGGTCAAGAAATATTTGAAATCAAAAGGAGATTCACATGTCGGTGCTCGCACCAACGCAGCAACCCCGCCCCATCTCCCTCATCGACTTTCGCGCTAAGACCGCCGCCCATCCTTTTGCGCATTTCGTCAATCTTCCGCACAACCTCCGTATAAAAGCTTTCCGTTTGCGGAGGAAAAGCTCACTTGATTCACACATAAAACCTTTCTTTTCCTTGAGAATCCTTCTCATAACTCAATAATGACGGATTCAGTAAGTTTTCAGCCCTATCCCGGTGTCTGGTCCATGTAAACGAAGGGGGAATATCCCGATTCGAGCAGGTTTCGATCTGAATGCCTTTTTACCATCGATACGCAGTATGTTTATATATTTTTCTTCTTGCAGGTTGATCAGAACAGCGACAAATGCCAAAGCGAGACGTCGACGAGTCCCGGCAGTGTTCAGAATATCGATAGCGAGAATGTCGAGGAGAAAATGTGGGTTTTGATATATATTTTTTATGTAAAACTGTCGTGACGTCGTTTTTTGTTTTTTTTGTGGTATTATTGTTAATTCTTTCAGCACCGAAATCAACGTCGAAGACAAAGTGACGCCAGAAGAGAAACCCACCGAAGAAATTGATGGAAGCAAGTTCTCGCTCGTGTTGAAAACATACATCGATTGCCAGAATGTCAACTTCGGCGAGATTGACGACATCTACGGCCTCTATGCAGTTGCCGATGGCGCGAGCAAGATCTTGGGTGGTGTTCCGGATTCTATTTTGAAGGAAGGGATGCGGATTTTCTTGCTGAATCAGTTGAGGTCTTTGGAGAATGGTTGGATGCGGAATCATTTGATGCGGTTGGAAACGTAGGTTTTTAAACTGGTAGTGGTGACGATTTTATATAAATCTTTTTCTTTAGGCAATGGAAGCTCGAATTGGCGAAGGAAAAGAACACCCAACGCGACACCATGGTCACAATGGAAGCCAAGCCCATCCACCCCTTCCATGAAAACCGCAAACGACGACGACAGAACAAGAATCCCAAGTATGGCCAATCCGTCATGGGTGTTTCTTCCCTCCTGGCCCATGCTCGATCAAAGTTGGCCCTGCCGAATGGCGAGCAGCACGACATTGTCGAGACTGAATCCGGTATTGAAGTCGGCGGCGAGCCCTTGACCTTCGAATCCTGGGCACGTATGAATTCCGGTCCCGAAAGCGATGTCATTGCGTTGCCGGCGAAGAAGCGAAACTTCGATAACCGCGTCCAACTCCAACCCAGTGTCATCGAATACGCTCCAGAGCCTGCTCCGGCTGAACCAATCCCGCAACCCATCCCAGTCGAAGCGGAAGCACCCGTCAAGCAGAAGAAGTCCAAACGCCCGAAGCCAAAGTCCAAGCGAGCTCGACGTGTCTCCGAAGAAGGCGAAATCTCAACTTCCTCCGAATCCGAGTCCGCAACTTCGGATTCCGACGACGACGATGACGACTTCATTCCACAGAACAAAGCCCGTCGCACTGTCGTCCGAGCCCAACAACGGGCCAATGTTGCCATTACTGCTGCGGCGGCTAGCAAGAAAAGGCTGCAAACGTTGTTCCATCACCGTTTCGACATGGTTTGCCATATGACCGTCAGTCAGAAGAGCGAGTTGCTGCAGTCTTTGCGGATGGTGTACGGCGACCACGATGAAGTCATGAAGAAAAATGTGCAGGTGGCTAAGGTTTTGTGCGATTGATTTTTGTACATGTTTGGAATTGTTTTTGGTATCTTTTTAACTTATCATTTATAAAAGTTTTGGATTTAAAACTGCGCAATTGCTTTTCTCTTTCTTAAAGTTTTCTAAAAAGAAAAAAAACGCAGATTAGGTTCACCCAAATCGTCAACGCTTAGGATTAGTCGCTAAATTGGTTGATTCTTTCGACTTGTTACGGTAGCTTTTCACTTTTTTGCCTAAACTGGAGATTTTTGTGAGTCATTGAGGCACTTCAGGATCATTTCCGGAAACTGATGCCCAAAAATGGGGTTGATCAGCTGTTGGACGGTCACATGACGCCAAAATACTTTTATTTAAGTTTCAAAAACTGTTCAATTCTTGTAGCACTCCAACTAGCTGTGCAACTTGAGGGACCTCTCTCGTTCCACGAGAGTGGCCGCGCCGTGTCAATTACCTCCAAAGGTTGCCTCTTCCAATCTATGCTCTCACTTTATAATACAAAATTTTCCAATATTTACAAAAACCAAGAATAAACAAAAAAAACTGACATAAATATATGGTTAGGGATGGGGGTTACAGGTTAGCCTGTTAGTTGTTGACTTCGGGCTCGTCGGCGTCAGCGTCGGCTTCCCCGGCTTCCTCGACTTCCGCTTCCTCGGCTGCGGCATCCTCGGCTTCGGCATCCGCGACCTCCGGCTCCGCGACCTCCGGCTGCACGACCTCCGGCTGCACGACCTCCGGCTGCACGACTTGGGGCTCGAGGCCGGGCTCCTCGGGCTGTTGTGGCTGAGGGATCACGGGATCCGAGGGTGCCGAATTCTCCTGTCCCGCTGGTTCCGGAACGGTAGTCGCCTGCAAATGCAATGAAACATGTAAATAGGTATAAATTTAAAAAGAATGAAAAAAGTAAAAACTCACTGGAGGGACAGGTCGGCCATTCCGGTCCGTCAGCGGCTTCCGTTCCGAATCCAACGGGGCAGAAGATTGATTAGTAGCGATGTTAGTGGTGAGTTGGTGGTGTTAGTGGTAAAAAGGTGGAGTGAGTGTGATAAGACCATCCGAACGGCCAACGTGGAGCAAGGCCAGACAGATCCCTCGCGCATTCCGACCCCCAGACATCTCTGCGGCAAAGCGAGGGATATCCGACGAGCGAGAACGGCGGAGGGCCGCGTGAAACTGTGAAAACAAAGAGCGAGAGCAGCATTGGCCCGTTGATGGGCTCGGACGACAGTGCGACGGGCTTTGTTCTGTGGATTGAAATCATCATCTTGCTTCCGCTTTGACTGGGATGTGTTTTATGCGTGAATACAGTAAGCTTCGCATCCGGAAACAGACGGTTTCAACCAATGGTGTGCGTTAACGAAAGTCACGCGAGTAATTGCGGCAGGCAAAAACGATACTTCAAAAAAACTGGGACACCGACAGAGAATATTAACCAATGTTGAACAGCAAAAGCAAGCAATCGCGCAACATCTTCCGATCGGTGTCAATGTAGAACCATCGGCGGCACGGCTAACAGCGTCATGGCAGCGTCGCTGTTGTGCCCATTCTGTTTTTTGGTTTGGCGCGTTCCACACAACACTCTTTTCGCTTTTTTAAGTGTCTTTAAGTTTGATACAAATTCTTACTTAATTTAGCTGGTTTTTCAGGTAATTTCATCTACGTAGACATGAACGCTGAGTTTTACCAAAAACATACTTTTACTGATTATCATCTAACTGCCCTATTGAATAATTGGAAACGAGTCAAACCTCATTTTGAAGCGAAACTGTCAAATGTCTCGCCTACGGCAAAACCATTTATATTTCTCAGCTTGATGCAACTCAAAAAACGCATTGATGAAGCTAGATTAAAGTTATATGATGTCATTAAGTACATGGTTGTTCATTGCAAACTCGAAAATCAAGTGGCATTGAAACAAAATTTACTCAATAAACCTAATACGGGTTTGACTCATCGGTACTTAGCCTCTCTGAGCACAATGGCATCCATTGATGTACTGCGCGAACAGTTTGAAGGCATTCAACCGATTTCATTTGACAAACTACCGTATGAATTTCAATATCGCTTGATTCAACTTTTTCCGCCTTCTGATGTAACTGCGTTCAAATTAGCAGGTCGCACCGCTATGAATTATGGCAACCGACGAATTGGAATGTTTTGTGACAATTCGATTATTATTAGAAACACCTCTTATTACGAACTGTCAAAACCATCATTTGGAAAAAGACATAGTTTCACTTTTTCCAGCATTAGATCTTTTTTGAGATCTAAATTATATTTTGTTCAAAGTGCATTGGTACTGAACTTGATTTCGATCAAACAATTTGCCCGTGCTGTTGAGATAGTTGACGGTAACTACACATATCTGCAGCTTCAAGGCCGCTTTACTTGGAGGCAGGCAATTCATTTAATGAGTATCAGCAAAAAAATGAGATATGTTTGTTTGCGTAATAGAATGCAGCTTCAAGTTGCAGATTTTGATAAATTTTTTAAAGCAATTGTGAACTGGATGCACCAGCAAGAGGATTTTATTATGTGAGAGAGATTGATAGTTACTTTCTTAATGAAAATTTATATTTCAGGATGGATGTCAGGTGTGATCATCTGGAAGCTACGTTCATACCTCGATTCAAAGATTATATTGAAAGCAAAACGAATTTCAAGGTGTTTTTACAACATAATTATGTTGTAATTTGTAAACTGCCAAATCTGTGAGATTTATTCATCCTATTGTTTTTTACGAAATTATTACAAATATAAATTGCTGAAAACTGACCACCCGTTTTTTTCCGACAAAACAGTTTCTTAATAGTTGCTAAAATAAAATCGCACGCAGATTAGGCTCACCCAAATCACCAGCGCTTACGATTAGCCGCTTTTTTTAGTTAAATCTTTTAAGTTACTGCGGCAACTTTCAAGTTTTTTTGCCAAAATGTTGTTTGAGTCGTTGGGGCATAGTTGTAATTTGTTTCAAAACTGGGTGGTCTAACTACTTATTATATTGTATAATACAGAGGCCCATAAAAACTGTCGTATTCGATCAATGAGATGCCCCAATTGCATTAGTAGCAAATTCTCTCACACATTTCGATGCCCACCCTGTTTTTTGTTCGTCCTTTTCGATCGTGACTCACTTCAGGGTCATTTCCGGAAATTGACGCCCAAAAATTGGGTTGACCCGACTCACGCAGCTGTTGGTCGGTCACTGTGAATCGGATACAATGGTCTCTATGACGCCGAAATACTTTCATTCACGTTTTAAAAACTGTACGTTTCATGTATCTAAAGTTATGTCAAAACGGGTGTGGTACCACATTCGAACGTGTTGTTCGCCGTTCCACCACTATCTACGTATGCGAAAAATGCACCCACTATCTAACACTATTTTTCTGATTTCTTATACATAGCCGACCAAGTCAAGTCGAGCCGAGCCCGATTGTGCAGTCAATGTCGGTCTGTTTCGTCGTTATTGCCACAGGGAATGGGAATGGGGAGATAGTTAAGGCAAGGCAGAGTCGCCATCTAAAGGCAGTCCGCTACCGGCTGTCAACTACTGGCGTGCGCGAAGAAGAAGGGAACGTCGAAGGTCCCGGATCGTCTCCTCGGGGTGTTGAGACTGACAAAAATGGCTTTCACTTTTCACATCGACAGACAGATAGGCAAGGCGTCAGCCCATTGCACACTATAGCCACAGATGACGGAGGTGATGATCGTTTCGGACAATTCCTCGCCTCAGGGCAGTGGAGTGACGACGATTGTTGCGTATGAGGGGAGATTTGGGCGAGTTTTGATGGAGGTGTACGATTTTGGTGGTTTAGGTTTTTGTAGTTCTGTTATTTTATCATTAAAAACTGTCCTCCGGGTGCGGAACTTCACATTGTCAATCACAATTTTTATCTAGTTCGTTTTTTTATCGTTTAAAACTGCGAGGAATATGGCTGCGTCACTTCCAAATCAACTTTCCATCACTTAATCCCCTCCCAATAAACAATATCCAACTCCATATTGTTTACACAATCCCTCACAATGGCCACATGTCACCCCCTCTGGGCCCTGGGTTCATCGTTATTTTGTCCCTATGTTCCTACCCTGAGGCTATTTGATCTTTTTGTCATCCATCCATGCACTTGCTTCGATATGTTTTTTATTTTTTCGTTTTCATGTTCAATGTAAACATAATTACCCCCTTAACCCTGTCATTTCATCAAAATGCAGTCATTTTTGTGATCCTTAAGGGTGTAAGCCGCCAGACAAGATCACTTACACTGTCCACTTTTGCTAAACATTGCTCCTTCCAAGTAGTAAGCTGCTTACCCGCTTATGGCTTCCAACATTCCTGAGGAGTGCAACGAGGTCGAAAGTTTGGACTTGCTTGCTCTTTTTTTGGTCCTGATCATGGATTTGGACCTTCTTTGGTCAGTCTGTTTTGAGTCACATTAGACATTCCTTCGCTAGCCGAAGCCTGACCGGGGATGAGTACGTCAGCCAGCTAGCTAGCCGGTGGTCCTTATCCTCATCATGTCTCGTGTCTGGTCAGTTGTCTTTCGGTGATCTGATGAAACCACAAAGAATCCGACTTTTTTGTTTGTTAACTCAATTTAGAAGAAGCAGTTTAGGGTTAAGTACCGACTTGGCTGGGCCCGTCAACGGATTCTAGCCACGAGGGCAGTCTTTTTCGGTCTCGGGAGACATGTCGTCAGTTTTTTATGGTCGCAGTGGTCATACACCTTCTTTCTAGAGGTACAAGAGGAGGTCGAGGTATGGACAAATCTCAAAAACAATCGGAGAACATCTCGAAATCGAGTGACCGACAACGTATCTCGGCGGCTCCGGCGGCGGTCGATGTGAACTCGAAATCCGAATTCGTCAACTCACTTTTGGAGCAGCATCAGTCAGGCTGGGTGGTGTCGATAGCGGTGTCAGGGTCATCAGATGGTTGCCAGAGCCCCGAGGGGGGCCCGGTTGTCAAGTGTTTTTTCGGCGTGATGGTGGGTTACTGTTGCGCAGAAATAAGCGCCTAGGGCGGTATTTTGGGACATTGCGCGGGTTTGGGTTCGGGTTTGTTGCAATTGACATCAGTTGTTGTTGGTGGAGGGATTCAGATGGTTGTTTGGTTGAACGGTTTCTGTTTTTTTGATATTTTAGCTTATAAAACTGATGGCCTTTTTTTCTTGTAAAGTTTTTGTAACTTTAAAGTCATAAAAATATGTTAAAACTGTCAGAACCGTTAGCCCTTTCATAATCAACCCCATTTGACCCCAACATCCGCTCGAATCAACCTCCAGATCACGATAACCCTTCCCATGCTGCCAGCCAGTCCGCCCTCAAGGCCGTTCCGCACCCGCCACCTTGCCAGCCTCGTCATTCCTTTACATCGAATCGATCCGAATGCGATCTCAATCTTTTTTTCTCATTCTTCGACCGACTAACCAGTAAAACCTTCCATAAGTTTTTCGCAGAAGGACCCTCCTTACCGGACGCCTGTCCTTCATCATTCACGCGACTTACACTTTCCGTCCACGTCCATCAAAATCCAAATTTAGCCCTAATTGATCACATTTCGCATTAAACCCCTCAAAAAACACCACATTTTTCAAATAATAACAACCATTTTTTCTATTCTGCCCTTCAGCCCACAATCCTATCATCTTTTGACATTTTTCCACCATCGAAACAAGCGAACGACCAGTTCTTTTGCGCGTCCTTGATTGACTGCCCAACTGTTTCCAAAGTTCCAAGTACCGTTAATGGTTGAACATTGTTTTGTTAAAAGACACTTTTAAACTGTAGTCGAATGTGCATGCGAAGATGTTTTTAGAGATTGACATGAATGGAATGGTTAGAATGGAATATAAAACAAAAAACAGCTATAGTGCCCTTTCGGGAGGGGGCCTATTGACGCGAGCCGAAGCGGCGGACAAAAGCGTAAATTGACCGATGTGATGGTATGCGCGGACGAGGGCCGTTGTCGAGGATCGATCCCCCGACGTCGCGCCGGCTGAAAAGCCCTTACATGGGTGAAAAGAGGGGCATCTTCCGACGGGATGGACAAGTCGGGAGATGAGTGCCGTCGCATGACATGTCTGGGGTGGCGGATGGGGTTTATTGATCTGGGTTGGGGGTTTGCGTGGGCGGTTGGATTTAGGGGGCGTTTTTTGATAAGTTTTTGGGTTTAAACTGACAATAGAGACTCCATCTTTTTATTTGTATGTTGCATTTTGTTAAAATCCACTTTGCTTTTTGATGACTTGAGGCCCATTTGATCTGACAACATTTTTGTGGTTATTTTTGACTATTTTTCAAAACTGATGCATTGCAATGATTGTGAAGTTTAGGCGTTCCCAAATTCCAACTAATTTTGTTTAAAAAACTGCCCTCGCGATTTTCTTCAGCGTAATTACCGTATCCATGTCCTTAAACCACCGTAATCTCCCCCTATCACTCAATTCCACTGATAAACCCCCAAAAGCAACTATTGCCCACGTTTTTTTACCAACCTTGCAACCGATTAGTCAATGTCTGATCCGTTTTCCCCCTCCCTTTCACGAGGCAGTTTTTGCCCGACTCCATCATCCATCTTGTCTCCGACGGCTCTCGTCGACTCGCGCACGCCCGACCCGACCCCTCAGGCGATCGACGTGTCACTGACTGAGTCAAAAAGAAGTTTGAGGACACTACCCACTGTTGGTGTTGCCCTCAGGGTCGACGTTTTCGAGACATTGATGGTAATGACGACCACTGGTGATGAAGTATACGTGTGCGGTCACTGCTTCGCTACTTCGCGTCGGTCCCTTTCGTGGAATGCGCGACGCGACGACTGACCTGCCTAGTTTAGTTAGTTGGTTAGCCTAGAGGGCCTTGCGCAAGCTTTTCAACTAACTTTCGACCCGACGTCGGTCGCCTTCGATCAGCTTTTCGAAATCGTCGACCTCCTCTCCTCTAATGAAGTTTCGATGGAATGAATAGATTGGAAACAGTCGGCTTAACGCGCCTCGGAAAGATGATCATTTGTTGAAGCGTCGTCGGCGCGTCTTCCAGGATTCTGGGCCCCTTTTTTGAACGCTTTGAATCCTCTAAGGCGATTAGCGCGTCTCCCGAGGCCCTGAGGGTCGTCCCAATGTTGAATCCGCGCCGATTCCAGCCGCTTTTGTCCTCGTCTTCCAACCCATCTGTTTGATCGGTCGCGATGTTCCAAAATAAGACAAAGCAGCATTAACTTCCTCCGATTCCGACAAGACGGTCGTCATCCTCGAAAAAGTTTGTCACAGCCCTGGTCTCCGCCCAGCTTTTACGGATCATGAAAGCCCTCCCCGCTTCCAACAAAGACCACACTGTCTATTTGAATCCGTCTTTTTTTGGTTTTAGTTTTTTGAGTCATGAAGCGGTGGTTCCTTTCCAGCCTTCAGATTCTTTGGCTCTGACAGTCGCGACCTTTGAGAAAGGATTTGTTTTCCGCGAAAAATGTGTCATTAACTATAACCAGAATTGAAATGGTTGTCTTTCGTGAATCCGAAGCCCTCTTCCGATGAGCTATTTTTGCCTCAGAAGTTTAATCGCTTTAATTGGGTGTTAATTCCAGGCCTCTTTCCCCCAATTCCACCTCCTGGCAGACGGCCCACTTCCATCGCCCCCGTCGATGCACCCCAGTCGACCTCGGCTGACTACCTTCTGACCATCTCTCTGATTCACGGCTTCATTTTGAGGTACCATTTGGCTGGCATTGAACTGTAAACTGGCCATTGTTCTCCTCTCGATAGGTCATATCACATTCAAGATTCAGACCGGTGCACCCCTGTCCGGTGTCTAAGTTTTGAAGATGATTTTAAGGTATTCTACTGTTTTAGGTATGTTTAAACTGGCTTATAAATGAATAGGGTTGCTAAGTTTAACTTTTCAGTCCTATTGATCAACATATTCACCCTGCTCAGAGCACAGGATGCCGGCGGTGGCTTGTTTACGAGTGCTTCCATCAGTTCTGCCAGCGGCGAGGAGGAAGACACGGCCCACTTTTCTGATATTGGCAAAGGTCGACTTTCCTGGATCGTGGAAGATCAGACGACGCCGTGGATTGGCTCTTACCAGTTTCTTGGGTATGTTTAAAAACTGGAAAATATCAGCTGTTTTGCTTAAAAACTGAATTATGCAAATCTGACTTTTTGAATTTTTGTTTTGGCGCACTTTTTTGCCCGCGCTTTTCGATTTTCAAATGCAAAACTGCGCGAATGTTTGTTCGGTCGTTTTCAATTTTTTCCAAAACTTACCAATTTGACCCCTCATCACCACCTCATTTCATAAATCCAATTATGTACACACCGGCTTTTAGCCAGCTCCGTTTGTTCCACAGCTTTGTCACTCTTACCCAACTTTGATCTGTTCGTTTAACTTTTTTCCATCCATCCATTCCGACTTCACTGACCAACGCATTGCCCTCAATACTGTCTTCCCAGCTTAATGTTTAAGTCAGTCAATCATCAATTTTTTTGTCATTGCTCAATTTGACAGTTTTTCGATGGACAGGGAAGCGGGGACTCGCCCTTTTTTGTTTTTGCGATACATAAACAGCAAAAAACGGGGTTCGCTTTTCAGATAGATAGAATGAGATTCGACAAAACAAGGAGTCAGGAAATTAGAGGGACTAACTAGGCAGCTCCCAGGGTCAGATTGAAATCGAAAAAGGCAAGGCAAAGTCAGCCGACTGACGAATGCAACGGTCAGATCAGATGGTTGGGCGAACCTGTCAAAGCTAATTTCCTTTTCGCACGTTTACGTTTTGGGCGTTTGATGTAAAGGGGTAGTTGGTTCTGGTAGAAAAAGTTTCTGTTTTTTATAAACTGCTCTGGAGATGAGATTATTAGAAATGTAAAAATCCATTTCCAACCCTTGAATCGACCCTCTTCAAACAACCCCTGAGGCAATCGTCTTCAAATTCACTTGCAAGGGGTCAGCCGTGAACCCAACAATCCATACATATTCCATATTGCATATGTATTTTCCCGATTGAAAAAAGTTCAAACAATCGGGGTAGATCAAAAAAAGATGTCGTCGTCGCATCGGATTCAATTCGATCGTCGGATATGTCTTTACATGGGTAGCTGGCTCGGGGCTGGGGTATTTTTGGGTACAACTTTCTCCTTCTCCGCATTTCACGGTTCAGACAATGACCCCCAGGCTCCTTGACGGACGCCGATCGACAGCCACCCTTGAGCGAAACAATCGCATAACGCATAAAAAGTTGGAAGCAAAGCTGGATGACACTGCTTGAGAGATATTTTTTTGATTGGCTTGAAACTTTAGAACATGGAGTTGAAGTTTGGTGGTTGTGGTGGGGGTCATGGGTTTTTTTGGTTTTTAAAACTGACTTCGGTTTCTTGCGTTGTTTTTTAATTAATTAAAACTCCTCAGATGTGTTTTTTTGTATAACATTAACCTTTAAAAAACAAAAACTGTCAGGAAAAGTGACTCTTTTTTTCAATTTCATTACTTAACTTTAACCATTTTTTATTAGTTTGCTTTTATAAGGGTCTTCACGTAGTACAATTGCAAAGGCAAGTGAACGGTTTCATCAAAAGCGTCGACATCTTCATCGTCTGCGCGAGATGAGGCTTATGTTTACCCGGTTTGAGTCAATTGGATGTGCCTCGAGGCTATGGGGCTGCTCGAAAAATGGAAAGTCAAGTCCCGAGGGTGAAGGAATTTGACTTGACGGGGATGTCTGCGAGGGATGAGCAAAATTTTGGGGGTTAAAACTGCAAGCCGTGGTCAAAAGTGCTATTGGGGGTCAAAACTACCAAATAAAAAAACTGCAGTTGTCAATATATTGGCATCAAAACTAAAAAAATTCTTATTCCAGATCCTCAATCTCGCACCACACCGTCCTGCTCTCCGTAGTCGACTCCTCGACCGGCCGAAAACTCGCAGAATGCACGGCTTCCGGCACCGGCAACGAGGACCAAACTGCATGGCGTCGCTTTGTCTGGACCCTGAATCAGCACTCTTTGGAATGCAACGTCTCCGATTCCGAGCCCGTGATCGTCCCGATTGAAGCCTCCGAACACCCGAGAAGCTTCTCCGCCCGCATCATGGCAGTCAAGGGGCCTCGCTGCTTCAAGGAGGTCATCGTCCAGAATGAGCAACCCACCGGATGTCCGCCGACCCTCAGAAGAAACACCTTCTCGGGTCACAACTTCGAATGCGGATGTCCTCGGAGCATCATCGATCGATGGACAGCCTTCCCGACGACCGAAGCCAACATCCCAGGGCTACTCCCCGGAATGGCCGTCGGCGCTGATGGCAACGTCGCCTTCCCGTTGTTCACATTGGGCGAGAATTCGACCGAACAGATGCAAATGCAAGGCAATGCCGTGGCCCAGGCTGCGTTGACGCATGTCGGAACACCGATTACGGGCGCTAATGGCGGATTCACGTTCACGGCTAATGCCTGTGCGACGCATGAGTGTTTGCATAATGGTACCTGTGTGTTGGATATCCATTCTCAGGTGCGTTTTTGAAACTTTAAACTGTCTAGTCGAATTTTTCCGTCTTGATTATTCTTACCGTATACCTCGAAAAAGCCAACTATCAGTTAAAACTGGGTAAGTGAATCAACGTTTTTCAGGCCAATTGCCTCTGTAACGACGGCTTCGCGGGTCAACACTGCGAAATCGACCTGTGCGCCCAGACGCCGTGCCACAATGGTGGCCAATGCTCGATTCTGAATGGCTCGCCCGTGTGCCACTGCCCTGTGGGCACTGTCGGCGCCAACTGTGAGAAGGTCATTTGCCCGAATGAATGCGAAAACGGTGGCATCTGCCAATTCATGAACAACGTTCCCGTCTGCCGATGCGCTGATGGATTCGCTGGACTGAACTGTAATGTTCGGGATCCGTGCAGGAAGTAAGTTTATGGTTTTAAAACTGGCATGTCTTCGTTTGACACTTAACAATTGTTTGACTCTTTTAAATCTGATGAAAATGTTTATGATTGAAATTTACTTTCAGCGCCTCAACCTGCTCCATCTTCGGCGACGAAGCCTCCTGCCAGACCGATCCCGTCTCCTTTGGCATCATTAGCCCCATCCTCGTTGAAGCTAATTACACTTGCCAGTGTCTCGATGATAACAATGTCCCGACCGAGTGCTTGACATTGGCCCTGGCGAGGCAGTCGGCTAATGCCGGCCGGCCACCACCGCCCCGAACGACCACCCCGGCTCCGACGACGACGGCAGCCCCGACTACGGTGGCTGTCACGACGACCCCATCGACAACTACGACGACTACGCCTGCTCCGACCACGACTACTACCACCTTGGCACCGACTACGACGACCATTACGACTACAACGACGACCACACCGGTGCCGGTGGTTGTTACGACCCCCGAGGCGGTGGTTGAAACTGAAGAAGAAGACAACTTTGAAGAAGTCGACCGGAACCACACCCCTCGTGGACCACCCACCTTCCCGCTCCACAGTCTCGCGACGGCGTCACCGAGCAGTGCTTCAGTTTCGGCAGAAGTTAGGACTACTTCGGTTCCGATTGCGCCTGTGGCAGTCGTGGAGGAGGACGACGAAGACGAGGAGGAAGAAGAACCTGCTCCAGCTCCAGTGCCGGCACCCGCCCCGACATCTCCGACGACGGTTGAAGAAGAGCCCGAAGACGAAGACAACGAAACCGAAGTGCCACCAACGCCGGCACCCGCCGCCCAGCCTGACCTTTTCACGATTCTGAGCGCTACTTCGACGGTGGTCCCGCCTGGCACTGGCGATGAGGACGAGCTCGAGGGTGATAATGGCTTCGAATCCTTCACCCAGATCGCCCAAGGCCCTGAAACTGCAGCTACTCCAGCTGCTCCGATTGTTCCTGAAGACGGCGATGAAGAGGAAGAAGAACATCCTTCAAATGAGGTCGCTGCCACCACTGAAGCCACCCTCTGGACCGTGTCCACCGAAAACCTGCCCGGCGACCACATCCGCCCCAACGGTGGCAGCAATGGCGTCGATTCCGTCGAAGACGAAGACCGCGAAGTGCCTGCGACGCCTGAGGCCGTGAAACCAACGATCCGACCTACTGAAGTCGTCGAAACGGAAGTCGGCATCGAAGAGGGTGCCAATGGCGTCCAAAAGCCTGGAGAAACATCGAAAAAGACGACCAATGGCGCTAGTATAGTGTCCTGGATCATTGCCATCATTGCTATTTTGGGTAAGTATCACTTTTCTATCACTTTTCAAGTCAAAACTGGTCATTTATAGTCCTCCTCGCTCTGATCGCCGCCATCACCGTCTTCGTCCTCCGGTATCTCCGCCGCTCTCGACGCCTCCACGGCAAATACAACCCCGCCCGCGAGGAAAATGCCGTCGCTTCGACCTACGCCATGCCCATGACCACAGTCAGCAAACAGGAACGTCTTATCTAAACTGTCTCGATTTTCTACATTCTACAGTAACCCTAGTGCTTTAAAAGCGTGTCTCTTACCTCTTTCCATCCCAATCGACCGTATCGCGTTCTCAAATTCTCAACTTTAAAAAAGTTTCACTTCTAACCCGTCTTCCGTCCACTTTTTCGATAAGAATCCGGCCTGTCTCTCCGCTCACTGACTTAACCTTGCTCAATTTCCTCTCTTTTTACCAAAATTCTTTCATCTACAAAGATTCGTATATCGTATTCGAATGAAAACCCCGTTTTTTCAGTGTTGTAAAAGTTGCACAAATGTTTGTTGTGTTTTTTATTGTATCTATTATATCTACAATGTCTCTTAATATTGCCTTTATTTATTTGCTTGACAATGAAAAAATGACGAAAGGGTCCAAATATCCATTATCTAACCTTAATTGTAGCATGCATTTATCCTTTTTGATCTGAATTTTATAGTTGTTTTTTTGATATTTATTGTTTTCGGTTGTAATTTATGTGTGTTACAGTAGCAACAAATTCACTTATCATGGCATTTTTTTGTAATTTTTGTTTTTTGGAGAAGATTCGAATGAAGAATAAAAATTTTAATGGATTGGTTGATATTTAAACTGGCGCACTTCGAAATAGTGATTAATTCAATTTATTATTTAAAAATTGTGTAACAGTTAAAACTAGCGCACGCAGAAAAACTAAGTTTGCGCACGTGGAAGCGCACACCTCATTTCCCTCAGCGCACAAGCCGCTTTTTGCGTGCACATCACAAAAATGAGTGATTGCATTGAATTGTAAAATTTTTAAACTGACAGTAATTGATTTTGATTTCTGCACGCAAAGAATTAAGCGCGTGCACGCATAACCAGCGCAGGCTTTGCGCGCCTAATTTTCCCCCAGCGCACAGAGTACTTTTCGCGTGCACACCGCACTAATTAATGTCAAAATTTGCCGATTCGACTTAAAAAAAACACGATTTACGCCAAAACTGTAAAATAATTTTGAAACAATTTTCCAAAATTCGAACTGCAAATCACTGTTTGATGCGTGCAAAGTGCAATCACACAATGAACTTTATCGCTGACAAGTTTGTTAACAAAAAACTGCTCGGTTCGCCTGAGTACGCTTCGAGCCAGTCTTTTATGTGTCTGTCTGCCTCCAAATAATAACCCCCATGGCCAGTAGTGTTGGTAGAGCACTGTTTCGACCTTTGTTCACCCTGAAATCGATCAATTGGACCAGTCGGAGAGGGATGACGTCGCGGAAGCCGTCTGTGCATGTTCAGGGCGCCAAGGCCAGCATTTGGTGAGTATAGGTTTTTATAATTATCCCCTGTCTTGATTGAAATTTTTGTAAACTGTGAGGCGCTTAAAAGTCTTTTATTTCCAGGGTCGAATTCACCGCTCTGGCCGTGGAATGTCAAGCCGTCAACCTCGGCCAGGGATTCCCCGACAACCCGGCGCCGACTTTCGCGACAAACCACCTCAAAGAGATCGCTTCCCACCCTGAAGCCACTGCCTTCCATCAATACACGAGGGGTTTCGGTCATCCACGGCTTGTCAATGCCCTGGGGCGGCTCTATTCCCGATTCCTGGGCCTGAAAGTCGACCCGATCAACGACGTGCTCGTCACCACTGGCGCCTATCTCGCCTTATATTACTCCTTCCTCGGCTGGCTCAACGAAGGCGATGAAGTCATCGTGCTCGAACCGGCTTATGACAGCTATCTGCCCCAGATCAAGATGGGTGGCGGTGTCCCCGTGCCGGTCGTCATGGAATTGGCCGAGGGTGCCACTGGCAGTGGGGATTACAAGCTCGACTTGACCAAGATTGAATCCAAAATCACGCTGAAAACGAAGATGTTGGTCTTGAATAACCCCAACAATCCGACTGGGAAGCTGTTTACAAGGGCAGAGTTGGAAGGAATTGCGGAACTCGTGAAGAAACACGACTTGATCGTGGTCGCGGATGAGGTTTATGAGTGGCACGTCTATCCGGGGCATGAAATGATTCGGTTTGGTGGGTTTTTATATATATTTTTTTCTTAAAACTGATGTAAGCGGAGTTGGGATGGTTTCAGCAAGTCTCCCCGGCATGTACGAGCGAACAATTACCATCGGCTCGGCAGGAAAAGCCTTCAGCGTGACCGGCTGGAAGTCCGGATGGGCCATCGCACCAGCCGAGCTCCTGGCCCCATTGAAGACCATCCATCAGAACTGTATCTTCACCCATGTCACCCCGGTCCAGGAGGCTATTGCCCGAGGCTTTGAGGCCGAATTGGACTTGATTGAGGCCGGAAAAACGTCGGAAAGCTACCTTTTGCACGGACTTCCGAGCCAACTTGAAGGTCTTCGCGATAAGTTGGTGGCTTCTTGCCGATCTGCGGGTCTGAAGCCGATTGTCCCGCAAGCTGGGTACTTCCTCATTGCTGATTTTAGCTCATTTGGTTGGTTTTGCTTGATTTTGGAGGATAAAACTGATGTACAGGTTAATTTTATAGACGGTCCCTTCAAAACGGATCCGTCCCCAGACCCCCTCGACTTCCGCTTCGTCAGATGGCTGTGCCGCGAAAAGAAACTCGCATCCATCCCGCCATCGGCATTCTACAGCGAGGGGCACAAGGCCGGGAATGATCATCTCGTTCGACTTTGTTTCTTCAAGAAAGAGGAAACTCTCGACGCTGCTGATCGTATTTTGCAGCAGTTCAAGCGTTCTTAGGGGGTTGTTTTAATAATATTAGGTAAACTGACCGTAATTATGTGCTCGATTGATGTAAAAATATATATAATAGGTGTAATAAATGTATATAAAACTGTTAAACGTGTGAAGTCTGGTGCAATGCTTTAACCGGTCGAAATCGCCCCAATACTTCTCCCACCACGAAAAGATAACCCGTCGAAGCAAAAATTGCTTCGATCCTTCTTCACTTTCGTTAACTTTCTTACGTGATTTCTAACCCAGATTCCGCCATTTCCAGACATTTTCAACCATGGCCGCCGCCGGAGGATCCACCGAGACCGATATGAGCACCTTCCGGGAGTTCTTGAAGCAGTATAACTCGGTTACGGAGAAGTGTTTCGGCGCATGCATCAATGACTTTGGATCAAGGTTGGTTTTATATATTTTTCTCTTTCTTTCGACTTTATAACATCATTTTTGAAAACTGCATGATTCTCTGAACCTCAATATATAATTTCCCCTTACAGAACCGTCAGCGACAAGGAAGAAAAGTGCTCAAAAAGCTGCCTGGAAAAGTTCCTCAAGATGAACCAACGCGTGTCGCTGCGATTCCAGGAGCATCAAATGCTTCAAGCTCAAGGCCAAAGTTTGGTTTGATCCCCTCTTTTTTATTTTTTGTTATTGTTGAGCTGCTCATTCGATGCATTGCCACTAAATTAGTTTGGAAATAGTTCAGATAAACTGTACGCTATGATTGCCCTTCCTGTAGACATTTGCTTTGGCAGATCGTTATATTTATTAAGTTCATTACCAAATTAAGTTTACAACTGCCTGAGTAACATTATAGAATCGTTGTCTTTATCCGATTCGTCGATGCGAAAGGCGACATTGTTCATTCAGGGGTCCAGCGCTCGGGTAAATCGTGCCAACGAAGACCTTATTGTACATTTTGATATCGTAGCTGGTCACGGAGAACGGACAGCCATCAATATCGAAATCACATGTCTGGGCGCCGCGACGGCTGAGGAAGCACAGAGTGAACAGACTCATGTCGAATTCGGGTGATGTGCCGATGATGAAGCCGCCGGTACGCTTTGTCACGCCGTTCCAGGTGTAGCGGATTACACCCATGAGATCCTGAAAGAAAACTGGTTGGTATCGGAGTTTCTCGAAATACTTACAAATCGCTTAATGATGAAGCCCTTGTAGTCCAGGTTTGCAGACGCATTCCGTTCCAGACGATAGAATTGAACCCAATTATGAAGGCCAGCGATTTCGCCATTCTTGCTTTCACCGACGAAAACATGCTCGAAGCCACTGGAATCGGCGACACCCCTGGCGCGGGAATAGTCTTCAAACCAGAGCTGACGGGTCCACAGCTTGAAGGTGCGGGTGTCCTTGGCGATGGGGTGCTTCTTTTTGGTTAGAATGTCCTGGAGGATCTTCCATGGACGAGTTTCGAACAGAAGGTCGATGAATTTTACGACTTCGGCGCGTTCTTGGTTGTTGGCGTTTTCGATTTGGCCGACTTCGAAGTTGTAGTTGTCGAGCAGGGCTTGGAAGGCTTCGTAGGTCGGTTTTCGGAAGATGGAGGAGTCTACCGATGTGAAGAGGCTAAAAAACTGTGTGTTTTTGATAATGATTTTGGTATAAGATTACGGTAGTTTCGCGGCATCAGAAGTATCTCGAGCAGTCGTGTGTCCCTGGAAGTTGATCTTCAACTGGCTCGGCTTCGCCTTGTTGATGTCCTCTGCCCTGAAGCGCTGGACAGCCATCTGAATCTCCTCATCGGTGATGTCGAAGGGCGGGAGGGATTGCTGATTGGCTGGGCCGTCGGATGCCCTTCGAGCCAGGACGGCTGCGAAGAGGGCGGGTATGAGGAGTAATGCGAGGTAGCGCATTCTGAAATTGGGATGATAAACTGGGCTTGCGTCATAAAAGTTGTTAGAACAGTATTAGGAATCCAAAAAGCCCCGGCGCGTGGTAATCCCCCTGACACTGACCAGAACCGAGCCCGTTTCCGGAAGCACTGGCCCTCAAGTTGCAAAATCAACAATCAGCGTGTCAGCTGCGCCCGGCACTGACGGCCCTTGCGATCTGATCTGGTCGATCAATGCTTCCGTTCTTCCGTCTTCTTTCGGTCTTGTCTTATTGCCCAACTCTTTGGTCTTTTTGCCTCATCAGCCTCGCTGCCGCCGGCGGTTAAGGGCGCGCCCAGTCACTGCCCTCGGCCAAGTCAGGCCAAATTCCTTCTCACGTTTAAAAACACGTACGAACGCGAAAGCCAGCCACCCGGTCTGTTGAAAAGAAATACACAAACAAGCATGAGGAAAAGATGCAGAGGGACCTGCCAAACTTGCAAATACGGCACAAACAAGTGCCATTGGGGTGTCTAAACTGGGAGTCCAGTCTCTTAGCTTACTCAAAACCCATGTAAGCTTCCCAACCGATCACCCACGATCGTCGTCGACTTCGACGTCAAGTCTGACGATAAACCGGCCGCAAACAAGGCCCACTTTCCTTCGAAACAGACTTGTTTGCTTTGAAAATTCTAATGCTTTATGTGAACGTGCTCTTTTTCCTTCGCAAACGTTTTTTCCTGATTTGTATGCTGACATCAGGCGTGCATTGTGTAATGTGTCATGGAATGTTTGTGTTAACGATTTTCGCCATTTGCAACATGTGCTTTTATTGCCTGATCGGTCAGACGGTGGTGGGGGGTGATAATGGCAATGTGAATTGCTATGATGTCAGAGGAAATGGGGTTGTTTTGAACAATTTTAAAGAAAAAATACTAATGAAAACTGAAACAAGTAGGGCTTGATGAAGAGAAAAAAATAAACTAACATAGAGGTCTCGCCAAAGAAACTAGATTCCAGCCACCTTTTGCATGATTTATTGTAAACTGTGTAAAAGTTCCTGCTTGAAGTTGAAAAAGTTCAATAAACCCGGTAAAAAGCCCGATCAGCAGCCAAGATCTGTACACTTTAGGCTCGAAATGGTAGTCAATCACTCCAAAACTTCCCTTTTCTAAAGGCGTTCCGATCAAGATTGGGGCCCTTGTAAAGATTATCTTTGACAATGATCAGCAGACATTTTTCCGGTTTGGCGGCATTAAATATGGCAATGAAAACTGTTTGGTATGTTCTCTTTGGCTAAATTCCTGATAAACCTACACCTTGGAGCTATATTGGTTCACAATAGAACTTATTTCATAATACTTTTCAGAAAACTGGATAACAAAATATTTCGGCTAATAAATGAGACTATTTCATCACCACCCCAAAAATAACAACCATCTCCCATCACCACCGCCGAGTATCCCCCAAAAATGTCTTTGAAAAGCGTTATCATTTCTTTGGTTACAACTCGCGGCTGTACTCTCGAACCCCGCGCGAAAGGTCGGGAAATGCGTGGCGACGGTTGGACTTTCAACGGCTGGCGTTGCAAATCAAGCCGTTTTGTAAACTATGCGAAAAAATGAACTGATAGATTAATTCATCAGGAACTTACCTAGATGATGTAGACGTAAGATCAACTTGCTGTCGTCCCACGAGGACACCATTGATCGACGAGGATGATGAATGTGATGAATGTGGTGATCGTGGTGGGGGTGACATCAACGCCACGCAGTTCCCGGGGCCATAAATGTCAAAGGGCTAAAAGATTGTCAGATTGTCATCATTATCGCAACATACAACTGCCATTGTGAAGAACTGTTTGGTTGCGCATGTTAGTGGCTATTGTTCCGCCTTCTTTTGATCGTTGATAAACTGTGTATTGGGCTGTGGTTGTACCATGTAGGCTAACTGGATAACTACCCTGAACACCCCCACATGCGCGCCCGAATGTCCACTCACATAGTCAAACATAGTGGTTTCTTATCACAATGCAATAACAGCGATAAGAAAACTCTGTTTCTTTAAAGAACAAAGATCTTTTCGGGCTCGTGCTTGCGTTCTTCCGCGGTTTTGTCTAGTTTCATCCCCAGTTTTGCCCTAATATCGCGCTTCGAGCTCTATTTTCGAATGGAACTAAACTGAGGCCCAACATTTTCAGAACTCAAAATGCTCTCCCGTCTAACTTCCCTCTCCCCCCGAAGTCTAGCCACTTCTGCCTGCTCCATCCGACCCCCTTCAACCGAATCCAAAGCCCCCAACTTCATCGAACGCGAAAAGAAGTTCGGCGCCCACAACTACAAGCCCGTCCCCGTCGTCATTGATCGTGGAGAAGGTGTCCATGTCTGGGATGTCGACGGCAAGCAATACCTGGACTTCCTGTCCGCCTACAGTGCCGTCAATCAAGGCCATTGCCACCCACGCCTTCTGAAGGTCATCCAAGAACAGGCTAAGCGAGTCACCCTGACTTCGAGGGCATTTTACAACAGCAGTTTGGGCGAGTATGAAGAGTTTGTCACGAGCTTATTCAAATATGATAAGGTTTTGCCGATGAATACGGGTTTGTTTTTCGGTTTTAAACTGGCCGCAATCAAGAAATTGTGTTTTCAGGCGTCGAAGCATGTGAATCCGCAGTGAAACTCGCTCGCCGATGGGGCTACGACGTCAAAGGCATCCCAAAGAATGAGGCTAAGATCGTTTTCGCCGAAGACAACTTCTGGGGCCGAACTATTGCTGCCGTTTCGGCCAGTACTGATCCGGAGAGCTATGGCGGCTTTGGGCCGTTTGTTCCTGGTTTTGAAACTGTTCCGTACAATGATTTGAAGGCTTTGGAGAAGGCTATTTCCGATCCGAAAGTCGCAGCCTTCATGGTAGAACCTATCCAAGGTGAAGCTGGCGTTGTCGTGCCGGATGTCGGGTATTTGAAGTCAGTTCGGGAACTGTGCACGAAGTACAATGTCCTTTTCATCGCCGATGAGGTCCAGACTGGCTTAGCTCGGACCGGAAAAATGCTCTGCGTCGATCATGACGCCGTTCGACCGGATATCGTAACCCTGGGCAAGGCCTTGAGCGGTGGCACCTATCCCATTTCGGCAGTCCTGGCCGATGACGAAATCATGCTTACCATCAAGCCTGGCCAGCATGGATCGACTTATGGCGGCAATCCATTGGCTTGCAAGATCGCTACGGAGGCTTTGAACATCATTGTGGAGGAGAAGCTGGCTGAGAATTCTGCTAAGCAGGGCGAAAGGCTCATGTCTAAGTTGAGGACCCTGCCGAAGGAGGTCGTCACGACTGTGCGTGGGCGTGGATTACTGTCGGCTATTGTTATCAATCCGAGTAAGTTAAACTGTTTGAAATGATGGACGGGAAGATAGCCTATTTCAGATGTGGACGCCTGGCAAGTCTGCCTCCGCCTCAAAGAAAACGGCCTTCTCGCCAAAAACACCCACGGCGACGTCATCCGATTCGCGCCCCCACTCGTTATCACCGATGAACAGGTCGACCAAGCCTTTGAGATTATCCAGAAAACTCTTTTCTCTTTTGTTTGAGTTTGGCTTTTTGAATAAATAAAACT
Source organism: Panagrellus sp. LJ2284 (assembly GCA_024447225.1). NCBI lineage: Eukaryota > Metazoa > Nematoda > Chromadorea > Rhabditida > Panagrolaimidae > Panagrellus > Panagrellus sp. LJ2284. Next base: position 5,021,347 of record JAMRYC010000005.1, on the reverse strand, counting down.
GCACGATTTGTATTCCCGTGATGTAAATTTGCCACCCTCTCAAAAACAGAATCCACAAAACCCCCAAAAAACCACCCAGATTCATTCCCACTGATTTCCACCATGCTCTCCCGTCTGCAGCCAGCCCTCGTCCGCGGGTTTTCCTCCAAGAAGTCCCCAAAAGTCCTATCTGCCATCGAACGCGAATACCGTTACGGTGCCCACAACTACAAGCCCGTCCCTGTCGTTCTGGAAAAGGGCGAGGGCATCTACGTCTACGATGTCGACGGCAAGCGCTATTTCGACTTTCTCAGCGGATACAGCTCCGTCAGTCAGGGCCATTGCCACCCTCGGCTGCAGAAGGTTTTCAAAGAGCAGGCGGGCAAACTAACTATGACTTCAAGGGCGTTTCATACGAAGGATCTGGGCAAGTACGAGGAGTACATTACCAAGTTGTTGAAATTTGACAAGGTTTTGCCTATGAATACTGGTATGGTTTTAAAACTGCCTGCCAGAGGTAATTTTGATTTTCTAGGCGCGGAAGCATGCGAAACAGCGATAAAGCTCGCTCGTCGCTGGGCCTATGAAGTCAAAGGGGTCCCGAAGAACCAGGCTAAGATGGTCTTCGCCAAGGGCAACTTCATGGGCCGGACTATTGCTGTTATCTCGGCCAGCTCCGACCCGGATAACTATGGTGGCTATGGGCCGTTTGTGCCGAACATGGAGCTGGTACCGTATGATGATTTGGTTGCTTTGGAGGTTTGTTAAAACTGCTGATCACGTGTTATTATCTGCCCTTTCAGAAGTCAATCTCCGACCCCAACACAGCTGCCTTCATGGTGGAACCCATCCAGGGCGAAGCTGGTGTCATCCTGCCGTCTCCTGGCTATTTGAAGGCTGTTCGCGAGCTTTGCACAAAGTACAATGTCCTCATGATCGCCGATGAAGTCCAAACTGGTTTAGCGAGGACCGGAAAGATGCTCTGCGTCGATCACGATTCTGTCAAGCCAGATATCGTAACCCTGGGAAAGGCTTTGAGCGGTGGCTATTACCCAGTTTCGGCGATCCTGGCCAATGACCCAGTCATGCTTGTCATTAAGCCAGGTCAGCATGGATCTACCTATGGCGGTAACCCATTGGCGGCGCGTATCGCTACAGAGGCGCTGAAGATTCTCGTCGAGGAGAACCTGGCCGATAATGCCGCCAAACAGGGAGATTATCTTTTGGAAAAGTTGAAGACCCTTCCTAAGGATGTCGTTCCGGAAGTTCGTGGAAAAGGCCTATTGACTGCTATTTCCATCAATCCGAGTAAGTTTGAATTAAAAACTGTGCTTCAATACACAATAACCTTCAGAAATCGACGGCTACCAACTGTGCTGCCGCCTCGCCGAAAACGGCCTCATAACCAAGAACACCCATGCCACTAACATTCGCTTTGCGCCCCCGCTGACCATCACGAAGCCCGAGATTGATGAGGCTTTTGCTATCATTGAAAAGGTAATCAAATCGTATGCGTAAACTGACACCGTTAATCATCGCGAAAGAATAAACACCCATAAATTTACAATTTATTCCTTTAAAACCCCTCAAATGGGAAGCATTGGATAGTCTTTGACCATCGGTGGTGAGATCGTGAAAAATTCCGGATTAAAAACATAATTCTTATCAGTTAAACATGGATAATGTGCCATCTGGGTCGAATCGAACTCAATCGAAGCACCTTTTTTGTGGCAAAATTGGCACTTTTGGCTCCAGTACTCGTACAGTTTTTCGGTTAGTTTTGGGAACTTGCCGCCATAGAAGAAGAGATCCTGTGACCAGAGGGCGCATTGATCATGGAGGAAGATGTCGATCTTCTGGGGTCGAGATGTATCTGGCTGGACGCCCGGTGGAAAGAGGAATGTCGGAGTAGGCAGGCTGGGGTCGGTTTCGATGAAATATGGGCCGAAGAGATCGTTCGTGTCGCCGATGCAGGCTGGGAGTTGGCACAGGGCACATATGTAGCGGCATTGGATGGCGCCGTCGGGGGTTTCGGGCAACTGAAAGACAGCGGGTTGGAAATTTTTATAAAAACTGAGGAGGCGGGTGAGTCCAATAAAACTAACAGCGCAAAGTCGACTCCATTGCCCTCGGATGCCGCGTTCAAGCTGCTTGACGTACTTGGTAGGGTGGATGATCTTGCCGTCACGCATCATGGCATTGGTGACGTTTTCTTCTTCGGACTTTTCCTGGAATTCGAATTTTGAAAACTGCATCTCAATAAGACCGATGATGTACCTTTTTGGCGTATCTCTGCATCAACTTTTTGACTATACCGCGAGATTCCTCATAATCCTCATCCTCGAACTTGTTCTTGCGCTTCCGCCGCTTCTTCTTTTTCGGCTTCTGAGCGCTGGCTTCAGGCTTTGGTGGTGGTGTCGAGGAAGCGGGAGGGGGAGTCATGGGGCTGAAGGGGTCGGATGAAAGGAAATTCAAACACGAATTGAGTAAACTGGTGCTTTTCGTACGAAAAACAAAAACTAAAAAAACGTCGAAGCATGCGCAATTTGCTTCAAATTCACGCACGTTGCGGGCATTTTGTTAGTAGGAAAAATGCGTCCTATAAACTGCCTTTCCATTGACATTTTTCATAGCTTTTTAACAAAAAAAACTGATTCAACATTATGCTTCATGATTTAAATACAAGTTTTCGTCATGTTGAGATAAAAAATTACTATGTTTTACCGCAAAATGCCGCTAAATTTGCAAAACATAAATTAATCACCACACCAACATCGAAGGTCTTCAAAGACGCATTTCCCCCACCACTTTCGCCTGCAGACCCCTCGCGCGCGCATCCCACTTTTCGTCAATGTTTGACAACATCGCTCTCAAATGCGACTTCACACCTCTGCCATGTGCCCTCCGGGGCTCTTCACGCGCCGTCATTGCGCAATGTCCTTCCTGGATACCCGCTAATAGTAAATCCAGCACGAATGTACTGCATGGGAATGTCAAGGCCCGGATTGAGCCATCATTCGCGCGGCGATCTTTCCCTCATCATCGCCTGCGCTCGTTTCGGCCGTTTATTTTACTATTGTACATTACATTGCTACTAACCCTACATTCCTGACGTAATGTTTCTTCCTGGTTGTGTGAAGAAGCTTCTGAAGCGCGCCAAGAAGCTGACCATCAACTCGAAACATGAGAATTCGACGAAAAGGGGTGAAGATTGCGATGAAGCGGAGATAAAGCTTGTTCGGCATCATACTTTTAAGGATTCGTGAGTTTTTTGGGTTTTTTAAACTGGCGGGATGGACTGAGGCCGGTTTCAGACATATCGATCCCTCCGATGACGTCGAATGCGCGCGAAGCCGAGTCCGCACCGCTGCCGATCTCGACCGTCGTCTCGATCTGCTCCGCCGTCGGCGGTCCCGAGCCCATCGTCAGGTCGTCACATTCGCCGCATCCACACCGTCCTCTACCGGTGCCACTGTTGTTGATGCTCCGCCGTTTATCATTGATTTGGATGATTCTGCTATGACTATGGTAAACTGTTGACTTATCTGTTGATTGAAACCCAACTAATTATATATAATTTTCCAGCCCAACACACCCCGTCGATCCCGGATCGCCGAAATCGTCAACAAGAAGACCTTCCAGCCGTACGTGCCCAGCTTTCAGTTGAGTCGACCATCCATGGTGACGCATCGCCCGTGGCAGGGTTACGAACAGAACGCGACCCACTTCAGATTCAAGCTGACCCCGACCGATGACAATGAGGCACCCTTCAGTAGTGGTTCAACGATTGGGGTATTCGATCTCGATGACACTGGCGTTGAAACGCCTTCGCCAGATTCTACAATGCCGTCACCAGCGCCGCTGATCGCTATTGATTACTAACTCACGACATTGATGTTTTTTTGATTATTTTACATTTATTGTTCTAACTTTTTATTTTAACTTTATTGTTTTGATTGAATTTTGTGGTGTTTTTTGATGTAAGGAAGTAAAACTGGCCTCTCGACATTTGACTCGTTATTGTTTGTTTTTTGTGCGGATTTTCTATTTTTGTAACTGAATCGTGATTTGGCAGTATCCCAGAAATAAAAAAACCTAATTTGTAACAGCATTTCATGCAAAAACTGTCAAAAATACTAACAGATAATTTTTTTGGCGTTGTGTGACGAACATAAATCCGATATTTTGACAGCGTGCTCACAGTGTGGTCCACTCCGTCGCTTCTTCTCGCATTTAAACTGCAGCCCATTCGCCTGATTCAACGATGTCGAAGCCCAATAAGAACTTCTCCAGTGGTCTGACCAACAGCAAGGTCATGGTGAACAAGACCCAGCTGTTGCAGGACTACAAAATACGGCTGAAGAATGCGGTGCGTTCCGCCGGCGAGAATATCCAGGGCCTCATGAATGCTGTCAAGGTTTGTCTTTAAACTGGTCCTTATCTTCATTCTCGTATGTTAATCCCGTTCAGGTCCCTACCGATGACACCCCCATCACGTACAAGAACCACACCCAAGCCGGACGCGTCGCCAACTACATCACGACCAAGAACGAAGTCCTGACCCGGTCCATGCTCATTGTGAAGGCCTGTGAAGAGCTGCTGGCGCTAAACAATGATGTCAAGAGCTACACTATTTTGAGGGACTTCAAGGTGGTCAATGAGGCCATTCATGCGTGGGTTTTCAAAACTGTCGAGTCGGTTCAGTAGTCGAAATGTGCCATTTCAGAAACAACGTCAACTATCGCAACAACATCGGCCAAACAACGCAAAAGTTCGAAACATACCGCTCGACGACGGCAACCATCTCGGCAGAGATCGACAAGGAGATCCAAGAGAATTTCTATCGACTTACTTGAAGCGTTTTTGGGGTTTTTGTATGTTTAATGGTCTCAGATTTCATGTTCCCATACGTGTGTTTTGATATAAAAAACTGTTTTTTTTATAGTTGGGCTTTATATATCATTGGTTTTTTACCATTGTCTATCTAAAATTGCGAGTTAGGCGGTATGGTACTAATGCCATTCCAGGTTTTCACTCAGACCATGGCCGACCCAGACGCCCCCATCTACCGCGACCTCTGGAAGGAGTACAAAATGGTCATGGAAAAGACCAAGAAGCCCAAAATGTTCAAGCAGTTCAAATGGCAGGACATTATTGATCATTTGAGGGTCATTTCACATGATATGATGTGAGTTTTTTTGGGTTTCATAAACTGAGCTTTTCTAGTTTGTCATTTCAGCGACTACGGCGAACGCGAACAACTAGGCCAAATCTACCGATCCATGGCAGATGTCTTTGAAAAAATGGACAAACCCCTAGATCAGCGACTGCATTACCTCAAAGCGGCACGAGTTTTCGCAAAATTGATGAAAGATCGGTTTGAAATGAGGTATTCTAGTGAGTTTTTAAACTGCGACGCGTTATTGGTTGACATCGTATGACCGTAATCTTCTAGCCGAATCCGATTACTCGACCCAGATGGAAGACAACTACCTCCAAGCCGTCCAACTATCCATTAAAATGGGCCTACCTCATATGGCCGGAACGATCCTCTCCGAATTGGCTCACAATTACACGGAAGTCCGGAAGTATGAACTCGCACATCGGTATTTCCTCAAATCAGCCCGAATTCTGAGTGGAAGTTTCTTTGATTCCGTCGCTGTCATGAAGTCAATCATTGAAAACGCTGCCCATTGTGACGATATGAATGAACCTCTAGCCGATCTATTTTCGTTATGGCAAGTTTTAGCCAAAAAGTACCCCCATCGGGAGCACATTGACGCCACCCCGACCCAAGCTAGTGAGGAAGTTCGAGTTTCACTGAGGGCACTGGAGCTGGATTTCATTTTGATCAGTATTCGGCGGTATTTGAAGCAGGATGAACTCGGGAAGTCGATTTTGACCGACTATGTGGGCGTGTTTTCACCGAATTTGAGGACCAGTGTGTTATTGGCAGGGGAATTTGAAGAAGTTTCGAAATTCATTGCTGCATGTAAAAAGAGGGACTACTATACAGCCGAGGGGATCTATGTTGGGGTACTGTTTCCGATGCTGGATGAATTGGGGAAGAAGTTGATGAAGGATGTGGTTGGATTGATGCAGGGGAGTGAGACTACGAGGTTTGTGAGGGGTTTTTGGGGGTTTAAACTGTCGAGGGAAACGGAAATTTCAGACAAGAATTGACAGAAATCAGCAACGAACCCGACACTGATGTCCGTGACCGCATGAAGAAACTTTTTGAATTTTATACTTTGCATCATCGTGAAAGGACCAAAAAGGCTGAATTTTATGATTAAACTGGAATCCTTTGGTTCGTGGGCGGGTAATAAAGTATTTTCTAACTTCCAAATGTGTATGAGCACTTTTAATTGGTCGATTGTCCAATGTTTTACCTTTTTAAAACTGTGAATTTTGGTTCAAACTTATTTTTGACATTTCTCCAGCAAATCCCCAAAACATCCACCTCAGTCGATTCGACCCCCATGCCGCGATGAAGCCCCCAACTCTGGGTCTCCTCTGCTTGCTGCTCATCGATATAGCCGCCGGGTGCAAATTTATTGACGATATTCGCGAACAAATTGTCGATTATGAGGTAGGCAGCTGACTTTTAATTGGCCTTCGCGGTTTGTGCGGGCTTTACGACTGCTCTTTGGTTTTATTAGTCATGCTGGTTGTGGAAGTTTTACAATTGCAATTTGCAGCTCCAAAACAATGGATTTCACAAAGATTATGTCGCCAAGGTTCGGATTTCGTCAATGGAACGATTTATTGACTGTAGGCTGGCTGTGAAGGTTCCGATTCCAAGGGGGGCCTATGTGGATACTGTCAAGTGGGTTTTTTGGTTTAAACTGGTGATTACGTTGACAATTGCACTTTTAATGGGTTTAAAAACTGCCTCAGAGTCTGTTTGATTTTAGCCTCCAATCAAGTCTCGAAAAGCACTGCTTCACCTCCGCCACCTTTGACGTTGAGCAGCCAGAATTCGCAGCCACCTCCAAGGCCCAGCCAGTCTATTTCCACGCTGATCGCATCGCACGGAAGCAATTCATCATCGACGACACCCTGAACTTCCCGGTCCATCTTCGCTACCACGCTTCTACAGGCATGTTTTTCCTTCCGTTTCGGCTTTATTAATGACTTAATGTCATCAATATGGCCGTTTTGAACCTTAATTTGTCATAAATAAGACGTTAGACATGAACTTTGCAGATGTCGCGCCATTCCACGCAAAAGTGTCATTTGCCAAGCCGGAAGTGTTCATCACATGTGGCAATAATGAGACGACGATTTTTGGTGATGCCAATTGTCGGCGATATGTTCAGAAGGTTTGTTTTTTAAACTGTAACCCTCAAAGAAAATCGGAAGTAGTCCAAATCGTGATCTCAATGCATTCAAATTGAAACAAGCACCTGCCCCAATCGAAATCCAACAAAGACGATTAATTGTATTGGCCAATTTTCGTCAATTAAATCACCCTTTCTTCCAGTCTTTTTTAATCGACATTTCGACGGCCGACGAGCGTCAGCCATTAAAACCCTGAAAAATTGATATCGCATTTGCCATTTTTCTATCCGTAAAGCCACAAAACCAAACATTCTGGTGGTTTTCTGCGACGACAGAAAGACGATTAGCTGATTTATGATTCGCGATTTGCGTAGGCTCGAAGTCACTTTCCGCCAACCACAAGATTGAGCTCTCGGGATGCCGTCGCGATTTCAATTGAAAATTGAATGAAATAAACGAATGTCTTTGCAGATCCCGTGTGCCTGTTCCAATGGGTCCCCAACGCCTTCGACACCACCACCATCGAAAAAGGCTGCCAGCGGGCATGCGCCGCTTTGCGAGTATCTGCGCCTGAATGTCCAGCCTCCTGCCAAGGTTAGCCTTAATAGCGGGCCTCAACGTGGCGGCAGTCCGCAGGTGAACCCCGGCTCAAAGGAGGTCGTCGCCCTGGTGCCCCTCGGTGACGCTCGTCATCGCGGGCTCGTCGTTTGGGGTACGGTGGCGTTTAACATTGGTTTGGTCCTTGTTACGCTTGTTTGTTTGGGGGTTAGTGGTGGAGAGACAAAAACTGCATAACTTTTTGATCTCCATTATCCATATTTCATTTAATTAACTTCTTTAAATACGATTTATTCGGGTTCCGATGCAATAAATGACCTTTTTAAACTGTGAAATTCTAAATGCCGACTTAGTTACTACTGTCTCTGCGCGTTCGCCGCTTCAAAACCTTCCCAGAATCCTCGCTAGACGTAGTCAAGTGAGTTGGACTGGCGGTATCACTTTCCCAGGATGATGTAGCGTGTGGTGGGAGCTTTCTTTTAACCTTAAATTTAAACTGTTACGTTTACCTCCCGCTTTAAATTAGTCTATTGTCCACAGATGACGTACTCTACGTTTCATACGTGTCTATTTGTACTTTCAAAAAGCCAAAAATAAATACATAGCTAAAACACTCACCGGTGTGCTGCAAGTTTTCCAAAGCGCCAAACTGCCAATAAGCATAAGAATTATGCCGAGAATCGCACCGCCAACACACGCCCAAAATACTATTTTCTTCGGTGTGAAGATGGATTTTATAATGTCGTCAGTGGTGCCCTTGTCGGCCAGGTAGTAGTTGTTGACCCAGGCCAGGGGGTAGATGCCTGTCGGGATGTTTGGGAAACTGGAATCGAAATTTCTTTAACTTTTTGGTTTTTTATGGTTTTTCATAATTTGTTTAAAACTGTTACATACTTGGCCTGGTTTTAAAACCTGCAAATTACTTACCATCCCGGATAAAACCCAGCAATAATATTCAACTGCAACCGTTTATACGCCGCCAAAACGGACCCCGTATGCGGTTCAATGCTCAATCTCGTCTGATGCTTGACCGCATCTGGCTTCATCCTGGGGAACCAATTCAGAACCACCGGATCCGCCAGATAGAAGTGAGGATTCGAAGTCACGATCGTTTCTCCCAGACAGCCTGTCAGATCGAGGAATCCATTTGGCAGACAGTAATCTCCAGCATTCTTGCCATACAAAGGCCGCATTGTCTGTGTGCAATATCCGCAATTTGTTTCCACAGAATTGTCGAACGTATCCGATTTAATGATGAAATCCAATGTGTCGATATCATTATATTTGCTCGTGCCCTCATACGTGAAATCGATCGCTCGACAGATGTCATCGATAAAAACGCTCAGGGTGTCGTCTTTGTTGATGTAGGTCTTGAAGAAATCGCCAACTGAAAGGTTGGATTTTGGAATTTGTTTTAAACTGGATATTGTGACTTGTTAATCAAGTTCTTACGTGTTCCTTTCAATTCTCGCGCTTCAGCCGTGTAATTACAAGTCGGTGGTGCGGTATTGCCCCACCAGGCTGTCGGCAATTCCGACCACCAATCAGATTCGAGGTAGGGCTTCATTTGGTGGACGTTTCCGAGCATGGAAGCATCATCTAGGCCGGTGTCAATGCGATAGGCATAGCTACTGTTTAGGGTGTTGTTGTTTTGCTGGAATTTTGAGGGGTTTTAAACTGTTAAGCGGGCTAACTGGGCTTACATTAAGCCTAATATCTGGAATCATCCCCGCGATCAACGGGATAAAGCCCTCCAAAGCCGGGAGCATGCCTCCAAGCTTGATTAACATGTCTTTGATTGGAGGGGTGTAGCCGTTGAACAGTAAATCGGACACTTTCTAAACTTTTTTTACATTTAAATCAACGTTTTTAACTTTTTAAACTGTTCCTAAGTGCTGAAAGGTGCAAACTCACAACTCGCACAAATGGCCCAGCCTTGAACCCATAAATCGGCAAAGTCAAATAAGTCAAAAATTCTGCGGGAATCAAATTAAAGAAAGGCCCAATCTTGTCAAAAGTGCCAAAAAAGCCTGGATCCGGGACCCACACATAGTCATTATCAGGGTCGCATTTCTCGCATGACGTTGCTGGGTCAAAAATGTAGACATTTTTCTTGATAAATTCAATGTAGGATTTGTTACTGTCAGCGAAGGCTTTGATGTCATAGTCGTAGGCTGAGTTTTGGCTAAAAAACTGGGGTCTACTCGAAAATTGGTACACACACTTACATATAGGAATACGGTCCAACTTCGATCGCATCCGGCGAAAACGCTCGATCAACTATGTCAATGGCATTAGTATAGTTGAATATGTAGTACTGCATGCGCTTGGTGTACTTATCATTGAAGAAATCATAGAGAAAGTCGTTCGGGGCGCCGTTCTTTTTGACATCGAGGACCATTTCCTGGAATTTTAGTGATAAAACTGTCTTGCGTAAGTCCCAAAACTTATTCAAACCTTTTTAACAAGTTTCTTCATCAACTTTGGAAACACTCCATAATTAATAACTACCGCCGCGACGATTAACAAAATCCCCAAAACTAAAGCCAAACTCGAGCACGAAGTCTTTGCAAGTCGGCCCATCGTGTTCAGTGACCCTGCGAATGGACGCCACTGATATCAGTGATGGCTTGGTTAGCTCGTTCCTTCTCCAAGTGAAGAGATCGATGAGACTGTTTGCGACTTTGTAGCTTCAGCGCCGTCAACCACGTTGTTGATAAGCTAAATCATTAACGCTTCCCCGGGCTTATCATCGTAATTTAGCACATTGGGCATGTGTATGTGTGTTTCTGCATGATTGGAAGAGGTTTTTATTGCATATTTTTGTCAAGGGTGTATAGGTTATAGGGGTACAGGTTGATAAACACGTGGACGGTGGGGGGTTTTGTTTGAAAAACTGGCCCGGTTGTCTTCAGTGTCAGTAGCCAGTAGCCGGAGGAATATAAACTGTAAGAAATCTTTGTAGGTAAATAACTCAAATTCAAAAACCCACCAGGAACATTTTTCAACGCATTAGCTACCTGATCAGCAAAATCGGTATCCCCCAATCTGAGTTCCTTTCCGGAAGTGGCCAATGCGTCTAATGACAACGCCTCACCGACATTGATCGACACGAATTTGAGATTTGTGCTATCAAAAGTTTTCTGGCGATAGGATCCGGCTAAAGCGATGTCATTTGCATCTCTGAAATTTAAAAACTGTCTTTACAGGCCAATAATTGAAATAATTTGCAAAATCTAAACCCAGCTGCAAAATAACTTTAGACATGTTATTCACACCACCAAAAATGACAAATTTCCCACTCATTCCCACCTGCTCTCACTGAAAATAAGCACGACGGCTGATGCATTTGGTCTGATGTTGAGCATTTGGCCAATTCTCGGTAGAACGCTTGTCAACTTGGTGTAGGAACTGTCACAATAGGTTGGATCTGTATCAAATGCGTCTATTTGGTTGAACGTTGATACGAATTCCGTCAAATCGTAGTAGGTTTCGTTGGATTGGGCGAGTTGCATTCCGATTACTTCGGGAATAGCGCCGCCGACGGCATTTGGGCGGAATGTGTAGTTTTTGAAGTTGTCATAGATTGATTGGAGTTGCTGAAAACTGTGATTTTTGACGAGCTCTTTTATATTAAATGCACACCGTCAACAACAGTTCATCATCAGGACAACTAACACTCGAAAACTGGACGATGATGTCGACGACACCCGGATACGCTGGCAAAGGTGCCGGCGTCGGGTCGCCATCGCCTTGAATGACGTGCCCCTGGCATACTGTAGAAGTCACTTTATCATAGAAGTATGTGTCATTGAAATGGATAATTCCACCGGTTTGGAGTTCATCAAAGTCTGAAGTGTAGTTGAAGTTCAATGGCACTATGATGACTTGGGCTTTGTGGGTGTCGATAATATCGATCCGTTTTCGAGCGGCGTTTTGAATCTCGATAGATGAAGTGGAACCGGTGAAGATGACAAAGTTGTAAAGGACATCTCTGAGGGGTTGTTCGGACCAGAAATAGTTGTTGGCGAGGGTGTCGAGGTGGCTAGAATTTGTATTTTTTAAACTGGCTCGATTTTGTATTGGTCTAAAAACTAACGCTGATAAAGTGGTAGCTTGAAAAGCAGAACCCAGATTCTGCCTGACACTCTGAATCGCGTCATCGACCGCAATCTTATCGGAGACCAATTGCGTAATTCCGCCGTTCTTTGCTCCGATGGGGAGCGGCAAGCCGACTCTCACGGCTTCGAAGCCGAGATGCCAGTATTGAATAAAGGATGAGATTTTCGAGAATTGCTAAAACTTTTTTTAAACTGTCGACGTTTCTTCGTGTTTCTCCTTTCTTTAAAAATCTTATAACAATCAACAATAAAACTCTCATACCTGGTTAACCAAATCATTATCACTGTTCGTTGACGCATCAATCGAAAAAACGACCACGGTGCCACATGGATCTACAATTTTAAACTGTTAATGCACTGAACGAGAATTCCTATAATTTCCTTAAATAACCGAAACCTTACAATTATCCTCTGCTAAAACCGCATAAGCTGCAAGCACCGAAAATATTACCAGAAGCACTTGCACTCTCATCGCCAGAGTAGCCATCGTATGTCTTGTTTACGCAATTCCCCAGTCTTTTCCGCGTTCTGGCAATTGATAAAGATTCAACCTGACTGCTTCTGTGAGCTGGTTTAATCATTAATCAATAGAGATTGCTACTTGCTGCATACCTTTCTTATCTGTTGGTCCGCTACTGGTCTCGGCTGACCGTATACAGCTGTGACGTACATTAAAAATTAGGGGTTTGCGTGATTTTTGTGAAAAAACTGTGGACGGAGCGTTACGATGTTGAATTTGAGAATGTTTTATTTGTGAAATTGGTGTTTTCACTGAAGTCGTGAAAATAGGGGGGTTGCATAAAACTGCGAGTTGATATTAGTTGCTATAAAATTTGTTTAAGTGGTGGAATCAAACAAATTCAAGTTGCGCATCAGTAAAGTCAATAAATTTGACTGATAAGCAAAAAAACATTGATTCCTGCCGGGATCGAACCGGCGACCTCTCGCGTGTGAAGCGAGCGTGATAACCACTACACCAAGGAACCGATGTGTACCACGGTGTTGGTTATCAAGTTGTGGACCTGAACGTCGGGGGCTAAACTGTTTGAGATGTATGTTGTGTCGTTTTTTATAAAAGAACTGGTCGATATATTGCAGTTATTAAACGATTTACTTAAAAACTGCGTTTTCCTTCGGCTGTTCGAATTCATGACGTAATCGCAGCCAAAAAGCTTGAAATTCCATAATTACAGTCCCATATATTTTGCTTTGCCGTCTGCCACACCTAACAACAGACCGGCAAAACAATAACACAAACATTTCCTCCATAAGTGGCACCATTTGACATCATTCAATAGCCCTGCAATGCCATCCTGCCACAACGGGTTATTTTGCCCCCCTGTCCGTATAATTTACATCCTTTGTCGTCGCGATGCTCTAGGCGTCCTCACTCCGGGAAATATGAAAGTCATTTACCATATTGACCGGTATGAAGACGCTATTTATTGGTTAAACGGCCCCAGCGCTTCAGACGTCGGTTTCGGGGCACCTTTATGGTTTGTCATCTGCTATGCATGCCATTTTAGTGGTCCTATTCAATTTTTCAACGGAAACACAAATTATGAAATCCCAAGACAGTCGTCGTTGTTTTTGATAAAGTGATTGCCATTGCCAGTGGCGCTCTCTTTTGATTTATGTTGTTTGATGTGACCATTTTTCGACAAAAAAGGCGCATCCATCTTTGGCCCTGGTGAAAATAGAACTAGCTCGGCGCGGTCCCCGGAACCTTTGAAGCGACTTTCATTCCCCCTAATTGCTTATGCTTCGCACGCTCTTTACCATATATATTTTTGCCACAGATTACCGTCGACAAAAGCCATGCCAGCATGGGCCATTGTTACTCTCATCCCAAATACGTATAAGAGAGTCACAAATACGATAGTGAAACGCACTTTTATTCTTTTCCACAATGGTGCTTATTTATTCAAATAACGCCCTATAAATAGTGCCCTTTTCTGGCATACATCTTACGACAAAACAAAGATAGACTTTGTCCATAACGTGCGCGGGGGCAATGTTATTAAAAAGTTGTTTATTTCATCTTTATTTGGGTTTAAATTAAAACTGCGGGCCAGTTCCTGTAAGTTTTTCATCATGAGCCTTCAAATATCTCAAAATGAAATCAACCATTCCTAACAATCTCACAATTTGACCGTTTCCGTGCCACACACAGTTGCTAATTATAGTTTCATACATTTTGTCCCTTGAATTTTCAATTTTTCTTTCTTATTCCTTATCTTGTATAACGACTAATAATCAAACAAAAATTAAGGAAGTGACGTGTTTGCCATTGCACTTTCATTGAATTTTTGGCGTTTTGCAAACGCGTTATGGCCCGAATTGATAAATGAGTCGTTTCAGCAAGTATAATTTTTTGTTTGCATTTGGGAGGGTAAAGTATACGTGGCATTTTGCGGGGTTGTATTTGGGAACACTAATGAGAAAACCTTTTTTGGGGATATAGACAGGTGTGGGTTTTTAAATAGTTTTGGATTGGTAAAACTGCGCACACTTCGTACATAATAGGCCAGGATGGGTAATGTTACATTAGTCATAGGTCGCGTGTCAAAGAGTTAATCACCCCATCGAAACCCAATTGTGTTCTGTAGTGCCGTCAGAAGGCAGGGCCGGACTGGCCGCTGCAACGCGGACCCCACATTTGTTGCATATTTTCATAACTTAATGTATGGCACACAATGATGAGCCATGTCGACCTTGAAAAGGGGATGATATCGCGGGGCTCATAATTTTATGACCGAGAAGCTTCGCCAGGGTGCCGTGCCCTCAGGGAAGGAAGGCTGAGTTACATTAGAGGCACTCCTGGGAGCCGTGCCACAGGGGCTGGGTGCTCACACTTGCGCGTGTTTCCTACGTAATTTGTGTCGTTCTTAATATTTTGTTTGATATCAATGAAGGTTCCGCTTTTGTGCCATTTAGCGACATGGCTTCCGAGGTTTAACGCGTGTTTTAATTTTTTTTTACAGACTATAAACTGGGTTATAATGATAAAAATTTATATTTTTACTGTTTTGGCGATTGTAAACTGGCCATCATAACTTCGCATTTAATAGATTGTTTTTAGATTTCACTGCACACATAAAATCTCAACCATGAACTTATCAATGCCATGCACTCCAGAAGTCCAAGCTACAGGTATCTGCCACAACCTCCCCATTTGCGGATATTGCTACGATATGGGTCTTCATCATCATCGCAATATTTCGACTCCGTACGATCATTATAATTTGGTAAAACTGCAAACAGCCGTTTCCACTTAACAATCTCATCTTTCAGTTCATGATCGGCTTAGTCCTCCCCGCAATAGGCACCTTCGGCCTCATCGGCAACACATTATCGATTTTCATCTTTTCCCGCAACGAAATGCGCTCTTCAATCAATACCTATCTGACAGCATTGGCATGTAGTGATGTCATCATCATATTGTCAGCATTTTTGATGTTTTTCTTGGAATCTATGAGGAAAAGGAGCGCATTTGTTTCACGAGTTTACGCGATTTGTGCACCGGTGGCGTTTCCGTTGGGTTTGACGGCGCAATCCATGAGCGTCTTTATCACACTTGTTGCTGCCGTGGATTGTTACATCAGTGTAACGGGTTCGGCGAGGTGGAAGGGACGGTTTTGTTCGATCCAGACGGCTTATTATGTGAGTTTTTAAAACTGACACGTGGTTTCTTGAACCGAAATAACTTACTGCTTTTCTTTTGAACTGCTCGATTTACATTGTAATGCTATTTTGGGTTTCATTATGTGGCCTGCATGACTATACAGTGTACTTTTGGCATTAAAAATGTACAAATGTAGTTTAGCCGATGTACTTTTTGAAACGAAATTTTTATATATTGTAAACTGAGTATTCTTTGTTCGGTATCACTAATAAGTATCATTCCAGGTGATAGCAGGCTGCCTAATTAGTGCATTTGTCTTCAACAGCCCCCATTGGTTCGAGATTTACGTCCTAAAGTGCTATTCCATCCCCTACAGGGAGGAAACTTTTGACATTTGTCCGACAAAGCTACGAATGAATGATCAATATTTAACAGTCTATTACGTGTATGGATACACCATTGTTATGGCTATTGGTCCAGTTCTCATTTTAATAGCATTGAATGTTGCTATCGTTGTTAATTTGAAGTACAAAAATGGTACAGCGAGTGGAGACACAATTACTTTGGTGCTTGTTGTTTGTCTTTTTATTAGCTGCAATATTTTGGTGAGTTTTTAAACTGCAAACACGAAGTCCATTTTTATTTTAATAACTGCATTGAAAAGTATTTCTATTACTCATCAAAAGTCAAAACATCCAAAATCTTTTGTAACGACTTGTTTTCGAGGTTAAAAGTCCACGGCAATCTTTTTTATGTGCGGTGATGGCTCGTAAATTACGTGAACAATGTTTGCCCGGCCTTGAAGTCGGAACTAGTTTCCACGTTTCACATTTTATGTTATCTGAAACCTTTCAAAGACGATCGCAAAAAGGCGGTGCGCGATAGGAGGTCGATTAAAAGCTCGCGATTTATCAAACCTCAACTTTTTGGGTTCAGAACAGGTGCAAATTTTGAGTGTTCCAAATTCAGAGATCTCTTACATGTTGATCTCTGTAACACAACAAACATAAATCACAACCAATTAAAATCACAAAACAACGAAAAACTGTAACCGTTTCTTGTCATTTCAGCCCCTAACGGTGAACTTCCTCGAGCTGTGGCTAAACCTGGTCAACACTTACATGATCGACATTTCCAATGTTATGGTAGTCCTAAATTCTTCCTGCAATGTTCTTATCTACTTCAACTACTGCAAGGAATTCCGTGAAGTACTCTTTCGAGAAAAGAGTAAACTGCGGCATCTTCTATTCAAGCATAGAAGAAACATAAAATTTACACATGAAATCATAGCCATCGGCAGAATGGAGGTTAGCGACGATGCGCCGAGGGCTGACGATGCTCTTCTAAACAAAACTGATGTCTACAGCTTAAGGACGACAATGTCATGTACAGATGATTCGAGCTAGGGAATTTTAGTCATTCAACGTGCCACTTTAAACCTTACAAGTATTTTATGTAGTTTAAGTTATATTGCTCCAAGGTTTTTATTGTGATTGTATTTTGTAATAAAAAAAGTTTATAACGTTTCTTTTCTCTTGAATTTAAACTGCGACACTTCATACACATTATACACAGTTCCACACGTATCCATCCCCTTGCCAATTTGAATTATACATACTTTTAATGTTCCTTGGCATAATTTATGAGGGAATAATGTGATGCACTTGTATATGTGTTACTTTTTGTTTAAAATTTATGGAAAAACTGAGAATTCTTCTGCCAAGGTTTACAAGGGACATTATTTATGGGAAACGACAAAATCGTGCTGCAGATCAGAATCTTGAGTTTGATTGAATAAAAGTTTATTGAATGCATCTATTTTTAGAAGGTCATTTTTAATGATGGGTCTGATTCAATACGGAATTCGTTTTGCTATCGGTGCACAGTTGAACCTACAAAGGAATCTACTCTGTTGTAAAAAACTGTAAACGTTAAATCTTGAAGAAAAAGAACAACTCATTCAAATTACATACTGAAGTTGATTTGTTATGGGCAAACTAAATCGTACTGCGTGGACATGTATCATATTTGTTTAAAAAATCATGTGAGACTTTTGTTTGTAATAAACTGTGCCCTAGTGATGCAAAGCTGGATTCGATTCTGTGTATTCGATTGATTAAAAGCATATCAAAAACCTACAGATGAACGCCACAGGCGACAAGGGGGCAACGTTGATCGTTGTGTTCATCAGAAGGGCCCCAAAGGCGGGGTATGACAAGTGATACTGGTCGGGAAGGTCAGAACCCCGAAGCAATAATGATAAATTTGCCCCAAAATGAATGAAGGGTCTTCGGTGTTTCTATTTTCGCGCAGGCAAGTGTCACATCAGCAGTCGTCGGGGTTGATTATTACATCCTTTGGTTGGTTGGTAGTGGTGGTGGTGGACCGCCGCAGGTTTTGGGGCTGTCTGGGAAAGTTATTGAGCTTTCTTTTGTGAATTTTTGTAAACTGTTGTTTTGCAATATTTTCTTTATTTTCTTATGGATGGAATTATGTCTGAAGCGTCCAGTTGTCTTTCTCTCAAATTTATACATGGCAAATGTTAAAAACTGTTGTATAAGCAATCGCATCAATTGAATCATAAGATCACGTTGTGCACCTCACTTGCGCCCCAAATTTGAACTTTCACCGTCGGCGCGCAATCCGACAAGTTCATTAATTTATTGTGACAACTCCCTACTACATGAATGCATCATTTTCGGACAAGAATAACCCGACCTTCACGTTCGTTTGCACAGGATCATATACCAACTTGCGGGAAATTCACATGCTTAATTTGCCCAAGGAAGCGGAAGGAAGGGCATAACTGTTCAGTCGCGCCATCATAAAAACAAATATTCAAAGTACGCAGGGTCCAAAAACTAATATCCTGTCTCAGTTTCTGTTACTTCTTGGTAGTGTTTTAGCTCATTCATATGTTTTATTGTCTTTAAACTGTGCTGAGTAGACCACTCAACCGTTCAATTTCTATTACAACGCAATTCAAAGTGTCATTGAGTCATTAAAATAGCGGCGGCATTCTCCTTGAGGCTGTTTTGTCATACTTTTTCTTGACTTTGTCTTTGGACTGCAAGGGTTTTCTGACAACGACCAGCAAAGCAAGCAGGCCTGTGGCAAAATGAGTCAATATGTTTTGAGGGGTTGACTTGAACGGTTTCACTTGTTTCAATGAAGGTTGAAATTTTGTAAACTGGTAATGGTGTGTTTGGTTTTTGTTTTTAAACTGCAAGCGATGAGGTAAGCAAGGGTGGACGACAGGCCGGGCCGCCTTAAGCCGGCCTGGCCCGGCCGCAGGCCGGGCCGGCTGGGCCGACGAAATTAACGATCGGACGGCCGACGGGCCGGCCGGGCCGCAAAAAATTCATGTTAACAGTTTTTTCGGTGCCCTTACGAACGTGGTTTTTTGCTTTTTGGCGGCCCGATGGCGGGCCGGGCCGGTTGAGCTGCGGGCTGGGCCGGGCCGGGCTTGATTTTTGAAACGCCGGGCCGGCCGGGCCGTCGAAAAGTCGGCCCGCGTCCACCCTTGGAGGTAAGCGACTTACTTGAAATCAATTATGAATGCCTATTTTGTCATCTGTCTCCCTGGCTGTTCCCACGAACCGGCTGTATGTCTGCGCTTTTTATAATAGTATTTTTTGGTGTTCTTTGCTCATATTGGGTTGAATTTTTTGGAGCTGGAGGCTTTGTAACAGAATTCTAGCGTTAGTTGTTATTTGTAGTTGAAAACTGACAGTTTTCGTTTACGACAGATAATCCATTGCCCGATCACCGCGTTAAATCCGCTATAAACAAAGTGCGATTTTGCTGAAATTGCAATTTGAGTAAATCCAAATCTGTGTACTTTTATCAAGTAATAAAAGGATGTGTAAACTGCAATTATTTTCTGCACCTCAAAATCGTTTCCAACTTTTTTCCAAACTTCCAAACTTCCAAAACACAAAAGTACACTCAAACACTTCGCGCAGGAACCCGAACCGTCGAAGATCTCATGGTATTTTATGGCGGCCATACGTTTTTCCGAAGGTTGTCTATGTGCCCAATATAACCCCAACCATTGCTCCGAATAGGTTTTAAGTTTTATTAAGTTTTGCGCCCGTCAAGACATTGCCAATACATGGCGATTAAACTTTTATGGTATACTTTTTGTTGACGCAATTTTCTCACCCCTTCGTTAAAAAAGTTTATCACCACGGGCAAAAAACCTGAAAAACTTGACGAATACACCGCCTATCAAGGCCGATTCAATCACATTGGGGGCTTTGGAGATGGTTTTTAGTCTTGTCGTTTCGTTTTTTGGGGGTTTGAACTTGGGTGGGACGGGGGTTTGGAGTGGGAATTTTGCATTTGGTAGTTACTTTTTTAAACTGTACCACAACTTTGTCGACGATTGTATTTTGGTAATTTTTTATGTAAACTGTGAGTTTGGAAAGGTCGATTTTGATGATTTTTGGTGTACTCAACCAGCACTGTCCCCGTGTATCCGGTTTTCCGTGATTGCCCGCCCTGGGAATATGGTCGGGAGGTGTTTCGGTCCTCTTTTTAAGTCGGAATTGCGTAAACTTTCCTCTCATAAACATGAAAAACTGCCCAGCACTTGACATATTGGCAACGGCGATCCAATTTTTACAAGCAATCGTTCAAATTGCCAGTTTACAGCCATCAGAGAAGGGGTGTGCCTAGCGGACATCTACCCTCCATTCTCATGAATCGTGTCAATGGTGTCTTTTTACCGCATTGTGATTCTTTCTCTTGAGTCAGACTTGTTGGGCACGTGTGACGAGTGATAAGGGCCTGAAACACCTTTCGCCCGACCTTGGCGTTTACGAATTTCACGACTTTGTCCCGTCACCCCGGAAAAGGCCGTGTTTATGTGTTGCCCTGTCATCGATGACCGTTTTCTGGAAGCGGCGAAGTGACCTGATTTTGATAAATCGGGCGGCGTCTAATTGTTTGGGGGGTTTGGATCAAAGATTTGAAATAGGTTGGGCCTCGGCTTTGATCGTTAAATTTTGCTCGCGCCTCCTTATAGGCTGGCATTTGCATTTGACAAACAAACATGGGCTTCTGTCACTCCCGAAAATGGTATAAAAGTCATAATCGTCTTACTGGTCGAGACGTTTGCCAAATTTTTTCATGTTCACCTTTTAAAACTGCAAGTCGCAAGTGTTTTGTAGTCAGTTTTTGACATCATTTTGACCTGAGGCACTAGATGGGTAGTTATATTATACATTTTCTAAAAAGAATGTCGGGTTATTTGCACTGTGGCAAAAAGGGTCGGAATTAGTCTTGCCCGGAAGTTGGAAGGGATTACCCCGTGGCGTGGCCTTCATGTTGTTATGAGTTATTTAGTTCGAAATAAAATGCCATGCCAGTTATTAAGGATAAAGCAATTTCAGCCATGCCACTCCGGGCAAACAACGCCGGTCCAGACATTCGAGGGTCGACTTCGTCCGTGAGTCGCCGCAAGGCTTCTTTCAGCGAGCAGATTCCAGCACGTTTGCCAAGTGTTGCCGACAATGGGGGTCCGTTTTTGTATTTTTAAAACTGCCATCTATGCTAACCAATTTTAGCCGATGTCCTCTCCGACAGTCTATACATCACCCAGGGCATCACGCTCGGCAACCATCCGGACACGCCGATCGATAATGTCCGCCAAATCGTCGAAGGAAACTTCCCAGACCCTCCTCAACTCTTCTGTGAAATGATGTACCTATCGACAGGGTCATCAGATGATGATGATCCGGCACCACTGGTCTGGGAACAGCTATCGCGATGGATCA